>CM041539.1:4908587-7308587 GCA_023238725.1 Scortum barcoo | reverse complement strand
AAACTGGCCAGTATCCAGAGAGGCAGATGGAGCTTTGGGAGACTCGGAAAAAAGTGCCCTCTTGGATGCCTATATGATAGATGATACATGTTGAAGTGCCCTTTCAGTGTAGAAAACGTGGAAAAAGTCCCTCTATTGTGGCCTTCCAATGTAGAAAATATGATGACTGTATGGTAGATAATACAATAGGTACTATCAAGGGTGCCATTTTTTCCATCTCCCTCCACCACTGTCACGGAGGCTCCATCACACTGTCTGTCCCCGTTGGTGTGTGTACCTGTCGTAGCGGAGGTGCATCTCGACAAAGCTGCCTCCATGTCGTTCACCTGGCTCTGCAGTCTGTCCACCTGCTGAAAGGCCTCTTGTTTGAGGCTGAGCTCCTGCTGTAGCCGACTCCTCACCTGCATCCACACAGCACGGCAGGTGCAACAGAAAACATGAAGCTGAGAGGAGTTTTTTAGTGTTTGAACTTAAAGTTTTTTTTTTCCCTTTTTAGCCACAGTAGCAGTGCCTCATGTCAATCGGCAAGTTTCAAGTATATGATGGATTGCAATGAAATTTTGTAAAGATATTCATAGTTTCCAGCTGATGAAGACTGTTGACTTTTCATCCAGCACCACCATGAGGTTAACATTTGTGGTTTTGAGTGTGATGTCTTATCTGCTGTCGGATAAATTTGGTGCACACATTCACATTTTCCTGTTGAATGAACTTTAATCCCTTCACTTTTTCATCTAGCGCCATCGCCAAGTCCACATTTTAGTCTGGTTTATGACCAAATAAGTAAGATGGTAAACATCAGTGTTAGTTTGATTATTCTGAACATGTAAGCTGGATGCTCCTATGTACATCCTCATAGAGCTGCTAACATGGCTGAAGACTCTTAGTGTTCTTTCTTTTGACTTGCAATTAAATTTTCTGTTTAATCAGTAGAGGTGTAGTCTGCAGTCCTGGATGATATTTAAGTTAAACAGCCAAACAAATACCTCAGTGCACACACAGAGTGCACGGCTAGAAGACCGTGAGGATTTTTAAATTTGATAAAAAGTACTGGATTAGAAATGCAGACTACACCTTTAAAGTTCCAAATTATTATTATTCCTTCAAACACTAAACACAGAAGCAATCTATTATATTTTTTCATGTGTTTGAAAGTTATGTCATCCAGTGTTTAAATGACTTCAAGAATACATTAACGCATATCTTTGCTGTCCAATGAAAATCAAGAATCAGAAATATGGGTGGTTATTTTCCTACTTCTTAATCAAACCATTAAAACCCCACTGGTTTGTCTGAAGAGTGGCCTTTTAACTGATTTCATGAAACATTGTACGGGTGCTGAGGATCATTTACGGACCTGTCGGATCTCTTTGGCGCTGCGCTGTCTCTGTAGCTGGTTCATCCTGCTGCCTCGGTCCAGCTGCTCGCTGAGCACCCTGAGCTGCTTCTCTCTGTCCTCCACGTCGGCTCTCATCTGTTTCAGGCTCTGCACCCGATAGCTGTCCAGCTCCTGCCTGCTGCGGGCCTCCACTGCAGACTGATGCCTGGCCACCTCGAGCTCCTCCGTCTGCGTATCAGTGGGTATTTAGTGAATACACCCAGGCTGCACTTCATAGTTTCGTATCCTCCCAGCGTTTGATATTATGACAATTTAAAATTGCTCTCTCATTGCTATTTTCACTGTAGAGTTTTACATGAATCTGAGTCATATTCATGTGGAAGGTGGGGGGGTAAAGACCTCAACCTCCAGAAATAAAATAATGTGGTGCTGCAAATCATATATATAAACAGCACTGTTGATAATCCATTAACAGTTTTGAGCATCAGTGGTTCATTTTACAGACTAACAATGAATCAGTTACTTTCTAATATGACTGGTAAATTAATCAGTAACAGAAAGATTTGCTTGTTGCAGCCATAAAACATTTTCAATAATCTTTCTAGGTTCATTTCTCTTTCTAATTGCTGTGGCACCCAAAAGCGCCACCAGATTTCCTTTGAGCTGTTGTTTTCAAACTTAAAGTCAGAGACAGAAACAAAAGAATCATTTTAAGACAGACAGCAAGTTCAGTTTTATGAAACACCATGATTGAGCATTTCATGATATACCAATTCAGTCAACAGCTAATTGTATTAAAAGGTTTATGCAAGATTAGATAACAAAAAGATAAACTCATTTTGCAGAAGCAACATTATCTGAATGGATTTTACCTAAAAATGTTTTAACTTAGATTCCAACTAAGAAATAAAACTTTGTAACTGTGAATTTAACTCTGCAGTCGAAGTTCATGTTTGTGTGGATGAGACCCGATGTACCTTCCTGCAGAGCAGCTTCTTGGTGCTGCTGCATTCGGCCTGACAGCGAGCCAACACCTTCCTCACAGCATCCAGCTCCTCCTGCAGGAAGACCACCTCCTCCTCTGATGTCATCTTCACCCTGAGGGCCTCGGTGCGACAGGTGAGCTCCCTCTGGGCGACATGAAACATATTACAGCCGTCATCTTAATCACTGTGACACTACATTTACTTTCCTTAACAGTGTTTAAGTTTTATGGTAAATGTATGGCAGTGAGATCAACACAAAAAGTTCCGACACAATGAAGATAAATAAGTTTGTAAGAATGGTCTTGAGAAACATATATTGTAAATAAACTGATGACACAAAAGCACCATTTAATATAATTTAAAAGTACAATTTCAGCATTTTAATATAATTTAAAAGTACAATGGTGTTTTTGACATATCAGATGCTACAAAATCAAAACAGGAAAAAATGAACCAGATAAGTACATGCACTGAAAATAAAGGACAAACGCAAGCTTTTCATTCCTATCAGATATTCCTGCACTCCTCTGCTGACCTGCTGAGTCTGAAGCAGCCGTCGGCGAAGCGTCTCCTGGTCGACCAGCTGCTTCCAGCGGCTCAGAGCCTTCAGCTTACAGAGCAGCGTGGACAGACGGCTGTTCTCCAGGTGCAGCTCATGTTCCTCTTCTTTCTAAAACAGGTAGGACACACTGGGATGTTTCAAAAAAGTCATGAGCTTGAATTTTAAAATACTCTTTAGCATTTTAAGGGAAGGAGCGGAGTAGATTGTTGGTCTTAACAAGATACCTTTAACTGTGTGAGTTTGAGTCCGTCGTCGTCTTTAGTGCAGCCGTACTTCTTCTTGAGTTTGATAATTCTGTCCACTGCCTCGCTCCTTGTTCTGCTCACCACCTCGCTCACATTCTGCTCCATCAGCCGGCGGTTCTCCTCAAGCTTGGCCTGAGGTACAAACAGGCACAGTGGACAAATAAAGGTCTTTAATACCTCTAAAGGTAGTTTCAAAAGTAGACTGTAGAAAAGATTACGGATGAATGAACGTGCAAAATACAGTAAGTTGAATAAATTGTGTCAAATGCACTGACACTCAAAATCAGTTGCGCACTCCTCTAAATTTAAAGATGAAATTTTATAGAAGTGGTGAAAAAAGCCGTCTTGTCTTGCAGCAGATAGATATATACATGTTCTCAAACTTCCCACCGTAAGCTGGATGCAGGTGGAGAAGAGGTGTCGAACCACAGGGCCGTAGCGCTCTTTGAATTTAAGACTGAGTCGCTCTTCTAAAGTACTCTTCTCTTCCTCCAGGTGAGCGACTCGGGCCTGCAGTGCCGAGATCTCCAACATCATCCCACGACACACGACGGCCACCTGTCGCACAGTTAGACAGCACAAAAACACTTGTTATTGTAAACGCACTTGTTCGCATCAATGTACAGCCGGGGCAGACAGAAAACCTGTGATACACACATAAACAATTAGGGAACTTGGACTTGCTGGTGAAAAGTCATTAGGATTCAACCTTTGGATACCATGAGTATATGGATGATGAACAAGTATTTGACAAATAAAAACAATAGAAAATAAGAAAATTTTCTTGCATTTCAGTGGAATTAATCAAATTGCCAAGATATGGACACTTTGTTTGTTCCCCAGATTTATTTCCCTCTACAGTGACCAACCAGTATTACCACTTTGAGTACACCTCATTTCCCAGCTGCCACTGCTGAGCTGCCTTCTGGCCAACAAAAGCAAAGAAAACAAAAGTGTGAGCACAAAGCAGCTCAGCATAAACCCCGGAAGACAAAGATTTACTTCATTTATGTCACATAATTTTTCCTGTTTCCCGCACATTACTCCCCAAAATAATCAGTAAATAACAGGAGTTACCTCTTTGTGACAGTCGCTGGTCTGAGAGTCCTTAATATTCTTTAAATCCTGAGGTTAAAAATGGAAAAGAGGATAAACTCACAATGAAATCATAAAACACATTCAAAGAGCAACACAGTCACGAGCCATGAATCTATGAAAACGGTCACATGTGCGACTAATAACACCTGCTGGCTGGTACAGTGGATCTTTCCCGGCATAAAAGTCTAGAATGAAATCTTTGCCTGAATTAGTTTTGAAACACAAGCTCTCTATAAACAGCCAATAAAATGCACGGTATTGTGTGAGGAGGTGACAGCGCCCACCTTTACCTGTTCTCTCTGATACAGCAGCTCAGTCTGCTGCTGCAGGATCTGCTCGTAAAACTGCGAGTAAAGCAGGAAGCTGTGACGCTCTCGCTCCATCACAGAGCAGCCGAGGTGAGCGAGACACTGCTGGAGGCGATCCTGAGAGACCCTGAGCTGGAAGAGGAGACACTCACTCAGCATTTACACGTCTGTAGGAGGTCGACATTTATAGTAGTTTCTGTTAGGGATCAGCGGATTACAGGCCTGACAAAATACAAACGATTATCTTTTGGGTTTCTTTTTTTTAAAAATATTTTTATTAGTTACCTCACCAAAACTGTAATTAGTGAATCCTTTCATCAGGAATATGTTGTTTACTTTGTTTTATTCTGTGTACTGTAATTAATTTATTAAAATGCACTCTCACTTTTACTTAGTAAAAGTAAGTAAGTATTAATAGAGGTAATCCAGTAAATTGATTTTTTCTTTTCCAGTAACTAAGTACATTTACTCAAGTACTGTACTTAAGTAGATTATTGAGGTATTTTTACATGACTTGAGGATTTCATTTGTATACTATTTTATACTTGTACTTCACTGTATTTCAGATTGTTCAAATATTAAACTTTTTTTACATTTATCTGGCAGCTGGAGTTACTTCACAGATTGAGATTTTATAAAACAAGACGTGATCGACTAATAAAATATGATGCTTTGCTAGAGATTAAACTATCAGTAAAGTTAAATTTAGTTAAAATATTCTCCACCTCCAGCTGCTGTAAGATGCTGCTTACATGTTAAAGCATCTGCATATGATAAATATGATAAATGAACTCTCACGAAAACCATGATGCTCAATAAGTGCTTTTACTTCAATACTGTGAGTGAATTTTGTGGCTAATACTTGTGTATTTTTACTTAATGGGTCTTTTACTTGTAACAGAGTATTTTTATAGAGCGGTATTGCTATTTGCACTTCAGCAAACGTACTTCTTCCACAACTGCAAATATCTGTGATCAAAAAACTTTCCCCCCATGTAAGAGATGTTATTAGCAGGTGTCTGCAGGTAGACATGATGTAGTTATTGTACATCAGCGTACCTGTCCCTCCGCCTCCTCAGCTCCCTCCATCAGCTGCTGGATGAACGTCTCCACGATCTGCGGCCGCTCGGGGGACAAACTGTGCTTAAGGGGGGCTTTCTTCCACAGCTCTGACGGCACACAGATTTTTTTTTTATTGTGACTTTGGTATTAATTCAGTGCTTAAAGGTAGATTTTGTGTTTTCTGGGTACCTGTAGAGAGACCTGCATCCTGTCGGGTTCGCTCTGAAGCCACCAGGATCAGCTCTGTGTTGACCCTCCTCTGCACCGCTCTGATCATGTCACACTCGGTGCTCTCCAGCAGTTTGTGAAGCTGGGAGGGAGACGGTGTATTTTACAAGGTAATGAAGTCCTGTTACGAATACACAGGACAATATTTTATGCATGTAGTGGTTTTTTACCTGCCAAGCTTTCACGTCCACCTCTGAAGCTCCAGGTGGGACCAGGAGAGACTGGCTGCCCGAAATTAAGACCTCATAGTCCCGCTCTTTACCCATTTGTTGAGCCAGAGCTCTCATGCTGGGATAAAAGATTTCAGCTCTGTAAAGGAAGTACAGCCAATTTAAAAGTGGGACAAAATATTTAAAAGAAATAACTTTTTATTTTAAAAAGTAGTGTTGATCTTAAAAGTCCACTCTTGATCTGAGAAATAAGAAAAAAAAATAAAATAATAGCTTTTGTTTTTGTTTCTGCAGCTTTTGATCATATCAGAGGATAGAGTTTATGCACTTTTAAAATAACTTTATGGACATTAAATTGCATTTAAATTGTTCCTAAAGTCAACACTCAGACAAAAAAGGAACGTCTACAATGTCAAGACAACTGGACAAACTGCTGAGGAGAAACTGGGTTATGATTGAATTGAACAATTTACCTGTAGAGTTTCACAAACTGTCGATATGCAGCAGTTGTCCTGAAGGTTTGAACACCCAAACGTGCTCGGGCCCAGCTCTCCTTGAACACCTGGAGCTGCTTCGTCAGCAGGAGGAAACCTTTCAGCACAGACTGGGCTCTGACCGGATCCTGAAGAGGAGCACCGGAGTCTGACGCGCAAGTCTTCTTTTCTTCTCTCTAAAACAAAGACAAAGTTAACAGACGATGACAGAACCACACTGTAGACACATTATAGGAATTTCTTACAGTTTGTATCACAGATCTCAGCTGTCTTGCTTGCCTGTTTAACCGTTAATTGCCATAACAGCTTATAAACACTTTACTTCATCAGTTTTTCCACCGTGCAGAATGCCATCGTTGTTTCCATGGAGACGGACGGGCTCTGCCTCTCTTCCACTGTTCAGGACGTCCTCCATGAGCAGCGACACGCCGAGGATTGCCGCGTTGGCCCGCAGTCTGCCGCGATCACGCAGACCACTCAGACACAACTGCAGACAAACACAACTCCTCTATCATCTGTTGGAGAGCTTAGTTCTCTATTTATGTCTCCATGAAAATGTCATGCAATCATACAGAGGTGTTTTCTTCTCTCTAATTTAACAGTTAAACTTGTGGAAACTGTTTTAGAACCAGGAATATTGTAAAAATTAAAATAAACAAGAGTTTGAATGAAAGTTTCAGAAAGTTTCACAGCAACCTTTCTGTTAGATAATGAGATATCTTGTGTACGATGTTGACAGTTTGTCCTGAGGAGTGTACGTTCTGCAAATGGTCACAGTTCTTCCTCTAGAGAACATGATTTTGTGTTTACTTCAAAGCAATCTGTGTGCTAGAATTTCATATTTGTTGTGTAGAAATTTTCATTTTGTCCTGATGATGGTACCAGAGGAGAGTCCTCAAATTTTATGGCAATATACGGAGAAATTTTCATATTGACTAAGTTACACTGTCACACTTAGGCCACACCATTAGCAATTAAAAACATGTTAAAGGTGGAACCTGCATGCAGTATTCGATGGGGGGGTTGTCCCAAACATGCAGAGGGAATAATCCGTGACAGGCTATGAAACTTCTCCATGGGTACGTTCTCTGTGCCTGCAGGGAAAACGACATGAGACAAATATTTTACAATGATCTTGACACGCAGTAGTGCACTTTAAACTGATATGATGTGATGTTCGTCCACCGGTATCATGTAACTAAACCAACCTGATGGCCTCGGGTCTCCAGAGGTCGAGGGACAGGCAGCGAGAGACCGAACACGTCGGCGCGGATGCTGTCACTCAACAGGGGGAGGGCCGTTGCCATGTTGTCGCTCACACTCTGGTAAGAAGCAACATCACCAGAGGAGAGGAACTCCTCTCTGAAGAAACAAGAGAAACAGGACAGAATTCAATTCATTCTCTTACATTTTTTGGTACATGGAGATAGAAAAGTGATGGCAGGAGAGAGATATGTGCAATAAATGTCCCGGGCCAGATGCTGATGTTACGGTTCATAGTCACTGCCTTAACTCCAATATCGTTTTTCTGAATTAGTGGGAAAAATGAAAGATCCATTGACACTTAAAAAGGCAGCAGAGCCAAAGGGAGACAGCAGACATAAAAGGATAACAAAGGGAACCATCAACAAGTGCAACAGTGAAATCAAATCTAAAAAAGTCCCTTTAAATAAATTGTAATAGAAATCCAGCGAGGGGCAGAGAAAGATGAAGTTGTTCAATAAGACAACAGCAGACAAAGAGGTGTTAACTCCAGCAGGACACGATGATCTCTGACCTGATGAGGTGTCTGACAGCAGTGTCGAACTGCAGGAGGAGGACCTGCCTGCGCAGCTGCAGCAGACGGCCGACAGACTCCGGGCTGCTCGGATCAGACAGACGGCTGATCTGACGCTGGATCTCCTGCAGCTCTGGTCCTATGCCGCACCCAGAGAGCAGGACAAATGCATGTAATGTAACTGACTGATTACTGACATGTTTACACTTGTTTGCAAGTTTGCTGAACTGTAAAATCACATTACATGTTAAATGGAATAGATCAAATCTATCCTTTCTTTCCTGCCTTTCCAAAACATGACCAAACAACATACTGTTGTTAGTGGAAAGTACATTTACTTTACATTATGTATTTTCCTTATAATATATAATAAAAAAAAAAACTTAACTTACAGTAAAAGATCTGAGTACTTCCTCCTCCACTGACTATTAGTACTAATATTTACATATGGCAGTGTGTGAGCCACATACCAATTCCTTCAGTGCCTCCCCAGTCAGCTGAAAGTGGTGCATCCCGTCCTCCTCTGCTGCTGCAGGAGTCTTCAGTGTTTCCCAGTCTGGAGAAACTAACCAGGTAATAAATTATGTCATGAAGAGCTGAGACCATCTGCAGGGTGTGATGGAGAGCTGTGGCACATGTCTGTTGAAATCAGAACAATAGAGGGGGCAAATTATTGACAACGGTTCAAGAAAATCAATTACAGAAGTTTATACCCTAAAGATTACGAAAAAAAGTGAATTAAAGACACATCAACTTCATCAACTTGTGACCCAGGAGGACAAAAGAAAGCACTAAAATACCCAGCACTGTGGTCCACCACTGCATTCAGAGTTATTCACAGCCTCAGAAAAATATGAACATTAAAGCAGTTTAATGTTTTATACTATTGTATTGCATTTCCTCACCGACACATCCAGTGTTTTGAACATGTGAAGCACGGTGCAGTAGTCGGGGATGAACCAAAGGTTGAGGAGATTTTTGCCATCCGCAGACAACAGCTGCTGTGGCCGACACTGAGAGGATCTGTGTGGGAGGAAGGTTTGATTAACCTTAACACACAAGACATCTGTGTTTTTATGCACAGACCTTTTCTGAGTTAGTGCCGCCTGCACACTGACTCCACAAACCACAAAATCTGACACCAAGAGGCCTGAAATATAAAAAACAACACACTCATCTTCTGTTTTTCCCCTTTAGTCTGACTACTTACATTAATGTCATATTAAAGACATATTGTGTATGATGAATGTGTATTTTTTGGGTAATGTATCTATTTTTATAGATATTTTATATAGGATGAAACTTTTAGCGAGTCCGTATGTTTCCCTACAACAATAGATATTTTGTTTATTTACATACATTTGTGGGTTGCATTGGATTAAAATCCCAGCTGTTAGTACCTGGGGTCAGGACGAAGGTCAGCTCCTGAATCCAAACTGACTTTGTGCTCGCCGGCTTGCCTGATCACAAAGTGGGACTGATGGACGGAGGGGATTTTGTCCAGGAAGAAGGTCAGACTGTGGTAATACGCAACAATCTGCGCTCTCACACAGTGCTGAGATATCTGTGCGCTGAATCTGTGGGAAAATAAGCAGAAACAGCATTTACCTCCAACGTGCTCTTATCTCGAGTGAGTGAAAAACCGCTTGGAACAAACAGACTGCAGATGTTTTTCATGGACATACCTCTTGAGAAAGTCGATTATGAGCCTCCTCTTGATCTCTGCCGCCTCCTCCTGCAGTGTGAGAGAAATTAATTTTACTTCACAGGCAGCCAATCACATTTATCATCCCGCTCAGCCGCCTGAGAATCCACCACCGTGTGCAACTTACTGAGGTTTTTATAAGACCCCCCACGGCCTGTTTCTTCTTCACGAATGAATTCAGCATCTCGTCACGCAGGCCCACTTTTTCCAGCTGGATGGACACAAAGGCTTCCATCAGCCTGGAGTCACAAACAAGATTCTGTTTATCAAAGAGCCAGCACAAAAGCGCTGTTAATCATCGGCAGTGTAATTTGTTCTTCGAGTGGGGAAAATTACCTCTCCTTGGCAGTGGTCGGAGGTCTTGCTGAGCCTTTGGATGGTGGAGCGTTTGATTTTTCCTGCAGGTCACCAGTGTCAGTTCCAGGTTTGGAGTCAAATTTGTCATTTTTATCAGAACGAAGGGCGACTTCACCCTGAGAAGAAATTGAGGAACAAACATATATGAACAGAAGTTTATTTAGGTTGCAGCATGAACAATATCAGTAGTAAAAGAAGTATTCAGATCCTTTACTTAAGTAAGAGTACCAATAGAGTAATGTGAAAATACTCCATTACAAGTAAAAGTCCTTAATTCAAAATCCTAATAAGTAAAAGTACATAAGTATCAGTCAAATGCATTTAAAGGTTAAAAAATAAAAATCCTGTTTCTGCAGAAAAATGTCCCCTGTAACTGATGTATCATTTTAAGTGACATTATTAGACTTTTCATGCTGATGCCTCAAAGTTAGAGCAGCATTTTACTGTTGTAGCTGCTGGAGGTGGAGCTAGTTAAAACTTCTTTATATACAGTTTGGTATTTCAGTCCATTGGTTCCCAACAAAGGGACTGAATGAATCTGATGGGTTGTGAGATTAAAATGAGGCAGGAAAGAAAAAACAACAAAATTTAATTTAAAAATTTAAAAAATTTAAAAATATAATTTGTTTTTTTCTCTTTTCTGTCTTCTGAAATTGATATTGGATCATTTGACCTGTTAGGCCCTCAAACTTTTATTTATATGACATTATTCGAGAAGTTTGAGGTGAGCTCTCCCTTTGGTGATCAAGCTACAAAATCAATGAAATGCGACAAAGGCTGTCAACTAGATGAGATTTTTCTGTAAAGGGCCACAAGCCAAAAACTGCTGGGAACCACTTGTTTAATCTTTAACTATGTATATTTGTATTTTATAAGCTTATCACATTTACAGCGTGTAACTACACCCAGTAGCTACAACCTTCAGTTATTTATATTTTAGCCCTCTGAAATATGGTGAAGTGGAAGTACTTACTTTCCTTCAGTGAATAATACCCACCTCAGCTGAAGCCCAGTGACAAACACAGACCAGTTTAACAGCACTTATCAAGGCGTTCTTCTGTGTGATCTGACAGGCCAGAGCCACCTGGAGGTTTTCTACACTCTGTTTGTTCATAAGCTGAGAAGAGGAAAGGAAAGGAGCAGATCCAGTAGATGATAATTTGATTTACAGATTCACTTGTTCATTCCGTCTTTGGCTAATAAACCAGAGCATTTCATTTTAACGCACATGAATAACTGCCTCCTCTGAGGCGAAGCTGAACCTCCCGATCTGGTTCTCGTCCAGTTCCTGGATGCTCAGAGGGAGGTGGGACGGGGTGAACCTGCAGCAGACAGTGCACTTTAATTCCCCGTCACACACACTTCATTGCTCTTGTAGCAAAGCAGACAACATGTGAAGAGACGATGAGGGGAAAATATGCATTCAGTGTTCCTGGAGTGCCTGCGAGACGAATCAGTGAACCACAAACTGACTTTAATGTCTGTCTGACGTTTATATAAGAGCAGTTCGATTACTCATAACTGACGCATCGGACTGGAAAATGGTAAGAAATATAGAGACAACATAAACTTGAATGTCCTGTGGAAGATTTAATGGTGGAAATGGGACATGAAGTTACGTACCTGTCCACAGAGCTGTCATCTTCCAGTATCGCTGTGATAAAAACAGGCCTCTGCTCTGTTTTGTCAGTCTGTTCAGCGACCTCAAAGTGAACTGGCCTCAGGTGAAGGTGGAAGTGATCGAAGCCGAGCTCCGAAGCCCCGTTTCTGTACAACCTGCGAAGAATCAGTGAATGTTTTAAGATGCCAAACTTTACATGACATGATTGAGACCAACATGAGAAGATTATTTGCAAAAATCAACATGCTGCTCAAACTATGTCCCTCTAATGGATGTTGGAGTAGAGTTTCTTTCTTTGTTTAATTTTAACAAATAATTAAATGCAAATCTTCCAGTGGCTAACTATTGACCTCTGACCTCTCACATAATTCAGGCTAATTTTTCAGTTTTCCAACATGATATTGACGCTGTATGGCCTCAGTATGTTCGGCTCAGTGAGGGCTCATGTTCCTGCTCTGCTTGTCAGGTCTTATCATCATTTTGTGTGTCATGTGTCGTCACATCAAAGGAAGTTGTGAGCAAAAAGTATGTTAGGAACTGTGCTGTCTTCCTCATTTCAAGATACTACTAAATAATCCTAGAATAAATGCATTAACTTGCATATTTAATGACAGTCTTAGTACTTAATTCAATAATCATCTGAAACTACTTATGAAGCAACATCCAAACTAAGTTGCTGGGGCCCCAGGGGACCAACAGAGGGCCAACAAATCCGATTTAATAATTTAAAATATATTTACAGATTCTGAGTTGTTTTAAATTCTCTTAAGGACATTTCTAGGACAGAATCTTGTATCTGATTGTTGTAGTAATTCATGATTTCCTCTTTTGCGCTCCCCGTCCTGTGCTGCTTGCGAACGTTATCTTAACTGTGCCAGATGTGCGGTCTCTGCGGCCGACTCCAGCAGACGATGACGGATGGTGACGAGCTCCAGCAGCTTGGAGAAAGTTTCAACACCGTGCAGCTGTTTCTCTCTTCCCTGCTTCACGTCCATCTCCTCTGCAGATCTCACCAACGACAGCCCCACGTTTTGGACCAAAATCGGGTCCTCGAAAAAGACATCTGAGAACAACTAACGGTGGACAAAAACACGTTAGACTAATTTATCTGTTTAAACTGATTTGGACAGATTCTCAAAAGAGAAACCTACGTCCTTCTGTATCTGCAAGCTGTAGGAGGCTCCGGGTGAAGCCAGGTCGTTCCAGCTCTGCAGGGCCTGCTGCAGGAGCTTCTGTCGCAGGACAAGTTTTTCGGTGATGCTCGCAGCTCGATGCAGCTGACAGAGCTCCGAGTGAGCCTGAACTAAACTCTGATAAACTGACGACGCCAGGCAGAGGGACGGATGAACCTCCAGGAGGAAGATGTCCATCAGTGCAGGGCTGCAAACACAAGGAGAGAAAATATGGAGATTCAAGACCACCAAGATAAAGAACTTCTAGGGGGACATCAAATCCAGGGTGGTCAGACGTCTGCGTATTTATTTACCTGCTGCCGCAGAGTGAGACCAGATGTTTGGGAACGTAGTTTGGTGGAAGGCCATAGTCGCAAGCGGAGCCTTTGCGGTCGTCTCTCCAGATGCGTTGGAGGTACTGCCGCTGTTTTTCAATCTGATAAGACAAACAGCACAATCTGTCACAACATGCGAGCGATAAATCACACAAAAGAAAAGAAAACACAAAACAAGATGAGACAAAGTGTCATAAGGTGCATTAGTACCCTGACATGCACACAGTTGTTTTTACACACTAAGATACGTTTTACTACAAAATAACAGTTATTACATTCAAACAAGGACTGCAATTAACAGACACATCGATTTTCATCATTGATGAATCTGCTGATTAGTTTCTTAATGAAGAGATTAATCGTTTACTCTATGAAAGGTAAAAAATGTGTCCATCACAACTTCCTAGAGCCCAAAGTGAAGCCTTTAAACTGCTTCTTTTGTTGGTCTAAATCTTCAAAAGCAAAAGATACTAAATTTCTTATCATATATACCAAAGAAACAAAGAAAATCTGCACATTTGACAAGCTGGAACTAGAACACGTTTGGCATTTGTACTTAAAAAATGACTAAAACAATTATGTTTTCGTGTCATTGTCTAATCATTTAACTGACTCATTGTCGCATCCCTAAATAAACAACAGCATGCAGCATACATTTGTGTTCCCCACAGTCACACATGAATAAAATTCTTTGCAGACTGACTTTCTTTGTGTTCTGACCTGATTGTCCAAAATGTCTCTGATAAGCTGCTGGTGACTTTGCAGGCAGCTTATCTCTGCTCTGTAAGCCTGAACAAAGTAACCCTGGTTCAGATCCAGTTGTGGCCTACTGTGCATGATGTCAGTAATAACTCGAGCCAACGCAAACCTCTCTTCAGTCCCCGCTGCGTGCTGGTAAGCCTCGTAGTAACAGTTCAAGAGCTGAAGAACGAGGAGGAACAGAAAGTTAGTGACATGAAAAAATAAATGACATATTTATGTCCATGAAAGTGTAAGAGAAATATGTATTCCAGTTGAAAGATATGAAGAAAAAGATTAAAACATATTCCATAAAATTATTTTATCTCAAATTTAATCCCCCAAAAATATTAGATTTACTAAAAGTGCTGTAAAAGCCATCAATGCACTCTGTATTCACTGGGAAATGACTGATCATATGTAGCAAGTAAGTAAATGAGAAAACAGCCCACACAGAGATGTGAAAAGTAAACTCACACATCCATAGCTCTCACTTCCTCCACTGTACCTGAACTTTGCTCTCCAAAAACTCTGTCTCACATGTCCACAAGTCGAGAAGCACTGCAACACGGTCCACATCTGTCCCGGCCCAGGAGTGGATGTCTGCTGCAGAGATGGAGGTTCCCTCTGCGTCTTTCATTTTCTTGATCCTGTTTCTCTGAATGAAGTGTGAGCCGACTAAAAGGAGCTCGTTCTCCAGGTCCTCCAGGTCCTTCAGAGCGGCATCGTACACGATGTAAAACCCTCTCTGGTCCTGAGTGTGGACGAGCCGCTCCTCTGCGCTGTAGAAATCGTGGAGATTCTCCACCTCGGCAAACTCCATGAACTCTGAGCAACGGACCTGGAATAAAACGACAGGAGACCATAAACAGATGGATAATTCTGATTGTTTGAGGAATCCTTTGGAGGTTCACAGAGGATCAAATAAAGAAAACACTGTACATCCTGTTACTAAGGCTTCACCGTCCTCTATATTAAATGGGTTATTTCCATCATAGAAAATGCTTAGAAAGTTTTAATTTTACACATTTCCAGATCTACGTCTAATAAACACAAAGTGATCAAAGATGTGTGTTTTAGTACGACTGACTGAAGCAGCTCATGATAAAATAGCTTAAACATATTTTTAAAACCCCACATCTGTATCTGCGCCAAAACTTAATCCACACCTCCTGTAGGAGACAACCAGTTTCTATCTAAATCTTTATCTAATTTTTATAATAATTCATGTTTTTTATAATCTGATTTCTGTCTTTTTCTGATTTATGGCATATGTTGTGTTATATATTATGTTGTTTGTCAGTGTTAACTTAGTGTTATTGCTATCTTCGTCAAGACACTCCTGAAAAACAGATTTCACAGCGACATTTCTCTATTTAGATAAAGCTTTATTATGTTAAATTTAAAAAAAGATACATATGAAAAAAAGTGGACTATATACTGTATACATGTATATGTAAAGAAAACATCATTGTTGTAGTTGGATAAAATTGCACTGACATCGCGTTTCTTGAGAAATGCTGCCTTTTTTTTTTTTTTTTTACCAAATTTCCTTAAGATCTACAAACAGCCTTTTAAAATATTCTTCTAAATAACAAACAAATGAGATTAGATCTCAAACAAGGTTGATCTGAGACTTCTCCTATTGAAGCTCTAATTTAAAAAGTGATGCACATCTTCTTACATTCTTCTTTATTCTTCTTAAATCATATTTATTGAGTCTTTAGGAAATTAATGAAAGATGAGAAGCAGTGTTGCTGTTTCCATAAATGTTCGGCAGAAACACACACCAATCAAACTTTACTGTCATCTTCAGGAATCAGCTGATTTACTTCAACCTATTCCTACCTTATAGTCAACAGGAGTGTCGTGGCTGTACTGCAGTGAGTCCAGACCTCCTGCCTCCCCCCCTCCTCCTCTGGCTGCATTCATCCAGCCCGTTTCCTCCGCCGTGCTGCACAGCTCTCCTTCCTCCAGCTGCAGACCTGCCAGGTCGAAGGTCAAAGTCCTCTCCACGGAGCGCAGGTAGTTCAGCAAGCCGAGAGAGATGCGCTGTGGCAGGAAAAATCAGTTCTTAATCAAGCATCACGAAGCAGCGAACATCCAAGCCTCCTCGTAAAAAAGCGCCGCTGTTTGTCTCACCTGGAGCTGCCTGAGTTTGAGATGACGCAGGTGAATCAGAGACAGGAAAGCACCTCTGGTCATGACAGGAGCTGAGGTTCCTTCCTCTGAACGATCATTCAGACCCAGAAGCTGCAGGCTCTCGTCGAAGGAGGAGCTGGGATTCACAAAGGGAGCAAAGGCACAGAATAACTAAAAATATTTTGGATTATCAACAAAATAACAAATACTGAAAATGTTCACATTAGACAACCACAAACAGCTTATAACATCAACATTTTTACCTGACACATAATTTTCTCTCACTGAATACTGAAATGATGGCTATTTGATTCAGTATTCCTAAAAACATCTTCAAAATAAAAGCTGGTAATGTTGAAGTACTCCCTGCTGTAACACACACCTTTCATTCGTTGCGCTCGAGGTCTGACTCTTCAAACTCTTCTTGTTGTGGCCTCCTCCGCCTCGAGATCTGCTTGACTGATATTGTGTTTCCTAACAAGACAAATGTCACTTTAATAAAAGTAATAATAATAATAAAACATCCTCCATCACGGGCGGCACCGTGGGAAGTGGAGACGTTTATTTTCCCACCTCCCCGAACAGAAAACTGGATGATACGTGCCTGAGCGAGGGAGGCAGCGCCGTAAACGCTCGTCCAGATCTCCGAGATGTTCTGTCGGTTGGTGTTGCTGCCGCGTGAGGTTGATGATGTTGCGGACTGCGAGTGGCCAACATGAGCGGCGTGATCTTTCAGAGCCGCGGCCACGTGTAGGGGGTCAGGCACCTGATGAGATACACAGAAAAGAAAACAGGCTGATACACAAGCTGAAGCTTTATGACAAAAGATGTAATAAAAACCAGATGAGCAAAATTTTACTCATCAATCATTAAATCAAATCTAATCATCAAAGGCTATTTTTTGAGATTAGAGGACTAAAAATGACTGTTTTTATCTTTTCTTATCAACATAATGAATGTACACTCTCTTGATCTGACTCTTATACAGATTGTAATTATAGATGCAATTACATGGAGACATTGATTCAGAGCAGAGGTTGCCGTTACCTGAAGAAACCTGCTGTGCATCCTCAGCAGCTCGTCAACGCATTTCTTTTCCTTTAGCTTTGTGATGAGTTTCTGCTGCCACGGATCCCATCGGGGCTTCACCTGCAGGACGCAATCCAAAGGGTGCAAAAATCCTAAAATAATGCTTTTAAAACTCGAAACACATGAAAGAGTAAGTGAGAAAGCACTTGAGAGACGCAGTATTTGGAGGGATGATATTATTCAGTTAGTTCCTCTGACCTGAATGAAGGGGATCCAGTTGGCCTCTTTCCTCAGTGCCGAGCTCGAGCTCTTCCTCCCCCACTGGCTGTGTTTGACCTCTGTGCCGTCATACTGAGGAAACGTTTTCATCTCCTCCTGTTGTCTGAAGACGTCTCTGAACTTCCTCCACACCTGGTGACGCAGATTGAGATTGCCACTGATGCCACTTTAGACACACACTCGTAAAGGTCATTGTTCGTGTGTTGAAGCCACTGGACGTCCACTGGACAGTGTTACCGTGCTGAATAACTCCATCTCGTCCGCGGTGGTCTCAAGTTTTCGGGTGTCGTAGGACAGATGGAAGTGAGCGATCATAGCCTGCAGCTCAGGTAGGAACTCCTCCAGGTGAACAAAGTGCAGGGGGACCTTATCAGCCAGTCCTGAAATACCTGTGTTTGGATGTATTTAGTGATAAACTGTTGAAGGCTGTGCACTTTCTAATACTTATGTCTGAACTTCACGTTTTATTAGCTTATTTCCCTCTTTTCAACATTTTCATTTTACATAGTAGTCTGTGTAGATGTATTTTAACAGTCTTTTCTGTCAGGTTTGCAGCTTATTACGTTGTTTCTATTATTGTGTTGTTTTACTGTTTTATCACTGCTAAAAGAGAGACTTGGCTGACTCATCAAACTAGAGACCAGGACACCATGAAGTTTAGTTAAGCTGTTCACAATCCCCAGAAAATAAATCACAATTTTGAGATTGTTTAGCCTTGACTTTCTCCATCATAGATTGTCAAATTTCCAGTGGTGGTGAAATAATTTTGTCAGTAAATCCTGATGACTTTGCTGGATACTTAACTTTTCCTCTAGTACACATTTTGATTTTAATGCGTCTACATCACACAACAGGCAGATTTTAAAAACAAAAAGAAAAACCTAAGAAAAAATGGACAGAATAGTAAAATATTCAGCCTTGTTATGGTTATGTCTCTGATGACAGCTGGTTTGACTCTCACCATCAACATGTCGACTCTTATGTGGAGTTTCCTCACAAACCTTTGGTTCTGGTTCTTTATCTTTTCTTTCAGAGGCTGGTATGTAGTGCAGCACCTGTTAAAGGAGTTTATCTGAACTTACTTATATCATCTGAATGTACACAACAAAACTGGGAACAAGCAAATCAACGTAAAATAAAACACACTTGGATGAGAGAAACAGATGCATTAAAGGTGGATTTTTACCCTGAGAAAGTTGTGAATGGTCCGAGCAGAGTGCAGATGGCAGATCAGCCACCGGAGGTAAATGGTCAGGTCGTCCTGAGTGAGCAGGTTGGCGGGGTTTCCTCGGCCCGTCAGGATCTTCTCTCTGCTCGCCGACAGCCTGCGGGCTCTCTGAACGGCGTCCTCGTTCTCGCTCGTCAAATACAACACCTGAGCCTGAGGACGAACAACACTGACAATAAAGACCAGTGCTGAGGTGTGTAATTGTGTGTAGTCGATAAAAAGATACATTGACCAGGAAGCCATCAGCTCTCTTTTATTTGACTGTGATTGGTTAAAAAAGAGAGAGGAGGAAAGAGATTATTCTTCTGTCAGCTACATTAAAACATTTGTTTCTTCGTGTACTTTAGGACATCATAGGACGTTTGGATATTTGCAGAAGAGCTACAAAAACTTTGTATAACTTAACACAGCAGTTTTGTTGAGTTTCCTTCACCTCTTCAGCAAACATGACAGTTGATATTTTGTAATTAAACTAATTGCTAGTCCAGCAAAATTTAATTTGCACAACGGCAAGGATTAAGAATTAACTGGATTTTCCTCAATTGGTAAGATTATTAAGGCCTTAAATATAAATATTAAATTATAAATATTAAATATTCGTGGTGTCAAAATTGTTCATTGCTACTGTTTTTGTATATTTGTATATGTACTATGTTATGCTTTGCATGTAAGGCCTCTTTGTATTATCTCTATGCAGGTTGAAAATACTAAACAGAGTCATGAATTTCATATTTTTGTAGAGCTGAAACAATTAATTGATCAGGTGACGAAAAAAATTACTGGAACTAGTTAGGTAATCAAATAATCGTCTTTTTTTCTGATAGAAATGCCGAATAAATCCAGATTTCAGCGTCTGTGTTTCTGGATGTCCCACAAACAAAGCAAGAGAATAATCTGCAGCAATAATGAAATTAACGGTTTCTTGCAACGTTTAAACTCCACATAAAGAATCTCAACAATGAACTGCTGGGAGGACGTGCCACCTAATGTTATTTTTGAAGTGCTGGCAAAATGAGACTCAGGTTGTCACCTTGTAATGAGGATAAAGCTTCTCAATGACACCGGTGTGGCGACAGAATCTCCTCCATCTCAGCATGAGCAGATATTTGATCTGAGCTAGGTGATATGATCTGTCGGTGTAGAACTGCAGACAAATATACAAAAAAGGAAATTGATTTGAACGACCTTTCTCTCGTTTCCATTCTATTCTCTTCTGCTGCATATTAGAGCCTGTTTTTTCAGGGATCTTTTGTTTGCTGGAGAGTTTGTAGAGTCCTCACCTGGAGCAGGAGTGGAGGCAGGCTGTCAGGAGTGTACTCGAAACTCAAGCAACTCTCCAGCTCTCTCTGCATGACGTCAGCCTGAGACTGAACCGGCAGAGCTTCAGCCACCTGCAACCAAGAGGAGAGCGGAGCCAGGGAAAGACTTATATGTAAGTAAAAAGCCAAATCATTACACATTATCTAGCTTTTTTTTATGACAAATTATTATTTTGTTGGCCCCCGGCTTTGATAAAAAATACTAGATGAATTTTCAGTCTCACCTGTAGGCCTCTCCTCAGTGCATGTTCTCTCTCCACACGGAAAAAGGAAACATCCTTTGGAGGTGGAACAGAGCTGAAACAAAACTAGAAACTGAGCTTTTTCTTCTCTCTCGCTCTTGGCCAAGCAGCATTTAAACTCAGACAATGTTACTTTTTAAAGAAGAAATAATAAAACTTCATAGAAATTAAAAGCTGAATTTGTTACCTTTGTTCAGCTCCACACATTTGTTCAAAAATGCAACATGGTCTCACTCTAATGGTAACTTTCAACTAAACTAAAAACAAAAATATCTAACATTCATATAAATGGCATTGGTTTTGCAGGTACTTAGTCATAAACAAGAGTATTGGAAAAATAAGGTGACCTGATGATGGCGCTACTATTCATCCTGTAGCCAATATTGTACACTTAGCAAATGTCAAGGCAATCCACTCCAATAGTTGCCATCATACCAACTAAAATTTAGTTAACAGTGAATGAGAATTGTCAGAACATATTAAAAACAACTGAAATGCCTTAAAGATACCACATTTAATTGTAATTATTGTTTGTAAATCACATTTCACTAAGAATAAATGTGTCTGATTCAAGCTCCGCCTACCTGGCTACCTAAACAGTTTATAATGGCCATTAAAGCTTCCCTTCGAACATCTGTTTTTCACAAATGCATCACACTTGTGTCAGATGCATACTGAACCACGACCGGCATACTAGTTGTGTCACTAAATCATTCTCAATGTAGACGTTTTAAACTCAGATTTACAGATGATCACTGAGAAACTTTCCTCCTTCAGGGGATGAATGTGAAAACAACCTTCTGGTGTCAAACTGTGCACAGTGAAGCTCAAACACCCAAGTGAGGTAACAACAAGCAACTTACATTTCTGAGTAGAAGAGGGTCTTTAAGTTCCACCTACCTGGCAACCTAGACGCTTTAAGACAAACACTGAGAGTTATTTGCAACTGTTAAATGACAAGACATCATCAGATAAGCACACCTGTAACATCTGGAGGGCCCGGCTCTTTGGGGAAATCCACTCTCTTCAATTTCTGCCCGGAGAGCTGAGAGCTGATGTGACAGCTCTGCCTCCATCTGCTCCACTTTAACAGAGGAGGAAACTCTGTACGCTTCACACATGGCAGACCTTCTCTTTCTCTTCAGAATCAGTGCGTTTAGGAACTGTGAAATCCAAACACTTCAAACATTAAAAATCCTTTAAAAATCTCTGCCTCCCTATGCTGACTTGTTGTGGCGTATCCATGGAGACAAACATCCTTGCAGCCAGGCCTCCTGTCTCACTTCCTGTCCTTCATGTGGACTCAGACTGTGACTGCACTTGATCTGTAGAGGGCTCCAACGTTACACTGAAGTCCTCCTTTTGTCACATTATGTTGTGTTACTGCCTTCCACATACTTACCACTTTAACTGTAATTTGAATTTATGTGTAAATATGTCATCACGCACAGTGCACCAGCGGTTCAGCAGCACATACCTCAGCAATCATGCATTCAAAACCCTCGACTTAATCTCAGCAGGTCATTCCTCTTGGATACAGTGTGCCATTGGTTCTTAGCTTGTGCTGTGATTATCCAATAGGAAATCACATCCACTGTGCATGCAGAGTCAAGTCTGCAGCTGTACAGTTCCTCTAGAGACAGAAATGAAAAAGGGAATATAAAAAATTTTTAAAAAACACCAGATTTTTCAGTGGTTCTTTAAGCTTTATTTACATGCACCATCTCTGATACAACCAAGATAGGAACTGGAATTACAACTGGCAATGTCAACTTGATGTCTTATTTTATTTTTTGTAGGAGCAATAGGAAGAAAGATTCTGAATATTGGCAGTGAGTGTCACTCAAAATTAATGATCAGAAAAAAATGAAGCTTCAAGTCATAATTTTGTCATTTTAAGAAGAAAACATCCAGATAAAGCTACAAAAATGACATCTGGAAGCACAATAGTGCAAAATTTATTTTTGTCAAAGTCAAAAATTAACCGAACAGGATTCAATTAATATGAGTTAAATTCAACATTTAGGTTCTCTCAATAACTCTACAGGAGGACGCCATTTCAGGCACCGTCTGCCGTTTGCTGTCAGTCCTGATCAATACCCGACTGAAGTGGTCTAAATACTTAACGGATCATTAAAACAAAAGTGCTTATACACAGCTCCACCACACGTCATATCAAAAAGCATGTGGAAAAGAAAATAAATACAATTTCAATTTAACAAGACAACAATTCAGTGAAAAATCTTCAGCTGTTAAAAATGTAAACTAAAAAAAAGTTCATCCTGCTGTTCCTACAAAAACTGTGCTGATGTTAATTAGTTGTTGGTTTTTTGTTTGCCCTTATAGCACTGGTTCCTAATATTTATACACTGTATATCCTCTTATTTCCACTTATTTAAATGCAGAAATATTTTGGCAATATTTAAAATACTGTGGTTGTTCCTTTCTCAAATGGCAAAAAAATGGCTCTAAGATACTACACGACCTCCTCTCACAGAGTTGGACACACTGTTTTTTTTTTCCACAGCACCTGCTATAGTGCTGATAACAAAGGGGAGGCTACTCGTGCTGCTCTGTCTGCAGCCACTCCCTGCTATCTTCTTATTCTTCTTATATAGCACCAAGAACTCCTTCAAATTAACAAACACCAAAATATTGTAGTCGAGTGCTGTGGCGTCTCTAAGGGTGGTTACTTTTAATCCAGATAGTCCTAAGTGTCTGCTAATGTAAGTGGTGTGAACTAGATCTAAATAACGCTAAACACGGTCCTTAATTCTGTCCTAAACTCTGTATACTGAGCAGTACTTCCAATATTGCAGTAAGTGGGAGAGGAGGAGGAGGAAGGAGGAAGGAGGGGGGCAAGATGGTGAAAAGGGATCTGCAGCAGAAACACCGTTATTATCAAGACTTCAGTAATGCACCTCTTCAGAAGGAACAGAATTCACAGTAATGTCACTAAAATCACAGGGTAAAACTTTCTAAATAAAAATAAAACATTACATACAAAAACCACACAACGTATCAGTTCACATCTTGATAACATTAACTTCTACAGATTGATATTTGGTGCGTGACTGTGCATCAATGGGGGGGACGGGGGGGAAAGCTTTTCATTAACGCTTGTTTTTAAATGTTTTAGTCCATTTAGGCTACGTCGCTCAAAAAAAAACAAAACAAAACAAAAAAAAAGTAAAAATTAAAAAATAAAAATAAAAATAAAAGCTTGTCAAGTATCCTCCACTGGAACGTAATAATAATGTAACATTCTCTGCAGCTTTTTCTGTAAACAGGCTGTCACTCACAACAGGCTGACAGCTGGTTTGGCAAAAATGTCGGTTTTAGGTATGAAAGGGTGTGAAAGAGGAGAGAAAGCAGGGTGAAAACACAATTCATCTTCAGTTTCACGCATCACTTTGTGACACTTGTATGAGTGATTCCCTGAGACTAACACGAGTTGATGCTTTTCATATAGTTTTAACAAAATGTCCTGTACCTTCATTCCAGTCAGTACTGTTGTTCACACCGCCCAGGCATTGATCTTTTTAAAGAGCTTTTTTTTTTTCCTCCTATGTGAAGACACCATTGTTGTGTGTCTCAGACACTTAGAATAAAGTACCAAACTTGATGCCTCACATTGAAAATAATGGGGAAAAAATACTACATGAATACACTTTTACATACTTTCTTCCCTCTAGTTGCACAATGCAGCACAATGAACCCCAATTTACAGTTTCCCCACTTTTTCCTTAACGCCAAGCCTCTCAGCTTGGCACCCAGCTGTGAGGGGAGGTCTGTTTCGAGCTGGAGAAGCTTCCTGAATTCCTGTTGCCATTCTGGGCGGAGGTGAGGCGAGAGTCAAAGCTGAGGTCCAGGCAATCTGCTTCCATCAGTTCATTGCGGATGATGGAGTCCATGTCACACTCAAGACTGCCGTTGAACACGTCGAGGTCCAGATCGGCGGGAAAGCGGTCCTGGCCGGACAAACCAGAGCCGAGCTGCATAGAGGCGTTCTTGCTGGGAGACTTCAGGTGCGGCTGCTTGGCGTCGTTGTGGCCGGCGTCGTTGTCAGAGGTTGACAAGCCAGCTTGCCAACCAGGCACTGAAGAGCTTTGGGCCTGACCTGCACCGGTGTGGTTCACCAACATGTGGTCTTTGCGGAGCAGCATGGCGTTTCGGCGGGAGTTCTGCAGGGCGATGGCGGTGCTGGCCTGCGACATCAGCGGGTCAGACTGGGTGAGCATGACGTTGCTGTGGCTGTGGGAGTCCAGGCTGAGCAGATCCTGCAGGGTCTGGTGATCGCTGAAGTGCGAGATGCAGGAGAAGGTGGTCTGCTTGTTCTCCTGGATGGTCTGCATGGGCGACTGTCGCAGGCTCGTGATGGACGGCGGGCTAAAAAGAGGGTTAGGCCCGTAGCTGCCAGAGGGACTACCCAGACTGCTTCCTGAGCAGCTGAAGGTAAACACTGAGCTCCCCTGACCATTGGCTCCGTTGTCTTCCTCTCCAGGAGGAGGCTGCTGGGATGCTGTCAGGCTGATATTGTCTAAAAGGTCGTCCATCAGGTTGTCAGAGAGCCCGTCGTTGAGGTTCATGGTACCTGCCAGGTCAGAGAGTCCTGTGGGCCCTGTGGACGGGGACATGCTGCTGGGGCTGGAGTACAGCATCGGGGAGAGGGGCGAGTCATCATCAGGAACCTCGTCCAGCTCCAGGTTGGCCAGGATCGGGGACAGACGACCGCTGAGTGTGCTGGCGTTGGAATTGGTCCGGGAGCGAAAGTCTGTCCAGGCGTCCAGCTCGTCACTGCTGCGGGACGTGGGACTTCCTGTCCACTTCGAGAGGCTGGAGGAGCTCTCTGAGCTGCCATCTTGAGCTGCCTGCAGCGAGGCTTTCTTCTTGGTGGCACGTCCTCGGGCCCCTTTGATGTACTTGCTGTTATCCATCGACACAGCACGTCGCCGAGGAGCTTTGCCTCCTTTACCACCTTCTGGGTTGACCATCCACCAGGAGCTTTTCCCTGTTCCTTCATTCTGGACTTTCACAAAACGACTGTGGAGGGACAGATTGTGTCGGATGGAATTCTGCAATAAAAACAAATGAAAATAATTACATGCATGTTACATACACATTTATTCTGCAGAATAGAATAATTGCTCTATTGTCTCAACAGTAAGGCCATAACCTGTGACAGGGGGTCAAAAGTAGGCATTAGCCAGAGAGGTTGGTAACTGTACTTGAGATGGAGAATAAAGGCATTTCACAGCCAACATCCAACAGAAAACTAAAGGCTAATACTAACAATCACAGCCGAGTACTGTGAACAATACTAATACTGCAGTTTCTTCTGAGAGACATTTCGTCTTTGCACCTCACGCTGTGACCTATTTCTGGCTGCTCAGAAAGGTCTACAGAATTTCCCTAGAGAAGTTTGCAACCACGTACAAAATTAAACAGCTGGAGCCTGCGCGGCCGGCGTGCACTAAGTCCCGCTGCAGCGACAGAAGGAGAAAACTCGATCTCTGCAGCCCAAAGGCCAACTTCACCGGGAGAGGGTCCAGCATTATAAATCTCTTAAGCTTGAATTAACTTGAATAAACCGTCGGTCCTATTTAAATCCATCTCTCAGAAGATTAAACTAATCAAACACCAAACAAGCTCAACGCACACAAACAGCCACACAAGGCTGCTGGTGGCCTTCACAGTATGGATCCTATAAAAAACGGCAGCTTTGACGGAGGGTGGTGCAGTTTTGAGATCACAAACGAGCGCGGGGCCACAGTTTTCCTCCGCATCCAACGAGTCAATGGAATGACCCGCTGACATCAAACTTCCAGCAGAGCCCTCACTTCAAGCCAATTAAAGGATTAGGCCAACTAGCAGACACTTTCATCGCGTAGGACAACAAAGCACACGTGGCTCTCGCGTATAAAACTTTTCTTTCCATCCAGCGTCCGCTTCGCCACATTAAAAAGATCAACACCGCTCTCATGATAAATACGAAGCTTACAGCACAAAGAGCGACAGCCAGGCCCCCAAAACCACATATTAGCACCTTGAATGCTCACTAATAAACATGTTATATTTTGTTTCTTCAATTCAAACGTTAATTCAAAAGGTATTTCCAGTTTTTGTGCTAGCAAGGCTAAGTAGAGACATGACAGAGGTATCATTATTGTTGGCATAAATGACAAACTATATATAAATAATCAGATATATCGTGTTATTTAAAAAAAAAGGCTAATTGCCTAAAAAACCTTGCATTGTAGTTTTTAGCAAAAGTGACTAAAACATGAGTAAACAGTGCATCTGTTGGGGACTATTTTCAACTGTTAAGTAATACAAGTACTTGGGCGGATCTAAAAAACTAGTTCTTCTTAACAAGTGGCTCATTTGTGTGTTTTTAGTAGTTTTTTGAAGAGTGGACCTCTATGACAAAGTGAGATACAAGATAGAGGATAGAGGATAGATACAGGATCAGTTCATTGTTGGTTTTGGCTTTTCATGGCATTTGTTGACAAAAAAGAAAAAAAAAAGAAAACCACTAGACTTAACCTTCATCCTGATCTGTAACTCATCTTTACCAGACTCTCCACGCTTCTTCATCAGCTGGACCGTGTCCGTTCTCATCAGCCGGGCTTATGAGCAGAAGTCTGGTTTGATAATTAAAAGCAGACAAATTTTATCTGATTGTTTGATGAAGAGTGCCAAGAAGATGAGGGAGGCGAGCGCCCCAAATGTCACAGCAGTGCAGGTGTTAATAAAACACACGCTGGGAGCAGATTTTGTTTTTCGTTTCCCTTTTTTTTTTCCTATTGCCAGCACCTGTGACTGCACAAAATAAAAAAAAAAGATGCTTCCAAGTCTGATAGCGAACCATCTGATTGGATTGGTGCGTCCCTATTTTTAGTACTGACAAGCTCTAACTAATCAAAATGAAAAAGAAAAAAAAAAAGTATGTTTTAAGGTGTTTTTCTCAAACCCCTGCTATAATTTCCAGACTCTCTTTAAAAGTACTGACAAAGCACACCATGCATTACATGTTAATCATCCCATGCCCTACAGGGGAGCAGACGCAACAAAAGCGACACTTGTCTTGTTCACTCTGAATGAAATCCAATACAGCAGCCCCTGCAATAAATAAAGCTTTGTGACACTTCAAGTCTGGTTGAGTCTGTCGGAGAGGTTTTGATTCAACTCTGTGGTCATTTATGGGGCTGTAAATAGTAGTGGCGCTCTATTGGACTGTATTATGTTACAGCAGGTGTGCAAAACAGCAGTCACCCCTTTGCAGTGTAACACACGATCATCAGAAATGTCCAGAAGAATCCAACGACTCCTCTTTGATGCAACAAATACGGTGTAAGCTGCACAAAAAAAGCTGCTGAATTTGAACACATTATTCTACACAGATGATGCTTTTTATTGTGCCTCTCTTGTGTACAGCTGGTTGAGGTTTGCTGTGGCGTGAGATAAACAGTAAATCCTGGACTAAATGTGTAAAACATGCACATTCCTGCCATATTTTGCGTTGTAGAACAGTCTGACGTGGCCTGCCTCTTAAAAAAAAAAAAAAAAGAAAAAAAAAAGGAAGCTCTAATGAACATTACTGCGTCTTTGGAGACTCGGAGACGTGCTAAACGCTCTGAATGCTGCACAGGTAGGTACAGTAGGAGCCGTGCAGCGTTTGGAGAGATAAATTACAAAGAGCAACTCCCGCCTGCCCCTCCCCCATGCAGTCATAGCAGTGCTGCAGCACCCTTTGAGCAAAGCCTCGTTTCTGAGCGGGGACTGGAGTGATGCCAGTTTAGCCAGAGCCAGATCCAAAGAGAAACACTGAGCTTCTCTCACACTGCTACTGCACATTGACCTACATAATTTATAGTCAGCTGATTGATTCTTGTGCCCGGGGCAAATGGAAAAAAAAAAAAAGGCAGTGTGGATGGAGCACAGCGGGGTCGAGCCGCCACTGGCTGGTCATCTGTACGGAGGGCTGCTTGTTTTTGTTTGGGATTGCACAACGGAGGGAAAATGGCAAAATGGGACCTCACGCCGGAGCTACGCACAAAGGTCGTCATTGAATCTGCCGTTGCCCTCGTTCGGCGTGACGGTTCCAGATCTGCAAACCCCTTCAGTCCCACCCTCAACACCCCGGGGACGTTTTTTTTGCCACGTGCAGATGACCAACCTTAAGATGATCGCTGAATGTCACACAGCCCACAAAGCATCTCCTTGGAAATGCTGATGTCAGCCCTTCTGAAACCCCAAACGTTAACCCTTTCCTCTGCAGGCCTCCATCCACATCCGGTGGCCAAACATGAATGAAAACTGGCCACCACTAATCTGAGGCATTAACTAACCAGCTGATTCAGTGCGGATTAATCTCTCCTTAGCATCAACGTGCCCATACTTTCATACTCTGACTCCCATCAACGTGTCACACCGCTGCGATGAGGGGTTTGAGGCGTAATGTTGACCACGACCGTAACGTCTTCATGAAGAAACCTCACTGGAATCATCCCACATCCGCGGTTGTGCAGGATTACAAACCTATTTCCAGAGTTTTTCTAACCCCCCCCCCGACCCCCTCACCCTCACTCACTCACACACACACACGCCCACCACCATCTAAATCCTGCAAAGCTCAAAGCTTTCATCAGACTTGATTCCATGACAGATGAATTGGTTTTCCAGGCCGAACTAATCCTTAAAATCAAACAGAAGCAGAACAGAAGCCCCCCCACCCCCAAAACCAACCTCTGTCTGCAGCAGTGTGAGCAGTTTGTCTGAAAGTGAAATCAACTTTGCATTGCCTGTTTTGAATCTCCACTTTCATACCCACTACCTTGTTTTTTTTTTTGTTTTTTTTTTGTTTTGCTTCATTGGTGTTTGCTGCTGCAGATGTAACTGTGTAAATTTGATGCACATGCCATCACAACAAGCTCATATTCTGACAGCAGCTTATCATAACAGGCCATTTAACACCATGTGCTTGTGCCCTCACAATAAACCTTAAAATGAGCCCTCCTTATGAAGGTGTGTGCACCCTCCTCCTCCTCCACCTCTACCTCTCTACATGATGTGGTGCTCTTTGTTGTGGTGACACCCCCCCCCCTTCTCACCTTCCAGCCCGCAGAGCTGTTGCTGTCGCCTTTGTCCTTGAAGTACGGCACAGACCTCACCATCCAGTCGTAGATCTGGGACAAGGTCAGCCTCTTCTCCGGGGAGCTCTCGATGGCTTGGGTAATGAGGTCTGCATAGGAGTAGTTGCCCCAGGCGTTCCTGCGGGCGGAGGACTTCCTCAGCTGCTGGGAGGCAGAGCCGCCCGGAGCCGCGGAGGGGGGGGTCTGCGCGGAGGAAGGCGAGCCGTCGGCGGCCTCCTCTCTGCGGGGGCCGCGCTGGACCTCCACGGGCTGCGAGATGGAGCTCGTCTCCAGGGGCGCAGCCGCAGCGACGCCTCCTCCTCCACCTCCTCCTCCACCGGGTTTCTGAGCATCGCCGCTCCCCGAGCTGCTGCCCCCCTCGTCATCCTCTTCCTCGGGGATTACGTCAGTGTCATTCGCCCCCGGTTTGCCCGCGCCGGACTCCGGGCGGGGGAGCGGCCAGGTGCAGGAGCGCGGCCGCTTCTGGGGCTCGAAGTCCGGGTCGATCTCGACGTTGGAGGGCGGCTCGGTGCGCGGCGCCTCGGCCATGTTGAGCTCGGTGTGTCGGTGGCTGCACAAAAGGTCGGAAAATCACTCGGCCCGCATTCCATCAATGTCGCGGCGCGGGATCTCCTGCGGGATGCAGATCGTCCAGCCTGCAGCCCAGCACGTGTCCGTCCGTCTCTCTCTCTCTCTCTTTCTGTCTCTCTCTGCATTAACAAAACATCGGCTTCTCCCGTGCGCAGCCCACACCCCGCGCAGCCTGCATCGCAATTCGGCGTTAAAAGGCAGGAAGAGTCGGCGCGCAGGGATCCACACGGCGCGTCCCGCACCGAGACCCCGCGACGTGCATGCCAGAGAGAGAGAGAGAGAGAGAGAGAGAGGGAGGGAGAGAAACCCAAAAAACCCGACTCTCACCGCACCTTAAAGCCCCCACATCAGCTTTATCGCTCCGAGCACAGCTGCCATCTTGACCATTTCCTTTCCCAAGTTCTTTATCATCCGAGCGGAGAGCTGCAGGCGGCCGAGCGCTGCTGTCCACATACCATCAAGGCGGAGATTGCTTTTCTCAAGGCCCCTGCAGCTTTTTTTTTTTTTAAGGGATACTGGAGAAATGTGGGGAGGCTCAAATCCGCCCTCTAAAGAGAGACAAAGCTAAAAAAATATAATAATAATAATGATGATGCATGCTGGCTGAACAGCTCAGGCATCCTGCACCGCGTCCTCCTCTGCAGCCTGCAAACACACTTCATTCAATCTGCTGCTGCGCAAACGATCCGAGGCAAACACACACACGATCCTGCCCCCCTGCACGGCGCTGAAATTAAAGTGACAGTGTGGAGACGTCCGCAGGCCACTGACATCACCGTGTACACCTTTTTATAGGAGCTCCAAAAAAAAAAAAAAAAGACAAAATACTGCAGAAGCTCAAATATTCATCTCATGGAGTAGAAATAACCACAGCAGGCTTTATTATCATCATTATTATTATTAAAAAGGTTTTTGCGCAGTAGGAAGATTTAACTCTGTCGGTGCAAGATGAAATTTGCAACCAAGCTCATGACCAGGAATGAATAATAATGAATGATGATGGCTTTAATCTTGATTTGACACCCAATGATAAAATCTCTTAAATGTTTCAGGCAGTGGGAAATGAAAATGTAATTTAACAGTTAAAACAGCCCTCGCCTCACTGCTAGAAATAAGATTATTCTAGATAAATACTGAATAAAATGCAATAAATATTCAACCATTTTTTCTCTTAAGTGCAGTCAAATTTAAAATTAGTTCAAACATACTTTCATCTTCCATTGTACTGTAGCTTTTCAAATACAAAGAATGCAAGATAAAAATGCAATAGAAAATATGTTTTTCATAAATGACCACCGTTGTTGCCCCATTTAAAATGGCAAATTCTGCACATTTCGTTTTCTTACCTGCAACCGTAAATAAAATAAATTCCCTCTGAGGTTTGTATTTCACCTCATTTTTTTGTAAAATCCTGCCTACAGTCTACAACACAGCAATAAAATGCACACACTGATAGGAAGAGAGATATAAAGCATATTTAAATGAAATATATATATATATATATATATATATATATATATATATATATATATATATATATATAGACTGAACAGATTCAGTAATTGTGTTAAATAATTAGGTATAAAATATAATCAAATAAAGCTCAGAAAATGGTAACAAGTCAATATTATACACAGTATACTGATTCAATGGAATCAAATCATGACATATGATCATATCAGTCATTTAAAAACACTGAGTCCAAATAAATTCTGAAGGCATTTTCAAGTAAATTGTGACTGAAAACAGGATTAAAAACAAGATTTAATGGTCTAAGGACAGATTTTAAATTCAACTTTTATAATTTGTGATTTTGAGATAAATTAATAAAACTGACTTGACCAAACAGAGTACTTGTAATCAATTACTTAACAATTGTTTTTTTTTTTTTTAATGTGAGCATTACACTTAAATACAGTTTCTGATAAAACAGTCATCTGAATAAAATACCACCAACTGTCTCTGTACCAATAACACTTTTTTTTTTGTTTTGTACAGGAGATACACTGAGGGTTTTTTTTTCTCACTTCCCACACTCCTCCTTTGTTTTCGTACGGCAGTGTGTCTTACTGAGTGTTTAAATCCCAACCGACTCCAACATTTGCACCGTTAGGCTTGCATTAGAAGACAACTCATCAAGACGCGTTATATATCTTCATAAACATTATGTAGCTGTAGTAGTCCTTTGGAAACCCATTTCCCAAAGTGCTCTAGCTCTTTCCCACAGATTTATAAAAGTAAATACAGTTGGACCGCTATATGATACAGAGTTAAAAGCAATATGACGCTAAAGTTAGTCTTAAAAATGATCCTTAAAGTCCAATGTCACAATAAAAGGCTTTAAGATATCAATAAATACTCTCTGTACAACACACGCGCACACACACACACACACACACACACACACACACACACACACATTGGCGTTGAGCAGTCCCGTGGTTTGGTTTGTGCTGGATGAGATGAGTAGGAGAGTAGTGTTCAGTCTGGGCTGTTTTTGGCACAGAGGGCAGCAGTTTATGGAGTTGTGTAACGCGGCCGAACTTGTCCAAAATGTTACACCTGTGATTTTGTGCTTCTGTCTCCTTCCACCCAGTACTCTTCTGTCTGCATCTCTGTGAGTCGAGACACTGTCCTCTGGAAGGCGAATTTTTCCTCCTCTCCACTGAAGATGGACAGACTGCTGGCTTCATCCTGTGGAACCACAGAGGGTCGAATTATAAACTTAAATAGTTCAGTGAGACTCAGGAAAAGTCCTTATGGTTACTTCAAATAAAGGCATCGATTAAATGGACTTACATGAGTTAGTTCCATGAGTTAGCCTTTATATCTTTCAAGTTTTTACATGTCTACTCAGCTTTTCTGTGTCGTAGCCATACATTTTATACATTTCATATTTTAGTCTTAATGTTTTTTATCTGACATTTATTCAATTTTGTAATCTGATCCTGGAGTAACAACATTTTACTTTCCTGAGAGCAATTTATGCCTTTATTAGAAAGTGAAACATCAGGAAACGAGGTGGAGAGACGCCACAAACGCCCCCAGGTGGACTTGAACTCAGAGTGTTGCAGTCCACAGTCTGCATGTTAACCAATTAAGCGTTTAACTGTACTTTTTTTAGTTAAAAATAAACAAAAACTTGGAAAACTTCTGCCAAGTTACATTAAGAGACACTATATTAGTGATCTAAACTTCAAAAACTTATTTTTAATTGAAAACAGAAAATAAATTTGCTGTTCTGGTAAGATGATTTAAAACAGCTGTCTCTATACATTCATAATGACCTAAGAAATCAAGTATGTGATGTGGTATGTCAGAAATTACAATACGGCACTTTGTGCTCTGGTATTAAGAAAATGGCGCAAGTTATATTTTGATTTATGTTTGCCTGTTTATTATTTATTTACCGGGACATCCCAAAAACTTACCAAAGGATATTTGAATAAAATTCGGTGGCCAGGGAAATTTGTGGATCCACAGACTCCTTAACACTGAGATACTAATACAGTCAATTAAAAATAATCTGACCCATGTATCCCATGACTGGTTATCACTTTGTATACTCTAATACCAATGCCAAATTAGATGCAGTTAATTTACAGCTTTACTCGATCTTAAAGAAATTAAGTTAAGGCTCACTTGGCTGAAGTCAGATGGAAGTATTGGTTAAGCTGTGTGTTTTAAGCTCTGACAGCCTCAGCCAGCTTACTTATCTACATTTACCACTGAAAGTACACACCCAACATGTTAAACTGGTTTAGCTGTGAAAGCAGAGTCTCACCCTTTTCAAACCCAGATCATCCATCAGAATGTGACTCTCATCGTGGCCATGATCGTCATCGTGCACAAAAATATCCTCCAGTAGTTCATCTGCGAGAATCACCATCCGAACCTGAAATAAGATCAAATATTATCAGCCCCCCCCCCAAAAAAAAAAATTCTGAAATTTGGTGTTTTAGTGTAGGTAACACTTAAGGTAAGGTAACCTTGTGTTCATAGAGGGCGTCCACGAGCGTTATGAGCCGCCTGGCTTGAGTTTTCTTGTTCAGCGTTAGCTGAGGAATGTGTCGAATAAAGACGGTGTCAAACAGCCTGGACATCTCCAGGTAGTCACTGGCTCCTAAAGGCTGGAACATTCAAACACCAGATATCACAGTCTGGAATTTCCATTTGGCCAAAATACTATGCTGGTTTAAGCTCCTGTGTTTCCATTTCCCGGGTTTTAATAAAACCACACATGCCCATTTACCAGAAACCCTTGGCTTTATTTCTTTATTTGTCCATGACTTTGGATTGCTTCAGCCCCAGCAGCCGTTTGTGAGTCAATCGTTTAAACATGTCACACAACCGGGAACTGTTTTGAATTCTGGTTGAGTTCCCAGCATTTCAAAGCACACCAAAAAGGCTGAGGCTGAGCTACAGGGACAGATGTATACAGTGATCATTTTCCATGTTTGATGCATCAGTGCAGCTGTGCTTTTATGTTTCATCCCACATTATCATGATTACACTTTACTGAAGCATACCGACAAGCACAGAGTTTACAGTATGTTGCACAGCCACACAGTATTTGACTCTGAAGATTACAGTGCAGTGACTTTTTAAAGGCAATGTCAGAATTCATGATAACTTTATAACTGGATTGTGTCGGTATGTAAACAGTTTAAGATTAACACATTCGTAATTTTTCAACATTACTTTGACAGAAAAAAATGCATTGAAAATTATGCACAGAATCACCATTGCCATATAACTGATGCACAACATACATATAGAAGGTTATTAGAGCTTGATTGTGTCAATAGTATGTAAAAATCCACAGATACTGCAAACTTAAAGATCACCATCAATCTGAAAGCCCTGTGAGAACCAAGAAAGTCCAAACTGCTGCAAATGGTTTGTCCATTATGAACGTAGATTAGATGTCATTATGACAGAGTGCAACTGTTTTTGATAATGGACACATAATGGATACGACCATAACATGCAGAAAATTGAGCTCTATTGCTCACCAACAAGAGCAAAAACCTGATTTATATGACAAAGGATACAAAACCATTCCATTAAAGGACTGAAACAATCCAAGATTAGAGGTCAGGACTGATGCACATAAGGAGTTGTGCGACAATTATGTCATCATGTCCATCATACAATATTAAAAAAATTAATAAATAAAGACCCAAGGCACTTACTCTATCACACAGCTCCTCAAATGTACAGTCTGCAATGGTCCCACATGCTTTGCTCAGACGTACTTTCCTGTTGTGAACATTCATGACTCTTGGTCGTGTTACTGTGGAGAAAAACAGTATCTGAAGTGCATCATTTTATATGAAAGACTACAATTTCTGTGATAATATACTGAAAATGATAAGCAAGAAGTAGTCAAGTGTCCACTTACTGTCATTTTGCTTGAAAGCCAGCTCATCGAACATCTTGTCTAGTGTTGCTTCCACATCCGGCTCGCTGGAGCTGCAGTAAATGTTACAGAGAAACATTTAAAAAAAAAGAAAAACATACAAAGAAAGGATTAATATCAGGCTTTCAGCGACCGGTTGTTTTACTTTCTGGATCTCTTACAGAAAGTAGAGTTTTCCAGCTGACGGTCTGTTCCTTTTGCGGTAATCTATCCCAGAATCTAGGCGAAGAGTTTGGCAATATTTCTGCACGCAAGAGAAAAGGATTAACAGGTGCACTTAAAATAAAAGAGAAGAAATATCAATATACGTCTCCCTTCTTACCTGCAACACAGCAATAAAGGGCACGAAGTTGACTCTCTGCAGCCCGTTTTTATACAAGTCTGAAGGAAAAGAGTGGGTCATGAGTTGTTTTTCCATTTACTTAATCCATTTACTTAAAAAGTACAGTTTACACTTTAAACTATCTTATCCCATAAGGATATGGATTTTGTCGTTTTTTGTAAAATTTTTTTCCCAATATGCACATTATGGGCAGAAATCTTGTTCTCTTAAAACATGGGTACATCAATGATACTTTCTGGAGGCACACTGTGTATGTTGGATTTTCAATCATAAAGGGTTAACTGATTCAGCACTGTGTCGACATCCTGAGGATCTCCAGGGGAATGTGGATGCACTGTAACTCGGCCTGAGGTACCACAGAAAATTTCTCAATCTTTAATTAGTAAAAATGTAACAGAAATCATACAATAACAGGACGGGTTAAAGGGTGTAGATCGAAGACATAAAAGGTTGAGATTAGGTGTGACAAAGTTAATCGGTGAGAAGTTTCTGAAGGCAGAAAAAAAAAAAAAACGTTACACCACTTGTTGCTCACCTTCAGGGGGACGATTAGACGTGGCCACGACAACAACACCGTTCAAAAACAGATTCTCAAAAAGCTGCTTGAGAATCATGGCATCAGCGATATCAGTGACCTGAATGAATTGAATAATTGAAGATGAATATGAATGAATAACAATTGAATAAATCAACTTTGGTTAAAGCATGTGACCAACAGTATTTAAGTTAACTGACACACACATGGACACTTTAAAATGGCTCTATTACAAAAAATGATTATTACCTGGAACTCATCAAAGCACAGGAGACAAGCCTCCTCACTGATCTCCTCTGCAACTGGAGCAATGGGGTCATAGGATTTGGCCATTTTCCCCGCTTTCCTCTTTGGCATGCTCTGTTTCAGCCGATGAATCCCTATAAAAAAAAAATAAAAAAAAAACGAAATAAAATGTGTCTTGTTCATGTAAAATAAATATAAGTACACATGAATATTAGAAACTGTGAAGCTAAAAGTAACACAAACATGTTTAATAAAAGTACCCTCTCTACTCTTCAGTTTGGGGTGTAACTGTTCACAAAATACAGTTAGACTGAATGAGTAAAAGTGGCGGTAATTTATGTTTTCTCAATACATTAACAATATAGAGTGACAACTTTATATTTCAGATTTTCAGTTTAGATCTATATTTAACTGTATTAAAAAATAATATTTGAGACTGTGGACTGAAAGAATCGACTTTGACCAGACCCTTTGTGCTTTGTCAGCAGCATACATATATAAACATGACAAGTGAGCATGTGAGTGGCGGCTGAAATGCGACAAAACTGCAAAGTGGTGGCGAAAACAGGAAATATAAGCTCAGTTCAACAACCACAACGTCGTGTTGTTAAGTATAGCATGTTCCTTGTACTGAAAGCATTTACTTAACAATGAGATGCAAGGCAAATAAATTTCACACATCTTGAAACAGTACTGACAGTGCAAAGCAGCATCGGTTATAGGTTACGGTTATGTGTGGAGAAAAACTAAAGCTGTGGATGCCTGCTGGGGTTATAAAATCCCTCTCAACATTTGGCTTCAGACACCAAAATATGAACAAGCATGCACAGTGTCATAGATGAAAATCACCACATAGAAATGCAGACTTAGTGGGTTGTATGTAACCACAAACTGGTGATTTCATTAATTAAATAAGAAATTAATGAATGAATGAATGGAATTGATATTTAAAAAAAAAAAGATATCGTCATCACACACTAACAAAGAAACAAAACAGATGTTAAGATCTGGTTATCTGACGAGAAAACTTACATCATGATGATTATTTTTTAATCTATTTACTGCAAATGTAGAGACATGCATCACTGATTTCTTCCCATTGCACCAAACACACTTGCAGCTGGGAGCACAACCTTTTACTTTTCAGATGCAGGAAGTAGATCCATCTTAAACTTATTCCTTCATGCATGCATTCACTTGAGCCTTCACTCAAAACTAGTTTATTTGCCCCCTAGTGGCTGTTAAGAGCAATGGACTCAGGAAATGACAATGAACGTCATCAGCACACCCCTCTAGACTTCACTGTGAGTGGAGCTTCACATCTCTGACACTGTGCATCTTTTGAACAAACACAAAATGTACTCACTTTTATGCACGTCCAACATAAAGCCGTGGAAATGAACCCTCTTTTTCTTTTCAGTCTCAACATATGAATAAAACATGTCCATCACCATAGTTTTTCCTGTGCCTGAAACAATAAAAAAAACATGCAAATTACAGCAAGGAAAGAATTTTAAAAATGTAAAATTTCAGACAAATTACATTTATATTTGTAACTCTGTGGCCTATTCCCCTTACCAACATCACCGTAGATGTAGTAACCTTTCGGAGGCTTCGGTTTTTTGAAAAACTGAAAGACATAAAGGCAGAGAGGGTTCTGTTTTAGAAAAGAAAGAAAGAATTTGACTTTGACAATAGATTATGTATATAAAAATTGGTGTGTGCGTGCGTGCGTGCGTATAAATATTAAAAAGCATATCCTTATCATCCTTTATGGATTTACACATGGTTGTTCATGACTTTATTTTTTCTTGTTTAGATTTATGTAATTCCTTCTAAACAGATATTATTTTGGCCTTCCTTCATCACCTTCGATTAGTTTCAAATGCTGCAGTTAACATTATCACCAGTTCAAGAAAGTGGGATCATATTTATATATATCATATATGTCCAATCCTACCCTCCCTGCATTGGCTTCCCGACTCATACCACAATAAGTTTTTTTATCGATATTTTTTGCACATCGTTCATCCCTAATGTGATGACTTTAGGGATGTAGGTGTTTCTTTAAGTTATAAACAACACAAATGGTGCAAAGAGAAATTAACACTGAATGGATGATACACTACTTAAACAGGCACAGGATTCCTAACTACACAAATGAGTTTAGTAAACCAACGAATGGAGTCAAAAGGGCAAAAGGAACCTGTGATTAAGCAGAACTTCCTTTTCATAAGCATCATTAACTCATAAGGTAATCAGTTAATTGTTTAAGTCAGTTATCAACATGTTGGTTGATTCTGCCAACCAAAAAACAGATATGGTTGTAGTAAAAGATGAGGACAGAGATTGAGATTTAAATCAATTTGTAAAAGTAACCCCAGGAAATGAACTGCATCCTTCATACAGTTATGATTTCACTGATGTTTTAATGATGCCAGCGTTCAACATGTTGGTCAACTTTGCCAATCAAAATATAAATGTGACTTGAGGTAAAACTTGAGGAAGGAGAGTGAGATTTAAGTGAATGAATAAAAGTAAAGATAACATAAAGGCGTTTCTCTCTACCTTGGAGAATGAACATCATAATTCAAACAGATCTGATCTCATTTGGTGTTTAACATGTGAGGCTGATTTTGCCAACCAAAGTGCAGACATGGATGGAGTCAAAGGTGATGAAGGACACTTAAATTAAAGTAAACCCCGGGGTGTTCCTCTGTACCTTGGAGAAGATGGATGCGGGTGTGTTGCTGTATCCCCGGAGCTTCTTGTGGAGCTGGTCCAGGGTCTGCAGCACGGCTCTCTGGTGCTCATCGTCCCGCAGGGCACCTCCCCGGATCAGCCCGCTGTAGTGATCCAGAGGCCCGCTGAACCCGGAGCCGCTCAGCCTGCTCTCCTCCACTTCCTGCTGCGCCTTCGCAGAGTAACCTTCAACATTAAATATCACAAAAACACCACAGACATCAGTGTCAGCTCTCATGAGTTCATTTCGGACTTTGGTATAAAGGAGTTTATTACAGAGGAAAGTTTGAGTAATGTTGCCGCAGTGACCGGAGAGCAAAGGTTAGTCTGACAGCTGGCAGTCTGCACACAAGGTCAAACAGTAATAATAATATCAAATTAACTTTAAGTGAGTTTAAACTGTAGTAGGAGCAGTTAATTAAAAGTAAAGCCGGGTTGAGGTTTAGGTAGAAATTAGCTTAACACCGCCGGACAAACACTTTCACCGCCGACACGACTCACCGACAGCCGGTCTCACCTCGTCTGCAGAGCTCCGTCAGTGATTTCTGAAGCTTTGTAGAGAAAAACCGCTGTGTTAAAAGAAGTTTAAAGCCCAGTGAGGCTGAGGGTGACATCTTTACAGACAGCGGTATGCACACCGCCATGTTGGATACAAATGTCTTCAACGTAACTTTATTGGCAAACGTAAACAAACAGAGGCGGTCCTGCTGTCAGCCAGCAGGGGGCGGAGTTTCCCTCACATCAGCTGTCCTGGTTTTTATTATAATAAAGTATAATAATAAGAGTAATCATAATATCAGACATATATACTGTGTTGGGATCTAACTAAGTAAATTTCCTTAAATATTTAATTTTGAGGTACCTGTACTACTTAAGTATTTTCCATCACATATACTACTTATATATATATATATATAATATATAATATATAATACTTTATGTTTCTATTTCCCTACACTGCATTAATCTGACATGTTACATACAAAACGTAAACAGAGTTATAAACTTAAAATTTGAGGTATCTGTGCTTTACTTGTGTATCTACATCACATATTTCTATGTCGCTGCATTTCAGAGGGGAATACATGAATAAAATGCTGCTTAAACATTAATGCAACAATACTAATGATATGTTTTATCTAAGATAAGATAAGATAAGATATTCCTTTATTAGTCCCATGGTGGGGAAATTAGTGTATATATACATATATATCATTAGATGTAATATTTTCACTCACAGGGGCCATTTCTCTGTTCTCTGAATACTTTTACGTTACTTAAAGTACATTTTCCTGATGAACTTACATACCTTTACTTAAGTATAATTTTCACTGCAGGACATTTACTTGTAACACAGTATTTTTACTATGTAGTGTTAGTACTTTTTAATAAAAAATAATAATCTGAACACCTCATACAGTATTATTATAATACAGTAGTATGATAATATTTTAATAAGGAGTGCAGCAATAAAATGGGTTGATCTTGTGATGATAAAGTCAAAGCAAGACTGTCACCAACAAAGCAGTTCAAAGTGATTTACATAAAAGGTAGAAAGGCAATATAGTAAAATAAGGTTTTATGATAATAAATAAATGACCAAAAAAACATTGGATAAATAGATAAATAAAAGGTTGAAATTAGAGTGTAGTGCAGGATATGAATAAACAGTCCCACATTTTATTTAATAAAAGGCATCAGCAGAGTTTCATGCCTCATTTTAAAAGGAATCAACATGAAATTTATTCAAAAATTCAAATTTAATTAAGCCACTATGCCAACACCTTTTTGGATCAAGCTTCTTAAATGTGAGTTGTGAATTGTCAGTTTTATATTACATTGACCTGAAGGTGTGTTTTAGACTGTTTGTCAGAGAAATCAAGAAAATAATCTATTTGAATTGTTATGGGCATCTTTACTATTTCCTTATCTAAAACTAGTAGATTAATTAATCATTAGTTGCAGTCTTAATCCCAAGCTTGTACAGCACACACACAAGACTTGATTTGGCAGTATGATCTGGTGTAGTTGCATATACTGAAATACACTAAAGTATCAAGAGAAAAATGAATGTCCCATGCTGCTAATTTAGGCTAATTTTAGATTATACGCATCTCTGTCCAAGTTATGAAATACCCAATATGGAAACACTCCAGTGAAATATTGTGTTTCATGTGGCAGGAATAAGGATTGCAGAGAAACTGCACATATGCAAATCACTGAAATGAAAATACAACGGCTACTTCGACAGAGGAAACAGCTGAGCCTTCCCACTCACTAACACATTAAAAATCATATTAAAAAGGCAGTGGATGTCTGAATGTTAATTTAGTCTCAATGTCTACATGTTGGACAATATTGTGAAAAATGCCCATTAAAATATTCTTCAAATCTTCATTGAAATATATTCAAATTTCATAGTAATATTATAGCAACTGACAATTAAAATAATTAACTGACTAATGTTTTCTGGTCTAATATTGTTATATGTTATAATGGCTGAGAACTGCAGTTTGAATAACATATTTGAGTTTTTTTGTTTACCATTATATAAGACAAAGAAAAACATCAACTCATTGCAATGTTTTGCTTTAAAACCAAAAAAAATACTTTAAAAAATCACCAAAATAGTCACTGATTATTTTTCAGCCACCAATTAATTGAGCCTGAATAATACATGTCATTCTTCAACACAGATAAAAGCTACAAATTTGAGTGTACACCATGTAAAGCACACAACTGGGCGCCCAATATGGAAACAGAGGAAAAGTAATAACATTCGCACTTTTTCCGATAAATATTCTCATTATAAGAAAACAGCAGAAAGTCTGTCCTCAGTCTAATTATTCCTCCACAGCACTGAGCAGACCAAACATGGCAGACGACCGTCAGGGTGTTACGGGGCTTACAGGCTTGTTGCCATGACAACAGAGCAGCCTTCTCTCTCTCTCTCTCTCCCCCATCTCTCTTTAATGCACACACACACACACACACACACTGTCACTCTCTGTGTCTGTCTGCCTCTGTTGTGCACACTCACACACACACACACACACACACACACACATACAGTATTACAGTGGAGTCCGCCTTGCTTTGAGATCTGGGCTCTGCTATTGGAAGCAGGGAAAATATAGGAAACACAGCAAGGAGCGTAGGAACACTCCACATCTGGTTTGGATGGTGAGTGCCTGCTGACCGGTTATTGTTTGTTTACATACTGTATCCTTTGACAAATCTGCTATATATATTAAAAAAAAGGACTCATTTTGAAGATATAAATTGCTGTTTATTCATTCAGGTTAGCTCTGCTGCAGCATGAGAGATGTGCCACATGTTTCTTTTCTTGTAGCTGCTTCATCTTCTTTTTCTTTCTTTTTTTTTAAGATTAGGGTGGAAGCTGTCATCGTAATGGTAATTCATAGCTGGGTAGCCATGGTGAAGTCAATTTCCCCCTCCCTCTGCCACTGCTGAATGCATTAGTCTAATGAGATGTCTGCAGCCTGTGTGCCAAGCAGCAGCAGCAGCAGCGGCGGCAGCAGTGTGTTAACCAAAAGGGGACGAGGAAAAGCCACAGACAGCAAAAGCAAGATGGCTTTCCCTGCATTGTTTGGGATTTAGCTTAATAGTCATCTGTAGGCTCTTGGGATTTAAGACAAAAGGGCTTGGCTCTTGGGCTTTCACAATAGAAGACCGCAGGTAATAGACACCCCCCTCTTCTCTCTCTCTCTCTCTCTCTCTCTCTCTCTCTCTCTCTCTCTCGCTCAGGTTTATTGGTGTGTTATCAGTGCAGGATGGAGGTGCTGTTTCCTCCACAGCTCATGCATGGCTGCCTTTTGTGTTGTCTGATTATTATGGTGCTCTGCTTTAAACGCTGCTCCTCCCGACCCGCATTGCTCAGCAGAGTATTTTGCAGCCTCTCAAGAGTTTGGATGTTGCTGTTGTACACCTTTGCCAAGACGTTCTGCTCCCCCTGTGTCGGCTCTAAATTGATGCTAATGTTGCTCTCTAATGTGTGGTTGCTGAGGAGGGGGTGGTTGTGGGGGCGTGGGGGGGTGAATGTGCAAGTGAAGTGCATGTTTTCTTTACGTTTCTACAGCTCGAGCTTGTTCCCTTTGTCTCCAGCTCCAAATGAGTGTACCTGCAGCAGCGGCACAGAAATCAGACAGCGGCAACAACGGTGAAATGCAATCAGCTGCAGTGGCTCCCTCCTTCATCCCCAGCCAGTCGGGGAAGATACCGGGCAGGAAGAGAGGGAGACCCCCGCTCCGCAATGTCGCCAAGATGGATTTTCCTAACCGCTACCCGGAGTCGCTCCCTCCACTCAAAGTGCCAAAGAAGAGGGGGAGAAAGCCGGGCTTCAAGGTCAGCCAGATGATGAGGGGGGAGAACAGGGGGGTGAGATGTGGTGTGTGGATGCAGTGTGTTTAAAAATGCATGTGTACACAGAAAGACACAGACACACAGGCTCCATGCCCTTCAGATTTTGTGGGACCCAAGTGTATCAGAGAGACTTAACATCTGTGTAGTCAAATGTTATGGAAATAGCTCTGTGTCAGAAGGGGAAGTCATTATTGTAAATATGTCTGTGTATTTTTATTCACAAACAAAATTCATCATCTGTAGCGTAAGGGGTTCAGATTTGGCGATAATCCCACCATTCCCCTCCCTGCACGATGTAGTAAATAAATGATGTGCCTGAAATAAGCACAGGAGTAAAAAAACTTCTTCTTCCTCCTCTGCAGCTCAAACCTAGGATGGTGATGACACCGTTGGCCATCTCTCCACCCAGCAGCACCCCTGAGCCCGACATGAGCTCCATTCCTCAGGATGCCGCCACCATCCCCCACTCGGCCACGCCCCAGGTGCTCACAGGTAGGACAGGAAGCACTCTAAGCCCCACATAAGAGGCATTAATGACCTTTTTGTCTTCCCAATCTAGCTTAAAAACACTTACGGATCATCTTTTTCTCTCTTCTCCACCTCCAAAACTTTCCCCACCTGTGTTTTCCCCACTTCAGTCTGCATCTACATCAACAAGCAGGCCAATACGGGCCCAAACCTGGACAGGAAGAAGATCCAGCAGCTCCCCGATCACTTCGGACCTGACAGACCCTCTGTGGTGCTGCAGCAGGCGGTCCAAGGCTGCATCGACAGCGCCTTCCAGCAGAAAACGGTGTTCACCCTCCTCACACAAGGCTACGGGGGAGAAAAAATATCAGGTGTTGTACAAAGACCTCCCTCAGGTGTTGCTCTCTATTTGTTCAATAGCTTGCTTTTTTTTTTTTTTTTTTACCACTTTTTCTGAAGTGGTGCTGAGTAGAAAACACGAATTAGTAAAGCTTTGATTGGTGAGAAAATGCATCCAAACTGTGATGTTGTTTCAAGTGCCCCCTCCTACCCGTTTTGCTCTTCCAGCCACGTTCGATGGGAAGCAGCACCTTCTCAGCCTCCCCGTGGTGAACAGCATCGACTATGTGCTTCGTTTTCTGAAGAAGCTCTGCCGCAGCTTGCACTGTGAAAACCTCTTCAGTGATCAGCCCATTACCCAGCACAGTGGTGGCTCCTACCAGTCAGATGGTACTTCTAAATCTGTCTAATAGAAGCCATTATGGTGGTACAAACCAATTTGAGCTCATTTTGACTCAAATCTTTTCTCCAGCTGAAACATCTATGGCCGAGGACTACCATTTAGACCAGTCGGATGGCAAACGCTACTCCGTGGACCCCGGCGACTCAGCTTTCAACTCCATAAGCTCATCCTACTCGCCAAAGTCCTCCTACGGGTTTCGTTCGTCACAGCAGTTCTCCAATGGCTCGGCCTCCATGAACATGTGCCGGCAGTCGTCCACCAGTCCAAACACGTTCCCAGAGAGCAACAGGACAGGTGAAAAGTCACGAAAGGACAAAACCAAGATGTTTATTTCTCTTAGTGAACCAAACTAAAGCTCCCGTCTTTTCTGTGTTCCTTCAGGAGGTTATAATGCATCTCCAGAGTCCCAGGAGTCAAAGGCTCCACCCAACAAAGACCCATCCACCTGGTCTGTGGAAGACGTTGTCTGGTTCATCAGGGATGCGGACCCCCAGGCTCTCGGCCCCCATGCAGACGTCTTTAGGAAACATGTAAGTTTGTTTTCCAAGGCTGCCTTGTTTCACTGCTGCACACTGAACGAACCTTGTCTGCTCACCTGTTTGTTGCTAATTTTGACGCCAGGTGCTTCTTCTGCTTTTCTCAGGAGATCGATGGAAACGCTTTGTTACTCCTAAAGAGTGACATGATCATGAAGTACCTCGGACTGAAGCTGGGGCCAGCCTTGAAGCTTTGCTACCACATCGACAAGCTAAAGCAGACTAAGTTCTGAAAACCGCCTACGACATACCTCCCCCCCTTTGAATCAAACAGTACATTTGAGAAGGGTCACATCTGGGAGCCAATGGAAAGAGAATAGGATCCAACCTTTTAAGCTGATATGGCAAATTAGTTAGCAAACAGTTGCTCATTCACAGATCCAGCAGTTACAGAGCAACATGATGATCTGGAGTCGTGGTTCTGGCAACTTTATGAATGTAAGTCCAATATTTACTCTCTTTTAGCTCCGTTTTTGGTCTCCACCAACTCCTAAGGGAAATATCCAGCTCTTTAGCTGATTAATGCTCCACTCTGTTCACCAGCTGATCGCTAACTGTGTCTGTTTTCCATCTGGTGCTGAGCAGGTAGTGTACAGTGGCTTTTTTTTCTCTAAAAATAGCTGCCTGCTGTGGCCAAAAATTACACTATGAAAGTGGTGCAAGTGAACCAAAACAGGAAAGTTGTGGGCTGGACTGCTACAGTAAATAATGAGTTGAAATTTGCCATAAAGCTCTGTGAAGCTGTGGGGAGCTGCAGATTTGGCTGATAAGTCTCTCTAGGCTCATTACCACCAGCTCCCACTTTCACATCGTTCTCACATTCTCACTGGTACAAGATTACTTTGTAAATATAAATTCTAGCTGTTTTAAATTCGTAAACAGGGATAGTTCAAATACAGTGTAATCAAGAGGGGAACAAAGGCCACTAAAAGAGGTGACACCCTTCATAACTGGAATCCTACTCTCTTCCCATTGACTCGCAGAATCGGGGTCCCCAGACGTGACATCCGCAGTTGGACCCTCTTGGTACATTTTGCTGAAGATTTTCATGATGTCATGTAATCACAAATTCAACCCTCCCCTTCTCGCGCTTCTCTCTTACTTTACTTACTCTACTTTTGGCACAGATTTTGAACTAAAACCTGTGAGACTGTGGAATGCATCCTTCACACATGTTAATATAAAAGAAGGTAAAAGAAGGCCAGTGTAAGAAAAGGTTTTGTCTCTTCATGAGCAGCACATCTGTCTGCTGCATGCAGATCTCATTATATATATATTCATCCTCTGACAAGAAATGTATATCAGAAAACACTTTATATCGTAAGAAACTCTCACTTTGTCAAGTCTCACTATAGGATCTTGTTTACTTGCGTTGACCAGGCTGAAAACATATCTATAACTGTAATGAAAATCGGTGCATTAAATACTGCATTGCTTTTTGATTGAGAGATTTAGAAAATCATTTTGATACTATTTTTTCACATTACTGTGTAACAAAAAAGTAATGTTCACATTGGATTTGTCATTCTTTTTTATTATAATTTTAATATTAAAAAACAGTATAACCTAAACAAAACATAGCCTACATAGAAAGACTGTAGCTCTCGTTCGTATAGTTCATATATATAAATAAAAATGAGAGCTTTGTGAACGTGATATATTTATGTTTCGATATGCAAGGTTGTTACATGCCAGTTATCTCCATAGGCTCTTTTCATGTATGCTCATATGAACGTTTTTTTAAATTCATATGTTTATATGTTTTTATCAAGCATCAGTGTTGATACAGAATTGTCAAAACACACTAAAATGTTACACTGAGAAACCCAAAACGGCCATGTAAATGGATATATAATATAGTATTGCTTTTGTATACCACTTTTGGTGTACAGTATGCATCCTTTTTTAATCAATTAACCTTTGTAAGTGAATGCTGCTGTAAAGATATTACATGTAAGCCATGCCTAGTGAGATCAAGCTAAGGTGTTTTATTTTGAAAATCACTATGAATAAGAGTTTTAGAGAAAGCTGAGTGGATCAGTGCTCTATGCTGGTGCTAAAGTTATCTATGTATTTAACTGTTTGCCTTTGTGTTTGTGAGATGTAAAGGGACTCTTATGTGTATACTGTACTGTATGTGAGTATTAAATTAAGAAATCAAGTAATCAGAGATTTATGTGTGTATGTGTGACTTTTTATTCCCCATTTAAGTATCTCTTATGACCTGACCAGATGCAGTTATGGAGAATTTTATTCAAAAGTTAGCACTTGTTTTTATACCTAAGTCATTTTCATTTAAATTGTTCCATATTTGGATGTGGGTCCACACATCTGAGAATTACTTTGTCTGGAAGCCTCATCTGTGCTTCAAAACACATGATTTAACAAAGGTGACCCATATCTGCGGCTCCCAAACTGGAGTCCTCCAGGGGTCTGTATCTGGGCTCTCTAGGGTTCCCATAAATCAAGAACATGTTCATTTCTTTACTGTTTTATCTACAGTAGATTAGGGTACTTAGAGAATAACACAGGTTTCACTCTAATCAGCCACACCGAATAGCAAACATTTGGTGTCCTGTGGGCCAAAGCAGATTTATTTAAAGGTCCTCAGAGTGAAAATATTTGGGGCTATGTATCATTACCAGAAGTGAGTCAATTTAATGGTAAAGTATGGTATTTTTCAAGTCCTAAAAATCAAGTCTTAAAAATGACCATGACATGGATGGCTGAGACTCTTCACAGACATAAAATATGGTGTATCACTGTGCACATTAAAACATTACTTGACCCCAGGTTGGCTGTGTAACATGAATTATTTAGTGAGTATTCAACATATAGGTAGGCACAACATCAGAATAAACAATAAGGTGTTAAAGGAATAATTTGCCATTTTGGGAAGTATGCTTATTTGCTTTCTTGCAGAGAGTTAGATGAGATTGATGCCACTCTCACATTTGTCTGGAAATATGAAGTTACCACCAGCAGCTGGTTAGCTTAGCTCAACATAAAGACTGGAAACAAGGAGAAACTGTTAGCTTGGCTCTGTCCAACAGTAACCTCCAATCAGCACCTTAATACGTTACAACTTGTTTGCTTATTCTCTACAAAAACAACGTGTAAAAATGACTTGTTGTGGTTTTGCATGGGGTTACCTGTGGAACTATTTCTTGGCGAGGAGCAGCAACATCCCTGACTTCTGCAGTTTGTCTGGCAACCACTTCCTGTCCATTTTGTTACCTCTGAACAGAGACAGGCTAGCTGTTTCCCTCTGTTTCCAGTCTTTATGCTAAGCTAAGCTAACTGGCCTCTGGCTGTGGCTTGGTATCAACTATACAGACATGAGGAAGGTGTCAACCTTCTCGTCTGACTCTCGACAAAAGAGCCAAAGTATAAGTTAAATTTTACATGTCAGTGTTGGTTTGGAATTCTTAAAAATAGTAATCTCTTATTTAACAAACTATTGCAATATTTATAGGCCAATTCCAATATTTTTCATTCTCAATATACTTAAACCTGACAGAGTTTAGGCCAACAACAAATAAACAAATAAAGGATTTTCCCACAATAATTAAAACTCACAATAAGGCTCATTCCTGACCTTGAAGACATAAATGAAGAAGGCCAAGTGGATCTAGTCATCCTTGATTTCAGGGTCAATCTGAAGGCTTTATGTTAATCAGAGAAAATGACAGATAAATGTGCAGCTAATGGTGTGAAATATTCAATAAATACATTTTTTTTCAAATATACTTTTGCTGTGTGGTGGAGTTGGACTCTTTCTAAAATCTTGGCTGTGGCCCTGCAACACAGTCAACATAGGGGGCTCCTAGGGGCCCCTCGTTGGTTATACACCCTTGAGTTTGCTAATTAAATGCAATTCTCCTTCTTAAAAGCCACATTTAATGATCTAATTTATCATGCCATAAATGAATACTATTTCACACGCATGACCACAAACCTTTTTATTATTATTATTATTCATTTTATTATTTATTTATGTATTTATTTTTCTTATATTGTCCCCGATGATGAAATCGTCAGGCTGACCATCCTCATCGCGATGAAGGATCCGGTCCTAACGTGCCAGGATCCAGCTGAAAAAGCCCCCCTCGCAAACGGAGCGGCAGTGAACTTCTGATGAGGCTGTGATGCGCACCGGTGACGCTCCTGTGGTCGCATCAGCTCAGACTGGCGTGGGATCGGAGCCTGCTGCGCCTCAGCTGGAATAACGACGGGAAAAATCCAGAAATCTCATCAGCGGGTGTTGTTTTTTTTTTATTTAGATTATAATAAAAAGAAAAGGGAGGAAAGAAAAAAAAACAGTTGGAAAGCGAGCGGCGTTGAAAATAATCCCTTCTGGGCAAACGTTTCCATCGGAAAGGGGGGGTTTTCTGTACTTTACAGGAGCCAGAAGAGCAGATTTATTCCGATAGAGAGGCACCAAACATTGGCCGTGATAAGGTAAGAAGTGATCGCCTGCAGATGCGTGTCATGCGTGAGGACTTGGAGATGGCAGTTGCGGGGAGCGGCGGATGCCTTTGTGCGGATGTGTCACGCGTTCATTTTATTATTATTATTATTATTATTATTATTATTATTTCCTCCGCTGCACATTTTTCCTCCATCTCCTGTGTGAATGAACGGGATCGAGCAAAGAAGTGGGGAAAGGGGGGGGGTGGGGGGTGGGAGGCACCTGCGCATCCGTTAAAATAAAGCGGTTTGCCTGGAAACAACCATTTAATAGAAATAAAAAACTAAAAAAAGCACAGGAATTAAATGGTGAAGGAGCGAAATGGCATTGAAGATGTGCGCAGTGAAGTGGCTTTTACGCGCCCGTGCTGTGGCTCTGCGGTGGATCTCACCCTGTGCTGCAAAAAAAATAGCTTCTGTTTTGGTTATGAAATTTGGTCGTGTGTGTGTGTGTGTTTTTTTTTTTTTTTGTTTTTTTTGTGGATGAGGTGTCATTAGGAGGGGATGCTGGGATGTGGCGTGGAAAGGCTCCCACTGCGTCGTTTCCATCGGAATGCAGCAGCGGCTCCCCTCTCTGCGCTCACAGGAGGCGCTCGGCTTTACCAGCATTAACTCGGGTGTGAAATAAAGCAGCATCTTGCTCGCTTGGCCTGATCGAGCCGCTTGTACCTGTGGCCTGCACGGCTCGGCTCGGCTCGGCACGGGGCGGGCACGTCTCCCGAAACGCCGCATGATGCCGATATTTCCGCCCCCCCCCACCCCCATCGGCTCCATCGAAACCATCCCGTTTTGTCATCCTTCCTGCAAAATGCTTGTCCTCAAGGTCATTCGCTGCCTCCTGTTATTTTAACAGGCGGATTAAACCCTGCAGATCGCCTCCTCTAATTACCAGCCGCCTTTGACTGGTTGTGTGACAAAACAGCATGAAAGGCTGTGGTTTGCGTTGATTTTTTTTTTCTTGGGGGGTGGGGAGGTGGGGGCTGCAGCGCACATTTGTGCCGTTTGTTGTGGAAGGCCCGAGCCAATGCAGTGCTGTGTGTGGTGGAGAGCTGCTCAGCCTGCTGTCATGCTGCTGCTGCTGCAGAGATGTGGACCATATGTTGGCTCTCAAGTGGTGGTGGAGAGGTTCCCACACTGTTCTGGGTGTGCAGAGATTATTCTGCCGTCTCATTTGCTAAATTATGCATTGAGAAGGTGACGCATTCTGCCCACTTTATGTCATTTGCCACATCATGAGTCAATAATTCATGGATGAAGGGCCTCCGACAGTGGTTGCTCAAGTTGTCATGATTGTGACCGAGGCCCTTCAGCGTGGATAACGGGCTAATCCAGATTGGTCTGCGGATTGCCCACAACTGGCTTATATTATGTACAGACCACATGGTTATAAACTATGTCCCCCACTGATCCAGATTACAGCAGGCCTACTGTGTGCTCCTGCATGCCGCCCTCAGTCGGGCTCTGTGGATCCACTGCAGTAGAGAACCCCCTTACAAACCGAGCGCAGGCTTTTGTTGCCATTGTCGGGTTATAGGACAGTGTTTGCAGTGGAAACGTGATATCAGTGATCGAACGTTTGATGAACTGGATCTGCTCTGACAGTGATGATCCAGGTCAGTGCTACACGGGCCACAGACTGGCACAAGCAGGCTGAGGGGACGGAAATAGCACACATGAGCACCAGGGAAATATTTTCTGCCTACTCCCCCCCCACCCTCAAACAAAAAAAAACACACATTTACTCTGTACTCGTGTTTGAAGTGGGAATTAAAATAGGCAGCTTTCTATGCAGTGTGAGAGTTTGTTTTTTGGTTTTTTTTTTATACTGCCATCACTCAAGCATATATAAATGCATTATTCACATGCTCTTGCACAGCAGGAACCATGGGAAAGCAGAACAGCAAGCTGACTCCCGAGGTGATGGAGGATCTGGTGAAGAACACAGAGTTCAATGAACATGAGCTGAAGCAGTGGTACAAAGGCTTCCTGAAAGACTGCCCCACCGGCAGGCTGAATCTGGAGGAGTTCCAGCAGCTTTATGTCAAGGTTTGTGCAAACCACTGCCTCCTCTTCATCATCTGCTTCTTTTACATATCATCTCTCTCAACATTTAATCGTTATCATTTTCCATCATCAAACTGGTGCCATTACTGCTGAGTGTTTTTTAAAGCCCCCCCTGTTGAATTATTGAACGCGTCTCTCCTGCATCTGCAGTTCTTTCCGTACGGCGATGCATCAAAATTTGCACAACACGCCTTCAGGACCTTCGACAAAAACGGAGACGGGACCATTGATTTCCGAGAGTTCATCTGTGCCCTGTCCATCACATCCCGCGGCAGCTTTGAGCAGAAACTCAACTGGGCCTTCAACATGTATGACCTGGATGGGGACGGCAAAATCACCAGAGTGGAGATGCTGGAGATAATCGAGGTAAGGGATTATCGAGTCATTAAGCCCTCGCTCATCAGGGGAGTGGCTTTGATTTGGGGTTTTTTGTTGTTGTTGTTATTGTTATCAGTCTCCTGCACACCTGCCGTGCTCTGAGAACAGACAAGACTGAAGACGTATTAAATTACAACACACCGTTTCTGGAAACACAATCAGTGTAGTAAATCTAATATGCCTCAATGATACTGGAGCATATTGACGATTCCTGGAGTGATAGATATGTGCTTTATTCCATTTCACTATCTGTGATGTAAAAATGTTTCAATTATTTTTTCATGTATGTTTGGTCAGGCTTACAGTAATACTAATACCTCTCCGAATGACAAAATTTGGACATATCAACTGTTTATCCTTTACTTTCAGCTATTTCAACTGTTTATACATTACTTTTAACTAACATTGTCAACCATTACCTTTAGCTGATTTCAATACTTACACGTACACGTACACAATTGTACATAATGGGCCTACGTTAATGTCTCACAGCTGATTGAGATTGATGGCATCTTAAATTATTTTAAATTCATGATTAGCATCAAACTAACTTATAATCCAATTTTCCTTTACACAAACATTTGGAATATATGAAACCTTAAAAAGATTTTTCAGTTTAGTATTACTTTGTTTAGTTAAGCTTGCACATGCTCCATGGTACACTGTATGTTATACATACCCCAGGTTGGAATTCACTGATTTAGATCTCTATGAACAAATGAACACACGTAGGATTCACTGGCTTACATAACAGACAATCCTCAGCTAATTTCTCACTGTGCCTCGCCAACAGGCTATCTACAAAATGGTGGGCACTGTGATCATGATGAAGATGAACGAGGATGGTTTGACACCAGAGCAGAGGGTGGACAAGATCTTCAGCAAAATGGATAAGAACAACGACGACCAGATCTCGTTGGAGGAGTTCAAAGAGGCGGCGAAGAGCGACCCGTCCATCGTGCTCCTGTTGCAGTGTGACATGCAGAAGTGAGCCCCCTCCCGCTCGCTCCTCTCCCCGTCTGTAATCCACACTCTGGACAGCAGCACATGTTTTAATGTCTCATTAGGTTCTCTGCCATTTCCACAGGAAAAAAACAATGCTTGGACTATTTTTCAATGGACTTGCTTCTTGTGGTTGTATGCATGAGAATGTCAAATGCTGAATAATTTTGAATATAGCTATAAGATATCATACATTTCTATTTCAAAACATGCCAATGTGATTTGTGCACAGTAACCCTATACATTCTCATTCAACCCTAGCTTGTATATCAGTGGAGCACTGCATTGAATTATGTTCCTGCAGTATTTAGGATCCCCAGTGTTCACTGCTGCAACTACTGTACGCTTTACATAATAGTAACAAAACAATAATTCCTATGATAATTGTAACTGTCTCTACTATCCAGACTTGTTGAGCTCTTGGAGAATAGAGAGGCTCCTGTCTGTTCCAGATGTTTTCACATGATGGAACCAAGAAGAGTAGGTTCTTTGCATGCATATATTATGTGTCAAAAAAATATAATCTCTTACCTTTTGCATCTCTAGGTGGTTATAAAAGAGAATCCCTCCGGAATTCATTTAGTATTGTTGCATGGGATGTACAGTATGTGACTCATCAGACCATTAGTTCACCTCCAGTAACGTGGGAGCATGCTTCCCTCCATTTGAAACACGTGTATGTGTGACACCTGAGTTTTTTTTTGGAAGGTATTTGGGTTGCAGTTGTGGGCTAATCTCCGAGGAAGAGCTTTCGCATAATCATTGTATTATGTTTTGCTTCAGTGACTTCTGGGATGAGCAGAGAGATATATTTACAGAGCAGCACTGCATTATGAATCCATCATACTGCTGCTGCTGCTTAATCCAGAGGAAAGGCCAAAATAACCACTGTCATTAGGTGCAGTAGTCATGCATTATTCCCCACAATGATCCACAATTGGCTTTTTTCAGGCTGCTTATTTGATTTAGACTTAAATAACTTATCTCAGTACATATCAACATGTTTACAGAAAGGAAAGCACTGCAAAATGGGAACAGTCTCGGCTTTCGACCTTATTGCTGGGAGCTCGCTCTCTGGGCCGGGGACCTTTTGAGAGGTGCTCCACTTCCAATGCAGCAAAACAGGGGGGGAAAGGCCTCATATATGTTTACTGGACACACTGCATTCCTACGTAAAAAAACTTTTTTGTAAGGAGAAACTTTTTATTGAGAGGTCTCATCTTCTAATCTAGTCCGTTTGCAACAATCATTCAAGACGCAGGACCCTCGAGAGAGGTGCTCGACGAAGCTTTTGAAAGAGCGTTTCGGTGCGTGGCATCTGACAGTGAAGTAGGTTAAAAGTTATTGCGGAAATTCTCTTTCAACAGTTTTGTTTCCCCATTTCTAGGCTATGCAAGCACGGACTGAGTGTCTGCTTGTAGTTCACCTATCATAGTGGAAGTTGCAGAAGCTTTTCACTGTTCTGTCTGTGACATAAACTTAAACCAACCCTCACATTATTAACGTCTCAATATTATTATTTATACATTTCAGTCCAGTCACTATGTCAGATTCTCTGTCTGGTAAATGTTTATATCAAATATGAAAAATCATAATACAAGTGACTGTATTCTTTTATACATGTGGCATGTGTTGCACCCAAAAATAATTCTGTAGTGATTAAAATGAATAAACCATCACCAGGCTTTTTCAAAAGACACCGTCTGGCAGGTGTAATTAATGGAAGTGACGCTACGCAGGTTTTAAGAGTGTGTTGAATACATGTGTTGATGTAGATGAATGGGATGAATGCATGTGTGTATGAAAGGTATGACGGATGCAAACGTGTTGAGATTGTCCAAAAGTTTATTGTAACAACAGTTTGGATTATTCACTACTCTTTACTGCTTCTGGGTGAGCAATGTTTTCACAAGGGAGTGAAGTGGAGAGCATTAATGTACCTGTTTGTAATATTTATATGATCAACTTTTAGGAGGATTAGGAGGAACCTTCACACGCTTATTACAAAAATTGTAACACTGACAGATAGAGTCCTAGGTTCACAGTCCTCAAAAATAGTAAACTGAATATTTTCGGTGGTATATATTTAAAGATACTGTCCATTTTATGAATCTACTACAAGTAAACACATATGATCAACCACAAAAGGTCAAAATATAATTACCACCTAATCATGTTAGTAATTTATGACATTACTAAAATTAACAATAGAAAAAAATTCCAGCGATCTAAACACATGATCATTATTTGGAATACTGGCTTCAGGATTTAGTAAGAAAACATAAAAGTTAAAATAACATCTCATTTCCAGTACATCCTTTGACGCACAACATACAAACTTCTGCGTTGTTTTGAACTACATTATTCAACTTGGCTGGTTTATTTAGCATAACTAAAAATTAGTTAAATGATTTGTTCTCTTTCTTGTGTGTTGCGGTGGGAATCAGACCTGTGCATACTCTTTGAACACTAGGACACGCTGCTAACAGAGGATACTAGTGAGATAAATACTGTATATCTGGCTCTTCGCACTGCTCATAACTGAAAAGACACTCAGTTATTGAGATGCCCAAAGAGTTTACAGTGAAAGATAAATATTAAGAATACTAATATTAAAAACAAGAGTCTAGAGTCTGAGCCTGGACTCACCCAGACCAAAAAAAAAAGAAAGAAAAAAAACTGAATCTGATAAACTAATGAACATCTGTCAGAAACTATGGTCTGCTTGAGAAGCTAAAACAAAAAAATATTAACTGTTGTGTACTGGTAACATATGTTGTGCTAACATACTTGTTATTACTTACACAAGGTTTCAGAACACATCCATCAAAGCAGACAAACTAACGAGAAATGACGTTTGCAAGCAGCAGCTCATGCAGAACCAGGCAGTAATACTGAAATACACAGAGTCAGTGCACATAAACATTCCTGATGTTTCCGTCACTGGCGTTTAGTTCAAACATCTTCCTCCCCGTTTTCACTGCGGACTCTTTCCGGATCCTGAAGCTGGTGGATTTTGATGAGGCTTGTTTGTGGTAGATTGCTGAAAGACACAAACCGCGATTAACATTTCATCTGTTAAACATCATTGACACAGAGAATAAAGTCCTCGTAAAACGCACAAAGGGCACAAATGAATTGCCAAAGTATGCATGAGTATGGAAGCTGAAGCATGGCACTGTAATAATTAAAAAGTAATTATTTAATGATTTATAAAATTTGTATTTATATTTTGGAAATCTATTGGTAAAGTTATTAATAAACCAATGAAGTATTAAATTGCCTAGATCATGAATTATGTATAATTAGCAAGTAGAAAAAGGCTTTTTAAAATCATTTCACAAATCAATTAAAAAAATGCATTAAAAATACACAATTAAATGGCTGAAAATGTAATTATAAACAGACACATAAACAATATACTTCAAACTTCAAACGCTAAATAAGCTATCTTTTCATGGCTTTACAAAGTTATTAGAAGAGCAATTGATCATGATGCACCACTTTCTATAATTAATTTTATGGCACATTTTATCTTCGTACAGGAAACGAAGACATAAGAGAGACATGAAAGCTGTTAAATGTAAAGGTTAAGGTTAGTGAAGTAAAAGTAAACAAGAGACAAACAGTCAGAGGAGCGCCACCTGGTGGTGAGGGGAGTAATGAAGACAAACTGTCGAAGGTGCTGTCGCTCTGACAGCTCCAGCAGGAGATCCAGAGAAATTCTGCGATTGTGCATATCCTAGAAAATAAAATGGATATTAATATAATGTAATATAATATAATATATAATATAATAATATATCATTATAAAATGACATTTCTGCGCGCTCACCATGTAGACGTCAAACTCATCGAGGCACCTGAAGGGAGACTCTGTGATTTCCCACAGGGAGAGCATGAAGCAAACAGTGGAGAAGGAGCGTTCACCACCAGACAGCGACCTCATGTCACTCACACCATCGTCCTCCCTGCCCGGAGGCTTTACCTTTACGTGCACCAGAGGAGGTTTGAGGATTACTTACATATAAATACTTTTTAAAAAGGCAGCAGGTTCTAGTGCTTAATTCAAGGGTAATTTGTGAATTTATGAGGATAGAGGGATGATGAGGATGTTAAGAATTTCATGAAAAACAACAGATAAATAGACATACAGAGATCGAGAGCGTCTCATTGTTGTGGTCAAAGATCATCGAGCCACAGCAGTTCATCTTTATCAGAAAGTTATTGAAGTATAACTTGCATCTGACAGAGAGGGACCTTTGTGAAGAGGAAGAAATAATCACTGCCAGTTAAACACTATAATTCTGTATTTCTGAATTATTTTCTAACAAAAGAGTTAGAACTTTATTTACCTACGCAGTACTTTGTATCTGTTCTGTCTGTCTGACATGATGTTATCGAGTCGATCAATGAACCTCCGCAGATCTCTCACATTGTTGGTTTTCTGTCTGTAGAGAGCGAGGGCCTCGGCGTACTCCCTAATGAGGGCAGAAAATGGCATAGCCTAAATTTTTCTTATTCCAGAATAAGGCCAGAAGATGATTTAGTGATAGCCAAGGGGCAGATTGAATTTAAGTATACAGTAGAAGAAACTGTCAAAATCTCATTGGATGAAGGGAACCTCAGTGAGCAGAAACACGTTTTTGTCTGACGAGATAACTAAAGCTGAAACCCTGAAAGATGAGACAGAAGGAAGCCAGAAGGCTCTCATCACTCTTTTCAAACTTATTGCACATCGTCTTAGTTAGCTAGTTAGCTTAGCTGACTTGAATCGGCCCTGAATGTTGGGAGAATCCATTTACATCTTCACTAAAGTTAAAGTAATAATCCACTCAGTAACAATACTCCATTACTCCATTAGAAGTATCATCAGCAAAATGTAACTCAAATGTCAAAAGTACAAAATGCAATTAAAATGGCTTCTGTGAGTATAATATGGTATAATTATATAATATATATCTATATAGTATATAATTATATTAGTATTACTTATGCATTCATATGTAAGTAGAATTTCCTGTTGTAGTTCTCAAATACTGTTGGGTAGTTTAATCCATATACACTACAGAAAAGTTTGGAAGCAATATCAAATTTGTACAAAAAAAGATCATAGTTTCATTGGTATACTTTGCAACAAAATAAACATGATTATTATATAAAGAGTAACTTATCAGAAGACATTTTTACTGTAATTATCAAGATATTTGAGTTTTTCTTGCTTAGACTTTGCTTTCTTGTTTTCTCTTGTTTCTTTACTCAGTTGCTTCTTTCTAGCCATTTCTGTGGTAGTTTGTCAGAGATTTGAACACAGTTGAGATTTATTGGGATTTTTGTATGCAGACTCTCAAAAGCCAAAGAGTTAAAGTGAATAATGCAAACTGTGATTTGTTTTTTTACTTTTGCACTGAAGTTGTGACTCTTGTAAATCTTCTCGACCCTAAAAATAAGCCCTTCTTTTCCATTGTTGACATTTATTCAGCAATGGTCTGGTAACATCAATGTATACCTGAAAGGTAAAAGGGTGCGTTTCAATGAAAGCAAAGTCTGATCATGCAGTAAATACATCCCAAAATACATATAACTCATGCTGGTTTTTAAGAAAAGGCATTGTGAACAGAAACTTTAAGAAGTTGCTTCCAAACTTTTGGCCTGTAGTGTATATGTATCACATTTTGAGCATGTTTTGTATGTAAAATCTTAATTTGTAAAGTAACTTGTATTTATAGCCCTCAAAAAGCAGCATAGTAATAAAAGCAATATTTCTAATATATTATATATTCATATAGCATATACATTATAAATAGTAAACATTCAATAATTCATAAAATGGAAAAACATAATACGTACAGTACAAGTACCTGTACAAGTACAGGTGCCTGAGTAAATGTATGCACTGACATTTAATGTTTGTGTGTGGAAAAATGTAGCTCTGAGGTTCAGCATTTAAAAGTAGCTACAGCAAGAGTTTTGCACAAACTAAAACTAAAATAATTCTGTGTTCACAGCAAAGTCACACTAAATCCCAGATGGTTTTAAGAAGCCTGTGATTTCTCACCTGACCACGTGCTCCTGCTCGCCATGGCTGCTCTCATACACCTTTATTTTCCTCTTCAGGCGAGTGATTTCTATGTCGAGGCTCTTGGTGCTACCGGTCACCTGCTGCCGCTCAGGACTGATCTCTGTGGCTTTGGCCACATATTCCTGTCATCACATATGAGATCTGCTGACAGTCTGACAACTCAGGATATTGCTTTTAGACAACCACAATACTTTAATAGTATTTAATAATAGCTTTGTATATCTGCAAAACCTTGACTTACTCTATAGCCAATATTGTACCCAGAAAAGCTTCTGATATATGCATGGTAAATGAATGAGCAAGATGTGATTTGTTGAACAAATGAAGTACAACTCTTGTTACCTGTAACTCTTCTTCTCTCTGGAAAAGGTCACTTTTCATAGCGTGTATGTTGTCTTCATGAGCTTTGAGTTTGTTTTCTAAAATTTTAAGGTTTCGTTCAGACTTTGCGCACTCGATTTCCAGCCTCAGCTGCTCATCCTTTAGAACAACAAGAAACAATTTCACTTTAACGACCTCTTAAGCACACTTTCCAAAAGAATAATAATTGCTGTCAAATGAAAAGTATTACATTCAAATAATCACAGTTCAGAAACATTTGAAATGACAGAATATGAAAAGGACAAGTAACATCAGAACTACACAGATTTACCTACAACTGCAGCATCTTTTGTCTTCTGAAGCTATTTTTAGCCATCTAACAAACATAAATAAAACTACGCTCTACTGTACCTTTAATGGCTCCATGTCCTCGGGAAGCTGATCAATCCGTTCTCTAACAGAAGAGTAACTGGACTCGATGTCCTCCGCTATTTTCCAGTGTTTGTCCAGCTCTATCTTCGCTTCATGAACAATCTGCTTTTCTGCCTCTATCTTCTGTCGGTTCTCTTGAGCAACTTCCTCCTGCAAGAAGTATTCAAAGACAACAGACTAACATCATCCGTGGAGGGATTTATGTCTGTTTTGAGAGGATGCAATTAAAAACTTAATGATCACCAAGGAGCTGATGTCATCGCTTTGCTCCTCACCGGCAGTCTCCAGCTCTGTTATTGTTGCCTTGACTTGATTCACAGCGGCCTGCGTTGAAAGCATAGAAAATCAATGAATGCAATGATAATCTTTTCCCATTTAACCTTTAAAATAAAAATCACACACTTCCCGGGAGTGAGATATTAGTTAAACTAGGTTCTGGTGCTCATCCTGCAAGAGCACGGTTCACTGACCAGGGTCTTCTTCAGGGTCATGATGGTGCCATTCAGCGAGTTCTCCATGCTCAGGATGTCCTCGGTCACAGAGGTGGCGTGGAGCTGAAACCTGGACAGCTGAGCCCGGTGATTCTCCAGGTCTGACTCCAACATGCTGTGACAGGCAAGGGCGGACTTTTATCTCAAATCAGAAACCCCGCACAGTCGTAAATTTACCACATGTCTAAAGACAAACAAAGCGCGGTTGTAAAAGGGAAAGAGTCACAATGGACCTCCTTCGAAAGGTCCTAAAGCTGACAAACTCCAAGCAAGCACATGCACATTTCCATCTGAGCTACTCTGGGAGTGAAGGTGGATAAAATATACCTCTAATGCAGCATCGAGAAAAAGGAAATATACTGTACATAAGATAATAATCAGGCAGTGTTGCTTAATGTAAAAGAACAGTGAGTACAGAAGATTCACATTTCATACCTATACGCTAAACATGAAACTTCATCCAGTGTCTGATTAGCATGAGCTTAGCATAAAGACTGGAAACAAGGGGAAACAGCTAGCCTGGCTCAGATTAAACAAACGAGACAGTGCTGTGAGCTTTGGAGGTGCTGGTGGGTGGATTTTGCTATCTTTGTTACCAGGATGCTTTCTGTAGCTTAATATTTACTGGTCACATATACAAGAGTCAGTCTTTTCATGTAACTCTCAGCAAAAAGGTGAATAAGCATATGTCCAAAAATGTGGTCCTGGTCCTTGTGGAGCGACCTCAGAGTCCCCCAGATAGGGGACTCCACAAAGAAAAGCATAAAACGCTGCAGTAATCATGTAAAAATACAGTCATATTTTGTATTTTTCTGTTTCCAGCTGTGGCATGACAAACAGTAGACAGATATTAGAGTTAGATTGTGTAAGTAGTTGTGTTGTTTTTACAGTCTGCAGTTTGCTCTTTGCAGTTTGAACACCAATATTGACATAAAAGTGAAATATATAGTTTGGTACATCAAAAATTTTAAATGGCATACATTGTGCCAAAATGACCATTTTGGAGATTCCGCCTAAATAGTCTGTACTACAACCTCCATAATTTTGGAGAGAACTTGGACTTTAATCAGAATCAATCTTGGCAGAGATAATGTTCATATATTTTGCTATGAGATTAGATTAGATTTAGATTTAGAGCTGCAACTGCATCATTTCAAGGAGACATTCATTGTAGAAGTGAATTTTTATTAGGCGGAAATGACATCTTTCATTTACGCAGTGTGACATCTACTTTCACATCAGAACAACTTTCACAAGTGTTCCCTTTATTTTGACACCTTGTAGATGCAGAGATATTCTCTTTTCAATTTGGGTATGTCATTTTCGAGCAGAGGCCTAAAAAGGAGGCTGGAACTTCACAGGTTAAACATTAACTTCTATCTATCTACCTACAGGAAGTATTGTGTTGTTAAATCTAAATTTACTGAGTTCATTTTTGTATTTACTTTGATGTCTCTTCCTTTTTCTTTAGTTATGATAACCAGATAGATTTTTCCACGAATCAAAATATCATTAAATATGTGTGTTTTCTCTTTTCCTTTTCCACCGTCATGTTTTCACACCTCATGTTTTTTAAGCATACCAACCAATGTAAAAATAGCTTGGTTACCTTAATTCAGTCTCGAGATCCCCGCCAAGATATTTGGCCATGTTGAAGTCGGAGGTGTAATAACGGTTTGGATACACCTGGTCTCCCTCAGCCGTGAAGGCTTCGCGGCAGTTTTTAGGCGGCCGGCCTTGCTGCATGACCTTCCTCGCTTTGTCTTTTTCCTTTGATGAGAGGAAATCACAGGCGATGAAACAAAAAACCAGCTCCATGTGCATTAAACAGCACCTGCAGGCATCAGTGACATACTAACTTTGATTATCAAAATTGACTCTATCCCCCTCATATCAATCAGGCAGTTGACGATGACCGGGCTCGATGCGGTGATCACGTCCAGCACGGTCGGGTATTCTGGATGATGTGCCTTCCTACGACACAGAAGAGAAGCAAGATGTAGCTGCAAACTGTGTCAGAGTAATGCCTGGAAAGAAAACTCAACAAGCGTGAAAGTGCTGCTGCTTCCGACCGTCCATGAATGTTGTAAACTTTTTCGGAGAAAGGGCTGACGACGATCTGCGGCCTGCTGCCCTTTGGATAATAGCGAGACATCAGCTCCTGAAGGACCGCCTCGTCCTTGTAGTTGTCACAGCAGAAAGCCTTCATGAAGCTCCGCAGGCAGCACTCCACGGCCACAGCCAACGTGGGATCCTTCAAACTGATGCACACCCCTGAGAGCAAAACACAGACTGTCAACTATAATATGCAAAGTGTAACTGAATTTACTGTTTCAAATGCAAATTTATGAACTGAAATTAGATTTTCAATATATGGCATAAAAATGACAACTGTTCTGATCTGTGTGGTTTTTAAAGGACAGAAGTTCCTTTAATTCTTCTGGTGAAAATGAGACTTTTACAGATAAAATAGCAAATGATGTAAGTATGAAGGTAAATTCATTCTGCCTTCTTGAGATCAATTTCCTTGTATCAAAGGTGCTGATAGGAGGATTATGTCACCTTCAAACAGATCCAGGCTAGCTGTTTCCCTTTGTTTCCAGTCTTTATGCTAAGCTAAGCTTAATCCCCTGCAGTTTCCAGCCTCTTGTTGTTGAACAGATAGATACAAGAGGATGTTAAACTTTTCATCTAACTCTTGGCGAGAAAACAAGTATGTGTGTTTCCCAAATGTCAAACTATTGCTTTCAGTACTACCTCATCACTGATAAATCAAAAAGAAAGTCAAGCCAAAATAACAACAAAAAAAAGAAAGTAACCTATTGGACCAACAGGTCTCCTGAGAAAGCGCCCCATGGCACACGCCTCGTTAATCGAACTCAGCAGGTCGGGTACGTGATCTCCAAACCGCCTCAGTTTGTTTGATCGACTGGCAAGAAGCTGACTCCTCTTCTTCAGTTTGGACGCGTATGAAGCCTGGATATTTCTCTCCTCCAGTCTGGTTGAACAAAAGCAGAGCTTAATCAGGAAGTTTCGCCGGAGTGCAGATAAACCCACTCTGATTACGCTCTCGCCACACCTCCCTTCCATTTATGTGAAAATAAATACTTCTTTTACCCCAGTTTGTCCCGTTCTTCCCTTCCCTTGAAAAGCGCCTGATGTTTGTTCTTGATCTCTTCGTTCAGCTGCGAGCACGCCCTCTCAAGGTGTGCAAGCTGCTCTTTCAGACTGGATAAGGTCTTCTGCTGTTTTATATAATCTGTCTCTCCGTCATTGTTCAGGCTGCTAAAACACAGCGAAAGAAAACACGTCAGATGCATTTGTATGAAACTAAAGACTTCTTTTAGAGGCTTTGTTTAACCTTTCTACTCCCCTACCTTGTTTTCGCCTTGTTAATTTTCTCCTCCAGAAGGTTTTGCTCCCGCTCTGACTGTTTGAGCTTGTTCAGGGCCCGAAAATAAATAAGCTGCGGGAAAAAAGGTGTCACTTTAACCAACATAAATTATGCACACTTAATATATTCGGTTTGCACGGACACAGAAAGGTTACACACACACCATCATCACACAATTCACAATCAGTACCTCCTGTTCCTTGTGAGCTTTGTTTATGATCTTCACTTGCTCTTTCAACTTGAGGCTGTCCTCTGATAAAGACACTTGCTCTACTCTCAGAGTGTCAATTCGGCTTTTGACATACTGAAGCTTCTTTTCTACTTGCGTGGCCATAGTCTGTGTACAAGATAAGAGAAGGTACCTTAACATACAAAGTCTTTTTTTCAGTGGAGGACGGTTATTTTATAACAATAAAATGCAGCATGTGAAGTAAAAGCAATCGATTTATGTGGTGGAGAATGTTTGAATGGCTCCAACGCTTATAAATAGTCTTTTATATATTCAGAGTAGGAACGCCTATGACTCACCTGACAGAGCTGAAGGTTGTCATGATGTTTATAATTATTCTCTTCCTTTTCAATGTCCTCCTTTAACTGCTGTACGAGCTGCTCCTTCTCTTTCACCTGAGTGATAAAAAAAAAACATGATTCATCTTCTCGGAAACATCATGCAATTTAGTCTTTAACTTTTCTTACATTTTGTTTCTTCTTTCTTTTTATATTTCCTAAACTCTCTTTTGAATTTATAATAGATCACTTTTTTTTTTAAATGTAAGTGTTTCTTTGATTTGTTTGATGCAGTGATGACAGACAGACTCTTACCAAACACCACGCCATCGCTTTCTTCAGGTTCTCCAAGATATCCTTCATCTCACTGAATGACGACAGGTTTTCATACCTTTCTTTCTTCTGCAGAAACTCTTGTTTCAGGTCCTTGAGACACTATACCCAAAGATGTGCGTGAGCTTAAATGATCTGATTTTCTTGAGGCAAAAGAATTTACTGTAGCAGGGGGAGAGTGTAAAACCCACAGAAGAAAAGTGTAAAACCAACAGAAAGCAAAAGAAAACAAATTGTTTTTTTTTATGTGCACTGATGTGGTGTCAGTGGTGGATGCAGGATGATCTGTTAGACCACGATGCATTGTTGTATCAAAGTATATTCAGATTCATTGAACCTTAAATGACAGCAGTCAAATGCCAACATACACATTAATGCTGCAGATGCACATTAAGCAATCTTTAAGTAAATTTGACTTAAATAGTTGCATGTTTTTACTAAGTAAGATTTTGAATACAGGCCTTTTACTTGTAGTGGAGGACTTTCACAGAATGGTTTTAGTACTTTAATAAGATTTTGTAAAAAAAAAAGAACATCTGAACGGCCATACTGATGTTGAAAGCCCTGAACTGATAAATCAACGTGTTGAGTACAGTACCTCCTCCTGTCTCTCAACCTGCTGTCGCGTGACTGTTTTAGTGTGCTTGATGTGGATGTAATCTCTCTTCATCTGTTCCAGCAGAGTGGCCTTCATGAAGAACTAAAAAAGCAGAAAAGAGGCCAAAACTATTCATTTAAACATGTGGAAATGGAAATGCTATACTAGCTTCTCTCATTACAGACTTCTTCCTAAAATTCGAGTCTCACAAATCACATGGCAATTTTTGTACCTTATATTTGTCCGATTCATTTTTTGAATGCAGGAACTGTTTACTCATTTCCTGGTTGAGTATGGACACTGGGTTATCCAACTGCAGTGCAGAAAACACATGTAAATAATTATGACATTTAAAAAGCTCAGAAAATACAGCATTTATTGGAAGATAAAAAGTTGTAGGATAAAAAAATAAGCTTTTCCAGCTTGAGAATTAGTACCTGGATGTTGAAGTGGTCCAAAATGGCTGTCAGCTCCTCCTTCTTGTTTGAAATAAGCTGTCCTGAAGTACAAAAGAGAAGACAGCTGATGTGATTGAGACGTTTGTCGTCCCAAAGGAGATGAGAATATAATGAGCATGATGTTCACAATATTGTTGGAGCAGCAACAATTAGTCAAATCATTGACAACTATTTGGATTATCATTTAATTGTTTAATATTTTTATGTTAAAATTGAAACATGAGTATTTAATGGTTTTTCTTTTTTGTGAAATATGACAGTCAACTGAATTTGAGCATAGCAGAGCATAAAATGAGCTATTTGATTGTCCACGCTCAGGCTTCTCAGCGAGCTCAGTCAGTAACAGGCAAGTGCAGCTCAACGTTTTTTTTACTTACAAAATAACTCTGTGACTTATGAGAAACACGAGCCCACGTGTGAATGTAAATATGTCTGATTTTTACATTCACACTCGGACAGATGGTGCAAAGCAGCCGAAACAGTGCCATGCATTTAAAATAAACCTTTGCACGTTTACAGAGGAACAGCGCAGGGAATGTACAGAGACGAAGGTCCGATTGAAGTGCTTTGTCTTCACTCCAGAGTGCGTTGGTTTTATCTGACATTCAGGGAAGGTTTAGTAAGACGTCAGCGCATCTCTAACTCAGGAAAGTCACCTGATTTGCTCCTCAGCCTGCAGGTCCGACATCCGTCACAAGAGATCCGGTGCTCGATGGAGATGGAGTCGCCGTAGATGTCCCGTTTATAAGCATCAGGTCCTCTGTTTCGCAGCTTTATTGTTATATCTGCAGTACTAGAGAGCATACTGTACTGTAATGGCATTATCGGACACCACTGATAAGGAAAATGACGGCATTTCCAGCATCATAATAAAGATACTGAATGATTTGTCAGTGAGGAGATAACTTTAGTTTACTTTTCACCACTCTTCACAAAATCCTTCAGTGACACTCCCCTGTTGGTGACGGTGGCTTTTCCTCCGAGGCCTACAATCAAAGCAGTCAGGATTGCGCTTTTTCCACCTGAGAGTTAAACAGGAGACAACACAGACGAGGGACTAAATCAGAGCACAGGAGGGATACCGCAGACGGAGCTGGCTCACAGGCAGAACTAAAGACTGTATGCAAATAAATACAAATTGCCCCTTCACAGATATACATCAGGAGGGATGTCTTTGAATAAACAAATTCTTTGCCAGTTGAGAGTTTAATGATTTCTTTTCCTAAATTTAGCATTATTTTCCCTGCACAGATTAATTCATTCATGCAGAGGCATCAACAAAACATATCTTCCATGCATGCGGATATTACTGCAATTAGACAAGTACTTAGTTGTAAGCTACAGCCAGCTCCCATAAAAAAATAATAACAACAACTAATTGAGACAGTGTTTATCCTCATAATCTACTAAGTGGGGTAAGAAACTAATTAGGTGGGATCAGAGCTGAGATGATTAGTCCAATAATTGGTCAGAAGACTGACCAATTATTTGCAAGTGTTTTGATAATTAGTCAACTGCTGCCATTTTTAAAGTAATTTTTCATTTTTGTAATCAGTATTACTTGGGCGTATGCCTTTATTGGATGCTGATAATGATGCTGTTTTTTGTTTATTTTTGTTTACATTTTACAGACTTAACCATAATAAATTAGTTTTTGACAATATCCCACAGATTAATTAATAATAAAAAACAGCTATTAATTACATAGTTGATACACACTGTATGAATTTCCCTCTGATCCTATCTATCTATCTATCTATCTATCTATCTATCTATCTATCTATCTATCTATCTATCTATCTATCTATCTATCTATTCATCATTCATATCTATCATTCATCTACCGCATCATAGCAGTTACTATGATTTAAGATGACAGTTACAGTACATTCCTCCATGAAAGACTGAAACACAGTCCTGTTTGTTTAACCAACAAAAATGGATTATTAATGTGCCTTTGTTTAAAGGGCGTACACGTGTTAAACTCACAACTCAAAGTCAACAGATCGCACGAGACTTAGAAAACCTCGGCTCTTACTTCCATTGTTGCCGACGATGAAGTTCACATTGGGCCCAAACTGGAAGGGGCCGAGCAAGTGGTGGCACATGAAGTTCTTCAGAGTGATGCTTTCAATGAGGCCGATGTCTCCCTAGAAAAAGGGCGCGGGAAACTACCAGTGAGCTGCAGGAGGAGCAAAAACAGCAAACTGATGCTTTGCGGGGGGAGAAATAATAAAGAATCACTCACCGTGGCGGAGTGAGCGAAGCTGCTGGAAGGTGGCCTCTGATGGTTGCTGTCATCTGGTGCAGCCTCGATACCCACAGCTGTCACTCTGCGGCTCTTGACAGCTGTTGCATCACTGATCGCGTTGCCTTTCCTCTTACTCATTTTGAAACAAGTCACTAGAAACAGAAATAAGAAGAAGACGCTAATGTTAGATATCCTTGCTTTTCTCCATGACAGGCTTCAGCTCTTTTGGTGCATCTGTTTGAAGCCATGTTTCACTCTAAAAGTCAATGACAATATGTATGTTTTCAGCTGACTGTTCAGTTCGTAAGGTGACAATTGATTACATATTTTTTACCCTGTTGTGCCAAAAAAAAGATGCAGAGACAGTTTTGTTTGCTTAATTATGTCCATTTCTCAATGCCCTGTAGAGGTCATTCAAGTTCCTCCTTTTAAGGGTTTTGCTATTTTGAGTAGTATGAAACTGTGACATCAGAGCCACGGCAGGGTAATACGTGAAGATACTTTACAACTGGAAGTAATCCAATTGCAAATAAAAAAAAAAATGGTTTCACAGAGTCAGCCAAAAAAAGAGAGACTGAGCCTTTTGACTTTCGAGCCAGGAAGCCACAGCCGAAGAGCTGCAGAAACACAGCAGCAGAGAGCAACGGGTCTTACTGTGTAACGCAGCCTGCAGATAAACATTTACTCAAGATGTTTTTGTTCCCACATGCTACCCAACTGAGTCACCCTGAGATTAAGATGCATCAGGCCTTTGTGAACCTATTTCCAAAAAGTTCTGTGTGTGAATATGCATGCCACAGCTGCAGAAACACTTCTATCTCCCAATCAAGTCTAATATTTCTCTTTGACTCACATCCACCCGACAGCAACAGGTGACTTTAAAACTTCTTCTTCTTATCTCTCTCTTTTTTCCAACAAACAAAAGATGAGCAAGCTCGTATGAAACTTTGCCTACCATTGTGCGATTGCCTGTGTGTGCAGCCTGCAGGAGTGACATGGTCTCGGGGGGAGACGGTGCACCGTTTTTCAGACTTCCTGGTCTCAGAGAGCTGAGAGAGAGAGAGAGAGAGAGAGAGAGAGCGAGAGAGAGAGAGAGAGCGCACTGACAGTTGCGGCCGTCCGCGCGTGCAGACACGGAACCGAGAGCGCGCGCCGCGTCACCGTCTACCTGTGCGCGCGCGAGGTCACGATCAGACCTCGCGTGTGTTTTTTTAGGTTTGTTTTTAAATGGAAAAAGTCCCCAAAAATGCATTAAATGGTGAAACATTTGGATATAAGCGCATGCAAACGCCTTTAAAGTGTTTAAAATGATGATGCGTCTGTATATGCGCGCAGGGAGACGCGCACAATCGAAGACTTTAAAAAGCCACATGAGCGCCCCCCCCGCCGCCCTCTTCAGCCTCCTGCAAGTTGAATCCAGACGATGATTGAATCGGCTGCTGCAAACACGGTGTGGGGAAAGAGAGGCTGCAAGTTAGTGTGAGTAGCTGTGAGTTTAATCAGATAATCACAACTGGAGATGCAAATGTGTGTGTGGAGTGTGTGGAGCTGAAACAAACTTGGACGGTGGGATGTTTGGGTTCATTCATCACCAGGGAGTTTGCACGAGGAGACGAAATGAATGATGAGAGCTCACACTGATTGATTTCTAGGATGAGCAAGGTAACTTGGTGGATGGATTGGCTGACTACAACACGTTTTAAACACTGATAATAATAATTATTTTTTTCCTTTAAACACTCAGTTGTGTTTGACTTATTTTCAGTGTAGTTAAACTACATCACTTGATTAGTCACTTAATTTTAATACATTTTAAAGCTTATCATCAATACACATAACTGAAGTCGTGTGTCTAACAGCAAACATTTCTCCTCATAATAAGAAGTCTTTAGTTTAGTTTAGTTAGATTTAGTTTTTGATAGTAAAGAATTTAAAAAAGATTGTCATTTTACTACATTGCTGGGAATAATCAGGCCATACTTAAAATGGAAATTGAAGAAACAAATGAAAAAAGTAAATTCATTTATTTGGCTACTCAAGCTGTGTAGAAATGAGGAGGTGTGGTCTAAAAGCTGGGGGAGGTTTGACATTTGTGGAGCGCAGAGGCACCTTATGGCCGACTGGGGGAGCTGGCTGCAAAAGGGCATGCTGCTATGAAAACAGAGAAAACTGAGCAAGTACAGGAGGGTCTGAGGAATACTGTTATTTATAAGGCAATGGATTAAACTTGATGAAAGTGTTCTGTCAAGTAAAAAAAAAATCCTGAATACTTTTCTGTATTTTCCGCAACCATTATCAATTGCATATTAAATGGGTAGAGTACACTCTGCTTTTGTAGGTGTTGTGACAGTACACCTTGTGTGACTGGGATCTACTTTCTTACCTTGACTGTCATCCATGCAACAGGAAAAAAAAAGGATTACTCCACTAAGAACTATTTAAACCCTGCTGAGCTGGAAATTGTCAGAGAGCTGAAAATGTAAAAGGTTTACTTTAGAGATGCATGGTTCTGGCAGGAAGGATAAACATATGATGAATCTATGGGCTATGATGCATTGCTGTAGATTAGACCACCCAACAGTGTATAAAGTTTCTAAAATTAGCTCAACCTGAAACATCTACAGCAGTAAAACTCAACATACACATTAAAACAGTGGTAATTTTTAATCTAGAAACATCAGATACAAAACCATTTTATTTTTTCACCTACTTTTAATGTTTTAAGCACATCCTGCTGATAATACTTTCACTTTGAGCTGTCACCTTGAAGATTTTCTGTTCACTGTGCATTAGATGGTTACATGAACTTAGAATTTATTTAAAATATCTAAAGGTTTTGTATTTAAATATTGTAATATCCTGCTGGTGAACATCCAGCCTACAAATAATAACAGCCCTGAAATAATTGAACATGAAAACTAACCTTTTGAAATTGTGATACTGTACAGGAGAAAGAGAGCTTTCTCTTCAGTCCATTGGTGCTGGTGAGGGTCTACTTGATATCACTGTTCCTCTTTACAGATGCCTGTTTCCTGCATTTGACACAAACCATGTTTAAATGATTAGTCGGCTGGTTCCTTCTTTTGTAGGATGCATTTGCAGTTTCTAACTGGTGCCAAACAAATCTCACAGTGACTAACGGGCTTCTTTCCACAGTTAGTGTCAGTTTAAGTGCAATTAAGTTGAATGAATAATTAATAGCAGTGATGAAAGTACTCAGACCCTTTACTTAAAAAGTAGAAATACCATGATGGAAAAATAGTCATTTTAAAAGTGTTAAAAAGCAGGAGTATTATTAGCAAAATGTACTTAAAGTATCAAATGTAAAAGCAAAACTACACTGTATGCAGAATGGCTTCTTTCACAGTATTGAGTTTTTGATCACTGACATACATTTAAGAGCATTTTAATGTTGAAGTTTGTCAGTGTAGAGCTAATACTTTGCATTCAACTTGTTATATTAGTAATAGTACTGCATATCTGTCATATAATGAGACCATGTTTTTGAGTATAAAGAAACTTCTGGCTAAGTGTCAAATAAATGTAGTGGGTGGGGGGCAGTATATAATATTCCCTCTGAAATGTAGTGAACTAGATGTATAAACAGTATTTGATTTGTACTGAATTACATTCCTCCAATAGCAATACATTTAAACGGTAGTTCTGCTGTATAGTTATATGGTACTGTTTCAAATTGTGTCCCTCAAGGGAAGTTCAGGGTTAAGGTTTAGAGTGAGTCAGTGTGTCTTGATACGCTTTAGTCCATGACATACATGAATGAGATTTGTTTCTGTTCAACGGAAGTAAATGCAGCACATGGACCTGCTGATAACTATAATGTATTCAGAGCTTAACAAGATGAAGTATTTTGAGCTGATGAGCAGTCATGCCAGAAACCGCGAGAAACATGGCCATGGCAATGTACTAATCCAAGCTATACTATAAGTACCCTCACAGTAACACTCTGAAAGTGCCATAAATATGCTTCTACTGACATACAAACCATGCTAGTAAAATAAGATACTTTCAGACCAAAACATAATTGAATGATTGTCTAAATAGTAGACCAATACAAACATTGTATTCAAAGGCAGTATAGGCTAACACCAATACCACATGATGACAGAACATCAGCACGTTTCCATCAAACATTACCTAGAAGCTGCTTTGATATGAAGCAGTTAAATGACCATTCAGGCAGATTAAATACACAGGTGGTAACTAAATTGACCTGGAAATTAAAATTTCAAATTCAGCATCTTTTTTTCTTCAACATTGAAAAGTGTAATCTTTTTTATTTTGCAGGTATGTTTGACCTCTGAACCTCATAATGTGTTCAATTCCTGGGCTTCCAACGCCAGGACCAGAAGTATCTGTTCTAATCAGGAGGGTTAACCTAAACTCTGGTTTTGGTCTTGTGGAATTATGGGTGAACATGGACGATGGGAGGAAGCACATTCATGACCAGATGAGAGAAGACATTCAGATTCCTGAAAGGAAGTTTTATGGATCAGAAGGAAAGCCTGGGGACCTCTGTCTGGCTCGCATCAGTGACACCTGGCACAGAGCTCGGATTGTAGCGATTCAAAGTGAAACTTACAATGTTTTTCTAATTGATCAGGGACAGTCCCATATCACCACAAGTAAAGCTTTAGCATGGGGCCAAAGGGACAGTTTTCTCTTTCCTCCTGAGACTGAATCATGCATACTTGCAAATGTTCCTCTCCCCTGAGAAAGACTGGCCTGAAAGAGTCACTAAGTTTTTAAAGTCACTGCCTGGGAAGAAGTTCAAGGGACTGGTCCAGCATGTGCTGATGCCAGACAGGACTATTCTCCTTGACATACCAATTGTTTCTAAGTATATATTTAAGATTGGGAATGCAAAGAAGATACCAAGAGATGAATTCAAAATCATTGCAATTGAATGCCTTAATTTACTTAAAAGAGAGCCCTCTGAGGTCTCCCTCAAGATGCAGGAACAGACTCTGAATGTTGAAAAACATGACCAATACTTTTACCCAGAACTATTAACTGACACTTTTGAAACCATTATTGTGACAGAGGTAATTGATCCATACAACATTTTTTGCAAACTACTAATTTTGTCCAAGGCGGTAGAGATATTATCTCATCAGATCCACCAGCACTATGAAGAGAACCCAGATTTAGGAGAGGCACAACCACAGACCTGTGGAGATCCATGTGCTGCTAGAGGCATTAATGGCAGATGGCATCGCTCACTACTAAAGCAAAACATGACTACTGATGGTGTTGTAGCAGTCCTGCATGTGGATGAAGGAAAAACTGAATTTGTCCCAGTCAGAGACATCAAACCACTGCATGGAAAATTCCTGAGACTGCCAGTTGTCACATATCCCTGTTCTCTTAATGGTGTAAAAGATAAGGGCACAGGGTGGACTATAGACCAGACTGATTACTTGAAATCACTGCTTCTGAACCAGATAGTCTGGGTGAGATTTGACCACCACAGTGTACCTCAAGATGTCTATAATGTCACTGTCCTTGCAGATAATGATTCATGTATAAATGATTATTTTATAGAGCAAGAGGGACATTTTCCACCCTCAAATGTCCAGAATGAACCCCGTTCTTCATCATTTCTCAGATCATTTGGAGATGAGCGACTCATGGATTTAGAGAACAAACCAAGCACCAAAAGCCTAGCAGGCAATGGCAAGACAGATGTGTCCACTTCTGGCACTAATGATACTGATATCAAGGAGAGCTCAGAACATCCAGAAGACCTTCTGTTACCGAGCAATAGGCATCTTTCAAAAGGCTTCCCCTCTGAGGTGCAAAATGCTCATGATGATGTGTTTACTGTTGGAAGTCACGTCAATGTAAAAGTGTCTTGCATTGAAAGCCTACAGAAGTTCTGGTGTCAAACAGAAAATGGTGACTCCCTCAGACTCCTTATGCAAGGCCTACAAAACCACTATGCATCGGCCCACCCAGAGCCACTTGTTGAGTCTATCTGTGTCGCCCGTAATCCAGACAATGACATGTGGTACAGAGCAAGGATCATTACTGGCCCTCACTCCCCTGTGGTAGATGTAAGATTTATAGACTATGGTCTGACTCAAAAGGTCCCTCTGCAAGATGTGTGCTCCATTGATCCAGCTTTCTTAGGACTGAATGCACAAGCTTTTCAGTGCCGATTATTCAATCTTAAGAATCCTACTGCTGTCACTCAGGATGATGCTGCATTGGCAAAGGTTCAGAAGTTTGTGGATTTAGGTGCTTTGTCAGACATTGTGTTGGAATGCATCGTAAAAGGGTTTGATGAGGAAGGTCTTCTGCTTAAGTTGGTAGATATTGAAACACTATCTGACACTGGATGCAAGGTCATGGCTCAGAAATGTTCACAGGCTGATGCTCTTATGCAGATTCCTCCACAGGTCCCATCAGATACATATCTTTACTCCACAAACAATATTGAGGTGGGTGAAAAAGAAAAAGTGTTGGTAACCTCTTCAGGGAATATTAATCACTTCTACTGCCGACTGGAAAGGAACTCTCACTTATTTGAGAAAATTATGGAAAATGTGAAACAACTCATTGGCCAGGCCCAATGCACAGATACCCCACTTGGACTTAATGACATTTGCTTTGCTAGACACAGTGATAATCAGTGGTACAGAGGTCAAGTAGTTGAAATTACTCCAAAACCCACAGTGCACTTTGTGGACCATGGCCATACCCTTACGGTAAATGAATCTGATATTTGCCCCTTTCCCACTGAAGCAAGTATTGTCAGGTCTGTTCCTGTGCAGGTTGTTACACTTGGACTGTTCGATGTCCCTGCAGAGGTGCCACAGGAGGTCAACCTGTGGTTTGAAAATCGCACTATTGGCCAGAGTTTGACTATTTCAGTGGTAGCAAAGGGGGAAAAAGGGAAGCTAATTGTCGAACTGTTTGATGGATCTCTTAACATAAATATGGAAATCAGAGAGAGGCTGTCAAAGATGACACAGCAAAAGATGGCTCATCAGTCTGCTCAGCAGACTGCCCAGCAACTCTCTAACAGCTCAAAACACGGTTGTGTGGTGGACGAGGACTGTTTAGGTCAAGATCTCATGAACACATCGACAGAAGAAAATAAAGCCAACAGTGGTAATGGAATGTGTGCCAGAGATGAGCTACAGATGAGTTCACAGTCCATAATTACTGTCTCTGTACCAGAGACTGAACATTGCAAGACCCTGGATAAAGAAAATAAACCAACTTTGGATGGCAGTCTTATGAAAAAAGAAACTGTGTTGGTAGAGGATTTCATACAAGATGGCTGCAGTGACTCAGAAATGGCACAACTTTCTCTTCCTCCCTGCCCTGAGGGAAATAGGAACATCTGCGCATACAAGAGGTTTAACATTGCTAAAAACAAGGCAGAGGAGGTGTATGCTTCCTGCATTGCTGGACCACATTACTTCTGGTGTCAGTACACGAACACAGAGGAGCTCGACAAAGTATCAAGACTTGCTCAGGAAGCAGGACAGGCACAGCAGGACATAATGTTCCCCAAGACTCTTGGTCCAGGCAGTCCATGCCTTGCTCTTTTTTCCAGTGACAACCAGTGGTACCGAGCTCAGGTTATTCAGAGAACTGACAATGTACTCCATGTTGTGTTTATAGACTATGGCAATGAGTCTGAAGTTTATATCGAGAATGTGAGACCACTGCCTCAAAGTCTGCTAGAGAAGGCTCCTCAGGCCTTTTTGTGCTCTTTGAATGGATTTGTTGAGTCCAAGGGCTCCTGGGACGACAGTGTTTATGATGACCTCTACAGTCTTTTGGTTGATAAACGACTCAAACTAACAGTGTTTGATATGGAAGACAATTCAGAGATCACAGTACCTCATTTTGCAGTGCAAATAGAGTGTGAAAATATAATCGTAAATGATGCAATGCAGAAATACTGGAAACCAGTTGCCCCAGAACATGTTTTGACAGAAAGCCTTCAAGCAGAAAACTTACTCCAGGATGAACAAACTGAGTCCAACATGATCCACTCCTGTGTTTCCAAAGAAATTTCAAACAGCTCCATGTACAAGAAGCCAAACATATCCAAAAACAAAAAAGAGGAAGTATATGCTTCTTGTATCGATGAACCCCATTTCTTCTGGTGTCAGTATGCCAACACAGAGGAGCTTGACAAAATATCAAGACTTGCTCAGGAAGCAGGACAGGCAAAGCAGGACATAATATTCCCAGAGACTTTTGGTCCAGGCAGCCCATGCCTTGCTTTGTTTTCCAGTGACGAACAGTGGTATCGAGCTCAAGTTATCAATAGAGTTGACAATGTGTTTCATCTTGTTTTTATTGACTATGGAAATGAGTCTGATGTTGACATCAAGAATTTGAAACCACTCTCTCAAAGTCTGCTGAAGAAGGCTCCACAGGCCTTTTTATGCTCTTTGAATGGATTTGATAAGTCCAAGGGCTCCTGGGATGACAAGGTTTATGAGGATTTCTACAATTATTTGGTTGATAAACCACTCAAACTGACAGTGTTCAACATGGGCAACCACTCAGAGCTTGTAGTACCTCAGTATTTTGTGAAAATAGAGTATGAAAATACGGTTGTAAATGACATGATGCAGAAATACTGGAAACCAGTTGCCAGTGAACATGCTACGACTGAAAGCCCTGAAACAGAAAACTTACCCCGGGATGAACAAACTGAGCCCAACATGACGAACCTCAATGTTTCAGAAGAAATTATGTACAAGTTGATGTACAAGAAGCCAAATGTGTCCAAAAACAAAAAAGAGGAAGTATACGCTTCTTGTATTGTGGAACCCCATTTCTTCTGGTGTCAGTATGCCAACACAGAGGAGCTTGACAAAATATCAAGACTTGCTCAGGAAGCAGGACAGGCACAGCAGGACATAATGTTCCCCAAGACTCTTAGTCCAGGCAGCCCATGCCTTGCTCTGTTTTCCAGTGATGAACAGTGGTATCGAGCTCAAGTCATCCATAGAAGTGATGATATATTTCATGTTGTTTTTATTGACTATGGCAATGAGTCTGATGTTCATATCAAGAATGTGAGACCACTGCGTCAGAGTCTGTTGGATTGGGCTCCTCAGGCCTTTTTGTGCTCTTTAAATGGATTTGATGAGTCCAAGGGCTCCTGGGATGACAACATTTATGATGACTTCTACAATCTTCTTGTTGATAAACCACTCAAACTGACAGTGTTCAACATGGTTGAGCATTCAGAGATTGCAGTACCTCAGTATGCAGTGCAAATCGAGTGTGAGGGAGTGGTTGTGAATACACTGATGGAAAAATACTGGAAAAATGTGGACACAGACTGTGCCTTAGCAGAAGGTTTGGGATCAGGTTAGTATACACTATAATGTCACTTTTTTAACCTTTAGAAAGGACTTCTTGTTAATTATGATTTATTAAATTTTAGTAATATTTTTTATTTGGGCTTTCATGTATCGTGAATTAAGGATAATGTGGAGTGTTGGGGTTTAAAATCATCAAAAAGCCATCGAATCAAGGGTAGGACTTTTTTTTCTCATCTAACTTCTCTTCTACACAGACAAGTAGAAATTTAATGAAATTCATGAGGGTTCTCCTGTGATTTAAAAACTGCAGTCATACCTTTTTAGTAATCACAAACAACTGATTGGTGATGTTTTTTATATTTAGACATTTCATGTTTCAAAAGGAGAATGAATGAAATCACTTTCAAATTGAATACTTTTTAACTGTGATATAATCTTTTTGTGTGTTTCAGCTCAAGACCTGGATAAATGCCTATATGGAAACCCAGCAGTGACAAAACAGGCTTGATTTTTGTGACAATACATGCTACATGCCTTGAAAGAAATTTTACCAACTCCAGTCTCACTAACTAAAAGAAGTCAGTCTTGGCATGTGGTTTTTGTCAATAAATGTACCATAGTTGCAATTGTTTTTGTTTTGTTTTTTAAAGTCCGTGTTAACTAAGCTTGTTATAGTCTGTCTGTTTGTTCAGTTTTCAGTTCTGGTATTTTAATCCTTGCAATAACAAGCACCCGAAGGTTCAAACAAAGCTGACAAATGTTCAGAGCCTTCCCCAGCCCAAATCAAATTAAAAAAAGTCTTCAAAAAGACAGTGCACTACAAAGAGAGGTTTTCAAAGTTAGACAATGGTGACATTTTGGGTACAGGTCTACAGCTGCTTTTTGTGAACCATCTGAGTGGAGAGTTGGACGTTTATGTCATTACAAAAACACTGACTGGCAACACAAAGCAATTTATAAAAACATTTTTAAGAGTCTTCGTGAAACCGTTTTTACAAAATTCACTGAAAGAAATCTGGGGTCCAGTGAGAAATAAATAAATGTGTTAGTAAGTTAGAGATATCATGCTTTAATGTACAATCAAGTACAGTGGGTTTGTTTTTTGTTTTGTTTTTTTAAAGACATATCTAGACATCTCTGATAATTAATGTAGATTCATGTAGATTCTATGTTGCTGACAATAGTTTGACCAAAGTATTCACATCTGATTTCCATTTCTCCTAAGACTTGTGCAGGTCTATCTTTCCCTTTCCCCCCAACAGTAAAAAGTTTGTTCATGCAATTAATCTGTTTACATCCGTCATGAGGCAAGTTATCTCGGTCAGTGCTGGGCAATTTTGTCACATTTCCTCAGTCTTTTAGTTATTATATTGCTTTATTAGAACAACAGGTATCAAGTTCGTTCCAAACATGTTGTTCACTGTCCAAAAAAAAGTTTCTACTATAATTCTACAGAAATGCAATTAATAATACTCCTTTGTGCATTGAGGCAAAAATGTTGACTGTAGAAATATCAACCTCAAGTAAAAGAACTAATATTGTAAAAAGCACAATGGCCTGCATGGAAAATGTTATCTAAGTAAAAGTCTAAGTATAATGAGGGAAATGTACTTAAAGTATTAAAAGTAAAAGTTCTCAATGCAGAAAAATGTGACCATTATACTATTATATATTATGTCAGTAGATTACCATTACTTATGCATTTATGTAAAAGTAGTATTTTACGGTTTCCATTATGGATTAATCTGGTTATTATTTTCTCCACTGAATGACTGGTTGTTTGGTTTTTAAAAATTTCGGAGTAATACCATCAAAATTATTAATCATATTAATCAGAATAGTTAATATAGTTAAAATGAAAGGTAAGATAATCTTTACATTTGAGATGCTGAAATCATGACATGACTCAAACACTTATTTAAAATATTTTTATTTGAAATATTTGCCATTTCATTTTCCACTAGTTGATTACTTTTTACTTTTCAGCTGTTTTTGTAAACACTGTTGGGTACTTTCATTTGTGACAAACCATTTTATAAGCTCCTCATATGTTTTGTACGCAGCGCTCTTAATGTGGAAAGTCACTGAAGTGTAAGGATAATCAGTAAAAAATAAAGTATTTTTCTCTGAACTCTGCAGACCTTGAGTAAATGTACTTAGTTACATTTCACCAAATTATCTTTTACAGCCACATATGCTGATAAAGTGATAAAGTTTCTTCAGTCATGGTCAGTCAGTCATGTCAAAGAGACACATTCTGGTTTTGGTTTCACCCCCCTCCCACAGCAGGTGGCAGCATTACTGTGTGCAGGTTCAGGTTGTCACTTGGCTCAGTCTTGTGTTGGTCAACCGTTGCCAGGCGACTCTGTCAACGAAATGACAGAGTTGCACCAGGCAGCAGCAGCGGGGGATTTCGACCAAGTCGAGGAGATTCTGGGGCAAAAGAAATGCGATCCCAATCAGAGAGACGTCGACTGGAGCTACAAGACACCACTTCACTGGGCAGCAGCTAAAGGTAGTTAGTGGATCAGTGGAAATGTTCTGTATCCTTTGTCCTGATACACCTGCAGATCTTAAATATCATTAGTTTGAGACCTGTCTCCATTCACATACTGCTTTGTTCACTATGAGTGAAGGGAATGGGTGACATTGCATTTACATAGCAAGGTTTTGAGATACTTGTATTCAGTGGTGGACACTGTGGTCTGCACAAACTATAAGCATCAAAATGTACTTAAAGTACCAAAGGTAGAAGTACTCATGCAGAATGGCCTATTTCAAAATGATGTAGTCTGTATTATTGGATTATCATTTATGCATTATGATTTACATTATTTTAATGTTGCGGCTGGTAAAGTTGGAGCTAATTTGAATTACCTTGCTGCCCAGTAGCTTAACCTAGAACATATCTTAATTTATCAGCTGATTTATGTTTTGTGTAAATACTCAACATCTGTAAAGTGATTTAAATAATCAAATCAATGTAATTTTGTAAGAAGTTTAAAAAATTAATTAGTGTTAAATGGAATTACTCAAGTAAAAGTACAAGTATCTGAAAATTGTACTCAGTCAATGTACTTATTTACATTCCACAATTCCTTGTAATTCCTTTTAATGGAGTATTTCCAGTTATAATAAAATCAACAAATAAATTATGATGTGACATTAGATTAAGATAAAACTTTATTTATATTCAGGCAGAAATTCACAACCCAGCATAAAATAAATGAATAAAAATCAGCTCCACTATTATTACTTACAACATGAAAGTGATGTTCACATCAGTGCATCAGTAATTATAATCAAATAATATATCGATATTCTGAAACAAGCAGTCTGTATAATGAATCATTTTACTCTGTAGTTTTACTTATATATATTACATTTTGATGCAAATAATTTTGCACTATTAGGTTGCCAAATGTAATTGCATCCACACACAGTTAATAAGAATTTGTTTTTAACAGACAAGATAGAAAAAAAAAATCACCATGCTCTTAAATGCATGTGTCAGATCACAGTGTCTTTTCCACAGGACATACAGAAACAGTCAGGATTCTCATTGAGCATGGAGCGAGGCCATGTCTGAGGACAGAGCATGGATGGACCCCTGCACACTGTGCCGCAGAGTCCGGCCGGCTCGCTGTGCTGCGGCTGCTGCACTCCCTCCACGCACCTATAGACAAGGAGGACTGCTGTGGAGACAAGCCGGTGCGGATAGCCGAAATATATGGACACCAGGACTGCGTTCAATTCCTTAAAAAGTATGAAATGAAGCCCAGTTTTCCAAATCTTTTACCACTGGTTTTATTTCATTCTGTGAATCACTTCTTTTAAACACAAAGCTTTTATTTTAAAATACACAGCCTTACACAATGATTTTATACATCGGTTAATGTGCCCTGTTTTTGTATGTTTCAGAGCAGAAATTGAGTGCCATGCCTACCGCAAGATGGCAGCCCAAAAAGGCATTTCATTGGATGACACGGACGAGGAATGGGCAGAAGAGGGCAAAGAAAATGAAGAAACCGGGTTCTCCAAAAGCAACAATCAAATGTAGGCCTAACATCTCTTTACACAACAAAATGTGTGATATCGTTGTAGCTTCTCAGCTGACAGTGTTTTAGTGGTATTTCAGTGCTAATGTAAATCATGTAATATACAGTATTGCTTGAGCCCCATTGGACATTAATATCATATTTGATTTAAAGTAACAAACAAAGAATAAAACTTGGAAACACAATATACTTACTAAACAAACATTGCAGTGTTGTACAGTGAAGCTGTATCACCAGTAATAAACCAAAATAAACAACAAAAAAGTTAGAGAGTAAATGTCATTTATGCTATTATCTGTGATTTTAAATGTAAAGTAGCACATATTTGAGAAAGTTTTCACTTCTTCACAGTCGAGTCCGTCTTTGTGGAGTTGTCATTAATCGATGATAGAGTCTGGAGAGCAGAGATGGATGTGTGAAAGGATCATTCATTCAGTAACTGTGGTAATTTACGTAAAGGTAAACATCTTACCTTCATTTTTAGACGGTGCAGCAGTGCGTCACGGGTCTGTTAAAGTTGAATTAAAACATTTTAAGTAATGCTGTACCACATCTTTCTGATTTATAACATTTCCAAACACAGTCAACTTCTTTAAAAAGTCTAACTTGTGACAGTGTGTATTTATTCACATACATTGCATCCACTGTTTACATACATTGTCTCCAAGTTTCGAGAATGGTCATTCAAAAAAGACAGATACTTTAGATATTCAAAATATTTTCTCCTTGCCTACTGTCAAGAAATGCAAGATACATTGTGATTCAGGTTTCTATTTTCTTTTAAGAAGTAAAACTAGCTTACCAGTTTGTCTCCCAGACATGTGGTTAAGAAAATGAACAAGCCCTGCAGATGAAATGACAAAAGTTACTGAAGGCAATACTTTTATTTGCCCAGATGGTTAATGGAAGATTAAACTGACTGACCGTACCTGGAATGCGTTCAGCAGGGTAAAGATATAATTGACCGCGAAGGCCACTGTTCTATTTGTGAGGTCCAAAAATATTACAGCAAATCCAAAGATCCAAGTCAAACCGAAGACAGGAGTCAGAAGAATAACTGACCTCAAGACAGTCAGGGCAGCCTTTTTTTCTTTTTCACAAGATTTTTCTGCATTCTTAGGGTGATCCAAAAGCTTCATGATTACCACCAGCATGGAGAACACATTGATGAAAACAATTATACCAACTGGTATGATAAAGGTGTGGATGGACCCTTTCATAAGTCCAGAATAAATCAGCCAGCAGGTGTCGTGGGAGAAGTATGAGTCTTCAGCACCACCGTTATTAGCAAGAAATGTGATAAAAACGATCAGGAAAGGACACACATAGCCCAGGACTAATGAGTACCTCAGGTAGTTTTTCTTGCTCACACTGTGGAACAGGAAAACTGCCTGGTGAAGAAGCGTGGTGCTCAGACACAACATCCAAAAAAACATGGACAGGTAACAGAAATGCTTCAACACCACAAAGGTCTTACACCAGAGTGGGGAAATGTCCCTTGGCCTCGAAGATGCTAAAAAACAGCAATCTGCAACTAGCAAACACAGAGAAATGTTTACATGGGCAGTGTGGCGTAAGTATAAAGAATTGGTCCTAACTACAGCGCTCCAGGTGATCAGTTCTATCACAAGGCTGATAATGAGTGATACGACTGATATAGACAGTCCAACATAGGTCAGCTCAGTTAGCCCAGGGACTTCTATGGGATGCTTTGACATTAGAATGGCAAACGACGACAAATGGTTGCAACTGCAGCCTCCCTCGTTAAAAGCACCATCCCATGTGCATCCATAATCTGACCAACTGCTGGTTTTGTTGTCCCATGAGACACATTTTATCTCAACGTTGCGAGGCCTAGGCTGCAGCAGTGGGAAGTTTATTTTAATATTAACTGAATTTGATTGATTACTTTCGATTGTTGTTAACATAACAATGCTATTGGGCGTGTAGTTGCCATCTTTGTTGGGTAAGTAGTTTTGCAGTTCTTGAAACGCAGCTGTTCTTACTCTGCCAGGGACTGAACTCTCAAGGTAAACAGTGACATTGAACGCCGTGGTGTAACATTCTGAAGTATTTATACAGTTGGATGAGTTCACATCTATGTTTGCCTTTTTAGGGGCATTGTCTACATTTGATATCTGAATCAAATGCTCAAAAGAACTCAGAAATATCTCAGCCACTGAAGTCCCATTCTCAGTCTCATTAATTTGCCATGTTGTTTTAAGAGATTTTTCCAACAAATTGCTGGATGAGTCAAGAAAATTCTGAAAAGAAAGAAGCTTGTTTTAATTGTGGGTTATTCAAATACAACACATCTGCTCAAAGTCTTTCTTGTGGGTGTATTAATTATGAAAACAAATGAGTAGTGTTACATGGATACAGAGAAAATACAACTCTTTGACTATATTTACACTGAATATTGGCAGAAAATACTTTAACTTGGTTTCAGTTATATTTGATTTGACGCTGAGCATCTTCAGCCTTAGTCATAGTGGAATTTAGTTACGCGAGGGATTTAAATCCTTGAAATTGTATTGGATGACAGTCCGTGGGCATGGCTTATCAAATATATCACAATATCGCGCAGATCACATCATCTTTTTTTGTTTGTTTTTTGTTGCAGTTACATCTTTAGAGCAGACTGTCACATTGTAGCTGAAAGATGAGAGATTGACCAACTTCCACTTCTCTGTGTCAGCCGGTATCTGCTCATATAAAGCCTTTTATAATGGCAGAGGCGAACACAGTATCAAGGCCATCTGGTTTGCCATATTGATTGACACCTAATAATGAAGACAATCAAAAATTTTGCAATACTTACATTCACTGTTGATATGTTGTTTATTTGGTTTAGTTTCTGTTTCATGCTGTTGAGTATAACGACAGATGTCTTTAAGTTGGGGAAAGTGTTGATAACCTCGGTTTTCTGGGTGATGTTCTTAAGTTCAGAAAATACTTGTGCAGAATTTCCTTCTAGCAAGCCAAGTCCGATGTCAACATTCTGTAACAACAGTGATTATGCTTTTTGTAAAAATAATATTTAGTCATTTGTTGCTTTATATATATACATATATATATACACACACACACACACACACACATATATATACATATATATACATATGTTAATATGAGTTTGATTTGTATGAGTCACTTTACAGACTTCTGTTATGAAAGTCAGACTTACTTTTGCCTTTTCCAGCACACTGTTCAGTGTCTTGTCCACACACCCTGAAATCTCATTTTCCCATTGAGGCCTAAAATAATCAGTCAATTAATCAGTTAGTCAATCAACAGAAAATTCTTTGATGAAGTGATTGAAAAACTTAGAATAAGGTACTTTCAGTTCCTCAAATTCAATACTTGCAAGGGATATTTTAGTCTTGCTTAATCTATTAAAATTGTGATGGGACTTAATCTGAAATGCCAATAAAAACAGTCATTAGTTGCAGTCCTACTTTGTTGTGCATTGCCTTTGTCTTCGTCCAGCTGCATTTGTGCATTTTATCACTGCAGTGAATCCAGCTTTGGTGTTTTCCCAAACATCTTCAGCTGCACAATATTTTCCATCTGCATAGTTTGAAGAAGAAAAGTTAAGGCTTGAATTTTCATTTATTACATATGATAACTAAAGCAACTAAGGCATAAAATATTTCATACATCAATCCCTCATTCACTCATTCACTATTCCCTACTTTGGTTGGGACACAAGGGTCACAGATTTAGTTCATTCACTCAACACGAAAAAAATTCTCTGAACCCAAGGTCACTAATCACTAATTTAAATTTTGTTACATTACTATTGTTATTGTGTTTTTATACATTAACATAGCTAGAATTGACTTCTTTTGTACAAAAACCTGCACAATTCACTTATATACTCTTGGATATTGCAATAGGAATTACATGTATATATTGCATATGTATGTATGCATGTATGTATGTAGCTTTTTTAATTTAACCTCTACTTTTTTAAACTTTGTATTTATTGTATTATTGTATTGTGCACTACACAATAAAATAGTTTAATGTAGAGTGGGCATCATCATCACTGTGCATCATTCTGAGAGGTGTTGTGATTTATATATGTGTTTACCAGTGGGGAGGCATCATTAAGCTAAAAGTAATGTATGCACTATGGACACCACTACCATTCATAGTTTTCACACTCAGATAAAATACCAAAATTCTAATACCTTGCTGAGTAAAGTCACAATAGTTTAATTGATACTACAACATACCGCCTATGATATTAACATTAATGGAAGCACTTCTCGTTTGGTTTCGCCTGTTCGTAAAAGTGCATCTTAGTTGCGGTATAAGCTCCGGAGTTTCACAGGAAACAGTTGTTATAGCTTCATATATTTGAGTTCCATCAGAACCATCTGCAAGGATAACATAGGAACATCATGTATCTTTTCATAATTTTCAGAATTCTTTTTTTTTTCAATTTGCACAAGGACTCCTTTAAAGTACTGGGCAAAGAGGATGAGGACAAAAAGATAAGCTTACTTTGAGGTGGTCTTGGTGTTATGCTTGTTGTGATGTTTATTTTTTCCCATTTCACAATATAGGTTTCACTGCTACTGGCTACCTCACATCTGACTATTACTATCTGGACACCTGTCTTGTTTTTGCATAGAGGAAATGCTGGAAATGTGGTGATATCAATGTTTGGGAGGAAAGCTACGCTCATTAGGTCACTTGCTATGTGATTTATGGAGTATGATTGTGACGTTTGTTTGTACAAACATGTGTACTCTCCTAAAGGAAAGAAAACAGGAATGAGAGTTAAACATACTACTAGAGTTTTTATGTGATAATCAGTGGTGAAAAGTAAATTAGGATAATTATGTCAAATGTAAATACAGTGTATGAAACAAATATACCTGCCCAGAGTTCAGTTATGTTCTTAAGATTAACCTTGCTCCCCTTCGCTTGAAATATCACTTCTGACTCTGTGCCATTTGTTATGTCATATGTTATGCCAGCTCTTTTCAGCTGCCATATTGGTTGGATATCCAGGTCCTGTGCTGTACATGTGACTGTGCTACTGCTGCTGTAAGGCACAGGGTTTTCTGGCATTTTTAAAATGATTAAACCTGTGAAAAATAAGAGTTGAATCAGCATAGAAACTGCAGATATTCGTTATGTGCTCCTACTATTTGACACTGATTGAAATTAACCCCCATTCCTTTCAGTGGCAGTATCAGTAACAGTATTTAATTTCATCACTGTTAATAATACAAAATGGCTGCACAGAAAACAGCAAAACTGCATAGGTAAAGTGTCAGTTCACCCCAATAAAAAAAACCTTTTCACTTACCTCTAATGCAGGCAGTTAATAGATAAAGTTACCTTTTAAAAACTACTGTACCAAAGTACGAACCATAACCTAATCCAGGTTTAAAATGAATGCTATCAGGTGCGTCACACCCTGTGTCAGATACAATTACCTGTAGTCCTCAAATAAACAGTTGCTGACAGATTCCCAGTCAGGATAAGTGTTTTGTTAATCAGATCTTGTGGGTCGACACCGTAAGCAATGGTTATCACAAAATCTGCAATGATGCTTCCAAAGCTTCAGTGAAGAAAAAATACAGATTTAAGACACATTTTGAAAACAGAAATATGGCAGCAATTATTTTACCTGATCAGTGAAGCAAGTACCTGTATTTGGTAATGCTTAAAGTGTCAAATCCTCTCAAAGTGCTGAACACTGCTTTCATCTGAAAGGAATCAATTTGTGATTGATTTCCCACATCAGTATAATATTAAATACTTTATTTATTATCTCATAAAGGTTATTTAAGTAATGTGCTGTATATTATTTATTTATTTTTTTTACCTGTTGTAACAATTTGTTGTTACACTGATTATATTCCTCCGACTGTGTGTCTGCCAGGCAACTTAAATAGTCATCTTTAAGAGTAATGGTCCCTCTCATATTAACTGTGATGAAGAAAGGTGTCAGTTATGGGGACACTTTCATGCTTGACACAGAAATACACATATATGGTCATGCAAACAAAATAAAATGAACCAAATACCTGAAGTGTTTGAAACACACATGTCAATGGAGTCTTTAGGGAAGAAGCATGTCTGTTTGCCACAACAGTTGTTATTAGTTGCACAAACTGTTTCACTCCATTTGTAGCCTGGTAGGCAGGTACAGTTTCTGCCGGTTTGAACATATTCACAGACTGATGGGAAAGTACAATAGAATTACTCTGGGATCAATTCCTCTTTTGTTTCAAATTAAAATCAATCCGAATGTGCAATATCAGAAATATTAGAAAAATGTTTACTTGTTGTCATTCTAAGGTCATCAACTTGCTTTTCGTTGTCTTTTACAAGAGTCAGCCACGTAGTTACGTTTTCGATTGCGGTTTCGTCTACTATCAGTGTGGTGTAGTACATCTGTGTTGACATCCCTGGATAATGTAAAACAGATCAATTTAACAATAATACAAAATGTTGCATACACTATATCTGTTTAAGTAACAAAGTAATGATAAAAAAAAATATATTTTGAAACTCAAAATACAAATCATTTTACCTTGTCCTGTAGCCTGTAAAAGTCCAAAGAAAATCATTGAATTTAATGCAACTTAATTTTGAATATTTAAGATCTAATGTGGGTATTCATGATGCCGACGTACCTGATAGACATTCAGTCCCAGGACATAAAGAAATATGAAAGCCCACATCCTGTTTCTGCAAATAATTAATAACAGAAGAAGTCATTTACACTGGCCTCTGGTAAACAAATGACTAGTCATTGTTGATATAATGTAGGCTTATCTGCAAACCACGCATCTCTCTTTTTACATAAAGAGCCTCTGTGTAAGGCCTCCTAATATGTGTAGCTTTGTGTATCTGGAAACTGTTCAAACAGTTAAAGCCTGCGTATACACTCAGTGGTCATTATATTAGGTTACTTGTACAATCAAAAGCATTTCAGTACACAGCGCAGCTATAAATTTTCAATATTTCAATATAATATTTTCAATGGCAAAGCTTTTCCTCTGAATTAACCATACTTTGAGGCAATACTAAAAGTATTATGAAAGTATTGTTGCCTACACACAGTCTCTACAGAGGGATAATAATAAACTAAATTCAAGTCATGTTTCATGTATATGGCCTAAAATCACAAATCATAAAATGATCATAAAGGTGGATTATACTGCACTTTTACTGCACAAAATGTTAGATAAAAATCAAATAAGAGTCTTTGTTTGTTTGGTAACACTTTACATTAAGATGCCCTATTATGCTTCGAAAGTAATATACAAAACGTTTATCAAATGTTTTTAATGTAGTTGTAATCAGATAGAAAGACATTTTAGGTGTAAATCAATGTAAAGTATTTGTCAGCAATTATAACTTCTTTATAACTGTCATTTATTATCTGTTTTTCCACATATGAGAAGTAGTGTAACGTCATGTGTTGTGATTCTTGTCTGACTTTAATTATCTAAGTAGCATTTTACTCATGGAGTAAAATGCAGCAGTTACAATAAACCTGATTCATTTTTTTAAGTTACAGTTTTTTTTTTTCATCTCAAATATAAAGTGTTGGCATCTGTTTTCTATTAATTTCAACTGTAGGCATGAAATTATTGCAACATAAAACATTGTGGTGCTGGTTACTGTATTTTTACAGAAGTTCAGATGAACAACAAAATTAGGATTTTCAAGTAGATTCATCAGTTTTTGAGCAATTTGATGCTTATTCCCATCCTATTAACACATATCCTGATGCCATCTGACATTCAGAGCATGTTACAGTGACATTACCAAAAGTCACAAAGAAATGATGAAAACTGAGTTAAATTAATTATAACAGCCAGTTTTACACAGGAAAGCAAACACTCTTATATTGAAAAGATAATCAGTATAGAAAGATGGGCTTAACCTGTTATCGTCAGCTTGTATCAGCGAATCATCGCAGCAGCGTCTCTCTCTCACGGACGACAGCAGCACAATGACGGAGCTGTTGCAGCAGTTTACAAGGAAATGGATTGAAGCCACGGGACAAAATCCGTTTTTCTAGGAAACTTCATTACAACAGTGACTGCCAGTTTACTGCAGGTTGACAGGCAAAGTGAAAAGGGATGTTATATGTCTCTAATTTGACTTTCAAATTGCAATTGCAAACTGTATGGTGTTTGTTTAATAGGGTTTGGCTGCTAGCTGTAAAAAAAAGTATGTCACATCCTATGAGTCCAATTTTCAATTTTGAGAATACACATATGAAAGAGTGTAGAGCTAAATTTATTAAGTGGATTGTGGTTGATATATTTCTAAAAATATCTATACTTTATACAGCCACGGTGAAATTAACTTTACAGATAGATTATTACTCAATGAAATAAATCTGAAATGGCAGCATTAGTGTAATACACCAGCGTCCGACTTACTTCGAAAGTGAAGCCTTTACCTGGAGAAAAGTATCACCATCCATCCATCCATCCATCCATCCGTCAGTCAGTTTGACCGTCACACCAATGACTTATGACTTCATCTGGAATTCTGCCTAATTAACTTGATAGTTAATTAACTTGATTAACTTGGTAGTTGCTGCATATTCAGAGTTAAAGTAGACATTCAGGCCAGAGCTCAAACTGAAGACCAACCTGAATTTTAGAAGGAACCATCTGGTTGGGGTTTCTTAGTGTTTAGGCTTCATCAGAAGAGAAGAACAAATGCGAAGGAATACATTTTCTGTCATATTTGCAATCTTATATCTTCTATTTTAGCCACGGTGGCAGCACGGCTCTGTGGATGGTAATGTTGTTAAGTTAGTCGGACTTTGGTGAGCCTCTAAATCTCCTTAACTGGTATAAGTAGCTTCATTTATGACCAATTAAAAATATCAAGTCCAGAGGTATAATGTCGGTGGATGTACAAAAAATGCATCGAGAATTGATTACATTTCAGGAAAGAAGACATTTGTTTAAAACTGAAAGGACAAGACTTCAGGGATGTTAAACTCTCGTAAGCACGGAAACCTTTCTACTTAAGTGATGTAACCTGACAGGTACTGATGAAAATTTGGCACTCCTATTCTCCTCAGGATAAACCATACACTTGGGCCAGTGTAACTTTGGTGAACCTCTGACTTTTCTTGTCGCAGCACCAGCAGGTCAAAACTTCAATTTGTCCAGTACTTTCCTTTATGACTAAATACCTTTAAAACATTTTACATTCCCATCAGCCTCAGCTGTACTTTTTGTTTAGACATCATCAAACCTATGGATTTCATCACTGCTGCAAATATCCTAAGGGACTCCCTCTTCTTCCCTCCCGTTGAACATAATCTGAAGAATATTTGAATGAGGGGATTTCACAGGTTTTTTCTTTTTCATAATGTGTGTTAAACATTTTCTTAAACTGTTAAAAACATGTTTATGGTTTATTTTTATGTTGAACTATTAATTCTTTGTTGTTTTTTCGCATAAAGATGATGATAAGATACATAAAGGTGAGCTGACATTTCACAGAAACGCGCGGAACATGCAGAGCCACGCACAGTGTGGGCAGATGCTTGGATTTACATACCTGTCCTGTAATCTTAATTTGCTTACAGGCCAGCTGGTACTGTTATACAACCTTTTTATTCAGTTTTTCCATGTAAGCATGGTAGTATAGAGATGCTTTGTGAAGGATGATTCTTCATTTTTTACAGCCCTATTTGTATTAATCCATCATTAGTATTTACAAACTCTGCTCAAAACAAATATAGTTTTTTTTCAAATACAATGTAAATACAAATGCTCAGTCATATTATGTTGCTGAGCAGATCTCTTGAGTCATTATGCAGATAAGAGAGCAAAAATGTACACTGTATTAAAGTGAACTATATAAATGTGAATTAGATATTTGAATATATTTCAGATAGAAATATTATTCATAGAATTTCATAGAATTATTCTGACTAAAATCTAAATCTTGGGGGTGCTTAATTTAAAAAAAAAAAAAAGATTGTATGTAACATTTTGTTCAAACAGGTGATTTCATATAAACATGTTGCACCTGCACGACCTGGGTTTGAACGAATGATAACAGATGGACAGTTTCCCCGTAATGCCGCTCAGCTTCTCTCTGATTTAAGTTTTACACACATCACAGTTTTGGGAAAACTGTCTGATCCTTGTTATTTAAAGCAGCTCTATGGAACTTTTCATTTTGTGTTGATTTTGGCGGTCCCTGTGGATGAAGGCGGTGTTTCACCTAACGTCAGGTTACATGTTCCCTCTTCTTCAGTCCCAGCTCCAATAGTCATATAAAAGCATATTAATTTGAGTATAAAATTGAGACTGTTTCATAACCATATAAAAAGTCAGTAATAAGTGATTGTCATGCTGTGTTGTTTATCTATATGTAAATGTTGTACATAAAGTTGTGAGACTTTGTGAGAAGCTGCAGAGGCTGAAATGTCATGCCTTTTAGCCCTAGTATGGGCCTAAAAACATTTAGTGGGGGAGAAATAAGATGTTTTACTTAAAGTACCAACACCACAATCTCAAAATACTACAATTAACTGCAGCCAAAATTGTGCTCAAATAAAAAAAAAGTACACAAGTAGTATTAATAGTCTTTAAGTAAAAACAGAGGACAGAATATGGGCTCTGTCAGCATTAAATTCTTGTCATTTATAATACAATCATTTTATATACAATGTGATGTTACTTATATGCTTTTTGTTTTTTTAAATTCTTGATCAGAAAAGTAACTGTAGCTGTGAAATATAGTGGAATAAAAAGTTTCCATCTGTAGTGTATTGGAGCACAAATACAGAGCATGACATTTAAATGTTTAAGTAAAATGATAACTCAAAAGTCACCAAGTACAATGCTTGAGTAAATATGCATGGTTTATGCCTACACTTTCTGTAATGCAACTTAGATCCTTCATTAGATCTTCTTTGTTTGGTAAATGCCTACATCTTTTAAACTCCACAAGTTTGTAATGCAGGCTGCTAATACTAACCATGACAAGTATATGTGTAAAACTCCCCTTTAATGAGGTGCTCCTATAAGATGGGGCATTTACTAATCAATTTCTATGATTGAAATAATTTTAGTGCTAAATACAAGAGGCCAAAACAACACAGAAGGATAACTAAAAAAATCTTTAATCCTTTTTAGAAAAATTCTGTTTCAGACAAAAATCACTCATTTACCATCTCACCAGAGTATGACACAGGACCATTCATACAGCTGCAATAGTACTAAACACTAATCAACTGTGGATTATTATATACATTTATTTAAACAAATGTAAATGTTTAGCTGCTCTAAAGTTCACCAGACATCCAATAACTATCAGTGTAGAGCAGTTTTGTTTTGTTTTTTTTTACATACAAGGCAGCAAATGAATGTGAATCAGTCATTCTATACCATAATTTGACAAATACTCCTCAAGTACATTTCTGGATCTGTAAGACCTACAGACTCTGCTGCACCAAAAACAGAAAACAACTAGAGATGATTGAACATTGTTTAGCTTTCACCTTACCGCAGCATTTGACAGTGCAAATTTTAAGAACATCCTTCATCACAAAGCAAAGGAAACAAAATAAATACATCTATATTTTTTTTTGTCCAAGTGCTTTGTGTAAAGACCTTTTAACCGTTTTGCGGTTAGGCACGAGACTTTGGTATCACACAGAAGTTTCATGCTCCACGAAAGGTGTGAGAGCCTCAGGAAGGAAACTGTGCGTCTCTCCCTGCGACAGTTCGTCCTCTTGTGGGGAGACCAACCCGTTGTTGCCTTTGTGTTGTGGAGGCTGCCTTTGTTGCGCTGAGAACTGTAAGATTAATTCAAATGGTAAAAAGCAGAAGAAGTAACAGAAGGCATCAACTGGGCATAACTGGAACTGAAAAAAAGGACAAGATGAAGGCTGAGAAAAAGTTGGGGATCATAAAATTTAGGGTCAAATATTAAACTATTTGATCATGAGGAGTTCGAATTTTAGGATTTAAACACTTTTGCCACTTGAATTAGCAAAAGAAACCAGAAACCGAAACCGAAGCAAAAAGGAAAAGGTAACAAAAAAAAAGTTTCCAGTTCCAGTTGCAAAGAGAGAGGTTCAAAAGTCCAGAAATCCGTTCTGATTTAAATCATAGTATGTTTCCAGCTAAAATCTCTGTTTTGTTGAAACAGCAGAAGACTGCTACGATCTAAACATTGTGTGTGTGTGTGTGTTCTGTAATTAATTATCTTTACTTTCTTTTACTTACTGTCTGTCGCAGAGGAGTCACACAGCAGAGCTTCTTTTTGAGGTGTTCAGGTAGAAAACAAAGCAGTTTCCCTAACAAGGGATAGACTGTACCTGGCATCACATCTTCTTCTTTCATAGGGCCTTTATAGAAACCATATTTAAACAATTTTAAAACAAGCAACATTTTTCATTTATAAAAAGTATGTTTAAATGTCAAAACTGCCCTACCTGTGAGAAAGCTGATGATCAGGCCTATTAGGATGACTGAGAAGCAGTTGAACGCACTGTACCACATGTAGGACAATGAATAAAACCTCTTCAGTCCAGAGGAGGGTCGGCTAAAGGACAAAGAGAGATGATTAACACGTGAGGGGACCGCAGAAAAATCAAAACACACCGCGTCTGTGTGCCTGATACCTCAGAGTGACATTGCCAAGCGCAGCCTGAATGGCAGCGGTCATGTCGTCTGACAGCACGACGCCTCTGCAGTCGGGCGGCAGCGGTCTCGTGCTGCTGAGCCACGAGTGACGATGCTCCCGATGCCGAATTCCCAGAAAGCCAAAGCCAGACCTGCTCCCAGACCTGCCACCGCTCCCTGTAAAGACAGGATGCCGAACGCGGTTACAGGTGGGAGGATAATAATTTTAACTGTCTAGCTAAATGAAATTGTCAGAGGTACATATGACAGAAAATCAGCAAAATGCATATGCAAAAGCAAATTAACATGCACAGTAAGACATCATGTTGTCCTGATGCACAGGAACCGCGACCCATTAGCAATGTGTTATCCCTACTCACTCGAGTGGATTCAGATGTTAGTTGTACTCACAGCTCACACCCGTACTACACCCGTATGTGATCTCTAATCTCACGAAGTTCAACTTACAGTGGAGTTGGCCCACGGGAAGAACATCCCGAGACAAAACAGACCAAGAACAGGACCACCGACCATCCCGAAGATTTTCAAAGCCACCTGGAGTTGAAGCACAATAACAGTCAGCGCAAATTCAGGGAGAAATGTTGGTGAGTATCTAATCATACGAGCTGTGAGTTCACCTGTAGAACCGAATCATCCATTAGGTGAGTGAGATAGGCCATGGCCAGACACAGCAGCCCATAGGACATCGCTTATTGGAGAGACACAAGTTGGAAGAAAACGCATCATTATCACGCAGTCTGTGTAATAAATATTGTTGAATTTCCAAGTTTCAGAGGGCTAACCTAAGGCTTTGGACAGCAGGGTTGCTCTCGCCTCTGTCATGGCAGGGTAATGCGGTTTGATGAGGTCTTCCATTGTAACAGTGGCCAGAGAGTTAAAGGCAGAAGAGATGGTGCTGCACCGGAAAAGCAAAAAAAAAAACAAAAACAAAACACTTTACTACCATCTTCAAAATACAGCATCTGAGAGTTTATGTAAAAGATAAGAATTATTCATTTTAATTTATTTTTCCTATTATGTTACCGTTTTTAAAGTTTTTATTATTAAGTTATATCAAGTTATTGATTGATCTATTGATTTGACTTAATATTAAGTAGAAAAAGAGACATCTTCATCTATTTTTATTGCCATTACTCCATGTAAAAAAGTTTAAAAATGTAAGGGGAAAAATTTTGTAAATCTAATGTCTTATATATTTAGGTTTTTCCAGCATACATTAAAAAGGAGTTTCAACATGTATTACAAATAACAAGTGTATCCTAATGAAACAGTGATCTGTGAGAGGTGAGTTACACTCCCATCCTGAAGTATTGGAACAGTGAGGCCAATTCCTGTATTTTTGCTGTAGACTGAAAACATTTGGGTTTGACATCAAAAGATGAATTTGAGACAAGAGATCAATATTTCAGCTTTTATTTCCAGGTATTTAAATCTGGATCTGATACACAACTTAGAAGACAGCATTATTTGTGACAGAAAACCAAACTTGATCGCTTAAACATGCACCTTGACCCTGGTACATTACTGCTATACCAAACAAATGAACGTAACAGGAGGGTTAATGTGACTTCATTAAAAAGGCTTTTGTACACCCACAGTGAAAGCTGTGTAGGAAGCGAAGAGGCAGATTTGAATAAAACCTCTCTCATAAGCTTCACATGTGGACGCATTTCACATTTTCTTCTTCAGGACATCCTGGACTGTTTGAAGGGGCTCCAAAAAGGTGAGAAAGCCGATTTTACTCAGAGGTCAGAGCTATTGATTTGTTGACTGATCGTGGGATGCACCAATTGGTTTATGTGCTACTCACACTTGTGGACACTGGCACTGTGCTAAGAACCAACAGAGTTTATATAAAAGTAAAATAATAAAATAATAATTATAATAAAGTAAAGTAGACTGATGCATACCTGAGAGCTGCACTGAATAAACAGGCAACAAACAGTCCAGGCAGTCCAGGCAGACCTTGTAGCATATCCATCACAAAAAAGATCACCATCTGGGGAAAACACACCGCACACAGAAGTTCCTGAAACCTTCAGTTTGTTTGCATGAATTTATCTGTCACCGAAAAAAAACACACATCTAATAGTGTGAGGCCTTGATGGCATCACAGGCGGCACATTTACTGTATATAATGAACCTAATGTGCTGGGCAACAAAATATTCAAATACTCCAATACACCAATCAGCCAATGTACAAAACCCTTCATAAACCTAACCTTCATCCTTTGTACTAATCTCTTTTTGGATCAAGGAAGCAGAAAAAAATAGCAGGAAAGGAAAAAATAATTCCATGAAGCTGCTCGTTCAGTAGATAATGACACTAAAATGTGGACGCAACGCACTGAAACTCACTGCATCCCTTGAAGTGGAGCCCAGCTGGTCGGAGTGGTCCTCTCCGCAGTAACGTGCAAACATGACAAGTCCCATCATGCAGCTCAGAGCCAGGGCCAGCTGCAAGGAGGGAAACACCATGTAGCAGGACCTGCAGAGAGGCAGGAAGGTAGTGACGGTGGTCAGCTCTGAGGTTGTCTTTCTGTAATTTTCCCGGTTACAGGGATTCATCCTGTGGGTACCATGAATGAACTGTACAAAATTTCACGGCAATTCATCCAAAGTGATGAATCGACCGATCATTTTGTGTCAGTCCGCAGGCCTTTGCCAGTGATGTCTAAATAGCCTCAAACACAGACAGGTTACAAATTAAAAGAAAAAACCTGAATCCTTAAACCCTTACAGTGAGACGATCTGGTGGCTTGGTTATGCTGTGGGGGGCATGATTTGGGTTCACTTGTCTTCTTAGATGAAAAAGTCACTGCAGGTCACTACTAAGATATTCTGAGCGATAACTCTTTATTATTTATTATTTAAATGCATTTCCAATTCCAGTGTGGAAAAGCGTTTTTCTTTGTAACAACAAAACTGTGAACATCCGCAGCCTGTTTACCTGACAGCCTCTTTCTCTGTGCGCGAGCTGAGATATCTTTGCACCTGAGCCTGGTTCACTCCATACAGTGACAGCATGAGGAAGACCCCGCCAACCCCCAGAGTCCAGAAGGTGTGTCTCTCTGTGGGATCTGGATTTAAACTGAACACACGAGAAAAAAATACATCGTAGACATAATGCTATAAAACTGTAATTCAGTATTTGTAAGCAAAGATAAGAAAGTTTCACGTTTATTTATGAAAATGCTGGGACGTAATCATCATCTTCATCATCAATCATCGCCTATTATTCTTTCTGCATTGTTATATAGTAAACTAAACTACTAAAGATGACAGCACTTTCTGTCCTCCACAACACATCGTGGTGTAGAAAATGAGCAGTGGTTTCCTTATGCCCCCTGTAGCACTATTATTACAGATTGATACCAATATTTGTGTGCAGATTTTCCCATTAATTCCTGATGCTGGTCATTCTCACACAAAAACTACAGTGTGGACTCACTCTAGAGTGGAGATGCGGTTTCCCTCCTTGACTTTCCTCCACACTTCTGAGACTCCTCCAGTCTGCTGCACTCCCACCACGATGACGGCCAGCTGCCCTGCAAACATCACGACAGTCTGGAAGACGTCTGTCCAGATGACAGCCTTCAAACCACCCTGTGAGGAACAGACAGAACACATGGGAATGAATGCATGCATGCTTATATACTCTTTATTCTAATATTACATGTCCATCTCATTCAACTCTGCTTTACATTGACCTTTATATTGATGTATTATAGAAAAAAAATTTACTTTGTTTTAAATAAGTGAGCCATTTTTTGTAAGTTAACCAATTTTCTCAAATAAAATGTACTGTATGTAATTTTTGAAAAAGCTACTGCTGAGTTGTCAGGAGACACATGACACTTTACACAAGGCCGCTTAAGGTACCACAAACACAAAAGAAGAGCTGAAATCCAAAGAATAACATTTACAGAATATTCCAGTGTTGAAGTTATGATTTTAAAGATCTTTATTTTGTTGTCTTTCGCTGCTTGTACGGCAAAATTGCAGATATTTTCAGGTGTTTTTGGACCTCACATAAGTTTTATCATCTGTAGTCATCGATTTTTCCTTTGTTTGTTCGACCACAGTAACTGTTTACTCAAAACTCCAGCAGAGAACTGAAAACACAGTATGCCACTTTACACGCAGCTGAGTTGAAGAATGAGGCGTACTGCAAGTCTTGTTAAAAAGGTTAGGGTAAGTAAACCTGCATGAAAATGACTTCTAATAACTCACCAATGCTGTGTACAATGTGCACACTAGTCCAGTGGCCAGCACTGCTCCCCATAATTCAAAACCAGTAACTGAAAGAAAATAAAGTAACGCAGATGAGCCACAGATACTTGTGTTACTCCAAAATCACTGTCAGAGTAAAAATCTGAACTTTTCATACCTGCATTCAGTGCAAAGGCAGGAGTATACACACAAACTCCCATATAGATAACCTGAAGCCAAAGGAAAGACAAATCAGAGACTATAAAAGGAATAAATAGATGCATTTTTGTATCTTTTTCTTCTTATAGGGATGCACCAAATCTTATCCAGTGGATGACCTCTTTATGACCTCTTTAAGAAACAGTTTGACATTTTAGAAATTTAAATTATTTACTCTTCCTGGGAGTTAGGAGAAAACTGATGTCTGTACGCCAAACATGAAGCTGAAGCCAGCAGATGTTATCTTAGCTTAGTGTAACACGGGGAAACACCGAAGCTGGGTGCACTTATTATTTTCCAGACTACTTTGGCGTTCATGCAGTTGAAGTAATTGATCTGTTTATGTTAATTTGCCACAATTTTCAATAATCAAAATTCTATATTTCTGCACAGCTGGTTGCAAACTTATCTTTCCCTGCCCTCTTGTTACCTTACATAAAAACTTAAAAAATTACGTCCATGCAGCAAGGTATACAGATCTGGAATTTGGGAAATAAGGAGTTATAAGTACTCTGTATAGAGAAAAAACGTTGGATTGGTGCATCCCCAGTTTATCATGTGAAGTGTTGCTCCCACCGTCTGGAAGATGAAGGTCACGGTTCCACAGATGCGCACTGCTTTGCTGAAACGCAGTTCAAGATACTGTGAAACAAAACAACATGAGAACTGTACGTCAGGAGGGATACACAGCATGAAAATAAACTCCAATTCTAAACCTAAAACTCATTTTACCTCATAGGCACTGGAGAGCCGCAGTCTGTACAAAACCGGAATGAAAACATGAGCAGGAATAAGGAGGCCAAGAATGTAGGCACAGCCGATGAACCAGTACTGAGTACCGTGAGTGTAGATTTCTGCCGGTACGCCTATAATGGCCACAGCAGACTGGAATGAGGCGATGAGCGAGAGCGAGACGGGGAGACAGTGCATGCTCCTGTCTGCCATCAAGAACTCCTGTGTGGTGCGCTGACGGCCTCCTGTGAGAGCGTGGTACAGCCCAATGCCCATGGAGGCAGCGAGCAACACAGCGAATATCACATAGTCTATAACCGTGAAATGCTTCTGGACAGACGGGTCCATCTTGATTGTCTTTGGGTCTCGGCTGCAGTCAGAGAAAGCTTGGTTCTCCTACAGTCGCACATTCAGACGGACGGGAGATGTCTTTGTCCACACCCATCAGTCAGGAGAGCAAAGCAGCCTTGAAATTGAAAACACTGATTAAGTATATCTGTGTGTGTCAGAGGGAAGGCTTTTCTGACATTCAGCCACAATCATCAAATGTTGTAGCCTGCTCTGTAAGTCAGTTCAACTCATTTTATCTCCAACAAATCTAAGAAATAAGTCTACACAACCCACATACTGTCCTCATGCCTTGAATTCCTCTGAGCTCTACTTCACTATGTCACATAAACTGAACTGAAAAGTCACTAAAGATAGTCTCCAGTCTGTGGAATGAGACTCGACCGAAGTCAAAAGCCTCTGTGTCAACTTTCCCCCGCTTGTGAGGATCTAAAAATACTGGTGTGGAAATGGGCCATTCAAAGGGAATGTGCACTGCTTCTCTGCCATCTGCTGCCTTTGCGTGTGCTGCGCCACAAAGACAAACAGCAGCAACCAACGTCTGAGGGTTTTGAAGGTCAGAAGCAACAGATGGGTCTAGAATAAAAAAAAAAGTATCCACCAATACTGCCTGCCATACCAGACAGAAGGGAATTTTATTTTGAAATATATTTTTACTCAAATGATGCAGTTATTGTTCTTTGTCCCATGTGAAAAGTATTCAAGTCACATTATGCAGCTCCACGAGGACACACATAATTAGGGCTGAAAGAGGCAACTGTTTTAAGAATAGATTAATTGGGTTTTGAGTCATTTTTTCCAAGCAAAAAATGCCAAATATTTGCTGGTTCCAGGTTCTCAAATGTGATTATTCACTGCTTTTCTTTGTCTCGTGACAATAAACTGAATGTATTTGGACTGTGGGTCAGACGCAAATAAATTTAATGACGTTTAGCAGTTTTAACTATTATTTCCATTTTTTCTAAATACAAAATGATTCATTTTGAAAATAATCCTAATTCATAATGATAATTTATGATCAAATGTCCTCAAATGAAGGGTGGTTGATCGGTTGATTATTTTCTCAGTTGATCAATTTATTGTGGGCTTTTAAATGTCAAAATATAGTTTTAAAAAAATACCACTTACAATTTCCTGGAGCCCAGTTTGAGGGTTTTCAAATGTCTTGCTTTGTCTGATCAGCAGCCCCAAATCTCACAAATTTTCTCATTTGAAAACCTTGAACAATAATAAAAAGGAACCTAACCCACTGTGAATCTTGATACTATTATCAATATTTAATAGTTTAAAACACACCAGATATCAATATATCAGCTGATACATACTGTATACAGAAATATCATCATGTTTGGCCAAGATCTCTCAGATGTGTTTATCAAAAAGTTGTGACAATGAGAGACAGAACATATAAAAATATAACTGTTTAAAAAAGTGCACTTAAAGTTCAACTAATTATAACTGTAGAGACAGAACAATGAATCATGAAGTCAGTCCACAAAATTAATTGGCAGCCGTTTAATAATCTAAACTAAACATTTAAGTAGTTGTTTTTAAAAATTGCAATATACTTGCAGTACTATTTTGCACTTTCTGCATCTTGTAATATTTGCACACCCACAGCCATCAGTATTATCTGTACTCTATTGTACATTTTTATTCAGTTGCTCATTTTATTTTACTTGAATAATCGACATTTAGTGATATTTATTTTTAGATTTTTAATTAATATATAAATTAATATATATATATTAATATATATATATATATATTTTTTTTTTTAGCAATGTTCAACGGTGCCTGTGACTTAAGAATTTCATAACCAATGACTCCACGTGACAAAAAAGTCAAATCTTAAATCTATTTTTCAGGAAGAAAAAAAACAAATATGTATTTCGGACAGTGTGTCAGAGAAATTGTGATGAACATTTTGCACCATGGTCTGAGAAACAGATCGACACTGAAACCTCAGGCTCACCTTGGCTCTGCTCATCCGGGTGAGGCTGCCTGTCAGTGGCGCCATGCTGACGCACCTCAGGGCGCCACGTTAGTTTGAAAACGACCTCTTTTCGACGTCTTTGTGGGCTAAAAAAACAAAACAAACTGAGGGTCGGCTCTGTGTGTTTTCACCTCCTCTGCTGTGCTCACTAACTGTTACTCTGACCCTCCACCTGGATAATCTCTGTCTCTCTGCTCCATGTGACCACAACTTGTTTTGAATTCTCTTCCGGGTCCTTGCGTGATGACGTAGCAGCCGCGAAAATCCCAAAAAAAACCCCGCGGCGTAGCGTGCAGAGAAAATATATTATATCTTATATTGATATTGATATCAGAGTATGTATTCGCAGCTTCGCTTTTTAACACGACATATATAAAAGCTTTGGAAACATGGAGGGAGGGAGCACCAAAGGTAAGCCGCTCACCTCACCGCTGACTTCGGCTGAAGTTTGTTGTTTCGCTCCTTTAGCTCCGGCTAACCATGAACACAGGAGCCAGCTCATGAATGCAGCATTTCATTTCTGACAGGTTTTCTTTTTTTTTTCCTGTTCCACCTTTTACAGGTGTTTTGTCTCAGCTGAGTTTGCTGGAGGTTCAGGCGAGAAGCCGCAGAGGTCAGGCCGGGCAGCGGAGCCGCGTGTCGGGGCTGAAGGCGGAGGTGGAGGCGCTGCAGCTCCGGAGAGAGCAGCTGGAGGCCGAGATGGAGACACTACAGGTGGGCTGAGCATCTCTCTCACACACACACACACACACACACACCTGGATGACACCGATGCAGACTCATACTACACAGATCCACACACATCTGCACCATGCAAACTAAATGCATTCAATCAATCAAGTGCTGCACCTCAGGTCACTTTATTTTTCTTTTTTCTGCAGCTTTATACTTTTACTCCACCACATGCCGGAGTCAAATGTTGTGTTTTTCTTTTACTACATTATAGTCATCTTACAACTTAAGTTACTCTGCAGATGACATTTTTCTATTTTCTTTATTTTTTGTCTTGGGAAAGCACTCATTTGCACTCATTCATTTCTTAAATACAGAAAAATAATATGTCACGCTATATACTCGCTCCTTTTTTCTATCATGTTAGCAGAAGTCAGATCTTATAGGTTTAATGTAGCAGATTACATTTTTCTTCCTTTTCTTTTTCATTTTGCAAAAGCACTCATTCGTCAGCGATTTAAATATTGTCAGTATTACACATCCAGAGGTTTTCTTACAGGATATTATCTATAGATATATTTACATACTCAACTTGAGAAGTGTTCAACTCACATGCTAAAAGAGGTGGGAGGGGAGACGAGTAAAAAAGTCTGCACTGAGCCAGATCATTTATTTTTAACCTTACTCTTCTTTTGTTTTCTTGTCGGTTGATTTGTTGCCGCCTGTCGTCCTAACACAGAAAATCCAGACACTAAGGGCATCTATGGACAAACGATCTCAAGACGAAGAAGAAGTAGAGGAGGAAGAAATGGATGAAGACTCTGAGGACTCACAGCTACTGCGGCTGATGGCCAGATACACACAGCTGAAAGACGTCCTGCGTGCTCATCACCTCACTGGTACTCACTACATGCAGCTTTATATGTATTATATTTATGTTTCTCACATTCTTCACCAATATGTCTTAATCCCTCTTTTCTCTCTCTGTTTTACCGTCACTAGGCGGGTATGATGTCGTAAAGATACGTCAAGGTAAAGGAGTGTGCGTGTCTCTGGCGACGGCCTATGAGGGCGTCTACTTGGAGACCTACAACCTGGAGATAGACCTGAAGCCGAAGCTGAGAATCAGTCGTCATAACGTTCCCCCGTTCATTCCTTTGAACAGCCTGGCAGAACAGAGCGACATGCAGACTGACATGAGGACTTTTCTGGACACACTCAGCCGACATCTCAACGGCTTTGTGGGCCGCAAGCAGCAGTTGAAGCTCGTGAAGGTGCCAGATGTAGATTTTTGTTCTGTGTGTATGTGTGAGAGAGAGAGAGATAATAATATCTCCCAAAATATCTGAAGGTTGTTAGACTGAGGCATGTTCCTGCACAGGCCCAGAAAGCAGACAACATTTTTTAAATTTCTAAATCATCCGTACATCAGCTGTGATTTTACAGATACTGAAGTTTGTATAATAAAAAGGGACCTAACCCACTATCGATATTTAAGAGTTGAAAAAACCCCAGTTATCAATATGTCAGCTGATACATACTGTATACTGTAACATAATCATTTTTGGCCAAGATCTCAGATTTGTTATTAAAAAGTTGTGACAAAGAGAGAGAAAGACAGAACATATAATAACAGAACTGTTTAAAAGTGCTCTTTATTAAGTAAAGCTGAAAATTACATTATTATAACAGTGTAGGGACAGAACAATTAATCATTAAGTCAGTCTACAGTATTAATTGGCCACCGTTTTAATAATCGACTAATCTTTAAAGTAGGTTTTTAAGCATAATACCTTCACCGGTTCTGTATTTTGAAATATTAATATTCAGTGGGCTGGCTTTGATAGTAAAGAGAACATCTTTACTATCAACTATAAATTAATGTACCGTAAATTAAATAGAAAAAAAGAAGACTACACTTTAAATAGGAAAATAAAGGATCAAATATAAACAAAAAGTAGCCAATAAACATTTATGTATTCCAGTTTATTTTTGTGAATCGATTAAGATACTGATTATTATTTAAATATATGTATTATAAGCCAATACAGTCATATTATGGTACTGAGCAGAAAAAAATCAAAAGTATATGTTTGAAGTGATGAATAAGGAGTAAGAAATAAAATTTTTCTTTACATAACATTCAAAAATTTGATAATCTCATAAAGAAAGAAGAACCAGGAGGAAGTCATGTGAGTTATTTGTTCTGTCCTGCTCATTTACAGGAACTCCATCCGTCTGTGGAAGTGATGGAGAGTAATGTTTTGTGTTCAATACTGGTGATGATGTTCACCCTGCCGAGACAGAAGACGGCTGTTCTCTGCACGCTGGACTACACCGACTACACCAGATGTCTTCCCACACGAGTCCACTTGGACTGTGAAGGTCAGATTTTTATACTGCAGTTAGTTTCCCCAGCTCAGACAGACCGCTGTGTATCTGCACCGGTATAATCCAAAATACCAGGTGGTTTTTTCCTTCCCCAAAGCTGCACATCATAGAGGGTAAAACAAAACTTCCCCTTTTCTACACACAAGTCTAAACAGTGATTTAGGAAATTACTCGATTTTCATGATTGATTAAACATTTAAACAGTTTATTAAGCACAAATCCCAAATATCCTCAGGTGTCAGCCACTCGGATTTGAGGAGTTTCTCCTTTTCTTGTTACATGATCGAAAATAAATACATATTTTATTGTTGGTCCATTAAAATTAGCAACTTTAGAACAATTGTTTCTTGGGTCTGAGGAGCTAAATATCATAGTGAAGTGATCAAAAGTGTGTGTGAATTTTTGTTTGTTGTTTTCAAACCTGTGAACTTTTTGATCAGCCGAACAATTAATGAATATTTATTGAGAATTTCAAAAGAAAATGATAGATTATGATGACATAATGAAAACAATCACTGCAGCCTTACAAGCTAAGAGGATAAATTAAAAATGAGTCATTTTGTTCACAATAATAAAATAAAATGAACTGGCGTGTCGAGCCAGGGAAGGTATTTTTTGAAATGCAACATTAAAATGCATGTCTACAGGAAACTTTCATATTCAAATGTCCAGTTCTTCCTTTTAACAAATACGATGAAACAGTTGTTATGAGCCTTCATTTCCTTGTAATATTTATTTTTTTCTTGCAGACAACCAGCTTCCCGATTCTCCAGAGTGGAAGAAAAACTGCAGCTTGCTCATGGAGACTCCTGTGCACAAAGCTTTGTTCGCCATGAAGAAGATGGGGAATATTGTGTAATTTATTCAGAAACATTGAAACATTTTAATAGACATGAAATAGAAAATATGTACATTCTCATTGTTTATAATAAAACACTGTCAGGTAAGCTTGTTAACTTGTTGATGTTGCAAATGTGGCGGTCTTGAACTGTGAGTAAAAAGTAAACTTTCTGTTCCTCTACGGAGGCTCCACTGGTATTTGCATGTTGCTTTTGTGCTTGAGCTTTTCTATAAACGCAGCCACCCTCTTGTGCAGCGTTTCCCTCTGAAACCGCATCAGCTTTTCCATTTCCTCTCGGGCTTGCTGCTGTTGCCTGGCCAGCTCTTTCTCTGATATCGAGTCAATGGTCGCAATGTTTTTCATCTGCATAAGAGACACGCTGCTCTGGACGGTGCCTCTGTGTCTCACTGAGCCGGTGGGGTTGACGGACGGCGGCGGCGCTGATATCGACCGACTCTGCCCCCCCACCTTAGACGCACTGCTGTGACACTGGGACGTGCTAGAGCTCAATCTTTTGCCCTCAGACGTTTGAATACCTCTGATGTTCATCTCCGCACTGTTGTGCTCTTCGATTTCTTTCATAGCGATGCTGACCGTTGCTTTCGGCTCGACGACTTTCACCATTACGACTCGTCTCTGCTCGTTTATCAGCGAGTCTCTTCTTTGCTGGAGCATTTTGCGAGTGTACCTGTACTGTCTGTCCAGCATGTTCAGTCTGTGCTGGAGGTCCCTGTCCTCCTTTTGGTTCAACACTCTCAGATCTCTCTGCAGCACACCAGCTCTCCTGAAGCTTTCATCCATTATGAACACAGTCTAGAAGAAAAAATGTGTGTTTTTGAGTCCATATCTTTCCCTAATTCAGTCACTTTGTCTTTAAATGAAAGCATTTTCTTACCTTATTTGCGTGCAACGACCCATTGAGAGCTGTGTTGTACAGGTGTGTTTGCTGCTATGGCTATCTTGGTGTGTGTAATATAATAGCCTATTATATTTGAGACAAAGTGGTTGGTCATTGTCTACAGTCACATTCCCGAGAGATTTATTTTGATGATGCCTAATGAGTGCAGTAACAGGTTTCTTGCAGGTTTTACATTCAATAAATAACAACGGTTCAGTTTGTGCAAGAACGTGTTTTCTCTAATCTGTGAAGTTCGAGTGCTTCATGCTATTACTTCATAATAAAATTTCTTTCTGGGGTTTATAAACGACATTTCAGGTTGTGATCATTTTGGAATATTTTTAAGCGTAACATGGACTAAAACAAAATAGATGTAAAATGTACATGAGTTTATTTCAGTTTTGTGTAATAAATTATTTTACCACAGGGGTCTTTACTGTAATGGTAAATAAGCCAATATACATTAAAATTGAGTCTGTATGTTTTATGTTGGGTTGCAATCTGCTGATGATATTTTTGATCAATCATCATTTAATGTTTAGTTTGTAAATGTAGGAAAATTGAGATTAGATTAAAAGTGATATCTTTATGATGTTTGACCAATTAGACAAAGTTCTTTTTTACTTACTTTTTTAGACAAGGAAAAGTATCAAACCATCATACTTCACAAAGATAAGCCATGAGATATATGATATTTCTGCAAAAAATGTAGTAATCTGTTTATCAGTCATCCAAATAATTACAAATTTATATACTGTTTAGTAGTTTTTTCTTTTTATAATGCATCATGTTATAAAAGCTCTTATTGTATTTTCTTGTAAAGTAACTTGTCAAATAACTACAGCTGTCAGATTATTGCAGTGGAGTAAATAAATACAAAGTTGCATGAGATGGAAACACTCTAGTAAAGCACAGATACCTCAGATTTGTACCTGTAGCAGATGTACTCCTGCTTGTCTGTGTGCATTATCCCTTTAACATGCCACAGAGAGAGCCTGCCCCTCTGCGGGTTGGATCCCTCCCGCCTCAAACTGCAGAGTCCAGGCTGCATGATGGGACAGCTCAACTCCTCAGAGCCTCAGACAGCCTCACACTTCATCAGCTGCTGACACCTCTGACTGGTAAGTTCATTGATATTAATGCTTGGACACCATTTACAGATAACAGAGACTCACTGTCACATTAGCGGCTGTCGTTTACTATAAAACCGATGCTCCTCCTCTAATCATACCTTTAATATACTTTTATCGATTTGTTGTATCAGTTCAGACTCTTTGATCAAAGATACTTTGGTCTTAAATCCTGAAGTTTGTTCAACTTTTGCGTAATCGTGTACTTCACTGACCCTCTGTCATTTCAGAACTGACTTGCTTCATATTACAACAGCTTCCTCTTCTTTCTTCTTTCTTCCTTTTTTCTTCTGGCTTCTTCCCCTAAACGGTGTTGTGTTATTCCTCACATTCATTGACTGTGTGTTCACACATGTCCAAAAGAGCTTTTCCCCCTGAGATAGAAATACAGTAAACACATGTTATGGTGCTCCACTCATGTATGGAAGCCCAAGTGGCCCATAATTCATCTCCATTTTTACTCAATGTGTTTCCTTTTCATGTTTTTAAGGTTGGTTCCCTGAAATTATAAAATAATGATAATGTAAACAACACTATGTTTAAAAAAAAAGAATTTTCTACATTATTTAACTTGTGTGCACTTAAATTTATAATGTTTTAAATTATCAGAGCTAATCACGGAGAATACTACAAAAGATCCACATAAACTCAAATGAATAATATACAGTTTTTCAATCCATCCCTCCATCTATAAGTGCTGATGTTCTCTCTCTTTATTAAAGAATAGTTGCTAACTAGTTTTTCTTTTTCAGTTGCTGCTGCTGGGAATGCATCATATCCTGCGCACTGGAAGACTTTTACAGGGAAACACCTACCAGACAGTGAGTGTTTTAAACAGCAAGAGTAAAAACTTTCATTCTGTGGCTAAAAGTTATTTTTTTAAAGAAGCATTTGGTCCATAACTAAATCTTTAATTTATCTTTCTTCCTCTTATGGGCCTGGCACAAGTGTTGCTCTAGCTTTGCCAAGATGATGCGGGCAGTGAGTGTTGATGCACCAGGAGGACCAGAGAATTTACTGCTGCGAACTGTCCCCAGACCTCAGCCTAAAGATGGAGAAATCCTGATTAAAGTTCATGCAACTGCCCTCAACAGGGCAGACTTACTGCAGGTATAATACAGTCAATACAGTCTTACAAAGTATAGGTACATATATATCTATTATCTTGCGAAAAGTGGTTATTTTACTTTATCTGACTTGTCAACATTTCTTCTCAGTAAATAATTAAGTCAAATGTAGTAGTCCTCATTCTGAAACTATCTCAGCTCACACACTAACTGTTGTGTAATACATGTTTTCCACAGAGACGAGGCCTGTACCCACCTCCCCCAGGTGAGAGTGACATCATAGGCCTGGAGGTGGCAGGTACTGTGGACAGTCTGGGTCCAGGTGTGAAAAGGGGCTGGAGGCCAGATGACAGGGTGATGGCCTTGCTCTGTGGAGGAGGATATGCTGAATATGTAGCTGTGCCTGAGGAGCTCCTCATGCCCGTTCCTCCTAATCTGACACTCTGCCAGGCTGCTGCGATCCCCGAGGCCTGGCTCACTGCTTTTCAGCTGCTGGTATTCGTAGGTACATCATGCTTTTATTTATATTTATTTATAGTAGTATAATAGTATTCATCTTTTTGCAGAGAATTATAATTGAGAGTAAAACAGAACAAGGAATTTAAATGAGCCCTTCTGTTAGTGTAATGCTGATGCCATGACAAAATAAATGTGCTGCTGTACTGCCATCTAATTGTTTGTATTTCTGCTACTTTAAATATCTGTTTGTTATTGGTGTAACATTACTTTTATTATATGTATGAAACACTTTGTACTTTTGTTTGTACAAATGTAGAAATAATAGAGATAATAATATATAAATGAACCCCTGACATACATGTAAGGGATTTAATACTGCATCATAATAAGTTGTAAGTTTACATTCTTGAAAAAATAAAACAAAATAGTGGCGCTCTAAATAAGTTCAAACTGAACTAAACATTTCAACTGACATATTTATCCAGACAAATAAATGTGTATTATTTTCTATTCCTTGCCACATAATTTTATATCTAGTAATTAATTTCTGCACTTGTCTTGTGGCCATCTGTCTCTTCTGCCACAGCTCAGGTGAAGGAGGGCGAGGTGGTGCTGGCTCATGCTGGAGCCAGCGGGGTCGGAACAGCTGCTGTTCAGCTGGTTCGTCTGTTTGGTGCCGTGCCCGTTGTTACCGCAGGGAGCTCAGAAAAACTGAAGATGGCTGAAAATCTGGGAGCGGTAGCTGGGTTTAACTATAAAGAGGAGAGCTTCATGCAGGGAGTTCAAGACTTTACAGGAGGTGAAATCTGTAGTTGTACTGATAGTTCACTGTGCTGGAGGTGACAGAAAATATATTTGCTGATAATCAGTCACTGCTGTGATGTTTTTGCATTTTATTGCAATGAGCTTAACAAATATCGACTAATCAAATAATCTGTCACTGTGCAGCTGTGATAGTAATCCCTCAAATACTTAACTAATTTCTCATCTACATAGTACTCCTATTTGTTCTTAACATTTGTTAATGGAAAATACTTAGCATATGTAAATGTAACATGTATGTGTACCAGAGAATAACAGTTCAGTTGTTTAAGTGAAAACTGTCATTTCACAGGCAAAGGAGCCAACATCATCCTTGACTGCATTGGTGGGTGTAACTGGGAGCAAAATGTGAACTCTTTAGCCACCGACGGCAGGTGGGTGCTGTACGGCACCATGGGGGGCAGGATGGTAGAGGGAGATCTGCTCGGTAAACTGCTCTCCAAGCGAGGCCACCTCCTCTGCAGCCTCCTCCGCTCTCGCAGCCTTCAGGTGAAAATTAAAACAGAAATCACACACCAGCTGCATTTCTTCATCTCTGCGTGTGAGCATGCTGACTCACGTCGGTTGAAAATTCAACAGTGCTGCCTTTCCCTGTGCACTCTCTGTCTGATTTGACACCAACTGAGCCTGACGTTTACTTTTCATTTTCCCTTCACAGTACAAAGCAGACCTGGTAAAAGCTTTCACACACAGAGTGTTACCGCATTTCTCAGAACAGCCAGTCTCCTTGAGGCCAGTAATTGACAGCACATTTAACCTGGAGGACATTGCAGAAGCTCACAGGCACATGGAGGCCAACAAGAACATGGGGAAGATCATCATTAATGTGCTTCCACGGGATCAGAAAACTCAGTGATGAACAGCTGCTGTACCTTTAACAGAAATGTAATCACTCTGAAGTGCATTTGATTTATGTTAAAAAATCTTACAACGCAGTGTTAATTGGAAAGTGTTTGTCCTATGATTTTAAATATTCCTTACCTAACAACAGTCCAAAGATGATTTATATAGTGCTTTTGAGTGTTATAACAGTGATAAGTTGGTACACATGAAAACTTGAAAACTTAATACAAAATCTAGGCATTGTTTTCATGCTGGAGACTAAGAAAGGTTGACTAAATCTTTTCAGATCACACTGACACTCCTCTCCTCCAATTTAATAAAAAATACTATAAAGTCCATCATAAAATATTACAGAAACATGTACTAATAGCAGTGCTCTTCTGCTTTTAAACACATGTAAATCAAAATTATTGATTTAATGAAGGCACACTGTAGCACGTGCAGCTGTATAATGTCATCAGATGAAATATCATTAAAAAAATGCACGCAGTTTAAAAAGTGCATACATATTTTGATCAGTATGGTATGGTTATGATAACTTTAGTGATTCCCAGAGCATTAAAGATGTCAGGAACTTTCATAATCGAATTGAATCGTCAGGTTTCCTTGAAGTTATGTTTACACAGATTAATACTCCAGAGGGGATAAAACCAGTCAGTGACTTTTAGTTTTAAGAGACCACTTCTACATGGTCCAACACAAAGAAACTCTGACCTTTCCTTCAACCATCAGGATGTCGAACTCTGGCCTCTGTACACCCTCTGCCTTGTCTAGCACATCACCCTCGGTGAAACAGCCTTGCACAGTGTTTATTTGCATTTCAGCAAGATTATAATTTAACTGTGATATACTGTATTTTCATTTTACTGCATTTTACTGCACAGCCTACTTACACACTCTAGCATTTGAATACTTGTATTACACACGTTTCAATTTTGTATGCTCACTCCAATTATTATTCATGTGACAAATAAAACTTTGAGGTTCTTGTACTTCACTTGAGTATTTCCATTTTATTGTACTGTTACTCCTATTGCTCTACAATTCACAGGGTACTATTGTATTTTTTTTACTTTATTACATGCATTTGACTGCTGATAATGTGATGACATAATATATAATAGTATAATGGTTACAGGGAATATTTCTCTGCACTGAGTACTTCTACATTTGATTGTTTTAATATATTTCAATATACAATATACAAACCTACCTACCATTTTTTAGTTATTTATCAATCATTTAATTTAAAAAATATAAATGTACTTACCTTTCTTTAATTATTTATCCATAAATTAAGTAATCAATATAAACCTACTTAATTATTTAATTATTTATCAATAAATAAAATAGTACATATAAACATACCTTCACATTTATTTAATCATTTATCAATAAATCAAATAATAAATATAAACCAATAAATTAAATAACAAAATAATAAATAATAAATCCACTTACCTTTATTTAATTGTTTATTGATAAATCAGATAATAAAAATAAACCTACCTACATTTATTTAATTATTCATCGATAAATTAAATAATAAACATAGATGTACACGTTATTAATTATTCATTAGTAAAGTGAGTAATAAATATAAACCTACCTGCCTTTATTTAAGTATTCATTTATAAAATAAATAATAACTATTAACCTACGTACCTTTATTTACTATCTAGCAATACATTAAATAATTCATATAAATCCACTGACACTTATTTATCTGTTTATTGGTAAATTGAATAATAGATAAATAAAATGTTTTACTTTAATTATTCGAAGCCGCGCGCGCGTCGTACCGGACGAATGACGCTACAGGATTCCATCCGGTGCCCGGCGTCTCTTCGACGTCATTTCTTCTTCCGGCCTGCCACTTCCGGCTGCGCTTCTCCGGCCGCTCTGAAGTTTGTCCTGCGGGTCGTCAGTGAAGAAGTTTGAGCAGAGAAAAACCCGGAGAGAGCTTCACTGCATGGGACAAACTTTCAGACGACCTACAGCCACAGCTGGGACTCTATGATTCCGCCGAAAACAGCGACATTTACTCTCCCGGTGCGTTTTTTACCCAGAAACTTTCTCCTCGTTTTAGCTGAAGTTAGCATTAGCAGTTTGTCCCGGCGAGGTTAACGTGAACTAAAGAAGTTGAATATTTAAGTTAAACAAAAGTCATTTTATCTGTTTTCTTTTTAACTAACACAAACAACAGCAACACCGTCAGTAACAGGAGCTGTTTGAACTTCTAGGTCATATTAACCTCAGTTTATTTTGGTTTATTTACTTCCTCATTGACCTCTGACATCTGCTCTGCAACATGTCAGGAGGTAACTTTAAGAGTTTGTTGTTTGTTTTCGCAGCCAAACCCTGAACCATGGAGGACCCAAACAGACCTCAGCGAAAGATGTCGACAGCAGGAGACAGCCTGTACAGAGTGCTGGGCCTGGAGAAAGGAGCAACTCCAGAGGAAATAAAAAAGGCATACAGGTTCAACATCTTACTCAACTCCTTAAAACATGTAGAGACAAAATCCGACAGGTTAACTTGACTTAACCTCTAGGTGTGGGAATAGATAGTAGCATGTAAGATAACATATAAAACTAAATTAAATAAAAACATACAATAGAATTTGATAAATATATAATACTGAGGCAGTAGGGTGCAGACATTAATAAGGTGCAATTAAAAGGAGTTTAGAAGTCTTCTGGCCTTAAGTTTATTCATGAAGACTAATTAACGTGTCCATTCAGGGCTGTATTAAATCATAAGTGAGTGTTTGTTTGTTTTTTTCAGTACTTGATTATTCATTGAGTCTATGAAATCAGAAAATATAGAAAAAAATGTGCACTGCAGTCTTCCAGAGCCCCAGAAGACATCTTTAAGTTATATTTAAATAAAAATTATATTATATTTCAGTATTTAAATTTAAATTATATTGCCCAATATTGGAACACAGTTTGCCTCTCGGGGCTTTACAATCTTTACAACATATGACACGCTCTGTCCTTAGACCCTTGACTTAAGTGAGGAAAAATTTAAAACTTTTTATGAATTGCAATATGGATTAGTGCAATATCCAACATAAGAGACATGTTTTTTTTTTTTTTTATTATGTGTGTATATATACAATTCTTAAATTATTTACTGTGTTTCTGCAGAGGCCCGTAAATCAGATTCTACAAAGATTAAAAAAATCACACCATTTTAATATATTTTTGAATGAGAATAATGATACAAAACTGATCAATCCCTCTAATATTGTATATATACAGCAGCAATACTTCAACACCCAGAGCAGTAAAGACAGCTGCATAATCTCGTTCATTTTCAGGAAACTGGCCTTGAGGCATCACCCCGATAAGAACCCAGACAACCCAGAAGCTGCCGAGAAATTCAAGGAGATCAACAATGCCAACTCCATCCTCAGTGACGAGAACAAACGGAAGATCTACGATGAGTATGGATCCATGGGACTCTACGTGTCGGAGCAGTTTGGGGACGAGAGCGTCAAATACTACTTCCTCATGTCTAAGTGCTGGTTTAAGGTGAGAGGCATGGAGAGGCAGGGAAATGGTTTTAAAAGTGTGTCACAAGTGAAAACTGAACAAAGGCGTGAATGAAAATATGTTATAGGTGCACATGGATTTTATTTTTAAATCATGTCCAATTTTATCAGCCAGTGCATTTCATACCATTTAAAAAAAAAAAAAAAACACTTTGTTGGTGTAGTAAATGTTAGTCCACAAATAAGACATTTTCACTGATACTCATTCCCTTTCCTTTGTGTTCAGGCACTTATAGTGTGCTGCGGTATTTTCACCTGCTGCTGCTGTTTGTGCTGCTGCTGTTTCTGCTGCGGGAAGTGCAAAGCAGAAGAGGAGGAACAATTCGTCTACATGGACCCTGAGGACCTTGAGGCACAGATTAGAGAGCAGGATGCAGGTGAGGGACTTTGTTTTTTTTTGGATTCATATCAGCTTGTTTAGAAATAAAAAAGGAAATCTCGCATAAAGAAATTGCCTTTTTTTTTTTTAAGCTTTCATGGGAATATGAAAATCGAATGATGAACAACAATCTGATTAAAGACTCAAACATCAACATGACATAAAAAATATTCTATTAGTAGTTTGGATTGTGAATTTTTGCCTTGTTGAAATTTAAATTGAAATGTAACAGATCAGATTACTTCTACAAAGAAGCTGTTTGAAAACTGAACTCAGCAATCTTTCAATGAGACGTCAGTAAACTGCACAGAGCACGCCTACATTTATGAGTTGGTGTGTTATTGTTTTACAGCAAATATTCACAGAGTTAAAAGCTGCAGTTTGTCACGTGGTGAAATTTTTTGTAAATTGAAAGCATACAGTGTCTAAATGAGAACGTTGGTTTTGAGACAAGACAGTGTGAGTTATTTTGTTGTGCGGTTATGACTGAATTAAATGTTTATTGCGATTATTCATGGAAAGAGTAACAGTGAACAATTAAGCCTGTCTGAGATCAAAGGAATAGTTTTGGGACGTTTTGGGAAATGTGCTTTCCACCGCTGTCTGGCTCAGAGTTAGATTAGGGGATACCTCCTGAGTCTGAAAGACAGGAAACAGTGGCGCAAAGCTAGCCTAGCTCTGTCCAAAGAGAACAGCTGACAAACAAACTGACAATAAATAGTTCCCTCATAAAACCACAAAATATTGTTTTTAGTCGTCGGTTCTGGTACAGATTAAACAATCAAGATATGACGTGTTAATTTGTGAGCTTTAGAGGTGCTGGTTGTTACCTCCATACAGACCCAGGCTAGCTGTTTCCCCATTTCCAGTTGTTATGCGATGCTAAGCTAACTGACAGCTGGCTCCGTCTTCATCATTACTGTACAGATATGAGACTGGTGTTGATCTTCTCGTCTAACTCTCAGAAAGAAAGTGGACAAGAGTGTTTCCCAAAGTGTGTAACTTTATCTTCATCTTCAGCAATACTTCATGTGTTTCTAACCATGACAGTGAGTCGAGTCATTGTATTAGGAACAAGTGTGGGTTTGCTCAGTGTTAAATTTTGTTTCACAGCAGAAGACCATGTAATAATTATTCAGCCAAGCCCTAGTGAGACCACTGACACTAATGCTGTCGCATCTTCAGGTAAAGTTCACGTGTCCTCAGCTGCTTTGTACAGCTTGACTTACCAGGCAGAACTTGAAGCAGTTTTTCACTGTGGAGGAGTTCATGTTGCAGCAGCTTCTAACACTGCTGGCCTGTGTGTCTGCCAAATCAAGAACTAACACTTAACTTGAATGTATTAATATAGCAAGTGTTGCAGGATGCAGTAATATCAAACTGAGCTGTTATTTCTTATGACCTTTGTCCTTTAATACTTAATTTTGCTTGCTTGCACTTAATATTGTTATCAGTGTTGTGCACAGTGGAAAAATGTCTACTAAAACACTGACATATCAAGCAGTGGCTCTCAATCTGGGAGTTGGGATCCCATGTGGATGTGGGAGATAATTTCACAGGTTCACTTCAAACAGAGAGCCACTGATCTTGAGTGACGGCTACTAAAAACAGCTTGTGATATCAAAGGTCCTGCAAGTTTTGATTGAAGGCTTTTTGTGCTGCTTATTCTGTCTTTTTGTGTGTGTGTGTGTATGTATGTATGTATGTGTATATATATATATATATATATATATATATATATATATATATATATATATATATATATATATATATATATATATATATATATATATATATATGCGTGTGTATATGTCTATATACACACACACTCTTAGCCTGGCTCGTGCCTTTTGTTGCATGTTGTCATTTCCTGTTATGTGTCTAAAACCATCCAGGTGAGAACACACCAATCGTGATCCAGCCTAATGCGACCAACGGCACCTCAGGGCCCCAATCCACCAAGTCGGCCGATGAGTGAACGAGTGAGTCGAGTCCATGAGTCTGGACTGTGTGATGAAAACTTCGCAATCATCAGCGGCTGTATTGATCATTTTAAATGTGGCTGATATAGATTATGGGTTTGAATGTGGTTCTTTTCCTCAGAGACTTTGGCTGACTTGAAGAAAGCCTGTTCATCTCAGAGGCTCACTTGTTTTAAATCGAGCAGCAATTTGATTGTGCCATTTATTTTTTAACTGCCTATGGGTTTTTCTTTGATCCAATCTCATATTTATTTTTTACCTTTTTTATTTTTGAACATTGGGCAATATCTGGACTGCAGTGACAAATGACAAAGCTACACAGATCAAAGCTCTGAAACAATTGTCTTCCACATGCACTTTAAAATCTCAAGTTCACGATTAAAATCCTAAAGCTGCCACGGTGATCTGAGAACATTTCTGCTCTTGGGTCAGAAATGTTCATACTGCACATAGTTACATTTAGTATAAAGGGCTTATTAAGGTTATGCAGATTTTCATATTCCTCAAATGTAAAAAATGAAAATAAGAGTATTTCCCAATATATGGAACTATTTCTTTAAAACAGACCAGTGGTACTGCACATCAGGTGACCTCAAGAAAAAAACATCAGGGGTTTTTAATTTTTAATACTTTTTTAGGTACCAATTAGCCAATGTATATTGCCAAATTTTCTGGTTTTCCCTCTTTAACCTGGTGATCCACACATGTCAAGGCCTTTTTCTTTAAGACAATGATCTCTGGTGTGTGAGATGATATATTGCATGTATGTTTTCTGATATTATGCTCAATACAGGAATCGTGTTTTTTATGTAAATTCAGAGATATATTTTTGATTGGAAGTTTTATGACAAAATGAGTATATATTAAGATAACACGTTAAATTATGTCATCTTTCATCATGTTTACATCTTATTGTTATTTCGTTTGGGTGTAGGAATGTTGGGTTTGTGCATTTTATACGTATGTGATGTATGTGCATCATATTGATCAGGTTTTCATGGACAACAGGATGAGTGACATTGACAGGCAACAATGTATGTATGTAAAATTTAAATAATCTCAGAAATGTATTTTAAAGCCAGTTTTGTATATTTGGTGTAACAGAAATCATACTTGACTAAAATTCACAAAAGTGCCTGAATACATTTAAGTGGTTTAGTTTTTTTTGCATTGTTTGATCTCAAATTAAATTGTATATATTTTGTTTTATCATCTCAACATTCCTGGGTATTTTTCCATCTTCTCAAATGTCACATATTTCTAAACTGTTTGTTTCTGTTTCTGTTTGTCTGATAAAATAAACTTGATGATACTGGAAATATCATGAACTTGTCTTATAATTTTAGTGACCAGCACCCCTGAGCTTGGTAACGTGCCATTGGTTCCTGTTGTGCTCCACCCCTGTCAGATAACACGTGTTGGAGCAGGTGGCAAAATTCACTTTAACACTAGTTACACTCAAAGGGAGTCCCTGAAGTGTCGCCTGAGGATATGGACTTATCAATGGATTCAGAGAAACAGTATCTGATTGAGGCTCATTTGGAGCCTCTTAGATGGTACGTCTTTATTCTTTTTATCTCCCCATAGACTGATTATTTTTAAGGAAATGAGTCACAGTTCTGTGTTCTCTCAGGACGAGTTATCCAGAGGAAAATTATTCAGACTCTGCATCAGAATTCAGTGACGATGCCTCCAGCGTGGATGGCCTGTGGCAGCCCGACAGGCTCTGCCCGGAGTTGAACTCGATGTCGGAGGCTGAAAGTGACACGAGACGATCGGCCAGGAGGAAACTTTTTGTCGCCTGCGCCGTCAGCCTCGTCTTCATGGCTGGAGAGGTGATTGGTGAGATGAAAAGGCATCTTGATAACAGATTTCACCTGTCACAAAGGTGTCTGAGACTTTAGGAATTCATTTTAAACAAGACTTAAAACACAGCGGGGTCCTGCATGACCCTTTATTTTGTCTGTCTGCTCTTTGGACAGCAAAACAATGAAAAAAGATCCACAGTGATGTAAAGTGACAAAGAACATTTACTCAACTACTGTATTTACTGTGACTGTAGTGAAAGTGGAAGTGTAGTGGAGTAGAAGTATAAAGTTGAATCAAATGGAAATACTCAATAAACATACCTTGAATTTGTACATAAATAGTTTTTACTTACATTCCACAAGCAGAAAGAGGCTAAATCTAAATAAGAACTAGAAAAAGGCTTTGTTGAGAAAATTGAAACTTTAATTTTAAGCTTTTTTTGTAAAGCTTCAATAAAACAAGGATAATATCTAAAGCAGTAAGCAGAGTCAAAGTTATAATACAGTTAAAATACAATAAATCAAGTACATGACCATTTGAAACTGAGAATTGCTGTGTTTATGTCACAATAAGCCCTTCATATTTACACAGGGAGCCCACCATAATGCAGTTTTTTGTGGCAACCAGGCAAAGGAAGGAGAGGTATTCAGGTGTTTGCAATCTGCAACCTCAGCACTAAATCCTACACAGTAGTCTTTTAAAGTCAGTGGAATAATTAAAAATAAACTGACTGTGCCTAACCTTGTCTGAGAGTTTTGTTTACTTTTGGGGGGTGGGGGGGCTTCCTCTGTTGACAGTCTGCAGGGTTTTCTTTTCTCCTGCAGGTGGATACGCCGCTCGCAGTCTGGCCATCATGACTGATGCAGCACATCTCCTGACCGACTTTGGCAGCATCGCGATCAGCATCCTCTCTCTGTGGATCTCATCCAGGCCTCAGACTCATACCATGACCTTCGGATGGCATCGAGCAGGTGAGGTCAGAATGACTCTGTTAGTTAGAAAAAGAAATTATTAGTAAATGATGTTATCGATATGTGAATCGGTAGATACGGTTTCTTATTGAGAGTGAGATGAGACGATTGACATCAGTCTCATATCTGTGCATCAAGTATGATCGAAACCAATCATCAGGGACACTGTTCTGTTTTTTTTTTTTTTTTTTCCTGGGGATTTGGGAGTTTGAGAGGTATTTTATAAGATGATTCAACTACTTTAAAATTTGGTGTATTTAAATTTGAATATTGTGAGTCCGTTAAAAAAAACAATGATGTCTGAATTTTTCCAACAGAGTGTTATTGGTCGCAGTGAGAAGAGGTTCAAAGAGTTTGTGTTAAATAAATGACATTAACAGGAAAAATATGAATAAATGAAAACAGAAAAATGCAGTTAACCTTCTTTTGGTGTGTGGTTCAATTTTGGGGGCTTGCTTTTGTCTCCAGGTATATTAATAGTTTGTTTTTATGGAGTAGATGAAGTTAAACATTATGTATTTATTATAAATACTTACATTTGTGTGATTATTTTGTCCTGCTTTTCTGTCCAGTAAACTAAAATCTGCTTTTAGACAATTGTTTTCAACACATATTTTATTACTATTTGTACTGTTACCTCATATAACGCACTCAATTGATCTGATTTGTAAATGTTCTGTGTCTTGTATGACTCTCAGCTGCTGTGTTAAACAGAGATTCTGGGCATGTTGCTGTCGGTTGTGTCCATCTGGGCTGTGACGGCTGTGCTGCTCGTCTCGGCCGTGCAGAGGATCACCGATGGAGACTACGACATCGACAGTCACATCATGCTCATAACTTCGGGCTGCGCTGTGGGGGTCAACGTCCTGTGAGTGTGACGAGCCCCGCCGTCGAGATTACTGTCGTTTGGTGCCTCAGAAGACAAACTAAATAGGTTTTGTTTTATTCAGGATGGTCCTGATCCTCCACCAGTCCGGGGCCTCACACGGCCACAGTCACAGCTTTAACGCCGGCCAGCTGCAGGTGAACAAACAGCGTCGAGGGCACGGCCGCCGCCATCAAGGCCACCAGCACGGCAACGCCAGTGTGAAGGCGGCTTTCGTCCACGTGGTGGGAGATCTGGTGCAAAGTGTCGGAGTTCTGTTGGCCGCCACCATCATCCACTTCTGGGTCAGTCTAAAGACAAACAAAATATATCTGTATATCCTGACTGAAGGACTTTGAAGGAGAAGGGTGGTCATTGTATATTTCTTATTGTCAACAAATCCCAGAAGGATGACTTGATCCCACTAACAAGTATCGTCTATGTAGTATTATTGTTATTATTGTTAGCGTTCCTCAGCAGCACAGAGCTCCACTGTTGTCCAGAAACTTTTAAAAACACACCAGTGAGAACTAGGTGACTGTGATCCTGCATTTCCACAAACACAAACACTGTGGTTCATTTGGCCTTATTACACACACACACACAATCTTCTGTAAATAACACAGAGCACCAGATGTGTATAAATCCGCAGGTTGAAAATAGTCCCCAACAAACACACTATTTCCTTCTGTTTGATTAATGTAATGCTAAAAGCTACAATGCCAAGCTGTTAAATTAAACTTTATATTAGTGAGCTGTTTTTAAAGATTTACAGTCAGAGGCAATGAGCCTTAGTAAAGTAAAAGTACTGACTTACACATTGGTTCGGGCCTTTCATGGCATTTGTTGACAAGAAGGAAAATCAAGAATAACACTGGCCTTATCCTTTAAACACTTATGCTGTAAAGGCCTCTAATTTCCTGAACATGGGTGCACCCAACCCAAATATGTCAGCACAAGAACAAACAGTGAGTGAAACTGGAGTACAGTCAGTGCAGACTCCAGGAAACCTTCAAGCTCTCGTCTGTTTATTATTTGTTTCTAATCAGATTTCTGTTTCTCCTCACAGCCTGAATATAAAGTAGCAGATCCAATTTGCACGTTCCTGTTCTCTGTTCTCGTCATCGGAACGACTCTCCCGGTTACAAAGGATGTTTTGAGGTTACTGATGCAGGGTAAGTGCACTCGTCCTCCGCCCGAGGTTGCGTCGTCATTTAATTGGTGCAGTTCACGTGTCACCGGCTGTCGTCCTCTGCAGGCGCTCCTCCGGACGTCAACTTCAGCACCGTGAGAGAGCGGCTGCTGTCTGTGAGAGGAGTCGTGGCCGTTCACAGTTTGCACATGTGGAGCCTCAACATGACTCGTTCTTTGCTCTCTGTCCACGTGGCCACAGGTAGAGGCTGAATCAACACTGCTAATCTTTACTACACACCGTCAGGGTGCACATACCTGCTAATATAGAACAGAAATGGGAGAAAAATAATTCATATTTTCTGCAAAAGGAATTTAAATAGAGAAATCTGATATGTCTATATAGATAAAAACAATATACTATGATTATTAAATATGTGTGAGCACATAATAAAAAGACCAAACCAAAGTAGTTACCAGAAACCAGAAGAAACACTCCTGTTTATATTCTTTTTCTTCTTACTTAAGCCTTATTTTAGGATTATTCACTTCTTAGTTATATCTATTTTCATGGTGCAGTCTTGGCCATGTCTCTTTTGTGAATGTTTTCCTGGTTTCAAACCTTGTGGCTCTTACCTGGTTAAATAAAGGTTAAAATACATCAAAATAACTTATTTATTCTGGATTATATTGAACACAACCCTATGTTAATCGAAATCAGGTTCAATAAAGAATGTATCAGGATCAAGGTCAAGTAAAAACTAAGATCAAAGTGCTATTAAAGACCAAAATAATTAACCAATCATTGCACAGAATTTTTAGTTTCTTTGCTTTCACAGGCTTCTGCAAGTAACATTATGTAAACTGTTGTTAGGGCTGAGGATAAAATCAGTAAAATCACCCATTTTTATATCAAGAGGAGTTGAGTCACCATCCAGCTGTGGTTAAAATAAGACAAGTTTGTGTTGAGTAAATATACGAACAGAGCGAGTTGCCAAACAGGGTGATGATGCATGAGATTATTGTATCCTGGTGTTTCTAACTCTGCCTGTATTTGTGTCCTCAGAAGAAGACGTTGATTCACAGATCGTCCTCGTGAAGGCAACGAAGCTCCTGCGCTCTGAGTTCGGTTTCTCCAGCATCACAATCCAGGTGGAGCGTTAAAAATGTGAGTCGGCTGTCTGATCGGACACTGGTACGACTCAGCGTCTTTAAATATCAGGAGGTTGTGGTGCTGTTTCACTGTGTCACTTCAGGTGTTTTTAAGACTTCTATGCATTTTAGAGTACTGCTACTCTTCTGTATATATTCAAAATCTCAGAGCTGCGACTCTTAAAATCTAAAATATTTATTTATGCTGTTGCTGTGGTCACGTTTGAGTGAAAAAATAAAACAACAGAATGACCAGAAAGCCCAAAGTTTGTTCTTCTGACATTTTGGGAAAATGTCCAAAGAATGAATGATTTTTTATTTATGTTCATGTGACTATTAGAAGGCCTTTATTTTTTGCACAGCTCTAACACAGATCAGTTATAAATGTTGAGAATTTTCTTAACAACAATTACTCAAGTGATTAATCGACTGTAAGAATAGTCCGCGATCAATTTAGTAATTGACAACAAATCGATTAATCGACTAATTGTTGCAGCTCTATTCAATATTTGTGAAACAGATTGATGATACTTTGGTATTCTGTTGTTGCTTGTTTTTTCTGATAATTTACACATTTTTACCTGTTGTTTTGAGCTTTTCAGTCATTTAGGTAGCTTTAAAATATCTACACACTCAGATTTTTTGCAACATCAGTCAATTTATTTCAACTGACAAATCCTCAAACAATACAGGCATAATTATTAGGTCGTACAGTACGCAGAACAAATATATTCAAACAGTACAAATATTCTTCACACGTTGTTCACGTTAGTCTGGAGTCCTGGTCAAAAGGAGGGATACAATATGAAGCACACAGATATGAAATTGTTCTTAACAGACGGACATTATTCAGATTTTTTTCTTTTTTTTTTTCGCTTTGCTTGAGTCTTTAGAGCAGACCACAGTAAAAAAAAAAACACCAAACTACATCCCATTTGGACATTATCTGGCCCAGGTCGCACCAAAATATCTTCACAGGTAAGAATGTGTGAGTTAAATTGTTCAACATTCCACAAACAAGGTCAGAAAATCCTGATTTTTAACACGTCTTTTGGAAAACCAGTCTTGAGCTTTATTTTGACGACTCGGGGCGTCCGTCCTTCCAGTACTTCCTGTAGGCCTCCTGGAACATGTTCTTGCAGGGTATTTTAGCTTTTAGTTTGGAGCAGATGAGGAAGGAGCCGCCCATCTTGCGGTGGAGGGAGTACGTCTCTTCGGGAGGCGGCGTGAGGCGTTCGCGCAGCATCACGGGGATCAGGCTGTGGATGCGCTCGGTGGTGCTCTGAGCTCCGAAGTCAAAGGGCTCCTCGGAGGAGAAGGCCTCCCCGAGGATCATCACCGCACCCACGTGGGCGTTCTCCATCGCCTTATCACAGGACACAGCAGTTAGTCAACGGGCTTTAAAACAAAAGGTTTACATTCTGGGAAATACATGAAATACACATACTACGTAATACGCGTTAGATGAGGAGATAAATTCTGACTAATATCTGCCAGCTCTGCACAAAGACTGGAAACAGGAAACAAAAGTAACAAAAATCTCCCTGTCAACTCCTCTAAAGCTCAGTAATTACATTTTTATAGTTTGGGTTTAATCTTTATAAAAACCAAAGTGTAAAAATGAAAACTATAACTGAGAAAGCTGCATTACTACAACAGAATTTGGGGTGATGAATTCTGTTGTCCGCTAAATATTTCTGTTGTATTTCTTTATGGACTTTGTGCTGTGTAATTCAAGGTGATGGCATGAGCGGAAATACAAAATGTTTGTTCAGTATTGTTGTAATTCCTTCTGGTCGCCAGAAGAGGTCAATAAATAGAAGGTCACAGAAGACTTTATACAACTTGAACTGTTTTTTAACGTGCTTATTAATAAATGGCTGTTTGAAAATAAAACCTGCAGACTCACATGATTTGTCTCCAAGCTGAGATTTAGACAGTGATGGGAAGTAACTGAGTACTTTTACTACAAGTGCTTACTTAAGAACGACATTGAGGTACTTGTACTTTACTTAAGTATATCCAATTTATGATACTTCTACTCGACTATATTTCAGGGGGAAATATTGATATTTGAGCATTGTTATAGATCAAAGGTGTTTTCAGTTTTCATCATGTACATAAAGGAATACTAAAGTTAAAAAGCCCCTGAAGTCTTGTTGGACAATGTCCTCCTGTACAGGTTTATACCTCAAGAACTGATAAATTCTGGTTTGTCAATAAAAGGACGAGTGGGACAGAAAATGAAGCTTTGACTTGAATGTGACTCTGTTGTGGTTTATAGTGAAGACGTCTGTCTGTATTACCTTTGACTCATATCCTGTGAGGAACTTCATCTCTCTGGATTTCAGCAGGACACCTTCTCTGTCCTGATTTGCAGCCGCATTAATAATCTGGTGAGACAATAAAAAAGCCCCCCAAATGGGAAAAAAAAAAAAAACCTTGTGAGATGTAGTAAAGCACATTATTGGTCTTTATGAGAGATTTGAGTCATTTCTGAAGCCACTATCGAGGAAAATAGAAATTTTTTAAAAAGTTGTTTCTTGTCAGAACGTCATAACATTTTAAGGAGACCCCTTTCGTGATGGAAAAAGATATTCCTCATGTTTTTATGACAATTTTGTTTTTATTACAACACACCAAATTAACATGTTTTGTTAAGCTTTCTTTGGATTAACAGCACTGTATCGTCAATATTTTCACTTTCCCAAACAGGATATAAAACTGAATCAAACCATATAAACCAGTCAGGTTGTTTATTAGATAATTTAAGCAACTACAGTGACTAACTGGATTCATATCGTGTTGTAATGAGAAAAGTGTCTTGTCTGTTTGTTGTTTTTTCAACAGTATAAAATTACAAGCATTTCTTAATTTTAAGGAACATCCCCAAGGCCTTTAAAGAGGAACCCCACTCGAGTTTGTGGTAAAGTAAAAAAAATTGTTATAACAAAGAAAGTTTCTTGTAAAAATGGAATAATTTCTTATGTAGTAATAACAAGAATATGTGTCATAATAAGGCAATAATTGTCGTTTCTAAGGCTTCTCACCTCAATGTAGGTGTCAGTAAAACTCTTATCAAATCCCCGAGTAGCTCCAAAATCCAACAGTGCAACCTGAGGACGTGAAACAGGAAAACTGTGAAAAACTATAATAACTATAATAATAATAATAATAATAATAATAATAATAATAATAATAATAATAATAATAATAATAATAATAATGCAATGTAACAGTGTGTTTCTGAAGTGACTGAGACCAAACTGACCTTGTGGGCATGTGGATCAAAGAAGAAGTTGGACCAGTTCGGATCAGTCTGCATGTACCTGAACTCAAAAAGCTCCCTCAAGCACAAGATCAAGATCTGCTCACAAATCTACCAAGAGCAAAGAAAGAGAAAGAATAAAAGGACTGTCTGAAATAAAGCTGTTACGCTGGCGTCTATAGCCCCGCGTGTTATTATTAACTGTTGAATAATGACACTGAAATAATAATAAGTGAAACACGATGAGGAGAAATAAGCTCTGTGATGTGCTGACATGACTCCGGGGTTTTATAGGCGGCTCATTGCACGTCCAAAGCGGCCTTGGCGGCGCGCTCGGGTGTAAATTGTGCCACTAAGCTCTGTAGAGTTCACGGCGCTCGTACCTCATTCCTGAGCTCCTGAGAGAGGTCGGTGGCCTGGTCCAGAGGGAAACCGGGCACCAGCGTCGTGGTGAGGACATGCGGGCTGCTCAGCTCGTCAATCACATCGGGCACATAGAAGAACGGGTGATCCTTCAGCAGCTCTCTGACACACGGACAACAAACAACAAAGTTAAAAGACACCTGACCCCTAAAAATTGCAATAAAAATGCCAGCAGCGAAAGGACTCTCCTTAGCTTAGCTTAGCATAAAGACTGGAAATGCAGGGGAAACAGCTAGCCTGGCTCTGTCCAAAGGTAACAAAATCCACATACCAGCTTAACAGGTTAGATTTAGATCTGCTTAAAATGTATTTGTAATGTATTAATCCCACTGACATTAAGAGTGCTGCTCATTTTCTCACTGAACTCTCTGCATGAGCCAAATAATGATTTATTTTTGCAGACTGATGGTTTGTTAAAACTTTTACTTTCTGTATTTTATTTGTAGTTCTAGTGTGTTTTTCTTCACTTCCAACCAACGCAGCTCCTTCTTTGGACAGTTATGTTACATTTGATTTGATTAACTACATATTACAAATTATTGGATTTTTTTTTGAATGAGTAAGTACAGAGAGGCAAATTAAATGAAAAACCTGAATAAATGAGTGGAGAAAAGCAGATGTTTTCATGTGTTTTTTGAGTGTGAAAATGACATGATGCTTCTACGGTCACCAGAAGTTTCACACCTATGGAAGATTGTAGACCAACATGCAAGACCACCAAATGATATACGGTAATATAAACTTTTATCTTTCAATGTATTTTACAATGTCTGAGACTGTCTGTGATGCTGAGTGTCCTTTTGTTGTTATGTTTGATTTTCTTTCTATCTGCTGTACTCCAGTCTCTCTTGTGATCTTGATCTCTGTGAGATTACTTAATTAAATAAAGGTTGTAAATATAAATGAGGAAATATCTCGTGAATGATGTTCAATCCTCCGTTAAAGTTCAACGGATTTGGCACGAAGCACTGAAGCTGCTCTGGAAGCTTGCGGTGGCCTGACTTCATACCAAAACACTTCATGTTCACTTCTGTCACCCATCTGTATGTTTTGCTTCATTTTTGTGTTAAAATGTAATTGTCAGATCCCAGCTAATTTTTTGTAATTTGTGATTTGTAAATTAATGAAAAGAATAAATGTTCTTTTCTCTCCTGTTGATGAATTAGCATTATCTGAATTTATACCACCTCTGTATAACGTCACGGAAATGCTCATTTGTTGTCCATGAGGTGTTTCTAAGAAAAACTCCTCGGACACAAAGGAAAAAGTACATTTGTTTGTTTTGGACAAGTGTGGGTTGTTTGAATTAAATACAGAAGAAGCTGCGGTCGCCACAATGACCACCATGGCACCTTCAAAAACACAAACTTCAAGAGAAAATCCAAGAAAAAACAGCATGCTTGGAAATGTAGTGCAAAAACATGACTGTTAAAAACTGCTTAGCTAGCACCAAAGATAAATACAAAAACGGAAAGGATTACCATGTGCCGATTACTATACTAAACCCAAAACCTGAAACTGGACATTGTCAAACAGCACTACAAATACAGATAACTGTTTCACTGTCAAATGAAAGGGAATATGAAAAGACTGGGTGGAATAAGTGTGAATGACTCACTGGAATTTTTTGGCACATCTCGCCTCTCTTATGTAATCGCACTCCAGTGCCAGCTCACGGCTCATGACCTCGATGAGGTGCTCAGGAAACAGACCTGGAAAAAAAGAGGGCAAATGTCAAAAATCTGAAAATCATGACATTCAAGCTGCTTGTGTAGGAAAGTATATAGACAGTAGACATCACACAATAGCAGCTGTTATCATAAAAATGATAAAAACTCTAACAATGTTACCTTCAGGCAGCGCGTTGCTTAAACTCAGAGCAGTCATGATATTATTCACGTCACTGTCGATACTCTTGGCGACTCCGGGGTACTGAAAGAACAGATCTGACTGTGATTTTCTGTATTTTGACATAGTTTGCTTTTGTACTTTATCTTTGTGCACACACTCCTCTCACCTGAATCTTCATGGCGACCTCTCTGCCATCTTTCAGTCTTGCTAAATGCACCTGACCGATGGACGCTGCGGCGAACGGCCTCTCCTCAAAGTACTCCAGCTTGTCTCTCCAGTTGGGGCCGAGGTCGCTGCTGATGGCTTTCTGCGGAGAGAAGAGAAACGGTCTCATCCGCGAACTCTGTTTAATACATTTGTGTTGTTTCCTCCCGCGCTGTGAACTGTACCATCATCTGTTTGGGGGGCATGAAGTCTGCACTCTGTCGGACACGCTCAAAGATTTTAGCCAGCTGGGGGTTAATGAAGGCATCATCTGAGGGAAGAGAAAACAGACAAACAGGGTGAAAATACTCATTAGTAAACTGTCATTGTTTAAACAGAGAAAAAAACGGATGAAGATTTTGCCCCAGTTTGCATCGCTAATGTATTATTATTACATCAAAGAGTTTCTGAAAAATAAGTCTGACCTCTCTAGTCATTTTATACAGTGCAATTAAAATTAAGAAAGCATTATTATGTTTTGTTATTATTCTATATAATTCTAGAAAATTCCACTTTAAGGTCCTTCTGGTAGCTGTTCCAAAGCTTTAAATTACACCACTTGATCATCAGCAGATGGAGTTTTTCAAGTACTTGCCATTGTTGGCTTTAAAGTTACCACGGGCAATGTCAATTGGACAGACGGATTAAATAAAATGGGCTACAACAAACAATTAATCTGACAAGTGTTTGATCAGTAATTTAATCCTTTCCTGAAAGTAAAGGTGAAAAACCAAAAGATATTCACTTTACTAGATTCATGATTCAAAAATGATTCACCCTTTCAGTAAATGGATAAAAAATCATTTTGGTAAGCTCATAAAACAACCTCAGGACCACACATACAGTAACTACATACACATAGAGCAAGTAGATTGTAGACAACTGCTGTTTCCAAGGTCATGAATGAACTCTCCATCGATAAAGACACCTGATAATAAAACGCTGTAATTTTGTAGCTGAATTGCAAATTTGAGCGAGAATATTCAGTTTGTCACATTCAGCTGCCACCTTGGTTTGAATTGGGAGACAATTAAGGTTTGTTTGATTTATTTCCCTAAATTCAGGGGGAAATCAATCAAACTGGTGTCGGTTTATTAATTTTAAGCGTGACTTTTATCAAGTCGAAAGACGAGAAATGATTTAAAAACCCACAGAGCTTCTGGAAACACCTTGTAAACAGCAGCGATCGTTGTTGAATGACCTTGCGGGTTTTATCTTCCAGAGAAACAAATGCTTAACTCTAACGACGATGATATACGGGAGGCACAAACTGGGGCTGTGGACACCCAGGAGCATAACAACACCGTACTGTAAGTGTGCCGTTTAAAGTCAACAGTGTCAGTTTAGCCCCGGCTGCCTACAATAGCTGCACTGGAATGGCACTTATTGTGTTCAGCTGGCCCGACGTTTATTTTAAGGTGGTGACATTTCCCTGCTGCTGAGGGGGATCCTGTTTGTTTGCCAGTGTGTCTGAATCAGAGACGTGATGAGGAATAGTTGGGAAGCTGGAGCACCAGCTTACCGTCTGCGTTTGGTGTTTGATGAAAGCCGAACCTTTATTTACACACTGATGTATGAAATGTGGATTTACTGTCCATAACACGCCCCGTACGTCCTTGTGTCGCGTTTGTGCTGAGTCACTGAAGGCGAATTTCTACACGTGCGACGATACGGATCGATCTGAGGACACTCTCACCTTGAATACTGAGCATCTGTCCGAGTTTTAGAGCGGCGCCTCGGACTTTGCAAAGTGTCCGGACAATCCTTTCGGCATTGGCTTCAGAGAGGAAGGCGCTCGAGTCCAGTATGGACTTTTTATCACCTGAAAGACACATACATCATTCAATACAGGCAATACTGTTTTTCACCAACACAAAATTATTTTTGATGTTCATCTAGTGAAGTACTTCAGTGGTATTACTTATATAGTATTATATAATACCGCTATCCATAAGCACAGGAACTTTTTAACTTACTTACTTTTATTTTCTGTCATTTTGTACTGTACTTTTTTTTATTTGTATGTTAGAATTTGTTTGTGAACTGCTGTTGTGACATCCCCTCTAAGAACAAATAAAGCATCTAACAATAAATTCATCTACTGTGAGAAACTTTGTCATACTACTAATCTCAAGGTATCTATCTCTTTAATATGTGTGGGTGTGTTACGCCATTATGGACAGGCATATATTACATCATTATGATATTCCTGTTTCGTTATTTTGTCCATTCAACAGTTGAGAAAGCATTTTATCCAAATCGTCCACGCCTCAGTGAGTGATGATAATGGTATAAACTTTTTTCCTGTGCTGTGAAATATTTATACATTTCTACTTCAGTTTAAGTGATATGCGAAATAAAATTGTTTTAGAGGAGTGACTACAGCCTCTTGAAATCACCACACATAATCCAACATGGAGAGTGACCACATTAGCCTTCACTGTCATTATGCAAACATTAAAACAAAAAACGCTCCTCAAGACAACAAAAATTTTCCTCTCACCTCCTTGTTGTTGGGGTTTTAAACTCTTCTTGGCCACTTCAGCAATCGCCCCGATGCCGAGTCCAACCGCCAAACCTGCAGAAAGAAATAATTGGAAACAGTGGTTTCCAAGCTAATTGGCTGCCGGCTGTAGCTTCATATCTACGGTACAGATGTGAGAGTGGCATCCAGTTTTCATCCAACTCTCAGCGAGAGAGCAAATTACTCAATGAAAAATTAAACAGACTGCTGATTAACCTGTTCAAAATCAGCCACACTTTTTGGATTCTGGGGAAATAAAGTAGCTACCATGTATAAAGTAACTAAATACATTAACTCATGTATTGTACTGTACTACAATTTTGAGGTACTTGTACTTGGGTTTTTCCATTTTTTGCTACTTTCTACTTCTACTTCTACTACATGTAAGAGAGAAGTATTGTGCTTTTTACTCCACTTCATTTATTTGGTGTTTACACATTGAGGCCTCAGTATTTATAATCTAGTAATCTTGCCTTATGAGTAAAGTTACTTTGGATACTTTAAGTATAATACTTATGCACTTAAGTAAGACTTTAATGCAGGACATGACCTTTTTTGTTTTTAGTTAAGACTTGGGTACATCACTGAATATAAAATGTTCTTTAGGATAGATAAAAACAGGCGTTGTTTGCAAATGAAGTGAATGTTATCCACCGGCCAATTGTTTTTTTATGAATACCCATGGTGTTTCTCTTACCAATGCACTACTCTGCAGCTGATAACAGCAGTAACAACACAGTGATAAGAGTAATCAGCACCCACAGGTGGCTTTAATTTCTGAGCGCAACAGTCAGAGCACTTGAGAGTTCAGGGGTAAATTAAGGCCAAGAAAGAAGGAGCAGAAATAACTGATAATACTATAAGTGTGCTGCTGCTTTGATGAGAGGAAGGCTGATGGCTAAATACACCTTTTATATTAGCTGGGTACTCAGGAAGGACTCTGGCATGTCCCTGAAAGATTTTCTCAGCTATTGATACTCTGTAATTCCAGTCCTGTGAAGGAGCACGTCAGCACTTCCCAAAGTCTGAGACCAGCTCTGCAAAACTGGTGACCGAGGTCATCAACGCAAAACCTCTCAAGCTAATCCAAAATTAAACTTTGGTGTTCAGACACTAAAACGAGACCTCTACTTGTGAAACTAACTTAAAAAGAATAAAAATATGTATAAAAAAAGTATTCATGTCTTTGGCGTAATGGACTTGATAACAAATTACATAAACTGTGCTATGTTGATATCCTGCAGAGCGACTTGTTAAATCAGGCTTCAGTCTCCCATGAGTCTCTGCTGCTGTGGAGGAAGTGCCAGCTCTGTGTCATTTGTCATTTGCACAACTTGTTTGCACAACTCGTGTCAAAAATAGCTGGAAGTTAGGTAAGAAAATGGCAGAGTCCATTTAAGATTATCAGATTGATCTTGATTAAAGCATTTCATTTGTAGAGTTTTAAAAACAAAGAGAGCTCAACATTAAGTTAGTACACAGAAGGGCTCAGACTAATTATCATTTTTATTATTGATTTATCTGCTGCTTGTTTCTCAATTAATCTATGCCAGTCTATAAAATGTCAGAAAAAAGATAGTCACATTTAAGAAGCTGAAACCAATTTGTTTTTGACATTTCTGCATCAACAAGCATCTACTAATTGCTTCAGCTCTTCTAGCTCTAGTGCTGACCATTAGTGTTTTTATTGTCTCCTTGTTTCGTTTGTGGCAAAAGCGCGCAGGAGGAAATAAACAAGAATGTAAACAATGTTAGAGGTAGAAAAAAAAATCTTTTTTGCACATGTTGTATGAGGAAGGACATAGTTTGCACACATTTGTTAGACTTGAATTTTGCTGAGACAACGAATACAAATACAACTTTTGTCTGTCGAAGAAGAAAACTCCACAGGGCACCTTTAATATTTAAGGTGGAAAAAACTGATCAGTGGTGGAAAGTAACTAAGTATCTTTACTCAAGTACTTTGTTTAGATACTTTTTTAAACCTTACTTGAGTACTTCAATTTTATCCTACTTTATACTTCTACTCCACAACACAGAGAGAAATCTTTTACTTTTTACTCCGTTAATATTCGGGCTATTTACTTTAAAAATTAAGATTTTACAAAGAAAACAACTGATCAATTTATAACTCATGACTGCTAAAAATGGCAATATCTAAATATCCAGCATATAAAGTAGTTCAAATGTGGCCCACCACCATTCTGAAGTATTTTTACTTCAATGAAATCTTGAAGGAATGATTCTGATCTGTATTTATACACAGCAGATTTGCTGCTTACATACATATACTTAGATAAAAGCTCAGAGTACTTCCTCCATCGCTGCCAATGATTTGTGTAAAGTAACATGTCAGCTGTTTTTTTTTTTTTTTTTGCTGAATATGCACATAAAACAATTTTCCAGCCATCCTCTGCGTCACATTCATACACGTTTGCACCTTCTGCTGCCCAGTAATTTAACACTGCCTCCAGAGCGACTGAGGGTCAAAGGCCTTGCTGAAGGGCACACCGGCAGCAGATTTACACATTTACATTCCCTGCAGTCTGACTCTAGCTGAACCCTTCATGGTGATGAGAAATATGGTCATAATAATTAATGTTAGTCCTCTCGGGAAACGCACCCACCTCCAAAATTCACCAGCCTTCCTATCCGTGTGACGGGCACCTTCCTCTCTCTGGCTTGTTCGCTGAGCTGAAATACAGGAAAACGACTAAACTTGAAGGACGAAAGACAAACAAAAAGCTCTGGTGCAAATGCTGAAACAATAACCACAACATAACTGATTTAATAAAAAAAAACTTGTGTTAGGGTGACTACCACTTGCTTATGTTGCTTGGTGTTCGTTTTCTTGGCGTTTCCTGTTTTATCGATGTCCTCTGACGTCAGCCGCCCCACCGTGGAGTTGTCCTGGTTAAATAACCTCGTATGTCCGGAGAACAGCTGGCGTGTCCCGTCCCTGTGGTACCTCAGACGTTTACTTTACTGCCGGCTCTTCCACCGCAGCTCTCCTGACCGCCGTTTACACTTCCAACGAAACAGGTGCTGAAACCGGCTCCCAGAGTCGAGTATCGGCGACACTGTGCCGCCATGGCTCGGTGGACGCAGACGCCGTGCTGTTTGTTGAACGTCTCCTGGATGAAAACGTAATTCACAGAAGTAAATGTTAAAAGACTAGTTCAACGTTATGCTTATTTGCTTTCTTGCCCACAGCTAGTTGACAGGATCTATACCAATCTCATGCTTGTTAACTATGAAGCTACAAGCAGCAAGCAAGTGATTAGCCTAGCTTAGCATAATGACTGGAAACAGCTAGCTTGGCTCTGTCCAAAAGTAACTAAATCCGCCTCGACAACTGATTGACTCAATTATTTCTCATTTGTTTAATCTGCACAAAAACCTAAGTGTAAAAACGACCAAAAAACAGCGCTGGTAGGTGGAGTTTGTTGCCTTTGGACAGAGCCATGCTAGCTGTTCCCCCTGTTTGCAGTCTTTAAGCTAAGCTAAGCTAATTGGCTGCCGGCTGTAGCTTCATATCTACAGGTACAGATGTGAGAGTGGCATCCAGTTTTCATCCAACTCTCAGCGAGAGAGCAAATTACTCAACGAAAAATTAAACAGACTGTTGATTAACCTGTTCAAAATCAGCCACACTTTTTGGATTCTGGGGAAATAAAGTAGCTACCACGTATAATGGGAGTCAACAGGGGGCCCCAACAACAACTTTCTGCCCCGAGCCCCTCCAGTGGGCTTAATCCAGCCATGACAACACTTCAGAGCTCAGAACTGCATTATTTAACTACGATATGACGAAGATTAGGACTTGATTTTACTGTTTCAGGAGCAGGCGTCAGTAAAATACAGAAATTAAGCTTGGCTGAAGATTTGTGACTCTTGTGTCCTGCGGAGGACGATTAACGGGAACTTATCTGCTCCACAAACTCGGGGTCACAAGTAGAAACTTTTTAATTTTAAAGGAACATGAGCCGAAAAGGTGGAGAGTGACTGATCCAAATGTTATTTAAAGGCTATCCTTCCCTTTTGAGTATATAATCCTGTTGGAAATACTCTTTTTTACAGGTTTTTTGGCCACTATCAGTCCTTAAAACTCCATAGTAACCGTCTTATATTCCAGCATCATGTGCCTGACTATTGTTTTGGTGTTGATGAGATGATGGTGGTAGAAACAGACCCAGGAGGTATCTGGGCCGCGTGTCTGTGAAACTCTATCCCACCCTGCAGCTGGCCAAATCATTGACGCCTTGCTCACCCTTGCTGATCCGGCAGAGTGATGGAAGTTTACCAGCCTCTGGTTCCCGGCGGCGTGGAGGCCGCCCTGTGGGGCTCTCATGGCGGCCTGCCTCACCCAGGTCAGACCCTTCCAGACCACCGTGTCACCCGTCATGCTGTTGGTGATGTCCAGACCTGCAGAGCCAAATGACAAAAGCCTCAGCAACAGGTTGATTTTTTTTTTTTTTTTTTTAAAGGTGTGATGGAGGAGACCACCAGCTAATGTTCCCATGCTTGAGGGATGAAGCATGTCTCCATATCCACAGCATGCTTGGGAAATACAACCTAATCAGCTACTGATAGAAGTGCAATATTAACAGGCTGTGTGATAAGAGGGCAGAAAGGCACAAACAGTGAAAAGTTTTAAATCAAACCTGAGACTTAAAGCTATGAGGTAAATGATCTTATGGCAGCTTCCCACAATTTAAAAGAAAAACAACAAAAGGGGCAAACATTTCACTTCTACTCACACACGCTACAGCAGAAGTCCTCTCAGCTCCGCGTGAGCATCGTGCAAAAGCAGCACGAGCCGCAGTTCACCTTGGTTTGACTTGACAAACTTTCCTTGTAAACACCTCAAAGCTGAAGGACATGCAAATTTCCCCCGAGGCGACACCGGGGGGAAGTTGAACCAACGCGGGCCAATGAGGCAAAGTTCAGCCGCGAGCTCCGGCCGCCGACGACCCTCCGCACTGGTCGCACAAACTGTCTGTCAGCCGCTCCTCGGCGAGGCTGCGGCCGCCGACGTGTCCCAGCTGGGCGGTCCCTGAACGGCACACATGCTGCGTTCACGACGCACCAGGAAAAAAAGGGAGTATGTGTCAGTTCACTTTAGTTGTAGTTAAAACGTAAAGATGTTTGGAGAGAACTGAGCTAAGTATAATTAAAAGTTATTTGTCACTGTACTGCTCAGATAGGCGCTATAAAATGAAAAAATAAAGGTAGTAAATAATAATACTTAAACAAAGACTCAAAAATGAATCTTCAAGATTAAACTTAACATTGTAAAATAGTAGAAAAAAGACCAAATAAAAATGTAATCTATTCATAAATGTGAAGATAAAGCTCACATGGAGACATCATCTGTTTAAAATACAGACTACAATGTTTATTTTAAGTTTGTTTTCTTTTCTTTTTCTGTTATGTCAATATATCAATGTGTCATTCGTTGTGAAACCCAAAGAAATGTTAAAAAATGTTTTAACTTTATTATAAGTATTTATTGAAATCATGTCAAACTGATTAAAAATTATATTGCCTACAGGCTTTAGATTGTTTGAATATTAAAAGTAACAAAGATGGTCTGTGAAAAACTAAATAAAAGCAACTCACTAAACTAAAAGCAACAATGTAGTAGCCCTAAAGTATTGAGAAAGATATACACTTCAATAATGTACAAGTTCTTGAAAAAAGTTCTTGTGTTAACCTCGCAGAACTACTACTACTCATACAGATATATTTCATACTTTCCAATATTTGACCATCAATGTCTTTGATGGTGGGAATCAACAAGGAATCTGCATTTCAATTTTTATATGATATTAAAACATTAAAACAAATTTAAAAAATAACAGTGTTTACAGTGTGTCAGCTGCAGTGAAACATATTTAAAGTACTTTTCAGTAGGGTGAAACTCTGAAAACTCAGGGCTCAAAAGTAGGATCTTATGAGGAGCTTTGAAAGCAGCAATACTCCACACAGACATGAACTGTGACTGATCCAGGGCCCTTAGAGTTTGGCATTAGCAGCTGATGTTGGGTGAATGATGACTCACCTTTTAATTATAGAGAAAGAGCAGCAGCATTGAAATAAATAGTACAAGTGAGCAGGGAAATGACTAACATAATGATATCACTGCTCTGCTCAGAGCTGCTGTTACCAAATTTCCCTCTTGGATAAAAAATGGATTCAGATTCAGATTCAGATGTGATGGGAAATGTGGAAATGAAATGTGTCAAGCTGTGATTGTTCACCTTACAAATGTCATGAATGTTCAAATATGTCACCATGGTTGGTGGTCGATGACGAGGTGTTAATGAACTGTTGGATGTTTCAGATGTATTACGCACATGAAAAATACCCAGCTTATGTGTTAAATTGTTATCTCATTTTCTTTTATTCAAGAATAAATGGAGATAAAGAAATGGCTTTCAGCACTCAGTACGGTCATGTCCACACTTTTTTTTTTTACTTTGCTCTGCTTTTAATTTATTGACAATTCAAGGCATCTTGGTTCAATTCAGCTCCCTCTTAAAAAGAGAAAAAACTAAACAAAACATAACGGTATCGGAAAGTTGTGGGCATGTAACATTCTTGACTAATGAAATAAACATTTCAGGCTTCGTCAAGGTCTGACGGCAGACTTTAACTTTGGGAATAGCCGGAGAGCATTCTGTGTCGTCACCTCCATCACAGTCTGCAGTGACACTCCTTTGATCTTACTGATGTACTCGGCAGAAATACAGATGTTTTTGGGCTCATTTCTCACCTGCACTCAGGACACAGAACAAAAACAAACATTTTAATGATAAAGGCATATAAGAAATATGACCTTTCTATGTATCAAAAATATGCATGTAAAGAAAAAGCTAAAGAGACATTACAAACATTGTCTGAAAACTTTGAAATAATATAGGTCACAACTTAAATTACTGCTTCAAATTAAAAATGAATTATAAATGAGAGCTACATCGACTGGCAAAATAACCTGGGTTTGGATTTCAGCAGATTTATTTAAATCTGACAGGAAAATAAATAATTACCTGCTTTTCTGGGCCGAGAGCAGGAGAATCAGTTTCTAGACAGATGTTCTCTAATGGCAACTGTTTCACAAGTTTCTGCTTCTTGGTGGAACAAACACAAGAAATTTTCATCAATCATTAACATCAAAAGTGATAAAAATCAACCAATAACAAATAAGTAAACATGTCAGTGGTGTCTGCAGAGACCACGTGTTTAGTTTGTTGTGCAAACTGTAGGATAACATGTACAAAAGACAAAGATGTTCAGACCAATTTTCTAAAACATCCACATTTTGTTAATTTATTTTCGTACCTGTTCACTCCGTATGATGGATGGTGGGATAGAAAAGTAATATCCAGCCTTCACTCCCTCCATGGCAACAGATGGTTTCCCATCAAAAGCATGAAGCAGAGCTTTTTCGACACCTAGTGACAGTTTAGAGGAACTGCAGTTTACTTCTCAAGCACTGAAGTGAACAGATAATCCACAGGTGAACTGAACTTGGCTGTTTACCTTGCTCCTTCAGGAGTTGGATGGTGGGTCTTCCTGCGGACCGTGAATGAACATTTCTAGAGATAAAACACACACAAAAATATTATGTGAGTCGCGTTATGTATTTAATGTTACAGCATCTATTAAAGGTTTTCTCACAGTAAAACATTGTATGTGAGTGGATTTCCTAAAATAGCTTAAACAGTGCTTGAAACAGCAAAATACAAAAATCCAGGCAGAGGACAGGATCTCTGCAGATACAGACAGCACCACAAACTTCCAGTGGGTTATGCATATGATTGAGAGGAGTTATTTTTAGTCTAGTGATTGTTTAATAGCAAAATCCTACTCATTACACATTTAAATTCAAAAAGATTATCAAGAAAAAGGCACCTGCACACTGATGAGGAACTCTCAAAATGGATTTATGGAGTCAAATTATGACATCTTTTCACAAAGTCCTCATCAGGTAATGATGAAAATATAATGTATGAATTACTGATAAGGACTCAAAGTATTTTTTGTGGAAACATCTAATCAGTGTGAAGGCTCTTTTTCTTTATATTGTTGAGGTGTTCATACACCACCTTGTGAAGCTTAAATTCAAAGTCGTCAGTTAATATCATCTATAGACAGAGAGTTTGACTCACAGAGGAAGATCCAGGTCCTTGGCTATCTGCGCCTGACGAATAAGGACTTGCCTCTGGCTCTCCTTATCAGTATCATTGCTGACATATCTGGGGGTAAAATCCAAACCAACCTAAAATAACAAATGTGAAAAAAACATTCATTTTTAGATGAATGCAAAAGAAAGCCAAGGCAGCAAACTGCTACTCAAAGAAGTCACATCAGATACTGCATTATTACCTCCCCAATAGCCACAAGGTGGTCTTTGTATTTCTCTATTAATGGTAGAGCAGAGTCCAGATCCTGCACAAAAGACAGAAAATCCTTTATTCCTTTGCTACCTGACAAATTCAAAAATAAACCCATATTACAATAAGTATAATAATTCAGCAGTTATGTCTTTCCAGAAACAAGGTCCCTGTTACTCCAGAACCTCACTGGGAGCAGTTTTCATAGGAACTACATCAGGTGCCACAGAAAGTGCTGACAGCATCTTTAGTGTGGCCAGAAATCACAAATTTGTCTCAAAGGGCTATATGATGAGAACACATACAGAAACTATTAGTCTATTCAAAAACAACTTAAGAGGAAATAAGGGAGAGACCTCTGGAGGGGTCCCTCATGGACATGGACTGGGTAACATCCAACTATGGATCTTTGCTTTCCTACCACTCTTTCTCTTTCTCTTTCTCCTCATGTCCTTTTAACTTCCCCAAAACAGTAATTAAAAACACATGCAACTGATAGCATGTATACATAGTAGAACAAAAAATATGCACAGTAAAATGACAAAATGGAGAAAGGGGGAAAGTGACCCTGACCTGGACAGAAGCCCCCCTCTGCTGCTCTGGGGACACTTCTTGGACAGGGTGGACTCCTAGACAAGGAAAAATAAAACCTGGAAACCTAGGGGGAGGGATATGAAATCGTCAGTACAAAGAGCCAAGTTCAATTCAAACCAGGACTCTCCAATAGTTGTAGTTACCTCTGAGACAGCTCAATGATCTTGTCAAACTCCTCGGCATGCTCGGCCACTGCTAACAGCGCCAACAGTCCAGCCTGGGACATAAAAAAGCGAAGACATGAGTCAAACACACAGGTTAAGAACTATTCCCAACAATCCTTCACAGCTGAGGCGCCTCACCTTTTTGGAGTTTTCAATCACCTCCTCTATATCCTGACAACGGAGAGAGGGAAAGTTAACACCTTATAAATACTTCAGGGATAAAACACTGACTTTAAAGCGCTCTCGTACCTTGTCAAAATCCCCCGCAGAGATGTGACAGTGACAGTCGACGTAGCCGTGCATGTGTGCGGTGTGCGGTGTGTGCAGCCCGAACCAAAACACACACGCCTTCTTCCGCAAAGGAGACGAAGAAGTGGGCCGTGCGCATGCGCGAGACTCGTCGGAGCGCGAGATTTAGAACGCGGCGTTGCCCGGAGGTGCGGCGTTCCGTCGCGTCTGATTGGTCGAACCCCGGCGGCGCATCGACGGTGAACATTCTAAACATTCCCAGCAGAACACGATTCTGTGGAAGCTGCGCGCGTTACATTGTATGTATGACAGTTCTCTTCTGTCACGTGCCTGTCTTACCGTTCCGTGTTGTAATTTCTTTTTCTTTCTCAGCTTTACGCTTCATCGTGTTGTAGCCGCCCTGATCTCCGCATCACTTATGTCTCACCGGCTGATTCTGACCTGAGGTGATGGGAGGTTTAAGTGTTTCTTTCCTCGTAACGGTGCTGCTGATCGGCTCCAGCAGAGCACAATATGAGCCGAACTGGGAATCCATCGACTCCAGACCGCTGCCAGAGTGGTACGACCAGGCCAAGTTTGGCATCTTCATACACTGGGGGGTCTTCTCTGTGCCCAGCTTCGGCAGCGAGTGGTTCTGGTGAGCCCCCCGTTTCTAACAGTTACTGAACATCTTATAAGGACATCTTTTAAACTTTACTGACACACAGTGGGGTCCAAAAGAAACCATTAGTTAAGATACTTGTATTTTGCATTTAATGTTACTATTACTATACTATGTTTTTACATTACATATAATCTCCCTTCCCCCATGAATTACTTCATCAGATTTCTTTAAAACATGTCATATATTTATAACAAATAGCTTAAATGAAATATTAAAGTTTCTTTATATCACATACCCACACACTTTACTGACCTTTCTTAAATTCTTCAATAAAGGTATTATATTTACCATTTCCATCAATAGCTGTGTCCCTGAAGTCATTTTTCACTCTTTAAAACATGTTTGACACCGTTATAACAGCTCTGTTTATGTGTAGAAGGTTAGCAGGCTAAATCTGGATCAGTTACAGAAATAAGCCTGACTTTAGGCTAACCTGTTAGCTTTCTATGCTGTTACTGCTATAGACTAGACTCTGAAGATAACAACATGGGAATTCTAAATGTTGAAAATAAATTATTTACACTGAAAATCATCCATTTTGATTTCTATTTGTGGTATGAAAACAAATATAACTTGTGTTTATGGAATCGTGTACAAAAGTGTCTTTTCCTTTGTGGAAATGTGCTAATTTCTTCCTGTCAGACAGTTTATTTTTATATTTCAGTATTAACAGCACACTATGTTTTTTGGGCAAAATCCTGTTATAATTTACTATACTGGGAGGAAAATGGACATCTTCTTCTCATCAATAACTGCTATCAGGACACATTAACATTTGCTTTATGAGGGATTACTGTTAGTAGTTGCAGTGAACTTCATATGCATATGATGTTTATTTCATTTACACATTTTGATGAGTTTGTGCACACACAGTATTTTGAACGTTCAACATAGTAAAACACAGCCTTGAAAAATTTTTGTTTTTGTCTCCATGGCGACTCTGGGTCTCATCACAGCATGACCAGACAATATTCCAGAGAGCTTCTTATGGTGTCACAGACTGCTCGGCTTTCTCAGTCTTCAAGAACATGAACAAATGTTCAGTCGGGCTGAGGTCAGGCGTAGCGACACCAGAAGGAGTTTTGAAGTGGGGGTGGGCATCCATCTTAGGATGACCTCAAAGTCCAGTGAACTTTCAAAACAAATTTCTCTCAATCACAGCCTAGCCTGCTGTTTTGTACAACCTTAAAATCAGGTGGGAAATGCATTCCTTCCTGAGTGGGAGAATGGTAGCAGCTTTTCAAGCACGCAAATTGCTGACTGATTGATTGATTGATTGATTAATTAATTAATATGATTGACTGACTGATGACTTGCACAAGAACATAGTGTTAAATAGTCCTGAGTGATAGGCACACTCAGCACTTTGGAAAATAGAAGGCATTGTGTGCTTACTGCCTGTTTGTGGACCAAAAAATCTGCTACCATTTTAATCTCCAACTGAACTGTTGAGAAGAGGAACTTGTCTTAGAAGATTTTAGTTGTTCAAAAAATATTAGGCTAGGCTCCGCCCCTTTCCCCTCCTCTGTTCAGTACAATACAGCAATTTAAAGAATATGCAAACATCTATCTTATTTATCTATTATGGATAGGACAGCTGAAAATTGACAAGAAAGGTGGGAGAGAGAGGGGGGGGACATGCAAATGCAAATGGCCCCCTGGCTTTTTGTAGGGTTTGCTCCTTAAGGGTGTATTTTTTTTTTTTTAAATTATTTTCTTGTTTGCTTCATTCCTTTTATCAACACTTTCTATTTGAAACCCCCCAAAAATCTCTCTCTGTCCACCAAAGACTGTTAATCTTAATATAAATTAAGATTTTTGTTTGACATACAGTAAATATATGTGTATTTTGTCATTGTAGAACAAAATTGTCTCCCTTCACCTGTAATGCATTTGTTTTCTGTTCCAGGTACTATTGGCAGAAGCAAAAACTAAAGCCGTATGTTGACTTCATGGAAAAGAATTATCCTCCAGACTTCAAGTATCAAGACTTTGCGCCACAGTTCACCGCTGAATTCTTTGATGCCAAAGTATGGACGGACATTTTTGCCTCATCAGGAGCAAAGTACATCGTCCTGACCACAAAGCACCATGAAGGTACAAGACGCCATTGACATGCTGTCTCAGTATTTTTCCTTGTTTAAGGACAAGTTATCTGATTCTGACCAAAGATTTTTTGCTGTAAGTTTTATAAGAACATAATTCAACATCTTTGTAGTTTTTATGTCATACAGAAGACATCGAATTGTTTCCTGTGTTTTTCAGGTTTCACACTTTGGGGCTCAAAATACTCGTGGAACTGGAACGCAGTAGATATTGGACCAAAAAGAGATCTGGTAGATGAAGTGGCGAGTGCCCTTCGAGCTAACAGTGACCTGCGTTTAGGGCTGTATCACTCCCTCTTTGAGTGGTTTAATCCGCTCTTTGAACAGGACGCTGCCAACGCCTTCACTACAAACTACTTTCCTACCAGTAAAACTCTGCCTGAGCTCTATGAGCTCATTGTCAAGTACAAACCGGACGTGCTGTGGTCTGATGGGGACGGAGACGCACCTGACAAGTATTGGAACAGCACAGGTTTCTTAGCCTGGCTCTATAATGACAGGTAATTCACTTAAAGTCATTCATACAGTGACTGTTATTAGATTTACCACCAGGACTTAAACCTGTTCCTCTTCACAGTCCGGTGCGAGACACAGTGGTGACGAATGATCGCTGGGGCTATGGCTCCATCTGCACCCACGGTGGATATTACACCTGTAGTGATCGCTACCAGCCAGGACACCTGCTCAAACACAAATGGGAGAACTGCATGACCATCGACACAAAGTCCTGGGGTTACAGACGAAACGCTCCTCTCAGCGACTACCTCACCATCGAGCAGCTTGTAGCGGTAAGAGCTTAATATCCCATGTCGCTATAAACTGTTTCATTAGGTAACCAATCAGTTGATGTAAATAATTATGGATGATTAAATGGCTTATATAGATTGAGGATAGGTCTTCAAACTGTAAGTATGTCAAATATTTTAAGTTGAATTTAAACATTTAACTTGGAAGAGGCGTCTACGTTCCACTCAAATTGTTAATAACAATCTTGAAAATTGAAAGTAGTTTTACCATTTAGTGTCTCCTGTGTTAAAACTCCCAAAACCTTAAGCATTTCCTTTACTTGCGTGATTTATTTCCTATAATTTTTTTTTTGGCATTGTCAGAGGGAGCCTGAGATGTAAGAGTTTCATTGCCAGCGACTACTTTCTGTAATTGTTGTGCATTGGACAGAAAAGGATCTTGAATCCTAAAACTGCTGATGCAGACTGTGAGATAGGGTCAAATGCTCTAGAATAAGTGAGTAAGAAGACCTCGAGCTGAGTTTGGTTTGTGCTTCCAATGATAAGAATGAACTGTGACAGATTCTTGGCTGAGATTAGCTAATTATTCTAGTGTTCCTGAAAAATATTGCTCATTTTTCCACTGACATTTCACTCCTTCCTCTCTCTGATTTTGCATGAATCTCTAAAATAGGAAACAGTTCATCTGCATTTCATTTTCTGGATTTCTGGAGTCAATGAAATGTCAGGAAATAGGAAGAAACTTCACTATATATCTTGAATCTTGAGTCTATAAATGTCCCAGAACACAAGTTGTTGAAATTTGTGTAAACAGTCCAAAATCTCAAGATATTTAATTTACTATTGCTGGTACTGTGATTTTTTTTTTTACTTAAATTATCTGTGAAAATTGTTGCATTTACATACATTTTTCAACATCTTAATTAAGTCAACTAACAGTTACCAGTCATCTCCTATCTGCTCAGGAGGAACAGCGCCCTCCAGTGGTAAAAAAAATCTTTGTGCAGTGAAGCAGTAAAGTTTTTTCCATAAACTCCAACCCGACCTCATCTAACATACAGCAGAAACCTCAATACATCATAACAGCATAAACTTGTAATGATGTATTGATGAGCGGCAGCCATCTTTAACTCTGATGTGTGTTTGTTTGTGTTTCAGACATTGGTGGAGACGGTTTCCTGCGGGGGCAACCTGCTGATGAACGTCGGTCCGACACACGATGGACGGATCGCTCCCATCTTTGAGGAGCGTTTGAGGCAGATGGGCCAGTGGCTGAAGGTGAACGGGGAGGCCATCTACAACACAACAGCTTGGCGTGCTCAGAATGACACTGTCACCCCCAAAGTCTGGTGGGTCCTCATCTGTGTTTATGTTCAGACAAATTGATTAAATCAAGCTGTAGAGTTTAAGGACTTTTATAGTGCAGATTATATTTTGTCGTGTTTGTTCTTGATGTTTAAGTTTAAAAATCCAACCTCCTATAAAATGTAAAAGGAGGATTTTTTTGTGTGCACTAAGTGATTAAGTAAGTAGCATGTGATTTAGCTGAGTGATTTTATTGATTATGTTATAGATATTTATTGTGTTTCTTATGTTGGTGATACCGTGGTCACCTGGACATTTTACATCAAGGGTCACATCAGAAAGAAGTCTTTCTGATGTGTGATTTCTAGTAGCTGTGTGTGATCTAATGTCCTCCTTCTCATAATGTATAATCATAATCATCAACAGGTACACTTCCAGACCACAGGAAAAAAGCATCTTTGCCATTTTACTGGAGTGGCCCAATGATGGATCTGTGATTCTGAATGAACCCATGGTTACACAAGGAGTGACTCAGGTAAGACAAGATGAATCAACTCAACTCAAATCCTCAGCGCTGGCAGCATTAATTATACTAACATGAACTATAAAGGTGTTGCTGATTAACAGTAAATATTAGAGTTTTATTTTTTTAGCATTACAATGTTTTAAAAGGCAGCTACTTGTGTCTTTAAACTGAAATCCCCCAAAGCACATCTTTTCTTGCTGAGTGTCAATAAAACATATTACATAGACAGTAAAGCTCCCCAACCCGCCTCAAATGAATGGATGAATGAAAATACTAAAAGTATTCAGTTTACTAAGATATAAGAGAGAAAAAAAGCTGCAAATCCTCACATTTGGAAAAACTGGAACTAAAGAAAAAACATAATAAAAAAAATTGAAATAGTTATGAATTAATTTTCTGACTATTGACTAACCACGTTCATTTACATGTATTTCAGATCTAATAGCATAAATTGATTAAATTGATAAAAAAAAAGAACTGTATCACTTGTTATAATGTAGCTGTCAGGAGGAACCTCGATCACATTAGCAGAGAAAGAAATGAGTGGCCAGTATTTAATTAAAGGCTCAATACATCCGTAACCCCGCTAAAGCAGCCAAAAAACAAACTAGATCCTGGGAAATGAGTTTGACTGGTTGTTCACAGAGCGATTCTCTCTTCTTTTTTCTCTTTTTTCTGTGAACCTTGTTGGTGTTTGGCTTTTGTTCTAAAAAAAGGTGGTGCTTCTCGGTCACGGGGCTCTGCAGTGGGAGCCTGTAAAGCCCAGCGGACTGCGGGTTCTCCTGCCCCAGCTGTCCTTCAGCCAGATGCCATGCCAGTGGGGCTGGACTCTGAGGCTGACAGGTGCCACTTAAAAGGGAAACCAGATCACTTAAAGAGGAACAGACAGAGCTGTCGGCCTGAGAGAAGGATCCAGACCCGTCTACGTCTAAATCACTGAACAAAACCCATGAAATGTGTCTGACCACTGTTCTAACAGACGAAATAATGTTGATGTAAGGAAATACTTTTATAGGGATTCAAATTTGAACATTTATACATGATCATTGTTTTTATATTGGGTAACTGTTATGATTAAAGTCATGTGTTATAGCTCAGAGTTTCTTAAGTTTGGGATATCAATGTAATTTTTAAGGAATGAGAAAAGTTTGACCTATAGTCTGTATGCATTAATTCACAGGGTACATCAAAACTGTGAAATATGACATGTTTAACACACCTTTCCCTCCTTTTTGTCATTATTTTATAAGCCTACGTATTGGTATTTTATTGTTATGCAGGCTGCAGCCGTGATCAGTGTGGTGGTTTATGTCTTACATGTGAAGGAATGTTTAAATAAAATAAAAGAAGCTTTAAAGCACCGTTTTTTTAAAATATTATATATGCATTTTTTTTTTTAAAAAGAAGAAGAAGAGAAAATGCCCCTCATTAAGCTGCCTAATAATTCTTCAGTGTGTCAGCTTGTCTCCTGCACTCTCCTGGATCATGTCAGGTGTTGCGCCCTGTTGGCGCCCCCTGCTGCTCACATCGTGAACAACACCCCGGGCCGTGCGGGACATGTTAAAGCACGCTGACAGCGCAAAACCGATCTCTGCACCCCCTCTGCTGTGCACGGACGACCCGGGAAAACAAGCCCCCCCCTCCCTCATTCATGCATTAGAGCAGTGTCGGTGCACTGAAATGATCTGCAGGTTGCACGGTGCCCGGTAAGCCTCTGCTCCCCACCGCGGTCATTCTGCGTTTTAAAGCCGCCACCGTGCGGCTTCTCCCCACACAGTTGAACCTCAACATGACGGTGAGTCCGGCGCAGGGGAGATCTCTCTCTGTTGTGTCTCTTCTCTGCCGCACGCCTTTAAGGTGGGAGGGCCCTGTTCTGCAAATGTTCCATGACGTGCAGATGGGGGGTGCGCAAGGGGTTCTCACGTCCCTGCGTTTCCCCCCCCATTTCAAGCAGGCTATCCCCAGCCTGCCTGGGACCCGCACATGACAGCTGATCCCCCATAAAAACAACAACAACAACAACAACAACAACAGACAGATGTGAGGATGCTCATCATGTGTGGAGACATGCACAGTGGAGCGGGCACACAGTAGGGCAAACAACTCATTTTTATTATTCAAAGCACATTTTTATTCCATGTTTGTGAAATGCGAGTGAGCAACTACAGTTTAAAGCTCATTAACATGTCGCATATGAAGCTTTGGCACATTAAGGTTGGGCTGAATATCAAAATTAATATACTGACTTTAAGTGGAGTTGTGATACTTGATTTTTTTCTAATCTAAGGCTGCATCTTGATTAAGCTGTTGATTATTTTCTTGATTAATTCATTCATTGCCATAAAATGTAAAATTAATGGTGAAAAGTGCACATCTCAATTTCCTAAAGCCAAAGTGGATGCCTCAAATTGATTGTTTTGTATATAATATTAGTTACAAAGATATTTAGCTGAATATCATATAATACTGATGATTAAAACACATTTTATTATCTTGAATAAAGGATTAATTGTGTGGGTTAATTGCAAAATATGCAATAATCATAATTCATCAAAGCCAATAGCTTTTTGAACATCACCCAAAATACTGAGTTTGCTATTATAGAGGATTAAAAAGAAACAGCAAATAGTTGATGATTCATTTTCTCTGCATTGTTGAAGCGATTTTTAAACTAATCCCATCAGCTCTACTGTGATGTAATACATACTGGAGTTCAACAGAGGGCATTGCATGGAGCATGAATTTAACATTTGATTTTGTGCCTATTTGTCATACAGTGATATTGCATACTGGCCTAAATGGAGGCAGCGTTTTATACTGCAGACCCAGAGAACATTTGCCTTTTCTTTATGTATGACTTTATGTTAATTTACACTGTAAGCGGCTCCATTTTAATGTCTGTAAGTGTAACCTGTAATACTGTGTGATCACATATTGATGCACTGTGTGGCGGAAGCCCTTTTTCTCCCCTCATTTCTGCAGCCTTGGTGCTGTAATCTTTGCTGGTAATTATATATGTAGACAGGAACTGGAAAACTGCCACAGACGTTGGCTTGGTTGCCATGGAAACACACAATCATGTCAGATTATTTTCAGGTACTGCTGTGATAATGGCATAAAGTACGCCTGGTTTGAGAGGCTGACTTAAAGAGGCGGCTAAATGAAACGATGGGCGATTGACCAAAAAAGTGAACCAGGTGGAGTTTTTTTTTTTTTTGAATGAATTCATGATGGAGTGAGTGCTGAGGACTTGGAGGAGGATTTAGGTTTTATTCCGTGTTTATTGGTGTTTGTTTGTCCAACCTGCAGCAGTTCAGCCTCCCCCCCTGTAAGTGATATCTCAGTTAGCCATATGACAGCCACTACAGCCAGCAGGGAGGAAAACCTCATTCCTTCCATTCATAAACATTCCCTGTGTGTATGTGTGTGTGTTGTCCCCTCTGCCCCCCTCCATCCTCCCATCTGTTTTCGTGCGAATATCATTAGAGGCCTGCTAGTAGTCGGTTGCATGTATTGCATTCAATCACATGCAAATTTGTGGCAGATTTGAGCCAGTCAGCGGAGCCGCGGTGTAGCTTTAGATAGTGGAAATGCCAAGCAGTGTGGAACATCCTGGGGGACAGACCATTATATTTATAGAGATGGGCGACTTGACCTTCACTGCACATTGAGTATCAGCCATTTTAGTGCCGCTCGTCTAGATACTGAATACAGCATAATGGATCTCAGCTGCAGTGCAGTTAGTTAGCTTCAACTTCATCTTCGGCTTGTTAGAGGCTATATCTAATAATAGCTCTCTGCAATTCCATACTATGGAGGGACTGTCCATACAGAGGCTTTGCATTTGCACTGCTTTTTTTTTTTTTGTTCTGTTGGTTTTATTAAGGAAATGCACTGTGAAATTATAGCTCCGCTGCAGGAAATACAGGCTTGCCATTTGTGTCAGATTCTGAGCTCAGAGGTGACGTTCAACCATAAGTCCTTACATAAGTTTAAATCCTTTGTTCTGCTGTGTAAGCTTTATGTTAAGAGTGAGACCTCTGTTAAAAATGTCTTAGCCACAGCCCAAAGCCAAGGACTCCTATTCATAGAGGCACCCAGTTGTTCTCACCCAGTGGCACTGAGTGAAACTGAGGAGGATGGTCAAAGCGGGTGAGGTATTTATAGTTGTGTAAATTATATTGTGTTGAGAGGCCGAAGTTTCGCGCAAATGACTGAGGAGGAGTGATCATAAGTCCATTAAAACATGCCGTTTGTTGTATTCAGCGGCATCAATTAAGAGCTTCTAAACAAATTATGATAAAAGAGGATTTTGGCAGGTTAGACAGTTAATCAGCTGTTTTGGCACGTGTCCAACCATCACTTCAAATTAAAATGAAAGTCAGATTCAGTCGTTTGTCATGTGCTGTTCCTGTGGTCCAGTTGGTGATCCAGACTGAGTATTTATGTAGTTTCACTTCTATAGTGGATTAATCTAAGCTCACGTTTCACACATAAAGTCTTTCTGTGAAAACTAACTGTGGCAGTCAGATAGATGTGGTGGAGTAAATACTGCAATATCTTGCTGTAGTGTACAGTAATGGAGATAAAGTCCAAAGCAGTATAGACTGCAAGTGAAAATACTATAAATAATAATTAGAATACCCACTGTGAGTATTGTATTATTATGTAGTATATTATTGGATTACTATTACTGATATATATTATATATATTCATGAATAAACGCATCTCAATTAAACACATTCAGGGATTTTATCAAAGGTCTTCCTGATACAACTTTGGTATGATTATGGTAATTGGTATGGTAATGATTATGGCTAATTGTGACTTACGGTGGCAAAAAACAGCTAATGTTCGCAAACTTAAACTAAATATTGTTTTATTACTTTGTTAGCCAGTCTGCTGACTTTAATGACTCTTTCCTAATTATCTACTTATGCTACTTTTAACTAATTTATAAACCTTCAATTAAATCTTGGGGCTACAATGACATAGTTTTGCTTTAATACATAAGTAAGATTTTTTTAATAGTTGTAGATTTATTTGAACTACTTAAAACAGTATACTGTTGGGTAGTTCAATCTAATACAGTTTGTACTATATGTAAAATATCTGAAAAGTAAAAGTCTTGCTGTCAAATAAATGGAGTAAAACCTGCAACTTTTCTCTCTGAAATGCAGCAAGACTCAAACAAAGTACAAATACCTCACAGTTGTACTTAAGTACAGAATTTGGATAAATGTACTTTCCAAATCTGTTCGTTGCCTGTCCATGTCATATTTTCTTTGAAATAACTTGTTGATCAGGACACATCACAGGCTTTGTATTGAAAAAGACAGAAATGTAGATAATAATGTATAACAGAAAACAGAATAATTAACAATGTCACTGAAATGTGATAATCTTATATATAAATGTCTTGATGATATAGCTAAGCAATTAGTCTGAATTTAAATAGAACTGTTTTACTTGAGAGTTGTAAATAACAATATTACTATGCAATGCAAATAAATAAAATTTTATTTTGTGGCTTTCAGTGTACAAAAAATAGTATCATAACAGCATTTAATTTTTGTTAAAATCCTGTAACGAGGAAGTATTTATCGAGGAGATGTGCAGAAGTTTATGTAGAAGCTGTAATAGCACGATGTCACACTGAACTCATACATCTGATTCACAGGATGAGGTTTGCAGCTGCACATAATCTGCAGTATTGTCCTAGTTTTTGCCGTGTTAATGACACCCTCGTCACGACTCTCTCCATTCACAAAGCAAATCCTGTCGTGATGGGAAGAACTGGCTCTGAACAGGCTGTGGGTGTCTCAGAATTCTGAGAAGTTGTCTAATTTTTGCAGCCTCCTCACAGCCAGCCACATGCTGTCTTTTCATTGAGTTCCTCTCTATATACAAACTGAATAGGATCACGCTGTAGGAAATGTACATTCAGAGCTGCTGCACCATGTGATTAGTGTCTTTCAAAGAGGCCTGTCACTTTAGCATTTTTTTCTCTCTCTCTGCTTATATTCACATACTCTGTCTGACTGATTTATATAGATCAAAAATACTTCATGAATGTGTGTACCTGAATGAATTTGAGTCTTCCTCCAGATCACACAATTTCGTGCTTGACTCTGGGGATGAATGAACTCTGTCCGTCTAGAAAGGTGATGTTTAGCTCTTTGCATCATGATATCTGACTCCCCCACTTTGTGTGTAGTGCGAGGCAGCTGCTGCTGTGCTTTGAAACACAGCGAGAGAGGAAAAGCGTCCTTAAACGTGGGCTGTTGTGTAATCCCTCCCAGGGCCCCTTTGCTATTTTTGTGCCTGGGTCCGCACGTCACGGTTGGGTATTTTCTCTGGTGACTAGCTCGCATCAATAGATCTTCTAATGTACACCCAGTCAGCCAGCAGCTTCATGACTGATGGGACTTTACCTTGCTAATTTATTTCATTATTGTTGCCCAGACATGAGGAGAATGGGGAAACGGACTATGCAGCATGAGGAATGTCACATGTGACTGTCGATATGGGACAGGGGACTATTCAAATGTCAGGTTTGTATGAGGATTATATTTGATATCTGAATGTCAGCTGCTGTATGAGCCGAGGCTTTCTTCCCATCAGACCGTGTGCTTTATGTCATTCTGATCACAGTGAGAGCTGTTGATTTATTCTGCATGCTATGTGCTATGTTGCTGTTAGAGTACCACAGAGGGTTTTACCACCCAGCTTCTCAGAAGCCGGTCATCTCCTTATGATATTTATGGATTTGTTGTCAGCGTGAGGCTTCATGCCTGTTCCCTTTAATGGCCAACTTAGCCTCTAATGATGTAATGCAGCGGCATAACGATGCTCTCCGTAGCCAACGTTTGTTTGGTCATTGTCCTCTCTCGTGCGTGGAAAGCAGTAAGGGATGTGCCCCATGAATGTCTGCCGTTCAAATAAATCTCTCGATAAAGTAATTTCTTCATCCATGTGGACATACTGTACCACAGTCAGCCCACAATCGTCCTGAAACACACCTACTGCCACCCACCTGCCTGCTGTTGTTGCACGTCATTGCTGCTGTGTCATATATTTTTGTGAAGGTTAGTGTTTGTTGCCGGGAGTGGGAGAGATTTGCAGTGAAAGGTCTGCTGGTACAGTCTTTATACAGAAAAAGTCTGAATCTGTGAAGAGACTTGTCAATGAGACTCTGAATATGTCGGCTCTGCTCCCTCTCTATCGTGGTTAGTTCAAAGGTATGCATTGTTTCTGAGGGTCTTATCTCGCTGTCACTCTGCACCCATATTCCCCTTCCCTCCTCTCGTAGCTCACAGAGGATGGAAACTAAGCAATGAGGTCAGACCGACCTTGAAAGGGAGCTCCCTATCAGGCCTCTGAATTTTGTTACCCCGAGGCAACCCACTTAGTTTAACCTCCGTAAACCTCCCCGTTGAAACATGGACCGTTCCAATTTGAGGCAGCCCTCGCCATCCTTCATATGCCTTCATTATCTTTTTCCTTCACTGCACTGGAAGAAGCCCTCAAATTTGTCCGAAAGCAGAACTACTGAACCATAAACAGCCAAAAGAGGCAATGGGCATTTGCAAATAAAAAACAAAAACAAAGGGGAGATTATTATCCTTACAGCTGCTTTCAAGCATCTCTTGGCATCTCGAGAGTCACCTTGGCTTCGTATCCTCTGGTTCATGCCTGAGGAGTGTGTGGTGTGCTAACAAAGAAAGAGAGGGAGTGAGAAAAAGAGAGTGCGAGTCGGAGGATGTCCTAATTAAGGGGAACTCAGAGGGTTTGAACCAGATAATCTTACATAACCTCGTTAGGGAGGACACAGCATTTGATACTGAGAAGATGAAAATGACGTGCCCTCAGAGACCCGTCCCCATGGTGTGAGACAAAAGTATAGCGGCAAAAGCAAGGGGGGTGATGATGAGTCCGGCATGTTTATGTACAGGACAGTATGTGGTCCCGTGCTGCTCGGCATGGAGATGTTGACACCACTAACACAGTGAGGTTAAAGGGTTTGAATCCCATGAGAGACAAGGAACGTGAGGATGTTACGATAAGATCCTGGCATAAGATAAAAGTGTAGAGCAGAACATTTTGGTGTTTTATGTAGATATCGTAATCCTTTTAATTGGGTGTGGGAAGACTCATCACAGTTCACCTGTACGTTCTGACATGCTTCGACACACATAACATACTTCAAGAAAACAATTTCTCAGATATTATGTCGTCCATCTGTTTTATTTTTGGTCGATTTTTACTTGTCTTGGCATTCAAACCTCCACTTTTTTTTTGTTTGTAACAGCCTACAGAGTTAAATTAAAATGTAAAAATTACATCTGGGATATATGATAAATTAAGTACCTGTGTGGCATGTTGTGGATATTTGACAGCGAAGATGACAATTTGTGTAATTTCTTGAAGCATCACTTTGTATATACTTATTTCCTCCTACCTACATATTTGCACTTGAAATAGTAAATATTCTAATAAAAAAAAAAATTAAACTTTATTGTCATTACAAATGTATAAATACAGAGTAACGAAATGCAAGTTTAGCATCTAATCAGAAGTGCAAAGAAGCAGCAAGTGCATTATATATAAAAATTTCACATTAAGGAAAAGGACTTGATTTTGAGATTTCTGAGGCTTGCTGAGAGGAGTTTGTGCTGTTATGAAGGATTGGAATTCATATGACATACAGCTCACACACCTACATACACAAAATAAACATACACACATATACAACCATTCATGACACATAAACAACAGTTAAAGCATGTGCCTAAAATACCTACACACATCTCTGCACGTTCAACAGGGCTTCTGCAAATGTGGGGCATCTGCCAGGGTTGACATGAGGTACCTTATTTAGAGACTGGTAAATAGAAAAGACTTTTTGTTTCCATTCCTGCTGTGATGGAGCTCATTATGAATTTTATACTCAAACTTTATGAGGAGGACTTTTGGGAAACAGCCTTGATTAGCTCTCTCTAAGGAGGTGTTTTGAACTCAGATTTAATTGTAGAATTGACTGTTGAGGGTTAACTTTTTTTCCACATTTGTTGTCTTGTGCATCTCCACGTGATTCTAGTTTAGATGACTGTTTTTCATAAATCCATATTTTAATTGTCTAATTGTAAATTCTGTCTGATTTCTTTCAGATGACCCTTCCCCGCAGTCAATTCACATATATGTTAATATCACTACAGTTACATAACAGACAGTGTCCTTGAAAATCGATCCCAAAGAAAGTGACATTGGATTCATGGAGTCACTTGAAACTACTGCAGGGGTGAAAAGCTCCATAGAGGGTCAGGACAGAAATGTTGCACAGAAAAAATGCACCTCAGAGGCAGCACAGAGTAAAAGGAGTCCACCAGCTGAATTGGAAGGCAAAAGGTGGCACCAACAACTGCAGGAAGGTCAGAGCGGAGACACGTGTGGTTTCAAAGAAATATCTGACTCAGGGAAATCACTGCAATTAGAAGAACAGCTCTCCCAAACCCAGCCCACAAGCCCACAAGACTATGAGGTGTCTTCATATCAGTCCACAAAACCATTTCCCATTGGCAGACAGAAAGCTGTAGGTCACTTGGTTTCTGCACAGTCCCCGGGACCTGCGTCTCATGGGAAGTCCACCGGTTCACCTGAAGTCCAACAACAGTGCTCCCATTCAGGGATGGATCAGCTGTCAGAGACTGTGTGCAAGGTGGAACAGAAACCACAAAAGCCTGGGAAGTATGTTTGTGATTACTGTGGAAGGGCATGTGCCAAACCCAGCGTGCTTAAGAAACATATTCGTTCACATACCGGGGAACGGCCCTATCCATGTGTCCCCTGCGGATTCTCCTTCAAAACCAAGAGTAATTTATACAAACACAGAAAGTCCCATGCTCACTCAGTCAAAGCTGGAACAGTGCCACTCTCAGAACTTGGTTCTTACAATGCCAATACAGACCAGGGGTCTTTTGAAGGGGAAGGAGAGTTATTCTCTGATGCTGAGCAAAGCACAGACACGGACGAGGACACTCTTAACGACCCGCTGCTGCTGCTGGACTCTCCAGTGGAGGGATCAGATAACACTGCTGTAAAAGTACTAAATCTCATTGCTCAGAAAAAGGGAGCCACGTCGATGTCAGCTCAGGATGGTTCATCCCAGCCCCAAGAAATCAATGCACCTCCTGCCGCTGCCGAGGCTAGCCGTGCAATTCAATCTTGCACGATCAAACAGAGGCTCGCACTTCGGCTTTCTGAAAAAAGAAGCAGCGACTCCGACCACAATCTGTCCCTCCCAAGTCAGTCTAGCAAGGGCAGCACAGACTCTGGCTACTTCTCGCGCTCCGAGAGTACCGAGCACCAGACTGGACCTCCGAACACTAATGCAAAGTCCTATCAAGAAATTATGTTTGGCAAGTGTTACAGGCCAAGCCCTAAACAGACGGCAGCTTTTGTGGCCTGTAGCACAGACTCAAGTGAGTATACCGGGAAACGCTCGGAGAAAGGTGTTTCCCGAGTTTTCACCCAAGAAAAAGACACTGTTGAGTCAATCAAAATAAACACCAAGTCATTCACGAGGGAAGAGGTAAAAGAACCCGAGTTAGATGCTGGCTCCGATGTGGGGCCTCTGATCAGAAGCAACTCAATGCCAGCAGCCTCAGCAGTGTGTCTGACTATGCCTCAAGCCCTCAGAGGCAGCCACTCATTTGATGAGAGAACAAGCACTGGGGGCATGAGGAGACTCAGGCGGCAAGCTGCTTTCGAACTCTCTGCACATGATGGCCATGCAGACACTGACAGCCATGGAAAGATGAGTGAGAGTGGCTTTTCACCCTCAGGATTGGAAATGGAAAATTACCCCTCTATGGCATCTAATATGAGCCATCAGAGACATGCAATGGAACTGTCAACACGGAAGCGTCGGAAAGAGAAGAGGGAAGAGGAAGATTTGCCAGGTCAATATGAGGTCCATCATGAACAGTGTGAAGAAATGTGTGATTCAAGCAAGGAGTATGATCCGAAACAAGCTGCAACAAGCATTATGGCATTAGGAAAAGGACATTCGTCGAGTATGCTAACACAGATGGACAGGTGTGATATGGATATATCAGTGAGCCTTGAAATGTCGGGTCGAAAAACTTTGGGAAATGTAATTTCTGTTATCCAGCACACAAATTCAATAAATAGGCCTCACTCTGAACAGTCAGAATCGTACAAGTATCATGGGAAGAGACAGGAAGGTATTTGTTCATTTCAAGCTATGGAGGCGAGTGAGTCTTATGAGATGGAAAGGAGTGATAGCAGGCTAAGGCAGTCGTTTCAAATGGGCCCCAAACTTGTGCGGCAGCCCAACATACAAGTCCCAGAAATTAGGGTCACAGTAGAGCCTGACAGTCCAGAAAAAGCTCCAGAGGTGCAGGTTAAGGAGCAAGAGAAGCATGTGGAGGAGTTTCAATGGCCTCAAAGGAGTGAAACTCTAGCACAATTCCCTCCAGAAAAGCTCCCTCCAAAGAAGAAAAGGCTACGCTTAGCTGATATTGAGCACTCCTCTGGTGAATCTAGTTTTGAGTCTGCCTGCACCAGTCTCTCCCGCAGCCCGAGCCAAGACAGCAACTTATCTTATAGCTCCACTTTCTCCTTTGACAGAGAGGAGAGCTTGAAGTCAGTCTCTCCAGCCAGACAAGATGAATTTGGCAAACCACTAGAACTTTTAGCTGTGCCAGGGAGTGGGCACTCCCTCTCTGTGCTCAACCCGCGTCAACAACATGAAATGAGACGCTCCTCCTCAGAGCAGGCGCCGTGTAACTTGCGCAAGGAGTTCCCAGAGGTACGCAGCATATCATTTGACTATGGCAGTCTTTCTCCAACATCCAAAGTTAGACACGTGGACATCAGCGCTGGCCACTCTGCTGTGAGGGAGAGGAGGAAGGGAAACTTGGTGAGACAGGAGTCATTGAATATGGACACTGAGGTAACACAAGTCCCATCACAAGTGTTTCCGCAGTATCTCAGCAGCGCCTCCACTCCATTCACAGCAGTTGCTGTTCTGCCGCAGACTTTGCCAATATTCTCCACCGGGAATACATTTCCCCAGCTGTCACATCCGAGCCTGTTAGTTCCTGTAAGAATACAGACTCATGTGCCATCTTTTGGCAGTATCACATACACTTCAGTATCACAGATTTTCGACAATCAGTATGACAGTATTAGCTCCACTACGTCCACCTCTCACACTTCGCGTTTGTTTGGAAATCCTGATTCTCAAAATGTATTTGCTTATAACAGACCACCTTCAATGCACAACCTCAATGTTGAAGCCCTTGATTTGTCATCAGCTAAACTCAAGACAGGCATCCCCCTCTCTTTGACCTCCAGAACTATCTCAACCACTAACGCCTCCAGTGGTGGTGCAAACAAACGGATGCTATCCCCTGCCAGCAGCCTGGACCTTTTCATGGAGGTCAAGCAGCAAAAACGAGTAAAAGAAGAAAGAATGTTTGGGCAGATTGTAGAGGAGCTGAGTGCTGTGGAGTTGGGAAAATGTAGTTTGAGCGAAGAGAAGGGGCACAGGTCAGAGATGCAGGGTGCATCTATACCTCATGCTCAGGATGACTCACATAGGAGTACATTTATTACACTTCAGCAAAAAGTGACAGAGGCCATTGACCACAGACTTGAGTCAGCTATGGAAAGTAGCTCCCTGGAAACCAGCTCGCCTCCTTACTCCATGGTATCAGTCAGCGAAGTGAAAGAAGTTGGCACAGAGAAACGAGTGCAGATGGATATGGTGGCACAGCTGGTTACGAGTCAAGACCTGACCTCAGACGCAGAGCATTCAAGACTGTTATCTCAGTTTCCAAGTCTTCGCACGACGACAGGTGTGAGCTGGTGCTATCTCAACTACACCAAGCCAAGCTGCTCGCACAGCAACGCCCCTTTCTCCTCTGTGTACGCCACCTGGTGTGTGAGTTCCCACAACCCAAACCCTCTTGAACTGAGTACCAGTGCTGCTCTGGCTCTACTGCGGTCCAAACAGAAGGGAGACAAAATTATATACACCGTGGCCGCCATGTGTCAGCCTGGCACGGGGAAACTGGTTTCATCCCTCATTCTGTGGAGGCAGACCATGGAACAGGTGAGATAATGATTCCATTTCTGCATTGTCTCTAAGCATACTCTTGTCTTACATGTTGAAATAAGCACATAGGTCCTAAACAGATTTAATTCTTGTTAATATCACCATCAACAATGAAGGAATTATATATTATTAAGAAATAAATACATATAATCAAGCTGGTACTGGGCAGTTTTCCATCCCAGTCGCCCCAAATGTTAGCAAGAGATAACTGCTTGAAATCTAGAAAGTTTGAAGGATCTTATTACCCAGAATATGGCAAACTGCACGCTTCAAATCTTTTGGCAGAAAGTTCAGTCACAGTTGGCAAGTCTCTAGAAATAATTTGCCTGCTGCTTGTTATGATGTTATAAGCTTTGATTCATCACTTGCTCTGCATTTTACCATGAGCAAAAAAAGGTCTGGCAGAGAAAATACCAGACACCAAAATTACATACAAGTAAATATCATGCTTCTTGGCAATGGGATGCTTGAACTGAATTTAGGCTGATCAAATGTATATATTGTGACACCAAGCAAATCATGCCTGGCATAGAAAATAAAAAAACTTGAAAAAAAAAAAAATTGGAGTTACTTATACCGTGTTTTTTGAGCAGAAGCAACAACAGCTTAATTCATGTTTGCACAACATGCTGTGTAATGCCATGTGTGACATACAATATTGGAAGCATCACGTTACACTGTCGATACAGTGTCCACTTGAAATGGATGTTAACAAAATGTTTGTTCATCTGATTCAGCTGCAGAGGAAACCGGAGCCCAAAGAGGTGGAGATCACCTACGGGAAGAAGGTGAAAGACATCAGCTGCAGAGTGAAAACTACCAAGGAGGAGTGGAAAGAGAGAGAGGCTTCCACAACTCAAACAGTGCCAACACGAATTAAGATCTTCGAGGGAGGGTCAGTCAAGATATTAGTTATCATAACACTTGTCATTTCTGCTAACAGCAAGTACAGCAGCTATATTAGGATGCTGGTGCATACTCTGTCTATTGGCCTGTGCTCTTTTTACATATTCAGGACTGTCTTATGTATTTCTGCATCAGAAGACTGTATCTATCTTTCAGGTACAAGTCCAATGAAGATTATGTGTATGTCAGAGGTCGAGGTCGGGGGAAATACATTTGTGAGGAGTGTGGTATTCGCTGTAAGAAGCCAAGTATGCTGAAAAAACACATCAGGACCCATACAGACGTGAGACCATACATCTGCAGGGTCTGCAACTTTGCTTTTAAAACTAAAGGTGAGGATTTTTTAGGCTTGTAAACTAGAATGTAAGAGACTTATTTTATAGATTAGACCAATAATACAAAGATTTTATTTTAAATAATGGTAAATAATTTAAGAAACAGTGAACGTACATATCAGATTTTAAAAGTACCATTTGTTGCAACACCAAACACTGTACTTTGCTACTATTTAGATGTACTGTGGTGCAATGGTGTCCTCATTATTTTATTTACTGTCTTTATTTCTGGGAAAATATTCCGATCTGGACTTGGCTGCCATAAAACTGATTCTCTTGTGATACGAAAAACAACTTTGAGTGTGTGGGGGCATAAAAGTTTGAGTTATGTTTTGCTCCTTCGAGAACAAATGCAGGTATTTTTCAGTGAAAAATCGTAATACCAAAAGAAAAGCACAAGTCTTATGTGCTACTTGTTTCATCCTTTTCCAGGAAACCTGACTAAACATATGAAGTCAAAGGCACACATGAAGAAATGTCTTGAATTAGGAGTGTCAGTGACAATGGATGAGACGGAGATACAGGAACATGGTAAGATACTGGCGTGTGTAATATTCTTGGACAAGCAATAAATTACAGCAGAACAAATTCAACTAAACTGATCTGTTTTTCTGTTAAAGTGGATGACATCCAACAAGAGTCCAAGACAGAGGTGGTGGTCACAACCAAACACCAATTCTCAGATGCAGAGGATTCTGATGGCATGGATGAAGAAGCTGACGAAATTGACGAAGATGATGATGAGGACGATGAATATGAGGGAGACTCCACTCCAAAGTTGCGTTCAAGAAGCACGAGTCCTCAGCCGTGTGGAGTTACTTCTCTGTCAGTCACAGCTACTGCTGCTGTCCATGGCTATTCCCTCACCTCCCTGCCCGGCTCTGATGTCCGCCAACAGCCCTCTGGCAGGCGGACGGGCTCGGATCAACGACCTGTCCTTGCAACAGACCAGAGAGAGAAGTCCATGGATGAAGACTCTCTGACTATGCTGTCTCCAGACCAGGCCAGCTTCCTATTTGATCCCTATTCTTCTTGTCTGCTCTCTCCTGGTTGGGAGTCCCCCATCAGGGAGCCCTCCCCATCACGTCTGCGTTACCCGTCTCCGAGGCGAGAACTCTCCCCACGAGGTCGCTCCTCTCCCAGATGGGATACCTCCCCGCTAAGGCCTGGCTCGCCCAGCTTCACACCCATTCAGCACCTCTCCCCAGTCTCAATCGAACGACCCATGTCTCCCGGGACAGAGATGGCTGGGAAGCGAGAGTCTTCAGTTAGAGGCCGGCAGAGAGTTGTGCTGAGGGCAGTTTCACCACGCAGAGGTTCACACCAACACAAAGGCAGCGGTGATAAAACCAGACACCAGGCAAAGATGGAAATGGCTCAACAACAAGCAGCCTTTGAAATGGAAATGGTATGTACCATAATGAGCTCTGCACTCAACTGCACCTCTGCCAAAAAGGGATTTAGTACTGTTTGTTAACTCCCAAGGCAGATTTGGATAATATTTGATGGAAAGTTAGACCATGAGAAAAGGAACAAGTCATTAGGTTTTGGTTAAGATTCCAAATTTTTAAAGGATTTCTGCATACTTCAAGAAGTATGCATTTTTAGTATTTTCTTATAAACTGCTGAATGTAAACATGTATCCTATAATTGTCTATTACTAAGTAAATTTTGATATTCATCCAGATTAGATTCTAAAGAAGTAATTTATTAAAATAAAAAATAGTATATAAATATAATAGTAATAAAGTATATGTCAGGTGATGTGGTGTTGCACTGGGTGACATGTTGTAATGTATTCCAGTCAGTCAAAAATACATCAGTCTGCTGTAAATACTCACTAGAGCATTAAAAGTGTAATCCACACCTGAAAATAGTCCCTTTACAAATTTAACTCTGTGTGAGTAATGTTTTCTAAAAACTACAATGGCGACTTGTTTTAGGATGTTATTGTTGTGTACTCACTTTTTAGAGAACTAAATGTATTCATGATCCATTCTTAAAGAACACAAATGCCACAGACAGGGTAGGGACTAAGACATTGTTGGTTGTGGTCTTTTCTTCAGATTTGTTGACTACGATAAAAAATACAGAATACCAGAACCTTATTGTTTAACGGATTATGTAGCCGTGGCAGGGCTGTTCTCCAGGTGCTGTCTTAAGTGTTATACTTAGTAATGCTGTATTTCTCACATTTCTGCCTTCTTGCTAACTGTAATATATTTTCACACGAGAAATTATCTTGGCGATGCTGAAACTGCTCCTAACTCTGCCAATATGTCGTTTCAGGATCAAAGGAGCAGCTTGGCTTCCAGTCTGCCTGGTGCTGCCAGTTCTCATCACCAGAACATCCTCAGCCACCTCCCTCTTCACTCCCAGCAGCAGGCTCACAGTTTGCTCCCCGTCGTTCCTGTTGGAGGGCTCCAGATGTTACACTCCCCGCCTTCCTCCAGCACTGATGTCACCCCCTCCTCAGCGCCAAGCCCCCAGAGCAGCGAGGGCCAGCATTGCAGCAGCAGGGAGGGCTCTGTTCACGGGCTGGAGATGGGAGGAGAAGATATCAGAGGCCAGAACCAGCTGTCCTCCCACGAGGCCGTTCAGGAGAAAAGCCTCGACCCCGGCGTCAGGGACAACAGACAGGAGGAGAGCGTCCAGACCTGCCTGAAAGCCATCGCCTCACTGAAGATTACCACAGAGGACCCTCACTGAAGCCCCCTTTTTCTGTCTCCTTGATTTGATCCAGGAACAGATGCTCCCCTGCTACACTTGCAACCTTGGCGTCCTCAGCCCTTTAGGCACATAACCTCATCTTTATCCCATTAGAGGCAATATAATAACACTTCCTCTGGTCTTGCACATACTCCAGACAGCTCCTTTTAAATCTGATTGGTGATCAAAACCTTCACAGTGAAGAAGAAGCCCACCCTGTCTGATGTGCTCATCTCTTCAGAGACTTTGAAATGATGGACGAGCAGCAGGATGTCTTGCAAGGTGGAGAATCATTATTGGGTGCAGGTGCAATATGGAAAGATATTATGCTAATATGCCTTTGTTTGACATAGTAGTTTGCGTACAATTGCACATAAATTATATTTATGGATTCTGTACAAATGTCCTTAACATATACTCCTTCTTAGATGCATACAAACAGTGTATTTTACTGTATGTGTACTTTGAAAATAGACTGTTGTTTAATGTAATCATATCAAGGTGTGATGCAGTAGTGCAGTAAATAAAGACTATTTATAAGGGGAAAAGTATGTGTATTATGAAACAGTCTGACCAAATTTTAAGTAGACGCTTCTTGTGCAGTTTGGTGCTTTTAATCAAGCGACAAGGGTCTGTGCCTTTATTTTGCTTTTCATCATTTTGTTATCAGAAGGTTGCTGTTGAATAAGGAAAAATGTCGACGAGGTACTCTTTATTCAGAAATGTCGGCGCTGTCAGAGAGTTTGCTCAAAGGAAAGCTTTTTCTTTTTTGTTCCGTCAGTTCTGCTGACAGACGGATGCAGCTTGACTTATGTGAAACAATCTTAAAAAATGTTTCTTTTGTTGCATTTTTCTTAATGTCGTGGTTTTTATCTTGGTAAAAATGCATGGGATTTGCTATTGCACAAAACTAGAGGAAGTTAATATGTAATTATGAATACTGTAAGATGTATTTATATATTAGAACGTGAGCACTTATTGATACTGGTAAATATTTGACTACTATTTATATGGTATATCTGTACTTATGCAGCAGTGATGCAGTTATGCAGTGAGCCATGCTGGCATTGCTTTTGATCTCATGTCTTTGCTTTGATTAAACAGCTTTTTTTTCTCTCTTATACAGATGACCATAAGCATTTTATGAGTTTTGACGATGCACTTTCATCCTTTCATCTTTGATGTTTAACTGACTTGGTCAGTGAAAACGGGGGAGTAAAACATATTAAGTTCTCTTGTGGTTTTGAAACATTCCAGTCGTTTTTTCACTTTTCTCATTTTGTGAAACATGTTGCACACAAATTCAAGGGGCTATGATGATCAGTCAGTAGTGTGTTTTCTTGCATTTCAAGTGTAACTGGATAAATCAATATCACTTACTGTAAGTTATACTAAAGTAATGATGTTAACAGCGTGAGTTGGTTGACTATTACTGTGCTTTAGCTCAAAATGTAAGTAATCATTCACCAAATGCATTACTTCTTCTCTGTATATATATGTGTATTTTTATGATTTAAACTATTTTTGCAGTGTTGAATTCTGAAAACTTTTTATGCAGATTGTTAATATCTCTTTAAGAGGTAAAATGTCTGCAGTTGACGCAACAGAGGTTTAATGAGGGCGAAAATAGCACAGTGTTGATTGCTAACACAGTGTGTCTCATCTTTTAAAAAAAAGTGTATTCACATCTTCAAGTGGTTATGTTGCCAGTTTGAGAATGGATTTCGAAATCAGAAAACACTTTGTTCACTCATGTTTACATAAAAAATTTTAAAGGTGCACTGCTTTAATTTTCTTTCCCTTTCTAAAGATGTATGTAGCTTTGATTTCATGGTTATGTAATTTTATTTGTCGTGGTAACGGTGCAGAATGCTCATAAAATGTGAAGGGAAAGTGAAGCCCTCTATTTGCTTTTGCATACAGTATGTATTCAGATTGTGTTTGTGTTTCGTTTTTATTGTGTATTCATATTTACTGAACTGCATTGTGCCTCTCATGTCTATGAAATTCCCTGTAAAACACACAGAGGACAAATCATTTTACCTCTCAGCTAAGATTTTTTGAGGAAAAAAACCTCAGTAGCCAATCCGTTGTTTAGCTATTTGCATCAAAACTGGTTAGTCAGGACGGAGTGCCTCTTTTATGCTATGGGGACTTTATTGTTTGGTGCTCTACTTTTTCAGATTAAATTCAAAATTGTTTTAAAAGAATACACTTCTAACCCAAGCATGTGTGTTGCAGCTTATTTCACATTTTTAACTCTATTATTCAAAATGGCTCCATACCTTTCCTCCTGCATAAGTCACGATTGTTTAAATTAGAGCACACAAGGAAGGGTTTTCAGATGAAATCATTCACATTTTATCTTGAGGGGGAGCGTGGAAAAAAAATCTCCAGAGTGGAAAAATTGCAGACTCCTACCAGTGACATCCTCTGGTGAAAAATTATTACTGCAGTCATAACATGGAACAAGAAAAATAAATGAATGCTTCCAAAAATAGCTCTCACCTTGTGGGTAATATTCAACCATTTTAAGGTTGCATCAAATTCAGCTCCATTGTGTATCAGCAGCACATTCAGTGTAATTCAGCGCCTTGTAAGTAAATACTGCATGTGTTAAGCACATATTAAGCGAGGAAATGACTGTGATCTTAGAGCGTATTATCTTCTCAGGGTTGGGGAGGAGGTCTGTTCTAATTCTGGCCAATCAGAGAGACAGTTAATTTTTTTTCTCTCTTGCTCAGTGACTAGGCCTGTCAGGCCCATTTGTTAGAATAATTATATGGCTGTTAACAGCATCCCAGCTTAAAATAAAATGAGTACTGCATTGGTTTAAAGCAGCAGGGGCATTGAATAAAATGGCTGCTGAGGAACACAAAAATCTTTAAATGATGAAGCGCAGCTACTGTATTTCATCCCCCTGAGGTGAATTCCTGCTAGATTAGAATCAGAGGAGGATTATGGGTTGTTTTTGTAAGTGGAGTGTCCTGGACGGACAGAAACACACAGTACTTCTGTCCTCCCTCTCTCTGCTCAGAGTGAGCTGTGCTCCTCTGGTTTATTTTGAGGTGGTCTTATCACAGCTGTTGTGTCTGTGGTGGCAGCCTGTCCAAGCCCCTCGACACTCTTCCTTTTCCCACTCTGGCCCTTGGTCCTGGTAAGACCCTGTTTACTTGTTACCTTGCTTCTTCAGGGACATTTACACTTTAATAACCTTAAATCCTGTGCTTGAGGTGGTTTCCAAACCTCTTTTTATTCTTAAGAAGGTTCTAATAAGTGTTTGAATTTGATGGCTTTCTGAAGTTTGCCAAGTTTGTTAAAAAAGAGTAGTTAAATTCACTGAGACTTGCCTGTGCCATGTGTTACCAGAATGGAAAGAGTTTCATTGTGTTTAAGAAAACACAACAATTTTCTTAATGATTTATTTCTCTGATTGACTTCTTTCTTTCTTTTCTTGGATAGTAAAGAAATCAATAAGGCCTTTTTCCTACAGTCATTTATTTTTTGCATTTGGATATCGGCCTTCATTAAAGATATTGGATATAGATGGGGTCACTTATGTAATAGAGACATTTTTTTTTTAGTTTGAAAAGCAGGTTTTGTATGCACAACCACTGACATTGACATCAATAAGAGAGGATTAGAAATAAATAAATAAATAACTTGCCCATATTAAGAAGTTCCTAAAATAGCCTGTGGGGTCTGGAACAGGTGCCATGTGCTCTGCTTGTGAAAGGCAGTATGAAGGCTGCACTAATTTTATGCACGTAAACAGGCTCTGGCTGTGAGCCTGTGAGAGGCACAAACAGGCATCGTATTATTTCATTTCAATCACTGTGGTGGACTAATAACATAATAATTACTTTAACTGACTGGGCTTGAATAAAAAAAAAGGTGACACTTTCCTAAATATGTCTCAAGAGTAAAGTATGATGAGCAGCCAGGACCAAGAAAGTACTGAATGTCTGAAGCAGAAACAATCATATATGTGTTTAAAAAAATCATATGATGTTTCTCACAGGGACCTTTAATACAGAACATACAGCTGAGGTGTGTGGTGATTAAACAACCAGTTTCACAACCCATGAGTCTGCATATCTTAATGGTTCTAAATAAAAAATATTTAAAAATATATGTTATAAAATGTGACAGTCCAACATGATGTACAGCCAATCATCCAATCATCCAAAAGCTGGAGTCAGAAAATATTTAGCATTTTTGCTTGAAAAATTACTGAGTGCTACAGCTCTAATCTGTGAAAGGCAAATATCGGCTTACATATCAGCTTGGCTGATTTATTAGTCCACTGTGAAGCTCTATCGGTCGTCTTCAAGGTTACAGTGAAGAAAAGCAGTGTGTAAATAATGAAATGAATGATGGCTGAATTCCACTTAGCTGCTTCAGTTTCAGGGTCCTGGTATTGTTCATGCCGACTCACTGTCACACTGTCACGGCTTACTGGGACACTTAAAGAACACAGCCACTGTTAATGTTCTTAGTAACACCTGTGTCTTTCCTAGCATGACATTGATTTTATAGACTGGTTAATTGAACTATTAAAATTCACATTTATGAATGATCACTGCTTTTCTTCTCCCCTCAGTACTGGCTCAGAATAATGGAGGCTTGTCAGGAGAGCAGCCCTGCACCCGCGGGTCCTGAGGCGTTGCCAGCCGAGGGTCAGCACATTGACCTGACAGAGGACCTGGCCCAGCAGCTGGAGGACATCATTAGCACCTACCAAGCTGCTGAGATTCCCGCTGAGCCAGAGGACGCAGAGGAGGTCACAGCCGTCAAAGAGGCAGACGCCCGCAAGGACCAGAAACTGGAGAAGAAGATGCTCAAAAATCTAGGTGTTTTGTTTTTTTTCAAAGGGTTTTATTGATTTTAGCCGAGGTGGGTTTCATTCAGCTCAGTCAGCAAAAGTCCAAGTTGTACTGAAACTGATAGGCGTGTAAACGGAGCTGTATCGCGTGTAAGTGCATCCATCTGCGACAGACGAGCAGGTAAAATAGTATTTCCACAAGCCTTTTATTGTTGGCTTCAGTTGACGCAGGTCACTGTTTGGGGCAACAGATTTCTTGTAACCCCCGGCAGGTACTCCAAAATAATTTCTCTGTTGATTTACTTTACATGTACATATCAGAGTATGATAAATTAGATTCAGTCCTTGCTTGTATTCATCATATCTTAAACTCAAACTCAGGAAAGGAAGCCATGCTGCTGATGCAAAGTTTAAACAAACTCAACACTCCAGAACAGAAACTGGAAGCCATCATCAAGAAGCACGCTGAGCTGGTGAGTGGTGATTGACATGGAAAACACACCGGTGGTATGTATCTCGACCCTTATCAGCACATGGTGGATCTTTCTGTGTATTTTTACAGTTGGAGGAGCATCGGAGTGACCAGAAGCAGCTGAAGGTCCTGCAGAAGAAGCTGCTCCAAGTGATGAAGGAGAAGGACCAGCTGCAGAGCGAGCACAGCCGGGCCGTGCTGGCTCGCAGTAAACTGGAGGGGCTCTGCCGAGAGCTGCAGAGGCACAACAAGACCTTAAAGGTACTTCAGCTCCTTTCATGTATGCTCCGCATGTAGTAGTGGATGTAGGCTGTGTTATTTAAGAAAACCTGAACACCTAAAATCTCTTTCAAGCATGGCAGCTGCTGAAATAGCCATTTGCTGTTAGTTGATTTTTGGTGCTGGGTGTTGCAACCATTTGTTGCACTCTACAGGAGGTGACATCAGCTGGCACCAAAGGTCAACCTTTATATCAAAGCTCAGGATTTGACCTCTTAACCTGCCACAAACACAACTCAAGCCAAGTGCTGTTCAAACTGGCACTTTTTTATGGAGATCCTAAAGTTTACAAAGATGTTGAATTCAGCTCATTAGGCTGATATTTTGGGAAAAAGTAAAGGAAAAAAGTCATCTACAGTATATTTACATTGGTGGTTTTGAATATTTCCCTCTGAGCTAGACATATGAGACAACTTTTATAAACATGCGATGAAATTCACATGTGAAATATACATTTTAAGAGATATAAAATTGTTCTTATTCTATTCTAATTTAAATTGAATTAAATTTTAGTATTTGTTAAACATTTTCTGGGTGTAGCATGGAGAGGGATACAAGTACATTTCATTGTGCAATCTTTTATTATAGAATATATATATGAGGACTATAAAACCTTACACCTTGAAAAAAAAGGCAAGTTAAAATGTGGTTAGCCTGTTGTAATGTTGTAATTACTGATGTAGTAATTTATAATTTCTAGTAGTTTGAGTAGTAATGGTAAAACTGTATTATGACTGTAGCACAACTAAGAAATTCAATTTCTTCCCAACAAGCTAAATGTTATTTATGCTATTTATACAGACTTATATAGCATCTCTAAGAATAACTTGTGAGTTGATTAATCAATTAGATTTTTTTACTTTTTTGGACATTTATAAACAAAACAAACACAAAAGATGAGGAAACAGAAGAAGAGCAATGAAGAAAGCTGAAGAAAGTAAAGAATTAGATAGAGCAACATTGCGGGGAGGGTCTTTGAAGGTGAGCTACAATGCACCATAGAGAGAGGGGAAGGGATGAGGAAGTTGTAACTGCTAAAATGTTTAAGTTAAATCCACCCTCCTCCACTCTCCTACCAACTTTAACTTTGACTCTTAGCTCCCAGCATGGCTGCCAATTGGAGCAGTAGTCAATTAGTTGTGAAGCCGACGATGTGAAACGACAAAACAGTTGTTGCCTAGGAGGTGGGAAAGACACAGCGTTACACGGACACCTGTGAGCTGAAGATGCCCCAAGCTCTATATCGCTATAATAACTGTGAATGTATTGTATACAAGGTTGTTTTGACCTTTAACATCCATCTCTGAAATGCAGGAGGAGACCCTGCAGAGGTGCAGAGAGGACGACCTGAAGAGGAAGGAGATCACCACCCACTTCCAGGGGACGCTGAGCGAGATTCAGGCCCAAATCGAGGAACACAGCAGCCGCAACACCAAGCTGTGCCAGGAGAACAGCGCCCTGGCAGAGAAACTCAAGGGGCTCATTTCACAATACGACCAGCGAGAGGCGGTATTGATCCTGCCACATACTGAGCATGCATGGGTTCAAAAGAGACTCACACAAAGTTTAACAGTGAATCTCCAGACCCCAATCTACATGTAAACCTGCCTCAAACTACCTGAACTGCACTATCTGGGCCTGCGTGCCACTTCCAAAACACATGAATTATTTTCACATTTCACCCGGGTCTTACATTTATTAGCTGCAGTATTTCAGTTTTATGTAGCCAGTGCTCCCTGAGCAAGAAAACGAAACAGCTCTTGGTGTGAAAGCCACTCATAAATTCACCGAAATTGTCTTCCAGAATCTGGAAAAGGTCTTCAAACACAGAGACCTGAAAGAGAAGCTGCTGGAGACCAAACTCACACAGGCGAACATGATACTGAAGGAGGCAGAGGAGAAGCACAAGCTGGAAAAAGAGCTTGTATGTTTCGTGTATCAGATTTGTCGAGTGCTACAAGCATTTTAATAACATATTTGCAATTCTAATCTCCTAATGCTCATTTTTATGGAACATTTTAATATTCCACAGCTGCTAAAACAGACGGTGGAGTATAAATCGCAAGTGAAGGTCATGAAGGAGCAAGAAATCAATATGAAGACCCAGGTACGGTAAGAGGGTATCACGGGCAACATCAGCTTGCTTTTCTACATCTCTAAAGGCTTGTATAATGTTTTCCTTGCAATTTCTCCTCAGCTCGATATGTACTCCAAGAAGTTTGATGAATTCCAGGGCACGGTGTCGAAGAGTAACAGCGTCTACAGCAGCTTCAAACAGGACATGGACAAAGTAAGAGCGGTTCCTCAGAATATCTGAAGTCAGCTTCATGATACTGTTTATATTATTAAGTGTACCTGCGAATAGAAATACGATAAAAATATGAATAAAAGACAAACATCCCATGAGATTTGCAGCGACACTAACTGCATAATCCTACTCGCAACTGTGGCAGCTATTTTTAGTGGTGGCTTTGATTGTGTGCCGTGTAACATGATGATTTTTTGTGTGTGTGTGTGTCTGTGTGTGGTGTAGATGGCCAAGAAAATGAAAAAGCTGGAGAAAGAGTGCCAGTCATGGAAGACTCGCTTTGATGGCTGCAACAAGAGTCTCATTGACATGGTGGCCGATGTAAGACACACTTACTTGGTTGTTTACCATAAATGTAAGGCCCACAAGAAGGCCGTTTTTTACAGGAAAAGACAAGTATTTCTCCAATGTTATCAATCTTTCATGCATTGTAATCCTTTCCAGAAAGCAATCAAGGAGAAGGAGTTTGAACTTATCACCATCAAGAACCAGAAGCTTGAGAATCTGTGCAGGGCTTTGCAAGAGGAGAGGAAGAGTCTTTATGAGAAGGTGCAAGGAGCTGGAAGTCCACCAGACAGCAACGCTACTGAATCAACAGAGAAAGAGGGACCCAAGGAGCCGGAGAGCCTTACAGTCACTAAAGAAGCCCCTGCCTCTGCTGCCCCCGCCGGGACGCCGACACTTGAAACTCCACTCACCAGGGAACTGGCCAAACTGAAGACTGAGCAGGCCCTTCTGAAGGAGATTGCCAGTTCTTTCACGATCTCTCATGTTGTACCCACAGAAACAGTGGTTAGCGAATCTCAAGGACTCTCTGAGGGCGCCCAGGAGCCAGAGGAGAACCACATAGAGGAGAGCAACGGAGGAGAGCGCCTCCAGGAAGACAACAAGGACGGGTACCAAGAACAGAGAGATTTGGAAATGGAGTCGGTTGATTAATGCTGCAACGACTGTGGAAAAGAAATGTGGTTCATATGAGACTCACAGCAATAAAAAGACAAACGCTGGCTTTGTGTTCAGTGTCTGATGTTGTGTTTTTGAGAGAAGGTGAATTTTTTGAGTGTTTGCAAGAGGCCAAGCACAGCTACGCAGTTTGTCGCCCACACAGATTGAAGAGTAAAGAAAAAAAATAGACAATCTTCACTTATTTCCGTCATAAAAACCTATAGTTACAAAGTGGAGGGAGTTATTTCTCCTGCATCTGTACTGGATATAAAATTCGTATTTCTTTTGTCCATAGACAACATTGGTGTTTGGGAAGATAAGTCAGTGAGCTTAAAGACTGGTTAAATTTTAGAAGAATTCAGACACTACGCTGCTGTTTGCTTGCAGCTGAAACAGTTTTTATTTTGGAAACCAGCTTCTTCTCCATGGAAACAACAGCTGAGGCTCATTGATATTGAAGTATTTAGACCCATCCCCTGTGACAACCTAAAGGATGAAAGATAATTCTTAAGGCGAAAGCTGAAATAATTAACCTGGTGACCATTTTGTAAGCAATGCATGGTGCAAGCATTTGGCGTATGCCAGAAAAAACAGCTCCAGGAGCATACTGGAAGACAAAAAAACCTATTACATTTATTCAAAAACCTTTTAATGGCACTCTAAAGTCTGGTTGGCTCTATATGGCACACATGTATAAAAACTGAACACTTTAAAGATTAGTATATATTGTACCTTATCTGTTAGCATGTTGTATGGAAATGCAATAGCTTTTGATGATAATGTAGTAATGTCCTTCACCATACAAACACATAATGGTGAGAAATGAACTGAATTGACTTTATCCCACATTTCCCATACATTTCCAATACAGCCAATAACTTTGTCTTGGTATACCCTAACAAACTCACATATCCCTTCTAACAAACGTGAAAAAGCTTACTGTAATGAATGTGCTGTCAGTGTGGGATAACTAATTTTCATGGAACTGACAAAACCCATGTCAAGTAAAGTGATTTTTGTGTGTGAAATCAGTGGAGCGCCCCTTTAAACTGGTTTCACTGCAAGTGTTTTGTATCCACACTTGCCCAGAGTGGACTTTGAGAGAAAGCAGAGATCGTTTCTCTCCACTGGACTGATAAGCAGCGTCATATCTCGTGAAACTATCAAAGTACCATGCTCAAACAGAAAATGGCTGATGGAGCAGACCCAACTGCAGTCTCTTGTGTGAAATCTCTAACAGCTTTTGTTGGAAATGGAAAAGCTCTGCTGGACCGGGCCAAGACGGAGAGTAAGGAAGGTAGGCAGCATTTGTGGGGCCGGACATGGTTATATAACACGTAGACACTGGGTTTTTCAGTTGGAAGACGAATAGTAGTCGGTACCATACCATGAGTGGGAACGCAGGTGGCTTGTCAATCAATGGATGAAAACTAAACCCAAACTTCATTTACCTTATCTAATGCAGGCTCTTTCCAGGAATTCATCAGGCAGAAAATCTGCATCGAGCAAAAAGAGTCACTGCTGGGTCTGATTGAAGCCGGTGCACCTTTGTACAGAAGGTTGTGAGCAATTCCCACAATTTATGACAGTATGAAACTTTAAAAGCCTTTGATTCTTCTACTGCTACACTAAAAGATATTTGGAAAAGTAAACAGATGTATGAGAATAGTGTTACAGTCTTAGACATGCAGATGTTTACTTCCATTTTTTTCTAATTTCAGTTTGTCTGTTAAGAGGAAAAAGGATGCAGAGGACCTTTGGAGGAAAAACAACCAGTAAGAGCCGAAGCTGAAATGACGTGTTTTAACTGATTAGTTGATTGACAGAAAATGCAACTATCTTTATTTCCAAATAATCATTTTTTAATATCAAATATAGCATAGTCAAAATGTCTTAAAAAGTGGGTAGCTATATTACTGTGATAGATTTGCTGTATTTTTCTGTCAGCATGTTTTGCCAGGTAACTTCTAGATCTGATTAATCAAATTAACTTTTGAAAATGAAAGATTCCTCATTCAGCATCAAATGTGTTTATTTTTATTCAGAAACAAGTATTTACTTGCTAAAGAAATTCAACCCAATAACAAACAAAGAAGAGGGGAGAGGTCCTATGTGAGTTTGTAAGAAATAACCCAAAAGCAAAGAAAATATATATTTAGTCCCTTCATTTCTGAGCGGCACAACTTCTGAACAAAATATAAAGAAATGGTGAATATTTTTGTGATCAATTAGTCAAATGTGGTCATAAAAAATACCCAGCTTAAACATTTTTTCTGTCTTTCAAATATATTTTGGTTTGTTTGTAAAACACCATAACTGACACACTGACATAGAAATAAATCTATAAATTGTGCAGGAAATAACTGGCAGTCCCTATAAAATGAAACGACTGTAAAAACTTTATTATATGACTTCTCCAGCTGTGCTGCTCTATGTGACGCTGTGCAGGACTTTCGGCAGCTAGAAGTGAGTTACTGACATAACAAGTATTTTCAAAAACATTCTTATCAGAGCGACTGCATGAGCGTTTAGTTTTTACTGACTGTGGCTGATGTAATGCAGGTGCAGTGGGATGCCTTTCTGCAGCTTTTGGATGATAAGTTGCAACTGGGTGCCGAAATACTGGATGGGAACCATCAGTCAAAATGTATTTCACCAGATACATCTCTCATCGATGCCAGAACAGGAGAGTAAGTTTGACTCATTTCAAAAATCGTAAAAATCTTTGTGTTGCTGTGGCCGATATTTCACTTTAGCGGTTTCTGTGTGTTGTGCAGGGTAGTGACATTAGAGAAATATCTTGGGAAAGGTAAAAAGATCCTGTTGGTGTTAATCCGCCAGTTCTCCTGTCTGCTCTGCCGTCTCCACCTTAAAGATCTGGAGAAGAATCAGGTAAACACTAAAGACATAATGCTTATTACAGTACTTCTGTTTGTACAGATACTATAATAGCAAACTCCAAAATTCAAAGTATCATAAGAGAGATTTAATGACAATATCTCTCTCAGTAACAATATATGAAAGGTCTCATGACACAGTACTTTGTGAAAGTAATGCCAATCAGAACAGAGTATGTGACAGAGCATCAGTCTCCACTTCAAAGCTGCCTTCCCTCAGACATGCACTAACCCGGAGTTTGTAAAAACAACCAACGAACAATGCAATGAAAAAAGCTGCCCATGCCTCCTTTGTCAATAACAGCTTACACAGCAAAGATAAGTAAATGATGAAAAACAAGCTAAAAATAAAGAATTAGACAAAGCTGCTCTGTAGGGAAGGGACGGGGGGGTTCAAACTATAACAAACTCATCCAACATCAAGAAACAAATGGAGATAAAGAGGACCTGTGATGAAAAATCCCAGGAAGAGAAGAGCCTACGACTAAAAACTGTCTATTATTGCTTAATGTACATTGTTTATACCGGTCATGCCTGTAATTATATTTATATGTACATAAAACACGGTACTTGGTATTTGATACTTTTAATAGTTTTTAGTAAGGTTTGTTTTGTGTTTTTTGATTTTAAGTGTTCATCATGGCCACCTTTTAATATGCAGTTTGGAGAATTTTTTTTCTGGTTACACATTTGAAGCAATGCACTGTTACATGCTGTAGGTTCATGATTACATGAATTCTGAGTAAATTACTTCTTTTTCATTTACACTGCACTTGAAAGTTTAGCATATTTAAAGAGCAATAACTGGAAAGCGCCTGATGACTTATTCGTAAGAAAGTAAATGAATCTAATTAGTGCAGTGTCATTGTCAGAGGTGGCAGCTGTCAGGCAAGACCACAATGCAATATTATGTACAGCTGAAATCCTGCAGGTTCTCTCCCAGATATGACGATTCAAGGATGCATCATAAATCTATCATCCTCATTATGAACCATTATCTCAGTTTTTAAAATACAGTCTATTATATATTAATTTAATGTGTCTCTCTGTTTTTTTCAGAGGTCCCTGGACACACGCTCAGTTCAAGTGGTGGTTGTTTCCTTTGGCTGTCAGGAAGGAGCTGCACACTGGCTGCAGGAGACTGGTTGTCGGTACGAAATGCTGTTGGACCCTGATAGAAAGGTCAGAGGTCAATGCCAGGCGACAATAATATAGAATACACACGTCAAAAAGGTAACAGTTAACTCTCCTGGGCACGGCAGATATACGCAGCATTCGGCCTGGGGGCGTCTCTGAAGAAAGTGTTAAACTTCAGCAACATGTTGCTCTATGCTGAATATGTGGTAGACAACATGGAGTTTCCAAGAGGACTTCCATCGGTTCAAGACGACATGTTTCAGGTAAAATTATGCTTACGGTTTCATATGCAAAGAAATATATTTGAAGGGGCATGATTTGATGTGCCCTTGTGTAAGACAATTAAAGTCCTTTTTCTCCAGTGAATCATTGCCATTTATCCAGCGTAAGTGGAATATTATATAAAGGTGAAAGAAAACTGACATCAGATGATATATTATTCTGATAAAACTTTTCTGATAAAACAGATTTATTTTCTTCCATGACTGTTTTATTTTTTTCATATTTATTTAGAAGAATATATCATGTGGATTTTATTTCCTCTTTATTTCTCAGCTGGGAGGCAACTTTGTTTTAGACGAACACGGCAGAGTGCTGTTCTCTCACTGCTGTCAGAGTCCCATAGACAGACCATCAGTGGAGGACATTTTATCTGCGCTGTGAAGAAGACCTGTCCACCCTCCATCTTCTATGCAATCACCTGACCCTCACCTGAGCCCACCTCCTGTGTGCACCTCATTCCCTCATCAGCCTCTCATGTATATACACCAGCCCAGATCCGTTGTTCCCCTGCCAGATTATCTATTCATTTGAATTTCATACCCTCTTTGATGAATACCTGACCCTGTATGTCTGCTTCCCATGCCTGCCCGTACCTGCCAGTAAGCCGCCATTAAAATTCCCTCAATCTGCATAAGCTTTGACTTTGTCCTGTCTGAAGTTGGGTCCTTTTCTCTAAACCATGACAGTACGATCTGGCCACTAACATGGTCACAACAGACAGAGCCTCTTCTGAGGAGAAGAAAGGTTCCTGAGATCCCCTGCTCCGCCCTTCGTTCTTCAGTTTTCAGCCCACTTGCCTCTGAATTTGGACCAAATTCGTGATTAATCTGCCATTTAATTTCTCTATTAATTGATAATTGTCAGAGTCCAAGGTGATGTCTTCAAATGTCTTATATTGTCTGACCAACAGAGATACTCACTTTACAGTTTTAGAAAAATAAGGAAATCTGATTTATTTCTTACAAAAGGACTGAAAATTATGAACTTTGATTAAAATATAATTAATAAATGTAATAGTTTTTGTCAGATTAACTAATCAATGAACTGACTAATTGCTGCAGCTCTTTTTTTTCCTTTTATGCCCAAGATGCATTGTATACAACACAGAATAAATACCGTAAGTGTAGTGTAAATACACTATATACTGCAGAATACATGTATAAAATTAAATTACATGTGAGTTGACACATGTACAAACCAGTCACGTTGCTTAATGTCAACCAAAGACACACTGGTTGAACTCCTAAGAAGAGGCCTTTCCACTCTAGTTTTAAGTGAAAGTCAGTAACAGGATTATATCACGTTTCACGTTTCAAGAATGAGTGTGTAGGATTTAAGGTGACCTGTTGGTAGAAATGTAACATAATAATCATATTTTCATTAGTGTACAATCACCTGAAAATGATAATTATTTTATTTTTAGCAGGTATAACAATGACCATAAAGTGAAATTTCCTAATTCCTAATTTCTAATGCAACCCAGTTGGTGCTTTGTGACTTGTGTGCAGATGGGTGTATGATAACAGCCAGAGCACCACAGTTACTGGGGTAAGTACATTTTTAAATTTTTAAGTACATTCAACCAATCTTACAGTAGACAATTTATCTTTTATTTATTTATTTTTTTTACATAAATTCTTTTTTGTTGCATTTGCATTAGCCTTATCCACTGATTACTTAAGGGGAAATTCTAATAGGAGGCAAATATTCATGTAATGTGCAACTCTGTTTACATGAGCCAAGCTGTCCTACAGCCACAAACAAAAAACAAGCTGGGCTATCACAAGATACTTCAGCAAATGACCCTCTTGACAATGAATGTTTCATTTCTTATCTCAGACATTCTGTAATGCTATGAAATGTTTTCCTGGGTCTTTTTTCCTGACTTTTAAATCTGGCCTTTGTCAAAATATATAATTATCTATTATAGGATTAGTTTTGATTTAGGATGTAATTTCTAATCACATTTTTTCCCTCCTAGTTCTCATTGGTATGTAAGAAATCCTGGCTTGCAGATCTGAATCAAGTTTTCCTGGCATGTGGACTTTTCACTTTTCATGTGGACTACCTGGCTGACAGGTCTGTGATACACTGTTTAGTTTTAGTTGTTTTTCCTCACAATCTCCACTGACTGACAGTTTTTTTATTTGATTGAATAATAACACTTGGTTTTTTCACAGGTTTGGAAGAAAGCCATGTTTCATTGCATGCTTGGCCATGGTATCTCAGGTGTAGGGGTCATGCTGTCACCACCACCCGCTGCTGCTCACTTTTCGATTTCTACACGGGTTTTGTGGAAAAGGAGCGTGGACAGCCATCTGTGTACTTGGTAGGTTTAAACACTTGAGCATTTGTAAAAGAAATTGACCAAATGAAAATGATATGCAGTTTACTGACACAATGCTGCAGGACTCACAGGTAGTTCATGTTTCCTTTGACCTTCAGTACACTGTGACCCTGTTGTTTGCAGAGTCATCAGTGTGCAAAGTCTGTCCTTAATTAGTTTAAGCTCAGCAAGTAGATTATAATAAAAATAGTCATAAGGTTAATATAAAATGAGTTGATGTCAAAAATGTTACCTGATACTAATATTTGATTTTCCACCTGTCTGCTATAACATTGTCATCTTTTTTTAAATATATTGATTGAGTTCAAACAACAGAAAATTTGTATCCACGGTTAGTCGGACTTTCTACTCAACTGGTATGGTTATCCTGCCTGGTCTGGCCTACTTCCAACGAGGTAGAACAACACTTAATACTACGTAACCTTGTCAAATCATTGTTTACAAAACACAAAATGTGCCAAATAAAATAGAAACCAGGAAATTTAATCTTACTGAGTTCAACAGTTCACTAAAATATTTTTCAGATAATTCTTTTGGAAGAAAAGAAAGACATAAATCCTGTATCAGTAAAGGATTTGTTTAGGACGACAAGTATAAGAAGAAACACTCATTTTAAAGTATGCCTGGTAAGTCAGTGTGATTCATATTCTTTCTTACTACATGAAACCATGAAATTCCATCTTGTTCGTTCCTTGAGGAGAAAATCTCCCTCACATCCAGGTTTACGAGCACCATCGTGTTTCAAGGTCTTGTGCTGAGGCTGGGGATCACAGGCAATGACCTTTTCTTGGATTTCTTCTCTCTTCTCATCTTCTCCCTGCTACCTTCGACAGAGTCAGTCGATGTCTCAGCAGGTAGGTACAGCTGACTGTACCTCCAACACCAAGCAACAAGTTAAAAATGGATTGTGAAGTTCTTGGTTGGTAAAGCGATGATGCTTCTTGAAAAAGGTGACTGTAATTATCGGGAGGCTTGCTGATGCCATCAGAATCAAGACCGTGAACTTTGCAAACACTGAGATGTATCCGACACCTCTGAGGTGTCAAATCAATGAGTGCTGGTAAATATAGATAAATCTTTAATGTGGACTCACATGTCATACACAATATCACCAGGTCTTTCAGCACAGTCAAAATGTACAACTTTTATGACTACACTGTATAGATCACTTAAACATGATAGGAGTTCTTGTGCTGAACGTCTACCTAACTTTGTCCACATTCTCAAATACGATGACAAAAAGAAAAAGACAGCATTACTTTTGCACAATACTACCACGAATGGTAAGCTGGGAGAAAACACAAATATGGGACTACAGGTGTCTGGGAAGATACAGACAATTTCAGTTCAGTTTTATATCTATTACAGCACAGTCTCAGTGAAACAACAACAAGCAATCTGGCTAAAGTCAATCTGAGGGGAATTTGGGGTTAAAGTCAGGCTTAATGTGTGTAGTGTCTACACGCCTTAACACTAGCTTAATAACAATTTAAAAACTAATTTATAAAAAAACAAAGAAAATTGAAATGCTGCTACTTGATTGTGGTTTAATTTGCTTTTCAATTTTTCACAGAAATTTGGGTGCGTCAGCAAGTGACACAGTGGCGATAGTAGCTCCATTTCTGCTCTACAGACTGGCCAGTATCTGGCAGGAGCTGCCACTTCTTCTTAATGTTAAATCTTCCTATTCCTGCCACCATGTTCTGCGCATACTCTTAGGTCTGTAATATGGCATAAGAAAGATTCAATTTTTTTCTGCCTTATAGTAAAAAGCTGCATGTGTTTCAGGTGTGATGTCAGTGCTGTACAGTGGATTGGTGACAATGCTGCCTGAGATGAAAGGAGTCGACTAAAGATGATGTGTAGAATCTAAGATGGTAAATAGATTATATTCAAATTAACAACTTAATCTAAAATGCACAGGTTGCCCATTTACAAGTAACCAATTCTAAGCATAGTCAAACCAACAAGAAGAATACCGTAAATGTAAGTCTTCACAAAAATGTTTGAGTATAAACAAGAGAATGGTAAGTAAATGAAGCAGAAAAGTGTTTCTGACACAACAGGAAGAAGGTGTCAGAAGGGGGGAAGATGGCAGGAAAGGTGTGAGAAAAGGTGAAAATCTGTTATGTCTGAGAGACAAAAGCTTGTAGATCCAGATTTACAATTAGGCAGGTGTAGCAGAAATGTTCATGCTTGAATCTTTAATGTGGCTTTCTTATGTTTTTGTGTTTTCTGGCAGGAGGAAAGACAAGTCAAAGGAGGCAGAGGGAAACAGCTTTATTATATGACTGAAGCCGTGAAGAGCTGTAATGTACTTTAAGTACTTTGAGTATTTTCTACATGTGTGTTGAGTTTACAATACACATTATGTCCTGTGTATTGATTTACAGCCAGTGTAAAGTACTGTGAGATGTACAACAGTGGCTGTTATTGCAGCCTTGTGTTACATTAGATATTCTGACGCTTTAAAGGCGTTAACCAGAGCTTTGCACTGTGATGTGATGCAACACAGGAGGTGTTAGGAAATGACAAAAGGATCCAGCATCTTTGCAACCTGACACCTCAATGCAAATTTTCCACCGTGATATTATGCTTATTTACACCTAGATTGATAAATATACAGAATTTCACTATGGAAAACCTTTCCTCACCTAGAGTTGTTGGCCATTAGGGTGATACTGATGTACAGCAGTGCATTTGTTGATTTTGTTTTGTTTGCATTATATTTGTCTGTAACGATATCCTTAAAAAAACAAAAAGAAAAAAAACAACCTTGTGATAAACTGGTGTAAATAAATTCGGAAGGAATATGTTTTTTTTTTTCTGCACATTTGTTTGCTTAGTGTTAATCCAGATACAATACCGCCACCATGTGACACTATACAGGTTAGCTGTTGATGGATTTGTGATTTGTGGAAGTCTTGTGATTTTATGGTTTTCTGATATTTAACAAATCCCATGACAAGGGACCAGTGAATAGATGTCCTGAACCAATCCTAAGGATCAGTATCAGGGTTGACCAGGGCATATTCTAATGGACCGGTATTGCCTAACACAACACTGATCAAAATCAGATCATGTCTTTACTGTACATTACTGTGTTCATCTCAGCTTGCTCATGTTGCAGCTCTCTACTATGACAAATTAGTTTTAGATTGGGTTGCTCTTTGAGTGTATTCTGACTTCCATGTTAGCAAAACCCATGCAGCAGTAACAAATCTATTATCTCCGCTCTCTTTCCCATTAGCAGTGTACAAAACATTCATCTAGCAGCCTCTTAATATTAGCCAACTCTCACCGGTGCTTCACCCAGTGAAAATGAAAAACGTACATCATATCAGCTGCTGCTAATCAACACTGATTAAAGCAGCTCAAATCAACTTTTCATTTTGTGTTGATTTTGGCGGTTCCTGTGGACAAAGGCAGCAGTGTTTCGCTTAATAATGTTAGGTTGCATGTTCCCTCCGCTTTAGTCCCTGCAGTGAGGAGACTACATAACTGCGAGCCAAGCAGGTGGCAGCTCGGCAAACACCGCTAACTGAAGGTGCCTAAGAAGGAAGATAGTACCGTTTCATCATAATATGTGGAAAAATCAGACTGGTGGAAGGCATTAAGAATGAATATTAGAAAAAGCCAATTCTGTTGCTTTTGGTCTTGTTTGCTAATGTAGGTCATATAAAGGCATTGCTATTAAATTGAGTGTTTCATAACCAGTTGAAAACTCCATAGAACTCGTTAACCTTGATAGCATGCCAATACTTTTGAACCAGAAACTCTAGTACCTCGATCAAGTACCTCATGAGAAATGTGTGTCAGATCAACTAAGTTACACATGGTATTTCAGTGTTCGGTTACATATTTAATCAGCATTTCAGGACATATACATATCAGAGCTGCCTTGGTATTGAAGATGCAGAATATTAGACAAGCTGCTTTGAGATTTCTAAACTGCTCTTTTTTTCTTTTTTTTTTAATTATGCTACTTTGACAGAGTTGTGCACTCTCTTCCTACTTAATAAATGCAAATAAAAATAGTTTTGCTGATGTTTCTCATCATGGTAGCTGAAACCAGAAAATGTTAATACTGAAAGCTATCTTATCTGCATTTCCCAACATCCAGACAACAATAGCCTTGATATTTTTTTTTAATGATATCTTGTATATGTAATTAAGGGTTGGTCTTGTTGAGGCTTTTGTTCCATTGTAGGTTTACCCAGGAAGCTTCAGAGCAGCCAACAAAAGCTGCCCTATATACATAGCTGACTGAATGGCAGACATGTAACCATAAATTGTGTTGGAAATCACTGGTATGCATGAGAAGTGGGATTCCCTCAAGCGTAAATATCCGTGTCGCAGAAAAAAAGGAGGATGGAAATCTCTCATGGTGACTGTGAAAAGACTCCTGCACACTGTCAGGATCACATGCTGACTTCTGCAGCACACTTGAAATATATTAAAAATAGTTAAATGCATGTGAATAGTTGGATCAACAAACTCCAGCGAGAAATAAACATGTGCACTTTTGCTCACAGACATGATATGATAACAATTAAAGAGAAAATTACAGATTCAATTTGGGACTATAAAGAAGGGATTCATTTGGCTGTGACAGATATATTAGCCTCACATAACAAAGATCCACTGACCTGTTAAATCAGGGCAGAGGGGCGTGGGGGCTTTGAGAGGGGATGTGCATGTAGGGATGAAGTAGTTTTATGTTTAAGAGCTCACTGCACACTACAATGAGTTTCTAACTAATGGGGGATAAATTGAAGAAGTTGTGCAGTCCTAACGGATACAATACCCAGGGCAGAAAAAAGCTTTTCTGTCACATTCCTCTGTATTTTCCTGGAGAAAGCCAGTCAGATAGAAACTTTGAGGGTAATTAAAAAAAATGCCGGAGGAAGAAGAGCGAGAGAAATTAGCCAAAGTCATCAGACAGTGGAACAACAACAGACTGGACTTGTTTGAAATAAGCCAACCTGATGAGGTGAGTTGCCTGCAGATATCAGACAATTGTCTGTTTATGGTTGTTTTTACCTTCATTCTCTGTATGATGCTCGATGCCAAGTTTTAGAAGTACGTTTAGATGTAAACTTGAATTCATAAACAGTTACCATCGACCCACTTAAGTCACTTTAACTACTGTTGTATTGTGTTTTCTTTTTAGATTTTATGGTCTATAAGTGGTATAATACTGCCACCTCTTATTCAATTATTCATGTTTATCTAACATATTACATATTTTATGTTTCAACACATATGTGCCTGTTAGATTATTACACTATGATAATGCTAATAATAATAATACTAATAATAATGATAATAACCAGAAGAAGAAATGTTATTTGTATAAGTGCTATCCATAATAAATATTATATAATAATATGAAAGAAAACTTCACAAACAAGTACAAAACAAGTACACAGTTAAAACAATATATAAAAATATTAATATTAATATAAAATAACAAAACTATTAAAATTAACTTTGCACAACTAACCTGTATTATGTAAACAAATACACTCTATACTGTAAATAACATCATATCAGTATCATAACAACACTGTTGCTTCAGGACAAAATCCTCTTTTTATATCACTTTAAACATGGCCATTAAACAGCACTGCTGGTTTGGGGTATTGAACTGCCTGATAGCAGAGAAATCATCTGGCTACAGTACATACCTTGAGCACACTGTGTGCTGGTTGTCTTACTTCAAAAGAAAATACTTACAGAAATATTTAATCATCCTTTTTGTTGTCAAAAATGATCTCAGTTATATATAATAGTTATAGTAATTAATAATAAAAAGGTAATTGGGGAAATCAGGTAGCTGGAGGGGCGGGTCAGCGTCTCCGATTGATGGACAGCTGGCACGCTGCCAGAGTGACGGTAGGGAACCAAAGACAAAGTAAACAAACCTGCGCTGAAGCCTCGTTGGTTGTTTGGTTTAATTCAAGAAAAGCAAGTGGAAGACGAGAAGGCCAACACAAAAGGTTTAACTGATGATTGATGATAACTGCATTTGTGCATTGGTAAAGTGAGAGAAGCTTGGCCTTTCATTCTCACAACTGATATAACAATATTGTCTCTATACTTAAAAACTTTTCTGTTTTCTGGCAGAACTTGGAGTTTTATGGTGTGATGCGCTTCTGCTTTGAGGATCATGTTGGAGGAAATGTGGCCACAAAGTGTCTGCGTATCTGCAGCAGCGCTTCAACTCGTGAAGTCATTGAATCTCTTTCAGAGAAATTCAGGCCTGATATGAAAATGCTGACCACAAGTTATTCCCTTTATGAAATCCACGCCAGTAAAGGTAATCAGTCTACTCAAGGTGGAAAAAATTTGGCTGTGTCTTTTGCACTTTGGTGGGATGTAGGGTAAATAAATTCTCACACCGTAGATGTATACTGTCATCATTTTGTTTAGTGCTGAACAATAAGTAAAATCAAGAAGTGGGTCAAAAATGAATCAGCAACAATTCTGATAGTCAATTAATTTATTTTTTGTCCAACATTTGCTGGTTTCAGCCAGAGATGTCCTGCTTTACTGTCATTTAATAGTAAATATAATATTTGGGGTTTTGAATTCAACCAAAGAATTAATTGATTCATCAACAAAATACTGTATCAACAAAGTATTATAAAGATTAACTGACCTACTAGTCACACTGCTTTAAAACAATTCATGTATTATAAAAAAAATAGCCATACAGTGTACATGTTTATGTGATTTTTACTTACTTTTTCCAGCTGTTTTATTAACTTGTTAGTGTTTAGAGCTACATTAGGTGGTGTTGATTTAAGAATATGCTCTGAACATTTTTCTGTTTTGGGTGTGGGATAAGAACGTAAGCTGGATCTGCATGAGAGGCCTTTGGTTGTACAATTAAACTGGAACACTGACAACAGAGAAGGACGTTTTGTGCTCAAGAAAGACAAGGAGAGTTTGGAGGTACAACTCAAAGCATGAATCTAGTCTGCAGTTTCTATCTCTTTTCACTCGCACATAATCTCATCTCTATGATCTTTTTCCGGTAACGATAAAGGAAAACTGTCAGGAGAGGGAAAAAGGAGGCGTGATCCAAAACTTCAAGAGGACACTGTCAAGAAAAGAAAAGAAAGAGAAAAACAAAACTAAAGCAACTGACAAGTTTTCGGAGGATGGAAATGGGTAAAACTGCCTCATTGTTCACTTTGAATTTTTATTTTTTCAGACTGCTGGCTTCAGGCCTTCCTAACCCTCAGAATAACACCCACTCCTTTAAACAAATATCCAGGTCAACTGAAAGGCCACTGAACAACAACAGCATTTGTGTGTCTAATCATGAGACAAAAAAGCGTTCCACTGAAAACAAAAAGCAACATAGCCGAGCTTCCCGGGGTAAGTAAACCACTTTCTTTTGAAAAACAGAGATGATAATGAGCAGTACTAATGAATATGTAACACCATGTAGAGGTATATTTACTTCCAGCCTATATTATATTATATAAACAAGATAAGTGATCTTCTTTTTGCCTAAATACAGGAGAAGAGCACACAGGAAGTCTTTATCCCGAATTTTCAGATCACCCTGGATTACCGATTGGAATTAAATTCTGTAATAACTGTGAGTTTGAGTCACAAATGTTTTTTTCTGGTTTAATACTTGTCAGTTAAGCTCACTACCTCCTTTCTCATAATGTCCTCCTGCCCCCTGCTGGTGTTTTTTTTGTGATTCAGCTGAGGCAGCTTTCCTGTCTGCAGTCATAAATTACACCAACAGTTCCACAGTTCATTTCAAGCTCTCACCTGCATACATCCTCTATGCTGTGGGACGCTTTGCTCTGCAACGCCATTACAGGCGAGGCCCCCCGCCCTCAGGGCAGACACACAGTGTAACCTCCATCGCAAACAAGATGGTGGTCATGACAGGGAAGGTCATCCAGGCAAGTCAAAGAACCCTCTCACTTTTCTTACATTTACTCACATGAATAAATGGCATAGCTTATAAGCAAACTCAGAAACCAGTTGTGTTGTTGTTGTTATGCTGATAATCATAATGTGGCAGAAATGTCAAACAAGTTCATCTCTTGCATCTCTTGTATCATGCCAAAATGGACTGAAATGAACTGTTGAAATGCTAACACCTCAAAGTCAAGTTTGCCAGGTGTTCTGTGATTTCCCATGACGCGGCTGCTGTATTTGTCTTGCAGAGGCAGCAGGCCATCGCCGGCGCTCTCGCCTTCTGGATGGCCAACTCCTCTGAGCTACTAAATTTCTTCAAGCATGACAGAGATCTCAGCTCGCTCACACAGCAAAGTCAGCTGGATCTGTCCCACCTGGTGCACAAAGCTTACAGGTACAGACAAGAGAGATTCAGTGATTCTGTCTGACCCTGCTCACCCTGCTCTCGACCTCTTCAAGCCCCTGCCCTCATGGAGGCACTAGAAGTCTCTAACCGCCAAAACAAACCGCTTTAAAAATAGGTGATTTCCCTCTGCGACCCTGAACTCCCAAATCCCAAACATAGAAAACACAAGCACTTCAGCACTATGTTACTTCAACTTGCAATCTTACTTGCGATTTTCTTTGTTTTTACTGTCTATAGACAATGAATGACCATAATAAACTTATTGCAGGTATGTTAGTATTAAGATATATGGCAGAAGATTTGCAACAGAACAAAACCTGCCAAAAATGTTGAAGTGATATTTAAAAGATCCTTAGTAAAATGTTCATGTTAATTGTTCATTATTGTTTTTTGTTGAATTATTTAATAATAAATTGTTTAATTGTTAAAATAAAATAAGCAGACTTGGTTGGTTAAATTCATCCAGACAGAAAATACTTCTCATATTCTTGTGTGTGTGTGTTATTCCCCCTGTAGCTGTCTGCTGCAGTGTCTACAGAATGAGTTAAGGAAGCACTTGCCAACTTTTCTGATTGATCCCGAGCAATATGGCAGACTGCCTGCTGGTATAGGTAAAGGCTTGTTGACTTATAAACGCTAATTATTACTTTACTCAGTGAGCCACGTCGTTTTAGAAGAGCTGTAATGCTGCAAGACATGTCGCTTACCTGTTCAAACACCTTAAACTCATCTTGCCTCTTGCAGAGATGGTGCTAAACGCCTTGATGAACACGATGTCTCTTTTACGCCGCTGTCGGGTCAACCCTGCCCTCACCATCCAGCTCTTCTCCCAACTCTTCCACTTCATCAGCGCCTGGCTCTTTAACCGGCTGATGAGCCCAGAGGCCGACGCTCCAGGCCTGCGCTCCCACTACTGGGGAGCCGCTCTCCGCCAGAGGCTCACGGCCATCGAAGCCTGGGCGGAGAGGCAGGGCCTGGAGCTGGCTGCGGACTGCCACCTCGGACACATTATCCAGGTCGGCCCCTCACACACCACATGTCTGGAAATTGGTAAAAACAAGGATTAGAGTGGGCTTTTATGAAATATGAGATCACTTATATAGAAGACGTCTCTTCATGTTTATTATATGAGATACTTTGTAAGATAACACACTTGTGAAGTTGCTTATGTTTTTACCTCAGCTTTTATGTACGTGTCAGAGCACATATTTCAGTCAGCACGAGCTGTTAAAATAGCACTTGCCTGGCTGTTTCTAGGCAACCATGCTCCTGACCATGAATAAGTACTCAATTCAAGACGCGAAGGCCATCCAGAATACCTGTTTCAAGTTGAACTCGCTGCAGCTGCAGACGTTGCTAGTCGGCTACCTCTACGCACCCAACGAGCCTCACATCCCCCCTGTGAGTACTTTTCATGTATTTTTCCACTGTTGTTATCCCCCTGTTTGAAACTATGAGGCGTTTTGGGACAAGAGATCTTTGACATCAAGAGGAAACAGCCTGCAGAAATCAAAGTAATACTACTAATCGGTGCAGAGTCGATTTATTAATTTACAACATAGATAATATAATTTATATAGATATCGTCTTAAGGTTTGCAAGGAGCTCTTTGTGGCAGCAACTTCAACCACCAAGCAGGAGCTGAGCAGTATGGATTTAATCGTATGAATAATTAACTACGATGAATATGATAATGAATAAAAAATGAAGAATAGTAAAGCGAGCTGTCAGATAAACCCACTGGTTTTGAGTTAAATATTTCTTTAGGGTTTTGCTGAATATTATAAGGTGTATGAAAAGATGTGACTAACATATCCTATGTGTGACAAAAGCTTCACCATTAAGCTCATATGAAAGGGAGATCTAATTAAGTGTCTGTGTTTATTTCCCTCTACATGAGCTTGGGTTTACCGTTCAAAACAACAATCAATTTGGAAAGAAATATGCTGATAACATTATCACTCAAATATCAAAATTCATATTTCACCACAATGAATTTCAAAGCAAACACCAAATTAGACCCAGTTTGGGCCTCTCATGTACATATAAGCCTCTAAAAAAAATAATTTCTTATTCACTTATATTCATTTTTCTTTACAGATCTTCTTTAAGATGGCATGAAAACTATTTTTATGCACCCAGAAGGATCTGCTATATAAAAAATACCCCCTTTGGTTAATGTCAAACAACAACTAAACTAAAATTAGCTCAGCCGATATTTTTTATATTATATATGTTTTTTTTTATTCATTTATTCACATTTGATACCTGTGCAAATGTGTAAGAAATTAAGCTAGATAAATGACAACAGCTTGAAAGACATCAACACAGTGTTAGCTAGCAGCCGTTGTCGGACATTAACTAGCTTAAATAGCTTAATTTAAATAGCTTAATTAAAGACACAAACACCGAGTGAACTTCAGCTCTGAAATGAAAAATGTCGGCAGTAAATACTTAACTAGCTTGCTGCGGTAATGTCGGCAGTACAGGAAAGTCCGGACTCCTAATTTGAACATTTGTGGCAGTGTGTGTTAGCTAACCAGCAACTAACGAAGTCACCATCAAAAGGAACTGAAAAGTTTGCGATCATTAATATAAACTGTTTGAGTCGATATATTGTTATATTACAGTAAAACTAAAGAGTTCACTGCAAGAAGGTGATACTACTAACCACAACTACTAGCTAATTGTGGAAAAGCTAAGTAAAAAACATGAGTATAGCAGCAGGCTATCGAGAACTGCTACCACTGCTGTTACCATGACGACTACTACAACTGCTACTGTTACCATGACAACCCCTACTACTGCTCTTACTAACAACTACTACTGCTGTTACCATAACGACCAATATGACTGCTGTTACCATGACAACCATTAGGACTACTACTGCTGTTACAGTAAAAATACAACTCATTGTATATATAATTATTTACAAATACTATTAAAAGTATTAAAAGTGAACTCACTATGCAGCAATTTTTTATGTTATTGGATAGTTGCAGGTGCATTTCTGTGTAAACATGACTTTAATAGCTTTTAACTACATTACCTGCTGTTGGGTAATTTAATCAGTCACGGTGAATTACATTCTGTGATATGATTGTAAGTTTATTTTATGTTGAATCTTAATTTGCAAATTTAATTGATGAGTTAAAATGTTTGAAAACAGCAGTAATTTTCTCTGAAATGTAGTGAAGTAGGAGTATAAAACAGCATAAAATAAAATATAGTAAAAGTACCCCAAAACTGTACCTGAACAGTCCTCGAGTAAAAGTGCTTGGTTACTTTCTTACTTGCTTTCTACTGAAGTTTGTACTGTTTACTGCCTTAACAACTAGTACCACCACAGTGCACTAGCAATATTAGTAAAATATTACTTTCATGGATTTTTCTACATCTCCAGGGAGGTCAGTGGTTGGGGTCATCTGCAGGAAGGTGTTCAGTATTTTTTCTCAGGGTCGCAGCAGGCAGATTGGATGTCTCTTCCCTGCAGCCTTGTCACAGAATGACGAATGCCAATCTATATATTAGGACGACCTTTTCCTGAAATGTTTCCGCTGTCTCATCCACTTGTCATCCTCGCTGCAGGATTTGATTGATGCTGTAGTGACGGCTGCGGAGGCCTCGGCAGATAACCTGATTCGAAGCGAAGGACGGGACATCCAGCAGGAGGAGAGCCTCGACCTCCACCTGCCCTTCCTGCTGCCGGAGGGAGGATATTCCTGCGACACCGTGAGAGGAATCCCCCCAGGGTTTAGGGAGTTTTTGGAGCCAATTTGCCGGAAAGGTATGGGAATCTGAATGGTCTGTCATCAAAACGTGAAAGTAAAACACAAGAAATGTATGTATCTAAGATAAACACACAGAGAATGAGTGTTTGCTTTGATATTTGTATTGAATCACATCCGTCTCTTCCAGGTCTCTGCTCTTTAACATCCCAGCCGAGCTCCAAAGGTGACTGGACCGTGTACTTCAGTGAAGCGACCTCCTCTTCAGAGAGCGCGTACTTGGCAAGCGACGACACACTTCTGTTGTTCCAGATCTGGTTAAATATAATTTAATTTTGACATAAAATAAAGCTTTTATTGAGCATTCATTTATTTAATGTGTTTTTCAACAGGCAGAGCACAGAGAGCCAGAGGTGGTGACCATCACTCTGAACAAACCTTTAAACAGTGGCATGGGGGTCAGCATCGTGGCTGCTAAGGTGAATGCCTTAGTTCTGCCAAAATGTTTTTTCCTATTTCTTATGTGTTCATTAACTGGAGCTGTTCAAATCAACTTTCTATTTACTGTATGACTTGATGAATGTCCTCCCTCTTATTTTGCCACAGGGAGCTGGGAAAGGTAACCTTGGGATTTATATCAAATCTATTGTCAAGGGAGGACCAGCTGAAATGGTGAGATCAAACACATCTTTGATTCAGCTGAACTTGAGACATGCAATGTACACAATCATTTTAATGGAATTATTCCTCCACTTTGTGCAGAATGGCAAGTTAACAGCTGGAGATCAGCTGCTGAGCGTGGATGGTCAAAGTCTGGTCGGCCTCAGCCAAGAAAGGTAGCCACAAAACCGCCTATTATACAACTGTTTTTTTGTGTTTAGACATGCTTGCAGCGTGGCTCTAAGAATGGCACTGACAGTCTGTTGGTCAGTCATTCCACCATTTCGGTACAGACTGAAACGTTTAACAACTATTGGAGAGATTGTCAAGAAATGTTGTTTCATGAATAAGTAAAATGACATATTGCCAACACATTCATTGCCCTAGAGGTTTAGATTTGTGGCTCTGGGTGAAATATGTCAACTATTACTATTGATTTGAAAAAATGTCATGAAACACTTTTCAGATAACCAATAGATGGAGGCAGTGCAATCCATAATTTAAAAACTCATTTGATGTGAAATAGTTAAGCAAACAAACAGTCTCCTCACAGTTTCGAAATGAATGGCAACTTTGCTTAACTGACAGTTTAATAAGGCAATGAAATGGAGTGATGACCTTATCAATCTTTTACTGATTTAGAGCGGCAGCTATCATGATGCAAACTGGACCCGTAGTGACCTTACAGGTTGCAAAGTTTGGAGCAAGCTACCACGGCCTGGGAGCTCTGCTGAGTGAACCAACCCCAGAACGGACTACAGGTAAATACACAATCAAGGTTAAACCACTGTTGTTTTTCGTTGCTCACTCTTCAAGATGTAATAAACACCTTTACTTGCTTCACAAGGTGATAAAAGTCACAGTAAGCCAAACAGTAAAGGACTGGTGCTGTACAGTGCTGTGGACCTTGGTCCCTCAGAGCAGCTTCATGGAAGCAGCAAAAGGAAGAAAGACCAGATAATGCAGAGAAACAGACAACTTTACCGCTCCAACCCCAACATGAACAGTGGGTGCTCTTCTATTTTGATCACTTACCGCTGCTGGGCACAAACAGGAAATGCCTTGATGTGAAATGTGTTTATTTCATGCTTTTATGCTTATGAGGGTGAGTCATAAGAGCAGTTCCCTTATTTGAGCAGATTTTTCCCCCGAGGACGGAGATGAACCTGCTGACCCTGTGATGAGAGGAAACAACATCACTGCTGTCTCCAGTATCAACCTTTGCACTGATGTAAGACTTATTTACATTTCTCCATCTAATTCTTGGGAACATTTATTAAATGTTCTGTCTCTATAAGGAAGAGTGTCAGCTAAATACCTAAACTGAAAGGAGTGTTCTTTTATTTTTTATTTTTTACTGAATTTATGTCACAAAATGACCATTTTGGTGCACTTTTTATGTCTGTATTCAGACATTTCACAGGGAATATTTGACACTTCCGAACCCAAAATCCCAGGACAAGAACCAGCAGAACCAATCTGAATCCAGTCAACCACAGCAAACACTCAAAGTGTGTTTGAGGCCTTTAGGTGGACATAACTCCAATAAAAGGACCTTCATGGTGAGTCTTTATGCCCCTCTGACACCAAAATATTTTACCATATTTACTATTTAATCCGCTGTAAACAAGACAGAAAATTTCAACATATCGTTCACAATGTTGGAAAGTAACTAAGAACATTTATTCAAGTACAGCACAATTTAGAGGCAGTTTCATTGTACACTACTTTATACTCCTACTTCACTATATTCCAGGGGGAAATGTACTTTTTTCTCCACTACAAAAATATACAGGGGTTACTTGTTTTCAAATGTCTTTTAGTTGTTAGCACCAAAGCGACACTTCTCAGATGATTTCATTTAAATAACTCAAGCCCAAACCAGTGAACTTATCCAGTTTTTTAGAAAAAATAGCAAATACAATTTGGTAAATGCAACATAAATCTCTGTATTTCCTCTTCTAGCGCCAAGCTCTGTCACAGGAGAACTTGTGTATGGATAGTGGAGGCCCCCTACTGGACAAAAGGCAGGATTTGTGGAAGCAGAGGGACCAGCATGCAAAGCAAACCATGAGCGACTATTCAACCTTTCCAGTTCGCTCAAGTGTTTCCACTCATGACATCCTCTCAGATACTTGTTCTCCTACAAAGCAGCAGCAGGGCGGCCGTACAAGTGGCGCCGGTGTCTGGAGAACTCCTTTTTCACAACATCCAACGCCTACGCCTTCCATCCAGCCAATACGCATAGACATCCCTGTAACCAGAGCAGTGAACCCACAGATGAATCCTCCACTTACCACCTTCCAGACTCCAGCTTTGATGGCAGTGAAGATGAGCCAAACACTTAAAGTAAATGGAAGTCCTCAAAACCAAGCTAATCATATTTATCTGCTTAATGCAACCAAGAAGCTATCTCAGCCCTCATTTCTGTCACAGCAGCACAGATCCACCACGCACGGGGATCAAGCAGCAAAACCACAAGTAAGCATCCCTCCAACAAAACATGTCTCCTTCCAAGAACCTCCCACTCAGCAGCACAAGCAGGTCACAGGCCCCACAAAGCTAAAAGACCCCCAGGGGCTGTCTGATCCGTGGAGGAGGGAGGCCCAGGAGCAGCTGGAGAAGCAGCAGAGGCTTTATGTTGTGGAGCTCCTGGAGCAGGAGGTGCAGGAGCTCCAGGCCAAGGCAAAGCGCACGGCCGAGGAGAGCGACCGGCTCCGGAAACTCAGCCTGGAGTGGCAGTTTCAGAAGAGGCTGCGGGAGATTCAGCAGAGAGGGGAGGACGAGGATGAGGAGGAAGATGAGGATTTGGACATGATGGTGACGATACAGCAGCTGGAGAACAGAACACAGGCGAGGCGGCACACAGGCATAGAGGTAAAGGGAAGATCTGTTCCTGAAAGGCATTCTGGGAAATGTAAGAAATCACTCACTGGGGTAGATTAAGTGGTTTGAAGGAAACTGAGTACGACAAACAAGGTGCAACATCACATATTAATGATATACGATGTTATATGACAGATTAAAAGTACACAGGACAGGATATTTCCCTTAACATTTTTACCAATCACCATACTTTAATACAAATACCATATATACACTATTAATTATATGATTATGAGACATTATCACAGCCTTCTATTTACATTTGGTTTTATTAAAACGCTGTCTATAAATTATTACTCCATGATTGTAGTGTATTTTTTACAAGTGCATATAGATGTTTCTGCTTCCTCTTCAGACACAGTTTGTCTGCTTAAAGTTAATTTAAAGCTTTTTACAAGCTAAATGTGTGTGTGTACATCAGCGTAAAGTGCTTTAAAATGTGTCAGTAAGCTACATTAGTAAGTCAAAAATGCTGTTTTAAAATTGTCTTAATGACTTTAATCAAGAAAGGAGTAATTCTGTGTTGACCATAGAGAAATTTGAATAATAAAGTAGATATTCAAATAGTCACAATTACTTGTGGTTGTAATTATTGATTTTGTTTCATGTTCAGAACAAGAGAAGTTCTGATGGGAACGTCAACACTGAATCGAATGATTTGGACAGGCAGACAGGAACTCATCTCTCTCAAAAGGAAGACACAGCAGAGACAGGTAACCGTTCAGTAATACTCCCAGAATTCTGCAACTCTAGTCTGTGCTCAGACATTTTATTATACATTGCAACATCTCCATGTTTTTGGCAGATCAAAGACCAAGTGGACAAGATGTTAACAACATGGCTTCAAAAGAGTGAGTTTTTGGCTGTTGAAGCAAAACATTGAAATTTATTCAAATATGAGAAGTATCTATACAGCACTTCTAATAATGATGACTCAGTGACACAGAAATCACAACAAGCTCTTAATTTTGTGTAATTGTGCGTTAAGACAGTGCAACATCATTGCAATGTAATTCTCCTAAACACTTAAAATGTTGAACAGGGATTCCTGAGTAAAATAAAACCACCCTCTATGCATGTGTTTTGTGTCCCCTGTAAGTGATTCCCCATTAATAAAATTCAATGTTTATTCACAGAAACGAGGGTGAGGAAATGAAGAGAGCATCGGCTCCTGAAAAGCTCACATTCAAGGAGCGCCAACGTCTCTTTTCTCTGGTGTCCAGTGCATGAATGAAGGTTCAAGCCTTGTAAACAGAGACTTCAAGAGGAGCGCGTCCATTTATATAGAAAAGTGATGATGTGCTAGCAAAATGAAAATGTACAGTACCATGTAAAAAGGCATCACAAGTACATATTTACTGTAGAAATGTTTGCCTTAGTTAAATGTCCCAGGGCCAACCTGTAGGTAATATGAATACTGAGTTCAGTATCGTTGTCATTAATTTTTCTTCACTTACCTTCTGTTTAAACATTAATCCTTATATTTTCCTAATCCTACATAAGTAGTATTAATTTAGCCATAAACTGATGTACCTGTTTTATTTTATATTTAGTTTTGCTTTTTAACTTGTCGTGTCTTTATGACTTGTAAAAGCTATTTTATGCGCTGATAAAACTGCATCGTGGCTTTCTCTTGTTCGTGAGTTTCTATGGAGCCTTTTCGAAGTCTGCGAATCTCGTTGATGGCGTCGATCCCTGACATCTTCTTCGTCTTCACCAGGTAGCAGGCCAGCATGGTCCCTGTTCGCCCATGACCATGCATGCAGTGAACTGCAACACCCTGAGGAGGGACAATACCATATTTTATTTTCTATAAAACAGTAATTTTGTTGATTTATTAATTTTGTTGATTGATTAATTTTGTCAATTTGTCTGCACTGATAATCAAATGCCAACTAATTTAGATCATCGAGTTCAAACAATGCTGAACATTCACTGGTTCCACATCCTCAATTGTGAGGGTTTCTCCTTTGTTTTTGTCTTATATGATCTTAAACTGCATATGTTTGGGTTTTAGACTATAGGGAAGTATTTTTTCACATCCATTGGAACTAAAGATAAACTGTTAAATTGATAATAATCGGCAGGCTAATTGATTGAAAATTACCTCATCTGACAACTGGATTAAATAAATGAGATACTTTAAACACTGGATTAAACTTTAGCAAAACCCTTAGCAAGTTTTTCCCTTCAGCTGTTTCAGGAGTTATGTTAAAGTCAAGGAAACTTGATGCCAGATGTATTAGGTTACAGTGCTTGTGGTTGTTGAGCCTGAGTAGCCTGTTAGCTCTTTCATGCATGGTATGCACTACACTGGACAGATATTTGGAAGCCACTTTGAACCATTTAGGTTGCAGTACCATGCCCCAAGTACCAGGTGGTGGATCCCTGAAGTGTTATCTCCAATTCAGTTTATTTATTATTGTGTATGTCTATGTTGTTTTGAGATAATGGCATCATAAATTCAAAATAGTGAAGGGAAGAGGAGGTGCAATGTGTACCTTGGGAATAACAGAAAACTTAAATCCTATTAGTCTCAGAAAAAAACACAGATAAAAAAAACTATATTTTAACAAAATAAAATGTTAGAAAATACTTTTATCCACATCATAATAATATTTTCCTTATATATTTTTTTCTGTGGCTGAAAATACTTCCATAGACATTGTGCCTATATATAGATTCTACCTTATTTTATATATTATTTTTATATACAAGTACTGAAAAGAAAATGTTATTGGCACGATTACTCTGCTGTTTAATTATTCATCTATTAAAAGGGCTAGATGTAAACTCATATCCATCCATCAAGCACAGTCTATGGAGTATCTGAGATCTTACCTCCCCCTTGGAGTTAGCCTCTTCCACGATAGAGAGGAATCTATCAATCTGACTTGATGAAGGGGCAGTGAAGTCAGCTATCTTGATATGGTGCAGCTTTAAATCTGGACAAGAGTCATGGTAAGGAGGTTTTCTCTCACACAGGCAGACCAGGTGTTTGATACCATTGTCCAGCAGGTATTGGTATTCAGATGTCATCCTGGGCAGCGCCAGTCCGGCCAATTTGCCTGGTTCAACCCAGGAGAAATTGTGTGGACAAGTGGAGGCCATGCTTGTCAGACTGAAAGAGGAGACAAAGGCGGAATCAAATCAAGACTGCGTACTTAAAACACTCCCTCTCTTTGTGGATATAAATAACAGCACAGCACAAAAAAAAAAAGAGTGCCCCGGGTGTGTGTAGGCAGTGTAAGGCCAATATAAGTTCATACAGCTGCTGCCAGTTGAGGCTGCAAACGGCTTAAACTTGTCTTTTGTATTTAAAAAAAAAGCATTATTTGTGAATATTACCTTTCTGACAAGTTTAAAAATGCAGGTAAAATGATTTTAAGATACCATGAGAAGTGCAAAAAGTAAAAAACTTGTTTTAGTCCAGTGAGGCAACACCAGCAAACTGGTTGGGCTAGATGGGAGTGATTATAGGGGATTAAAAGAATTAAAGGAAGAATTAAAAGAAGCATCACAAGTTGATCCAGTGTTTGTCAGGACACATAGGTTAGGGAACTGCTAGCTAATGATCGCCTGCTAAATTCAAAGGTATGTATCCTCTTAATATTCCTACTTCACATTCAAATCCTGAAAATACGTCTGCAGGCGCCTGCGACCAATTCACTGCTGTCTATTGTGACATTTCACCTTTTTATACTTATATTAAATGAAACCTCTCAGAAGAACGAACACTTGAACAACCATCTGCGCGATAAGGTAAAATGACAGAAACTTTGAGGATCTTTGGGGAAAGATTTATTTGACACGTATTTTGATCTTTTAGCTCGGCCCATGTGCTCACCTGGAGTCGGAGGGGTGAGGTTTATGAGCTGTAATGCAGACAAGTACCAAGGGGAGATCCAGATGTTTTGGCTTCACTTTTGGGGGGCTGTCATGTCGTCCATCTTTATATATAATAAAAGGTGGAGCCCCATGAAGCATCTTTTCATGGGCCCCAGATTTCCTGGTGGTGGCCCTGGATTACGTTACCACTGCTGAGCCACTAGGGGCGCACTGTCGACCACGTATATAACTATGGTGGATTAAACACATTCAATCGCGGATTATCTCCTTTCCTTGACAACTCGTGTGTCAAATAAAAGAGTCGCGGTGACAATAAATCAAAATAGCAACAAACATACAATAAAAAATAATCTCGGGGTCCTGTTACAGTGTTTACACGCAAGCTAGCTAACTTCCCCCTGCAGGCGTCTCACTTCGTTTCCTTTATTTATTCCTGCATCACACTTCCTTCAACTAAAAACACAATAAAGGCTTTTAAGGCAGTTAGAAACACACTTTGGTCTGATAACACTCGTTACTGACCTGTTTACGGTGAAGGCAGAGGCAGAGTCGTGTTAATCCAGCACGCCTTTGTCCCTGTTATGTAACACGGTCCGCCACAATGCTAGGAGGGGTATTTACGACTGCTAATTCACTCACTTTAGAGGCGATAACAGCAGATTTACGCGGAGGAGTCGGTGTTTTAGCGGCTGCTGGGTCATTTCGCCAACCTAGGAGACACTTAACATCCAGTATACGACGATTTTATTCACATAAAAACGCAAAAAAATAGCATAGAATGGATTCTTTATATACAGTAATGGCGGTTGTATAATATATGTCAGGATGGCCGAGCGGTCTAAGGCGCTGCGTTCAGGTCGCAGTCTCCTCCTGGAGGCGTGGGTTCGAATCCCACTTCTGACAATAACTTTTTTTTCATAAACAATATATTCAAGATTATTATTATCCTGAAATATTATTATGCTTATGAGTATTACTGTGTGCGTTCACGTCGCAGGTACAAGACCACCTCAGACACCACCATTTTCCCACATTTTGCAAACATATAAAGATTATGATTATTATTATCCTGTTATATTATTGTGCTTTTGATTGTTGTTGTGTAATTATAACAATATGGTGACTCTGTTCTCTGTGGAATCAATAAGTGGTGGAAGGAGTATAGGGATCTTTTACTTAAATCAAAGTAGAAACCATCATCTAGAAATACTCACTACAGTAAAAGTCCTCATATCAAAATGTTATTTAAAAAGTGTGCATGTATTATAACCTAAATTTATTAAAGTATATAAAGTAAAAGTTCTCATTCTGCATAGACATTCTGCAGATATAATAGAATATTATGCTAATAGTAATAAATACATGTAGGAGCATTTAATGCTGTAGTTCGTGAATATGGAGCCAACTTAAAATCATTTTTGTACCTCTGGATGGATTAGTAGGGTTGCACTGCATCATATAATGTGTTTTTGTTATGTAAAAAGTCACTAGAAGTGTCAAGTCAATGTAGTTGAGTATTTTCCCTTTGAGATGTAAGTGAGGTAGAAATATAAAGCAGCATAAAATGGAAATACTCCAGTAAAGTACCTCATTACTGTATTTAAGTACGGTACTTAAATGTACTCAGTTTTATCCCAGCAGTGGAAGCAATGATACGATTATGAATGATTATCAATGATTACCAGTAAACTGAAGTGATCTTATTTAACCCCAAGATATAGCAATGACACAGAAGCATTTGTGGAAAATATCTGCTATTTTGTCTTCTTATCTGCACTTAAGATGAGCAATAATGTCAGATGAACATGTATCATCCATGTACCTGAAATACCTGCAGAGGGCGTATCATCTCCTTGTAACAAAATGGTAACGCTGTCTCTGCATGCTCTTCCCAGAGAGTGAAGCAGTGCCTGTAAATGAGACAATTGAAACTACCTTGACTTGTGTTGTGCAACCAAACACTAATCAAAGCCAGACTACTTTATTTTATTTCTAGGGCAGGGCGCAAAGTTTCCGTGAAAACTGTATGTCAACGTGAATAACATTTTTTAAAGTTATGGGGGAGGTTTCAACCATAAAAACACGAAAAGAAGTCCTAAGTTTATATATTTCTTAGTGCAAGCATAATACAGGTTGGGTTTTGAGTTGGGACATGCAAATAGAGAATATTTATGTGATACTGTTAATTTTTCCAAGATGTAAAGAATGATGTCAAGGTAATATTTTAAGATTTTGAGAGGTTAAATGATTGTTATTTTTACATATAAATAAATTTGAAATATCTCAACCAATCCAAGAGTCCAAACTCTGATGCTTTCTGAACTTAAGTATCTAAGCTTGCCAAAGTGCTGAAACTTGTCCCTGGCATTATATGTGAGAGATGTCCTTGTTGAGTCGGCATTGAATCATTCTCGTTTTAATATGTTTTGGCACTTCCAGATGGAGGCTGCCCCTGTTTCATACAATCTCCACATGTAAGGAAATAGAGAAGACTGCTTGTCCATTTCATGCAATAATCAATGATACAAACACAAACATTCAGAACTCACAGCACAGCACAGTTTACTTGCTAGTCATTTTATACAAAGAGTAGAAAGAGGGTTTGTATCTGAAGGAGACAAACTGCATCACATTTGCCAGATAAATGTCGATACACAGAGACTGATTTTCAGACAGGTATTTGTAAAGAGAGTCACAGAGTCGAATGTTTCAAACATCCCATTAAAAAAGCTTTCACTAACCTGTTGGAGTAAGAAAAAAAGTTAACAGAGCCTTTTCAATAGTCACGTACAGTTATGGAAAGATATCTATGTGATAGGTAAAGTTGAAATAAACACAAAATAAACTAAAAAAAAAAACATTCCAATAATCAAGCGGCGTCATGTGGTGGGCGTATCTCTCGACCCAACCACACACCGTTTAACAGAACAGTTGGAAGTCCCAAAAGAACCACAAAATATTTTTATTCTCATTTTATCTATTTTTTTTGTTTTGTTTTGTACACATCACAACCTCAAGACTTGACTGCTTGTCCATCACGTCTCTGGGTTATCATCTACTCCTCCTCCTCCTCCTCATCATCATCATCATCATCCCTTTTGTGTCATCTAAAAGCACAGACCCCCTTCAACATGCTGCAGCTCCCCTCAAAAAAAGCAATCACGACCCCTTTAATGGTTACATGTACAATTTTTGCACTCTTTAGGTGCCGTTCGAGAAAGGGGGCAAAAATCGCCATGCCCTCCTACTAGAAGATTTCTACGTATTTTGAACGTCCACGTTCAAAGTCCCACACTGAGCAGACTGCTGAAGGGCCATGCCGAGTTTACAGGATGGCACAGAAGAACTTCTTCTCCCTGAACGGGTTCTCTGACGCTGGCACCGGCGATAACAGAGGGTCCTCTTTGGCATGGGCTTCGCAGTATGACATTAAGTCTGCCGCTGCTTTTGACACCTAGAATTAAATCGAAAGGTCAGTATTTGATGATGCAGAGATAAAGTTAAAGATGCAGTCTTGGGAAATGCACTTATTATTTGCTGTCTTTCCACGAGTTAGATGAGAAAGTTGACACCACTCTCATGTCTCCAGTCTCTCTGCCGAGCTAAGCTAACCAGTGTCTGACCCAGCTACATATTCAACCCTTTAACGCCAAGAGTATCTAATTTGGTGCATGAGTTTTTGAGACCTCTACATCATCAGTGTGATATTTTTTTCCTGAAAAACTTGATGTATACAATCAAAATGCTGAAAAATACAAAATAAAAAAAATAAATAAAAAAAAGCTGAATATAGCAAAAATTATAGAAATTAAAAATAATTTATCGTCAATACTTTATTTATTTATTTTTTATTTGTCAGAAGGTTCAATAAACACTGCAGTTTCACAGTTTTTACAAGGTTCATGGACATACACGAGAGTGGCATCTTCATCAGTCCTCTCATCAAACCCTTGGAAAGAAAGAAAATAAGTGTATCCACCCCTTAAAAAAAGCCCTAGTGTCCCAAAGTGTCCTGCATGTGTCTGCACACCTTTATCCTGTCAATGTTGGCCTCCATCTTCAGCTGTTCCACCAGCTTCCTGGCTTGTGCAATGCTGGCCGTGTTATTGCTCGCCATGGGCGCTGTCAGTCAGGTCTCGTGTGCTCTGCCTGCGTAGAGGAGAAAGAGATCCAAACATCTTAAACATTGTGGTTCACCCGCGGCGTGCCACTGATGAAGACGAGCACGATAATACAGCAGGCGCGCAGAGAGGAGTGCTTGTAACAGATACCCTGTTTATTATCACATGCCTGCAAACACACACACACACACACACATACACACACACACACATACCATAGACACTGGCATATTATTTATGGTGTCAGTTGCTAGGCAGCTCATGACAGCGAGGGGGAGGCAGGAAGGGTGGGAGGAGGGTGAGGGGGCAGTGCTTTGTCCAGCACTATATTTAAAATAGATAAACAGATAAACTAACATTACAAGTTTCACAAATAATAAAAATAAAAAAACCCTCATTTCCTACTGATACATGTCTTAGTCACCGTGTCACACAAGGGCAGTGTCAACTCTCTGCATCATGTGACAGATGATGAATTAAGAAATTGAGTTTGTGATGGCACAAAGTACGACTCAGCTCACAGGCTGCAGATATTACAAATGCTTTACTTCCATTTCTATTACTGCAATTTACTGTAAAACCATCTGTCTTATCACTAAGTACAGTAAGTGTTTTACTTGAGCATTTCCCTTTTCTGTTACTAGACTTCTGCCCAACTGCATTTCAGAGGGAAATATTGTACTTTTTAGTCCACTATGTTGACTTTAAAGATGTAAGTACCACCCAGATGGAGATTATTAAAACAAAATCAGTTATGATGTATGAACAGAAATAACACTACCCTGCAGTATATAGTAAGTGGTAGTTGATGACATATTGAATATCTAAGGTTAAGTAGTTATTAGTATGCGTGTTTATAGAAGATGTTCAGATAATTTCAGGCTCTTTTTGGAAAATAAATAAAGTTTAAAAAAGAGTTTAGAAAGTTTTGTAATTCAAAATTAGCAAGGGTTTTCCAAGGTTGCAAAATGAGAGATGTTGGTTACATGTCTTTCTCTTACAGTAAATCAATGACACATCAGTGCAGTATGTGCAATAACTTACTGTATACTAACTGCTAAAACAGCCCACTATAGAGATTAGAGCACAGTGTGATACAGATGGATGAATAATAAATGGCCACGTGTCCTGCATGGGACCATTTGATACGTTTCCCCACCAATTTATTCAGGTTTTAGTCCCTGTTAGTGTCCTCAGATGCTCCTCTGTCTTTTACAACCTCTTTGATTAAATGGATCAAGCGGCGGGCGCTCTAAAACGCAGTCATCCTTGGTGTCTGTGATCAATCTTTCCAGCGCCCCTCCGCCCCCCTCCCTTCATCCGTCTGTCTGCACTGTGGTGGGACTCAGTGTGGGGTCAAGACTGATCCCAGCGAGGTGCTGGAGCTGAGCGTGAATATTGATGACCCGCGGTAACACACCTGCTGCAGGGACCTCTGCTGCACTGAGCCCGAACCCCCGTGACCTGATCATCAGTTTGTCTGCTTCACATTTAATAATTAGATTCATCAGTGTTTGACTGCTTTCCAGAGTGGTTGTAAACACATGTAGCAGCTAAATCTGACAAATCTTTTATAATCTCTGTGCTTTTTATTGATTGATACAGTTGATTAAATGTGATTAATATTTGGAAAGTAATTCTACATGCAGTTTTTTGATCATTCAATTAGTTGTGTAATATTTGAAATGAGAGAAAAGTTTTCAGACTCCATCTTCAGTTTATTTACAATCTAAACTTTCAAATGTTCAATTTATGAGAGAAAAGCAACAAAGCATCACATTTGAGAAGCTAGAAGCACATTGTTTTTGACATTTTTATTGATAAATGACTTTTATTTGTATGTATCACAGTTACGTCCCAGTACCTCTCTGGTCTATTTTTCACTCTGTAATAAAATTATTTTTTAGTTTAACTTTCTCTTAACTCTTAAAAAATGCACAAAGTGTGGCATTTAGTAAACTGCTGTATTAATCCATGTCATTTTAAGAATCTCTGGAAATATTTGTAATGCAAACTTAAGTGAAAATCTTCAGTATTTGACTGAAACGACTGAAACACGGCTGGAAAATTTGTCAGTGCAAACGAACTGACAATCTGAGAGGGATTTAAGGGCACGAACCGCAGCAGAAGGCGCAGTATGAACACATAAAGAGTTTTACAGTCTCTGCAGCTGAGGGATCCTGGCTGTTCTCACTGTGATGAGCGCTGAACCTTTTAGGGTCATAGCATTTAAATTTAAACTCAGGTGTGTGTCGTGTTTTTTATTAGTGTCATAAATAAAAGGCATTATAATGTTGTATTAAATCGGCTGATAAAGTTTGACTAGAAAATAGGTGTAACATAATTATATACTATTTATTTATTTTTAAGCTTTTCTTTTTGCTGAAATATAGAAGAAAGAGTTGTTGCAGAAAGAATTGAATAATCTGTTCCAACTCCAGATCTTGTTTACGTCAATGCACTTCTCTATCCAGCATATCGGTATTTTGGAGTTAAAGTACTCAAATTTGAGACTTTAAGTTAGAATAATGCACAGATTCCTTGGACTCTTGCACACAGACCTCACTTTTGTCACTCACCAAAACAAAAATAGGCCAGAGACTTACTACAAAGGTGTGATTGACAAGAAGAAATGAGTCTTTGGCGTCTTTTGTATCGAGGCCACAGTATTGTTTCAACGCTCGGGGGAGATGTCAAAACAGGCCAGCGTATCACCAGACTATTGATAGGGAACAATGTCACTCTTTAAGGTTTCTGGGATGTCTACGGGAAAGTGGAGCTCAGAAAATAATCAGGCACGGTGACACAATGGCCTGGTTTGAGTGGAACCGACGGGAAGAGAGGGATTTTTAAATAAATAACACAAAAGCAAATGGAAAACTGTGTCTCAAGGGACTGAGAGAGGACGGACAGAAACACCCAGTTTTGATTGTGTCGCCTTGTGCCGTTCTTTTGGAAAGTTTGTCCAGTACTTGGGAACATAAACAAATCTGAAGTTGCAGCTAAACTCTGTGGAAATGAAAGACTTGTGATCGAGAGACACTTACAGCCATAGTACCAGCTCTGTTGAGACCGTAGTTCGGCACAGCGCTGCTGCTTTGAGGTCAACATAAACATGCTAACGTGCTCAAAATTACGATGGTGGCCGGCTGACATTTACCAGGTGTAATGTTCATCACATTCAACACCTTATTTTAGCATGTTGACCTACTCTCTCTCTCTCTGCCTCTGACTGGCCTGAGCTTGATTTTTTTTTTTACCTTACAAACCGTGTCACTCCAAATGCATAAACCTAACCGATCAAGTTTTTTGACGTCGAGAACATTTGTCCCCTGTGATTGGATGAACAGTGTTTCTGGTTCATGACTTAAAAAGGTGATTTTCTCTGTTGCATCAAAATGAAACCCAGATTCATTTGTGTTTCACTTATATTCTCAAAACAAACACATGTACAAAAAAAAAAGAACATTAAAGACATCATAAGCTATTTAGCAGAGCTGTTGCTGTGTCTACAAAGCAATTTTCCTGCCTATTGTCGGTGGAGCGTGTGAAAATACCACCCTGACATTTTCATATCTAGAGAGAGGGGGAGGTGAGGATGTGGTGGATGGTGGAGAATGCCCATGTGTGTGTAATAGCTGGTACCTTGAAGGCAACGAAGAGGGCTTAACGAACAATAAACAGAGCAGACTGTTTCCTGTTGTTTTTTTTCCCCCTCATTGACTTGACTCTCTTTTAGGACATCATTTCACTGCCTCTGCTGCACTCTGCTCATCTGTATATTATGAACCCTCCTGTCCTCGCTTCCTTCCTATCTGTCAGCTGCCCAAAATGCCATCCTGAGATGTCGCACGTGGTGTCAGCACGCTGATAACCGTGACATCACACATGCACTCAGATGGACACAGGTCAGCTATCAACAACTTTCTGGAAGCTGCATCACAAAAACTCTTATGTGCACCAGTCTGAAAGCGCACTGAAGGCGGTGACTTCAGTGGCCGCTCGTGCTGTACTTGTATCACGAGGCCGGGCCGATGTTAACGTGCTCACAGTGCCTCCTCCTCTTGTCTTGGCTTACCTTGTCTGCTCACTCCTCCGCACTCTGCCCCGCTGTCTGCCTGCAGTTCAGTCAGCAGTTTGCATCCGCCCCGCTCTCTGCAAACAGAGAAAAAGAGATAAAGAGAGCGAGAATCAGAGGCCGATCGGAGGGAAAAAGCTCGGCGCATTCCAGATAAATTACGCCGGGGCTCGTCGTGTGCAGCCGCCGCTGTCGTCTGAACACTGTGTGTCAGAATGTCACAGCTCGCTCTCACAAAGTCCACTGAGGGGGTTAGGATGAGAAATGCCACAACAAACAGACTTAGACCTGAGTGAAATGTAACTGAGGGGACAAAGGAATTTATGGGTTTAAAGGAAGAGTCTTTGGGAAATGTGCTGAGTCTCTTTTTTTCCCCCGAGAGTTAGATGAGAAGATTGATACCCCTCTAATACCCCTCTGATTAATATGAGCCTATAGCCAGCAGCAGGTTGGCCTAGCTTAGCATAAAGACTGGAAACAAGAGGGAAACTGCAAGCCTGTCTCTTAGAAACCAACTAAATCCACCTGTAAGCACCTTTATGGTTCAGTAATTCAGAATCAAGTTTAATAACCAAGTAGTTTTTTTACATGCACATCTAAAACTGTACAAAGGGTGATGCACCATAATGTCAAGTTTTATAGGAATTTAAGGGCAGTTATTGGCGATGGTCGGGAATCCATGCATGAGATTTACTTAAAACAAACATCATTTGTTAAAAATTAAAGTCATAATAAACCAAAAGACGCAGACAAGGGTTGGATGTACATCATTGGAATGGAGAGAGATTGAACACTTTATATAGCCTAAGGACCCAGGAGAGCTAATAAACCAGCGACCCTCCCACGTCAACTAATTATCTGGTGAGCCTCCAAGACGATGGGAGGAGCCATTAATGGGAAAGTTTGACATTTGCAGCATGTGCTCATTCTTTCAAAGAGTTAGATGAGAAGATCGATATCACTCTCCTACTTGTGTGTGTTAAATATACCTCTACAGCCAGGAGGTAGTTATCTTAACTTAGTTTAAGGCAAAGACTGGGTTATATGCTCAATTATCACATCAAATGATCATTCTCCGTTGAGAAACAGCCTGGCATATAACCGCCAGTAAAACCAAAACTTCCTGCATTTACACTTTTGGTTTTGTACGGATTAAGCAAATGACACACAGACTGTTATTTTGTGAGCTTTGGACATGGTCAGGCTAGATGTACGAAGTGTATTTCCCAACGACGTTGAACCATTCCTTCGAGCTGCCCAGCTGTTGGTGCTGACCCATTCACCTCTCCTCGCCTTCCTCTCGATCTGCCCCTCTTCCTCCAGTCCGATACACTCGCTCTTAATGCATCTGCGACCCTGCAGCTCGGTTTTCTGACGCTTCTGATAAATGGGCCAATTACGCTGCATGAGCAGATCTGCAGAGGAAGGGAATTCCACCCCGTCGTAAATCATGGCAGAGCTGCGACGTTAGAGCAACGTTACAGTAAGGCATCCATTAACAAAACCTCGCCAACAGCAGCCGCACCCCTGAGTCAGTGCTCCTGCGACGCTGAAACTGCTTAGGGTTTAAAAGCAAATAAAAGAGGAGAGTAGATCTTACTATACTGTACAGCCACCTCTGCTGATTCACTGGAGTCATTAATCTACACTGTTACTCTGCATTATGCAAGCTAAACAGTAATTTTTTTTATCAGTGCAGTGACTCTTAAACTGTTAGCTGGACAAAAGTATTTTAATATATCCAAATCCTATTTCAAGACAAATTATGCTTTTTAGATACTTTACTTTGATAAAACATCCTTTCTACAGTTTTTAAAATGTGCCAGAGTGCTCAAATGTTAAATGTTGTGTTAAGAAAAGGCAGCCATACAAGCCCTTTGCCTGCATAAAACAGTCTCTAATTGGAAAAATTTTGATTTGAATCAGTAATTATCTGATCAAAAAATAAGAAAACTATGAGTCTGACCAGATATTTGATGCAGCATTTAGTATCTGACTGTTTTCAATAAATGGACACACTTTGGTCATTACTGAAAAAAGTTTTGATACGAAACTAGTGCACAGTTTATAACGTTTCATTCACGACTGCAGGCATTTCAGGAACCTGAGAGACAGTTAATATGTAAAACGCAGTGTGAACAACTTATTACTGTTATTGACTTTAACTTTCCGGCTGAAAGATGAGCTCAGATGACAAACAGAGTCAGAGTCACATGATACTTGTGTCATGACAAGTATTTGCTCAGAGCGTGTGTTCACATCCGGCTTGTCACTCATCAGTCTCACAGTTACATCTGGGAATTTTCTATATACAATCACCTGTTGTCTGTGTGCTGTTGGTTTGGAGGTAGTTGAAATACAAACGTAAAGGTAAAAGTTTTATAATGCTGGAGTGTTTCCACTGAATGTTTTGTTAATGAATCAGTGGATTTATCTATTAGTTACCTATTAGCATGTAGAGATGTGTGTAAGCGTATCGTACAGTGACCTGCAGTTTTGCCACTTACACAGTCACTTAATAATTAATTAATATTATAATTTTACAACAATTTTGAAAACTATGCTGCTGTGTTTTTGAAAGTTTGATGCATGTACTGGTTTCTAATTGTTTCTGTGCACGATAACAATCTGTTAGTGCAGTCTTGAAACTTGCTTCAGTTGTGTTATCTGTCACTTTAATCTTTAAACTCCCTTGCACTACTTTTTGTCAGAGTTATCCATAAGAGGAAGAACAGTTTCAAGATTTTGCTGACTGATTTTAATGCTGCAAAGAGAGTAATGGAACCAACTGCCGCCTGTAATAGCAGGACAAATAACACATTCAATGCACGATTTGTATTTGAAGTTGCTGTAATCAAAATCTTCACATTAACAAGGGTTCAAATGACTACATGTATGTGACAGGTGTCACTTGAAGTGATGAACCCAAACCGTTTTATCACCCACCTCTCAGTTCAAGGGGCTATTTTAGCATCTTTTAGTTCTTTGTTTTGGTTTGATGCCCCAAGACTTGTCACTCTCACTGTTCATTAAAACATCAAAAACTAATAAAACCTGGTCTTAAAACTAAATTGCAAACAGACAAAGTTTGCAGGCAGCTGGTGAGCATAGTGGAGCCTTTAGACACAAAAGAGCCTGAATGTTTTCTTGGGAGTTGGTGGAGACCAAAACACAGCTGAAACAGAGTGAATATTGGACTTAACTTTCATCAGGTGGGCAGACACGACCCCGCATGAATAATAATGATGCTCTGTTTTGATGCATCTACTGGATGCATCAAAAAGCAACTATTTTTATTAATAAATTTGTCATATCTTCTTTAAAACCAGTAATATGTGTTGTTTAGCTTCTTTTTACTGCAAATGCTCTAAAAGCTTCTATAAGTTGTAGGTTAAGCATTTGTGACCATGCCAGATATTTATACTGTATCTTTTTTATTATTAATGCAGTTTTCACATCCTCTTATCTGATAAGATTAATCTCTAAAAAATCATATTTGAAAAGTTTCATACTGAGGCAGCAAAGTGTTGTATCAAACTGTGATATCCTGACTGCCCTCTTCCATCCTTCACTGTCTATTTTCAGTTTTTTATCTCCACTCTTTGATCAGTTTACAGCAAGCTCCAAAAAAGAAAAGAAAGTCAAGACAGCCGACTGTTCTTAAAAAAGAAAAAAAAAAAAAAAGCTGAATTTGATTTCCACATGAACTGTTAGTGTCATCATATTTATGTTGCAGAGCAGCAGTGAGATCAGGGTTTTTGTTTTTTTTTTTGTTAGATCTTCATATTTTGGCAATATTGTTCTCTACTTTTATGCCAGTAAAGCATCTTGAGCTGAACTGTACTGAAGTTAAAAAAAAAAAAAAAAAAAGACAGAGATGCATCATGGGACGTGACTGGTGATCCATTTCTCTCCTGTGCTCTAGCCTTCTGCTTCCCATCCCTCCCTGCGTGGCAGACAGGTGTTTGGCGATGGGACCGAAACACCCCCAGCACGCTCCGTCCCGCTGCTAACACCGCCGAATCAATCTGACCCCCTCTGTCATCCTTCCCCTGCCATTTGGAGCCGTTTTGAACCTCTTCCTCCGGGTTTTCAGGCGGTCTGTGTTCGTGACGAGGCCCTCCACAGATGTGATTATAGCTGCTGCTCGACTCTGGGTGTCGCTGACTTTAAAGGGTGATTAAGCGCTGCAGGAAACATCCTGGTGAGGAAAATATAATTCCTGGCCTGTCGAGAGTGATGATCTCTCACACACTCCCACACATGCTGACTCTCGGCTCGGTCCTCCCTCCCCTCTTTCTCCCCCTTTCCTTTTCTGTAGTGCACACCTTATTATCCTTATTATAAATGTCTTTTTTTTTTTTTTTTTTTTTCCATCCAACGAGAGAAATTAAGGCGACCAGGCAGGGAGTGTTCTGTCCTCTGTGATGCTCAGGGTGTGAAATCAGAGCGTGGTAATTAAAAATCTGTCCCTGGCTCAGCCATCTGGACCCACAAGAGCTGCTGATTTACCTGCAAGAGTCTGCGGGGACGCGAGGAGGCAGGATGGGACCCCCGCTCAGAGATAACTGAGGCTAAGTTTTGAGGGGCGCTAAGTCCTGCCCCCCTTTGAGTACAGTTGCTATGAATGTCAAAGTTTTGAGCTCTCACAAAACACACATGTTGTTTCCGGTGATAACAGTGGCAGGTTTACCACAATGTTGACAGTTTTTGAAGCATGCATCTCATTTCTGGCTGAATTGACAAACATTGCGAGCAGATTGAAAGTTAGAACGCAAGACTTTTACATATCAGTGAATGTCTGTTGCATTAAAGACCTTGCTGAAAAAGTTCACACAATACTGGTTTGGTAAATCTAGTAAATCTGGCATTATATCAAAGTTTAAATCCGATGTCTGTGGTGACTTTTCTATGCTGGTTCATTTTATGTCAACCAGTAAGAATTGATTTACCAGAGCTGAAGTGACGAAGCAGGCTGCAACATCTAGTGAAGTTTCTGATGCTCCAGATAAAAAAAAAAAAAAAAACCTCGGCTTTCAGATAAAGGGGCTCATAATTAATAGGAGATTCTCCTAATTTTACAGACTGAAAGTGCTCTTATTTTGAAAATTAGAGCGAGTATACATTCCAGCTCCTCTTACGCATCAGTTTGCCTCCAAAGTCACAAAGTCTGATTCTCTCTTTTTAACTCACTTTTCTTCATTGTTGTCCTTCTGTTTACCAATATTTTGTGTACACTGTTGTTTTCTCTGTGCTTAGTCGTTCGGTTATTGTTTATCTGTAATTAAGTCCGCTCCGAGTTTGCACATGTGCAGTGGACAGGTACAGGGAGCAGCAACTGAAGCTCCACATATACTCTGTTCTGACTGATTGTTTGTGACCTGGGTGGTGGATTCTTGTAAAATGGCCTTAGAGGCAGCAGGAGGAGCCAGGGGAGTCTGATTTTTAATCACAGATCATTTGTCTAAGTACTACTTTCAGGACATAGTGACAGTTTTAGCAAACACGTCTAAAAGTAATTTTTAAATAAGTTAGATACTTCTGTTTTAAGGAGAAACAAGCAAAAAAAAAAAAAAAAAAACCCTCCTGACTCCAATTTTGTTACTGTAAAAGCTGACACGAACCATTTCTGTGCTGGCTGAGTCACTTCTTTTTTCTGTTTTACTAATCCAGAACCCCACTGCGGATTCTCAAAAAATGCAAGCCTGTTTTTTATTATTTCTTATAAGACAAAACAGCAGTTTGCAGCGTGAGCGTGCACAGGCGCCTGCATGCGTGCACAAACTTCACTCTTCCAGCCCTCACAGACAATGTGATTGCGTGACTGTACCGTCCTCAGTGAGCACAATGACCTGCAGTGTACAGGCTGCGATGTCACCGTGAAACAAGACGCAGTGAAGGGCACACTCAGCCGAACAGAGATTCACAGAGTCGTAAATTGATAGGAGAGCTTCCGCAGAATGAGAGATATATAAATAAAATCTGGAAATAGGAATAAAGTTTGTCAGGAAGATAAAAGAGTCCCGAGATCTTCCTCCGGAGTGGCTTTTACAGCGACCGCAACAAGGAGAGGCAACATAAAACTGACCTCCGGAGTTATTAATGAACGCAATCAAGAGAATATCGACTATTGAGTGTAACACAGCGCAGATCCCTGCCCTTGAATAGGAGAAAGGACGCCCCTCCTTGTGCACACAAACACAAAGAGAGAGAGAGAGAGAGAGAGACGGCACACAGAGAGCAGAGCTGTCAGGCAGGGACTGTCTGGGGAGATGACGCCGAGTTTGACAGCTGAGCGTCCTTCTCCATCACTATTTCTGTCAGGACTCAGACCTGGACCTGGAGCCGACCTTCAGGCTCACGACACAACAGCCTCCAACACCCATTGCACAGGAACATCACCACAACGGCATGTCCAAGACTAAACATGATTAAAAACACATTAAAAGATGAAATGTTAAGAAAATAAAGTCCTCTCTTCTTTCCTGCTTGTATACTTTTGAGGCATCATACTAATGCTACTCCACTGGTGCTGGTATCTGGGTAACACTTGAATTGTTACTTACATTTTTGCTGTAAAATACCACTAAAAGTGACAGATAGTCTAATATTAATAGTATGATTGTAACAGAAGATGTAGAGGTTGTTTCGTCATCACCATCATCCTCTTAGTACTTTTTCGTCCGAGAGATTTAAGTTCTGTAGTTCTTCATGTCTGTCCACAATTACCTTTTTGTTTTTTAATTTGTAGTATGGAGTGAAATTAACTTTTTTTTGTCTCTGCTTACTTGTATCACTGTTTCAGAAAACGTGAAACTGAATTTCTACTACAACAGAGTGCATTTCTTCTTGAGACAGATCTATTATCAACCTATCCCTGGAAACTAAACTTAAACTGACCTGTGTGTACGAACATCAAGAGAAAATCTTTTAGTACACTACATTTAACATTTATGGCCTGTTAATGTAATTATAGTGCACTTGAAACCCAGAGAGTCCTGTGCTTTGACTCTTATAGTGCCTCTGTGGTTTGGATCCATAGATTCATGTGAGAGGGAGGCTTGTGGTTCTGTTTATTCATTATTTTTTTCAGAGCTAACCCTATTTAAAGTTTACTATAGCATCATATTAACGAGGATATTGGCCAAATTTCAATGATCAAAGTTTGAATCATAAAAAAATCTGATATGGTTAACAGGAGGGGAGTCTCCATTCCAACATAATCAAAGATCCCAACAACTGTCATTAAATTCTGATTATTGAAAAGTTCATGCTTGTGCATTGAAAATAGCTGAAATAATTTTTCTCTTGTCTGGTTGAGATCTACAAATAAATCTGGTGCTCGATGATGGTTTTCGCAGGTCAACCAATCGTAGTTGCGTACTTGGAATTAAGCATAGGTACATTATCTTTCTGCTTAGCTATCAAGCAACCTAGCAACATTCATTAAAGAAAGCAACAGAAAAAATTGCCACAAAAATGGTCAATCAAGTCTTTTAAGTTACAGAAATAACAACTCTTAAAGATGCAATATGTAAGAATCCGAAAACACTCTAGGTGCCCTTTAAACAGATTAAATTAGGCATAAATCAGCAGCGATGTCATTGTTTTTTTACACAAAGGTATGTACATATTATCTATCTGTATGACTATAAAGTAGTATCATGGAGCTGACGTTAGCTAGTGTTGCACATTGCTTGCACTGTGGTGGAGCTGAAGAGAGTCGAGGCACTGTGGAGCAATCGTAACGTCACATCTGTTGGATTTTCGAAAAACAAAACAAACAAACAAAAAAACCCGTTCGATCTCAGTCTACAGGCTGCTAAATTTTCACTTCAAACAATGGAGCGAACGATAGAAAAACCACAAATCTGAAAAGGAAAAAAAAAACATCAGACATCATTTTATTTTCCGAAAGTAGATACTACGTTTGATATGAAAAGTTTAATCCTCGATATATTAAATCGTACGTTATCCCCGACGCTCCGGCTCGCTCCGTCCTCGTGACGCTGCCTCTCCATCAGACCGCCACCACCTGGGAACATTCGATTAGCCCGGACATCTGTGCCACCCCCAGCATACCCTGCCCATCCTGCCATCTTAGAGATTGTGGTGTGTGTTTGTATGCATACATACTTGTGTATTGGGGGTTAATCTAGGTCCCAGGAGGGGAGGGGAGAAGGCAGTGGCCCAGGAAATGATGCATCCCCTGGGAGTCAAGGAGGCAGCGGGGAGGAGGCTTATTGCTCCGGGGAGCACAAATGTGGTCTATTATGTTTATTAAATCAAAAGATCAAGGCCTGGCATGTTTCTTCTTTGTTAGGTTAAAGGTTAAAGCAGTGGACGAGTGCTTTCTTTCTTTTTTCCTCAAATGTTTGAAGACTCGCATTTAAAGCCTTTCATGTGAGTGTTATGTAACAGCAGTGTAGTTAGTGGGGTAGAAACAATGCATGACACTGCTGTCACAGGAACAGCTACAGACATTAGAAGCGTACAATAAAAAAAAAACAAAAACCTGCATGTGTTTTTGTGTGACCAGGGTGGAAAGTTAACACCAGCCACCAGCTAAATAATGCTGGTGAAATTTTGGCTGTGAGCGAAGGGGGTTGTTTTGCCGCTTGGCAGGAAGGCCGGCCGTCGTGTGGAGCGTCTTTTCCACTCTTCCAAGTGGCCGACGTGGTTGCCAAATTCAAAAAGGTTAACATCCTGCCGCGCGTGTCACGATATGACGATAGCTTCACCAGCTTTTGCGTACATTTACATTAAGCTCTCTTTCCCCATGTTAGGAAAACTGCGAGGAATCTGCGAGGATTTCTGCATATGCCTTGAGTGAGGAGGCATAAACATACTTTTCCTCTGGAATCAATCAGCGTGCCAAGAATAACACAGCCAGACTCCTGGGCTGTTAACAATATTACAAACATCCGGGCTTGTTTAGATTCTGCTGAGAGTGCGAGTGTGCCGCTCCAAGTGTGGGTTTGGCTGAAAGGAACTGAAAGTCTATCTTACCCCGGCGAGGGACTCTGCTCATCATCCAAGCTGTCAGTAACTTATACTTGTAGCTGATGAAGATTTTAGTCACAAAAATGTCGACTTGAGACTTGACTTGGGCTGCTGGGAGACTTGACTCCCTAAAGACACTTAAGATTTGAGAGTTGTACTGTAAACAAAAAACGGAGACTTGAGTGTTGTGAGAACTACAGTCTTCAAAGCAAAATAAAATAAATAAATTTAGTGTATAGTATCGTGTTTTGCCCTTAAGCCTTGAGACTTAGCCGGATAAGACTTGAGACTTGAACTTCCAATAAAAACCTAAAAGCAGCACTGGTGGACTTGAATCAGAACTCAGAACTTGGGACATGTTGGGAAAAGACTTGTGGCAAAAGGCTTAAAAAAGATTCAAGACTTGAGACAGTGATGTCGAGGCTTGGCTTGCATCTCTGGGAGGGACTCGAGTCCAACCAAAGTGACTGCTTTGCGATTTATCTTACTTGAGTCTTGGCTTGAAAGCAAAAATATCCAAGTCTCATGTTTTGACATGGCAGACTGAAGATGTGTCACTTGCCTTGGGCTTTCTGTTAAGGACTTGAGACTCAGTCGAACGCGATTTGAGACTCGGCTCAGGCCCTGCCGCCTCTCCAAAAAGACTCAAAAACAGCTCTGGACGCTGTTATCTGAACAGACCACGGCACGGTTGAATAAGCTTAAAACTCAAAATCAACACAGTCAGAAGCAAACAAGTGCGGCGAGTACAAAGGTCGAAGCCCTCAGCGCGACAACATCCTTCCTACCTCATGTCACCTTACCCTGGAGCCGTGCACATCTCTGAGAAACAAATTGATCTGTTTTAAAGTAAATAAAGGACAGGTTCACATGGAGAGTTTTTAGGAAGCTCAGCCCAGACGTGCTCACACTTTGGCCCGACGTGGACGGATTTCTTTTGGTGTGAGGCGGTGATGGGAGTGGAGAGGTCAAAAGTGGTCAGTAAGGCGTGGATGGCTGCTCATTCCTTCTTATTCTCCTCCATCCTCCCTCCCTCACTCCCTCCCTGGTTTTTTGTAACGCTCGCTCTGTTCCAGGAAAACTCTCAAGGTTTTTGGCCTCTCTTGTTTATCCGTCGATACCCCGCGAGCCGCTTCTTCTAGCCTCAACATCGACGTGCGCAAAAGCGACCCGTGGCCTTCGAGAGTCAGCGCGAGCCGCCTGGACGTGAGCTCTTGCGTAATTCTGACTTGCTACGTGCGTTTGTAACACGCCTGGATATGTAACACACGGCCTCACGCGCGCATGATTGGATGATTTAATGTGAGTTGTGTGTGTGACGATGCCTTCGTGTGACGTGCAAAGACTGGGGAAAAACCACACGTCTGCGTTTGTTTTTTCTCGCTTTTCCTGTGAATGCCCCCCCCCCTCTTCCTCCACCTCCTCCTCCACCTCTCTCGGCCATCTGCCTGATACAACCACTACATGGACCTTGTGTGTGGTCGATTGCTTTCTCCTTGCGGGCGAGAGAGAGAGTTGAGAATGGCTGGAAAACCTCACAGGAGGCTTGTGGGATTCCTCCTGTTTTTCCTGTGTAGTCCCCTTTGCCACATCTCCCCTTTCCTCCCCGCCCCCCCATCCTTCTCTCTCTCTCTGCCTCTTCTTTCATCCCCTCTGCCCGTGCAAATATCTCCCCCGAAACAGATGCCCTTAATTCCTCTGGCTCCACATTATAAGATCTGCCCAATCCTGGGGGAAGAAGAAGGAGGGAGGAAGAAGAGGAGGAGGAGGAGGGAGGAAAGGGAGTCCATTCTCTCGTTCCCCTTACACATGCACATGTATGAAAGGAGGTATGAGTTGGGGAGGAAAGGGGGAGGTAATAAAGCGGCGGCTCACCTGACAGCGAAGAGGTTTTTTTTTTAGAGGTTTTAGAGGGAGGAGGGGATTCCATGATGTAAACGAGCCAGAGGCATCAATCTCTCCCCTCGAGCGCTGACAAAAACGACAGCGTGGACATGAAACCCCCCCACACACCCCACACCCACCTCCCCCTCCTCCACTGGTACAAACCCTGTTTTGGATGCGATTAACAAAGATGCCACCAAAACAATAAGGAAAAAAATAAAAATAAAAAAACACCTGCTTGCAATAATATTAAAAAAACTACCCTTCTACCTACCTTTTTTTGTGTGTGTATGTGTGTGTGTGGTCTCCCTCCGTGATGCCAAACACATCCAGTCCTGTGGAGTAGTATCCACTCGTTCTCCCCTCTTTCTGTCACACACAAACACACAGTCAGTCAGTCAGTCAGTCAGCGAGCACATCCACACAACACACACTCCTCTCTCTGTATGCCTCTCCCTCTCTCTCTCTCTCTCTCTCTCTCTGCTCCAGCTGAGATCCTCCCTGCCTCCCTCCTCACTGCTGCTCTGAGTCTCCACCCTTCAGCCAAACGCTCAGGCTGCAAGAGACTCCCCACCTCCTCCTCCTCCTCCTCCCTCCTTCCCTCTTTCTCTTCTCTGCTATCTGGACACACTCCCTCCGTCTCCCAAAGGTCCACAGGAAAAGCCTCGACTGTCTCTCTAAACACCTACAGTAAACAAATGCATACCAGGACGGCTGACAGTCTGGACGAGCTGGATTTCCGTGGTGATAAATATTCACTCTGCTCCCTGCGTTCGTTTTCAGCTGCCTCTCAACTCACATTTAAGTCACACTTGCCTTGCCTTGCCTATACTTCGAGGCATTGCATGAGACAAATTCATTCAACCCTCAACAACAACAACAACATCCTGCGTCGCACACACGACATGTGCCGCGTCCCAGCCCAGGCTTTTAATCTTCAGACCGCCGGTGTATTACAGTGAAACCTTCAAAGATGGAAAGACTGTCCTGTCCTTAGCGACCGCACAGCAAAGCTGGAGCAACACGCGTAAACAAACAGCGTGCTCCACATGTTTCGTCGAGTGTCTTTCTGTTTATCAGGCGTTTTTCTGCATGTACAGGATATGCCTGTTTAAAACCAGATCAACAACATCAAGTCTGGGAGCGTATGTGTTTGGTTCTATACGTTTGTGTGTGTATATTTAAGGTGATGGCGTGATACAAAAACTAATTAACTAATGAACTGTTTTTAAAGTTTTTTAGTGTCATCTTGTGACTGGTTATAAAACACTTGGAAGACATAGGAAATCGAACATCTTATTTTCAGGTTATCTCCTTATAAGATGTTAATACAGGCCATGCCCACCTCTGTCCCTAATGAAAGTCGGCCATTTTGACTTTTTGACTTTAGGCATGCTAGCTGTGTGCTAGTCACACTCCAGGTCCAGACTTTGATATCTCAGCCAGTACTGGATGGATTGGCATGAATTAAATTCCACCAATTTGGCAAATCTAATGACATTCCCATCATCCTCAGCTGTATTGCTTCCTATAGCCTATGGCTACTTTTACCAAAAACTGCAGGATCCATTGTGGAATTGCAACCAAATTCACGTGGTAGATTCACATACTGATACTGAGAAATCCTTCAGAATTCAAATCAAATCCTGCTACATGTAAAATGTGAAAACCCAAAACTAAAAGGTTATAAGTCACAATAGTTCACAATTTTATAAAGGCCAAACAGCCCTGGATAGGCAGAACTTGGAAATTCTTCAAAAAATATCTGTCTTCATTCTGTTTTCTGTCAATGTGTTTTTTATTTTTACATGTTATATAAATTATAAGACTATTTAATGGTCACATATATTTCTGACTATATGCATATGTTCAAATGTGTGCATATATCCAGGTGTTTGTGTGAGCTCACTGTACATCTGCTCTCCAACGTGCGCATGCATGTGCTTCGCCTGCAGGTAAACTCAGCTTAGGTTACTCATCTTCGCCCTGCTGTCTGAGCCGAACGTCATGTTTTCTGTGAATCACATTTTCCTCGGCTCCATTCATGCAGATGTTATTCTCCGTGAAACTTACAGTAACAGTACACATCCGAGCAGAGAGAGAGAGAGAGAGAGAGAGAGAGAGGAGGAGGAGAGATGGAGAATTAGTGAGTCATGGTTCCTGTGGAGGCGAACACAGGAAACCTCTGTCACCAGGATACCGCAGTGATCTCTGATAGCCCTTCCTGGGTCCCCTAAGCCAGTGGTTTCCAACTGTTTTAGCCTGATGCCCCCCCTCCATGCTCCAAACAGATGAGCTCGATTACGCCATCAGTGGCACCATCAATCATCCAAATGTGTTCTTGTGAATGGATTATAAACTGGATGTTATTTATCACCATTAATTACACACAAGTGGTTGTCGTTACACAGAACTGGATCATCAGCGGTCGGTCAGCTTTGGATGCTTGGAGCAGCAGAAGTTTTGAACTATTTCAACATAACTATTTCTGTTTATTTAAGCTAACTGTGTCAACAGTTTAACAGTTTAACCAAATTATTTCAGCAGTTGTCTGCTATTGTGACCGTTTATACATGGAGGGATGACGTAGTTTTGCAGGTCATTCTGAAAGGTTACTGTCGCCCACAAGATTGGTGTAGAAATAAGCTCTGTGGCAAACAAAAGTTTGTTACTTATATGTTTATATTGTAAATTAGCACTTTTCGGATATCTGAAGTGTAAATGTGATTGCCAGAAATAAAAAGCTAGCATTATGGTTATATACGAACTACGCCACGGTCACATGACTTCAATATCACCTCAACTAAACTTCTGACACTGAAAATACTAAAAATTGATTTATTGTCTGATCTTTTTAGAGCTGTCTTTCCATTTTAAACTATACATTTCTTCTATGCCTGAATGTACAAACCTCATTTTTAAAAAATCTTTTTATTACACCCTCAGTCTCCCTGGTGAGTTTGTAACTGTTGACTCAAACTGTTTGCAGCTGTGAAGTGCTGCACAAACTCATTGTGCGACTGCTTTAATAAAGTTGTGAAAAAAGTAAATGAGTTTCCGTGATTAGCATGATGATGTTTAATATCACTGACCCTTCTGTAGTCTCATTTGACCACTTGTTAGCAACCACCTTTTTAAAGCCATCGAAATTCTTGAGTGGGATATTTACTGAAGTGTTTTATGTAGCAGTACAAAAGGTGAAAATATCTCAAGCTGACATCTAACGAGACATTTGACCAAAAACTCTTTGAAACATAAGACGAGGGATTTGGAAGTGCAAAAGTGCAAACTTGTTTCTGTGTTTAAGGACTTACTCCTGCTGTACTGTATTTCAATTATTCGTCCATTTAATTTGCTCTCACATCTTTTTGTGGTGCCCCATCCCCATCGAGGTATTTCACTGCCCTGAACTACAGTATGTTACGGCCCTGCTCAGCACCAGCAGACAGTAAGACAGACAGTAAGAGTGAGACCCCCCCCCCATCACTGGAGAACAGATAAATCCAGAGATTTGTTTATTTGTAATCTGATTACTGTGTTTTATTATCGGCTCTGGGGATCATCTCTGAACCTTGTGGTGTCAGTGCAGCTGTTTTGGTTAATAGGCTGGTTTATTAAGCGCCGTTAATCCACCTCTAAAAGGACACAGCCTGATATGGTGACGTGTGCAACCTTAATGTCACCAAAATGGCCCTTTTTTTTTACCACAACAAACAGCACTGTTTTGCACAAGAGTGGAGTGGAGCCGAAATACACGTCAGCTTTTCAGGAACTCGCAGAAACTACCTCAGATTCAGACTGAGCGCATTTTGAGGGTTTTATCAGGCCGATATGTTGTAAAAAAATCAGTGTAATCCTTCAGTTTAGGTTCAGATATGACCACGTTTAACAACGTTTTCACATAACAATGGTGATTTTGGGCAATGAAGGATGCTCGTGTGTGAGCAGTGTTTGTGTGCGTGTGTGCATGAGGGGTGGGGTTATCACGACCGGCGGCGGGGGGGAAGGGAAGGGAAGGGAAGGGAAAGGAAGGGAGGTGGGGGGGGCTGGATTTCATTTCTGATTTGTGACCATCTGGCTCCTCCAGGCAGCTGCAGGCCCGAGCAGAGCGGAGCCGCCCCGCCTGTTCTGCCCCAATGCCCCATGGGATTTATGGAGAGGTCACCCACTGCTGCTGGAGGCTCTGCTGTCACCTAATACTCTCAAACAATCGGCTCAAATGATCCTCAAATGAGATGAGGAGGATGAAATTACAATATATATATATATATATATATATATATATATATATATATATATATATATATATATATATATATGAACAGAGATTTTTAAATGTTTTTAAATGACACACACACACACACAATAACATCTGAACAGAGCTACACCTAATGCAGCAAGACAAAGGAAAGGAGAAAAGGAGATGGTTGAAGGGGGTGGGTGGGGGGTGCGCAGTGACAGAGAGATGGAGAATGGATTTCCCCCTCTGTGTTGCCATGGTGACAACAGTGGATGGTGGATGACTGATTTCCTGTACAGCTGTGGAGCTCGGAGGGGAGAGAGAGAGAGAGAAAGAGAGGGGGAGAGAGAGGGAGGGGGGAGACACGTTATCTGTGGAGGTGGAGCTCACTGAGCAAAGCGTCCATGTTTCCACTGAAACTGTACATCAGTCTCTCGGCGGTGATTAATGTTTTCAGCCTGCGTGTGTGAAAGATATCGGCTTTTTGTTTGCATGAGTCAGGATTTTCTTTGACATAGCGAAAGGTCACAAAGCTCACAGTCTGCAGCCAGTCGTTCACTAATAAAGAATTACTTTTTTTTATGTTTTATGAAAGGATAAAAACAGATATAAACGTTTTAATGCCTTTATTTTATACCATGAAGAGTGATTATGCTGTCATATAGACATCTAAGCTCTTTACTTCTTCTATGTGCTACAAATTAAATGCTTTATTTACCCTTTCTTGTCCATTTTGTTTAAGAAAATACATTTTATTTGAATTATTTACACTTCATACACAGCTTGCAGTTTGTCTCTGTTGGCCTGTTATTGTATTAATATTCACACTGACATCAGTAAGAAACTAATCTACAGTTTAATAAATGTAAATCAGTTTAAATGTAGATTTATTTGTTTCTGATTTATTTCAAAGTTGCAATATACAGATTTAAATTATCATTATGAGGTAAATGTTGATTGCACAGTGCAGAACAATGACAGTATAAGCCTCTGCTCTTCTTTGTGAAATTCTGTCCGGCACTGTGTATCTCCTGGGAAAATGAAGGCTTGATTTACAGCACAGGCTATGATATCGTATCTGAGTTATCTTTTGATTTAGATAATAAATAAATGACTTTACACACATGAAGTGGTTGGTTATGTGTAGTATATGCACGTACACATTTCCAATATGCACAGTGTGTTTATATCTGACAGTGATGGATGATATGTACGCGTTAAAGCACAGCGTGTGTTTTAAACTGTAAATATATTATTTATAATTTGTAGGTAAGTGGATGTTTTAGAGTTACAGCACTATATGACTGATTAAACTGTTCATCACAGTGATGGCCGGAGGTTTCTCTGACAGGTAATAAACAGTCAGAGCCACGAATAATAATCTCCACCTCAGTCTGAGACACAGCGAGTCTGAGTTCGTCCCTCTGCTGGAGGAGCAAACAGGAACAGATCCAACATGCTGGTCCAGAGTCAGTGTCTGGTCAATAGTGTCACCTGGATTTATGAGGCAGATTTAACAGATGAGGAGGAGGAGGGGGAGGCCAAGGCTTTACTTCAGGGACAAGGCCAGCCAGGAGACAGATAACTTGTGTTTTATCAGCATTTTATCGTAGGGACGTATCAGCCATCCAGTGTTATTATAACATCTTAAAACAAAAAAAAAATCTCTGCTTTAATGTGAAATAGAAGGATTTTTAAAAACTGCATTAATGTTTCCTTCTTCACAGTAGCCAATTACTTCAAATCTAAATTAAGAAATGTGCATTTATGTGACAAAATGTTTTCTGCTTTTCGACATGATAAAGTTATGAGTGTGTTTGAGCTCGTACATCAATTTTAACACGGACAGGTGGCAGAGAGTCTGACATGAGAGGGCGAGAACTGCAGGCGTCTCATGTGTCAGACAACACTGCCACCTTCAGGTCACATGGATGATTACATGAGCGTGTGTGCATCTCACCACCAGAGGGCAGCACAAACTAATGCAACACTTCAGGGATGTGATGTCTTCCGAGGGCAACACAGAAATATTTTGATATCTACATTTATTTCAGTTTAATGGTATTTCTAGGATATATTTTATGCACACAGAAAGAAAGTTTGTTTGTTATTTGTAGAGAAAACTGTTTCTGGGTAGATTAAAGGCCAAAAAGAGTCATAAATAAACTGATTGGAAATTTAATTTAACCTCTTTTTGACTTTACTTTTGTATAAACTGTATTGCTATATTACCTTTTCGCAATCTAAAAAAACAAATAATCTTACACCACCTTTAAATCACCACAAAACAGAACTTTGGCAAATAAATGTACCATTTTATTGGATATTGAGGACATTAGTACCAAGAAGGCACGGACCAGACTTCATAATAACAAATCATTTTTTTTAACTACAGAGTGACAAAAACAACAAACAAATAATTTCTTCCTGAAGGGAGATCCTTTCACAGAAAGGATTATGGACACAGACATACAGACTCTTACAACGTGTAAGTACGACCATATATTGAAGTTGGAAAAAGAAGTTAGAACAAATAACGACGTCTTTCAGGACACGGGTTATGACTGTATGGCTATGTACCTTAACACATACTGCTCTAATATAAGAAACATTATCATCCATCAAAATATGACTTTTCCATTAATGAGAAGAAATATACGTTTAAAACAGTGAAAGAAAAAACTGTAAGAAATATAGAAGTTGTTTTTAATTATATTGCAGTATCAAATTCATGTATTTATTACATTAATATGTTTCTAAAACCTTGTTCAGATGCTGTGTGTGTGAAAAGATACTAGTTACTTAAAGCTGAACTGATGACTCATAAAAAAACAACAGTAAAAGGACTGTAATAAAGTTGTGTATGAGCTTAGAAACACTAACGTGGTTTTTCCAGAGACAAAATTACACATCATACAGCTTGGCCTAGAAGCATGTGAAAGAGTTTGACCGAACGCTCATCGCGATATTTGTTGTTTGTCTTTGCTGACATCTTGTAAAAGCCCCCCAAAAAATGTTAAAATCTGCCAACTCAATCTGCAGATGGCACGAAACACAGTGAACACAAAACATTCAAAGGAAAAGTTTGAGATTTGTGGAAATGTACTTTTCCACTTTCTTGCAGAGTCAGATGAAAAAATCAACACCACTCTCACGTCTGTAAGATAAATATGGAGCCACCACAAGCAGAAGGTTAGCTTAGCTTAGCATAAAGACTGGAAACAGATGGGAAACAGCTAGCCTGGCTCCAGTCCAAAGGTAACAAAATCCACCTACCAGCACCTTTAAAGTTCATTAATAAAGATGTCATATCTTTTTGATGTGCTGAACTAATTCCTGGCAGAGAGCAAGAAATAGTCCCACACATTACCCCTTGCAAATCGCTGAATTTCCAGCTCATTTGTCGTATAGATAAAGAAACCAGATATCAGGTGGTTATTAGTCACTTTTAGAGATGCTGCAGGGCAGATTTTCTTACCTTTGGTGGAGCCATGCTCTTGATGTAAAGCTAAACTAAGAGTTTTCTGGCTGTAGCTTCATATTTAGCATACAAACATTTTGGCAAGAAAGAGAAATAAACTTGTATATATTTCCCAAAATGATAAACTATTTCCTTTAATATCATACATCACTTTTCTTTCAAGCTAAATAAATAACTTAAAGGATCATTTTAACCAATTGGAAAGTTGTTCGCAGAAGTTACTAATCCTAAGAGTAAAATCAGAGTGTAATTTTGTAGTCATGATAACCGTAACGGTGTTGTGTTTTCCAAGAGTACAAGAATAAAGTTTTACCACAGAGAGGATATACATATCATGGTTGTATCTTAAAAAAAAAAAACATGACAGTATTCATTTAAATCAAACAAAGTTGTAACTGTGGCACTTTGAATCTGAGCTGCATGATTAATGAGTACAAACTGACCTGTAATCTCGTTCCCACCAGTTGTCGTGTATTTAACTGAGAAAAAATAACAGCTTGTAAAACTTTTCATCAGTTCTCTTGAATCTAAACTGCCAGATTAAAATGATAAAAACCAGTCTTTCTTGTTTAGAGCCACAAACGTCGCAATGTTTTAATACTGTCACACACATTTGCTCGTAATACTGAATGAAATCTACCGCACGCAGAGTAACTGTTCAACATATGCAAGTCTGGACAGTTCATAAAAAAAATTACAAATGTGTGAAAGAGAGGTCAGGTAAAACAAGAGGATGCAAAATTAAAAATGTAACAAATTCCAGTTAAGATGATAAAGGCAATAAAACAGAGAGTGAAACAGAAAGGAGTGGAAAGGAGGATGTACTATTAAAATGTACTTTCAGTTTTGGCCGACGGCCAACCGAGCTCCATTTTGAGTCTAGATTACAGGGAAGCTTCTTTGGCCGCAAACTCAACGCGAGTCGGGACACGCAGGAGCTTACCCGACCTCATTCCTTCTGGGACACTCAAGTCGGATTTCACAGGACACAAAACGGTTTGAAATCGAGTCTTTTTGACATTTAAGATGCTGAAAAACCGGCTTGATCTGCTTAAGGAGTGTGTGCGCAACGTTTGAAGATAGCGTGGAGCTTTGGATCCTGGTGGATCTTTAAAACGTGACTAAAGGTGAGGGTGTGTGATTGTCAAGGCGACGGTTGGACACCTGCATAGTGTGATGAAGGCACGTCGGGTGTGTGTACATGTGATTAAGAGTCCAGTCTGAGAGGAAGGAGGGGGGGGGTTGGCACACTGCACTCCCTGTTGAGGTAAAATGAAGTGGCGTAGAAGATGAGTGAGGGAAGTCCGCTCTCTCTCATAGGATTATGGGTTCGTCTTCCCTCCCACCATGACTCTGTCATGGCTGCTCGCTGAGAAAAAGTCGTCGTCTCAGTTTATTTCTTGTCTTTGGTTCGTAGCTCATAGTGATTTTGTCCTCCAGAGAAAATCTTTGATATGCTCTTCATGTCTGTGCACGAGTCTGCTGTAGGCCTAGGTGCACACACGCACACACACACACACACTCTCTCTCTCTCCTCTAATGACTTCATGAAGCAGCCAAGGACGACGTGTGGTTCTGGAGGAAACACATCTGAATGAATGTTTTTTTTTAAAGTTGACACGATCCCTTTTGTTTCCTTTCGCACAGGGGAGCAGCTCGGGTTGTGTTTTAAAGACACAGGCTCTCTTGAACCCAGTGTTTTGTTCTTTAAGTTCCCAGACTCCTCCGTGTTTGTTTGTTTATTATGTTATTTGTCTGAAGGGGTGGGTGAAGGGGCAGCCGACCTGCTGCCAGTTTACTCATCACTGCCAAGAACAGAAAACACCTCTCCGAATCTCTTCGTTCCCTGAGGGCTTAAACATCTCCACATGTGACACGGAGGAGCGGAAAAAAAAGAGGTCACCCTGAGGTCGCCTTGTTTCCGCCTCCGGTCACACCACAAACTCGGGGACCTCGTCGCTGGTCAGGTCCAGGGAAAAGTACTTGTTGGTTCTCTTGATGGGGAACGGGTGCTGCTCGCCCAGCATGCCGGCGCGCTGATCGGCGAGGCCCTGGTAGACGCCGCCGTCGCTCAGCTCCTGGGTGCAGCCGAAGGTGTAGCTGTGGGCGGTGTCCTGGCAGAGCTCCGCCCACTGCAGGCAGTCCTTCTGGTAGAGCCGGACGTCGTCGAGGGACTGGCTGTGCCGGTCGGTGGTGGAGGACTGAGGCTTCCTGCACGCAGACGTCTGGAGGTGGAAAGCAACAAATCAGATATTATTTAAAGAGCTGCAGGCAATTAGAAATGTGCAAAACTTTTACATAGTTAATTATCATCTGTCACTGATGTTTGTAGTCATACTGTAATTAACTTCCTCTCCTCTATTGTACCCCTGCTTTAAGCTGGATTTAGAATTTTGCTTTAAGGTGTTACAGCGCTGATGTTTTGCTGCTGTAGCTGAAAACACGTTGGCGTCATAATAAAATGCTTTGAATTGTTTCCCATTCAGTGATTAAACACGGCAGACATTCACATTTTTTGCTTGAATCACAAAGCGAATGAAAGAATATCGACTCAGTTAATGTGGGGAATATTATAAAAGCCTAATATGGCCTGATCACATGTGGGAGTGCTGTTAAAAATGTGCAGGCCCCTTTAAGAAGTTTCTATTCTAATATAACTTCATTCTTTAATCATAGACCACACTCAGTTCCAGTGATTATTTATGGATATGAATATAAATAGAGATTTCAAAGTGTCTCCTTCCTCCTTGACTGGATGCTTGTGGTGGCTGGAAATAACTAAACCAACTTTAAAGGATTTTCCTAAGAACAAATGTTGGTGGTGATGTTGGAGGGTGAAATCTGATGCTCAACTATAAACTAAAACTTACATGGAAGATATCTATAACAGGAGTCCCCTAAGGTAAAGTCTTGCTTTAATTTGTGACTCCAAAAAAATTTCTCTTATGTAGGCAGAATAGTTAAAACAGAGAAGGAAGGTTTTTCTTGAGGAAAAGATGTAAAAGAGATGTAAAAAAAGATGAAAAAGCTCTCTGCATGACTACTGAATGTCACTACGAATCTGAAGAACTGGCACCAAAACATTTCTAATTCAAAGAACTGATTAAACAGTTATACAGCTGTGCTCAGTGCTGTGGATTAAATCTGAATTACCTGCGGCAGAGACTCGATGCTCTGTCCTCTCATCTTGACAACGGTCTCGGAGGAGCTGGACGTGGAGGAGCTGACGTCTTTTACTATCAGTCCTGCGGGAGAACAACGACAGCGTTTAGCTACAGCGTGGAACAACGTGCTTGGTGGTCACCGTTAAAATGATTTCACAAAATGTAAATGACTGAAAGTAGAGCGGAAACGGTGAAACAGCGTCTTTACCTGAGTATCCGTTGGTCTGATCAGGCAACATGGTCAGCATGTCCTCGGTAATGTGGATACACAGTTCCTGGTCCAGAGCCATCTCATGAAGCTCCTCGTAGTCTTTGGGGTCGTCCACCAGCATCTCGATCTCTGGAGGAACAAATTACAAAAACTGTTACAACTCACAACAACTTTCACCTGTTAATCTGCATATATTATATATTTTTGTAGCAGCATTAGTGCAAAGAAGTTGTTGCTGTTGTTGGACTACAATTCCCAGAAATCACTTGGCAAGCCATCAGGGTGTTCAGTAACTGTCCAGTGATGTTTATCTTAAGAAAAAGTTGATACAGCCTCATGCTTTATAGTTTTTAATCTATTATTCTATGATTTTGGATGAACCACCAGCTCTACACTCATACCGTCATCGTCTAGTATGCGCTCCTTGCCGCTGCTCTCGATGCCGGAGGTGTGCGAGCTCCCGTGGCTGGTTGTAGAGGAGCTGCAGGTTCGTAGCGGCCTGTGCGGAGCCTGACTCGGGGCCCTGAAGCTGTCCGTCTCGATGCCGGAGGTGTGTGAGCTCCCGTGGCTGGTCGTGGAGTGGCGGGACAGGCGTTTGTGATGAGACATGCTGCCTGCGCTGCTGCCGCTGGCCCGGGAACGTTTGTCCAGCTGCTCAATATCCAGTTCGAGAGCATCGCTGATGTACGACTCTCTGTACTGCTTCTTCTCTAAAATCAGCCAGAGACACATTATAAAAACAGTTTAGATAGAATCGAAAATGTTATTCACATGTGCAATTTAAACACTGTGTAGTCTCAAAGTGCATTTGATAAACCACCAGAATCCACTGTCGCCTATTAATGAGCACTGAAATCTTCAGGTTTACAACGTTTATGTTAGTGTGTTTTCGCACAGATGTAAGACATGATAAGAATTTAATAAATGATCTGAAACTGCTTGGAAAAATACCTTCGTTCTCCTCCAAGCGGCGGACTTGTTTGAGAACAGGCTGCAGGTTCATGTAGAGCCGGTGGCTGTTGCTGAGCAGCTGCAGGAGGTGGCGAGAGCGCACGGGACAACCTGTGTAGTAGATGAGTTTACGGGCTGAGGGCAGACCGTCAGGAAGGATCTCAAACTTCTTCCCCTGAAAGAGCGACAAGAAAAAAAAATAGTACATGAATGTTAAATACAGGACTCTGTGATTTATAGCAGTTAGTTATATGTGATTATGAAGCAGGAATGTGGATTTAAAATTATGAATAAGTGCCAGAAGGCCTGAAGGTAAACCGCAGAAAACGATTTTGCAGTCCAACACAATGCAACCATCCATTCATGTATCTGTTCTTCATTTCTTCATACAGACACTGAAACAAAGCATTTTTGAGCAGTTTTGATGATTTTCCAGGAAGAGGACATGTTGGCTGGATGTGCGGAAAAACTAAAATGGTGGGCTTGTGCTTTCTCCCGCGCCTTTTGGCAAAGGCTCGACCCAATAACAGCTGTCTTTACTGTCAGCGGGGTTGTTTTCAATACAGACCTATAAACATTTCTGCAAGGGTTTGGACTTTCAAAGGCGACGGGTGGGTTTAAAGCCCTGGAAAATGCAAAGAGTTGCACATTTCTGACCACAGGACTGAGCTTTCACTTTATTTATCCAGACATTTTTGAAGAAACCAGCTTAATCCAAGCATGTTTAAAGCCTGTGCATAGGTAGGGAAGCACATTTTTTAGCTTTGTGCTACAGTGAAATGACTTCAGAGAGACCAACTGACAGTTCATTGACAGTAGCTTCCCTAGAAAAGATAATTTTCTTCTTTTCAAGACTTCCTGTTCAAATCCCTGGAACTGCAGGCAAACTGTGGGTGGGAAAGTAAAGGCAGAAATCCTCTTCCATCCCTCAAATTGAGTATTTGTCTTTGACCTCAAACTTCCCCTCTGCAGCTCCTAGTGGGCACCAGTAAAACACTGAAATCATACTGGGCAGCGGCTAAGTGTGAATGAGCCAAACGGAGTGAGGCAAAGCAGGTTTCTGCTGTGTGAAGTCTTTTCCTCTTAACTCTTTATAATCTGTTTGCTTTTGTTTTTCCCTCCTTTTATTTACATACTTGGTGGATATTTACGACATGTCTTCATCAGGCTGTTAAGTTATTTCAGGATCAGTTATATGACTCAGACCAACATTATGGGCTTTGTTAGTGGTATTATACATGTTTTAGGTTTTGTGTGTAGGTTTTAAGAATTTTGAAATATTTGCCTGTTTTCAACACACAAAAGCCTCTACACAGAAAAGAAGGAGGAAACAGTCAGTGTTTCACGGATGTGCCATCAAAAAATGCTTTATTTAGAGTACAAATATCAGGATATTTTCATGGATTTTTCCACTCCTGACATTTTTTATTTTCTTGTTTCTATATAGAAACAAATGACTTTTGGCACTACAGTTCCCATCATGCTTTGAGTGAGTCTGGTTTTCTGCCACATTCATGTCATATTGTAATTACTGTAATCATTGTTTCTGACTTGTAAATCATAACATTCATGTCCTAAATATTACTAAGAAGCTCAGATTTTCCTGAGAGCTCTCTTTTAGTTTATCAAACAAAATGAACGTGCCTGAAAACCAAACAAACTTTGGCGCCTCGTATCAGCCACACCTTCATCTTTAAGTCATCTTCAAGGTAATTTATCCCACATTTTATGAGTAAAGTGCTCTATTGTCACAGTATTTGTAACCTTCAAACAAATAACTGATGATGTAACCGTTCGCAAATAGGAAACATGGGAGTCGTTCGCTTCTCTCCCATCCACCCTACATGACCTGAATGTGGCCTGAATCTTTGTTGCTTACATTTAGCGAGATCTGCGCTATAGAAAGTCATTTTTGCACTGTAACTTTGATCTGTTAGTGACACTGAGAATAAGGTATCGTCATCCTCTTAGGGTTTATATAAGTAAATAAATCCAAGCATATTAAATCAGTGGCTTCCCTGCCAGTGGTAACTCCATTCCAGACCAAATACAACCAACAGCAGGCTGGTGTCAAGTGGCAGGTTTTTAAAAGGGTACTTAGAAAAGTTTCTTGTTTCATGCAGCTCATGTGGTCAGTCCATCTAAACTCTCTGTTCAGGACAGCTGGACAACTTTCTCCCCTTTCCAACAATTCCTCCCCAACAGGCCACACACATCGCGAACTCCCAACACCACCCAGGGTTTTTTTAATCTAACAATCTATCAACAAGACCAGCGTGGATTCAGTCCTTTTCCAACACCGATCAGAAACACGTGCCCCCCACCCGTTCAAACTTTGAGACAAAGATGAGCTAAAGTCATCCTGGCCAATGTCCTGAATAGAAAATCCCCCCGAAACCATCTGGTGTTTATCGTCCCTCCGCCCTGCTCCGCACTCTGGCTCATTCGGCCGTAGCAGCAGCCGTGGTGGCAGCGGTGTTGGATGACGTGACTCGTGGGTGGGGTGGAGGAGAAAGCCTGTTATTCGGGAGAAGGGTGGGACTGGGCCACGAGAGGCCCTTCACGTCCACAGCGAAACCACAGCCACGCCACCGTCGCTTCACTCTCACGACGCTGCAGACAGCAGACGCAAGGAAACCACCGAGAAACACAGGAATGAGGAAAACAGGATGTCTTTACCGTGAACTGTGCAGCAGATGGGATGGCTGTTTGCTCCAAATTTGGGCCAAAACTCACCACTCTTGGATCAAAACCTTCTGGGACAACTAAGCAAGTTTCTCAGTGGGCTTTACAGTCAGGAAACCTGCTTTTAAAACGGCCAGAATTAGAGTCAAAAGGGCTCGTTTTGTGTGCAACAGCAATGATAAGCAATAATGAGCTCTCTGGATTCTGATTAATAGCAGACTGGCAGAAAATGTGAAGCCGTCACAGTGAAACAGATATATAGTAAGCTTCTTGTCTTTCCTGCGATAACGGAAACCTAATGGAAGTAAAATTAACCGACTGCTGTGCTCAGCTTAACGAAAGGCTGATGCAGGGCACAGATGAGAAGATTTAACAGGATTTCCTTTAAAGGGCACCGGGACACCAGAGGTAATTGATAAAAACAAATAAATCTAGAAGCAAACGACTGAAAATACTGCTGCTTCCTTGCACATTCAAGGAAGGTCTTTCTAAATCCCTGATTAGTTCCAGAGGACTTGCAGGGCTAAGATAAAACAGCAGTGTGGAGAAAAGAAGCCTTGCGTAAAAATTTCCACGACCCTGAGCAGGAGCTAGGCTTTCAAAAACATCGCCATAAGCCAGGGGATGCTTGGGTGGCGTCACTGCTGGAATGAGTGTTTAAAAAAACAAAACTAAATTAAATACAGCACCTACAAAAATGTTTCTCTGGGCTATGGGTTGAAAAAAAAAACGGTTATGATGGTGCATCTGACTCACCACAAATACCAGTTTTCCCACGTTGGTCCAGGGGAAGTCATACAGGAGTTGCCTCACAGAGCCGACATTCTGCAACAGAAGCAAACACGCATAAAGTCAATAACTACAGGTTCTGTATGGAGACTTTTCATCTGATTAAAAACTCAACATGACGACACAGCTGCACCACACTGTGAAAAAAATATTTTCATCTGTTATTCAGCTCCGAAAGTCTTTTTTATTGTTGAAAACAAGTACGAAATCTGTCACTGCTGTTAAATATTTTCCTACGTGGTTATTTCAACTGTAAATTGTTTCCCAAATCAAAAGCAGAGAGTTCAGCAATACACCTTATCCCTTCATTTACGTAGTCCACTATTGATTAATATGTCTGTTATTGTTTCACCTCATTGTTTGGACTATATGTTAGAAGATATTAAATGGCTAACTAAGAAACGAGGAATACCTGAAATATTTGGATACCACGTAAAGTCAGTCCCAATGTAAGAGATGCCTCTACTTCCTTCTTGTCCTGTTGAAGGAGATGAGATCAAAAATACACATCAGGCACAGATCAAATCAAATCTGATAATAAACAGAAATCTTATGAGCTATCACCGCATCAAATGCTCCTAAACACAAAACTAGCAAAGCACTAGAATTTGGTACTGGTGCTGGTAGAAGCAATGATGCCATCTGTGTTGGAAACAGCCCTGACTCTCACCTTGTAGAGCCTGTAGTAGTGGACGGTGACATCATCGAGCTGGGCACACTCCTTGATGTACTTGAGGTGTGCCTCTGAAGCCGTGAGAGCAAACTGGTCTTTGTGCATGTTTGGGATATGCCTCAGGATGTACTCACGGCCGCGCTTGGCTATCACCTGAGCGGGGGAGAGAGAAAAAGGCAAACGTCAGGCTTGGCTGCCCCGAAGCTGCACAGAGTCATTACAGCAGATTGGCATCACAGGTTGCCAATGAGGGTAATGAAGCTCCCTGCTGCAGGGCAAACAGATGTCAACCTGGAGAGACTGAACGAGAGCCAGAGGCATGAACCGGAAACACACTCGCTGAGCTTTGCATGTGGCGTTTGAAGATTTTGAAAGTGAGCTTTCTAAACGGCTAAATCTGCAGGAGATTTACAGTAGGGTAGCGCTCATCATCAAACAATTTCCTGTCACCGCTGGTTTCAAGTGGCGATAAGGAAGCAGGAGGCTAATTACAGGAAGTGAAGGGCAATCACATGGGTGTGGCTGTCACGGCCAGAGAGGTGGAGGATGGTGGTGGTGGTGAGGGGAGGGAAGGTGCCAGTGTCTCCAGAATAGCCATGTATAGCATTTCTTCAGATAAAAAAAACAACTGTGTGTGTGCCACTTCCAGGGACAAAAATAAACTTCATGCCCCAGTTCTCATTATCCCTCATGCTCAGATGTGGAGCTGTCGCTAAGTGTTTGGTCAGCCTGATTAATGGAAGGTGGCTACAGACGCACATACTGTACACACCCCGGGTCAGGACACTGAATGCACCTTTACTGTTTCAGCTTCTTAGTCAGTGATACAGCTATTTATTTTAAGTCTTTCTCAGCAAAGACCTATTTAAATCACTGATGTTTTTACAAGGACATTCACCATGACTCACTGGAATATCAGATAGACTTACCACAGAACCATTAAGTAGTCTAATACAGTAATGTTTTAACTGTATTACTCACATTTAACATTACTCTTAAGCTAATGCCCTAGCTTTGCACCTGAAGGGAATCAAAGTGTAGTACAACAGTGAACAGGCTGTCCCTGGTTCGATTCTTGTTGGGAACCCTGTTGCATGTTATCCCTCTCTCTATCCTCATGTTTCCTGTCTGCCTCTGATCTGTTAGCGATCAAACAAGGCAAGAATGCCAAAAAATCATGCCACTTCATGATTTGCATTTAAATTTATTTGAGAATAATCCTGAACAGAGAAACAATTTGTTTTTTCAATTTTGATATCGACTGAACAAGTGTACTTTAGACATCCGAACAAAAGCCAAAGTGAGTATTCATGTGTCCCTAAAGTAAATACATATAATAATAAAGTGCTTGGTGGAGGGATCGGGAAGAGCCAGGTGTGTTTTGGTCTGAACGGGAAGGTGAAGGAAAGTGCTAGATGATGGTCAGCCAACCTAAATAATCTCTTCTTCCCTAATAAGTTTGATGTGCGAGCCCACACAAGGTACTTGTTGGACGTACTCACCCATGGGGGGAAGTAGGCTTCGGGTTCAAAGTACTTCCCAAAGTGCTTGTTGCGTTTGAAGTTGCCGAGGTCAGCCTGCAGGGCGAAGGCTGCCAGGAGGAAGTAGGCCTCCTCCCTTTGGATACACTGTGAGAGCAGCACCTGTTTCCTCAAGTGCCAGTAGTAGTAGTACCTGGCTGCCCGGTCACTACAGGACAGACAGACAGCAAAATTAACTGGATTATCGGTTAACTGGTGTTAAACTGAGTGTTGGAGCAGTTGTTAAATAGAGGTCGTGTACAGTCAGTGGAGGAACTTCACTTGCCTGATCAATCTCCCGTTCTCAACGTAATACTGAGCTCTGAAGTGAATGATCATCGGAGGCCCAAACTGGTCGATTCCCTGCAAAAAAATCAAAGTTTTTAAATGTATAAAACATGGGAAATTCAACATTTATACCAGAATGCACTGGTACCAGTAACATGAAGTGTGTAGTTGGGTAAAAGAACAATTTTCTAGGCAACTTTAGGCCTCAGTAATGCAGCTAGGTAACTCTGCATGACTGTGTATAAAGCTGGAAGGAACAAACAGCTATTAAACATTTTAACTTCACTTTTCAAGTGTTCTCAAATGTGATATGATATAAGCAAACACAGCACACTAGTGTTTACCAACTCAGCTGATCTGGCACCAGTTTATATCCATGAATACCAAAGTTAAAGGAGTGAAAATATCTCATTTTGCTGTTAAAGGTACAATCTGAGATCAAGAAAGAGGCAGCCTCACCACATAAATACACATGACAGGAGAGGAACTGGTCTGTCATTATATATAATAACACAAGACAGCAGTTACATCATCAACAACTAAATTAAGTTATTTGTTTTTTCTGACAGTGTTCAAGGTTTGTTTACCTCAGTAATAGGTATGAATACAATGAAAAGGCCAATCATTTCAATTATGGGACATAAATAGTTTGATATTTTGGGTTGAGTTTGCTTGCTTTCTGAGAGTTTGATGAGAAGACTGATACAACTCGAATGTTTGAAAAATAGCTAAAAAAATATTTTTTTAATTTATTTGTTTAACCCATGAACAATAAAAAATGTGTAAAAATACTAATTTGGGGGGTTATGGACAGTAACTATTTCTTGGTAACTTCCTGAAATGTTGTCATTACAGTGAGGCTGTCAGGTCCGGTGCTATCTTGCCTGTAACGACTAAAACCTGGGCTGACCAACTGTATCCGGTAACCTGTACTGTATTTATACCTACCCTGCATTTATATACTGTTCACTTGCTGCAACACATTTCTTTAATAAGTCATTTTATAGTTACATGGAAATACTCCTGCAGTTTAATGTCAGAAATAGAGAAATGCCTGAGGAGACAGTTTATATTTACACTTCCTGTGAGCAGAAAAGTACTTCTACCTGAAGCAGAATTTTATTTGGATAAATCCTGTCAATCCCAGGTAGAGGATCTATTAAATCTAGTTTAGCAATTTAGGCTTGTAAGTTATGTGAATTTTTACTGAATCTTGCTTCTGCAGCTTTAAAATGGAGATTTAGTGTCCTCTGCTCATGTCAAACGTTTGATTGAAAGTTAATAACCCAGCACATTGTCTCTTACCTTGCTGGCTTCTCTCTTCCATTCTTTGGGGCAATATTTGGATAGCTTCTGATCCAGCTCCATATAGATGTGTTCATTATCTGTCGGAGGAGGAGGAGAGGCACAGGTTAAGCTCTGTGTTATCAGTGTGTTGGTGTGCACAGCTGGATGTATAGGTGCCTTCGTGTTTATGTATGCACAGAGAAATCCCTCCTGAATGCACCCTGTTTAAAGACCGCCTCAGAGGCATCACATCAGACAGCCTCTGCACTCCCCTTTGTACTCGGAGCCTCTGGCGTTCCTCCTCATTTCTTCACCTCACTCTGTCATGTCTTAATCTCCTGAAGTGACGCCTTTCATGAGCCGCAGGCCTGCTGATCTGACAACTCTGAGTTTCTATACAATGAAAACTTGTTGAAAAGCAAAAGATAAATGAGGAGCAGGAGCAGTGCATCTCTGTCTGAACATCAATGCATATTTTTCTATCAAATCTGTAAACTACATGGCATCTTTTATGACTGACTAGTCACACATTTCTATGATGTCCTGAATATTCTGATGCATGTTAACACCCTGTTTTCAGTGTATTCATTTAATTTTGTTATCTTCCCATTAAAATAGTTTTGGTTTTAATTGGGGACAATTTGATATCTCCACCACAGAGACTTCTGCCGCCATCCAGAACCAGTTGAGGTCAGTGATATTTGGTTTGTGGTGCCTAAAGAGTCAAAATATTAAATTTGAAAAACCAACCAGCAATTGTCTCCAGAAACAATTGAGAACTACTTGTGGTTGTACGTTGCCAGAAAAATAAGTAGACCAGGGGTTGGCAGTGATAGATGTTTTTATTTTAAGATTTAAGGGAACTAAACCTTGAACCCATTCATGGTGGTCAGTGTTCTGTTAACAGAAAGTATGTCAATTTATGGAGACAGGAATAATGTTCTCTTCAAAACACTTCAATCACTTAATGATGCATTTTTGTGTGTTCATAGAACAGGATGTGAATGTCAAAATGTGGGGAGATAAAAGATGAGTGACGGAGGAACAAACGTGAACCAATAAAGAAGACACTGCTTTAGGGCTGAAACTAAAAATTATTTTCATTATTGGATAATCTGCTTAATCGTGCTGATTAAGTGACTAATCTCAGAGTCCAAGATGAGGTCTTCAAATATTTATCTGACCAACAGAGCAAAACCCAAAGATGTTCAGTTTATTTCAGGGACAAAAATGCAGCAAATATTCACATTTGAGAGGCTGGAACCAGTGATATGTTGTTAATCTTTCTTAGAAAATATGACAAGAATAATAAATCTATATAGTTACGTCAATTATCTGTTACATAACCTATTAAGCTCCACACTGCTTCCACTTGCCATTTAAACCAGGTCGGACATTAGCAGCAACAGAAAAACACACTTAACAAACTTTGTGCTCATCAGTGCTGGATATATTGTTTTTGTTCATTTGAGGTAAATCCTCCAAACAGCGAGCAAACAAAGACGTAATTGAACCCGTGTCTGGTGCGGCAGCTCGGCTGTGGACGCTCTAGTCAGGGGTACAGCGAGTGACACATGGGGAGTGGGTGGCCTCTGTTTGCCTTGGGGATTTCACGCTGTTCAGACAAGCACTTCAGGAATGTCCCACAATCAGACCCATTGGCTCCTGCTCAACTGACCCGCTGGGCCGTCATTGGCTCATCTGGAGGCCAGCTGTCTGAAAACACCGCCTTTGCAATTTACTCTCCCTTGCAGTTGCCTGCAACTGTCACCCGCTGTCTGGCTCGCCTGTGCGCAGACACGGTGACTCATTTCAGACGTACGACCCTCACCGTACCGTTACCGTAAAAACAACTTTGACCTCACAGTACAATGGGAGCCAGTCAGAACGAGGAGGCCCCAGTTCCTGAGAGACCATCATGACATGTAGGTGAGAGATGCTCTGTTTAGGGCAGATTCCTGTTTCTGAGCCAAGTTATTGGTCTGAGGAAAGACTGCCTGGTTACAGTGTTTTTATGCGGCACTTTGTGACTGCATTCACTCCATAGTTTGCATGAGTTAAAATAAACAAATGAGGCTTTGTCCACATGACTGACTACGAGATTAAAATTGGGGATGTGAAGTGGACAGTCATGGAAAGCAGAGGCTGTTCTGTTCAGTTGATGGGGAAACCGTTCAAAAGGTGGATTAACTGTGCACACCGCAAAACAACATATCGAACTGCACAAACAGAAGTGGGAAGCATTTGTTGAATCCCTGAAATGAGAAGTCTTACTCTGAATAACACTGAGTCCGAACAGGTGACAGTCCTTCAGCCTCAGGAGGTCACACACCTGAACCAACAGTTCCTGGCACAAGGTCTTCACCTGAGGAGGAGAGAAGGGGAGGCTCACTTTTAGTTTTGAGATTCACACAAACAAAAACACTCATAACACTCAACACACACATGAGCAGCCTCACCACTAATGTCTGCTATTGTATGTTAGAGCCACCATGAGCAGTTAGCTCAGGCTGTGCATTGTTTACATGTCTCACTTCCTATGACTTTTTGTGCAGACCTAAACATATTTAAATTCAATCAGGAATGTTGTTTTTGGCCACCAACAATGGAAAACTGTATAGAGAGCAGTTGTTATAGAGGGAACATAAATCACAATAAGTCATTAAATAAATTCCTATATAAAATGTGTTTCATAGCAGCTGACAGATGCCAAGAACCACCATTTGTTTGCTCACTGCCATGCCTATAGTTCCAATACCATATCTGTTTCTACGAAACATAAGAAAAGTGACATAAAGTTTAACTAGAAAATAAAATAGCCTTTTTACAATTAAATTAGGTGCACCTAAATGCTAAGTTATGCATTTCTTTGTTTATAGGTTGAGAGCAGCATTTCTATAAAATTAAAATAATGTTGTACTCACATTAACTATGACATTGAGCGTGTCATCATTGGGCAAAAAGACACAGACGCAGCGGCGGTCCTGCATGGTTTTGTTGTTGTGGAAGGTCAATTTGTTCATCTTCGTGTGGCTGGGACAGGACAGGCCCCTCCGCCTGCTACCGGGGCTCCGGGTCCTCTGACGACCCGCCTCCACCACCACCACTAGTATCTGAATCCCTGCTTCAGCTGCAGCCCAGTACAGACACACCAGCACCTTCGGGCTCAGCAGGCCAAGCAGCACTCACAGGGCAGAGCATGGGGGCCCAAGCTGGAGTCAGCCTCTGTGGAGACACAACAGAGAACATGAAGGATTTGATGTTAGCGTGCGACACATGGCTGCGTAGTTGACGTGAAATTTATGAATTTGTTTGAAGGTGTAGATTTAAAAATAGCAAATCTGAAGAAGAATATGTACCCGCTGAGAGAGTCTGATGGGAGAGGAGAAATAGAAGCCAGATAAAAAATAAAGGAGGACAGCTCTCCTGTTTGTGTCCATGAATACGTGACATAATTTCAGGGGAATGTCGGTGACTCCAGAGGAACATGTGAACATCTGTCTGGAAAGGAACTGATGAATGTAATGATGGCATGAAAGAAACACAGAGGCTGACTCATACCAAAAAAACCCTGACTGATTTCTAGCACTTTCTGATTTAAAACACAACAAGACCAGTTCTGAGCTTGAACCACAGGGCATTTCAACAAACCAGAAATACAACACTGCAGCACAAAAGCAACGAACAACCATGCTTGGCTTAAACAGCTGTTAAGAAACTTATCCACGGGGGGTTTACATGTCAACTGGGTGTCTGACTTTGTTGGCTCTGAAAGCCAAACAGCTCCACATTTTCCTCCTGGCATCGGTTTTGTCAACTCATTCAGCTCTGTTGACATGCTTTCGGCTGTTTGACTAAGGTTGAATTCCTCAGTTTCTTGGGATCCACATGAAAGGCTGTAGGTTTGTCTTTGGGAAAGAATTCAAAATGTCCCTAAACAATTAGTTTTTTCAAAGAAATGCTTACTTTTTCCACTAAATAGAGACTCTGAACATCAAAGGGCAACAACAAAGTGTTACAGGATAAAAAAGAATATTTGCACGCTGTGTTTTTAGTTGAAATGTTTCGACAATGTGTTTTTGACTTTTTCCTGCACCTGAGCCCAAGTTAGGTTAAATATTCACACTCCTGCTTCGATTCTTTGATGGCAAAGTGTTCCCTTGTTCTCTACCGACTACATGTCTCTCACACACAGTGTGGAGAGAGTATAAACACACCTACAACTTTGACAGTAGTGAACAGAAAGTGGCTCACAGCATGAACCATGCCCGGGGACGTGTGAGACCATCAGAGGGTGTGAAAACTCTCAGACCAGACAAAAGAATGTTAAAGAACAACCAATCCAGATTATCACTTCTTCCTGTTGGAAGTCACTCACCTTGAAGCCGTGTTGTCATTAAAAACAGATAGGATGGATACTGGGCAGGGTCACATTACAGAGTGAAAAACAATTTGCATTTAAAAAGATGCAATGAGAGAATTGAGGAGTTCAAGTCAGCTTTTGTTAACCATTATTTCTAAATGCTGTTACTTGAGATATTATACACATACATATATATATATATATATATATATATATATGTATATACACATTTTATTTTTTTATTTTTATGTTGATACTTTATTTTACGTTTCCGCTTCGTATATTTTCCTACTGTATCTTGCTGCTGAAATGATGTAAATTTCCCCACTGTGGGACTAATAAAGGGTTATCTTATCTTATCTTATACAGAATTACTAAAATTAAGGTCTCACTGCACTCTAAGGCCTCCTCCAGATATTTTAAGACATAAAAAGTGTGGAGATAAGTCACACTGTGTTCATTCTGTCTTTATGCGCTGGCGCAATGAAAACGAAAACGCCTTCAACTCAGTAAATTGTTACTTTAACAAAGCAAGCTGCAGTGAAAATAACGCCAGAATGACTGACCAGAATGATACCAATAAACAACAGCTTTAACTGCAGGCCTGGACTCCTGCTGCAAAGTCAGAAAGTGCTTTTCGGACTAAGTACCCATTCAATACGCCTGCTGTCGACATATAACACTGATCCGTTGCAGCAGAGACAGGCAGCATTGTGAGCAGCGCGGCCATAAATACACATACTGTTGACATACAGCATCAGTTCTCATTAGAGCTAGTCATTGGAGGTGCAGTGTGGCGGGCAACCAGCCACTCAGCAAAGTCTGCTGATGAGCCATGACTGAGACGACTTCCTGCCGCTGACCTTCAATAACAACACCAACCCTTCTGCACACACACACAAAAACATGCACACACACGTGCAGAAAGATGCATCCACACACACACACACACACACACACACAATAGGTATGTTCCTGCTCTCATGCCACGACCATATGTCAGGTGCTACTACAGAACAGCTGAGGCATGTGATGGCAACGAGGTTAATTAGAAGTGAGATTCATCTAATTGGATAACTTGCCTTCACCCCGGAGACTCACAGCTGGACAGTATCTAGTTTTGATAGTCTCTGATTGTCAGATTGGTGTGGTTGAAAACGATTAAGAACATTGGAAAACTCAACATCATGTCGGAGCTTTAAACCTGATGCAGGGGGGTAACGAGTCCTGCCGCAGATTCAAAGGGTTTTTTTGTTTTCTTTGCTGAAAACATTAAACTGATGCCATCGTGTCGGACTCACTCATCTACAATTCTAAATAGTTTTAAAAAAGCTTAAAGTAGCATTGTAAGAATGATTTATCCCAGTTTTTTTCCTTTTGCCAGAGTTTGAAATCTGTGCACACGGTGGAAACATTCACACATCCAGTTAATCTCCCTGTAGAAAAGTTAATGGCCCTTGAAGCGGGCTCTGCTGAAGTTGTATCGTATTGCATTTTCAGCCAGAAATATGACCCCTGACTTCCACAGACACATCCTTGTCATGACTTGATTATTGCATTGTTGAATGCTACGGGCGAAAGCTGATGCGTGCATTAGTCTCTTGCAGAGACTGGGCATCACTGAGTGTAGTCATTACTGATGGGTTTAAAGGCTTATTGTGTCATGTCTGGTCTACACGTGAGACGTCACCGCAGAGGGAATGTCCACTCTGAAATGAAAGGGTGGATCTTCTTGCGCACTCTGTAGCATGAAGGCAGCGCGAGGGAAGAAAGTGCTGGATAATGAAATTACCACTGCTTTCCATCCTCCCCCCTTTCGCTGCCGTGCAAAGAGTGATGCAACAGTAAAGTCCATCCACAGCAGCACAAAGAGCGGCGGACCGAGCTTCCTCTGGTCCTTTCAGCCTCGGGCGGGGATTCTGTCAACGTGGCAAACCTCAGAGTCAGGCGTGACACCAAAATCCCACACAGGGATGCAGAGAAAGGGCCTCTGTCACAACTACACTTCTCGCTTTCTCTTTCTCCCCCCTCCACTGACATCAAATGGGTGGAGAGTCTTTCCGTCCAACTGTTGGACGGTGGAGCAAAGTAAAACTTCCCCTCCTTGCAAAAGGACTGAAGGTGGCTGTCACCGCACTGATTTAAGAATAGCTTCAGGTACAGCGTGTGTCAAAGAGAAAAAGAAGAGGAGAGCGCAGGCTGGATATATATACAGCAGAGAGAGAACGAGCAGGAGAGGGTGGGTGGGTGGGATGGAGTGAGGCAGCGCTCAAAGCTTAGGCATGAAAAAAGGAAAAAACTGCTGCAGTCAGGAGAATTCCTCGCTAACATCTGCTTCTCATTCCAACAATGGCGGCCTTTGATTCCTGATGCACACAACGAGCAGCGCCGCCACCGTCCCCATGTGCCCGCAAACAGCATCCTCCTGCCAGCCTCCGAAAACCTGCTCTACAATCCCTGATCAGGAGCCAAACGCCGCTGTTCAGTTTGTGCTTTGAGGACGACATGGGATAGTTGATTAATTAAAAATAATCAGCAACTATTTTTCATTGTTCAAGCCAAAATGACAAATATGACGTCCAAACTTTCTGGCTGCATCTTCTTCATCTTACAGGATAGTAAACTAGTACCGAAAGACAAATATGAGAGAGATAGCGATGTGCACTTTTCACTATTTTCTGACGTTTTATAGACTAAATGACAGATTGAGGAAACATTCAGCAGACTGATAATGAAATAGTTGAGGACCTGCTATTTTCCTATTTGTGGCAAGTCTAAATACAAAAAGTACTTTTACCAAACCTGTTGTTGTGTTTCTTCTGGATCCATGTTATTTGCTGCTTCTCTGTATCAGTTTTCTTTCTTCACACTGTCACACACATCTACACATCTTCTCCTTTATTTTGTTCTACTTCTCTCTGCACAAACACTTAATCAAGTTTAATTAGTCAGTGAACATCTATCGTTTAAGTAATTTGTTCAAGTAAAAATGATAAACAGCTGCTGGTTCCAGCTTTGTAAGTGTGAGGATTTGCTGTTTTTTGTTGTCACATGATTGTAAACTGAACATCTTTGAGTTTTGGGTTGGTGGTCGGACACTGTGACACATGATATGATAAGTTGAGATTTAAAAACTGCACTAAGAACTAACCAAGCTATATTTATATTTAGATATCTAATAAACACTACAAAAATTGTTTGCCTTGTTATATCTAATGTCAGTTTTCCCTGAACCTATAAACATATGGGAGCATTTAAACTTCCACCTGATCTAAATAAACAATCCCACTAAATTAAACCATGTTATCTTACTGCATTCACACAGTGAATCCTTTATATTTTGACATTTTTCTTCTTGGAAACTTAGATGGGAGTTACAAAGAGTCTTTACAATGGGCTAAGTGTATGCAACAAAAAGACAAAGACAAATCCCGAATTGGGAGGAAGCCTGTTTCGTGGGCTGCAGATTCAGACACAAACTGCCCTTGCTGAAATATTTAAAAGCCTCCCTTTTCAAAGGCCGCGACTTTTATAAATACTGCCAACGACTAGGATCCGAGTGGGAACTGGTCTTTTTTTTTTTACTCAGTTGCCTGCCAAGGGATCTGTTTATTCAGCTGATGTGAAATGTTGCTGAGCTGACGGGTAGCTCTAAATCACATTGGTCACAAGATGGCATTAGCCTTCACAGTGAGACTTCCCTCCTCTTCTCTGTTTAACCTACTGATACGCTAAAAGGATGGGCTGAGTGTCAAAAAAAAAAAAAAACAGGAAAAAGCATGCTAGTGGGCGAAATGCTTGACCACCAAAACCGCTAATTCTGGATCGTCTAAACATCTATTTCGGATCCTGGCTGGGCTGGCTTGTCCTGATGTCGGGAAGTAGCTGTCATTATGTACCGGAAATGTGCTCTCGTGTGGATTCCACTTGGCAAATAAAGCTATTCTGACTCTGATAATGTCGTCTTATTTTTTACTTTCTCTGCTGTCAACAGACTATGCTCGGCGTGAACAAATAACTGTGACACTTGCTGATATTAATAGAGCCCGGAGGCATGTTTAGCTGCTCCCCCATAAATACCTGGATGCACTGTGCGTGTGTGTTTTTAGCCTTTAAGCCTAATCTCAACGGCAGACGGAAAACACACTGCACTATTTAAGACCTTGATTCCCATGATCCCTTGCCCATAAGATCATCTAGCTGATATTCGTATGTCTATTTTCACTGAGCTAGCAGGGAGGATAAACAATCTGTTTCTGGCTCAGAGCCAAACTAAAAGTCTGAGAACCCAAACCAGATTTTAACGACTCATCTCAAATTGATGAAATGTAGGATCTGAATGATGGTAATTATCCACAACGCAGGTTCAGTAAATATCATATTCTTTCATGCTAAGTACAGTCTATATGTTTACTCGTACAAATCCAACATCTAGAAGTAAAAGCCTGGATGTCATCCCTCGTCAAATGTCACGCTCATTAGCTGCTGAAGGTCAAGCCCGCACACAGCATGGTATTGTAACACTGTTATATAATTCACAAAGAAAAGTCGAGGAATTGGATGGTGGGTGGCCTCAGGCTAAACCACAACATGCGTCGTTACTGCGGCTCCAACATTTACCATACATTCACTGAATTCACTGGGCGTTCTCACTGGAGGGAAATTTTAAACTTTTCACATCATCTTTTGACTTCTACTCATTGTTGTATCCTTAGGCCGGATTAAGAGGCTGAAGCACCTTCCTGCTTTATGGAGATATGATTATGAAAGTGACAGTGAAAGTCTTATTACACTCATGTCTTTAGTCTGATGAATTACAATATGAAACATGAAAGCCAATGACGCTAACTAGGCTTGGTGTCCAACATTTTTTTTATATACAAAAGTTAGCAATCATTTGGGAGGAAGTTAAGCAGGGTTTATGCTCGCTGTGGTGTCCTGGCATGAGGGTGCACACACTCCCCCAAATCTTTGGGTTAGGGTTAGGGGGGGTATAGGAATACTTATCACTACCACTGGCTGTTGTTGTCGCTGCTGTTGAGCTACAGGTATCTTTAAATATATACAGAGGTATAAGTTATTTTCTACGTCCGACCACAGTTAGCTGGAAGTTTCGAGATGTGCATATTTTGAGTTAATTATTAGGTTATTAATCCAAAACGTGTCCAAACATTTGCCTTGTTGGAAGACAAACCACAAAATAACTCTGACGAGTGCTGCACTGTGGTCCTGTGGTGGTGTTCTGCCTGTTTCGCTCTGTCATCATGATGTTATTATCAAAAATCATGGAAGATAAACGATCACGCCCTTTAAACATGCAAGGAATGATCAGGTGGGTTTCTCTGTCAACAGTAAAAACAAAAGTAACAGCGAGCTCAAGCAGGAAAGTTCTCAGCAAAGAACAACTTGAGCTTGGTTGCCTATATGGAAAAATTATTTCAACATTCATAACATCTGGCTTCCATGTGGCTCTAAGCAAGGATTGAGAGCATGCACGCACACACACACACATCTCAAACCGCCGGCGCTGCCAAACATGTTCGGACAGAGTCAGCAGTCGCTCCCTTCCCTCCCCGCCCAGCATTCAGACTTGGACTGTGCATGAGTAACCCCACAGAACAAGCAATCGCAGTGCAACACACCGCTTGAGACGTCAACCCGACCATTACGTATGCTCAAAATAGGGCGAGCGGCCTTAAAGCAGAGGGTTAAAAAATGAGCTGCAATTACGACAAACCCCAACCAAACCCTGTTGTTTTGTTTAAGGCAAAGACCTTCCGCTCTGACCGAATGAAAAAGGTTTTTGCAGATGATCTGTTTCCGGAGCGCGGCTTTTGTAGAAGGATTGTGTGCTATTGTTTACACTGTCACACCTGAGGAGAGTCACATGACTGAAGCCGCCTTGACGGAGAGACAAAAGTAAAGATGTAAGTCCATTATGTGGCCTGATTGTTCGCCCTGTCCCAAAACAGAAACAAGACTTACAACTGGAATTACAGCTGTGATACTGAGATATAAATACACTGCTAAGAGCTATTCCTAAACTCTGGTGTCTGTTACTGACCTGAGGCTGAACCCGGGTTTCAGTAACACATTTAACCTGCTACCAATCAACAAAATATCCTATAGGAAACAGTGTGAGCTGTTGTGAGAAGCGTGTGAGATAAGCTGATAATGTCCTCAGGGGATGCTGGCAGGTTAAATCTCTCTGGTCCACTTCCTTGAGACTCGAGCTTCACTAAGAAGGCCAAGTAAGCAGTGGGGAAGAAAAAAAAACACAATCCACGGAAAAGGGAGAAAGGGAGACAAATGCAGGAAGAACTGACCCATTTTTTTTCTTTCCTCTGTCCCCTTTGGTGCACTTGAGACATGGATGTGAGGAGTCGTGCAACATCCTTGCAGTTGCAGAAAAAGCATGCAACGCTGATGCTGGAGGTTTTCATTTATGCAGACTTCTGTCGAGGATTTTCAGAACTTGCAGGGACATAAATCCATTCAAAAAAACTAACCATAATCTCTAAAAACATATGGCCACTTCTCTGTAAATCTGGCTCAACTCTTTATAAGCTGACTTTCCTGAGATACAAGCATTGCATCCAAAGGCAGGTATGTGGACGAGATAGTGTGGAGCAATATAAGCGGAGAGCCCAGGGCACCTGTATAACTTACACCAAGAGGGACATGTGACGGCGTACACACCCACATACTGTAGGAGATAACACATGCAGTCGGAAGGCGAGAGATAAAGTTTCTCCTCCCTTATTGCAATAACAGTAATCTCATCCTTTCTCATGGATCTGTGCTGCCCTCAAAATATGGTTCCTCTTACATCTTATCTTCTAGCAACAAGGCAAAAGGCAGATTGAGTGATAAGTTCAGGATAGAGCATTTTATAAACAAGCCGAAACTGTATGAAAATCCTTCCCAGCGTGCACCAGCCTGGGAGCATTTGCATTGTGTGGAGACGATTACGTAAAGTGCGTATAACAGGTTATCTCCAGTTACCTATGTACAGCTGCACAGATGCTTTCAGGTTCAGCTCAGGCGCGGTGTCTAACAGTTTTTGTATTCGCGGCAGAGTGTTAGCATCAGAGAAAGCGGGCCCAGGGGCTAAGGATTCAGCTGAGCTTTTGATGCTCTGCTTAATACTGAGGAAATCACTGTTAAAGTCAGAAAAACAACAGATCAAGCGTTCACTGTAACAAATCGTGCCATGTGTTATGTGTAGTGACATGACGGCGCAAAACTAATTAATTACTCATATAAAGTTATAGGTGTAGGTGGGAGCTGGGGGTTGCCTTGCGCAATTACGGGCCATCCCATCACGCATTCCAGCGCAGATTCATCTGAATGAGTCACCGACCATCTTTGTTCACACGTTTCCTTTTTGTTTCCTATTCAGGCAGCGCTCTTCCTGCGCAGACAGCACCTGTACCGACTCTCACATTCACTTTACACCAAGCCAAGCATCAGGGTCGCAATTGCAAAAACACAAGTTGTTTTTCTTCCGTCCGCCCCCCTTCACACACACAGTTGGATGGTATATCAAACGCTGTATGCTGGGGAATATGCCACGCAAGGTAGCTGATTAACCCACCATGTGTACTTGAAGTGTTGACAATCCCACAGAGCGAGACAGTGGTTTTAATTGGTAAATTGCACGCCTGAAAACAGCAACACACATCACTCATTGTGCAACATCTATACAGTGCATTATTACATTGCATAAACATCCTCAGCAAGCGATGGGGGTAATTCAAACAAGCAACCACATCCTTTATGCTTAAGTGCTCTTGAGCAAGACATCAAGTACCCAATAGCACTACTGAGTGCAACATCTGGCTCCTGAGGGTGATTTGCATTAAGAGAAAACTTATTATGATATTGTGTTGAGAAGTGGTGGACCCAAATGGCATCCACAACCTCAGCTTTTGTAGGAAAGCCTAAAGGATTCCAATTTTCCTGGTTTCCCACTGGTCCAGTCTTAAACAGAGGGGAAATTGCTGACATTCCTGAGTGCTAAGAAAACAACTTTGCAGTTAGTTTGGAGGAAACAGGATTCATTAGCATGGGTTACACATCATTTTGTGCCATTTAAGACACCTTCACAACTTCGCTAGTCCTGCTGGAGGCGTCCTGGATGGATGTGAGGGACATTACTGACATGGTAACTACACAACAACAACACAGGAGGGAGTTTTGCTACGTTTTCCCTACAAAGAAATAGACTTTCACGTTAGCATACAAAGAAAAAAAACACACTACGAAGGCACCAGGTTGGTTTTCAGGCAACATTAGTACGTGATAAAGTTATGGTTAAATGGTTAAAAAAAAGCGAGCAAACATTCATCGTGAATCCACTTTACCAGATGTGTGTGAAAAATAACAAGTATAGACAAAATTAGTCGACTAACACACAAAAATGCACTCGATTTATCATATTTCGTGTCAATATAGCCTGTAAAGTACCTTGGCAGCATCACAATTGGTGAAGCAACAAAACTTCGCTTTCCAGCAGCTTTAAACTCCCCCCAAAAAACTCTGCTATAACCTGATAAATGTGGAAAATTACTTATATTAACTTAATTTAAAAAAAAAACATTTAAACGTGTTCGAGTTAAAATGGCGTCGCTGCAAAAGTAAAAGTAACCGTTAAATGTATTTTTTTGTGAAGCAGTAAAAAGCATCCAACATGGTGAAGCCAAACTCACCTTTAAACGAGAAAACAAGTTATTCCTTTTTGGGAAATGTTAATCCGAGCTTGTTAAGTCGCTTCTTATGAAAGAAAAAAACACAAGCAAAAGGGAGGAAAATCCAGTTTTAGGGGGGGAAAACTTGTGTAAGTTTCGGGGAAAAGTCGTAGATGTGCCGCCTTCGTTACGAGCCTCAGTCTGTCCCCGCTGGAGCTCCAACGGGCAGATAGGAATACATGTGCGGCGGGAAGAAGCGCGAAAGAGGGGTGGTACTTTAAAGAAGACGAGGATTTATCACCTACACGGACCAACCCGAGCACACAATCATCAAAAGTAAAAGATACTATAAAATTATTTCAAAATGTGCTCACTATTGTACTCCGCATTGTTAGCGTGCGTGTTTATGGTCGTTACTGTAGAAGCGGACACCCCTAATGGAATGCCGAGTTGGTGTCGCCCACGGCTGCCTCTCATTCCATTCCTCCCCGCGGTGCTGTCCTGGAGCTCCGCCGCGCTCCTCCTCTCGGACGCCGGCGTGTCAGGCGTCTTAGGCGGGGAGGGATGGCAATAGGCGTCGGGCCCTGGGTGTATTAAAAACCCCGCAGAGAAAAAAAAAAGTTTTGTGATGTCGAGCAGTTTATTTTTACGGCTGGATCATAAACACTCTGCAGCTGGTTTTCTTTTATATGCCTTAAAAAAAAAAAAAAAAAAAGTGCATATTATCATTATGAAAAATGTAGTAACCCTGTAATAAATCTTTTAGGATAAAGGAAAGATGCCAAGACTGTAAATACCAAATTATATGATATCACAGGACATGCAATTATCATGATGCCATAAGACTTTGAACTTAATGAGAGGTCAAATTTTAAGTGCCTACACATGAATATTATATTATATTATTGCCAAATAGGTTTTCACATTGAAATTGTTTTGGTTTTCTTGGTGCATAACAATAGAAATAGTAAGAGGGAAAACAAGTTAAAATGCAAGTAGTCAAGAAACATAAATAGAGAATGGAAAATAAAAGTCTCTAAATATATCTGTTTTTATGATGAAAGAACTGTACAGTTTTGTACAGGAACAGTATGCAGTAAGAGCAAAAGCAAGTTAAAAGCATGTACTACAAAAGTCAAGAAACATAAATAGAGAATGGACAGTGAAAAATATAAAACTTTATCTCTATTTACAATGACAAAGCTGTACAGTTTTGTGTAGGAATGTGCATAAACTCACACTGTATATAAAGAAGATGTGCTGTATACAAAGATAATAATCCGAAATATGCATGTTAATGTAACATGAGGTGTCAGATGAATAGTAAGTGAGCTTTGTAGGGAGAGTCAATTAAATCAAATAAGTTAAATTGACTTTGAATCAAAAGTCAGCTAGATCAAATTATGTTTAATAGTCTCAATTAAGAGAAGTGAATTCACTATAATGCACACATCATCTTTGCTGTTTGCTGTTGATTGGCTTAATTGTGGCACATTACAGCATCAAGGTTATCGAATCATTGATGGCCTAGAATAAACTAGCAGTAAAGGAGATCTCTTTCGCAGCCTGTCGTGTTTTCGTGCTTCTGACTTCTAATTAAAACCTGAGCCAAAGCGTAGTTAGTGGGGAAACAAGGAATGTGGGAAGCCAGGAGGATGTTATCGTATTAAAGCACCACCAGCCTTACATAAGTAGGAAAAATGTAGGGCTCCGAGTGGACACCAGCTGTGCCGGCATATACGCACACATGCTTCATTTTCATGTTTATTAAGATAAATTCCTTCTATATTTGATCCACACACTTCTCCTAAAGCGCTGTCCTCCCCTGTCATGATGTCAGCCGTAGGTTTAAAAGCGGGGAGAGCCCCTCTTAGTTGACATGGTGACCTGTAATTAGTGCTCGGGGGCCCAGACTCCGCTCCTACTGCCTGTCAGAGAGAGAAATGGAGTGCCAAACATGAAAAGGGGTGCGGAAGTGTGCCTGGTCAAGCCAGGCGAAACCCCCTCCGTCCCAGATTGCACAGGGCTTTGAAGTGACATCAGAAAGGGACCTGTGAACAACAAAGCTACCCAGAGACTGTTATCTTAAAAAAAAAAAAAATAAAAATTAGACCACAAATCTCTGGATCAGACACCGAACTGATCAGATTACTGTCACGCTGAAAGCCAAGAAGAGTCAAAATGTAAATCTTACATTTGGTGGATAATTGGGAGTGGCATGCAGTATTGTGTGTGATGCCCCAACAATCTCCTACAATCAGCAGAGCCATGCAACAAGTTCAAAACAGTTTCATTCATAATTTTGGTTACCAGAGAAGTTTTCCCTGCCCAATACTTCCCTGTGGACTGCTCATATTAGGAAAAAAAAACTTACCAAACACAAACCAAAACCACTGTGATGATTGCTATTCCAAATATGACACACCTGATATAGTCTTCATCTTACAACCCCCCCCCTCCCTCTCAGACCGTAGAGTGCTTCCAGTCTTTGTCTGCACCATCTCCGTCTTGATTTGATTAGCTGTCCCTTGCTGGGCTGGAGGTGCAGCGGCGAGCAGGTCGGGCCTTTTTGTTGCAGCCGCATCTGACTAATTGAAACAACTCCCTCTGTGTTTCTGTCTCCCCAGGGGAAGATGAGTGGCCCCCCCTCCATCTCATTTGACTTCAGTCATCCTGGATTGTCCTTGCCATCAGCCCTTCCCTTGGCTTAACGTGACATAAGCAGCTACTCCAACCCCCGTAGCAAGGTAAAAGCAACAAATCACACAATTTTTCTGTTTTCTGACACTGTAACGCTGAATAATAAAACATAAAAGTGAAATAAAACCCTTCAGTTGTATATTGTAACAATTTACAAAAGCATTAAACAACCACAGAGAGAATATTTCAAGGTACACAGCCGCAAATATTGTGGATGACTGCTTCAGACATTTTACATATCATTCAAAGCAACAGAAGAGCCAGCAGGTAAGGGTTATATGTGTCTGGAACAGGTGACTAAAATTAAACCATATGGCCAAATGTATGTGGAGACCCAAACAGTACATGCATGATTTTCTCATTTTCTCATATCTCATTCCCAAACAAAGAGCTTTAACTTCCTCAACTCCTGACTGCAGAGATTCACTCTCATTCAGCCACAACATATTAGTGAGATCCAACAGTGATGTTGAGTGATAAGGTCTGACTCTCAGATGGCGTTCACATTCAAAGATGCTGAGTTGAGGTCAGGAATGTCTGCAGGCCAGCCAAGTTTTTCCACGCCAGACTGGAATACATTTCTTTATGGACCTGGGGACACTGTCATGTTGAAACAGGAAAGTGATTTCGCCAGAATGTTGCTACAAAGTTGAGAGCACACTGTCTAAATATCATTTTAATCTGTAACATTATAAGATTTCCCTACATTTGTAACTAAATTTGGGGTTATGCTTAAAAATAACTTGTTCATACACTACATATATTGTTGTGTATGTAGCTGTTGTTGGACCCATGCATAGTGACACACTGCTGAGCACCTTTTGGTTACAGCCATCACGAGCAACCACTATGCTGCCACCCATTTTGTTTGAATATCACTGTATTAACTATTATTGTATTTGGAAGGTGTTGTGGTGATGTTAGATGTAATGCATTCCCCAAATTTACTGGTAACTTTATTTTGTCTGCACACTACAACCATTAGTCATACTTGCTGATTGAACTTGATGGCCCTTTTACAATAATTTCCCGTTTTCCTTCAACAGAATGCTCGTAAATTGCTGCAGTTTAAATCTGACAACAAGCATGTGTTTTTGAAGCTCCATGGAGCCTGGACATGAAATCTAAGAAGCCGTGCATTCAATCAAAGTGCAGCAGATGTTGTCTAATTGTGGCCATTTGGTGCTCTGTTATGTAAGGATACATACCAATCTTACTGAACAATGTTGGGCCAGGAGAGGTTGAAACTTCCCGGCTGTGAGAGCCAGATCAAACAGTACTATCTTTATGATGTCGCCGGTCATGTTTATTTTATGTACTTTGATTTGAAAGACTTTGAATGTAGATCCGTTCTCAGGCAATAAGACAGATGGCAGGTCAGTTGCATGAGATCCTTGATTCAATATTCTCAGCCCTCAGGGAAATATCAGGGAAATAGGGGAGGGGTATCTGCTTGGAAGATAAATTACAAAGTGTTATGGTGAAAGGAAGGCTACAAGGTGCACTCCAGAGTACGGTAATTCTATTGGAGTGCAATATTGGAATAGATCACTCAAAAGTTTTTAGAATGAACCTCCTCATCTTGCAATATCGCAAAGGAAAGTGCAGCTGTAATTCTGAAGCCCTGGTGCGCTATAAACTTAGTTGAAGAACAGTACTGTAGAAAGCAGCTGAGATCCCTGCAGGCAGGCAGATAGATGAGGACATTGATCTAAGTTATTGTGCCAAAGCCCTCTTCAGATGCTGTTCATTAATTTCTCTGTAGCACCAGTAATGGCACTGTAAGCAGAAATAATGGCGTGGAGATTAGACGGCTCCAGTTATATTGTCTACTTATTATACACACAGAACTGCTGTGGTGCAGTTTCTAATAGGGAATGGCAGTAATTCCCTAATTTCCCTGTTTCCCCCATAGATTTGAACATTGTTTGTTCTCATTGTTAATAAAATGTGATTCACCAACAATTGTTTTTTTTTTCATTGTTTTGCAGAGACAATTGCTGCTGTGTTGCTGACACAAAAGGGCTACAACATTCAAATCATGCTCACATCTGCGCAGTCACCAGCTCGTTCCTCAATGCGCGTCTTCGAAACCAGAGAACGGACGGCGCACCACACAGTGTCAGAGGAAAATGTAAACAAAGAAAGAAAGTGAGCAAGTAGAGGACATGGGGTGGAGGAGTGCGATTCACCAGATGGTACAGTGGAAAGAATACACAATGGTAACACTACACTGCCTTCATTCATTGTGCTTATGTAAGCCTATACTGCAAAAGCATATGCAGCTTAGATGCAGACTGTAGCATTGCGAGGGACATCATCCAAAAAAAAGAACAAAAAAGTATTGTATATAGTATTGTATTCATAGCTACACAGATAGATATATTGGTAGACTTTGAGTATTGGGGACCAGAAGTTTAGGAAATATGCTGCAGATTAGGGAATGAATATTTTCCACCTTTTGTATTAGTCTCAAATGGACAGTTTTGACCTTATGTTCATTGCTTTTGCCATCAGTTTTTATTAAGCATGATAATATACTGGCCCAAAGTTCACAGACATGCAGGTTAGGTTATCTTATGATTGCTCTTAAGTGTGAGTGGTTGTCTGTGTCATTTAAGCCAATTTCCTTGCAGGTAAAACAGAAAGAGAGCAGTCAGAAGTGTCGGTAATATCGCACCAAAAGTATGGTGTGCACAGTAAGTTGAACAAGGAGGTCGATCTGACTTTGATGGATGTTTGCAACATCACCGGACAATAAATAAATTCAATTAAGTTTGGCTGACCTGGATCTTTACTTAAAACCTGTAAAATAATCTGACAGGTTGTGATTGTCACGCCATTGATCTTCTTTTTATTGATGCTGCCATGATCCCATATCTCAGCACTTAACTTGATGAGTGCATCGTCATGATCAGAGACGATGGCCAAGCATAAAAAGCGGTCCAAGTTGTAACAAACCAGAATGATCTCTGAGTTTCCTTTGCACCTTTTTTCACAACGAAACACATCATCACATTTATCCATACATTAGTTCTATATAAAACAGTCAGAACTAATTAGGACATGAATACCTGTAGGGGAAAAACAGATGCATATCGGTACTAGTGTTGGCCAGTAAGGGTGAGAAATACAGCAAAGAGAGAGCATATTTTTTCTTGATTCAGTTTCATTAGCATCTGCAACACAGTGAGCTTTCTCTCAGTGGGTTTCTTTCTTTGGTCTCTCTAAAATGCTGAAACACGATACTCTGGTTTCCTGCCCATTTTCTGAGCTCAAAGGGCATCTACCACTGTAATGGATAATATAGTCTTAATAGAGAGATACAAGACAGAAACGAAGACTAGCTTGGCAGGGAGACTGGATTTTAATGCGTCTTGTTTTAATCAGAGGCAGAAACATGAGCCAGGAACAGTATACAGTATGTCTATGTGTGTTGTGTGTGCAGGGGGAAGTTGTTTTGTTTTGATATGGCATCCACGTGGCTAATGTAACAACATGGGGTCATGCTCGTAGCTGTGAGTCAATACGGGCCAGATCTAAGTACCAGCTGTCATACCTGGCCTTGTCCCTGTGCTTTCACACAGCCACCTGGCACTTCATCAACTCTGCTGTGTCCTCAGCAGGCACTACATTCTTCATAAATGAGAAGATCAGTACCAGTAATACATACTCTTTATTCAGGGAAAACAAAAGAAAATTCTGGGTGCATTTTTATTGACAAACACTAATTGCTGTGCTGTTTTTGCGCTGCATTTCCCAGAAGCAACTTGGGTATCGGCCCGAGGACACACATGTATGTGCACGTGTGTCACATGATACTCATTCCGCCTAATGTTTTCACACTATATACAGTACTTATCTACAGTTGATTGTAGTGCACCAATGCAGCAGTGTCCCCTCAAAGGTAATGAAGAAGACTGGAAGCAAGTAAACATGGACGTCAACAATGCAGGCTTTAAAATGTTAAAAATCAACTTTGAAAGTGTTTTATTCACCATATTTGTTAATGTTAACATAACTTTTGTTTCAAATTCCACAGGACAACTTCAAGTTAAAAGTTGTGCAGAGTACAAACAAATGTATGTTCACTGTAACATTTAGTGTTTCGCATTTTGCCATCTATAAGGTCTAAAGAACACTTGGAATGAATTTACATCCTCATAAAACATTTAAAGAGGCATGTTAAAAAATATTTAAGCATGCAATTTTTTTCACATTTTCTAGCTAGAAGTTATCTTCTACACTGCCTTTGCGGACACATTGCTAAGCTTGTGACTAACAGTGACAAGCTAACAGGGGCTTTCTGCATTCTTATGTGCGTGCACAACAAAACAAAGCACTGTTAGAAATAGTGCCCTACGAGTGTTCAAAAACTCCTCAGGGCACCTTTATATCACAACTGTATTATCATTATACATTTCAAGCACTCATAGATTATTCACCCAATGTTGCTGAATTCAAGATCTGTAGTTGCAAGAATTTGGCACACTTAAAAGTACATTTTCTACCTTTTCTTTTGTACCATCATTAATGTAATCAGAGCAGTCTGAAATGGTGGATGGTTCACTCTGAAAAAAATAAGGAATTGATTGGAACTGCCATCATCAGTGAGCTTCACTTTCATAAAGATCATTGATGGGTATATGTTCTGAATTACTAATTGCAGGTATGAAATGCAGTTCTGAGTATTGTGTGATGCAAAATTTATATGTGCTTTGCCCACACGTGCCCTCTCTGACCACTAAAAAAGCAGGTGAGGAGGATATTGAACAGACTATTTCGAAAGATGGCTAATGGACCTTTTTACAAAAATCGTAAACAATTATTGATTTTCTCGGTCTGTCAGTGCCCGTTCAACTTGTGCTGTGGCAGGCCGGAGCCAGAGATCAAGGACTTCATGTGACTTCATTCTGGTCAGTCACAGCTGGTCTTTGTGCCTTTGAGCAAGGTTAGTGAGAAGGAATGCATGAATGGCTAACTGACCTCCAGCCAGATCCAAGAGTTCATCAAAGAGGCTTTGTCCTCTACGGTCACAACCAGATCTGTCCTCTGCCTGGGTTGACAATAAATTTCTTGCCTGCCAATGTGCATCCCTGCAGCATGTAGTCATTGTAAATATGTATTGAGCAACACATAATGCAATGAACTATGAGATCACACCACCTGGGTCTGGCGTATAGGTTGTGACTTGTGCTATTAATAACCACCATATATTAATATTATGTGTTGTCTGGCAGTCAAGGTTAAAGTGTGTCAGCGAGAAGCTCCTGAGCAAGCAGTTGCCTCATGACTGATGTTGTGTGCACTAACACAGGACACCTTGAAAAGACTCCCGCCCTCCCCATCTGAAGTCCATCAGCTACTGTTACCCAAGTTACGGGTGATTAGCAGCACCCTGAAAGACTCGAGTCTATTGTGGCTTCCTAAACACATCCAAAGTCCATTAACATGAATTCAGATGTTTACCTTTTGGTGAAGTCTCAACAGCAGGTCTCAGTCAGCGAGTTATTGTCCGTCCCGCCACAGGTCACTGGTTGTTCCTGAGTCATAAATCACCCGGGCTAACCTTGTCCAAAATCTTGCATCGGGTTTAGGGAGGATTGTCACAGCGGGGATCAGAATATCTGTTGTTTGTGTGTATCAGGGATTAGTGTTGATTGTAATCACTGATCCTTCCCGGCTGTAGAGGTCACAGAGCCGGAGGCCGTGGAAAAGCTGGAGGCTTGGGCAACAAAACAAAACAAACAACCCCCCCCTCCACTTTCTTCCAGCTCCTCCCTGCCCCCACTGCATGGAATGTGCACGTAGTATGTTTGCTCCAGCCCCCTTTGTTAACTCTCAGTATCTGTTGTACTAACTAATGGATCATTCCAGTGTATAAATGTCAATGCCTGCAGGTTAATGTTCCCGAAAAAAGGTACCTGCACGCTGATCGTGAGTAGGTCGACGTGGGACTATGGTGTCTGCAAGATACTGAAATGTGACCCCCTCTCCTGTTAGGGCTGCCCCCTGACCGCAATAAAAACATTCTCTGAATATGTGACTTGGGTGTTGAGTGCAAAGTAAGAGTGGGGAGAGACAGACGGATATCACTGAAATTTGCAACTTAATAGCTCAAGGATTTGGGGGATACAAATGTGAAAATGAGTTTGCAAAGCAGGTGTGTAAACTTTACTTTGCTCACCGAAGTCCTGCAGGACTCGGTGTGCATTTGTTTGGGTTATCAGACAGGGTGATCAAGACCAAAACTACGTCACAAGCCAAATGTAAGAAGTGTGGCAACAACCTGAACTTAAAAGATTCAGGCTGCATTAGCATTCATTTGGAGTCATATTTCTGGTCACGTGATTAAATTGGTCCAATACTCTCTCACATTAGCTGTTTTTGGTATATATTGACTCTAACTTTGTATGTTTGTTGTGTGGTGGCATACAGTCATTTCTATCAGAGATGTTTCAGCTGAAAACAGTTTTCTGCTGCTTCTGGAAATGATGACGAAAATTATGAAATGTTGAGGTAATTTTCTGTGGCTTCTGTGTGCTCTCAAATGTGGAATTTGAAGTTATATACTGCATATATATAAAAGTGTAATCTGATTAAGTGCATCCTTTCATTCTTTAATGCAGGCCTTTGTTTTGATCAGGTCCTATTTTTCTGTTTGAACCGGCCTTAAATAACCTACATCCATAATCCACAAAAACTGGTTTGGCAGTCAGAACCATTTCACTGGCTATACAGCTGAAGCTATCTCTAGTATTTGCTTTAAGTGGTTGCTCCTATTCAATGAAAGCGTTCTTTGTGTTTTCCTGGTCAAAATCCAGAGTTGAGATGACAGTGATCTGAAGCACATGCGAATGTGGTCAGATCAGAGATGAAAAGAACAGACTGTGTGCTTTTTCTGCTCCTGTCCCACCACAACCATCAGATCAGCTCTGACACTTCCAGCTCTGGTGTGAATCCATCTCTTTCTGCCTCCTTTTGCCTCCATCTGTCCCGTTATGACTGCTCAGTAGACAGTCTTCCAAAGCTGATGTTATTCACAAAATCAAAAGAGCTTTAATCCTGTCATGTTGTCTTCGTATCGTAACTCACATGTGCCAAGCAGAGAACGCAGGGTCATGGCTGAGGGTACAATGAAGTGTCCCTGAGCAGCCTAAAGTCTAAATCAGAATCCTTGACTGTATCTTGTAAACGAAAACCTTAAGTTTAACAACACAATATACTCTTCAGAGCAAAACAAGATAAAACAGAGGGCATGACGTGGGGCGGAGGGAAAACTGTGTTGTGTAGACCAGAGGAAAAGGAAAGGGGTAAAAGCAAATATTTACCCTCATTGGAAAGGTGTTTGGGTTTCGGGCACCTCGTCCAAAGTCCAGAAACTAAAACTGTCCCAAGGCTCTTCATTTCACTTCCCCGCACTCTCTCTGCCAGTCAAAACCGAAAGAGGCTACGCCGGCGAGTGCAAACATAAATCCCATTTCAGAGGCCTGACCCCACAGGTGTTGTCTGACCTTGGATTCCTACATGCGTGTTATTTTTTGTTGCTTGAATGAAGACAGATATGATGCTCTGAGAGTCTGCACGGAGGATTATAAATCCTGTTGACGCATGTCGTCAAGGCTGGGAAAGCTTCCCCACCTAACCCCCGTCAGAGACACTGATTTAGACGAACTCACTGTCCTCCCACATGTTCGACTCCCAGCGTGTTGTGTCTCCACAGGCAGAGATAGCGCCGGTGCCAGCGACGGGGAGGGGAACGAGGAGGACGTCGGATTAAATTTACTGAGACGGTGTTGGTGGGTGGGTGTGTGAAGTTTTCAAGGATTAGACAATGAATCAGCACAATTACTGATAAGAGACAAGTCCTAATGTTAATACCGCCAAGCTATATTTATGTAACAGCTCCACTTGTCATGTTTATATGACACCTTTTAATCCTCCTCTGTGCTATTCTTAGAGGCACTGGATTCACAACCCTATATCACATAAACCATGTATTATATCTGTCTTGTGTGTATACTGTAGTACCAGCACTTTTAAAGCTAAGCACCATTGCTTGGTGGTGGAAAGTAACTAAGTTTATTTACTTAAGTACAAGTTTGAGATATTTCTTCCTTACTTAAGTATCTCCAATTCATACTACTTTATACTTCTACTTTACTAAATTTCTTCAGCTGCTATAGTTAAGCCTACTTTGATTTTACATACAAAACATACAATGTACTTATTAAATATATTGCATTGTTGTAGATAAAAGGCCCACATACGCTCACAGGTGTTTTCAGTTGTGTTGCAGGTTAGACCGACTCTGGCTGGAGATGCGTGAGGTCATCATGTACTGATAAGAATAATAAGTTAAAGTGCCCCTGAAAAATATTTTTTCTGTCTTTTTTTGATAATAACTTGTGTATACAAATGAATATCTTGTGTGTATAAGATAAAGAAATTATACAATCTCTCAGGACTTTTAAGGCTCCGTAATTTAACACTCTGCCTTTTTGCATAGTGAGCACTTTTAAGTTTAGTTGGTAATACTAAAACCATTAATTCATGTATAATTTTGAAAGCAGGATTTTCACCTGTAACAGACTAATTTTACTGTAATGTTACATTTACAAAAAGCAGTTTAAAAGCAGTTTACAATGATTATGGTGTGGTTTATTACTCAAAATCCTTTAATCTTTGAAACAATGGGTCCTTAAATTAACAAATCAACTGATGTTGCTGTCTCTGGATAACTTCAAAATATTTCCAGATGACCCTCTGTGACCCTGCTTGGACTTGGTTTTAAAATGTGCTTCAGTGATTTGAACACAACTTCACACCTGCATCTCCGAGGTATCCAGCTGTTCAGATTTCATTACTGTCACCCACCAAACACTGTGAGCACCATGGATCGCTCTTACTTCACCCCTTGCTAAGCTACGAGTGAACAGTTGCTGTTCACTGTTTAAAAATCTTTTCATCATGTCGGACTAAACAAATCCGAACCGCACTTGACAAGCACTTTGGCACTTAACATGATTTTGTAATGACCACTGCACATGTCTTCTGCTTTCTCTGTCTCAGATATTGAAAGGCTAAATGAGTGAAGCTCTCTCTCCCTTGTGGAACAAAAACATAGTGTGCTTGTGCTCTATCGAGACATTGATTTAGCGCTGGGGGGACAGGAGCTGAGAGGTCAGGCTCTTTTAGTCTAAGAGGGACATATTGAGTGAAGGGACCATCCTGTTCTGTCTGCTCTCCGGAGCGCAGAGCATCATGTGCTCACACAAAGGCTCAATGTTTGCATCTTATGCATCCCTCTAAATGCGTCCCACACTGTCAAGAGGGAGGCTAAAAATAGCAGCCGGAATGAAATGTCTCAAGGCCCTCGGGGTTGTGCTAGAGAGGCACATTGGTCCCGCTGTGCGCTCGCTGTTAAAGGTTTAAAGGTTTGTGCTATTTTTTCTCATGTAACAGGAATAATGTAAGGAACACTGTGTAGGACATTAAAAAGGACAAAGTACAAGAATGACAGCTTTACCACTGGGGGCGACTGAGTGCAGCCAACAATGCAGCAAATCATCCTTGAGGTTTTCAAAACTTCAATTAACAACTAATTGCACTTTCAGATTGATTTCCTTCCTTCCAGCCAGGCATTACTTTCTGCTAATGTAAATTTAGCCTGAAATTAAAATGGAAATATTATTAAGTGAGGTAATTTATAAGGGTAAACTTAATTCTGCTTTATACTTTTGTTGTACAGTATTATAGCTGTGAGCAGGGACTGTTCTGAACAATCATCCTCCTTGGTGTGTTCAAATGGAGCCTAATGTGTCAGTTTTTTTTAACTTAACCAAAAATGTGAAGATAATTAAATCCTCCTTATGATGAGTTTATGCCTCAAAGTTGAAATAAATGGGAAGAAATAGCTGCCTGGCATTTGCAAAATCATTTCCAAAGGGTTATGATATGCTTTGGAAAATGGCTGGCAGCAGTAAAGTAGACTTATGTTAATGGGGGGGAAACATACAAAACTTACTGTATGATTGTTTCATTTGTTATTTATTTTAGTTAATGTTTTCTCTTTAAAAAGGGACAATATCTGGTATGTCATTGACCAGTGCCAAGCACGACTAAGCTGCTTTGCACGAGTGGGCTTTTGTACAACTACACAAATACATACATATGACAAGCAGAGAATGCCAACGTGATACAATAAAATTGGCATAAAACTCAACACGCAGCCAAATTATTCATGACTAATTAATGACTTAATTTTACACACGGAGGCTGGCAGACTAATGAACAGCACCGACCTCAAGTCAAGAGATTCAATAATTCAATAGGCCTTTTTCACAGCAAATGTATTGATCCATGGTGTATACTTAAGCAGAATGAGGCCACTGCTACTGTAATTAACTACATCTGTACTTTCCTTGTATTGAAGAATTAAAATCTTTTCCATAGAACTTTAAATGGACTTCAGATTTTGCTGGAAATGTTATCTGAAATAACTGACATATGTAGTGTTATGTTCCCCAGTTGGGTCCAGGGGATGAGGGGAGTAACAATAAAAAAAATTAACCTGGGGAAAAAGGAAAGAGGAAACTGAGGTAGTTAACCAAAGAGGTTTATTGGCAAACTGAACTTAAAAGCACTTAAGTAACAGATACGCCACAGAACAGAAAGCGAGCTGAACAAACGGTAAAAGCTGAGTCACCAAAAGGAAATAATTAAACACACCGGTAGCACACCTCCCCCTAAAAGGATTCACAAAGCCAACCTTACACAGTACAACACACTCTCAGTCGTGTCTGTCACAATCAGACCAACATGGCCACACCGCCAATCAGGAAGAAAGGGAAGGACGAAGAGCCGTCGGCAGCCTCTTTTGTACGCCGGCCCCTGAGCAAGTGGAAGCAGCTGCTCTCAGTCCACCCCCTCCCATAAGAACAAACTCAGTTTGAAAAAAAAAAACAAAAAAAAACAAAAAAAACTGCAACTCAATGTGATAAACAGGCCAACTGTCAACATCATATCCACAGGTGCAAATAAAAAAATAAAAACACACCTTACCCAGTGGACACTGGTCAGCCACCACAATGTCTGCTCCACTTTTTTATTGGATGTCTAAGGTTGTATGCCTGTGCTAGTAGAGCCCAACGCATCAACCACTTGCTGTGATTGTACATCTGGGACAGGTTGTTGTCTGTACACCCCATCACCAGAGAGGGACTGGAACCAACATACACCTTGAAAGGCTGCAGGGCAAGTATTGATGCCAGCATCTCGTTCTTGGTGTGTTGTTCGGACTCTCAGGGACAGCAGTCTCTGGACTATTCTCCTACTCACCCTGGGCCCCTCCCAAACAACAGGAACAGAGTGCAGCTGAGCTGGAGGTACCACCCAGTTCTGTTTTCCCACAACCCGACAGGTGCGGCCAGTCCCATAGGAATGCACCACATCAGCCTTTATCCTGATTTTGTCTTTAGAAGCAAAACGCTTTATTAAGGTTCACCGACTCAGCCGGTGGCAGCACCCCGTCTTCAGATAACACAAAAGGCGGCACAGAGTCAGAAATGGGCATCACAACTACCTCAGGGGCTGGACAAACCTTCCCACGAGCTATGTCATTTCCCAAGATAAAAATCAGATCAAAAACGGAAAACGGGAAAACAGGAGCACACTGCCACGGGGAAGAAACCAGTTACCAGGTTAGATTTAACATAAACACAGTGGAGGGGTGTGGGCATGAGATTCATCCCAATACCCCTTACCACTATGCTTGAACCCCAAGCAGACTTGGCACTTAAAGGCAGGACACTGGAAAGGATGATTGATTGTGAGCCACCGGTATCTCGCAGAACTGTGTCCTGGTCCTCAGTTTTACCTGTAAGAGATACAGAACCGTTGAAGATGAAGGATTTGAAACATTCATCGGGTACCTTTGGGACAGCGGGCTGACCACTGGGACACAATGTTTTTATCAACCCCACCCGTTTTGGTTGCTTCAGAGCTGATCATATCTGCAGAATAACGCTTTTAACCTTCTCATAAACCAGGCTGTGGACGTTCCCCAGTTGGGTCCAGGGGGATGAGGGGAGTAAGAATAAAAAAAAATTAACCCGGGGAAAAAGGAAAGAGGAACTGAGGTAGTAAACCAAAAAGAGGTTTATTGGCAAACTGAATTCAAAAGCACCTAAGTAACAGTTAGGCCAAAGAACAGAAAGCAAGTTTTACAAACGGTAGAAGCCAATTCACAAAAAGAAAAAAGGTAAACACAGAAAAAGGCACAAAATAAACCAAGAGGTAGCACACCTCAGCAAAGGGGGTTCACAAAAACCAACCCTGGACACAGAACAAAGCACTCAGAAACACGTCTGCCACAATCAGACCAACATGGACACACTGCCAATCAGGGAAAAAAGAGGGAAGGACGAAGGGCTGTCGGCAGCCTCTTTTGTACGCCGGCCCTGATGAGCAAGTGGAGGCAGCTGCTCTCAATCCACCAGCTGCACAGGAGGGGAGGGCAGAACCTGGAGGCACACAGGAGAGAGAGAGAGAGAGAGCAGAAACCCCACACTTCACGGCACCAGGGACGTAACAGTAGGGTTCCCTGTCTTCCCCAGCACACGTGACTGTGATGGATAACCACTGCTTGTTTCAGACGCCGGGTCATCCCACTGAGTCTCCTTCTCGCTGCGTAAACTCAGTGAGGTAACGAGGTAAAGACTTGATGGTTTATTACAGTCAGTAATTGCAGGGCGACCTGACACTGACAGAGTACAGGGTCATATCTGACATCAGGGAGTGATGGGGGAGGGGGGGTTAACGTTTACACTGTGGGTCCCCCCCGCTGTCCGTCATTACATCACCATCTGATTACATCATCTCCCACTGGGACTGGTGAGACATCCCAGCGTCTCCTCATGATTGGCCCTCTGCAGTGGCGTACTGCCCATACCACAGCCCAAGATGCTATTAGTTAAAATGTGAACTGTGGAGCTATTGTGAAAAGGCAAAGACCTCACCCTCAGTCACCATCTCTCTCTCTCTCTTGCTCTGTCATTGCCTCGCTGTCTTTCTGTCTCTCTCACTCGCTCCGGTATAATTCAACATAACTGCAAAGAGAGTTCAGTTAAAGTTAACAGCTTCACTTGCTCTGTGGCAGTCGGCCCCACCTCGAAAACAGACAGTAATTTCACGATTGACCGAAGGAAAATCAAATACAAGTGTGGCCAAAGCAACTCAGCTTTAATTGTGTGCCTCGCAGTATTTTAAGCCTCACGTTAACTCAAATCATTTCCCAAAGTGTTTTGCAGCGGTGACACACAGGTCACCTGAGCAATGAATATTAATGGTGCTGTTTTTTATTAATGCTTGTTAGTTTTTAAAAGGTTCTTAAGTTTTATTTGAGATGACTATAACAGACATAATAATATAAAACATGTTAACAATCTAATTTTAGCATGTTAGTATGATAACATTCGCCAGTCTTGATGGGAATATTATTAATTCTGCAAATATTTCTTCATACAAGAAAGTTCAGGTCTAATTAACAGGGAATCCAATGTATCGCAATTCATTCTTAGGGGATCACAAATCACAAATGTAAACCTGCTGGTGGTGCTACAGGAAATGACAGGGGATCACCAGCGTTGGTAATCTTCATCCTCTGGGGATCATGAATGTCTGTGGAAAGTTTTATGGTAATCTATCCTATACATGTTGACATATTTCAGTCAGACCACGCCGCTAACATAGCCACACTGTGACTCTCCATTGCCATTAACAGGGCTGCGAAGGCATGTTGTAATGGCAGTTTTTAAAGGTGCTATGTAATTATAGTTTATTTTGAGACATGCTGTTGTAAATACTTCCTGGTATTAATCCACAGCGGAAAATAGTCCCCAACAAAATGCTCTATTCACTGATGTTTAAGTAACCTTTTCAAAAACCACTGTACCCAGCTTTTTTTTAGGACACTACTTTCAAAACTACATATTTGGGGTCAGTTTATTTTATTTATGTCTTCAGCAAGAACAAATGGGCTTTGAGCTCCTTAGACACGGGTCGGTCAGAAAGTACTGCGAGATGGACCAACACTTTGTTGGTTTTGGTCTTGTTATGGGATTGGCTGATCATAAGAAAAACACAACCCCAACCTTTCACCAATAGTCTAAAAATTCATCCCTGAATGGAAATGTACACACGACGGATGAGTCTGTGTCCCAGAGTTTGTTCCACTCTCTGCATTATCCGTTTTAATTTTAATTAGAGAAACAAATGACTTTTTTTTCCCCCTATTGTCACAACAGCTAATGGACATATTATCACCAAACAGTGAAAAGGACATTTTTGTGGGAGTAGACTAGCATAAACAGGCACTTTATATGCATTGAGTCAGACTGGGGCTCAGATTTGAAACAATCACACTGTTCACTGTAGCCAAATTCTGCACTTGCTAATTGCGAGATTGCAGAGTTAAGTTATTCTGCTTTGAGCGGTTCAACAGCCTTGTCTGTCTGAGCAGATGGGGGAGTATTTGAGAGCTGCCTTTATTGATATTTTCTGGCTCTTACTTCAGCTGCTTCTTCTGCAAAACTTTTATATTTTCCCCCATAATGATCTTCTGTTTGCCCACTTGAGCCTTCAAATAAACCCATTTATCATCCTGTTTTGGTAGTTCAGTTTGGTTTAACGGATCAGTGTGGGCAGATAATTGTGTTCATATGCAGTAAATGTCATCAAACAATGAAATTACTAGATTCGGGAAATCTCTTTTTTAATTATTCATAGTCGGCTCTCAGAAGCCTCTTCAGCCTTTTGGAAAAACAAAAGGGAGGAGACATTGAGGAGACGCGGGAGGCGGAACAGCACACTTTCCTTTGTTCCAGATGGACTGTGTTTCTATGTGGGTGATGTTGCCGTCACTAATTTCACCTGTCATTACCCTCACAAATAGAAATCCCTGTTTAAACCGCATTTCCATCACCGGATGCCTCTATTAGTACAAACAACCAGAGCTAATGATTGGAAAAGATTGGATTTTCATTAATTTAGAGACTCAGCCACACACTCAAACACCCCGGGCCTTGGGAGTTTGTGATGTGCCTGTTCTGTCTTGTGGTTTTATCGTTGGGTTTGATCCTTATTCGCAGCCTTTGTTCTTTGTTTAACAGTTTTTGATGTTTATTTAAAGTGTCTAGGAAATAAATCCAGCTTTGACTGGACTTCATTTTCCATGCCATTGCATGAGCTCTTTACCCTCATTTTTACCTCGTTTACTCAAATTTCCCAAAAGGCCTGCATGAAAGAAAGTCAATGTCACGTCACATCTGAAGACCTTCGCATTGATTGACCTGATCTAAGATGTTTTTGTGCTTCACACAAATGAGCAACAGGCTTCAGAGGATGACAGAAGAGCCGCTCGTGACAACAGAGCGCGATGAACAAACTCATGAGTGGAAGTTTCCTGGCTGCTAGTCAGACGTAATGAGCAAAGTGAAGAATTATGATTCTCCAAGTGAATGAAATGAGCGTCATGTGACTCATGCTGTGCTTTGCCTCTCAGGGGAGCCAGCAGGAGGCTCGCCCAGCACAGCAGCTGCTTGTCTCAGTGTCTAAACAACATCCATAACACGCTGTACATCAACCCCAAACTGCTTATGTTTTCAAATCTGTCAGGAGGACATATTGTCATCCTGCAGATTAGCTCCAACTTTCATGGAGTGGGAACTTGTCTTGCAGTCTGTCCATTGGATCATTTACATATTTATATAACAACTAGGTAATGTGAAATGCAAATAGTACAAGTCAGTTCAGTCAGTCAATCAGTTTAAGCTTTTTTTTTTTTGCTGATGAGAGTGGTGAGAGCAAACCAAAGGGTTGGGCTGTGAAACAAAAACAATGAGCTTTAAGATCCCTCAAGGGTCAGAGGGCAAATCTCTGGATTTATCATCAGGAGTGGCTCTTTTGAAATTCATGTTCTCTTGATCCTTTGTTAATATGAAAATATTGATTATAGCAGCTTTAAACAGAGGAAAAAAACAGTTTTTGAGTCTATATCAACAATGATGCATACGTAGTATATTGTAAGTGCTGTGCTTTATTGGAGCTATATTTATTTAATGTGTAGAAAATGATTGGGATCTTCTGTGGCTGCAGCATTATTACAAGTGAACAAACTGTAAATGTTTGGAGCATCATTTTATTTACACATATGTGGTCACTTTACAGACAATGGAAACATGACTAGACTTTAAAAATTAAATCCTGTGAGTTTGAACAAAGCTCGGCCAAACAGAGTAGGACTGCAGAGGTGAGAAATCATTATGGCTTTGAAACTGCTCAAGAAAAAGTCCTGATTATTTGTCGTAAATCACAAAGCTACGGGGACGTTTTTTAGAATTATTATCATTTAGACTTTCTGGGAGCCCCCAAAATAGAGCTGAATACGGCTGTAAATCCTCATCTTTCCCATTATACCTTTGGACAACCCAGGCACACGACTGAGTTATGATGAGGCAAAACACCGGGAAAAGTTCCCTGTTTCAAAATAGAAAAACACACCTGAAGGCACATTCCCCGTACGTGACTAAACAGCATCCTGCCGTTGAGTCAGCCCTGCAGGCTCGTCAGGTATTTATCACAGAGCTGGAGAACGTGGCTTTTTGATTGGCTCTCTGTGTTTTTTGTCCCGATGACGCAGTTTTGAGTATTTTTCCTCTGAATTACATCAACATGACAAGACATGAGTAGACAACGCGCTCTTGCTGATCATGAACCTGAATCAGCTGGTCCTGCGTAATATCTGGATTGATGTTGTCAATTAATTGATGTTGCCTCCATGAGGAGCCTCGGTCTTGTTTGTGCTTGCCAGCTGATCAATCACACCTCATATTCAAACTGCCGTCACACCCTACAGACCCCAGTATAAATGTGTGGCAGGCTGTAATTACAGTCCTGGTAACTGTTTATTTGTTTTTAAAGGCCTACTTTTTACAGCTTTGCACTCCATCGTAAACGTGCTTTACTGTATCTGACAGGATGGTTGTCGGCAGGATACAAAGGTCAACAAAGAGAATTTTGTGAGCTATTAATCCCCTGCAGGTCGGCCTGTTCCTCTGTCATCCAGTAATGGGCTAATTAAGGAGAACAGTAACCCATGGGAGCGCCACCCACCTTGTGTACTGGGTGCTGTGAAAAGTACCTGCTGTCATTATTAGGATGCCTCGCTCAAAGGCATTACTTTTTCTCATGTTAATGACGTGGAACAAACTGCTCGGCCAGGTTTCCAAAAGAATCTTGGTATAAGGCAGTAAGAGAGGATGATCTCAGTGTAATCGGGTTAATTATTGCCAATTAAGAGGAGCTGCAGTAGGATCACCACTGCAGTCTTGTTTGATACCGCATAGAATAGAAAAACTTTTGTAATTATGAAGTGCATCTATTATGTTTCATTTACTTATCTAATACAAACATTAGCAGTAAATCACATTAGAAGACATATTAATAAGATTAGATATGACTTTTAAAATGCTTTTTTTCTGAGTGGAGTTTGAATTGATCAGGTCTAACATTGTAGCTTATTCAAAATAACTAAATGTAGTACATATATTAAGTTGTATCATAGAGCTAAGTAGCCATTGTTACACACTGTTGTAGCAGAGCTGAAGAGAAGAAAAGCCTTTGGTGTCCTTTCAACATTCAACCAAGAAAGTTGGGTAAGGTCTTATTTTTGAAGTTGCGTTACAATCTGTTTACATGCTGGGAACAAAAAAACATGGATATTGTTACATACGGCCTCTTTAAGTAAATTACCTCAATGGCATTTTTGGTAAGCAACATTTTTCTTTTACTTTTCCTCGCTGAATTTAACCAGAAATTACAATCTTGCGAGTTAATTGTATTGTGCTAAAAGTGTGTAGTACAATCTAAACACCTGAGGGAGCCTACAAAGCACCCTGTCATTAGCTGGGAGGACACCACAATATTTACTTGTGATTCATCACTCTTTTCTCCCGTATTTTTGGAAACCTCAAACACACACACACACATACACACAAGAAAAAAAATCCAAAGGCCTGTTGTAGTTTCTCCTCTTTAAACACATTAGGCAATGATTAACTGGTGCCTTGTTTCCTCTGGGAGCCACTTCACCTCCGGCTCTCACTGTGTGATCTCGTGCTGTGCGTTTAGCCCGGCCTCCCACACCACCGCCGCCCACCAATAATATAATACTTCAGTGATCAAACCCCGAACCCCCCCAAGAGCCAGCCAGTCAGTCGGCTTCAAAGCACCTGTAGACCAGCTCCTCCCTCCGCACAACCACATTAGTCTGTCTGTCCCGTCTGAAAACTGATTCTTACTGGCTGCCAGACTCCTTTTTTTACTACCACTCTGCAGCCTGTGTATTAATGAAAGCCTTTGATGTCTGAAGAAACACCCCAAATGATGAGCTTGAGGAGCTTTTACTACAACGCCTCATTGCTCGACAGTCGCTGAATCTATTCCCATTTCTGTTCTTTTCAACCTTTTTACAGTATTGGAAAACTATACCACATCATGTATTCATATATAACTTAAAAATAAACATGTTTAAGGAGTAAAATGTACTGAAGTGTCAAAATAAATATACTAAGGAGTGACATTTAGCTTGTATTTTTGTGTGTTCATGCTTTCAGAGGGAAAGGAATGAGAAAACACGGAGGAAACAAGGAAAGATATAAATAAAACAAAAATAAAAATGACAAATAATGTTTGCTTGTAGTTTATGGATCCATAATTTTGATTTAATACTTCAATGTTGCAGTCGTAGTGGATTTCCAGAAGAATTTCCTTAAAACAAAATTTTTTTTTAGATTTGTGAGATTGTATTCTTGCCTGTAATAAAAAAAGAAAAAAAAGTGGTTTTAAATTTGTGTAATTCCACTACTTCTTTAATGTGTTTTGTGTAAATCTGTAAACAGCAGTTGACACTGACAGAAGGACCAGCATGCTTTTGAGATCATTTTGATTTATTTCATGTGTGTTATTCATCACAGCATCACAGTGTGTAACAGGAAGAAGGAAAAATACACTTTGATGGGGGCTTAATTAGGAACTCTTCTTAATGTAGCACTGTGCACACTGTTGATTTCCAATTTTCCAGTTTTTTTTACAGAAGTAACTTAAGTTTTGAACCACACAACTCTAAGAAACAACAACAACTCATAAAAATCTGCAAATAGCCATTTCCTGTTAATTAGTTTAGATGCCCAGCTACTCTTAATGGTTCCTCTCAGTCATCCTAACTCAATATGTGGTAGAGAGTATTGTTCGGTTTCTTCAGGCAGCACTAGTTTGACTCTGTTTTTTTCTTCAGCCAGTCTGGCACCAGATCTGGAGGCCGCGGGGTTCTGTAAACAGTCCTCGCCCGTAGATATGTTTACAGCTCTTCCTCGAAAAACATGGTGCATTGTATCCCTGCGGCTCCTGATAATCAGCTTGCAGGTCACAGTGCCTGATCTGAAGGCGAAGGAGGTCATCCACTTCCTGGTCATTGTCAGGGAGATCAGCGTGGCAGTGGTGATAAACTTGGCCAGGAAGCTGGCAGACTGGGAGTGTTGAGAGGAGCAGGAGGCAAAAGGGGACTGGGAATATGGTCAGACTTGGGAATGATAATGGCACTTGGGAACGGGCACAACAATGGGAACGATGCTGTTTTTTCTATCCATTTCGGTCACAACTCCTCAAAATTACATTTTACAAGCTCTCTGCATAGCTCTGTAACTTTATTCATTTGTTTTTGGAGCGACACGAAAAAGATTTTGAGCAAGGAAATGAGTGTGTGTCATGCCCTCCACTTTCTATTTCAGGGCTTTAACGGTGCAATTTTCTCCTCCTAAAACAAAAGCCTGCTTTTAAATGGTAGTGTTATGCACTAGTGGTCCCGATTGCTTGGCTGAATGAGGAAATTCCCTGTCTAAATGTAGAGCTAAACCACCTGCCTTTACACTAAACAAAGCCACAGGACAATAAGAAGAAAACTGCAGACTGAGGGTAGAAATGGCAAGCTCTTATTCAACAGTCAAGGATGGGGAAGATTAAATCCATTTCAAACCAGACTCAAGGACAATCCTGAAGTCGAGGGAGGGGGCATTAACTTTGCTATCTCGCAGCTGAACTCCCGTCTTTGGGACCTCGCTGACTCTACAGACACAGGAACGCATTACAAACAGCCCCTGGAACGACACGTGGAATAAACACTGTGCCTAAACAGAACCAGATGTTCCTCCAGCTATGAACTGGAGAACACTGTGATCCTGTGCTGGGTTGGGCTGATCCCCAGCGTCACCGAGGAAAACCAGCTCCAGCTTTAGGCCTTAGCAAAACAGGTCTCTTCCTGTGCCTCACAGGACCAACTATTATTATCCTGAGGACCTTTACTGTGCAATGTGTGCATTTAATTTGGAGAGTATTGATGCAACAATACTCTCAACAATGATGCAAAAGTGACTGAAGTGGTGTGTTTGAAGTGACCCAGTGACTAAGAGGTCTGTTACTTAAGTGGAAGTGTGAAACCAGGACTGCTTTAGTCTTGACGTAGAAGAGTCAATATTATCTTGACTTGGACCTGCATATTTGCTGGATGACAAGCTCACAACCTGCGTCCAAAGTGAAAGTACAAATAGAAGAAACAGTCATGCTAGCAGCTCTGTGAGGCTGTAGTGAGCTAAATGCTAATGTCAGGCTCACAATAGCAGAAATTACTATTAAAGTAGAAGTAGGTAACTAATTTAAAAAGGACCTTTGCTAGAGCTGTCACTATGCCCTGACTAGTATATAACACAGATAATCAGACTCCTCCGGCTCCACCTGCCTACCTCTACCTCTACCTTACCTACCTCTAAGGCCATTTGACAAGAATCCACCACACCTGGGTCAAAACAACCAATCAGAATAGAGAATCTGATTAAGCATCAATCAGTGCTCCTGCACAGGCTCCACTCCACCGTGTATGCACTAACTCAAAGTGATAAACAACAACCGAAGGACCAAAACAACGAGAAAACAACAGCTTACAGGAAAGATAAGTAAGCAGAGATGAAGAACAATGAAGAAAACTGTACTTGCTCTAATTTTCAAAATAAAAGTTCTTGCAGCCAATAAGATTAGGAGATTTTCCTGTTGTGTTTTGGGAGTGTTTTGCAGATTTGGTTATTTGATCATAAACCAAATGCTGGTGGCACTAAAGGAAACATTAAGGGATCACCAAAGGTATTATAATCCATCCTGGGGGAGACATGAATGTCTGTACCGAATTTCATGGCCATCCATCCAATAGCTGTTGAGATATTTCACTAAAGTCCATAAAAGTCCTCATGCTTGTGCTATAATATGGTGACCGGATGTGATGGTCCATCTGGGATTGTCCTGTGTGACCTAAGTCCTGACATATATCAAATTATACAATATTCAGTCCCAAATTGTCCCAGTTTTCACCATAATTAAAATAATTAAAATTGTATACTTATTTTCAGCCCTTATATAGATGTTAGCATTATTACCTTACCCAATATGAAAATATAAACAATGCACCACAGGTCTGGATTGATCCCTGTGATTTGTCCTTAAACAAAAATGCTGTTCATGGCATTTATGGGCTGAAAGGAGCCTCCAGTAGGTGTGCTCAGCGCCCCATCCCCCATCCTGATGAAATAGCCTTTGGTGCATTCATATGTTCGTGCATGAACTTGCGGAACAGTGGAAGCAATCTGCATCTATGCTCCAAATAAAACAAAAGCCTGCTTCTAAATTGCAGCGTTATCCACTAGTGGTCTTGATTGCTTGGTTGAATGAGGAAATTCCCTGTCTAAATGTAGAGCTAAACCACCTGGCTAGAGCTAAACCACCTGGCTTTAACTTTAACTTTGCCCTATCATGGTTGAACTTACCGTAAACTTACTTCTCTGTTGAACTACCGTCACTTACCCAAACCACTTCTCTGTCTGTTCTGTGAAGTGGATGAACATCTGGATTTGCCAGTGAATATAATCCAGGCAGTAAAAGTTTCCTCTAAACATACTTTCCTCTAAACATACTTGATAAAAACCATTTCGTAATGTAATTTCTGGGGGACTGGGTTTGTAAAAGTTCGAGAGATTTCAATTTTTGAAAGGGAAACAAGGCCCTTGATATTTTGTAAGACTGTGAACCTGAGGCACTAACGATAGTCCATAAATTTGGAGATGAAAACCCTAATGGCTGTCTTGGCAGGGTAAACATGCTTTTGTTGTAACTCAAAACTTGGGCTGGGGAAGTTTGGAGAGGCAACAACTTTGTGGGATTAGTCTCCATGGCCCATGTATATTTTCACAGAAAACAACAGATTTTCACATTCCGCAGCATCATTTATTCATCTGACAAGCATTATGGTTTCAGGCGCGCATTATTAGATGATGCAAATATTTTTTTTATTTTCCTCTTGGGGGGAATCTGGCTCGTGTTTTTTTTTTAATGTTCCCAGGATGAAGTTTTGAAATAAAGTGAGCATCCAGTTTGCAGGGACTTGCCTGGATCCACCCTTGTTCTTTTGGAGGAAACCGCTTCTATTCCCTCCAAATAGAGACCGTAGAGCCGCAGCTTCAAGCCTGCTGTTACACAACCGGCGGGTTGGAGGGCGGCATTCTCACATGCTAATGTTAACTACATACGCAGCACTTTCCGTGGGTCAAACCCCAACCTCCAAACCCACAGGCTATCTATTAGGCTCAAAATGAAGCTGTTCATTTATGCTTGTGGTACAGAATTCCATTTGTGTTACAGTAAAAACAAATACTGTAGCTTTGTCATGGTACAGTACATGATGAAGAATCAATTCTCAGTAAATGTGACTCATACAGTATATCTGGTACTTATTATACACGCTCACGGATGCATATGTGGCTGTGCAGCAATCACTCACACAAGCTGGTATGCTGTCTGTGATGTATATTATGCACATATATTTTTTTTAAACAAATATGTCCATGGTTTACAATTTTCAATTTTTACATTTTCATCATTTTTCTCTTTTGTAATTACCTTTACTTGAATGTTGACATGAATATTACATGATATAAAACTGGTAATTATGGCTACCTCCATATGACCTTGAAGCAGCATTGATAGAAAACCTAGTTTAAGTGAGATTATGCACGTTTTTAAAGAGAAATAACGTTCCTCCTCATAGACTTTAGATGTTATAAAAAATAAAAAAAACAACCTTTTTCTTAATTTAATTTGTCGTTTGCTGCCACAGTCTTAACTTTACAGTGGCTTCGTTATCTAATGTTAACTAACAAGTGCAAGTGTAACAAGTGTCCCTTAACTTACATTTACATAGTTAAAATAATTTAAGGAAGAAATAACATGGTCTTTCTTCAAGAAATGAAAAGTTTACGTTGTTGCTGCTACAACTGGGAAATGGCCATGTGAGCTACATTGGTGACTTTAGCCAGATTTTACTGGGTAATTAAGTGTTAGCTGTCTTATATACTTGTCGACTACATGTCAGAAAATAAACATTTCAGTGATTATATCAGAAGAGTAAAATGAAAAGTAAATAGACTGCGCCTGACTAGATGCCATGCATTATTCCTTTTAATCACACTTAAGTCAAACTGTGTCAGTGTAGCATAAATATGCTAATTGTGGTTTGTTAACAAGTTAAACAAAATGTAAACAAAATATGTAGGTTATTGCTCTTTTTTTCTTTACATTTACACATTTTACTTACACTCACTTGAAGTGAATTTACAGCCAACTGAGAACACTTTGCGGACATTTCTGTAATTCTTTAAATAAACTGGGAAATGTTGTAGCAATTAGAAATTCCACTTCATATTTCTTACTCATAATTACAACAAGCTGTGCTGTTTTTTTTACACTGGAGTACTTGTAATTAAGATCTGTACAGTACTTTGAATAATAATAATTATCAGTGAAGAGACTGACTCGGAAAAACTTCAGAAAATTCAGCGCTCCATTATCCAGTAATTACAATGTACAGCCCATTGGCTGCCGTTCAGCAAAGTTACTAAGGCTTATTTTCACGAAATAGATTGGCTCTACTGAACTATGAGTGTTAAATGCACATATATTTCCATATAAGAGAGAGCCGTCTGGATGACATATGACAATTGAGCAGCTTTAAGAGTTTCCAGGAAGTGTGAAATTTGTTAGAAGTTTGACACCATATAAATGAAAGAGAAGGAAAAAGTGTGGTTATGGTTACTGTGGGAAATAATCTTTTGATGGCGTATCTCGTGTCAAACAGACAGTCCAATAAGCCAAGCTGGAAGTACAGTGAAGGAATGCAAGCCTCCCTCAGTTTCCTCCCTGTCCTCCATTTGTCCTTGTCATGTTCTCCCCTCATCGTTAAGAGACAGACCACCAATAACAACGCTCAAGTTCGTTCATATAGCCGCGGCAGGGCTGATACTGTGCATCGTCCCACATCAAGAGGGGTCATAAGTTTCTTCCCCACCACAGCCAACAGCCAAGAGCTAAGTGGCCAAAATGCAAATGTGATGCCAAATAATTAGCCTTGTACAAATCGCACTGCGCTCCGATAAAAGTCTGCGTTTAGCCAAAGCCCAAACTAGTTGGCGTAGAAATCTTCAAATAACCCTCTATTATCATTCCACGGCACTGGCATGTACCACAGAACAACAAAAATAACACGAGTCATTTGGCGCCCAAACATCTCATGCATCTGTCGTGCATGCTGAGGCTTTGATAGTTTCTGGATCGCCCACAGAGAGAACCAGATTCTTTCTCTCGAAATAGCTGGCTGTTAAGCAGATGATGTGTTTAAATTTGCACTGTTTTTTTTTTTGAAGAGATGCAGAAGTGGGGATTTCCAAGTTGTCATTTGTGGGAATGTAGGGAGAATAAGCATATGGCATTAGTAAAAACAAATCAAAGGAAGATTTCCCTTCTCTTTCTTGTGTCTTAATGATGTTTACACACATTTCTGAATGGCATTTTCTCTACAACATGGTTCTGGTATGGTATGCTTTTCAAAAAGAGGTCTCATAATTGGATTTTTTTATTTGTTGTGCTACTAGTGAAGCACTGTGATGGAAAAGAGTCTCTGCTGAATTGATGTCCATATCACTCATGGTAAGAAGTATTTTCTAAAATAACAGCATGGCTGTTAGCGATGCATAATTTATGCTCCGCAGAAAACAAAATCACTTCTTTGCACGTAAACACAGGTGCAAAAACCTGAGAGCTTCAAATAGAGCAAATACGCAGTGACGCGCTGTGGTGGAAGAAGCTTTCAGATCCATTACTTAAAAGTACTCTGGAGGTTTTAATTGGTTATGAAACCTGCCAACGGGTCAGATTTTTCCGCAATATCAGTCGAAACAGAGCTGGGGTTTGCTCTGGCTGAATTTCAGTTGCTTCAGCTGTGAAGTGAAGGTCGGTGTCCAGAGCGGGGAGGATTGAAGTGGAGGAAACGTGTAACCGAACGATAGGTGAAACACTACTGCCTTTGTCCACCAGGGACCGCCAAAATCAACACAAAATGAAATGAAAAGTTCCACTGAGCTGCTTTAAGTAAAAATACCACTCTGTAAAAATACTCTTCCCAAGAAACAGTCCTAAAAGCATCTAACCATAATCAGGAAAAGGTACTTAAAGTCTTACAGTTAAAAAGTACTAAATGCAGAAAAATATCAATGATTGAACACTGCTGTTGTACATTTACTTAGTTACATTCCACCACTGGTGACACACATACAATATGTCTCATATTTGTCATGCAAACACTCCACTTTTGTCATTGTGCATCTTTCAAATCCAGCGCTCTGTTTAACCTGTATATTGGCTCGACAAGTCCGGACCTGCAGGTGAGTGACTTTTACTGAAGGAGTGAATGAAGCCGCCTCCACAAACGCTGGTGCTCTGACAAACATACAGAGGTTTTTGTTTCTCTTCTTTGCGAGCTACTCAGTTTGGGATTAGTCCAAGTAAAGCTCCTGTAAATACTTTTGGTGTTTACAAGTGCTTTTTTTTTTTTACAAGAAAAGAAGAAATGAAACCTCAGATCTTGATTAGATAAAAGATAGCACAGTTCAAAAGAGGGATTAATGCATTTCGTAATTTTTTTTTTTCGTAATTTTTTTTTTTTTTTTTATTCCTGTGGAACGATGCCAGTTTAGTGTGACCAGTAAAAAACTGAGCAAAGGTGAGTGATTAGGTTACGGTGCTGTGAGGGAGGGAGCAGGATGTCAGGAGAGCTGTGAACAGGTTAAGGCCTGTCCTGCTTTTAGAGGGCTGGATCTAAGCTGACACGCAGGAATGTGTCTCCATATAGAGCGTGAAATCTGTGCAATGCAATCTGCTTTGTACGCACAAAAAAGATGGCCAAGAGATTAAATGGAAGTCATGATCTTTGTGCCGTGAAGATTTTAACTTGAAGTTTGAAGCAGTGATATTGTAACTGCGGTTGGTAAATTCCAGGTATGGCGAAAGGGAACAATAAACAGACGGCAGTGTGACAATGTGAACAGATGTTTGTCGAAGATTCAGGCTGGGAGTCATTAGATTTAATGTTTGACGGATGTCTTCACATTCTGCTCTGTGAGAGTTTGATTTGTTTTGCTGTTTACATTCTCAGTTTCCTGTTTTGAGTAAGATGCAGTGTATATATTCAAAGCACATTAAAAGTTTTCACTGGTGATTTCACAGTTTCTCATTATGCCACCGAGCATTATTTCACCACATAAATATGACCAACTTGAGACCTAAACATATTGTGCAAATGGAAGCATCACATTTGGACATTTGGTTGTACGGGCTTCTTCAGGCTCACTCGACTAAAAAAGTCTGTCTTTTGACTGAAAATATAAATATGTATTATATGATACATAAAGAGGGATGACACCAAAGACTCTGATTTGGGAGGGGGGTGGATATCCTTCCTGCCCTGGAAGTAATGTCTGCAGAGTTTAAGCCCAAAATAAGATGTAAATGTGTGTATTGCCACTTTTATTATTTACCCAATATCATTCATCTACCCTGAAACTTACAGTTAATGTGCAAATATTAATCAACAAATAAAATATACAGTATAACTTTATGACACTTAAAAGTTTAAGCTAGCAGCATAATTTCTAATTTTGTTATGTTTTCTTTTCTTTTTGGTTGAGAGCTCTGAAATAAGCTTGTGAGTGGATCTTAAGATAATTTTATCAAACGTTTTATATCTGCCATGTTTTTATGTGTGGGATATCTTATATGCTGTTTTTTCTGTATCTTAATTCTTCTATTAAGCTTAGTTTAGAAAGTACAGGTATGTATGTGTATATGTATGTTTAGCTTCACAATTCACAAACATTATAAACAAACCTTTCACAGACTCAACTTTCATATGACGCATAAAACTCTCACATACTAATAGATAAACAAAGACAAAACTCAGATTCTGGTTGTAAAAAACACACAGATAATTATAAGTGTAGACAGAAAGGGAATTCTTCGAGGAAACGAACATCGCCCATCGTGGCGTGAACCCTCCCGACCTCGGCTGCCTGAGTCTCGACCTCTCGCCCTCTGACCGACCCTCACCGGCTGCTGTGGAGTCGATCGTGGTATCGAAGGGCTGGAGGCAAGCCCCTTTAGTCAGGAGAAATTAATCTTCCACATGCTGCAGGAGGAATCTCATGGTCCAGACGGCCCGGAGTTCCCCCATGGGAGTTCAGGAATCCAGGCACCTGTGAAATTCCCTTTAGTCTTTTTGGGAGGAGGGGTCAGTCCTGCTTAAGTGCATCTGCAGGCGTGTCGACTAGAAAATGGGAAGATGCTTGATTTGTCTTACATGCCAATGAAAGAGTCCTTGTCTTATGCTGGTCACCTGCTTTGAGGTTTTTCATGTTTGGTGTTCGACGGCTGTAAAAACAACTCTCCAGTGCCATCTGTTTGTACTTTTCTCTTTCAGTTCTAAATGGATGTGAATTACTTTTGGCGAACGGTGACTCAGAGTGGGATTAAACCTGAATGTAACTCAGGAAGAGATCAGTGCCTTTGAAAAAACTTGATTTAAGATTTCATCACCTTGCATAACAAACAAACAATACTAAGAGTTTAAAGCCAGGAGCTCTGTGAGGCTGTACTTTAGCACTACCTTGTTTTGAGCTAAATGCCAGCATTCTCATATAGTCACAATGACAATAGCATGCTGATGGTTAGCAGGTATTATGTTTACTATGCTCAACGTCTTAGTTTAGTCTCACACAAGGCTGACGGGAGTGTCATTAGCTTTACAGATATTCAGTCATAAACAAAAGTTTGGAACAAATTAAAAGTTTGACCTGATGATGGTACAAGAGGAAAAGTTAAGTTACTGCAGTTCTTCCTGAGAGAAACATGAATATCTGTACACATTTTATGGCCATCCAATGCATTTTGACACATTTCACTGAATAACCCAAATATCAAGCAGCTGCTGTGGCGCTCGTGAAAAAGTCAGAGGATCATCAAAGTCTGTAGGATTCATCGTCTGCGGACCAGGAATGTCTGCATGAAATTTCATGGCAATACATCAAATGATTGTTCAGATAAATCAGTCGAATGACTCACCAACATTGGTACTGGTGGACTTAGGGGGGTGCTCATATGTTTGAAGTACCGCTGGATGTATGCCCTTTATGGTAGAGAAACATGATAAAGCATCTTCCTTCAGAGTGGGAAAAAATGATCAAATGACATATACTCCACTGCATACAGCCTCTGTCAACCTCATGACGAAAAGACAAGGAATTAAACCAGTAGGATTCATCCTCTGGGGTCCATGAAAGCCTGTACGGCCATCCAGCCAGTAATTGTTGTGATATTTCAGTGTGGACTAAAGAGTCACAATGACTGGCCAGCACGACCTAAAACACTATAATAATTTTCATTTTAAGCTACAGTGAAACATTTTCTGCCTGGAACAGTATTAAATGAGTAGAAATGTGTCTGTGGGTCCATAAATAAAATGTAAGTGAGTGTAAATGAATGAAGGTGTAAGACAGGATGAAAGTTTTACATAAAAGACAGGATTTGAGAAATCCACTTTTGACCTTTTTTAAAACAGCTTATAAATCACCCCAGACCCCATTCTTACCAGGGATTGCTAGCAGAGTTTTATCACCCTCTGACTGAGCTGTTTCTTTTGACGAAAACAGTGGCTGGAATTTAAAGCGGAGAGCCTGTGAACTTCACAGGATGACAAAACTGGAGCCTTTTGATGTAGTGCACAGTTGAATCAGTGTCAAATGTGCCTGCAGCCCAGACAACGTGTTGGTGCCACATTTCATAATCTCTGTGAGTGAAACCTTTGAAGCAGCATGGCTGCAGCTCATGAATGACAACACAGAAAGAGAAAGGTCTCTGTGGTATCTGTTGATAGCGCTCAAACATAGACAGATTGTGAATCTCTTGTTTAAGTAAAAACAGTTTCATCACCACCTTCATCAACGTTGACCTTCAGTTACTTTGAGGCAACAAAAAATATAGATTAAAAAGTCTATCTTATGTTTCTGTTTGGTATCTGATTTGATGCCCAGTGTTATTTTTTTGTTTGGCACACTGAATCGTATCATGAAAAATGGTAGAATAAACGTGGATGCATGGATAGTTAGAAATAACAACGTAAAAAATACCAGTTTAACATAGCACCATATTCACAATTGTGTACATTATGAGTTTGTATATTTTTATTATATATTTTTGCTAAGTTTGTCCTTTATATCCAAATTTGTTAGTCTATTTTCTTATGTTTTTCCCCTTTTTACTTTCCTTTCTGATTCTGTAATTCTCTGTTGTAGGTCGAGGAAGAGGTGACCTACTGTCATGATTTCTGTGATGGTAAAATAATATGACATTTATTTCTTTTCTTTTTTTACATTTCTTTTTAAAGTGGTAGTAGATGGCTTTTTAACTTCCCTCCCAACTATTGCTTCCAAGTGATATTATTGTTGGTGCCGCCATTTCACAGATAACCTCCCAGCCTAGCAGCTACCAACATTACAGGACACATGACATTTGTTTCAATATTACTTTTGAAATAAGAGATAGGAAAGAAGTACGTTCACTGAAAATGTTAAATGAAATTGTCATAATTTTATATTGATTAACAGCATAGTAAGAATAGGAGAAAATGTGTGAATTTATTGATTTATTTAATCAATAATGAACTACTGAAAACTGTAATTTTCTGCATCTATGGCTTACTTATTGGATTTATTTTGTCTTTTTGCAAACTGCTTCTGTTGGCTGCTGCAGTAAAATACTAATTTATATGTTTAAGTTAAAGCAGCACCAATCAATATTTGAATCAAATGACTTCCCGTAATGAGAATGAGTCGCTCCGTAGTGACAAACCCACCGACCCCTCAGTTCCCTTCAGCTCTGTGTAGCATTTAACATCTTTGAGCTCATTCTGCTGGTTTTATGGCCCTCAACTTTATTGTTCTAGTTGGCTCTCAATAGTCTCATCAGCCTTGTAAAAAAAAAAAACTCAATGCGGACATAGTTACTGGCTCACTGGTAGAGAAGCATTTTGCAACTGAAGAGCCAGATATTTCCCTTAGGAGCTGGTGGAGACTAAAAACAGAGGCAAAAGGAAGTTGAATGTCTGCTCAAATATCATATCAGCTATGTGAGATGATATCATATGACTTTACAACAAGTTTAAATCCAGTGAAAAAAGCAGTGCACCAAAAAAAAACCCTGCAGTTAGACACGTCACTTTCTACAAATGAGTGTACAGTTGTGTGGTTTTGTTTTGTGTGTTTATTTGCACTTTTCACCAGCGTAGAACTACGAAGATTAAAGAGGAAACTGTAAGGAAACCGAAAAAGGTGGTGGCAACAAACAAAAATGGAAGCCGACAACAGCAGCTGTGGTGAGAGATGAAAGCGGCCGAGCGTTTAAAGGCTGTGTAACTTACATCATAAATCATGTACCGAGCCTCTCCTTAAGACAAATCATCTTGAAGGCGTTGACCACAAGACAAACACAGAGGCAAAAAACGCGAAAAGTTTCTACAGCAGGCATCGTAAAGTCATGTGAGCAGTCAGAACAGCTTCTCCACTGAAGGTTTGTGCCAACATGTCACACAGAAAGCCTCTACACATTTTCAAATGGACTCATTTTTTGGTGTTTTTCCTCTGCAGGCACATAGTGTCCTTGCACAGACTCCACAGCGCACTACAACGTTATATAATTCATAACATGTGGCTGAAGTATCTTCCTGGAGCTGCACATTCACTTGTCATAACTTTCTGAATATCACTGAATATTTTGCTGACCGCCCGGCACACGTTCGGTATTATTAGCAGAGAGACCCGGCGTCCTTCAGGGGGACAAACGCAGCATGAGAAGATTTAAAGACGTCGGCCCTGATATATTTTCACGTTCGTACGGGGTTCAGCCCGCGCCTGATGGGTGGAAAGTAATGAACATGTCAAAAGACAGAAAGAGTTCATTTTAATATTCATCAGCGGACCGCGGACCGCTTGCAGTAAAGAAGGAAATGGAGTTAGGACAACATGAAACATGAGCACAGCCCCTGATAAGTTCATTACTGAGGTGAGTTAAGGCCCTGAGCCCGTCCTCTGAATTCTAATTAGCAGGTCATAAAATCTGTCCTCCCTCATGGTCAGGGAAAGGGTGACTGATTCCTGCTGTCCTTTTCTTCTTCTGCGGACTTGCTGAAAGTCAGACATTCTCAGCTCATCAGCCAGTGGACATTTTACCATAATATTATTCCACTCATAATCATATTTCATCCTGCGGAGTCCAACTACTTCACGGAAGACTGCTGAGACTCACCATGACTTGTGAGCAGCTGATTACCTTGTGTTTTATGTGTCCACACCTTATGTGAAGTCGTCATCATCGGCACAAAATCTATGAGACGCAGTTAAAAAGATTCAGGAAAGGCAAGTAAACTAAAAAAAAAAAAAAAAAAACTGTCAGACTTGTTTCTTTAGTTCATGTCAGATTTCGTCACGTTATGTTTATTTTTCACAAATAATAAAAAAACATTATATACAACACTTTAAAAAGAAAGAAAAGTGCTTAAAGGTCATATGAAGGAATCTTATTGATAAAAGGAAAGAAAAAATATTATTAAACAAAAACTTACTCCTGTAAAGTAGAGCTCTGATGCTCAGTTGTTGTAGAAGGTTATTTAGCCTTTTTTTAAAATGAGGGTATTTATTGATGAGTGTCACAGTCAGGGAAGAGAAAATACCGAGAGATGGATTAACACATTTTCAGTTTTAGTCTTTTTATGAGATTTGTTGACAGTAGTACAAATATTACATATCACCTTCCTCATCCTATAAAATAATAATGCTTTTACAAATGGTGTGAAAGATCTAGCAAATACAGACGACCAAAATATGCTGCAATTGAATAAATAAACCAACAAATAGTTGTCTAATCGACTATATGTGATGGTCTGTATTGTGCTGCACTGTAAGTTATTCTGATTTCGACTCGTGGCGTCAGGCGACTGCAATTTGTGTTGCTGTCAAGTGACTGAATGTCAAGGACTCTTTATGCATGAGCGCCTCTGCGGTTAATGACATGAAATTACTGCTAAATCATCACTGTAAAGACACAGAAGTGACAGCAGAGGACACGAGCAACATCTTCTGATGCGTAAGGGGTCAACACGTTATGGATTTCTGATATGCTATGGACTCACATAAACCCTCCTATTATTCCTGAGCCTTCCCCTGAAAATACATGTTGACAAACAGCAGAGGGCCACAATTAAAAGGCCTCTGCGACACAGGGACTGCTGCTGACAAATTTCAGTAATTGTTCCCTTGTCATATAAACCTTGTAATTACCTCATGGAGATCGAGGCATCTCCTCTCTGCGAGGCTGTCAGGACTGCACAGAAATAGTCCATCTCTCTGCCTCCTCCTCCTCCTCCTCCAAAACAGCTGCAGAGAAACACCAGAGTCACAATGCTGCTCTGAGTCGCTGCGCCTGGAGCCTTTTTCCTGACACTTTGTTTCAAATATAAACAGGAAGTAGGAGCTGCATGGCAGAAATTGTGCCAGGAAGTATGTTGTAAAGTCAGGGAAGTGTCGAGGCTACATTGATATGGTTGGGATCAGAGGATTGGCTGTTCTACATGCTGGATAAGTGGGTGATAGAGGTTTTGTTTCATTCTTTGGACATCAGTTATCATATAAAGAGACAAGGATTGTGACAATAAGCAAACTGATGAAGAAAAATGGTCTCTGCAGCAGTTTGATTGATTTTTGAGGCTGCAGGAGGTTACAGATGAAGTTTTATCGCTGGGAGGTTTCCAGTTTGGACATACTGACAGATCCTGGCACCAAAAAGAAATCTGAATTTTACACTGATTAAAATACATGTAAACGGTTACAGATGATTCTAATACACTCAAATTATGAAGGGCTAACACATGAGAATGTACTCAAGCATTAAATTACTGTATCTAATATTTTCACATTTAATGGGATAAGTTGTGTACATACAGACTTTTCTGGTAGACTTTTTTTTAAATATATATTTAAAGCTTTACATCACTTCTACAACATACAAACCAAAGATCAGTCATGTTTGTTAGGACCCTAATCTAACCAAAGCCAGTGTAGACTTTTTTACTACCTTTCCACTAAGTTTTTTTTAAGCACAACCTCAAAATATGCATAAAAACAAGTGGATGCAAACTCATTTTTGATCCCTGAGATACATAACAGAAATAAAGCATTTTGCACATTTAAAAACAAATAGCTGTTTACACTTTGGTTAAAGATGCACTCACACAATTGTACATGTAATCTCAATTTGTGAAAACATAAAGTCACTTAATGGGTTCTGTGGATCACAAAGATTTTTTTGTGAGTATTTCAAGTCAAGTTCAACTTTGGTGACCTTTGACCTGTAAATTTGGATCGTTGGCCAATTGCAAACCATCCTTACAGTGGTGACTTCTGAAGGGGAACAGCTAGGGAGTGCACAATGGAGAAAGTTATCGTTGCTTATTAGCTGTTTTGTGCCTCTCGTGTTTCCAAGTGTTTGCCCTCCCTATGTACTCTATGATCCTATTTGTCTTTCTTATGTTGTACTCTGTGTGCTCTGTCTTCTTCTCTGCTTTGGTCTTGTCTTTGTCTGTTTTCAGTTTAGTAAAGCACTTTTCCTGTTTTATTTTGTATACCTACCTTTACCCTACTTTACTTCCTGCCCTTGTGTGTTTTCTGGCCTGTTTGATTTACCTGCCCCGCCCTGATTAGTTTCATCTGTCCCTCATTAGTCTTCTCACCTGTCTCTACTTACCACACTAGATATATCCACTTCCCTTTTCATTTGTTCTTTGTCATTTCATCTGTTCGTCGTGCCTCTCTGCGCTCCTGTTTTTGTCTGTGCCTCACTTCTTTCATGTGTTTCAGTGTTTTTTGTTACCCATGCTGGCCTGCACCTGTCAGTAAGCCAATAAACATTCTACCACTCAATCCTGACTGTCCCTGTGTCCTGCATTTGGGTCCAACCTGCACCGCCAGACGTAACAGTTTTGCACCATCAAATTTAGCCAACAAGCCAACAAGCCAACTGGCCTTGTAATTAGTCACTAAACGATCCAACTGCTACATATATGGCCGTACCACTTTCTGGTAATACTGCAGTTTGTGCATCATGGTTTTGACTTATATTTAAATCTATTTTTCACAACGACATTTTGGAAATGCAAGAAAAAAAATGCTCATTTAAATTCATATCCATGGTCCTGATGGTTGATCTGCTGTACATGATATTTCATAATAAAAAAATAGTTTGCTCCAAGCCATGAATTTTTGTTATATTAAATAATTATCTGCTGCACACCTGCAGTTTCTCAGCCTGCTGTTACATGTCCATCTAAATTTGTTTAATGGCACTCGTGATGCTTGGGAGGTGCGTCATTGAGGAAATACTTTAATATCGGAAGTGGTTTTTCTTTGATAAAAGAAGTCGATGAAATTCCCAGACATCGGGGTCGTGTTGTTTCAATTTATGTTTCCGGCCGGCATGCTACTGCCCTCAGACACTGAGGTAATTCTAATGTTACCGGCTAAAGGCCAAAACAACCCGTCACTACTAGTTAGAGGAAATGCTTTGATGCCACATCTGACTGTGCAATCATAATACCACACATGCCGGTTACACAGCGCTGTGGGGCATCGCCATCGTCATTCCCCTGGTTATGTAACCGTGCTATAAATTGAGAACATGGACTGCTGCAAGAAGACATGCTCCACCAGTCATCAAAGACTCTCTGAGAATGATCTCACTGGTGCTCGTAAATCACATATATCCATACTCTGACATTTTGGTTCAGCAGCAGTAAAGTAAAGTTTGTTTTTGGTTACCATGTAATGGATGTAGGCCTGCTTTAGAGAGTCTTACACATATAAACTCAGCCTGAAAAGAAAAACATATTAACCCTGACCTACAGCAGAGACTTAACCTTCACAGAGGCGTGCCTGGCTTTTTGCTCCAGGCCCGGATTTGGTAGATAGATAGATACTTTATTGATCTCCAAGAGAAATTCACATCTATCTGGCTGTTTGTAGTGCGCTGCTGTTCGTCAGATATGAGCTTGCAGGGGTCAGACAGGCAGCTTCTGCCAAAGTGCTCAGCTCTGAAGTGACACAGTGTCAGTCTCTAAATCAGCTTGTAAGACACTCAGAGACCCGAGAGGGCCTCACCAGTGGTGGAGAGTGAGTACATTTAAACAAGGGTCGTGCTTTTGAGGCACTTTGGTACATTTCAAAGTGACATATTGTGCTTCTCACTCCACTACATTTATCTGAGAGCTATAGATACAAGTTATATGCTGCTGGACAGAACTACTAAACTGTATATGAATTATGCAAACTGGCCATATGTCACCAACCTGTCATGTATAATGATTTATCAGTCATAGTAGACATTTTTCTATAGAATGAGTACTTTTGATTTTGATAAATACAAATTACCGATAACACCTATGTATAATTAAGCTTGTAAGACTGTGAAAGCAGAAGTTTTACTTGCAGCGGAGAGTTTATACATAGTTATATCGATACTTTTACTAAAGTAAATTATCTTAGTAGTCCTCCACCACTGGAGCTCAAACTGAGGATGGATACAAAGTTTAACTTGCAGCATGAAGTTATTACTTGTCACATTTGTGGCTCTGAAAAATGGGAAATCTGCATCCCTTCCCTTTCCTTTTCCTTTTGTCCTGCTCCTGTGAAGAGATTTAAGATGCACACGCTTTTTTCCCCTCCACATGGACGTACGAGAAAGGAATGTAGATGTCTAAACACACACACACACACACACACACACCCAAACCCATGGCCAGATTTCCCTCACTCTGCTGACCTGTAGTAATGTTTAAACCGGGGGTGAGTTTCATGTGTTAGTTTAGGGACTTTTATATGAACCAAGAGGCGCAGATGTGTGTTTCGCATCAGGTGAGGCTCTCCAAAACAAACCGTCAGATCCATGGCAACCACGGCACCGCTCATTGAGTTTAGTTTAAAGTTTCGAGATTTGAGTAAACATCAGCCTCCTCCTGTCCAGAGGATTTCTGTCTTCACACCAACGCAAACCACAAGACACATAAAGGAGTGCATCAACACCTCAGAGCTTAAATAAACACTGACAGCCAAACATTTTACACCTTTTACATAAAGTTTTACAAATACAGTGCACCACTAATGAAATGGAATGTATTTATTAGATTTTATTTATTGGCACTTCATAGTTAAACAACCTTTTTATGACTGATACATGCAATTATTATTCATCAATTTTCCAGTTGGTCTTAACATGTCTTGACTAACCAGTGCAGGAAGGAGTACTCGATCCTTTATTTAAGTAAAAGTAAAAAAAAAAAATTAAAAAAAGAAACAGCAGTGGAAAATTGTAGCTGAGTAAAAAAAAGATTTTCTCTGAAATGTAATGGAATAGAAATATTAAGTAGCAAAAAATGGATATATACTTAAAGCTGCTACAAGGAGCTTCATTTTGTGTTGACTTTGGCGACCCCTGTGGACAAAAGCGGCAGTGTTTCACCACCACCTCTCATCGTAAAGATCTTGATCTGGCTAGCATGTGATGAGGATGATGCTACTTAATTTTAATACTAATACTAATACTAATGCAAATACTTTCATGAATTCTTTTTAAAACACAGCTGTGTATTTATAAGATGAATAACTGTAATACTATGATGGTGAAACAAGGTAAACTTACACGTTTTAGTATTGTTCATGCACCAGTGTCACATGTAGGCCTATAACTGACAGATTTGGTTGGTCAACGATAGTTATTTTGTTGAGAACGCTAAAGTTATCAACCTTATCTAGTAATGTTATATCTTCATAATAATACTAATAATCCTAACCTAATGTTATACCTCCATGAACTATAACGCCACGTCTTGCTGTGCATTTCATAAATAAAACAGACATATTACATACCAGTATAGAAGGAAGAGAAACAATTCAGGATCAGCTTTGAATCCTTTCAGTTCTCTCCATCTATTGAATTTCCCACCAAGGTTGCTGTTTTTTAGTCAATAACCACAAAATATAACATAAAAATAAAATTTTAAGCACATTAGCACCTTAAATTGCTAAGGTGCTAATGTGCCACTTAGTGCCAAACTGTGTCTTGGAAAATGTGATGTTGGTGTGCCGTAAATCGTGCCGTTTTGTCTGATTTGCAAGGAAATGGAGTTGGTGACAGGCATCAAGAATAACCAGTTAAAAACTCCTTGCAGTGGGTTTAAGTAAGGTATAAGTACCTCAAAATTGTATTTAAATACAGCACATAATTGGTTTTAATAGGAAAACACTGGCGGCGGTTTAGTGGAGTTCCCTTTTGTGCTCGAGTCAAAAATCTGTGAGTCAATTACATTTATTATTTCTTTAAATGCACCCCAGTGTGTTTTTTTCTTCTTTGCCCTGCTGGGATATTTCTACAGCCCTTATCCTGAACTGAACGGCACACTGCAAACCCTGCCAGTGTATTTTCCTGTGTTTATACTGCAGGGTGCATGTGCTGCTATTTTAGTACCCTGCATACAGTGAGAGAGGGATCTTTGCATCCAGGCGAGGACGAGTGACAGGGTTTTCTCTCCAGCATGACCGCAGCGGTTTCCTGAAAATATACCTTCTGCAGACTGGAGGGGAGACACAACAACAAACCTTTGTGTTCATGTTATATTTCTGTTCAGGCCACTGTGTAATTATCGGGCCTGAGAGGAAGTGACACACTGCTCATTGATGTAAATACGAGTGGGCAGAAGGTGGAGGCAGAAAAAAAAATCATTTTAGTGGACTGTAATCATAGCGGAGAAACAATTAGTCACTAAACAGTCATACTTTTTGATGGATGTGTAACAGTGAAATGGAAAAATGTGGGCTGAACAAAGAAAGATTATTACAGCGGTAAAATACGGGGCCCTGCTCCAGTCTAGAAAATGAGTCATAACGATGAAAAGGTGAGTTCAAAGGTTTCCAAAAAACACCCTATCACCTGACGTTGTTTTTTTTTTCAAATAATTGGTCCTGATATTCAAATTTTTGGCCCAGCAAGTTTATTCTTGTCCATGAATGTGACTGGACTCTTCAGCTAAGTTAGTTGCATTCCCCATAGGAAGGTATATTAAAAAATACAATTTATGCTCATGCCTTTTATGACTGAATAAATGAAATCTGCACAAATTACATTGCAAAAAAAAAAGTTGCACTTGAAAATAAGATTAGCTCATGTCATCTGCATACATCCACATGAAGTAAAAATTAAGAAAAGTTGTTTATGTATCATATAGATACTTTTTTTTGCATGTAATGGGTTTGTATTTTTGTTTTTAAAGTAAATAGTCAAGGTCTTTTCAAGGTCAAAAGATGGTTTACAATATTTTTGACTCTTTGACTTTGCATATGGAGGCCATGGTCATACGTAAGAAATGTTCTCATAACTGTACATGCATACTTGAAATGTTGTGAGTTTTTCTACATGAGAGGGCAGTTTTAGAAGAAGGGCAGGCCAATAGAAAGAAAGGCAGAAAGAGCAAAAACACTAGCGGCCCCATTGTCCTGGCCCCCTGATTATCTTCCACAGCATTTCAGATTGATGAATAAATCTTCATTACAAGCACAAACAGAGGAATCTGCATCTCTTCATCTTCTTTACAGGATTTTATGGTCTAACCACATGGAGGACACTGGTGGGACACAGCAGATCGGAGAACAAGTGCTGCCTTGTTGAACGCTCACCCTCGCACCTCGCTGGCGTCCAGTAGCCCAGCAAGCTTGGCGGGATCATATAACACTGCCTTGTTTTTCTCATGGATTTTTGTGGTTTGAGCAAAAACCCTCCTGGCCACTGTCCCGGGGATTTATATTCAAAAAAGGACCCTAAATCCAAAAATGCCTCTGCCTCGTCCTGCATACTAAAGAGCCGCTCGATTCTCATATAATGAAACTTTCAGGGCAGAAAAGGCACTTTGCCAGTCAAGCTGATGTAATTCATCATTTGTTGGACTGAGCTCCCATTATCATTATGAGATTCAACAAAAAATGCAGTTGCCAAAATGGAAATTAAATTGATTTACAGTGAGAACTGGACATATTTGGAGTATGGAAACAGGACAGAGCAGTGTGGGAAAGCAGACCTTTAAAGTTTCTGTTTGTGTTTGTGGTCAGCTTCTCACCGCTGAGGTGGAAACAGTGAAGCCATGGACGTCAGAAGATAAGCAGACATGTCTGTGATAGACTGAGACAGTGGTGGACAGTAACTAAGTACACTTACTCAAGTACTATACTTAAGTACAATGTTGAGGTACCTCTACTTTATTTGAGTATTTACATTTTAAGATACTTTATACTTCTACTCCACTACATTTTATAGGTAAATATTGTACTTTTTACTCTACTACATTTACTAAACAACTTAAGTTACTTTTTAAATTACAGTTTTATCTCTAATGAGTTTATAAAGTGATGTATTCTGAAAGGTTAAACTACTTAATAGTAAAACATTTAAACGACTACAACATTAATAGCAATGTAAAGCAAATATACTGAGTTTTTCTACTGTTTATAGTTAAGGTACTTTGTGTTGCTAATCCTTTTATCTTCTTTTTTTACTGTACTTACTTGTACTTGTTATGTTTACTGCAGTAAAACAAGACTGTTGTACTCTAATCAGAGATCAAGCACTCTACTTCAAGGACTGTACTTAATTACAGTTTATGGTAATTGCATTTTAATTGAGTGTTACTATGTCATCCTACTTCATACTTGTAATCCACTACATTTCAGAGATAAATGTGCTTCTTACACCACTATGTTTACCTTATTACATTACATAGTTATATGCATACTTATTGTTACTAGTTCCAGATTTAACAGTGGCACTCCCAAGGTAAATACTTTTACTTAAGTAAAGGATTTGAATACTTCTCCCACTACTGTAAGCACTTACACTTGATGCTCTCATTGGGAACTTAATCCCTGCAGTGGGATTATTCTTCATCTTGGTGTGAAATATCTCATGCCTCAGACCGACTCTCACTCTCTTCGTCTGCACTAACTTCACCTCCTCAGCGGCTCATGAGGAGACACCAGGACGTGGACCACAAATCGGCTCGATGAAACTGTGGCTTCACACCCCCCTCCCCGACAACTCAGCAGGTTTCACTCCTTGACATACAGTTTTCTCTTCTTGTTACCTCATATTTAGCTTAAAAGTTGTTAGGATTATCTGATGGTCTGACAGCATCATATTTGATCTGTATTCAAGTTAAACAGAAGATTAAGTGAAATTTTCAAACCAAAGTCACCAGTGTATGAATGTACCAAATATTATAGATACTTTCATCGTTTTGTATAAATTTACACAAAAGTCAGCCTTGCGCAATAAATATAAAGGTCTCTGAGTTTGAACAATATTTAGCTGCACTTTGCATTGACTCATCAACAGAGTTCTGCTTATTTTATAATAATAAAAATATGTTTCTTTAATAATAACATACATTTGGATGACATGTTCAACAATACAAGTGGCACAAACAAACCAACTGATTGTAAATAGTGAATCGTCAGCCGCGTCTGTCCATTTCAAGAGCCTGAACGGCATGATTGATGTGGACACTGACAGGGAGGTGAGTGAAGGTAAATAATGAAATCCATCCACTCCACTCTGCAGGATCGTGTGCCAGCTGGCCTGAGCCGATCTGCAGCAGCAAAAAAAAGTTATAGTTTGTATAAACAGCTCAGCTTATAGTGCAGTAGTGATAGTGTTTAAACTGGAACTGTAGGAACTGCTTGGTGTATTTGAGTGTTTTTTTTTTTTTCATTAAATTTTATATGCACTCTTCTTGTTTTTTAAGTCAGCCAGCCCAGGAGTCTGTCGGCTTTTCACATAAACGTTATCTTCAGCTGCCATCCAAGTCCAACTCGAGGCCGATGCCATTGCAAAGATCCCCCCATCTCTGAAACATGACGTGTTTTATTGCATTTATTGTCAGACTTTTTTAGTCTTTTTTAAAGTCTATCTTCCTTTTTTATTGAGTGTTGCTTTCCTGTGTTTTTGCTAATGTTGAAATAGCAACTTTTTCTACCACTGAATCAGGCTTTCACCATCTAAAGGGACGTGCGTGTGCATATGCATTTGTTTAACAGCGAATAGGAACGCCTGCTCTGAAATGATCTGTGATTGGCCAAAGTCCTCTGTCACAGGCTAGATTTTCTAAGGCCTGAAGACGGAGCCAAGAGGAGGTGCAGACGTCTGGTTTTCCCTCAGACCACTTGAATCACAATATGCTGAAAGGTTATTATGGGATTTCTGCCATTGATCCCAGCTTTATTTTATAGAAATTACATTGAAAAGACGACTTTCCAACTTTCAGTTTTAACCAAATTTGGACGTTTAAATGTAGCTCTGCAGCCATGCTAGTGGCTCTGTGAGGCTGTGATTATGAACTGTGGTGATTGGAGCGAAATGCTGACTTGGTGATCTTCTGGTCTCTTTGCTTGTACAGAGAAGATTAGACAACCACCAAAGTCATTTGAAAGTTATCCTATGAAACATCTGAATAGTAAATCATCCATGACTTATCTTGATTATTCACTCTGAACCATAAATGGTTGGAGTTAAAGTCCAGATCACCAAAGCCAGAAGGTTTCATCTTTTGGGAGCTATCAATATCTGTACAAATTTCATGTTGATCCATCAAATAGTTGTTGAGATGTTGGATCTATAGAGCCAGCCTGCTAGCACGGCCTGCTAACACTGAGGCCGAAATCCTTGTATGGAAAATCTTGTGGCTCAGTTGTGTGATTATACAGAATCCCAGCATTCCTCTGTTGCTGCTGCAGACATTCAAGAAGTTTCCTGTTAAAGTGAAAACAAGGACAATAGCGAACCATATGGACCGGAGCGAGCTAAATGAACAAGAACCGAAACCACTAAAGTAGCAGGCGGTGCCATCTGCGTTCACTTTACACTGCAGAACAATAAACCAGCTGACTGCCCGTCCAGCGCACAGGAATCTGTACGTGCACGATAAATCAAGGCCAGTAAGGCGGCGTCAGTTCGAGCTTTCATCAGGCATCTGCTCTGTGCACACACTACTGTCCAATCCCACTGCAGTGAAACATCAGAAGGGCCTGCAGCGGGCTGGGAGCAGCAGGGGAATCCCTCCTAACACCTTCCTCCTCCTCCGTCCTCGGGGAAGTGAAACAGAGCGCGAGCAGAAGGCTACTCAAGCTGCAACGACTGATTAGAGATCCACTCCTGAGGCCAGGCTCCCCTCCTAATCCAGGGGGAGTGACACCACTCAGGAGGGCGGAGGTAACTCCTCGTAGGAAATGGGAAGCCCCCCAGGATAACCAACAAAAGGAAACGTGAACAGTAGCTGTACATTCGTCACATTAAGTGCTGTTGTAGGTTTCCTGTCACCTGCTCCCTAAAGTGTAGTGCTGTGATGTACTGGTGGTCCATACTCACTCTCAATCTCCTGTTTGTCCTTATTCTCTCATTTGATTGATTTTAGCTTATTTTTATCCTCTACTTTACATTGCTCTTTTAAATGCTTTAAATGTGGCTTTTCATATTCCTTCTTTACAGCTTTTTTTGACCTATGTAAAGCATGTTGAATTGCCTCGTCACTGAAAGGTGCCATACAAATAAACTGGCCTTGCTTTGTAGATTGAACAAACCCAAAAACAAATCCAAGAGTGACATCTGCTGGCAGTGACTGGAGCTCATTATCACATATATATTTGATACATTTCTATTTTTTTATACTATGCTATTGCATTAATGTACGAATAATTTATGGTCCTTTTATCAAAACAAATCAGAATTATTAGTTGTACTTGCAACTATTTACAACTTTAATTAATTCGTGTGTAAGTTTTTTGTAGTATTTTGTTGATCTTAGTGTTGTTTGTCTCCTCAAACTGCCCAATAATGCAGGTACTACAAAGCAAACACAATGTAGTGGTAAAAATAAAGAAAACTGACTCAAGTACTGTGTCATTTTGAGGTACTTGTACTTTACTAGAGTATTTCTTTTTGATGCTGCATTATACTTCTACTTCACTACACTTCTGAGGGAAATATTGTACTTTTTACTCCACTTTTTTATTTTACAGTTATAGTTGCTGGTTACTTTCTAGATTGAGATATGATACAATAACTATATAACATAAAGTTATTGTTGAAGATTAAACCAGTGGTTTAGTCAAGCTGTTTGTCAAATTTCAGGCGTCTGTTTGTTTTGACAAGTTACCAGTTTTTCAAAGAGAGATTCCCTCTCTTAACGTGCCACGTGCTTTAATTTGAATATTTGTTTGAGGTTCAAAAAGCTTGAATTATCCAGTATTTTAAAAAAGAGCCAAAAGTAAAAAATTAATTGTTTTTCTTCTTCCCTTCCACATTAATCATGATCCCTCAGGTTTATTTTGTGACCCCTCAGTTGGGAACTGCTGGCCTGAACTAACTAACTGTTTGGGAATTACCTAAACTTGTTCCACCTACTCTTATGAAGGAAAGCATCTGTGTATTTCTTCCACCACAGCTGCAGCACAGTACGTACTAACCTTCAGATTGTACTGTTTTGGCAAGTGTTTTTCTAAATATTTCATACTTGTTTGTTTTTCAGGATGTTCCCGGAGCTGTCTCAGCTCACGCTACAGTTTAAATTTTTTCCAGCTGTGAGCGACTCCTCCGTTTCCTTTGTTTATCACTGATGAATAGAAATACTGGAGGTTCGTATTTGTGTCTGTTCACTTTATTGGATGCATCAGAAGGAGACCGTTTCCAGAGTTAACCCTTTATTCAAAGAAATGTTCAAACAATGAGGAGCACAGCCGGCTCAGAGTAAAGTGTGAATGCTACAAGCCATACATAGTGGTTGGGTAAAAAAAATTTCAACCTGTTTCAAATTATTATTATTTACTGAATACTTAAGATTTTTTGAAACAGAAAGCAGCATAAAAATAAATCAAAGTCTATGCCAGTCATCATAAGCCTCATCAAAACAACACGTGTATTAAAAACACTGGTTGTACACACACACACAGACACACTCACACACACTCACAAAAAGCTCTTGTTGCTTTACAAGACTGAAATGGAGTGGCATGAATATTTGAAATACGATGCGCAAAAGTGCTCATGTGCTCACGATTTCTACAAGAAACCGATGCACACAAACTGGCACTCATTTAGATAAATTAACCTCCAAAGTATAATTTGATATTTTGAGCCTTAAAACATTCAAATAAAAGTGTTAAAAACAAAATTACAGTAAGGATGAATGACTCCCTTTGTTGTGCATATAGCTTCATTTAAGTCCTCCTTATACTGCTCTACGAGGCAGAGCAGTATCAGGACAGATGTGCCAGACTTGTCTTTGTATATAATTTATAAAAGGGAGCCTGAGTCCCTTATTGTTCCTGTCATTAATCTGAATTACAGCATGCGCACAGACACACTGTACTGTGGACCTGCTGACAGGTCGACAACACATCTGGGTTCATTGAGTAAACATCCTTTAATAATTAGAGAATCACAAGTAAAAATTAGCAACAAAAAAAAAATGAACATAAAAACCTCCCACCGGTTGATTGTATGATACATTACTGGGACATAACAGTATCTACAGAACAACATTCACCAGGCCTTTCATTTGAAGTGAATATTGTTCCTTTTTCAAAATCAGCACATACCTAGCGTGGTCCACTCTGCAGCAAAAATCGCGCAGCTCAGTCAAAAGTTTTGGTTTGATTACTGAGCAACAGCACAGATTGCCGCAATAAGGGTTCCTGCCCCAAACGTAAATGCGCTCAGAAAACGACAGGGATAAATTTTTAACCTCCGTGTCTTTTTAGTTCTGCTATGACCTTTTAATGGAGCTGTAGGACATTTTGTTGTTTGTTTCCTGCACTGGTTTCAAACTTCGCTCATTCAAATGATAGATTTATAGGGAACAAGGCAATCCAGTGATACAGCGTTATTTATTTTTATTATTATTTTTATTTACTGTAACAGAGCTGAATTAATTTACTGCTAATTCACACCAAATAACTCTCAATAACTGTTGCTTCACCTTAAAAGCATTAAACTGCCGACTCGAAGGGAAGCTTTTACTGTTAAGGTTAGCAGGGACCACAGTTGTTGATCTAAAATGTGAGTACAAAACAAGACAGCAGTCATTTTCTGCATTTTATTTGTCAGAGAATTTAAATTTCTGCAACTGAACAAGAAGAAGCTGCCACAGAGAGCTCGAGCTGCACACCTCCAACTTCTCTGCTTGAAATCGGATTGTGGTTGCACTTATTATTGACTGACTTCTTCATTAAAACTAAGTTTGCCTGGCTGCGCTGTGAAGAGATACACCAGTCGCTCTTCTGCTGTTTTTCTGACAAAGCAGCTGTTCAAGCAGCGTTCACTTGCAGGATAACATTTTTGGGCCGCTTCTTTTCACTTTTTCCTCCATGATACTCTGAATGTGGAATGGTGCGTGAACATTGTTAATGGTGTCTGTTTGTAAAATATATGCAACAATAAAACAACTGCATGTATACGCTAGCTGAATAGTAAAAATTTCACAAAATAAACCTCAAACGCAAGCCTGGTATAATAATTCTCAGATAAACATAGAACAACACACAAACCTTTAAAAAACGATGCATAGCATAAACAACATTGCAAAATCCATCTCTGCTGCACTTCATATCTAAACCTCAGCCAGGCGGTTTGTTTCCACAAGTGGAAACAGGTGTCAGGAGTGTTTTTGCTTTTTCCAGGTTGAGCCTGCTGCTGAGGCAAAGAGAGTCTGAATCGCTCCCGTTTAAAAAAACGAGGGAAGGAGAAGAAAAGAAGCTGGGGGCCCAAAAGGAGGAGAAGAAGGGGAGGTTAAGGGGGAGATTTAAGGGCTCCCTGCTGTAAACACTGCTGCTTGGGACCAAGGCTCCTCCGACTTCGTTGACTCCGTGGTGCTCTTCTCAAAGAAGTTGGGGCCGCTTGACTCTCTAGGTGTCCTCTTCTTCCTCCTCTTCCTCCTGGTGGCCCACCACCCTCTTCCTCAGAGCTTCATCAGAGAAACCCTGTCCCTTGAGTTCTGGGCGGCCCTCTGGGGATCCTCTCCTCCTGCTCCAGACATCATCCTGGTCCTGATCTTCTTCCTCTTCGTCGTCGTCTTCCTCGCCGTCAGCCTCATGCTCATCCTCTTGTCGCTGGAGTAACCTCGCCTGCTGCATTGTCTGTTTTTCTGCAGAGAAACAATTAGAACAACAGTCAGTGAACCAGGTAAAACACTATTTTGTTGATATTTTATTTATGTACACAAGATAAAATTTATTGTAGTTAGTAAAGATTTATTTGGTATACTCTCATTTGAAACTTACTCTGGTAGTAATCCGGAGAAGAAAATCGGCGTGAGGGGAAGACAAAATCTGCGATGAACACGAGTAACTGCAAAGACAAGACAACAACAATAACCATCAATTCACTGACATCAATATTCATGAAGACTGTGAGAGCGTTCACTATAGTTTCATTGTTTTTAAAAATAATGATTAGGAGCTGTACATGTACTAACCAGTCCCAGTGCGAGGCCGGAGAACAGAGTGGCCAAGCCAAAGATAACATACGAGCCCCAAACAGGAATGCCCAGCTGCTCGGTCATGTAGTTATGACAACGCTGAAAAACCAAAAAACAGTTTTACTTGTTAACAGTCAAGAATCATAAAAATATAGTACAATAGATGCGTCACATCTTTAAAATAATTATTGTTTGCTAATTGACAAATTAAACTACATTTAACAGTGGCCTGATAATTAGACTGATGGCCATTTCATTTAACTTCTTTCAAAGACATATTTTTCTATAATTATATATCTGTTAAGTGTGTGTTTTTTTTTATTATTAATCATTATAGTTTAATTCTATGGACAAATCTGCAAAGTGGATGGTGAATTAGAAGTCTGAAAGCAAACAGCAGATTTTATTTGTAGCCTTGTGGCAAACGTTTGTCTGTTCGTCCAGTTTTAAATGAAAATAAGATAAGAGATCTCTTTCTTATCTTCAACTAATTCCATGAACAGACCAAAACCAAAAGACCAAAACACATCAATGTCACGACAGAGTGCAATTTGAGGCATCACTTTTTGAATTTCACTGTGACAAATTTGCCTACTTGAACTTTGAGGTGAGCTTATCTGCTTATCTGACCTTTGGGTTTCTGTGCAGCCTCAATGTGCCATGTTGTGTTTAGCTCACTGTGATGTATTCTGGCTCACAATGTGTATCGGTGATGCAGACCCCATTAGTTACATTTCAGTTTACACAATAATCTAATTAAAAGCCTTTTGGTTATTTTACACTTTCGAATGCTCAGTGATATCTAATAATATAATAATATAATATAATAATTACTTTTATAAATGCATCTGAATTGAAATTAATACCAACTTCAACCCCTGTTACATAAACTGAGCTACTTGGGATGTAAATAGTAAACAAGTGCTTATTCATGGTGGGATTTGTCTGTAAATAATATTATAAAAGAGAACAGTCTAGACCTGCTGTGACTGTAAAGATTCTTGAGATAATGTTTGCTGTGATGTGGGGCTATATAAATAAAACTAACTTGACTTGAAAGAGCTGTAACACGTCCTTCAAAAATGCTTGTAACTAGGCTACACCCTGATGAAAACTCAAAATAGCACACTGCAGGAAGGAGCACCTGCATCAATGAGCCACAGTTGCACTGGGTTGTTACCTGTAGCTTATTTAGATTTAATCCCACGTACACCATCAAGCAGCCAGAAATACCCACCAGAGCACCACATGTGTTAATCCACAGCAGAAAACTGTCCCCAACGATAACATTATTTCCTTCCTGTTTGAATAATGTCTGATAAAAATCCACAGAGCCCAGCTAATGAGGAATGAGGAAATTACAGTGCTTTCCTATAAAATCAGTATATATGTTTAAAATAACTGTTTTTAAAGGCACAGACAGGCTGGGGAAATCAGACAGTACCGAGAGAATAACAGACTGCAGGTTTTGGTCTTTTCATGAGATTTGTTGAAAAAAAAAAGAAAAAAAAAAAAAAAAAAATGTGAGCCAACACCTGCCTCATCCTTTGATAATGGAAATGACTAGTCATCTACCAGGAGAGGTCAGACTGGGACTTTGCTTTGCCAAAAAACAATAAAAATAAAACCTGAGACATGGTGGGGATGATTTCCTTTGGCTGTACATGTATCTTGTAAGTTTAGCCTTCTGTCCTACAATTTGTATTGTCTGAGCTGCATGTGAGATCAAGGACATTTTTTTCCGCCAATCATGTCAGCCCATTTCTTGTAAAAATTGTTTTTTTTCTTTTGTTTTGTTTTTCAACATGGACTGTATGTCGCACATTTAAAGCAGTGAGTGCAGCCTACAGTTTCACATTAAGCAGCACATTCTTCTTTGAATGGATTACAGGAAATGACATAAATACCTTTCTAAATATAATAATAATCTACATGTTGACAGTCAGCACTACCAAAGAATGAGACCCTCACTTACCCGGATAAACATGGAGAGCTTGAACAAAGCAGACATTGAATTCATTCTGCCAAAAGAGGAGGAAACGGCAGCATGTGATTAAACACGGATTTGTCCTGAACTGTAACATCACAATAAAGCCTAAACACAAATAACAAGTAGGGGACGGTAGGGAGCGTGTCCCCGATTAAACCGACAGAGACACTAAAAATAGAGCGAACAGGGCAGGTATCTGATGTTGTTTTCAAAAAGAAGTACAACAGTGAAACACAGCAGTCATTACTGTGGAAAGATTAAAAAAAAAAAAAAAAAGATAAAAGACTGCATGCTCAGGGCTGGGCAAGTCAATCTAAATAGATTTCACAATAACCAGAAGAGTATGATAATATATCATGTCTGTAGGGAAGTGGAAAATCAGCCCCATAGCCACACTTTATCATCATCATGTTTGTAAACTCACAGAAATGAAGATGGCCCCAACCAAGAGGAGACCGGCTCTACTGATTTCCATTTCTGCTCATCGACGAAGCTGAGGAAGTCGTCTTTAGTGCGGGCACCCTGATACTTCCGGAAGACGCCGTCCTTACAGCTGAAACACAAACGTCCTGTCACTTTTAGGAACAGTGCAGAGTTTTATTCACATGTGAGCCACATTTTCTTTGATGAAAATCTCTGACTGATTATCTAAAGTGCATTTAACAACTGAGATCCTGACTGAGTGATAAGCTTAAATTTAAAAACAGCTTAAATTTATCTATTTAAATTGATCTATTTATCTTATCCGTCAAGATTAGGAGGCAACCATGTACTTTGTAAATATACAGCCACAATTTGAAGTTAGCAAATTGGTGGTTTTGACTTGAACATGCATGTTTGAAAGATCAAAAAATTACTTTAAAACTGTTGTTGGTACTGTTTCACAGCCTGCTGATACACTGGTTAACAAGTAATTTTCTGTCTGTTACTGATTACTGTTAATGTTACACTTGGTGAGATTGTTTCTGGCTGATGGTGACAACTGAAATAGTTCTAAAACTCTGAGGTTATTATCAAGAAATTAATCAGCAAAATGTGTGAATGCTATATCGAGCGAAGATCTAAATATGTCACAAGTTCCGCCGTCTGAAAAAGGAAGAGTAATTAGATTCAGGATTGTAGAAAGACAAGTTCTGATCTGCATTTTTCTTCTTCTTTCCTTTTCTTGTCATTTCATATAACGAGAGGTTAATCTGAATAAATAACAGATTTATTCATAAATAACATACAATTATTTTATATATAAAACTAGATGCAATCCTTGATTGAAAATAACCCGCTGTCCCCCAGTCCAATTGCATTACATTTTAGAAACCTACACTGTATTTCTGTCAACAAATAAGAAGTGAAGAAGAGGAAGAAGAAGTAGTAAATTATGCCAAGGCACAGTCTTGATGAAATGATATTGTGACGTAATGCACGACTGGACTGACTCTCAGCTCTCAGCTTAGACTATATTTCAAAATGGTGCATAACAGCATTACATTCACCACAAGCAGCCACACAAAAGAGGAAGCAAATAGAGGCCACAAAATGCTTAAGAACTTACTGGTAAATAGTAGGAAGTGAAGTGATGATGAATCGTCCACTCAGACCTTACAGAGGGAGGAGACGAGTTCAGTCAGTGAGCAGGAAGGAGCAGTTTGAGTCATAATGAAACCAAGAGGATTTTTCAGGCCAAACAGACGGACTGACTTAATGTCTGACAGCAGCTGCAGAGCAACAAACTAACAGTGTGGTAAAATAAAGTCACCCTGATGTGTTGAAGCAATTTTTTTTTACTTTCAGACTTGTCAGTTTTTGTGTTTTAGTCTGTAGTGTTATTAACCAAGTAACAAGGCTTTCGGTCAATATTTTGAGAGTCTGTTTGTGACTAGTGTTCCTTTTTTTAAAATTGCAGCTTTCCAAAGCTTTTCTACGCATGCTGCCAAAATTTGAGACATTTCAACTTGCCAAATCACATAATTTTGCAGTGACGGAAACTGGTGCATCAACAAATCTGATACCAACCATCTGGCATTTTTGTACCACAAGAAGTTACCCTATGTTGCCTTCAAAATTAATCTAAAACAGCCTCAAACACCTGAAGCATACTGGTCATTGGTACAAGTGTTGGACTACAACGTATGACACGATATTATAGACATTAACCAAAAACTACTGGACATATTTGCCACATTGTAAGGACTGTGGTTAGACTGTGGTCTTGTTATTTCTGGTTCTAGATCATTGTGAATGATGCTGCCATACCACGAAGCGACTATTTTAAGGAAATTTTACAACAGATTTTTATATGTTTGGCATCTGTGTGTCTCAATTTGCTGCACTTGCAATAAGTTCACTCCTGACTTGTCAATTCAAAAAGATTTCAGGAAAAACAGCTTTGTGCATCATTATCATCATATTATAAAACATTATTATTAGAGATTATTATCTAGTATTAGTTCTTTAAGTTAAATGAAGTACTTGAATACTTCCTCCAACTGTGTATATTAAGTAGAGGTCACCAGGAGATATTTTGCTGCAGTATAATAAATATGTGTGTTGTATTTGTGTAAGCCTGATGTCAGATGTGAGGAGTCATGCAGGCCTACCAGGCTGATCTGTCACGTCCACCTTGGCTATGTTGACCCCCATGTCCTCCCCCCAGTCCGCAAACTCCTTCCACACTGGCTGGAGCTGTTGGCAGGCCGGACACCAGGGTGCGTAGCTGAGAGGAAGGGGAGGACATCACGTTTTACAGGTGAGTCTTCAGGTACACTCACAAAAAATAAAACACGTTTTCCAACTGCTGAGCTACAAACTAGAAATGGTTAGCTTGTCACTTAGCACGCTAGCTAACATACAAGATAGTGGTTATCTGGTAGGTTTAGCATATTTTAACAACTTTTTGAGTTTTGAACAGAGGCGGACAACATAATAAATTAAATCAAGTGAATTCACCAAGCCTCACTCTTGAATTATGATGTTTCTAAGAGATAAACACAGATAAAAGTTGAGCTAGCACGTTAGCATCTGACACTGACAATTCAATCATCCACTCTCCGGTCAGGATGTCCTCCCAGTTCCCGTCCGTCACTTCTTTCAGGCTGTCGGGTTTTGCCGAGACGGGCACCGAGGTGACCCACAGCCCGAGGAGCAGGCAGCTCAGCCAGGAGCCGAGCTTCGTCCGCCGCCGTGAAGGAAACATCTCCGAAACTGAAGCGCAGCTCGACGACAGACCCGCCATGTTTGAAGACTCACTTCCGCTCTGCGCGCTCACCTCCGAGTCACGTGGTTCCACTCTGAAAAAAAAAATCTCAGAAAAAAAAAACAAAACTTGAAATACTGCAGAAAATATTTCATGAAATACTCACAAAATATTGCAGAAAATACATTTAAAATCATCAGGTATCAGGACATTTTCTGGACCAAATAACTAATCGATGAATTAAGAAAATATTTTGTATACATATGCAAGGTAACTAAAGTTAAAAAACATTTTAGTGGTGTAAAAAAATTGTATTATATATCATATTTGAGTAGAAGTAAAAGATAGCTTAGAAATGGAAATGCTCAAAATCATACGCAGTTAGACTGTTTGGTTCAGTCTTCTTCGTTGTAAACATTTATTACCAACAGGAGGTGCTATTGCCCCTACAATAACTCATAATTGAGGTAGATGCGACTGTTGCATGTCAGAAAATTAATAATAGTATATCAAATATATAATAGTATATCAATGTATTATAGATGCATTATAGATAGATTGGCATATATCAAGCTGAATATTCACCTACTATAGTATACTGTAGTGAAAGTGTGCACTTGTGAGGGACAAGAGTACAGCTGCAACTAAAAGTTTAATGTTGTTAAAAATGCTCATTACATGTTCTGAGAGCTCAAGGTGACTTGAATATATTTTACATTTTATACAGTTAAATATTAAGTTTACTGTGATATAAAACAGAGAAAAGCAGTGTATCTTCACTTGGGAAGCTTTTACCTAACAATATTTGCAAATTTTACTTAAATAAACACAGGATTCATTTTGTGTGGAAGACCTGTTTCAGCTTTATAAAGCATACATGTGCCAATTAATTTATGGTAAATAGTTTTAAGCTGTAGTAGAGGAGTATAGATGTTCATTAATATAAAAACTACTGAGCGAGCGCAAATCAAATTTCAGCGTTAATTAATCTGCAGGCAGATTAACAGGTTTATGGTCTTGGTGAATTTTGAGAGCAAGGTAGAGCGGAGTAATCAGTGTTTGTATCTGCACACACAAAAACTCACAGAGAGTAAAATCCATTCGATCTGACCTAGAGGTGAAGTGAACTCCTATTAGACCCTCCCTCGTAAAGTCAAGATATGTTCTTTTTTTCTCAGCATATGTTCCCAGATTAGATGGGACATACTTCCTTCAGTGAGTTCTTACTGTTTTGATTTGCCCAGGATGCCTTCCTGTGGAAGCCTCTGCAGGGAGGCGATCCTGACATTTAGGCATCCTGATTAGATGCCTGAGTCACTTGTACCTGTGATGTGAAGGTCTACAGTACTCGTGCTCCCGATATATGTGTTCTTGACATCCAAAGAACAAGTTCATATTTGTTTTAAATTTAGCCTGTCGATGCCTCATATTGGCTTTGTAGTCATGTTGGTGAGGGATCGCTTCAAGGTTAGTACAAAGCTATTGATTACAGCTAACAGTAACTTTATCAGCCTTCATAGCATGGCATGTGAATCTCATATTAAGATAGACTTAACGTCCTAATTTCTCCTTTAACACAGCTGTTCCCAATCTTTTTTGCTTGTGACCTCTGTTACTAGCTACATTTACTTAATTACTGTATCTAAGTACAATGTTTGAATACTTAACTGCAGTATCCCTATTTTATCCTACTCTTACTTCTACTTCACTGCAGTTCTGAGGGAATTACAGTACTTTTTTACTCCACTACATTTATTTGATAGCTGTAGCTAGTTTGTTTATTAATACAAAATATAAACGAATAAATTATGATATAGTAATACAAGTTAAGTTACCAAACACAATATCAAGTATTTAAAATTAGCCCAAACTTTATCAGCTACAGCATTAAAATGAGAGTCACTAATTGTAATCGATTACAATACAATTAATAATATATATTTTTCTCAAATGGGCCTGCATAAAAAGTACTTTTATCTTTGATACTTCAAGTATTTTTAAGTACTTTCTCTAACACTGCTTAAAAGAAACATGTGCAACTTGTGTGCAACTTATATATACTTATTTCAGCATTTCGTTAAATATCCAAAGTCATAATTTATCTTGCATTTCCTGTCATGCAGATCGAAGTCACACTGCAAAAGAAGACATACTTTAACTACTTACTGTATATCCACAGTATCTTTCTTTTTCCTCAGAGTTTCCTTGCAGGAGGTCAAGTATCTCAGGGGATAAAATACTGAGAGCACATTTCAATCTGAGTGGAAACAGGGACAACATTTTTTCTCCCAGAGCCTCCAAATCTGTCCTCCACTCTCAAATCTTGACCTGCAGATTGACAGCTTAAATTTTTTTGTGCTCACTTAGTTTTGTCACTTATGAACTTCCACGTTTTTCAGTGTGTGCCAGTTTATGTTTGTGCATGATAGAGCGAGAGAGTCAATCAGCCTGCCTGTGTTTCTCTGCATGAGAGGATTTCACTCTGAGTGAATCCGCAGAATGAGAGCAGTTATTATTGCCGGGAACCTGCAGGCAGATTGCAATGGCAGCCGGTTATCAGTGCACCTCACACTCTAAAAATACCCTCCAGATGACATCCTTTTGTGCCCCTACCATCGCCCCCTTTCTCCAGCCATCAGCTCTGCTCCACTTACGGCACAAAATGAATCTCCTTCCTGCTTGGCAGTCGTCTGCTCTTCTCCTTCAACTTAATGTGGCAGTGAGGAAAATAAGTGGCAGACTGGGGAGTTGTAATGCTGTTTTGTGTTGTTCTCAAACTCCATTACTGCGCTCAAGCTGCTGTCGGTTGAAAGCAGACACACTGTGCCCTTTTCTCACTTTTTTTAGCCATGATGTTCAGTCAATCTGTCGGTCCAACACTGTAGTAAAATGTCTTAAAATCACTGAGTGAACTGCCAAGAAATCTGCCACAGACATGCACAATCCTGGATGAACTTTACATCGGTTATAAATTTCGTCTGATTTTTCACACTCTAATACTGTCTGTGCCTTCAAATGAGCTCCTTGTTGAGAGTTTGTCTGAAAGATCCGCTGATGTTGATAAGACGTTGCTAAGCCATGGAGGATTTTTTTCCTAATTTTGCATTTAATTTGCTTTCGATTAAACTGTTGATGGCTAGCCAGTGGCTGATTGTTGCCATGGTTACTGCTCTGCTACAGTGCAGCCTGTGAATGCCAGCTACAGACGATCTCTGCAGTCCTCAAACTGTTTTTCTAAAAAATATCTTCTTTTGGGCATGAGTTTATACATCACTTAACCTTGAGGTGAGATTGTTTTGTCAGCTCCTGTTTCCAAGATCAAGACTGAACTTTGAACCTCATCTTGTAATATGATGACCTCAGATCAATATTCTGCGTTAAATGCCAAGTCAAGTGATGTTTTTGTTCCTGATGCAGATGAAACTCTCTTAGAAGACTAAACTCTTAGTACAAAGAGAAGGAAATGGTAGAAACTTTAAGAAAGCTCCTCTCTTCTTAAACAGCTGGAGGTCCCATAGTGGAAAATATAACACTGTCATTGTAATTTAACAATATGATTGCAGTGTTGTTTGTCCAACACTGACTATAACAAATCCAAAACAAGATGTTGTTTCGTGTCTGATGTATATTCGGTCCAAGAAATGAGTCCAGCTAAGTCCAATATGGGTTGTGCTTTGGTGTGTAGCCATAATTGGGATCACGCAGAGTAAGGCAGTAATTGCTGCAAAACTAAATTCATCATTGTGATAGCTGCAGAAGTACAAAGAAGAGCGAGGCTCCCTGCAACAGCACAAGTAGAGGATCAGAAAATCAGCTCTAAGATATTGTTGCAGCTCATCGATGCCGCAGCAGCTGTTTTCCATCAGATGCTTTAAAGTCTCGACCCAAACAAAGCAGCAGTTTTTTCCTCTCTGAAGAAGACATATAGGTCTCTTGAACAGACAATTTAATGTAGTTAGTGTTGTGTGTTTTTCACAAATATATAACTTCAAACACCATAACAACAAGCTAAAGTCCCACATTTGTGCAGTCTGTGTGCTGAATTATAAATCAATTACATATTAGGAGAAAAATATTAAGTGATCACTGTGTATGTATGTGTGTGGGGAGTGGTTATGCAGAAAACTGATATGACCTATTCACTGTGGGACACATGAATGCTGAATTATTGATGTCCTTACTATGAAGTATATACTCAACAAAGGATTCAGCTGTCTTACAAGGATACTGTGCACATTTATGTACCATAGCTTTAATTATATAGAGTTAATTTTATGCCTTGGAAATTATACTTTTAATTTATTAGTGCTGCTTTCATTGATTTTCTTATGGCTACTTGGGGGCTGCAGAAAAAACAGTAAACCCAACACTGAGATATAAAAATCTTCTTAAGCTGTTATTGCAAACGTGTTAGGAAACAGTTACCTTATCACACATTCAGCAGATAGTAACATTAGCATTCATTTGGAGTCTGTCCACTTGATGAATGTCATTTCTTTTCTCCCCTTTTAGCTTTGTTTTGGCTTCCACCTAGTCTAATCGCTCTAAACACTCCACTGTGTTCAACTACTAGTCGTAAACTTTGTCTTCTTTGAAATTCGGTGCTGGACAGATAGTGTTCATTTGGTTTGAAAACAACTGCTTTTAGCTTCAAACAAGGTTGATTAAAGCACGGAAACTGAACCACAATGGTAAGATTTCAGACTGTAAATCCAAAACAGTGAGCTGAAAGATGATAAAACACATTCTCCGTCAGTTAATACCAGCAACATTTTTCACAGTATACATACCATTTGATCCATTTTTAATGCTGTATAAAATATTGATAACAGTATCTTTAAAGACTATTAACTGCCCATAAAGGCTACACCTTCTGCAGCACCAGCAGGTCTTGATGCTTGTCTTTCTGGCAGCCAAAGTGACTTCCATTCTGGTGTAAAATTTTTGTCTTTTTCAATATTTTCAAGGTTATTCTCCTTGCCACGGCTCAGAACAACAACACTCTCGCTTACATAAGACCTACAGCTGTATCTCTGCATGAATGTGAAGGCCATCGGTGGGCAGTTCTACACTTTCTGTGGCACTGCACTGTCGCACAGCTCTCAGAAACAGTTAGCATCCGCATGACAGCTGATGGATTCCAGTAATTTCAAGAGTGATGAGTGAGAAGTGGCACAGCGTGGGAGTGAGGAGGTAGAGCATGTACTCCAATCACAGCTGAGCTTCTCTCAAACAGTGGCTGCACAACACTCTGCAATCAGTTTCTCTGGGTTTTCCACTTTTTTCTGTTCCTGGATATTTTCTCTCTTTTTAGCTGAACTCAGTTACTAAAAAATTCACATCTTTGGTAATTTTCCTGTCTAGCTCTCTTTACTTCCGTTTTGTGATAACGTAGCACAGCCACACTACATCTCTGCACTGTCCTCCACTGTTTGCTCTTCTCCCACCTTGCAGATGTGACATTTGTGTGGGTTAGGTCGCTAAAGATAAGCAAAATATTGGCTGTATTTCATGCTAAATAGCAACTGATAATATATTCAAATTAAATTCATAGTTAAGTTTATTCAGTACAATGTCAGCAGCTATGGATAAACAAAGTGCTGCTGTCAGTGATTTCCAGAGCCAAAAGAAGACAGACTGTTGGATTTATCCGTCATGTGGCCAGAAACACAGAAGTGCTTATTTACTGGTTGCTGAAATGCCCTCCTTTCACAACTTTCCAACTTAAAAACTGTGCATCCAATAACTTTCTGAGCCTACAATCCAACAAGCAAATCCACTTCATGCGGAGACTGGCCACTTGTGTCGGGGTGAGAAAGTATGTTTAAAACCCGAACCTCTCTCTTCAGCTGTCTTTTTTTAATTATCTGCATAGTTATTTCTGGCACTTTTTGTATGTGGAAACGAGTGCAACACTATAAATGTCTTCCAGGAAAGACTGTTCAAAAGTCTGTGCTGTTATTAAACGACTAATCACATCTTGCCTCCTCATCACATTGATAGTTTTCCATCCTACCTTTGATGGGGCCACTTCAAACACCTATAAACATTTCTGTATGAACTCGTGGGTCAAACTTGTGGGTCATACTCTGGTCATACTCAGTTTGTAATTTTAACATTTTACAGATTCTGTATGTGCATCTAGGGTCAGAAAATCATTGCTGCATTGCTGCATATGGGGCGAAACTTCAACAGTGTTGCAGCTGTGTCAGAGTGTCATGTCAAAATGGCAGCATCAAGCACATCTCATCACCTCACTGAGCGCACTACAACAAGTCAGATGGTGTTTGTTCCTTTTCCCTCTTAAAAATCGAGGAAGACCAGACATACCTGAGAGCAGGAGAGCCTAACGTGGCAATTACAGCTAAACACCAGCTGTTCCAGGATCCCCACCAACATCTGGAGCCACCGGAGCGGTCCTCATTACCAGCGAGATTTCATATTTTGCCCCGCGTCCTCTCGTACATCTTACTCACTCTCTCAGACGAGGACTTCCTGTGGTTCAGGCTCTCCAGGGACATTTGCTGCCAACTGCTCACACATTACAAGCTTCAGGCGACGCGGTTACACTCCAGCTGTTGCTGTGCCACAAAGCACCATCACAACATCATTCAGTGCGTTCTGGATAACTACATTTGATATTAATTATGTGACAGTATGTCTTCTAAGAGCAACCAGGTGTTGATTAACAAAATTTTAAGTGTTGATTCATTTGAAGTCTAATTTTCTAGGACAGTTTCAATTAAAGCAGGGAAACCTTGACTAAAAATCTGTAAACATAATTGGTCAAATCCATAAGAGTTCTTGAATAATAATATATTCAGATTTAGATTTATGTTTTAAATTTAGTTTAAGAGGTTTCTATAACTTTGGAATCTATTTTCCATTCATGGGTTTAACTTCTGATGTGAAATTTCTTTATTCTAAATGGCTTTAAAAGGTTATAAAAATCTTTAACATCCTAAAACCTGTAGACACTGAGCGATCAGTCATTCTTTCCTCTCATTTCCATCCGCAGTACCGAGTGAGTTAGCCACGCGTGACATGGGAGCTGTGAAAAAGAATGTAAAAAGTTAATCTTAATACACATTTTCAGTATTTTATTGCTTTCCACCAATCTTCCTTACTTCACATTACACTGTTATGAGTTTCTCTCCTCTGTGTCAAACCCCAGCTACAGTAATTGCCTTGGTAACAGAAACACCGCCTCCTGCTCCTCTCATAAAAGCTATAAATCACTCTGCATCCTTAAACCACATTAGGAATTCTGCAACATAATGCCTTTCCTCATTTGTGAAGTCAGTACAAACAGTATCTCCAGTCTTCAGCTCAGCCGCCTGTAGAAGTGTCAGAGTGTCAAGCTACTGAACCCTCTGGCCGCTGATTAATGAGTCTCCCTCCTCGCTCAGCCTGCAGCCCTCTTTAAGTGCCACTGGGCTGTCATTTGTTTTCTTTTCTGAGTCACCTGAGGGGACGGTGCTGGAGTGAACCCATATGCCACATTTGGATGTGTTGCTCGCTGGATGATAAACGGTTTGTTTCCTGGTGGTATACATTAATTATAGATAGGCACTTAGATAGGCGCTACTAATTAACAAACACATCTCTGAAAAACAAGCTCAGCTTACACGCAGCAAAATGTGAAATTTATCAATGCCAACATGGCTTTGGCAACATCAAAACAGATGCAGTGAGATGAATTTTCTTTAAATTGATTTATCGACAAATTTTGCAGCTCGAGATCAGTTGTTGCTAAAAATTTATACCCAGTAACTGCAGATGAAACTTTAGCATAACAAACTCAACAACAACAACAACCATCAATCACTCAACAACAGAGATAGATAACATTTGCTTGCTAATAGTCTTATATATGAATAAATAGAAAAAGAGATTGTGTACGAATTGGCTGACATAGCTGACCCGATGATTTATAAAATGGTGTTCAATAATAAAGTAAATTTGGAAGTGGATTTTGCAGAAATTCTTTACAAATAAATACAAAATATAAAACAAATAAAATAAACATAATATTCTGATACTGGTTGTGATACCTGAATCTGCCAAGACCAAACACCGATCCCATTCTAGCTCGATTAAAAACCCAAAACCTATTATTATTGTAACATACGTAACATAGACATTCAACAATAGACATTCAAGTTGCTGGTGCAACCTAATTTAATTCACTTGTTTGAACCTAGTTAGTGGTTGGAGTGCAGGGTTTGACACATAAACTTGAGGATGGATTTACAAACAGCTGGTGCAACCAAATCCTGTTCCTAAATGTGATGTGCGACCATAAATTCAGGCTAAAGAACCAGAGAGAATGGTGAACACTACAGAGCAAAGTGTGATATCTTGTAGAATACATTTACATTACACTGACAGCCACCTAGGCAGAGCATGCAGGGGTCCATCACCTGCAGGAGAGGAAAATGTTCAACCAACACTGAAACACAGTTTGGGCTGCAGTGAGATTGACTGAGAAACCCTTAAGGTGCCTGCCACAGCTGAGCATAGGTGAGTGTTAAATTTAATTTCCTTAATAGGTTTAGTTTAATCTCGCTGTGAGCCTCCTCAATAGTATTAGATGCATCCGTCTGTGGAAAATGCAAGTTACATGCAACGGCTAGCGTGTTTTGTCACACATCACTGGATCTCCTTTAGGCTGTTTAAACATGTGTTTTGCATGTTTGGTTAAGCCTCTTTGTGTGTGCGTGGTCATCCATTTCATTAATAATCAGATACTGGTTCTGTGTCTGTATTGCTCTGCATGTGTCTGAGTCTGCAATAAGTGATTCCCCTGGCTTATCACTGCAGTGCTTTAAGGTTTACGGGCAGCAGAGCTGCTGTGTCGCAGTGTGGCGTGCGAAGGAAAGGGAAGGGAGGGAGTGATGCACTGAGTGACATAAGAGAAGGAGGGCGGGGTTAAAACTGGATCAGTCGGACAGTGGGTCAGTGGGCCGGGGATAGCACCACCGATTCTGTTGAGCTCAGCTTACAATCCGACACCGTGACTCATCACAGGCGAAACAGTTTCCAGATTTTAGAGTCCTGATCTTTATGACCTGATCTGACACTTTATAACTTCCACTGTGGGCATATATTACTGCATCCAAAGTAATGTCAGTGTCAGTGCTTTAAGATTATCTCACTGAGGGTTCTTTACACTGAATGAACTTTTAAGCCATTATGATATCAAATAGCTTGAATCCCCTGTGAATCTTTGCCTCATTTGCATTTTTTAATGCCAGATAAACTTGTTAATACTTCCAAATTCTTAACATTTTGCAGACTTTTTATCATCAGTCACTTCACGATGCAGTTCAGTTATGATTCAGAGGGTCAAGATTCAAGTATTAAATGCATCGTCATGATCCTGATGTACTGCGATGCATCTCAGTTTTGGATTTCTATACATGTTTTCTTTTTCCCCTATCAGTACATGGAGTACAGCAGATGGAGACAGATTACCTGGCTCCATCTGCTGCCTCTATTTGACAAGAATCAGCTGCACCTGAATCAAAACAACCAATGAGAACAGAGTATCTGACAGACCTAAACAAACCAAAACAACAGATTACAGGCAGGATAAGTAATCAGAAGAAAAGCGATGAATAAAAAGAGAGGTAAAAACAGAGGATTAGACGTAAGGGGGGGCTTTACAAACTGTACAACATCATACTTGAGTAAGAGGAGCAGGAATGTATACTAGCTCTACTTTTCAAAATAAGAGCACCTTCAGTCAGAGCTGCTGTTATGTTATATTTAGTTATGGCTGGGGGAATGCAGAGCTCGTGCAGTGCTGAAAAACATTTAACAGACAGGGGAAGAAAAGAGGTCAGAGATATTCAAATGAGAATCACTTCATCTGTCCCTCTGCTTGTGCTGGTTTTATTTGTGTGCAGAGAGGATGTGCCACATTAAAAGAAGATCTGCACAAGTGTCTATTCATTTAATGGAGAAAGTGCATTTGTTTGCATATTCTGTTTGGCTTTTACAGTGCAGTGGGGACAAGTTCACCCGGGTTTTGCATGCAGTTGATTAGTTCAGGAGCGTGCCTGGTTAATAGTGTACAGCCTCTTTATGAGGCTCCGTAAATGTGTCAAGCATCAGCAGGGGAAAGCCAACTCCTCTGGTCCCTCTAATTGGATTTACACGTGTGCAAGAAGGCCTGGATTCGTCTGGAACAAAAGACTTTACTCTTCTCATCCTCCACGGTCCATCATCTTGTTCAACATTTTCAGTTCCCTGACTTCCACGCTGGAGGAGAACTAACAGTGCAGCCACAAAACAGCTCGCTCGTTACGCTAAACAGTTTAGGAAGAGGACAGCGTAGATTTAACCAACTCTGCAGCATGAAGGAAAAATCAACACATATTGTACATAATGCTCTGCTGTACGAACAGCCAAATTTGAGATTAGGGTTAGAGTTAACACTAACCCTAACCCTTGCTGGAAGCATTTGGGTTCAGATATTCATGTGCCCCTCAGGGATGAACTGTAATAAATTTGTGGATCCTTTCACTTTCCCCCCAGCGCCATCAGCAGGTCAAAATGATTTTGGTTTTCGGCCTTATACCTTCAAAAGATTGACAGTCCCATCACCCGTGCTTTGTTTAGTGCTAATTAGCAAGTGTTAGCATGATGGTGAACCTGATAAAATATTATTCGAAACTGTGAGCATATTGGCATGCTGCTGTTTGCATTAAGCCCAAAGCACATCTGTGTCTACGTAGTGTGCAGCTTCACAGAGCTGTGTTGTTTGTTTCTGGGTTTTTTTGTGTTCTCTTTCTGTCTAAAAAAAAAAAAAAACAGAGAAAAACATTTTCATTATCTTGTGCACAAAACAAACAAGGCTGTGACCACCAAGAGATGCTTGCACAGAAAGCAGGCTTTATTTTGAATGTATTGTGCTTCAGTTGCTTCTTCTCTCCCCTACTTCATGGTGATGTATAGTTATTAAAGGTTGTTTTTTTCTGAATACTCTGTGATCCCAGAGGAGGAAGAACAGAAAGCTACAGACCAAATCACCCTCATCTTTGCTCACAATGTCCGTGAAACATTTGTCCAATCTAATTTAAAAGCAGCAATGATTCTCTCTGTTTGTTTTATTTCATTTGCGACACAATATGGATGATTCACCCAGCACAGCTCCCTGCCTCCACACAAACTTCAAATGTATTAACACTAAGAGCCCCGAGGAGACCATTAACGTTCACACGTGCTGGCATTAATGTTGACACTTCACTGTGCACATCTGAAAGTGAAAGCAAGAGGTGTTGAACACCACGTGACATTAAAAGCAGTGGAATAAATAAACTCATTTGCTGATAATGGCATATTTAATGGCGAAACATCTGAAACACACAAATGACTGTTCATCTGTGGCATAATGGAGATGACAAACCCAGTTTCCTTCAAAATCAGATTTAAAGATGCTGTTTTGTATCTTTGAGGGATTATTGTAATGTGTGTGTACATCAGCACAAAGGCTGATGCGAATGCTTTCAAATGGCCTCAAGTCTATTGATTCCACTGCAACGTTACTCCAGGTTATCTGATTGGTCAGACATTTATATCTTGATCTGCACGCATAGGCTCTGCTTTCCTGCAGTGGAGTGAAATTAAATTTGTGGATGACATCTTCCAGATCCTGCAGTGACGCAGACTTCAAAGTTCATATTTCAGGAGTGATCAGTGATAGAAACAAATCTATTTCATTTCATTTCACATTAATCAACATTTTGTAAACCTGCCAAACTTCCTTCTAAAGATAATTTAGTTTTCCTTTATATTTTTGCCTTTAGTGTTCATTTCATATAGTTTGTTAGATTTTTTATATATATACCCATTTTATTGTTTGTATTCTATTCTAATTTAAATATTGTGATATGTCTTTATGTATTTTCAGTGTGTGTGCCATGGAGGCGGCTACAGTATTGCATTTCACTGTGCAATCCTGTTTTGTATGATGAAATAAAAGAAACAATACAAAAAAAATTCAATCTTATTAGCTGATATATTACTTTTCAACTGCAAAACAATATGTACATTTAAGAAGGCATGGTACCTGAGAACAATTTTGACGTATTTCACTTGAATGTTAAAGTTTGCATTACACACAATCTAATATGTATATAAATATATAATAGCCAGTATAATTGTATAACAGTCACAGGGAACATTTTCCTGCACTGAGCATTGTTACTTTTAATACTTTAAGTACACTTTGCTGATTGTACTCAGAGTTGCAAAGGTAACATTTTCAGTGTAGGACTTTTACTTGTAATGGAGTATTTTTATAGTAGTATAATAGTATTTATATATGTATAGTATTATAGTATTTTTAGTTAAGGATCTGAATACTTCTAACATGAATCTCTGTGTGATAGTCTCGGCTTTCACACACAGATGCAACAACTCACACTGTTTCCCTCCCTGTAGGGCCTGCGATGTTAAAATAAAATCATTCCTGCTCATATTTATCCATAAACAGAATGAGGCTCTTATATAAGGCGGATTTTCATGTTTCTAAGAATGCCCAATGCCCATGTATGTACAGTCATTCATGACTCAGTGACAGATGATGCTCACACAAGCCTCTGCTGGAGTCTGAGAGGCAGGAAGGATTGTTGGTAGCAGTGGGAGGACAGGACAGGCAAGTGAGAGGAAACAGTCTGAATAGCGAGAGGTGGGAGGCACACAATTGCGAATCATTCACGGACAGACACCCACACAGACACACACTCATCGAAACCCATAAAAATATGGTATTTACGTAACGAGCCTCCTGCCTTGAGCAAAGTACGTGAGTAAATTCGATCCCTTTTACAAAAATAGACATGTCCTTTGAAACAGACACCTCTTTCGGATGTGATGTAAAAGGTTTCCCTCGTCATAACGCACCTCTCGGGAAACTGAGCGTTAATGCTGGCAGCCGCATTAAGCTCTGATTCACAAAGATGCCTCATTGAACTAACAGAGATAAACTGAAGTTTTTCAAAGTTATTTTTCATCCACGAGCTTTGTGGGGCAATTTTTTTTTTCTCACAGACTTTTGAGAAAATCCTAAAATAAAGATTATAATGCTTTGAAATGAGCCAACCGGCTTCCAAATTAATCATGAGCATATATCAGAGAAGATTTAGAAATAATTTATGAAAACCAAAACGGGAAAGACATCCCATTTCCATTCTTTATACTTACTGTAGTGCCCTGTATCTTCTGATGTTTGAAACAGCTATCGCTAATCTAGAGAAAAACATCACGTTTCACAGCAGGACTTTGGTGAAAAAGTACAAACCTCATTACAAAACACAAAACAGATTTTCTTAGATGAAGATGGTAATTATTCTCTGGTCTACTTACCAACTGTTTACATTAAGCAAGGAGAAACTCACTGAAGATTTGGGGTCGTTTGCAACCAACATAATTTCTTTTTATTACCACAAATCGAGAACATTCACCAGGTTGGTTTAGTTATTCCTCTCTCCACACATCCTTGTGATTTAGCAGGGCAAAATCCACAATCCTTGCTCAGTGCAAAAAAAAAAACAAAACAAAAAAACACCAAACTGTTGAGCCAAAGCTAACACAAGGCTGCTGCCGTCTGTCTTTTTGTGACTTGTTTTTCCCTTCACCTTTTTTTCCCCCTCTTTGCTGCAATCTGTTGCAATCCCAGTTCATCACAGAAACAAAACTCAACTGTAAATTTTTAAAATATTGCTCACAGCCATGATGGACTGTTTTGTCAGGGTGTGCTTTTTAAAGAGGGTGGTGGATTCCCCCCCCTGTAGATGCACAGGTATCCACGACCTAAAAATTTCTGTACATCCCTACATAAGTAAGCGTGCACTTTAAAAATTGAACTGTTCTGCTATACTTTCCTGTCATGACGAGAACAGGAAGTCTGAGCTGAGTTGAATTGGCATAATTAAGCATAATTAAAAATACAGAAACAGCGAGTAGGTGGGTGTGCTGAACTGAAAGTACACAACTGGCTGTTCTTGATGTGATGTGATGTGACACAGATAGCAAAGAGGAGCATGTGAAATATAAATGAGAATAGTCTGCTTCCATTAACAACAACAAAAAAAAAAAACTCTCCATAGCCTCAGCCATATGTGTACTTTTGGTTTTTCAGTGTGTCTGTGTAGTACAGTGTGAGGGGTCTAATATTAGTTCAGGGTAGACCTACTGTACGATGACATTTTAAATCTTTCAGTGATGGTCTGTGTTGTAGTTTGTGGTGCATTAACCAGAGAGGCTTTCCAACAAACTCAGCTGTCTTTGGCCCATTTAAGCTTCTATTTCCGAACAGGCCACGAATAGCACCTTGTGGTTAGAGGTAAGCTTGGCCTGTGAAGCTCAGGGTGTTAAAGGAACATCCCGGTATTTTTCAATCTTGGTCATGCACCACTCTCACGTTATTATCGTCTAGACCGCAAAACTACTCATGTCGGCCTCTTAGTCGTCAAGTCAGAGATGCTGTGAATCACTGAGAACTATTTCTGACTTTGTGTCATGGTCCATCTTCCTGTCCCTCCTCTCCAGCCATGTTTCTGGTCCCCCATACCTGTCTTTTGCCATTCTCCATCCTTCAACCTAAAGACTTTTCAGGCCCTTCCTGCAGCCACACTCATCTCTCTGACAATCACCTCATTCCCCTCACCTGAGCTTCCTTTCCCATCTCCCAACCTGCTCTTCATTCCCTCATCAGCCACACTTACTCTCACATCCAGTACTCCTTTGTCAGATTGTCAGTCTGACAAAGGGACTCTTTTATTCTGTGTGTTTTTATGCCTGTTTCCCGTGGTAAATCTTGCCTGTATGTGCCTGTCTGCCTGCCAGTAAGACTCTGATGTGGACTTTTGGTCCACATCAGCTCTGCCTCGTCCTGTCTGCATTTGGGTCCTGTTCTGCTCTCTTAAAACCATAACATTTGTTGAAAAGACCTGCAGAAATGTGCACAAACTGCAAAGCCACAATCGCAATCACAGTTACCTCTTTACAGACTTTAAATTCACCTATTCAATTAGTTTGTATCCAGTTTAAAATACGTAAAACAACCGAAGTAGCTCATTTAAGCCATTTAAATGACAGGGCTGGTAGTTTACTCTGCTTTTCCCAGTCAGGATTATGTGAATGCATCATTATTCTCATATAACTGTGGCCAGTCTGACTAATGGGTCATGCATACTTTTACTTACTACTTTACTACTCCTACACTTTGGTCAGCCAAGAGACCAGTGTTTGAAATTATTTCAGTAGAAGTTAACTTCAGCTGGAAAGCAATAGGCCTCAATGATAATGGTGTGCAAAATACGCATGACTGATATAGAACAGATACGATTATGAGTAAAAGGGCATAAGGTTGAAAAGTACCTAACTTTAACAGACTGTCCTTAATGATGCCATTGGTGCCTCTTGTATTTTAAGGACAAGGACTCAGTGATACTGTAAGGTGCTTTATGTGGACACTTACTAAATACTGTGGCAATGAATGAATAAACTGGCACTGAATGTTGGGCTGTTTTTTGTGTGTAAATTTAAATAAACCAATGATTTATGCTTCCCACAAGACGTATGCTGATTTCCAAGAAAAATATAAATTCAACCATTCAGTTACAACCCTTCACTGAAATTCATCCAGCAAGGCCAATGCCAAGACTTAACTGCTGGCTTTCTAATGTCCTTTCCTGTCGAAGCTGGTGTTCACCTCTTATTGCTCCCCGGGGAGCTGCTGCTGAGATGGGGGGAGGTATCAATGAGCAAACCAGTGGATCAATGGTCACCAAGCCAACCTCGCCGTTCTCATCTCGTGCCTGTGGGAGGTCAAATCTCAGTGGCAGAAAGGACAGATTTACAGGGAGATCTGGGTGTGGCTGGCTGTGAAATTGAAAGAAACTTAAGGAAAGATGGAAGGAATGGAGTAAGCAAAGAAACAAAGAGAAAGAATAAAGTAATCTATAGTATTTCATGAGCTTGATGTCATGGAATAAAATAAAAATACTGACTGAATAGACTACCTTTTGGTTTAAAATGAACAGAAATTATTGTAAAACCTACTTATTTGCAGCTTTCTCTTTCATCCCTCTCGCGCACATAAGTTTTAGGCATGGCTGCAGTATATCCTGACCTTGGCATAAATCCTGCCAAACAGATGTAACAGAAAAGCTGACAAATGTGTAAATGTATTTTTTAACCTGGATCTTAGTTTCAACATTTTGCATGTGGATAATGCAGACTTTGCCCTAACCACCTTTGTTAGATTTGTGAAATACTACTTAAGCGCAATAAAGTAAATTGGAGCAAAAAGTACAATCCTTTTAAAATCTCCAGACTCGATGCTTTTATGAGTCCAAACAAAAGTAAACACGGGAAGTAGCTGACACCATAGTTACAATAGCTAATTCATTGGGGCTTCTGTAAAAATAATACATATCTATTTCATTTAATATGTGTCATGTGTTGACTCAATAGAGATAGCAGATATTACAAAACTGTCCTGAAAAACATGGCTTAATTTCTTTGCAGGGCTGATAATTGCTGTGTGCATACGGTGCATACATCCAGAGCAAATATGCAATAAAGTTGACCACAGGAATAACACAAGTTTCTCGAGTTATCTTGTCTTGTGGGAAAAGTTTGTGAGTGCAAATGTAGTAGACTTATTTGATCAGTGGATCACATAGCAGAGTTTGGACTTTGTATTACATTACATGTTGAGTAACAGCAAAACTGCTTCCTCCATCACGCTGAGATTTGAAATCGCATCACTTGCTTTATGAGTCCTGATCCCTGAGGTTATACAGTGCGGAGATAGAGGGGACTTAAATTTCACCAACTGTAGTTAATGGCTCTTCATATTTGATAAAGCTGTTTAATGGGTTTAAATGTCTCTGCTTCAGGCTGTAGTAAGAGGGCTGCTCCTCCGTTCATCACAACTCCCAATGGACTTCCCATGCTTTGTGCCTGCTGATGGATATCGCCATCAAACTTTCATTGGGCCGGAATTTATTTTTTTCTCCCATTTTTTTTAAACACAGTCCAGGCATCTTCCTCCCCATGAAGAATACTAGTGTTGGCTGAAACATCATACGCAATTTTGGGTTTTTTTTTTTTTGCATTCTTGTGCTCCATTTTCCTGCACCTTTTCTGTTTTCACTTAAAATGGGGAGGTAAACAAAGGAGGGCCAGTAATAAAGCCTGCAGTAACAAGAGCTGATTCCATTAGCGGGGAGTCCCTGCTGGATGCCGGGTGGGGGCTGGGAGAGGGACTGAATGTGTGGACTGAGGCTCGTGAGGTACACTGCAACTGTATTGTCGAAAATGTTGCAGGTTAAGATCGCATAAAGAGAAGAGGCGAGGGAAAACAATTCGCTGTCCATCTGGGGTTCCATTAATACACTGCCCAGCACCAATTTCTGGGTTAGTCAGAGGATTACATCAGAGTTAGTCCTTGGAGGAGAAGGGGAAAGGTGGAACTGGTTAATAAAGAAAAAAAAAACAAAGGCTCTACACTAAACACTGAAGGCTTGTTGAACTACACAGTTATATTATTTAGATAAATTATCCCTAAAGACACATTGATTTTCGTGTGGCTCACCTAATTTCAAACATGTCACATAATTTTTATGCTTTAGCCCACAGGACCTCAGAAACTCATATATTTGACTGATTGCATGTTTAAAGACGGTACAAAGAACCAATATTCTACATTCTGTAGCCAATCCTCAGGTTTCTCTGGGTTAGGAGAACATTGTGTGACTCCCCGTGCAACAGGAGCTCTAGGTTTAGCAGCAAATCCCCATCCTAGTTGGAATAAAAAAAAATCATTAGGCTATTAATTGCAGCACAGATTCCCTGCAGAGCATGGCTGCTTTGCACCGCAGATGTGGCGAGTGATGCTGCACGTGGAGGCCTTTCCCTGCTCACATGTCTCTTTATGCAGCCCACACATTCAATAAAATGACGTTGACACTTTCTCTGGTGTTGCTCTCCACTGGAGATGCATCAGCGCACTGTCGATTCACTTGCTTTTTTGCGTGGGAATTCACAATAACTCTGACCCTGACCCCTCTCATAGGAAGGCTGTGTGCAACAAGCAGATGGAGAGAAATAACCACCCAGCACTTTAATGTATTGCAGTTGCAGTTTCAGCTGCCTTGGGCTTTGTATTTTCACTGACAACATGGCACCGAGAGGCAAAGAGCCAATCCAAACCAGTGGCTAAGAAACACATCATTATGGCATTCCTCTTGCTCCCTGCACAGAAATGCAATATTTAAACTCAACATGCAAAAATGTGAACAAACACTGTTTTTTCTCTCACACAGTGGTTTCACTGGATCATTCCCTGATGGCAGTAATGCTGCATGTCTTGACAGAAAGCCCTGCAAATGTGTTGTGAAGAGGTACTGTATGATCTCTGAGTCTCTTTTGATCTCATTTGCATCCAATCTAAAGGTTAGAAACTTGTGATCAGAAGAATCAAAATTTGAATAATGTTATCTGCTAATTGAAATAGTCACTCCACTTGCTGAAGTTTTCCTAACTAATGCACACAACAAGCTGTAAAGTGTTTCTATATTCTCCCTGAATTAAGGTCAGATGGGTGGCTGAATGCGACACGGCCACGTGACCTGTGTAACATTTACATGTTAGTAAAAACCTCTGTTTTCTCTTTACCCTCCCACTTCTTCAGGGCATATCATTCTTGATGCCAAAATGACACTTTAATAACTACCAACAAAAACATCTCAATGTTTTTGTTTACCATCATTAATTCTGAAGCATATTGAGTTTAGAAAATGATAATCATAAATACGCAGCATCATTCTCAGTTTCTTCCCCCGAAGGCCTAATTTGCAAATATTGCATCAGGAAAATGTATTTTTCAGGTCACTGTAAAGGGCACAGATGGTGCTGAATCCATAAACATGAGTTTATCTGAAGTTATAGAAGATGCTGCAATACACTATGATATCCGGAAGTCAGCAGAGTGACCTTGGGCTTTTGTCACCCAAAGTGCTCGTTCTGCTACAGAGAACCATCACAGCAGCTGGTGATAATGTGAGCACTGTTGCATAAGGAAAGGTTATTGGAGGTGAAAGTGTAAGTGATCTTTTGACTGCCAACAACAAGTTTGATGCAGAAGTTTCTGAAAGTTAAGTAAAGCCATGAACTTTGCCAACTTAAGATGCATTATATAAATAGTCCAACGATGATCTCCATGTTGGATGAATCCACACTTCACAAATGTCCAATTAAGTCCCAACGCAGGAAGCAGTATGCCCTGTATTTAGCAAGGCAAAAAGTAAAGTGTGAACTTTTCCAAATCTTAACCAAGTGTTTTACTAACTTTAAACTTGAACACATGTCATTTGGAGACTGATGTCATCCAAAGTGGTGTGTGTAAAAAAGCCTAAAAAATAGAAAATGAGCTTTCCTCCATTTCACAGTTCCAGATAGCAGTGCTGGCAAAATCATTATTTAATACAACATCTGTACAATGTCTCATTGGTCAATGTCATGAACCAAACGTGAAATGTGTCATACCAGGCAAGAGAAGGATAAAAATTTAGATGTGCAAGTTGTCCTGAAACGATCAATTGTTGAGCTTGATGCACATTTTTGTTTGTTGGGTCACACCATTATTGGGCTAGCATCATGTAGTCTGAACACAGCATTAACCATAGCAATTTCACAATATAAAATGTTTTTATTATAATTTGTTCAATAATCTTGGAAGACACAGACTAATTATGTTGTCCTGTTTATACTGTAGGGGCGTCAGATCAGAAGACACTTATATATATGTCATTCTAGAGGGTGTGGACAAACAATGACATTTAATCTGGAGGACTTGTTTATTTGCCAATCTTAAAAATCTTTAACCCTGTTGTTGCCATGCACAGACACGAGAAAAACACTGAACATAAAAACCTTGAACATTCATCATCACCTGGATGCCGCTGACAGTTCTCTTTCACTGTAAATAAATTGAAATTCTACTTTTTCATCTTTAATTCGAAACAAAAGAAGCGTCAAAGCTTTTTTAGAAAGAAAGTTTGCTTCATTGTGTAATTTTAGACTCAGTATAACCATCCACTCTCCAAAATTACAGTAACTTCATCCTTTGAGGAGTTTTAAAACCACAACTTTTCTTCTCCTCGACAAAAAACACCAGCCGCTTCTATTCTTATCTTGACAATATCACCACTGCGTCCCGTGGAGATTCCTATCTAGCCTGAGCTGTGTAGCGTAAAGCTCCTGCATTCAGTGTACTTCTTTACTCAGACGGCTTGATGCCTTTGGGGCTGCAGAGTCTGTGGTGGGAAGAGTTAATAGACTCAAGAGCAACACACAAAGGAGACTTTATCCCTTATCGATGGAGGGGCAGACTCCAATGAACCACTTGAGCTCCGAGCAGGACGATTGAACTGTCGCCTGAACACTGCTTAAACTAACAATGCTTTTCCAACAGCAGACATGCCCGCAAATTTAAAGTAAGACTGTCTGTGAAATGCGATCTTAGGACGGGCCACAACACGCTCACATCCAACAACCTTAACTGGACACAGCAGCTCTCTTCAGTCTTTGCATACTGAAGGGTTGTGCAAGAGGCTGAAGTAAATCCAATATTCAGCGTTTAAAAAGTCTGGAGGTAGGTTTTTTTTTTTTTATTTCTAAAGCCTAAACCACAAGAGTGAAAGTGGAAGGAACGGATTACATGATGTGTTTTCTTTCTCTGACATAAACTGCAATCATAACTGGGTGTAATTACTGCCTACAGTGGTAATCAAGCTTCACTACTAAAGCTTACAATTTGTGCAACATCAACTACATTATTTTGTGGGGTTAGTTTAAGGTAAAAAAAAAAAAGGGAGGTGGAGGGAACATCATACAATATACCAGACTGTGAGTAACATCAGCTGCATTGTTCTACTCTTTATTGGATAAGAAACAGCAGCAAATCCAGCCAACATTACTTAAGTGTTAATTTGCCAAACTCATGAGTTAGTCCAAATCTTAAAAGCCTTTTCTCTTTTCTCAACTATAGCTGATAAAATCTTCTGTAAGCTGTTAATTCAGCTGGCACAGTCGATGTTTGCAGGCTAGAAATAAGAAACCTGATTGCATCTACCTTGTTCTAAAATAAAGGACGCATTGTTTTAAAAGTTACTAAGAATTTGGAGATGTAAATCTGCCACCGTTACCTTCTGCAATATGTCCTGGCATTATGTGAAAGGCTTAGCAACTGTCATTTGGCTTGGCAAAAATGCCACTCTTTTCCTTTTCCAGTTAATCAGCAGCTATTTAAATTTGTCCTCATGAGGCCTCTTCGGCGTTACTGCACGTGAGGTCACCAACAAACGGGAACTTAATCACAGACTCAGGAGCATTCTGGGACGTGATCACACGAAAGTAAAAAGAAATCTGTGAAGATTTTTTCTCTCAGAGCCGCCCTGTGTGTGTGTGTGTGTCTGTTCTGGCAGCGGGAGAGTTTTGGCCCCGGCACAAAAAGAAGAAGAGATGAAATGGAGATTTTTGAAGGACTGGCTACTTGTCTGCTTGAAGGGGGCAAACAGGAAGGTGCAGCGTGGCCCCAAACTGAGGAGATTACACAGAGAACAATGTCATCATGCTGGAGGCGTCAGCAAGCAGGAGTCCAAAAATAGCTGATGGTCTTGTTACAAACATTTGGCTTGAATCAGTATTGTATTCCGTTAAATCCGGGGAAATATTTACATGGATAAACTTGCCATTTGTTGTATATTTTCACAAATGTTAGAGAATTGTGTGCAGAAACATTACCACTGCTGATAGAAAGCCTCTCAATGAATGAACAGTGTTACATAAGTGAGTTTCTAGATAATAATTATGTGGAAATATATATGTTTATGTGAGGATCATTTTATGAATAGATATAAATGTATAATTATTGGCTGTGATACCAATCATAAAACCATGTTGTCTTTTCATTTCTCGTATGTATTCAAAGTATGTTTACTTTGAATCAGCACTGTCACTGATCAAAGATTATTCACATTTACACTTGACTGATGTTTATCAGCTGGCCTGCGTTGATATACTTTAGACATATTACTGAACGCCAGACTGATTATCTTTATCAGACAAAGATGTCCATATAAATGCTCTTCCCATTCTCAATCTGCTTTACAAAATATGCAAATGTAATCACACTGAGTGGCCTCACGTTGCCCTCTGTGGGTCTCAAAAAGTGGCATTCCGTTAAATGGGATTATTGTATTTAATTTCCCTATCAACAGCCTCACTGAAGACTAAAAGCGGGAGCTCATGTTGCCATGGATGTCTTAGAGATGACTGAGGTATTTGGCCATGGAAATGGAGATGGAGGCTTTGGATACCGAAGAGAAAAAAACTTCTTTGAGTGCGGTGCAGAGCTGCTGCTTTATCTTATCGCACAAGGTGTCAGTTTCCATGTTTTCACTTTCCTCCAGGAGCGATCTTTGCTCCCACAGCAGCGGAGAGGAAAAGATTTTCAACAAACAAACAACACAATTTCTGCAAGTTTATACTGGGCAGCAGCTATGCAAAGTTGCATGGAGTTTTCTGTTTGTTGTTGTTGCAGATCCTGGTTTAATCAGTCTCAAAATAATCTGTCCTGCTGCTGTCAGTCAGAGAAATAATTAAGTACAAGGTTGAGTATTGGTAACTTACTTTAGTATTTCTTTACTGCATTGTTAAAATATTCAACATCACTTTATATGTTTTACAGCTGAACAATGCTGAAGTCATAACTGATCAATTATAACAATGTTCTGACAATAAATTAGTTTATTCAACATTTAGCTCATTTATCAGGCAGAGAAGTCAAGCACTCATCAGCCTTTTCAAATATGAAGATTTGCTGTTTTTCTTTGTTTTAAATGATTGTAAGTTAAATATCTTTTAGTCTTTTATTGTTGTTTTATTGTTGTTGTTGTTTTGACTGTTGGTTTGACAAAAGCCATTTCAAGATGTCACTGTGTACTTTGAGTTTCTGATGTGCTTTTTTCATCAGTTTATAGATATTTTATTGACAAAACAATCAATAGATTCATCAATACTGTAAAATGCTAATCATAAAGATCATGAGCTGCAGCCCTGCAGCAGCACAAGTCACTTTGTTAATGAGGATTTTACATTTAAAAAAACATGTAATAAGCTTATAAAACATATTGTAGCATATTTGTGTAAATTAAACCAAATGTAATCACTAAAATGTGTCTGATACAACAATGCATCAGTAGTGATAATCCAGTATGCTAATATAATATCATATAACATAAAGTGACGTATCTCTGAAATCTTAATTTTACCTTTGATACTTATGTACATTCAGCTGATAATACAGGACCTGTTCTTATGACTAAATATGTTTACACTGTTGTTCTGCTACTCTGTTAAGTAAATACTTATTCCACTGTCAACCTAATCGGCTTAAGAGAGCATTTTCTTTAACAATAAAATCAGTTTTCTTTGTTTTTGTGGGTTTTTTTTGTCAGAACCGTATAAAGAAAACAATCAGCAGTTATGCCTCCATAATCATAATATTAATTAATATTCATTTATGCTGTATTTAAAGGAAAGTCTGCTATTGTTTCCTCTATAATCTCCCAGACAAGTGACTGGAATTAGATGCTCAGTGGTGTCTGCTTCTATCTGTTGTTGTATCTCGTCTTAAAGCTCATTAAGGAGCCTCTCCGCACTGACAGAGGACTCATCCAATGGTTGTTTGGGATCCACCGCTTGTCCAATGGTAACCCAGCCTGAGCTCACGCAGCTCGCCCATTGGTGGGTGCTGAGTCCGTCGGTCTGCCTCCTCGGTACTGACGCCTCTCCTCTGGTCAAGGTTGCACATGCAGTGATCGCGGCAGGACGCGTCGGGAGCTCCGTTTACGCGCAGAGAGCCGAGCCTCCAGTTAGTGTCCGCGCTCCGCAGAGGAACCTCTCACGCCCCCGCAGCAGCAGCAGCCATGGATGAGATGGAGGAAGAGCTCAAGTGCCCCGTTTGCGGCTCTTTTTACCGGGAGCCCATCATCCTGCCGTGCTCCCACAACATTTGCCTGGCTTGCGCCCGGAATATCCTTGTGCAGACCCCCGACGCGGAGTCCCCACAGAGCAGCAGAGCCTCGGGCTCCGGCGTCTCCGACTATGATTACCTGGATTTGGATAAAATGAGTTTGTACAGTGAGGCGGACAGTGGCTACGGTTCATACGGGGGCTTCGTCAGCGCCCCGACCACCCCTTGCCAAAAATCCCCCAACGGGGTGCGGGTTTTCCCCCCGACTGTCCCCCAGCCTCCTCCTCAGCAGCAGCAGCACCTGCTCCCGCAGCCCGGCTCCCTGCCGCCGATCCCCCGCAACTCCTGCATCACCTGCCCGCAGTGCCACCGCAGCCTCATCCTGGACGACCGGGGGCTCCGCGGCTTCCCCAAGAACCGGGTGCTGGAGGGGGTCGTGGACCGGTACCAGCAGAGCAAGGCGGCCGCGCTCAAGTGTCAGCTGTGCGAGAAGAGCCCGAAGGAGGCCACCGTGATGTGCGAGCAGTGCGACGTCTTCTACTGCGACCCGTGCCGCCTCCGGTGCCACCCTCCCCGCGGCCCCCTGGCCAAGCATCGCCTGGTGCCGCCGGCGCAGGGGCGGATAAGCCGCCGCGCCAGTCCCCGCAAAATCTCCACCTGCACGGAGCACGAACTGGAGAACCTGAGCATGTACTGCGTGCAGTGCAAGATGCCGGTGTGTTATCAGTGTTTGGAGGAAGGGAAACACGGCACGCACGAAGTCAAAGCTCTGGGGGCAATGTGGAAACTGCACAAGGTACGTGCGTAAACATGACGAGGCTGCAGAGCTTTGTTGGCTTTCCGTGTGCGTCCTCTCTCTTTCTCTATTTCTCTCTCTGTGTCGCGTTCATTCATCATCCTCTGAGCCGAGCAACAAGTCTGCCTTGAAAATCATTCCGCTGTCTTGTCAGTAGACAGCGCAGATTCTGTCACGCCTGATTTAAATGAATGCTTCATAACGCGCAGTGCAGTCAGTAGGTGGATGAAACAAGTGTCCAGCTCACGTTTCATTCAGCCTCGTGAGGCAAAGAGAGGAGGAGGGAGGACGCGCACGTCTCCAAACTCCGCGGTCTTTGGTGCGCAAAGCTCTCGGCTCTATTTGAAATTCTGTTCACGAGTGGACAACCGGGAGCAGGCCTCCTCCGTCAACAGGAAGCTGCTCCTATCACAGCCGCGCTTCTCCTTTAAACGATGAACTCAAGTTGCACAGTGAGTCTGGCATGATTTTAGCAGCAGATTCCTTCACTCTATCTATCTATCTATCTATCTATCTATCTATCTATCTATCTATCTATCTATCTATCTATCTATCTATCTATCTGTATGTATGTATGTATGTATGTATGTATGTATGTATGTTTTACTCCTCTGCTCTGACTCACAGACCCCCACAGATCATAAGGCATGGCTACTATTGGAGTTATGCTTTAATGAGAGCCAGCAGATGGGAGCCTTTACTGTGGACCAAGAGGCTATTTTGGTAGCTGAGCTGTTGTGGGCAGGGAGGCTGCAGAGCTGAGTTTATCTACGCCTCTGCAGCAGCAACCCTCACCTCCACACTCTCAGCTTCCAGTGGTGAGGGAGGATGTGGAGCTAGATATAGATGCTCTTCAATACTCGCACGTACACACACACACATACATAGGGAGAGTGATCTCTGGTGATTTTCCATTAGAAAAACCTGAAATATGGCGGATGCATTTTTGTGCAGCCTTACACACACACACCTTCGCTTTCCAACAGGTATAGATAAGATGTTCTCGTCATTTAAAGTCAGAATTGGCTTTGGATGTCTCCAAAAACGGCCATTTAACAGACCTCCAGTCCAATCATCTCCTCTAGATGGTGGTGAGATAGTGTGTCACTTCGGATGCACAAGGCAATTGTAAAATTGATGGAAAAACGAGAGGGGGGTTGATCATTTCACTCACATCGAACTATCATCAGTTGAGAAGCTGCCGATCTTCTTCTGGTTCATCTTTCTCGGGTCCAAATGGGGGGAAAAAGGAGCAAAAGGTGCATTTTTTAGAAATCAATCTATGGATGCAGGGATATTGGCGGCAGTGCGCAGCCTGTCGCCTGTTTTTGGCTTTTATCGTGGCACCTGCTTGCTTCTGACCTGTTATCTGAAGCCGCTGCCTACAGAACTGTAACAGATGGCTGAGAGCTCAGAGCTGGCAGCGCAGAGGATGGGCATCTTTCAGAGCTTCAGGGTGTTCCTCACATAATTCATCAAGGAATGAAACTGTTCTCAACGTCTTGCAGATATATTACAGATTCTGATGCGTCACTCGTACTTGTACATAATGCACACACAGTATAGTGTAGAAACTCAAGGACGTGCCAAAATTGGTGGCACTGCTGGCTTCTTCTTAAATCTGACTGGTTGCTCTCAAGATTTTCTCATATGTTACTCACTGTTGAACTCGACTTTTGTTGGTCTGAGCCTACATTTTATAATGTTAAATTTCAGAAAACAGCTTTCACCATCACTGTTTCCAAGAACCCAAGGTGATATGTTTTTTTTATCTTTTCAACAGTCTAAAACCCAAAAGCCAGAGCCAGCCTCTTCATTTAACTAATTCATCACTAGTTTCAGTGGTCAAAAAGTTCAAATAACAATCCATAATTATTGTGTTTTGTGGATTATGTGGATTAAAGAGTCGTTGCAAAAAAATTAAGTGATGGTTTCACAGAGCAATCTGGACATTTTCAAAGTTATTGGTCAATTTTTGATTTGCATAATTAAGTCAAAACAATGTATACTGCAATTTACGTAGTATCCTGTTGATTTCTATGCATTTCTTGCACATACAGAGTGCACACAATACAAAGGGAAGCTGAAAATGAAATTTGGAAATGAACCACACAATGCACTTTCATTTGTGTTTATGTCAATTTGTTTTGGCCACTTGAGTCAAACACAACATTGACATTTTATTAACACAGCAGGTACAGGGCAACATCAGCATTCATGTGGAGTCGTATTTCTGGCCAACAAGCAAATGTAAGTGGAATACCTCTGTTTTGGTCTCCACCAACTCATGACAAAAACATGTCGCTGCTAATTGCCAGCTTGGTCTGTCTGTTGTTTGGTGCTGGGAAGATAGTGTTCAGAGAATATTTGGAAGTTTTTTACTGAGAGCAGCTGCCTTCTGCTCAGAGCAGTGAGAGTGAGTCAACACTAAAGCTGTGGGCTGTAAAAACCAGAACAATATGCTAAAAGACAATAAAGGTCTCTGTAGAGCTGAGGGGAAGTGCAGATATATGGGTTTGCTTTCATTTAACATATTAATTTTATCCATTATATATATGTTAAGCGTTGAGGTTTGGCTTTGGCCATATGTAAAACCACCCAGTACTCAAATATATGTTGTATTTATGCTCTCATCTATATCCTCCATACACCCACATACAAATACAAAGATATACATAAACACACACATCTTTCTTTTCCCTTTATACTCACAGTGATCAAAGCTGTTGGTTGTTTGATTTGATTTGATTTGACAGGTCTGTTGCATTTTTCAACATCACTGATGTACACCAACACTAAGAAACTTGAACCTTGTTTCTTAGCGACAAATCTTAAATCCGCACCTGCAGCATTTACATTTCAGAGCCCAAAATGCGCTCGCTTGTATCATTTGATAAGATCTTTTCCATTTGCCAACTGCGATTTTCTTCAAGGTTTTCGATCTGCTCCATCATCCCCGTTGTCTTGGTAAGCTGGGACAAACTGTGCTCGCTCTATCTTTTGTGAAACATTTCCCTCCTTATGGAGAAAGAGTTGAACCACCTGCCGCCATGGCAACCGAATCCCTCTTGATGTTACGCAGAGCAGCAAAGGTCTCTAAGATACCGGACCCCACGAGGAATCCATCCCAGATGCTTTACAGCCTTTCCCTTCCTTCTCCTGCAGCACATGTGTGTCTGTGAGCACTGAAATTAATGTTGCCACAGATCATTGCTCCCGTTTTTCCTTCACTGCCGTTCGCTCAGACATCTTCTCAACTTCTCTGCTGGTCTCACGGACAGTAAAAACCCAACGTGGTTTATCACCAACCGCCCCTTTCGGACTGCGTGACCGTGTCTAAACCATAATGGTAATCAATTTCATGTCTCCAAAGTCAATTTCAGTCACAAAAGACGAGCAGAGCTGCACAGTGTGACTCGCCCAGCTCTCGTCTGCCTCTGCATATTTGTGTCAGAAGATTTTATGTGGTGACAGGATGTCTGTGTTAATCTCTGTACATCACATTAAAAAGTGTAAAGGGCCATCGTCGAGTGTTAAATCTCTACATAGTGAGTGGTCTTCGGCTCTTCACGGGTGTCACAAGGGGTCGCGCGGGACCCCTAAAAGCAATCTAGGTCAAGCTCTGTTGCCTCAGTGTGTTTAGTGGCAATTAAAGGTGATTAATCACATCGGAGCTTAAGTACAAGAAGATGCGTGGGTGTGCAGAAAATAAGTAGCAGATTGTAGCAGAAAATTTGTAATTTGCCCTCTTGCCATGGTTGGAGAGATAAATCAGAGGCGGCAGAGGAGAAATTTAACCCAGATGACCCTGAAAATTTCCCTTTAATCTCTGCATGTGAGCCAAAAATGGTTGTAGAAGGGAGTAATTTGAGGAATTCGCAAACGATTTACGGAATTTTTCCCTTTTAGCGTGCACATGTGCTCCCCTTTAATGTCACCGTGTGTTTGATCCTGAAGCTCCAGACACGAACAGACGGCCTGCACACTCTGACACCAGGTCAACACAGACGGAAACTCCACAAGCTCCCATCCTGGGTGCCCCAAAAAGCAGGCTAATGAGGACAGACAGAGCAGGTACCAGGACGAGTATTAAAAGTCTGGTGTCAATATCGAGGCCGACATTTTCAGCAGCAGTTGATTCGTTTCTGGATGAGCTACCTGCAGCTCTGTCTGAGCTCGACGGGCACAAAGGAAAAGCCTTGAAAAGTCAGACACATGTAGCTGGATCCCAGTCCGTCTCTCCTGCCTGTTGTTAATAATGAGACTGGCTGTCAGTCTGGATCCATTGTACCACAGTCAGTCCCGCTGTGTGGCTGCTCAACACTCAGGACAAAGACCAGAATAAAACTGGCCCATGTGGAAGATAAATGAACTTCATTAGCTAAATGTGCCAGTGAATTACTTATATTTATATTGGGCCAAAGTCATATATCTTATGTCAGTATATTAGTGAAAAGCTTTCAGACCCCTAGTTGTCATCCTCTCATAAGCTTCCACCTCAGGCTTCTGCAACTTTAATCATAACAAACCAGGGCAACATCAATACTTTGAAGGTGCTCAAATCAAAATGTTCACATTAGCACATATATGTGTTTACAATTGTTCTGCTTTCCCCAACTGGCCAAAAATAAATGACTGCTGCCTCAACATATTTAAAACATGATCTTTAAACAGATTGTATGATGCCGAGTTGTGGAGATCAGGCAGCCCTGTTAGTTTAAAATCACATTTTTTTTCAACCTCTTATCAAGTGATAGATAATGTCGCCTACTGTAATATCACCATAAAGTTTCACATTTATCTCTGTGATGAGATATGTGATAATATCTCTTTTGTTAATCACATTTTTTGGCTAAATGTCAGCTAGTGTTTCATATGTCGGTCTTGATTAAATATAGTATGAACAATACAGGACTCTGGACTTTTTGACTGGACTGAGGGATAATTGGTTGGTCTAAATTTGAGTTTAATGTCATTGATTCTTGTCGCTGTTTTTTCCATTCAACTACAGGGGATTTATATGACCCCCTTTATATGATATGAGTTTTTCTTGCAAGTGAAGACAGCCCTGTGTGTCCTCCTGTAAATCCCCCTGAGTCCCACATTGTTTAAGATGAGTCAATAGTTTGCTCGGCGGCCTGCAGCGATAACATGGACTAAATCTTCAAATGCGTCGTCTCTGCTGTAAGTGATTCTGTGCAGATAAGAGACACGGTTGCCTGATTGTTAAGGATAGCAGTCTGTGATCCACTGATACAGGGATGAGACGGAGGACAAAGGCGGGATCGAGATCTATAGAGAGTGACATTTCGCAGTGGGGGGGCTTAGATGTCTTAAAGCCGTTTAGCTCGGTGGTGCTCCATTACGGGCGGCGATATTTACCCCTCGAGCTGCCATGTAAAGAGATTAGCTTTGTAAATGTTAATGAAAGAGTGAGATAAAGAACAGGAAAAAAATGAGAGCGACAGAATGACCCAGAAGGCTCCAAAGAGAGGAAGTGAAACAGAGGCTGAGCAGGAAAGAGAGGAAGAGCGATGCTGAACGTCTCATCGCCGGGTTAAATGAGCCAGGTTTGACAAGATGTTTAATAGAACATTTCATGTCCAGTCTGCATTTTGGGTCCACATAGAAAATACTGGCTCATGTTCTGAAGGTGTTTTTTTGTTTTTTACATAACTTTTCAGACAGGCTGAATATTTCAACGTGCTCCAGGCATCAAACCGGAGCCTTAAAAATCCTTTGAGCCAATTTCTCTGTGTGACAGAAGTTTTTTCTTTTCATTTCTTTTCTATACATTAATGAGTCTAAACCAAAGTGAGTTGTCAGATTTTTGAGAAGCTTTGCAACATTTTAAAACAGAATAATTTAGTGTGCCCCGTTACATCTGGCTGCCCTAACACTGTCAGCCCACTTTAAATGAGGACACCAGTTGCGAAAGAAATTGAGCTCAACCTGAAATGTGGGCAGCAGACGATCAGGACAGGTTAAAGCCCGCGGTGACCTTGTTTTCATCTTCGTTACTGCCCATAATTATCATCAGCATAATCATAAATAACTTCGTAAGTGTCATGGTTTGTCATAAAGTGACAATCCAAGGTATCAAGAGAAAAACTGACAGACTTGAAAACAGATAAAAGAGGTTTTAAATGACTCTAGCCTGATACACCATGGCAACAGAAACCTCTTGTTGTTGATTGGCGGTCCATTAAAGGTTTAAAAAACTTCATAAAACTGACCATGGTGTACGCAGGAAAATGGATGGATCTGAAAGTAGTGACCAAAAAAGCCTCCACCTTGATGATCAGTTTCTTAATATTTTCATAACTCGTCATGCATTAATAAGTGTCCATGATGGTCCCTGAACAGGGGAGGTAGGGTGAGACTTAAACATCACAGGCAACCTGACATTAGCAGAACATTTTACTGCTTCGACTATTAATATCCATATTAATTTAATCCCCGGCTGGAACTGTTTAACGCCCCACTTTTAAAATTGGCTCAGCCTTGCGGCCTTCAAAGCCCCTACACACACCTGTGATGGCGCGACAGCTTCCACCTTTACCATTATTGGCACATAAAGTTTTTGCACGACTGTCTTTTTTTTTTTTTTTGTTTGTTTATCTTCCATTTCATGTGACTGTGTATGAACCAGATAAAGCTGGAGAAAAAAATAGCTTCCATCTTACTAGAGGTCTAATCACCCGTGGTAAGTGAAACCACCTGTGAACTTTTTGCGATGCCAGCCAGTCGTCATACATCAGCAGAGTCATTCATGAACTCTGCTGGCTTGTAGTCTGACCCCGGAGTCTTATAGCCAACCCAGCAAGCTTCACACAAGAGGATTTCGCAGCCTTTCGAGGATGAAAGTCAACAAAACGGACTATTCAAACATGACACAGATATGAAAAACAATCAGAGGATTTCTGAGAGAAGTTGCATCAGATGATATTTTCAGGAATTTAAGCTAGAAACTTCCTTTGTACTGAATAATTGAATCATCAACAAATATGCTCTGATGAAAGCGTCAGCGTATCTGACTGAATGACCTGACAGGACCTTTAGAAGAAACACAACTTGCTCTTCCTCTCACACGGTATCAGCGCTCTTCATGTCACTCCTCCTCTGTACTCGATCGGTTCCTTTTGACCAACGTGTCAAATGTTTGACCCATTCGAACTAGATCATCAGGTAGGCGGCCCGATCATGTGCCGCAGATGCCTCGCCCGATAAATCCACGAGACTGACGAAAATAGATCACTTCTGCCCCATTTCCTGCTGTGCTGTCCCAGGTGTCCGTCAAATAAGGACTCTGTTTCTCACATGAAGAAACTGTGACAACTTTCAAAAGCCCTCATTATTATTATCTGAGTTTCGTCCCCTTTGTGTGTGTGTGTGTGTGTGTGTGTGTGTGGATAGTTAACGACTTCTTCTGCATTATTGATGACGGCAGATATAAACGATGAATAATGCACCAGCCACTTAGGTTCTGCTCATGGAAGATGGTTTAATATGGGATCTTGTTAAACACGGAGGAGTCTCGCAATCTGGCCGAATCTTAACTCTTCCAGCGCGTTGGAAGATGTAAGAACTTAATTTTTAACAACAGAAAGGCTCCCGAGACGGTAAATATCATCAAGTCGCCTGCTTAATATTTCAAACTCTATTCTCCGAGGGCTGCGGCACCGCATGTAAACAACTGCAACCTTTCATGTTAGAGTCTCTGGTTACCGATACTGTGGAGGAAAACACAATCAGCAATCAAGCTGTGCAAAATTACATCAATTTTCACTCTCTTTCATCGCAGGGCTTCAGTGAAAGTGTGTTTTTGGTTTGGTGTATTCTCTCACCAGAAGTTGACCTCACCCTCAGCGCATGTTTGTTTACAGTGTGTAACCAAATGATTGTGATTTGCAGAGGCTTAAATTAGCCTAAAGAGACAGTTTAAAGAGCACCAGAGAAAGTATTTAACCCTGAAGCTCTGGGGAAGAACAAAGCATTAATGTATAAATTTCTCTGAGAGGTGACACAGCTTTTTGAAAGTAGGTTATGGGAACTCAAAATCTATCTTAGCCGTGGAAATGATGGTACATTTTGTGGGTATGTGTTTTTTAATTAGCCCGGAGAGGCACACTTTTTCTTTGCAGCAGCTTTAAGAGCTTAGCAGTGATATTACACCTACCTCCTCCTCTCCTCGCACTTCCTAGTGGGGGCTTTAATCCAAATTGGCTCTGACGCCTCTCTGACATCCTCACTTCCTATGACAGATTGGCTAGTTTGCTCGGCCGCAGAGACAAAATGAAGCACGCAGAACGGCCCCGGAGCTGCCGGTGAATTATTCATGCCGCGCACGTGTTCCCACTCGGCTTAATTACTGAGATGATTAGTGCTAGCAAATAGCGGGGAGATCCTGAACCCCCCACCACCTCAACAAATCCTCCGTAGCTCATTGCATACATTGCAGCATCCTCTCTTCGGCTCTAATGTTGCATGATGCTTTTAATTTCGACCGTCCCCGAACAAGCTTGAAGTCGTGTTGCATTAATGTAAGTGCAGAGCTGTTGAGCGGAAATTCAAAAAGCTCTTGTATTGCTATTAATTCCCATAGAAATTATGGAAATCTCTTCATGTTGGCCACGATTGACCATTTGCTAAGAGTTTGGAGAGTGTCTCTTCTTTTTTAGCCTTTCCAATACATAAAAGATAAAGTGTAAGGAATAGATAAAACATGGTGTTTATCCACTCTAAACTAACCTTCAAACATTAGTATGCCTGTCTTACCAGTTTACCACTTGGACTAGTATATAAAGAATTTGGGTTAGAGGGATGCCTTGTTTTCATATTATCGTATGTTGCCATGGTGTACATATATTTTAGGATACTTCTCATTTTAAGTAAATAAGCTGAAAAATTAAAAAGTCTAAAACTCTTGATTGTTTTCAATCAGCTGAACTACCAGCTAACAACAGAATCAGTCATCTAGAAATGAGAGGCTTTCTTTTCTACCTGTTTTTGAAATCAAGGACTGACTGTTTGTTAAAGTACTAAGAACTGTAATAGTAAATCTTACACTATTATCACTTAAAAATCAGTAAACTGTGTGAAAAAAGAAAGCTTGAAAGTCGTAGGAGCAGAAACTAAGGGGTGAAAGGTCACTCGAAGCCCCTCAGTTTCCAAATCTCAAACTGTGAATCTTTGGTCGCAGCCCCTTAGTGCTCTTCAACACATTTGTCGCCGAGGTCTGTCTTTCCATATGCCGACCTGGCGGCCATGGCATTGTTGTCTTTACCAAGCAGGAAGTAGCCGTAAGCTGTGCAGAAATAAAACAGCCTCTACTTTCACGGCACGTTTTGACCTGGTTTTGAGAACTGAGCTCTGCAGGCTCTCGAACAGACACTGCGGAAAAACGCCTCCAGACAATCAAGTGCTTTTCATTTCATCTGCTCTGTCACTGAACGCACGCTGACTGTTAAATGACCGAGGCAAGACAGAAGCTCCCTCAACGTCCATCACTGCATCACGGAGGGGAAAATGAGAAAACTGACGGAGAAAATGAACTCCAATTTAGGAGAGCTGCAAGGGCAGGTGTGAGTGACCCGACTGATCTGTGGTGAAACTACCAGAGCCCTGACTGTACGTTATGGATGACTTGAGCGTGATTGGCAGGATTTTAAAACGATGTTCGAGGTTTGATGAGTTAAGCTTTGACTCATTGCAAAGGTTATATAACCAGTGTCCTAAGGGGGAAATTTGATCTTCATCATCATAAGTTTGGGATGTTTGGCTTGTCATCTTTATTGGTTAACATTAAATTAGCTTTAGGCTGGAGAAAAAAAATCATTAAATACACTCAAAAACATTTAAGGTAGAAGGTTTTCTTGCATGCCACTCAATGAGTTTACATTGTGAATTAGGCAACAATTCAATTGTTTTTATTGGCTCTCTTGCACGACATCTGCTTCAGTTATGATGGGATCTTCAAGCACTTTTTGTTTAGCTTAGCTGAGTTTCTTACATACTGTTCTCAAAGGTTGAGAAGGAGCTTCCATTCTCTGGTAATCAATCAACCAACTGATCCAACTAGCAAGCTAAATTGCAAAACATTTGTTGGTTCCTGCTTCAGAAATATGAGAATTTGCTGTTTATATATCTTCGTGATTTTTTAAAGCTTTTCATTTTAGATAGTTGGTCGGACAGAACAAGCAATTCAAAGACATCAGCTTGGGTTTTGTGAACTGGTGACAGGCATTTTTTCATTAGCTGCAGTTTCATCTCCTTTAAGGCCTTTTTACCCTCAAAAGTCTTTCCATAGTTTCTTGTTTTTTTTTTCGAGATATACTTGTGACAAACAAAAAAAACTAACATGGGAGAAAACATATTATTCTTATCTTTTCACTCATGCAGGTCTTCTGAGATGCTGAAATATGAGTCTCAAGTTAACAAAGGAAGTATTTTTTGAAGTCCTACACAATCCGGGAAAGTTTACATTTCAGTCTTTGCTCAGCTGTTACCGGCTCAGACTGTCCCTTGGTGCAGTAGACTCATGTTGGCGGCAGCTGTCATGGTTTCCCAAACGCTGAGGTCAAAGGTCAGCCGTTGGCCCCCGCGGACAGATTCCCATTTGACCGGTTTGCATCAGATGCCGGGAGCTGGGTTGACACAGGGCTGTTTTCACAGCGTTTTTCACTGTATCAGCTAGTTCCCGGTTTTATTACTCTCTTCCGGAGTTAAAGTGATTTTTTTTTTTATTTTCTTTTTGCTAGATAACGCCCAGTACCCTCTTTTCCTCCCAGAAGACAATACGCTCCCCAAATTTGACGGTTGTTCACTGAACCAAACCAAGTTCCCACAGGGTCAGGCACCTCCCTGTTCACACAACCCTCGCCTCACATACATGAACTCCCCCTCCCCACTACACAAATAGGAGCATTTGTGTGTCATCGCACACATCCAAAGCAATGGTATTTCCCGTCACGTGCGCTCTGCTCTGCCTCTCATGATCAGGGGCTATAATCCAATAATAAAACCATGCAACAGTCAAGTGCTTTACTGAACATAAATCATCTTAGTTTGAGTGTGAAATGTCATTTTGTGTTTCAGAATAAGGCCGACACTGTATTTTGTCTCAGGGGTAAAAACTTTGACTCTTCAAAATGTCAGTTTCTCAGCAGCGAGTGAAAAGCAGCTTTGTTTCTGAACTGACCACTGTGCATCTCGAGTTCATCCGAAACTTAAAAACTGCCAAATTTAGAGATTTTCGCAGCATGACAGCTGCATATAGGTTGTGATTAATGCTTTGAACTGGGAACTCTGCATCCAAAGTAACTGAGCTGCTGGGAATCTCATGCTGGGCTGCATGTGTCTTTCCTGTTAATCTGAAAGACCCAATTAAATATGAATATCTATATTTCTGACACATTTCTGCATGAAACATGTCGAAATGGGATTTATTTTGGGATATTTAAGTTGACAGTCAAAAGTTAGTAAGTCCACAAAATCCTCCATCACTCCCACGTGCAAAGGATGTGGACGGCTTCAGTCTTGGATGTTAAGCCATATTTGTCCGAGCTGTTGGGAGTGGGAGAGAGCAGCCCATGATTCATGCTAGAAGCCAGCAACTGATGATTGTTATCATTATGAAATAATCTACTCAGAATTTTTTTGATTGATTGATTAACTGTTAGTTACTCATAGTTTAAAAGATCTATTGTAAAAGTAGTGAAAGATGCTCAGTTTAATTTTCTAAAGCCCAGAGCAATGATATTGTATTCCCTGTTTTATCCAACCAGCTGTCCAAATCCAAGTTATTAAGTTTGCTATGACATAAAACAAAGAAAACCAGCAAATTAACACACAAGAACCCGAAACAAGAGCACGTTTGACATTTTTGCTTGAAAAATAACTTTAATGATCAATCTATCCTCAAAATTTCTACTAATCATATAACTGACTGATTTCAACTCTACATGGTGCCTTTAGGTTTTATATTTTTATATTTAGAAAGGAGAAGTTGGCTGATTGCCCCAGAAATAGGATTTGTACATTTGTATGTATGTGCCCATGAAGGCAAGATGAGAGAAACACTTTGGTATGTAAGTTTTTGGTAGAACAATACGCAAATCATTTGAAGAAATACCAGTCGAACCTATATTATGTCCTGTAATGTTCATATAATATAGCTATCACAGATGGCATACTTGTTTGTCATTCTGTAATCTGAAGTGTGGTTGACTAGAGAGAAATAGTCGCAAAAATTCTTCCATAGGACCTTGCAGCATCGTTTTGCACACGGAGAAATGTGTGATCTACTCCACACAAACAGCTTCTGATTTATTTCATCCTCTATCATTTTCATCAGCGTCTATTCTGTGTGGTGTCGACAGTTTTTGTTTCCAAAAAGCCCCCTATCCCTGCAGCACAGTTCAGCATAAGTGCATCGCAAAGTTGTTGTTATTTGAATGCAGCGCAATCCCATATAAGTGCTGCTGCTGTGTCTCTAATGTCCTCCCTCTGTGCTCTCCTCAGGGTCAGCTGTCTCAGGCTCTCAACGGCCTGTCAGACCGAGCCACCGAGGCCAAGGAGTTCCTGGTTCAGCTGAGGAACATGGTGCAGCACATCCAGGTACTTTAACACACACACACAAATGCTGCATACCTACTTCACCGGACCATAAAACGCCTTGATCCCAGAAATAATTTTTCAGCCCCCCTCTGTGATCCCAGACTGCCCTCTGCAGCACGTCACTGCAGTAATCAACAGAAACAAAAAGGTTTATATCAAGCAACATTTTGTAATCCCTGGACTGGAGTATGTTCACTGTCCAGAGCTGCATATGACAGGTGGAAAATGGACTTTACTTAACACTTTTTCCTCTTTTATGCGCATTTTAAAAACATTAAACATTAAATTAGAGTCGCTTAAGTAATGGCTCTTTTAGCATGTAGTATGATAAACTGTCAGGATGTACACATGAATCAGTATGGACATTTACATTCATTGAAATAGATGTATCACCATAGTAACAGCAGAGCCAGTTAAAGTCTTAGCAAAAGTTTTTTTTACTGGGTGAGGAACAGTATTGATTCTGGAGGAAATGTACACTCTGTGGTATTACCTGTACTTAGTGTAAGTACTGTATATTGACCGGGAATAGATTTAGATGCTGACTGCATTCTGCCGTGCGCGGAGACAAAGCTGGGGTCAGCTTAAGAGGCTGATTAGAGGACGAAGGTGGGATTAAATGCCCTCGCTGATTATCGTCATGCAGCTACATGACACTCCAGGAAGACCCGTCGAGGTGGGAGATGCAGGATAGGAGGAGGGGGAGGAAGAGGAGGAGGAGGAAGAGGAGGAAGAGGAGTGGAAATACAGGACGTGTGAAAACTATTAGGCGTAATTATACGTAGATTACTCAGAAATCTCCTCACGTTGATGCTTCATGATGATTTTATCCACCTATGTCGCATGATGACAAGCTGCTGGAGGAGACGTGTGAATGACGACGCTCTTTTCAAAGAACTTCGAGGATGGACTAAATTTAAATAAGCCTTCTGTCATTTAACTAAGGTTCTTAAAGAAAACATTTACAAGTACTATAAACTATGTCAGTGTTAAAACTACTAATAATTTGGTCATTTTATTTTGTTTCTGTGTACTGTATGTTTTAAATTGATGTTTACAGTCTTTAAGATGCTTTACTCTCTGCCAGTGTTTTCCCAGCCTTTGTCTGTTGCCTCGCAGGAGAACGGAGTGGAGTTTGAGGCCTGTTTGGTGGCGCAGTGCGACGCCCTCATCGACGCTTTGAACCGACGCAAGGCGCAGCTGCTGGCTCGAGTGAACAAAGAGCACGAACACAAACTCAAGGTGAGCGAACGTGACCAGACGTACAGAAAAAATGTCTCAGTGTCATATGGATATCAAAATCTAACAGTGTATTATTGGAAAATCTAACCAAGAGGGCAAAAAATAGGCAGAAAGATAATATATGGCTGTTGCTGAATCCGAAATGTCAGATCTCAGGTAATGCTTGCAGGTGTGACCTACAAAAATAACACAGACTTGACTAAATGTTACAGCATTTGTATTGAATGATGTGTTTCAGGCAAGTGCAAGTTCAGTTTGATGTTAGTGGAAGATGAAGTGGAAAAAGGGGTGACTGGTGGAAATAAAAATTACTTCAATACTGACTGTGCTGACAGGAAGTGAAAGCAATTACTGCCAAGAAGGATGGAAATTAATCTAAATATTAATGGAATGCTTTAAAAATGGATGGCTCCAATGTTAAATGTGTGTTATTTGTCGTTTAACTGGCCAAAAATGTGCAACTGATATGAGTTCCTTTCAAATGGCACTCTGAATTATTTAAGATATTTCTGCAAATCTCCCATTTGGAAGGTTTTCTCATTGTAGGCTTCAAATTTAGCACAGGGTTGAACAACCTACAAAGATGTATCTTCTGTTAAGTGACGAAACTCGATTCCAGTGATTTCAGAGACATAAAGTGCCACATTTGTCTTTAAACCATCTGCGACACATTGAACGGGACGCAACCGAGGGATGGAGCGAACATGAGAGGAGGAGGAGGAGGAGGAGAGATACATTTGTGCTGTACAGCATCCAATTTCACGCCTGGACGCTCTGTAGAATCAACGCTTCACACATGCAGGTGGCTTGAGAATCACGGCATGCGCGCGGCAACGTGTGAGCACACTTACACGGGTGCATTAACATACACAAAAAACACATTTTTCTTTTCTTTATCTCCATGTATGAAGTATTTCAACATGAAGCATTTTCGTGGATGTGCCTTATAAATCACTCACAGAAAAACTCATTTTCATTTTGGTCACATTTAATTGCTTACAAGCAGGAGTCAGTTTTGTACCTGTCAACCTGCCCCACATATAGGAAAACCTGCAGGCAGGCTGCCTTTTTCTTCTGTTTTTTTGGGCCTTTTGAAGGTTTTGTACCTGAAATTCTATTTTATTATTCTCTCTTAATGTCTCTCGGGGCTTTAAACATTCAAGCAGCAATTTAGTGTGCGGGGAAATACATTTATTCACTTTCCTTTCCAGGAGTTAGATAAGAAGATTGATACCGTACCCCATATATATCCCCATATCCCCAGAAGTTATAATCTGGCACATAATCCAAATAAAACCACCATGTGTCATTTTTAAACTCAATAATTTATGTTGAGTTCATTGAGATTTATAGGCACTGGTAGGCAGGTTTACTTACAGTAGGACCTGTCCAAATCCTTTTTGAAGTTTTTACTGGCACTGGACCATCAGATAGCTGTGGAGGCGAAGTTTGTCCACAACTAACTATATGATTTCCAGATCATTTTAGCACCTCCAAGTTTTAAATTTAGAGATTTAGTGCCAAAGACAGATCTGAATTTAACTCATACTACTCTCATCCCTCTGTAAAATAAGCGGGACAGCCCTGGAGGACGAACGACGTGCAGTGGCACTCCGAACAGTGTGTACTATCTCTGCTCTTTGTAGAAAATATGCTCCACTCAAGAAAACTCTCACAGCAGCTGCAAAACTTGTTCCACTCATTGCCCGCAGTGTCGCAAAATGTCAAAATTACCGCTATTACAGTTTATTTTGTCGAAGGAGCACACTGTGAAATGTTTATGGCTGCAGCTGCAAACTGCCACTGGTGCTACCTTTTTTTTTTTTTTTTTTTAAACTTACAGGTTGGATTGAGAACCACTGTGCACGTTAGGACTTTTAGGTAGATATCAGCCGCAGTAAAGAGCGGAGACGAAGGATCAGCGGAGACGTTGTTTCGTTTCTTGAGTGCACCTCCAGTAATTGGAACCCCTCTGACATGGGCGGTCAATGGGATGCTTTCTGCTTCATTAGCATGTGGCTCGGTGTCAGAGGTGACCCGGACGCCATAATCGGATGAGACACATTTCTGTCCCAGCGCACTCCTGATGATAATGTACTCCCTTTGTGTTTTTTCCAGTTGTAGCATCAAAGAGTGGATTTATTTTCAGATGAAAAGCAGAGTGTTGCACAAAACAAAACGCCAGCTATGCATTTTATACGTGTCCAATTAAGAAACTAATGAAGCGCCCCGATTAGTCCTGCTGATTCAGTGACATGAAGCTCTTCTTTTATGAGGAGGAACCATAAAAAGCACAGAGAACATGAAATCAATTAAAGCCAATTCAAACAGAAGCTGCTGCAGCTGATTTGGCATCTCGCTCTGAGCCTCTGCTGCTCTCCTCCGGTCCCGCATGCTGACGCCAAAGCCACGGTCGCCATGGTGATGGAGACATGTTGAGCTTGTTGTTTGAAGCTGTGGAGGCGAGAAGTAGTCCTTAATAACATGAATCAGGTTGTTTTTTTGTGTGTGTGTTTTTTTCCCCCCCTGCACATCATAGAGAAATGACCCAGGTGTTTGTTTAGAGAGACAGCAGAGGTGGACGGTGGTTTTATGGCGGTTTGTCTCACTGAGGAGTTACAAGAGCTCCTTCACATCCTTCAATAGCAAAAACAATGGTAATGCAACTCTTTAGTTATGTTTTTCTTTTTAAATTTTATCGACCTAAATGCTGGTTATAAGTGCTTCACCTCACCAAAATATACATCTAGGAGGCCTGATCTGTTTATACTCTGAAAATTGTGATTTAAACTTGAAAAAACATCCAAAATCCAACAGTCATCCCCACTTAGGATTTACAAACTGTCCTGTCAGAAAATAAATAAAGCTAATAATAGTACCAACGAGTGAGAATGGTGTGAAAAGAAAATACTTTTGACACTTCTTGCATTTTTTAAGTTTGTCATTGCAGCAGACTCTGAAATCTGAGATGTTTGAGGTTTTTAAATAAGCACTTGAATGCACCAACAATAAGAGTTAGCTTAGCATCAGGACTGAGAGGGAAAGAGCTTGCCTGGGTGATGAAACAAATCCACCTACCAGCACCTCCAAAATTCTCAAATTATGATAATATATAATTGTACTAAAAACAAACTAACATTTATGTTAAGACTCACAACTTTTGTATGGATCACATGACCATTTAGAGGTGCTGGTTTTTTCTTTTTAACTTTGGATAGAGGTGGACTAGCTGCTTCCCCCTGTCCCCAATCATTATGTTAAGCCAAGCACCAGTATATGGCTTTAATGTGATGTGGGGAATTTATTAAAGATGATCAAACCGCAGCGCGCTGCCTCTGTTGTCAGCCCCTCTCACTGTTTTTCATCTGGGAGACCCGAGCTCGCAGAGTCAGCTGTAAACTGATTCTTCTGAGGGCTGATTAGAGAAACACAAAGTGAATCAGAAACGAAGTCAGTCCGCATCTTCTTCCGCTCGGCCTGAAGTTTGCCACCGGATGCTCGATCCTCTGGACACCCAGCCCGGGTTGTTTAATGAGCACAGCCACACTCAAGCTATTTTTATTTCCACTGTGGTGATGTGTTGACCTCCCTGTTGACTCCTCGTCGTCTGACTGAGTGCGGTGCTCCAGGGGATCCTTGCTCCCCGGGGTCTCCCACTGTCAGGCACTCAGACATGAGGAACAATTTGCACTGTACGCTGGCTCGGAGATTAACTCAGGAAATATAAAGACCACTGGAGGCAAACGTCGAATGATTCATTCTCTCGCCATGAACGATGCCGCTGTGGGATCTGCAGCAAAGAAGACGACCATGAAATATTAAGACTGCTGCTGAATACAATGGCACGATATTGTTCATCTGTGCTTTTGTGCTTTCTTTTTAAAATACTCGGCCAAATGCTCTTATATAACATTTCTGTCAATCAGCAGAACAGTTTTAATATTTTCATCATCCAATAATCTGCCAACTATTGTCTTGATTTATCAGTAAAAGATTTATTTTTAGACAAAAAAACATCAGATGTCCAAGGTGACTTCGAGAAACATCTGGTTTTATCTGACCGACAGTCCAAAACCCAAAAATCTTCAATGTAACTATATAAAAACACAAAATATTCACAATTGATAGGCTATAATTTAGGGGTTTTTTTTGACATTTTAAAATGAAACATCACTTAAAATAGTTTCTCAGTTATTTTTCTGTCTTTTGATTAATTGATTAAACACTAAATTTTTTCAGCTGTAATCATTTTGGCCATTTACTGACCTAAAAAATGCAAAACACTGTTTAGTTCCAGCTTCTAAAATGTGAGGCTTAGGGTTAGGGTTAGGGTTTTCTTTGATTCATATCATTGTAGATTTGATATATATTGGTTTTGGACTGATGATCAGACCAAAGAAGCGTTTTGAAGACATCACTTTGGTCTGGTTTTCCGACATTTTATCAACTAAATCATTAAATAATTAATTGAAAAGATCATTAAGTCAATGATGAAAACAGTCCTATAGCCATCATTTTCACTCCCACTCCTTTTCAGATTCCCTGTGTTAGCGTGAGAGAAGTGAAGTTCATCTCCCCGTTTCTTTTTTTCTGCGTCCGCCTGAGCAGGAGGCGCACTGACGCAGCGCCTTGATCCTCGCTGACAGCTGCGAGTCGGTGGAAGTGGCACATGTCACTTCCTTTGACCATCACTGTGGCGTGTAGCATACAGGAAGCAAAGCAGGAAGTGTGTTTAATACTTTCACTCATCCTTCTTTCATCCTGCAACACTTTGTTTTTTACCACAATCCCTCTTTTGTCTCCCTCCTCTCCTCCCTTACTGCCCTCCCTTTCCTTAACCTCCTTTTTCCTCTCCTCTTTTGCCTTCATCATGCTTTTCTTTTCATCTTCCTCTTCCACTCAGATTTTCCATTCCCTCTTTTACCCCGTCTAACCCCTAATTTCTCTGCAACACAGCGCTCTGTCCTTACTTACCCCTTATACTCCACTTCCCTCTGCCTTACTACTTTACAGTACGTCCTTAAATCATCATCACGTACTTCCAATAATCTCAAACCGTTCATGCCTGGCTGACTGTACACCAGCCGGTGCTGCTGTAAAGGGACAGGTTGGGAGACTGCAGCCACAGTATCTTACGAGGCCAAATGTGCCGCAGTGGCCTAATAATTACAACAGAAAGAGACAGAAGAAGGCGATTTGTTTCCAGACTCGCTCACAGCACAACATGTGCAGCTGATAAGATGCTCAATAATAATGACCCCTCCTTACATATCCCGCCTTCGTTGGTTGTAGTCAGTGCGCCCTCTTTGTGTTTGTGTAAATCTCTTTAAAGCTGCGACAGTCAATATTTTTATAAGAGCGATGGATCAAGTGTGTAACGTGGCTGTTTCCTCACCCAAATCCAAAACGTTCCCCTCAGCTCTTCTACGGAGCTTTATAGGGAGGTTGAAGCTGTTGTGTTGGTTTTTAAAACCCACAACTTCACTGTTCTGGTTCGCTCGCTCTCATAATGGCACAGCAGGCGACACAAAAGCCCGCTGTACACTACCTGATCGACAACAAACAGCGGACAGACACAGCTGGCAGGTAGCTGGTGAACACAGAGACAGATATTTCATCAGGAAACGGTGGAGACAAAAAACAGAGTTAAAAGAAGAGTTAATATTGGACTTCACCGGATAGCCGAGTCTATTGCAAAATTTGTATTGTTTCGTTTCTGCATAAATAAGCCAGTATTTTGCTAAATCAAGTTAAATGCTGGTAATGTGTCAGTTGTGCCTACAGCTTGTTTTTTCAAAAATAAATATTATTGGAGTTTTAAATATAAAAATCTTATTTAAATTCTGTGGTAAGATTAACTGAAGGCGCTAATCCAGAATATACTAAATGTTATCAGCTTCTTTTATAACGAGAATAGTAACATATTAAAGAGTCTGGGATGAAGAAATGAAAACCTTTTCTGAATACTGCAGCGTGTTTCGGCACTCTGAGCATCAGTTATTCTCCTTGTTTGGGATCGTTTTAGCAGTGTTGCTGTTGAGCCGCTGTGACTCTGTATGACGATGTGTTTAATCACCGTGACAGCCACATATGTCTGAGAGGACAGAGTTTGTTTCCCCCCCCCCGTGAGTTCTGTTCATCTCTGCTTCCTCTGCAGAAACTGTGGCCCACTTACACAGCCAGCTCTGCCCTCCACCCCTGTCCTGCACTTTGTTTATGTCACTCACCTCTCTCTCTCTCTTTCTATCTTTCTCTCTCTTCCTCCATTTGTCCCTCTTCCCTCTTCAAGATGCTAAATTTCCTCCCCTACCATCCCACCTCCAGCTGCTCCTGTCCCTTCACTCAGTGTTGAATTGAGATGAATGAATGTTCCCGTCACTGATTATCTGCTGATCAGCTGGCAGCGCGGTATTGCCGGCGGCAGCTTTTATATCTTATTCCGAGGCTGATTTAAAGCAGATTTTAGGGCAAGATGACTGGAATGCTGAGAGAAGCTGCTCAGGAGGCGGCGGCGAGTGTCGACTACGAAGGGAAAAAGGACGGGCTGCACTATACATACACAAGTCGTCTGCGTACGTCTGCGCCCACCAGTGAAATCCCTCAGTACGCATTGTGCTCTGTGAATTAAAGAGATTGAGATTCCAGCTGCATAAGGAGGGACAGCGAGTGTGATTGTTTAACGGGCAGCGACAGCAAGCGAGAGCCCCGACAGGCCGCTGCAGGGTTGTGGATGTTCCAGGCCTGACACAGCAGGGAGGGTTTGGCCCTCAGCCAGGGAAATATAGACCGAATCATCAGAGCTGGAGTGAGATTCCCTCTCACTGCATGGGACGAGAGGTTAAACATGGTTCTCCTCTGGCTGATTGATTACAGCACTAAAAGAGGGAATAATTAGTATGATTAGCTGCATCTGCAAATATTTATTTACTTGTATGTATTCTGTTTGATCCTCTTCGAAAGCAGTTGGTTTTATTTGGTCGTATTTTGCTATTTGGTTCATTAAGGTTCACACTGACCCCGGGTGAATGGTTTTGCAAGATTTTCGCAGCCTCAGGGATGCAAAACCACAGATATTTTGGCAGAGGGAAGGAGGTTAAAGCAAATGTGATTCCAGACTTTGTTAAAATGTGTCTTCCCTGGTGCAGCAGATAAGAGCCCACAAAGAACCTGAAGAGGAGGAGACGAGGGGGGCTTTAAGTTTGTTCCAAGTTAAAATCCACATTTTCAAGTGTCTCTGTGCAGTTTACTTGGGGGGCAACTGAGGTCAGTTAAAATTGTTTTCAGCTGCAGGATACAGTCTGAAGAAAAGCTTTTATTTCTGTGAGGTTTTAATAAAGACCGCCAGACATATTCTGGTACCCTCGACATGTATATCATCTAAATAAGATGAAATAACAGTCATTATAACACAGTTTTTAACTACATTTCCATGAAAAATGAATATACATTATATATCCACTGTAATATAAATTCCATATTTTACCTATTTTACCCATTCATAAAGCCCAGTTGATTCTATTCAAAGGACAATCTTGAAATCTTCTTTGCTCTGATTGCACATTAGCCTGGTTAAAACTCACTCTGTGTGTCTTACAGTAAAGCTGCATACTTTACTGTAAGCTGAGCTCTTTTTCCTCTTATGGTTGCGTTCATGATCAAATTTGAATATTTATCTCCCAGGCTGATTCCACCTGAGAAAGACCAATTAGTCAGAATACACCATATGAACTGTATGAACGTCTTCCCCCGTGTGACACTTCATCAGTAAATCATCCTCATGTATTCTGTTGGTCTCCGAGCGGCTGCAGAAAGGATTTTCCTCTCCATTCAGCCTTGGAGCCCCTCAGATAGCAGCAGTGAAGTTTCTGTTACCTAGCAACCCTCGGCCCAGCACCTCCATTTATTTCACACTGTTGCAAGGAGGCTCTGTGGACATCAGAAGTGTCAGTGGCAGAGAGGGAATCTCCTGAGTGGCGTCTATCAAATATTGATCAAATCAATGAAATATCGTGTTGTATGCTCGATAAGGAGGCTTTCTCAAGGATTTACATCTGTTCCTGTGTACAGATTATGTCAGAGAAGGCAAATTATGAATGTAAAGAGTTAAGATATATAAATCACATTTGCATTTTGTAACAGACTGATTTTTCTGGTCATCAAATGTGTTTTCTGAGATGAAAATCAATGACCGTGTGCAGAAAACTAAAAAATATAGACATGTTTTGATTGTGGGTGAAACATAGCTGCTTGGAAAGACAGAAAAATGTTTGACAGCACTCTCCTCTCTGATGTAACCGGCGACGCTGATGACTGTTCACACGACCCGGCGCGTGAAAAAAAAAAAGTCACTTTCCTTCCGTTAACGTCAATAACAGGGCGAGTTGTCGATGTCCTTTCGGCCTCCTCTTCCTCCCTCGATCTGTGTGCATTACTCAGTCAATCACTTTGACAATTCTGGTGTTAATCTCATTATTGGTATTCCTCCTGGTCGCCTCGTTCAGCTTCTCCTCATCCCCAAACAGCCTCGTTTAATCTGTGTTCTCCAGCCTCCTCCTGCCATCCACCCTCTTTTCTTTCTCCGTCCTTTTACGTCGTTTCAATGTCGGCATTTTTATTTTTTTTTGCTGTCTTAAGCCCCTGCATCCATCTTTCTTCTCTTTGCCTTTCTTTCTCTCCCCCACTTTCCTTTGTCTTTCTTCCTCCCTCATTCATCAACACTTCTGCTTATTTACTTCCCTTTAATTTCCCTTCATCTCCAGTCCTCCCCCTTTCCTCTTCTGTTCCTGCCCTATTTATACTCCACAGCACTCTCACACTTTATTAAACCATCTTTGTGCTTTTTATCCATGTTCCACTCCAGAGTGATTACAGGAAAAGGGTGATGATTAACCTATGATTATCTTCTGTGTGCTTGTTGTTGTTTTTATGTTATACTTGCAATGCTTTATTCCCTCATGGCTGTTTCTTCTTTCTTCTCCTTCCATTCTCCTTTTTTCCCAGGTGGTTCGGGATCAGATCTCCCACTGTACGGTGAAGCTGCGTCAGACCACGGGGCTGATGGAGTACTGTCTGGAGGTCATCAAGGAGAATGACCCCAGCGGTTTCCTGCAGGTAAGATGCAGACAAGTCTCTTTTTAGCTCGTGACCCCTCACGTTTGAACATTTACATGCTCCCATTTGCTCAGATTATAGAAAACACCTAAAAGTTCTTTGGTCCATTTATTGGTTTCCGGAGAGTTTTGTTGAATAGTCCGGTTAGTTTGGGGTGGTGTGACTTTGGCCTCATACAAGCTTTGCATTGGTGGGTTTAAGAAATCAGTGATTCAATGCGCCAAAGCTTTCTCCTGTAACATCCACTTTAAGATGAGCACAAAATCAACCTACTGTCACATTAAGACTGGATCAAGAATGGTTTAGGGCCAGGATACATCTCTGATCCGCTCATCTGTTATGAATCACCCAGACGTCTCAGATGATCCAGGATCAGGTCTGCTTTCTGCCCTCAGAGTCTAAACTAAACCGTGAGAAGCAGAATCCAGTTTTTATTCACCACATCTTTGAGACAATCTCTTTAAAATACAGCATTTCTTTTAAATCAGAGCTGCTACTTCTTCTGTTTTATTTTATTAAATAAAATATTGGTCTATTTATTCGTATATATCACTACACTGTAGCTGCGCTGCAATTAGTGCTTTACTGCCAAACCTGTCTTATTCTGTTTTACCTCGTTTTAATCCTTTCACATCCCGTTTTAGTCTTTTTATATTGCCTTGTTTTTCTTTTATGTTTGTCTTAATTTCTTTATGTCTCATATAAAGCATCTTGTTGTCAAAAGGTGTTATACAAGTACATTTTCCTTGTTAAGTAGAAGTTGATTCTTCTTGCTTTCTCCTCCTGTTAAACATATTGTGATCCTTCAGATTTATCTTGCAACCCCCTGTGTGGCTCCTGACCCTCAAATTAGGAACCACTGTTCAAGAGAATGGTCAGCAATTAAAGCTGTAACATCCTATAATATCTGGTATTTTTTGTTGTGCAGTTTTTAGATATTTTGTATTGTATTAGTAAGGTTTGTCTAGGGAAGAAAATTTATTAAAAGACTAATCAATCCTCAGAACCAAGAAGAATAACCAGACAAAACTGATGATGATGATGATGATGTTGATGATGATGGTGAAGTTACTGTTTGTTTGTCTTCTTTGATGCCAGAAAAAGTTTTCTTTATTTCCACTGAGCAATTTTCCCTTGTTAAAATCAAACTTATCTGACATCTTTGATTTAAGTTCAGCAGTTTGATGTTGAAAAACGTCACTCTCGTGTTTCTGTGATGGCCGCTCCGATAGAGGAGTCTGGTGAGATGATGAGCTAAAAGAGCATCAGAGTGTATCAACGTATGTGTCTAACAGTGGCATACGAATCATATTTGAAATGTTTTTATCATGACCCAAAATGAGTTTGATGTTAATGTCAATAACATTTTCATTTATAGGTTAGAAATTTCCTAGTGATGTCTTGATTAATTCCTGATAATCACATCTAAAGTTTCTTGGAAAAAGGCATGCAATTTGGTGAAGTGTTAGATGCTTTAAAGATTGTAAAGAAAATGTTATTGTTTTAAGCATGAATTAATTTGTCCACTGTTGTTGTCAGATCTCCGATGCTTTGATCCGGAGGGTCCACATGACAGAGGGCCAGTGGGGGAAGGGGACCCTCACCCCCAGGATGACCAGCGACTTTGACCTGACTCTGGACAGTGGACCCCTCCTGCAGACGATCCACCAGCTGGACTTTGTCCAGATGAAAGGTAAAAGAGAGGAGATGCTGGGTACAGACACCTGAGGGATTTATTCAAAAGTGGGCTGGGAGGGCTGCTAAAGGAGAGCAGGCACAGAAAAAGACTTTATTTAAAACTCAGAGAGGCAAATTCAAGTCCTCTTTATCGCTTATGTCTACCAGACTGTGACAGAGCTGTACTGTAGTCAGACTGACCTTTTTCTTGAAAAATCACCAAACGTATTTGCTTGAACTAGTTTTCTTAATTAACTGTTAAGATATAAATGTGAATCCTGATTTTACTGTTTCTGTATGTGTCTCTCTTTCTAAAATGTATTGTGACACTGATGTATTTTTTTAGGGCATTGTCCTTGTTTCTGACAACAGTCCCTTGAGTTTGCAGTTCTCAATGTTCTTGCATGTGACCTTTTTATCTTTTAAAATCATTTTACAAGTAAAAAAATATATTCAGAGGCATGTTTAATTGGGGAACTGTCTGTATGTGTGCACAAATATTTATGTCTGATTTGTGCAATAATGTACCTGTTTTACATGGTATGACATCACTGGCATACTGTAGGAGTTTGCTAAAATATTCTCTAAATTGGCCATAAAGTCAAGGAAGTTTGGTGTCTTTATATTCATAATTCGGAAGCCTTTGATTAATGTCATACGAATTCAAATATTCATAACTGAATTTAGAAATGATAAATATTTAACAGGTCGCGTGCACTACAAAGTCACGTCCAATTGGGGAGTGTGTTTGGGTGTTTGTGCATTTGCGAGCCTCTTCTCACATCTCACTGGGATGTAATCTGGCCTGGTCCCCCCCACCCAGTCCCAGCTGCTCCCATGCTCCAGCTGGAGGAATGCTGCACACAGAACAACAGCGCCACGTTGTCATGGAAACAGCCACCGCTCTCCACCATCGCCGTGGACGGATACATCCTGGAGCTGGACGATGGAAACGGGGGGCCGTTCAGGGTAGGTTTTCCCTCAGCAGGTACTCTTTTGTCTCCACCGGTCAGGATTTATCTGCCGGCTTTAATACAAGACTTGTTACTTTTACTTGTAAAGCCTTTGCAGGGGGAATCTCTGTTGGATTTGCATTTAGATTACTAAGACTAAAAGTGAAAAACAGGACCAGTTAGAGTAATAATTCACCTTTACAGAACACTACCCCTCCTCTCGCTCGACAAAGACTCCTTAACTTGGTGCCAGGGAGGACACCAGCTCGGCTAGGGGAATGTGAAAGCAGCGCTTTGTCGCTGAAATCACTCCAGTCGTTGTGCGACGGCCGTGCACAGCTCTGAGTGACACGAGAGAGGTCATGTAACACACTGTAGTGAGGCATTGAATGACACGCCGTCAGGAATAAGGGTCTGTAATGCAGCTGCCAGCCGGGATGATCCCAGAGGAAGTGTGATCTGGGATCAAAGCAGCATTCATACCCTCCCTGAAGTTCACCATGTAATCCATCCACCCAAGACCCTCCCCACTTCTCTATACATTGAGGCCCCGCTTTGTTATATTGGCAACCTAAACCTCCTGAATAATATGCTCAGTACAATGGCGGAGGATATCCGTGTGCGACCTCTAAACCTATACAGAGCAAGTTCCTCCGTACAGTAGACCTGTTGGCGCTCATAACAATCAACCTGGGCGATCTTTCCACTTTCTCAAAATGATGTTAAACTTTGGGATGAAGCACTAGAACAGAGACTCTAGAGGCTCATCGCGCAGAGGAAAAGGAGAAAATAATGTTAACTTGTACAGATGACCGAAGTTTTGAGACATGTTTCTGAGCATAAATGAAGTACTAAAAGTGTTGTTCCATATGTACAACTCTTGGAGTACAAATAACATTGTTTCAATCTTTAAAATATTTTATAACTTCACTTATAAACCCCAAATTTTTATGAAACAATGTCTCTGTTGGTTTTGAAAAGTCATGAGAACCACTGAATTTGGTTTCTTCAAAATAAGGCATTGGACTATTGAAATTTATTACATTTGATCAAAAGTCTGTTTTCCTCTGCTGTTCATAGCAGGTAATGTTAGTTATAAAAAAGTTTTTATATCTGTCATGAGATGTTCCACACTGTTTTGTGCAGTGGGAAGCTTTTCAATTGTGGATATTGTCCATGTTTATTTTAGAAGAACTTAAATTATTATTTTTTAATCTGTTAATTCATCCATCACTTATCACTCACTCATTTATCTGGGGCCAGATTATAATTATATACATAATTATATCATCAAGAATTATTGTTAGATGCTGCTTGGAATTACTACAAAAATACAATCTAACAATAACCAATTACAGGCCATATTGTTCCCATTCGTTTTCCATCATACTTTAATTCTTTGGCTGTTATGAAGATAAAATGGGTGTTAAATTTCATTCTATGTGGTGTTAAAAAAGGTCTTTAAAAAGTTCAGCATCACTTTAAAGGAATAGAAAAACACAAAAGTTTTAATTGATCATTATTTACTCACTTGCTTGTTGAATTAGACCTCTGGCAAAAAGCCCAAACAGTATTAGATGGCCTAATTTTTTCATAGAAAGTGTCCTAGTAGCTGTTTTGGACCACCTTTATACCAAATGATGCTATTTCTGAGTAGCATATATGTCCTGGTAAACATGACATGCTTGAGCAAGAACAGCCCAGAGTTAAAAGGGTTTATAAAAACACACTAAAATCCCAATTTGGACCCCATATTTCAGTCGAAGAAAAAAAAAAGTCGAGTTTTTTTACCTGTGGTGTTCACATTGGCTGTGTATCCTATCTGCATATCTGTATAACTTTCTTATTGACCTCTACACTTTTTTATTTGAGCTGTAAATAGCTGACCCAGTCAATTTTAGGGCTTCCTGAGGAGGCTGAAACGGGACAACAGTTGCTAGCACCCTTCTAGACCCCCTGTGCGATACGAATGGTCCAGCAGCTGTTTGTCGAGGCTTCCTGCGTTTTAATTTAGAAGAAGCAGCCACTGACCTACAGTCGGTTTGCTCTCTTCTGCAAAAACAGCTGGTCGTTCCTTTCAGCGTGTTCTGCTTTCTGTAATTGTCTGTTTGTATCAACCATCATCCTTCAGCCCAAATTATAACTGTTCCATAAGAGGGTGATCATTTTCAGCCAAGCTGCCAACAGATTCGCCGACTGCATCCGCAACTGATAATTGGTGGGCAGCCGATGCCAGACATTTTGCTTTATATGTAGAGCACAATTTGTTTGCTTGCTAAAGTTGTTTTCATTTGTAAAATCTCTCACCCAGTCTGTGCATACCGTTAACTCGAATCATTAAATGTCATACCTGTGTACTTACTCTTTGCCAAACAACTATTTTCCAAATTATGAAGGAAGTTTTCTTTTTCTTTTTTCCTCTCTGACTCATTGAGGCTCGCCAACGCAGCACCTCGCTGAGCTTGGCAAGTTGTGTCCCCATGTCTATTTATACTCCGGTGTGGGCTGCCTCGCCCACGCTCAGTTGTACAAACTCACACTCTCCATTATTATACTCGCCGCCAAAATCCAAATGGGACACTCCTTCAGTCGCAAAGCCGGGCCAGGTTAAAAAAAAGAAAAAAAAACAGGACCCTGTCTGTTCTGTGTCATAATTACGTACTTGATGTATCTGCCAGCTTAACGGGAAACACTGTGTCTCTACAGGAAGTGTACGTGGGGACGGAGACCATCTGCACAGTGGACGGGCTCCACTTCAACAGCACGTACAAGTCCAGAGTGAAAGCCTTTAATGCCAGCGGAGTGGGCCAGTACAGCAAGACGCTGATCATGCAGACCTCTGAGAGTACGTTAAGCATCATCCCGTCCTCCTCTTTCTTATGTGACTGTATAGATAAGATAAGATAAGATAAGATAAGATAAGATAAGATAAGATAAGATAAGATAAGATAAGATAAGATAAGATAAGATAATAGACCCATAAAACAGAGTTCAGTCTGTATTTGGAATAAAATTATCAACTTCCACAAAGTTGAAATCCAGAAAGAGCCAAAACTCAAGTCTGTGTTACCAAAAGACTTATTAATGCTTGACAGACAAATATTAAGATAGACAGACTAATCTTCCAGCTGAAAGATCTGCAGGTATTAGCTCGTTACAGATAGGTATAGGAGATAGGAGTCATTGTCACTTCATGAGATCACAGACTCGAGTCTCGACTCAGTTTTCCTTCCTCTGGGATTTTCTGTTCGTTAACAGCAAATAAATCTTGACTGAACTCCTGAAGATCTTAAGAATAATAAATTGTTGCTGCCACGCTAAAGCCTTGCATCTTCAGAAAGACAACCTCTTAGAAATTTAGGCAGAACTTATTTGGCTATTCCTTTTCATTTCAGACCGAAAACAGCATTTTGAGTGGTTAATTACCAGTTTTAAAAAAGATTTTAAGAACCCAGAGGACCATCAAACTTCTTTGTCTATTCTATTTTTCATACAACACATAAATAATAATGGTAAAAGCCTCCAAAATATCAGTTGCAAGGTTTTAACCCAAAAGCAGCAGCAGGATGTGAACTCTGTTTAAGGGGGTGTTTGAGCTTTTAAACCAGGTACATCCAGTAGCAGCTGGTTCCTGTATAATCCACCCACACGCTTGCTTTCCCATTAGTTAAATGCAGCTCTGCATAGATGGGGAAGCTTGTCATCCATCAGTGGACCTGAAAGGCCCAGACAGCCTCCCTACCTGACACAGGGAGCACTCAGCAGCTGTTTGGGGATGCACAAAGCGATCTAACCACTCAGATATTTTCATATTAGTTTTTTTCAGAGATCTGACGTGCCAGACTGTGCTTTGTTTTTTTTTCCCCTTGGAACGACAAGAAAGCGTGAATTTCTCCTTCTGACATGTCTTTTTTTTGTTCTTCTTCTCCAGTCTCTCTTGATCTGTTTCTTGAATCTCTGTTTTTTTTTTTTTTTGAGAACTCCTCTCTGGTGTTTTGGCCGCTGAGTTGAACGAGCTCCCCTGATCAAACCTGCTTTTTGCTTTCTCCACCGCCCCTCCCGACCCCTCTACACTGTCCGCTTCACTGCTTCGCTACGCTCTCCTCCTCCTCTGTCTTTCCTCCTTTCTCCTCTCCTCCTCTACTCCCCCCATCATTTCACATTTCAGCTGGACTCCCCCCATGCGATATTCAGTCTATAGGCACAGGTATGGACGGCTCTCATTGCTGACTGTTTCTACTCTAATCCTCTCCTGGCCATTTCCTCTTTCATCAGTGCGGTCTTCACTCTCAAACCAGCAGGTGGGCAGTTTGCTGCTCTGTGGGCTGTGCTTATTAAATGTTCAGTACAGGCCTCTAATAAATGTCTTTGTTTTATTTCCTCTGGGAAATAAAGCTACGTAATGAAACTTTAATGCACACAGTGACACAAAGTCCAGTGGAGCCCATATAAAGCACAAACGTCCACCTGTGACAATCCCATGTTACCCTGTATAGAGTGTACATATATATTTATAGAGAGAGAGTCTATATTTTCAACCCTGAGTCAAACTGTTTGCTAAATAATTAGCTCTTGATTTGGTCTGCTTGCAGTGTGATGTGTTTGCAAGAGCTCACAGAAAGTTAAAGTTTAAAAAAATTAAAAGTCCTGTATTCTAAAATTAAAGCAGTGCTAAATATTGTTGCCCACTAGGGGCCAGTGTAAAGTTAGCATATTATCATTGTGGTTTTTCCTGCAGTTAGCAAATGGTTGCATATTTGCACAGTCAGATGATGCAGAACAACTTTATCATTCATTTGGAGTCGTGTTTCTGTCCATGTGGTGAATGTGAGTCCAATATTCACTCTCATAGATTATCAACTCAAGGTCGACTTACCAGCTTTTTCTTGAGTGTCCAGCTGCAGCTCACAGTCTTCTGCTGAATAAACTCTCCTTTACAGATAAAGACTGTAAGATGCAGCTGAAAGGTTCAGAATCAGCTATAAGTTTGTTTTTCCTTTTGTATTTTGGGACAAAATCGGGGACCTGTTATGTTAACAAAGAAACTGAGATATTACTAAAAATGAATTTAGTAAATTTAGTATATTTTACTAAATAGCCATTTATTGAGCTCTAGTTGAATTATCAACATGTCATAATCACCTCCCAGCTGAGGTTCAAAGCAGGCAAAATCAAATGCTAGTTATTATTTGCAGACTGTCTGAGGCAGGTGTGATATTATTAAGATTAAGATTATTAGGATTAAGTTATAGGGTAAGTTATATGATGCTAAGAATGATTAATGCCTAATTTAATAGTGTAATGTGAGAATCTTCTTCCGTCTTCTTTCATATGATTATTATTCCTTTCAATAAGTTATTTTCACAGTGTAACGTCATCTCATCCAACCTCCAGCCTCTAGATTCATGTCTTTGTAAAATCACGATCATCGCATCAGGTATTGCACCGCGTGATGTCATTGATCCTAAACAGTATTCCCGTGTACGTGCACAGTTGCCTGGTTCACCTTTGACCCGGCCTCCGCTCACCCTGACATCATCCTCTCCAACGACAACCTGACGGTGACGTGCAACAGCTACGATGACAGGGTGGTCATGGGCAACTCCTCTTTCTCCCGCGGCGTTCACTACTGGGAAATGACAGTTGACCGCTATGACAACCACCCGGACCCGGCCTTCGGGATCGCTCGGGGTGACGTCCTGAAGGATGTGATGCTGGGGAAGGACGACAAGGCCTGGGCCATGTATGTGGACAACAACCGCTCCTGGTTCATGCACAACAACTCACACACCAACAGGTAAGGAATCAAAGAGACTGTCGATATCCAGTTCAACCATGAAGACCGAGAATATCAAATTAAAGTTGTCTTTTGTCATTTTGAAATGCACACAGGCAGTTGGGAAATTCACAAAAACACACAGTGGTGGAAGAATTATCCAGATCCTTTATTAAAGTTGAAGTGCTTATTTAAAAATACTCCATCATAAAATAAATGTACTGCCTTGAAAGGTTTACCTATGTTAAAGTAAAAAAGTATTATCATCATAATACATTTAAAGGATCAAAAGTAAAAGTACCTTTCCGGCAGAAAAGGGCCCTTGTGAGTGTTATATTGTTATGAATGACATTATTGGATATTTAATACTAATACATCAGTGTGTAAAAAACATTTTACTGTTAGATAAATAATAAATGTGAGGTGCCATAGGATGATTAGTGAGGCCAAAGAAAAAAAAAGTTCTGCTCCCTAAATTGTTTTTCAATTTTTGGACTTTCACTAATCCCTGCTTTTATTTTAAATACCAGAAACTTTTTCGCTTTGGGCCTCAAACCCTTATATAAATGAAATTATCTGAGAAGTTTTGAAGGAAAGGAAGCCGCTGTAGACTCATCAACATCTGAACATGACGAAGGGGCCCTTTTTTTGGCTGGTAATCACTTGTTTTATCTATAATACAATACATTTAAGTAATTTTAATAGCTTAATATGAATAAAAAATGGACCTAAATAAATGTAGTGGATTCAAAGATACAATATTTGCCCCTGAAATGAAGTGAAGCAGTAATCAAACAATAAAGTAGCAGAAAATTAATACTCTTGTACAAGTACTTGAATAAATAAGTTGGTGAGTTTTTATTAGCATTAACACAGTACAGCTACACAGTGGGAGGGCTGATGTTCTGCAGGATGTTACTGACAGAAGCTCCTGTTTTAGTGAATATCTGTTATCTCGTAGTTTACTTCCCTCTGTGTGTCCATGCAGGACGGACGGAGGAATCGGCAAAGGGTCGACAATAGGAGTGCTGCTGGACTTCTCACGCGGGATCCTCATCTTCCTCATCAACGATGAGCAGCAGGGTCCGGTGGCTTTCGAGGGCTTGGAGGGCGTCTATTATCCCGCTATCAGCATCAATCGAAACGTCCAGGTACAGAATGATATTGTGTGTATGAACTGGAGCTACACTTTTAATTTAAACGACCTCTGTAATTAATTTCACAGTTGAATCCCTTGCCATCATGATTTTTAGGATGCTGTGCATTTCCTCAGAATTCAGACATTTTCAGTATCTTTGGAAATTTTTAATGCTTTTCTGCACAAGGGTCTCGAATAAAGTTGTGAACAGTGTTTTGGCTGCACAATATGAATGTGTAACCTCATTCACCTACATAGACCTACTGATGGGCCACAGCATTTTAAGACAAGATATTCTGAAGAAATTTCTATACACAAAATCTATTTCACATTATACAGTTTTGATTGAAATTCATGCATGTAATTTATTTAAAACAGCATACTCCTGTCACGATCATATATATATTAATATTTAAATTACTTCCCAGAGTCACATTTAATTTACAGTAACCGGTCAAGATGCAAGCTTGTGAAACAGCTCCAGGGGGCACTGTTTTAAAGATGGCCCCGGATCCTTTTGTGTTGAAGATTCACCCTCCCTGAGCGGTGCTGCAGGCATAAACAGAGGTTTTTACTTGTAGATCAGTACAGTATCACTTGAGTAGAGTTATTATTCATTAAAAAACTGCTTTTCCAAGTTGTACAAATATGGGCTCAAGGGATTAAACCTTGAAAGAGGAAGCTTCAAAGAGCCAACAACAGTTAGTAGCTTTGAATTTTTTACTGCTCTCAGCCAGTTTTCTCATTTTTAATGCTGTCTCTGGGTGATGAAAGCAAAGCGCCTCAAAGACAAAACACTTAAGTCGCCAACAAAACAGTTCAACAGCTCCACCTGCAGGCAGAAGATAAATCAAATATATTTGTCTTAGTTTATTAACTCATATATTTGTATGTAAATGTGTTTTTCTTCAGGTTACACTCCACACTGGACTACCCATCCCTGATTTCTACACTCCCGGGGAGGCAGATCCCACCGGCTCTGTGTGCTGAAGACTCACCAACGCCTACACCAGTTAGGGAAACTCTCCACAGGATTTCCCAGGGTCCATCCTGCCAGTCAATAACTATGATCCCACCCCGCCCTCACCCCCCCCTCCTCTCGTTCCCCTGACCGACTGATCCCGTGACTCTCTGTAAGAGGCCTCATCCAGCGCTGAGCCATGCCTTTATCATGCCTAACCCTTGGACACATGGACCATCTGCAGGACAGTGTCAAAAGCTACAGTGTTTTGCAATCTATACCTTGAATTTTGACGTGATAAAGACAGCTGAAGAAGGTGAAAACCTGCTGAAAAGTAACTGGGATCTCAAGCTGGTGGACATTGTTGTGAAGTGATCATTGCTTAAAGGAATAATTTGGCATTTTGGGAAATACACTTATTTCTTTTTGAGATTTACAATAGAGGAAGGACAACACTCTCATGTCTAAGCATTAATAATATGAAGTTACAGCTAGCCTGGCTCTGTCCAAAGTTAAAAAATATGTCTAACAACACCCCTGAAGCTCACTTATGAAGCCATTTTATCCCATTTGTATAATCCGTACAAAGACAGAAATGTAAAAAAGACGCTTGGTGTTTTTTAAAAGCACAAAAAATAGCCTGGCACATAACATAAAACCACTTTGTGTCATTTTTACATTTTGATTTTTATGCAGATTAAAATTGCAACATGATAATCACTGAGCTTTAGAGATGCTGGTAGATTTTACCTTTGTTTCCCGTTTCCACTTATTTAATCTAAGCTCAGTGCTTGCTATAGCTTCATATTTAGCATACAGTCATGACAGGGGTATCAGCCTTCTTATCTAACTCTTGTAAAGACAGCAAATGACTGTATTTCCTAAAATACTGAACATTGATTTAGAGTAAGAAGGTGTTTTGTAAATGAGTTGACATAGCCCCCATCATACATCAACACACAGTTCAGTGTGTTTTATTCTTCATTATTCTCCCTCTTTCTTAAAACAAAACACACATTTACAAACACAATATCCTGTATATTTCTTTTCATTCTCGCACATTAAGAACAGCTGGGGAGGTGTTCTTTAATGAGTGTGAATGTGTGTGTGATGGGGGTGGACGGGTTGAGACTGGTCAGCAGCTGATCCCTGGACGAGAGCAATAGTCAAAATCTCAGCCGCGTCACTGTCGTATCCTCGTCCGTGTACATGAGACGCTTTTCTTAGTGGCTTAGCTCATGTGAACCTTCTGTATCGTCTGTAAAAAAAAAAAAAAATTAAAAAGAAAAAAGAAAACACAGCATCGGCGCGTGTAATGCTACTGGAAGCGAGGCCTTCATGCAGCCTTTCTCTGAAGCGCAGCTCTCAGAACAGGAGAGACTGATTTTTTGGTTTAAAGTCTCATAACAGCGGACGATTCTGTGCTTTGAGGCGTGTTGAAAATGTGTTAAAGACGATGACTGTGAAGCTGCCTGAATAAGGTGCTACAGCAGCTCGCTTCATTCTGGCTTTTTTTACCGTAGGTGACTGAATCCTGGTAGTTTTGTAATATTGTTATTGAAATGATCTATTGCAAAGAGGTGTATAGCTAAATAAGTTATTGATGTTCAGAGTTTTTCAATGAGAATTCATCATTGTTGCTTTATTTGATGTATAGTTATTACAAGAGAGAAAACAAAATCTTTTTTTGTCGCTTTAATGTAGTTTGGAGTTTGTTACTCGAACTGAAGAGGCTATTCAGTGATCATGAGAACCAGTTTATGTTCGACTACAACAACAGGAGAGGTGCTGATGCACTGGGATGTTTTTTGGCATCCTGTTTGGGCAACAGCTTCTTCAACAGGCAACTACGAGAGAGTTCGTTTTGCAGGTATTTGATCATAAATCAAAGAATCTGACAAACTGAAATTTTCACTGAGGAGAACATGAATGTCTGCTCCTGGTTTTATGGCAAACCAAGAGTTATTTTACTCAGAATCACAAATGGAGACCTCATGGTGCCAGAGGTCACCAAAGTCATTAGGATTCATCCTCTGGGGATCAATGGGGATCAGTGATGACCAAAATGGTAGATGTTGAGATTAGTGACAACTTAGACCTACTGGTAGTGCCAGATTAAAAGTCAGGGATCATGACACTTCTGTATGATTCATCCTCTGGGAACCATGTTTGTCAGTACACATTCAACAGCTGCCAAAAAAGGAAAGGAAAAGTCTGAAGAACCTCAAGTCATTAGGCTCTTTATTTTGGGGACCATGACTGTCTGTGCAAAATTTCTCCACAATCCATACAACAATATTTCAGCCTCACTGCCACAAATATGACTAAAAAATGTTTTGTTTTGTTTTTTCTAGCCACAGACATTTTAAGTCAAATTGTTTTAGGTTCAGTTTAAGGGAACTGTTGCTCTTCAGGTTGCAAAAAAAAAGTTTCCCTGTGCATCGGCGCCCTGAGACATACAGTACATTCACACAAGGTGCTATCCTATGTTTGTTAGGTGTGCCTTTTCCCCTCTTCACTTCCCAAAATATTTATGAAACTTTGCTACATACTAGATTCATTGCTTCAGCAGAGTCGACTGTAACATCTGTGATGCCTGACTTCACCTGCTGCTACATACTTTTTCTATCAGCAAAAGGGCAAACTCAACTATATTCATGTTTGTTATGGATATAATAACCACAGTATTGAGGGGAATATTACAGGTTAGGTATGGCAAGGTGTCTTTCTTAACTTTCTAAATCCTCTGTGATTTTCTTTGCTCTTTCCCCCCGCAGTAATACTGATTGTAAATTATCTTGGACTGACATAATGGCTGCACAAATCTAATTTTCAGTATGATATGTGCATGTGTGCTGACAATGGTAAACTAAACCAGACTACTGCAGCGTTCAGCAAGTTGCATGGCTATTGCTGCAAAGCTTTGATTTATGCAACATTTAATTGGCTGTTTTTCAAGGTAAGCCTTTTGTCCGGCTGTAATTATAATACTGGAGTACAAAAGCAGGCCATTTCCTCAGTGGGTCACTGAGTAGAGAGCGCTTCCTTTGACTCAAACAGAGACAAGTGCAGCCTTTATCACAGCATTACACAACCTCAGATTCCAGGACAAACAATCAAAATGGTTTTAATTCAACAAAACAGTTCATTGAAAGAGTTTTCCTTTTGTCCAACAGGAGATGGCACACACGTCTGTTACTTTTCAACACAAATTATCCTCTGATGGAACATTTTCTGTGAAGTTACATGATTTTTTTTGGTTGATAAATAACATGAATGTGTGTCTCTGTACTGAACACCACATTAAAAAGTGTGTGATTGTAACATCTATCATTTCTGAACCAGCCAAATACACTTTAATGATATTAAACTAGATCAGGAGAGGATTTAAAGTCTATCATGAAGCCTCCTCAAACTTTTATGAATTATTAAAAACGTACACACAGTCGCTGGGCGACACTGGGTGTTATATCTCCATATGTACATACATATGTGTGTGACTGTGAGTGTGTGGGAGTGTGCGTTACCTGCATTATAATTTCATTTTAACCCCATTTTAACTCCAAAGTGATTCTTTTTGCCCTGTTTTATCCGAATGTCATCACTCAATATGATTTGAAGTGATACTGAAAGATGTCTATGGAGAATTTTATGATTATAAAATGGACATTTATTACTTTGATTTAAACACAGTATGATTATTATGATTGTTATGATTATATGTTTATCATTACCATATTACTGCTATTATTATGATGATCTGAAGTGTTATATGAGCCTCTGTGTTTTTGTATGTGTGAATATTCAATAAATAGGTGTCAACAAGGTCTTATTTATTGTATTCATCTGGCTGTGGTGTCCATTGGAAGTTTTCTTATTTTATTTACAGTTAGGTAGATTTAATGTGGATTTTTGCAGAAAAATAAAAACAAACCTCTACTAAGTGATCAAACTAAATAACATTTACTCCCCAGTCAGTATTTAGCTGATACACCTTTGGCAAATACAGTGTTTGTTAGTAGATCTCCATCATCTGGACATTATAAAGCTAAAACTTTGTCAGGTTATATCAGGATCATGACAGAAGATCTTTTTTTCAAGTCCAGACACAAATTCTCAACTGCAGGACACACTGAAGTTTTGAAGCCATTCCTGTGTAGCTTCAGCTTTTATTCTTGAGGCCTTGCTGGAAAACAAATCTTCTACAAAGTCACAGATTTCTTGTTTGTTGCATCAGGTTTTTCTCCATGTATTCATTTGACCCTCACAAGACCTTCACAAGTCTTCCAGGGCCTGCTGCAGAGAGGCCTCTCCACGACACCAAGCTTCCCGCTGCAGATGCTCTTTTTATGATCATGTCAACTAGACAGATAGCACTTTTATCCAATGCAAAGCTCTGCCGAGGATCGACCGAACCCTGCAGTCAATGGACAACCTGCTCTATGTGCTGAGCCAATGCCACTCCGAGCTCTATAAGCAAAACACTGACGATGTGCAGTGTCTGGTTGCATTCTCAGTGTTTGGCTTAATTTTGGAAAGAGCCTTCTTCCAGCTGGCTTCAGAGTCTCGCAAGTGCCTTGTGGCAAATGCTCACATTCCTTTGAACTCTCTCCCATAAAGTTAGAAACTAGTACAAGGACAGCACCCATCATCTTTTCATAGAGTTGCATCTTTATCTTCACTGTGGTGGTTTGTTATAATACTGACTCTCCAAAAACGGGACCATCCAGATACAGGTGAATTTACACTATAATCAACTGACCACTTTTCCCAGCTTGGGATTAATAAATCTATCTATCTATCACTCAACAATAACAACATGCAGGCAATCTCCAATTAGCTGTGATGATTCTATTCTCTATCTATCAAAAAGGAGGCAAAATATTAAATATTAATATTAAACAAAAAGTTCTTGTTCACGTTTGTTTTCATAAAAAATCATTAATATCAATGAATTTATGACAAAATATGGCATACAAGTGTAAATCATAGAGATTGAACTCTATGAACTGTCAGTCCCTCATATCTGTGGTCTCTTTGTGCACCTTTTCCTGCTGCTCAGCTCTGCAGCTCAGCAGAGGCTGGCCGGGGAAACGGGAAACACCCTCCCCCTGCACTCACCAATGAAAAGCAGCAAAAGGAGGAGACTGCTGCATGAAAAACTGCCACCATCTTTCCTCTCAACTTTGCTTTCCAGTCCGGACAACTGCAGTCACCCAGGACAAACCTGCCCACCCAGCATGGCGACACCTCTCACCGACCAGGAGAAGCGCAAGCAGATCAGCATCAGGGGGATTGTGGGAGTGGAGAATGTTGCAGAGCTGAAGAAGGGCTTCAATCGTCACCTTCATTTCACTCTGGTGAAAGACAGAAACATTGCAACACCCAGGGATTATTACTTTGCCTTGGCTCACACTGTGAGAGATCACCTGGTGGGGAGATGGATCAGAACACAGCAGTTTTACTATGAAGCAGACCCAAAGGTAAAGAGTGTGAAAGTAAACACACCTTATACTGTAAATATGCATTCAGCATATACCTCAGAGTAAAATTCAGCTGCAAAACATCACAGAAACTTCTAAATACAGATGATATTCTTCTACAATGTTTCTAATATTTTGGAGAAACCTTGAACCTTTATATTTTGTTTGATACTCCAAACTTCAACTATCAAATATATTTCACAAGTGGATGAGTTGCTTCCTTTATCACACATACAACAATAGTTTCTGCATTCTGTTTGTTTTGAAAGAAATCCATACATTTATCCCAGAGAGTTTGGTCTCTTAGACATGTTTCCACATTTTAAGTGCAGTAGTTCTATGAAGCAGTGTTTTTACTGTTGCATAACACTTTCCGGATTTCCAAGAAGTGCAGTATTTCTAGCTCATTGCATCATGTTTACACTTCTATTTTGTGCAGGAAAATGTTTGCTCATTCCTGTTTCATTCATTTGCTGCAGCTTTGCATTTTCTGCAGGTAATGATTGCACTATAAAGTATCTGAAAAGATGCACACATCCAACATTTCTGGTTTTCTTCATGTCCAGAGGGTGTATTATCTGTCTCTGGAGTTCTACATGGGCAGGACGCTCCAAAATACGATGATCAACCTGGGGCTGCAGAATGCCTGCGATGAAGCCATCTACCAGGTCAGACGCAGGTTTACAGGAAATAGAGGCAACAGCAGCCGCAAACTAACATGCTGAACACACATTATGCCAAAATAAATTTTCATTTTTTAACAAAAATGCCAACAGTAGGCTTTTATGTTCCTCTCTGGTGCAGCTCGGCCTGGACATGGAGGAGCTGGAGGAGATGGAGGAGGATGCAGGTCTGGGGAACGGAGGTCTGGGCAGACTTGCAGGTAAAATGCTGCAGATGTGTGGGAGACAGAACAAAAAAGAGGAAGGGATTTATTATATCCAGACTCCTTAAAATGATTCAAAATTATCAGAAAGATAAAGGAAACAGGGAAAAGGCTTCATAATGCTTCTAGTGTTTTACTCACACTAAATGAGTCAAAGACCAGGAATTCTGCAAACCCTTCATCTCCAGTATTTATCTTACTATCAGTATTATCAGTACTTAACTTGCAGCCACAGAAATGATGCAACAGAATGTGTAAATGAGAAAATGAACATTTCACTTCCCCCACCAGCACCATGAGCAATTTTATCAATAATAAGTTTGTATTTTGATTTTATGTCTAATCTTTCTGCACACAGCATGTTTCTTGGATTCAATGGCCACCTTGGGCCTCGCAGCGTATGGTTATGGCATTCGATATGAATATGGAATCTTTAACCAGAAGATAAGAGACGGCTGGCAGGTAACTGCAGCTAAAAACATATTTTAAATGTCAGTTCATCACAGCACTACCAGTTGTTCAACTGATCTTAATTTGACCTAAAGCGATAAAACATCTCCCTCCAAACACATCACTTTCTCTCTAAAGAGCTCACAGGTTTTATCTCTGATCTTACTTTGAAATTCAGGACTCTGTTGACATACTGTAAGGAGTCAAAGTGGAGCAAGGCCAAAGCAGAAATGACTTAGGTCAGAATGCACTACAAGCTAATTATTAACAGTATCTGAACTTGTGGTCAGCCTCCCTTTGATGCCACAAACTCCTGGCAAAAGCTGGTGTTGGGTGACTTAAGTTGAAAAAACAAAATAAATATTGCGTATCTTGTGATAAGAGATCCCAAACTAAAGGCTTTTGCCCTTTTGAATTCTTTTGGTTATTTGCTGTTGAGACCCTCAGTGTAAACATGTACTTCTGAACACTGAACTGGATTTAAGCAGTGTTTTCTCAAAGGGGTGTACATTTGATTCCTGTGAACACTAGTGCAGTTGACGTGTTTTATACAGCATTTCAAATAAATCAGAGCTGTTGGGCTTGACCTTACATTGTTAACGATCAATAAAAGAAGGGAAATGCTTTTTTTCTCGTTTTTCTCTATTTTATAAAGAGGTCAGAGGTCAGATAAGGTAGTTTTAGTGTCTTGCTCAATGACCCTTCACTCTTTCTGGACCCCTGCTACATGTTACGTCATGTTAAAACTTTTTATTATTGCCCTGAACTGACATGCTTTAGGTCGAGGAGGCAGATGATTGGCTGAGGCACGGAAATCCATGGGAGAAAGCACGTCCCGAGTACATGTTGCCAGTCCACTTCTACGGGCGAGTCGAGGAGACAAGAGATGGCTCAAAATGGGTCGATACCCAGGTACTGAAGATGTGTGTAGATTACTGTAGGGGATTTCTAAAGTGGTTTATTTGGCATTATTAATAATGAACAGTTTATTATTGGCTTAACGTGATTCTTTATGCATATTTACTCTCATTTCTTTACCCCATTTGGAAGTATCTAAACCCTCCCCTGACTAAGAATACAGGCTTTTATTTTGTAGGCCTGCATGTTTTTATGCAAATTTTTCCAGTTTTCATAAGCTATTTACCAAGTTCACTATGCTGTGTATTCCTGCTGACTCATTGCTCACACGCTTATCTATGCAGGTGATTTTGGCGATGCCCTACGACACACCCATCCCTGGTTACATGAACAACACTGTAAATACCATGAGACTGTGGTCGGCCCGTGCCCCCAATGACTTTAACTTGAGAGACTGTGAGTGCTGAAGGCAATTCTGCCCATTTCTAATGTAAAAACCCACTTTTGCAAAACAGTCTCTGCATTTCCTTCCAAGGTTTCAACAGAAAACTAGCAAGAAATGAGGAAGCTGCTGCAACTCTGGCAGCTTGCAAGATGCAAGTTGTCTTTGTTGCAAAAACGCTTAAATGAAGCTGTTTCTTTTGTGGCAAGGTTTAATCTTTTGTTTTAAATCACACACTGTATGATATCTAATTTGACATTGTAATTCATCTGTTTGTAGTTAATGTTGGAGATTACATCCAGGCTGTCCTGGGCAGAAATCTGGCAGAGAACATCTCTCGTGTTCTCTACCCCAATGATAATGTAAGTTGAACATTTTTTTACTGATAACTAATGGGTGCCTGAACTTGTGAACTGTCATCACAAGATCCTCTTTATCCACAGGAAATGCGTACTTTCTTCTCTTGCATTTGAAATAGTGATAATCTGTTTTGTCCATAGTGTCCACTGTACTAAAATCATGGCCTTGATTATCTCTGTGGCCTCTGCATGCTGTAGTTCTTTGAAGGAAAAGAACTTCGTCTGAAGCAGGAGTACTTTGTTGTGGCGGCCACACTTCAAGACATCATTCGCCGCTTCAAGACCACTAAGAAGGGCACCCCCGGCCGAACCTCCTTTGAGAGCTTCCCAGACAAGGTAAGCTTCAGAATCAGTCATTTATTGATCAATGTGAAAGGCAAAGTAGAAGTGGGTTTCTTTAAAGGAAATGGTGACATATTTCGTCACTTATCTGCTTAACTTCAGTCATTGGCCAGAAGTGATTGGGTGACAGTTGCAGCAAGATGTTGACAGTTTTCTTCTCCTTTTATACAAATTTGTGACATAAGTCTAAAACATGTCCCGAAGAGTTAAAATATTACCAAGAAGTGCAGTGTGATATTTGCACTGGCTTAACAAATGCATAATTGGCCTTAAAAGACAATTTGTTCCAGAATCAGCAGACATTATTTTTGATAACGCCAAGTAAGGAATCCCTACTGATTGAGAAAGTCTGCAGATGTACTCTTATGATTTTGTACAAAAGCAATTTGTGTGTGTAATTTAAAGTTATGTAAGATATTAAACACCTGCAGCTCTGTGTTTCGCAGCTGCTTCTCAAATCCTTCATCTAATAAAACTGAACGTACGTAGAAGTAAAGCAGAACTAAAATCTTATACAACAGACTCTCCTGTGATTCAGTTCAGGAGCTAAAATCAATCAGAAGGTGTCACTTCAGGCTTTCGTGTTTTTCAGGTCGCCATCCAGCTGAATGACACCCATCCGGCCATGGCCATCCCTGAGCTGATGAGGATCTTTGTGGACATTGAGAAACTCGACTGGGACACGGTGAGCGAGAGTCAGATTTTGTAGATTTGAATTCAGCCATTTTGCATATTGAGAGTGCATCAGGCTTAAACTAGGAAATTATGAACAAATCAGCCAAACAAAAGTGGCTCAAAACCACAGGACTTGCCAAATGAAACTCATACTTTGGTGTTGCATGTTGCTAACGTGCAACAGGGAAAGCTATCAGCCAGGTGAAGAAGTAAAATCCAGGTTAGCAGAGATACTTTGTTGATGCAAAATGTGAAGACTTAAAGTAGGTTGCATTGTTCCACAAGTCATTAACTGCAAAGTGCAGGTGTGATATTCAATTAGAGAATAATAAACTCCCTCCTCTGTAGGCCTGGGACCTGACTAAGCGCACTTTTGCCTACACCAACCACACAGTCCTTCCTGAGGCTCTGGAGCGCTGGCCTGTGCAGCTGCTGGAGACCCTGCTGCCCAGACACCTGCAGATCATCTACCAGATCAACCAGGTCCACCTCGATGTACGTGCTGAGGCTTGTACACTGCAAAAAGTGGTAGAAATGAGAGTTGTCTGAGCACATCTGTGTTGCATAAATCTGATATCCTAAAGGCATGTTTGTGTCTGCTTTGTTGCTGCAGAGGATTGCAGCTCTCTTTCCAAAAGACATGAACAAACTGAGGAAAATGTCTCTGATTGAAGAGGACGGATGCAAGAGGGTGAACATGGCCCACCTGTGCATCGTGGGATCTCACGCTGTCAACGGAGTAGCTGAGATACACTCCAACATCATCAAGACCGAAGTGTGAGCCCTCTGCTGATGACACACAGCATCAAAACATAAAAATGTGAACTAAATAATGGAAACAAAAGTAAAGTGAAGTAAGATGCTACAGACAACTAAGACCAAGTTCTTAAAAAAGTGACAAACATTTTCATAAACCATGACAGTAAATGACAGAGACACATAGCAAACTGTAGCTGGCAGACTCAGATGGGCAAACCATTAAAACGATGGTTGCCAAACACCACATGAGTGTGATCATAAATAACCACAGGATTGAATAATTTCCTCTGTTACGCACCCTGCATAATAACTGTCTGATGGAAGGTTGAAAAGCACAACTGCTGTTGAGAAACCAAGACACACAGACACAGAACCTGGAACAAACTTGGATTCCTGAGCACTGAGACTTTAATATGGTCTGATGAGTCAAATCTCTTTGTCGTTATTGACATTTTGGAGCTAAATGAAAAGTGAAGGGATCACATAAGTTATTACAAGTCAACTTGAGGGGAATATGAATGTCTGCACCAAATTTTATGGCTCTCCAATATTTTCACTCCAAATTACAAACGTAGACTTCATGGTAGCACTAGACGAGAATTCAGGGAGTCATCAAAGTCATTAGAGTTTATCCTCTGGTCAGGAATATCCTGATAAATCAAATGTCATAAAGTCCATCATTAAGAACATTTCCCATTTTTCGTCCTCAGATTTCGTGATTTCAGTGAACTGGAACCAGACAAGTTTCAGAACAAAACCAATGGCATCACTCCCAGACGCTGGCTGCTGCTCTGCAACCCCGGACTGGCTGAACTCATAGCCGAGGTCTGTCTGAGCTGCCTCAGCAGTAACTAAATAATCGAGTGCCAGGATGTGTTGTAGCCGCTAAGACCCAATACAATATATTCCCCAGCTGTGGTATAATCGAATCTTGGCATGGCTCCTCTTCTGAGTGTTTTACAGCCTGTATTCCAGTCAGCTTTCCAAATATATATGAGGTGGAGGGCAGTAAATGTGATGTTTGATATCCACTGTAGGTCATTGGGGAGGATTATGTGAAGGACCTTAGCCAGCTAGAGAAGCTGAATGACTTTGTCGACAACGCTGCCTTCATCCGGGACGTCTCTAAAGTGAAACAGGTAAAGTGTAGAGCAGTGTTGGAAAATAACTAGTAAAGCACTGCACTGAAGTACAATTTTGTGATATGTTTAAACCTACTTTATACCTATACATTTCAGAGGGTAATAATTGAGATTTTAGATAAAATAAACTCATGATAAGTCGTGTTTAAATAACTGGCTGTAATGTCATATGTGAGAATATATCACTGTTTTTTCTGCAGAGCAAATACTTTTACTTTTGACTCTTTAAGTTCAGTTTGTTGATAATGGTGCTGTACTTTTACTTGGGTAGGGTTTTACTTGGATTTTGCATGCAAAAGATTTAGTCGTAATGATGTATTTTTTACATTGGTTTGATGCTGTATTTGTACTCTGCACAGACAGCTGTTACAGCTTCAAGAGAGCTTCATAAAGAGTATTTATCAATAGGATTAGAGGCTTTGTCTGACATGAAAATGTTTGACTGTACTAATAAAAGAATGCTAAAATAGGTATTGCATGGCATATTGATTCCTGGTTTTATGTTACTCTAATGACTGCGTGATGTTTCAGTACATACATAGTGGAGGCTTTGTTTTAAATGTCCAGTTGCACCATGAATCCATTCAAGCATTCAAGCACCTACCAAGGCCCTCTTTGTGCATATCTTTTAGCTGTTTATTTTTTCTGCATGTCATTGCAAGCAAAGCCATCACAGTCTGATTTATTTGTGCATTGCAGTATTGCATTTTGCAGCTCTGAAGTGTGTACGTGTCAGGACAGGCCGCACCTGTGATTCAGCAACTTCACCTCAATGAATAACAGCTCTGTCACAAAGTCACATATTCCTGATTTTCTCACAGGACAACAAGGTGAAATTCTCCCAGTACCTGGAGAAAGAGTACAGGGTGAGAATAAACCCATCCTCCATGTTTGATGTCCACGTGAAGAGAATCCATGAGTACAAGCGGCAGCTCCTCAACTGTTTGCACGTCATCGCCATGTACAACAGTATGTGAAATCACTCATTACTAAGAGCCATCGCAGGCCTCTATGAGTTACATGATGCAATTTGACTGTACTGTACTGATGTGGAAGATTTCCCACCCGACCGGTGCACCGAACAAGTTAAAACATACAATAAGAGTCTGAAGCATCTGCCATTTCAGTGAAGTGTGGGAATTTTCCATGCTATCATCCGACCGTAATAAACAGGAAATCACTTTCATCAGCGTTTCTGTTTTATACAACATGCAAACTCATGTTGACTTTCCCTGTATCTCAAATCTGTTCCTCTCAGCGGAATATTCCCAGTAAATCTGGTATATATTTCTATTTATATATGTCTATATATCTATTTCTATTTCATAAAAATGGCAATTCAGTAATATTAAATTGCAAGAAAGACAGATAGTTAGTTAGAAAGACAGCTTTATAGGTACTGGCAAGTAGTAAATTATAGGTATTGCGACATTTATTAAATAAATATTATTTATGGTGCTCAATGAAATGGTAAGGTATCACCAGAGTTATTACATTTGAGACATGTATGTCTGTACAAAATTTCACAGCTCCATCTGATTGTCGCTGAACCAAAATGATGCACATTTCTATTATTGTTCAAACAGATTGATTTTGTGTCCTTTTCTGTTTCCCAAGAAATCAGACAGAACCCCACTGCGCCTTTTGTACCACGAACAGTGATCATCGGGGGAAAGGTATCAGCTCAGCCACAGCAGACATGACAGACAGCACAGATGAAGTCCAAAAAACAGGCCAAGAGTGGTGTAATAGTGTTGTCTCACAGTCATCCACTGTCACCCTCTGCAGGCTGCTCCTGGGTACCACATGGCGAAGATGATCATCAAGCTGATCACCGCAGTGGCTGATGTGGTGAATAACGACCCTGTGGTGGGAAACAAGCTGAAGGTCATCTTCCTGGAGAACTACAGGGTCTCTCTTGCAGAGAAAGGTATTGTTCAGAAAACTTTAATGTGTTGTTGACCCTTTTATGAGACTCCATAACACAACAACACTTAAGTTGATCTGCAAAACCTCATTTGAAGGGTTTTATTTAGAAATATTATCCATTTTTGGGAAGAACAAACTCCTCAGATGAAAAGCCTAGTTCAACAGAAATGTTAATTTGAACTCTGCTCTTCCTCAGTGATACCTGCCACAGATCTCTCAGAGCAAATCTCCACTGCTGGCACCGAAGCTTCAGGAACGGGTAACATGAAATTTATGCTGAATGGAGCTCTCACCATCGGGACCATGGACGGAGCCAACGTGGAGATGGCCGAGGAGGCCGGAGAGGAGAATCTGTTCATCTTTGGCATGAGGGTGGAGGACGTGGCTGAAATGGACAAAAAGGGGTATAGTTTGTCTACATCTATTGTTGATTCTTTATAGCTGTTGCTATGGTGTTAAAACTACATCAGCGTTTGTTTGTTTTTTTAGATATGATGCCATGTCGTACTACAAGAAGATCCCAGAGCTGAAACAAGTGATGGACCAGATCACGAGTGGATTTTTCAGCCCCAGAAATCCAGAGCTTTTCAAAGACCTCACTAACATGCTCCTCCATCATGACCGGTGAGCAGCACACAGATACACTCTTTTTTCACTCTAAAAGGCTGCGGTCCAGTTCAAGTTACCTGAGGTCGATTAATTCCACCTCCAGAGCTGTTTCCTGTGGGATGTAAAGGTCATTGAGCAGCTGATACTGTCAGGGATATTCTTTTCTTACTTTTTCTCCTGTGGATTTTTTTGGCTCTTTTGTTGAGTTCAAGTTGTCAGACTTGATTTATTTATCCTCCCTTGTGTCTCTACAGTTTCAAAGTGTTTGCGGACTTTGAAGACTACATGAAATGCCAAGAGAAAGTCAGCAAGCTCTATCAGGTAACATTTCCCTCAGACAGACCCAGAGTCTGTAACACAAAGTGGGATCAACGTGTTAGGGTTAGGGTTAGGATAACTGGGATGGATCACTATGGTAACCTGACTTAACCTCAGAGGATAAGGTCAAAACCCGACCAATTAGATCACTGGGAAAACTGACAGGATCTCAACATGGACACACATACATGCTGAGTTCATAGTAAAAGAGCAACATTTGTATAGGACATTTTTTAGCCTTTCCATGTGTCTGTCTGGGTTTAAAACAGAGCTCCTAACAAACAAAGGAATAGTTTAAGACACTAAACACATAATGATGATTATAGTTGTGTTTTAATTTAAAAGTTTATTTAATTCCTGACAGGATTTCTGACAGCGTTGATGCTTTTATTCTCTTATCCAATGACTGCAGCTTAGAAAAACAAGAACTTTTTATCAGATAGACTTCATCAGGCACGAATAACTTCTCTTCTCTGTAACTTGGCAGCAGAAAGAGTCTGACATTACTTTTCTAACCTTTTTAAATATCACATATTCATAATAATAATTCATCATGAGGGAAAAAACGAGACATACTTACTTTATACAGACATAAAGTATGCAATAGTTCTTAATAGTAACCTTACTTTTAATAACTTGGAAGTAATTTGAACAATATTTCACAGTTTCCTATTCTATTCTAGTTATGTCATTATATTTTATTCAATTCATAAAATCAAGTCACATTAACAAACACTGGATTTTGTTTGTCTCCTTTGGTGGCAGCTGGGTGGGCTGTGCATACACGTTTATTTTTACCTCTTTATTCAGCTTTGTTGTCCATCTTCCTGTAAATTGTTCTGTGTACACTGAGAGACAGTAAAAAATGACAAGAGAAAAATAAAGAACTTGTAACAAGAATAAAATGGTCAACTAGGAATATAAAAATGATCATGAGAAGAATTATCACAGGCATCAAACATACAGAAGCAAAAATGTACAGTACAGTACACGTGAAACCTTTTAATGAAAATGTTTTGTTTTTCTCTTAAAGAACCAAAATGAGTGGACAAAGATGGTCATCAAGAACATCGCTGCCACGGGAAAGTTCTCCAGCGACAGAACCATCACAGAGTACGCCACCAAGGTGTGGGGCGTCGAGCCGACCAACCTGAAGATCCCGCCTCCGAGCGAGCCGAGGGAGGCCATCGAAGAAACGGCCCGAGCGCTGAAGAAAATGTGAGGCCGCCTCGCAGACAAAGGGCTGCCTTTATGTTTACAAATCATTTGCTGTTTCCTCCCTGTTGTGCTTTTAAGCTTCAACTTATCACGAGAACTTCGGATGTTTCAGAAACCACACCTGCACGTTTTTGTTTGACTTTTTATTAGAGCACCTGATTCAAAGCACTTGCATTCAAAATAGTCTGTTACAGTCCTTCAGCACCAACACATACAGTAAACCGAGAGTCAATGTGGAGGTCAAATACTTCATATTTGACATTCCTAGAGTGCAGGATTGGTGGGGGGGTTTCTGCATTTCAGATATTCAGTAGGATGTCAGTAACAGAGCAGCTGACTAAACTGAATTTTTAATTACATTCATGGTGTATGTACTCAGTGACAAAGCCCGTCTGTGGTCAGGCAGACCGAAACAGCTTCTGAGCTTTATTTGTATGTACAATTTGGCCAAGGAAAGACACAAACCTACTTCATTCTTCATTTCTACAGTATTTTGTCTCAGTGTTGAAATAAAAAACTATTCTGTAGTGAATCATGAGTGGTTTTGTTTCATTTTTTACAACGCACACGTTTATTTTGTGGCAAATTGAATCAGTATGTTGGAATTTGTTTTGCACAATGTATGAAGCACCACTAAACCGTCTTCTCTGGAGGAGGAAGGATCTATTTTTTCACATTTTGTAGAAATTTCCTGTAACCAAAACAGATGGATTATCACATTTAATTGAATTTCCTGAGAGATTTTGGTTCATAAAAAGGATTTAAAAAGACACAGTACAATAAAAAACACATTCATTGTTAGCATCACTTGCTGAAATCAGTGTAATTCATTATATAAAAATGATCAATTATTGGCTGATTTTCTTGTTTTTTCCACATTAGCTAACTTAAAATTTACATCAGTTTTGATAAAACTTACCTAATCTCATTTGACAGATTTGGATCTAAGTGGATGTTGCTGTGGAGGATTCCAAGATTTGCACTGTAAGAGATCATTTCCACCTGAACATCTGTGTTGTATTTTTTCTTAGCCTCAAGGGATATCTGGTACAGCTGGAGACAAGAAAAATGCAAAGTAATTCAGAAAGAAGGCAGCAGCAGCCACAAGGACATGAACAGTCAGAACAACTGTACCTTCAGACCCATGTGGTAAGGTACAACATTGTCATCCTCTGAATGCAGAAGAAGCAGCGGACACTTCAAGGTCTTTAAACTGTGTAGATGTTGGGGTGAAATATAAATTTGCAGTCAGACGTAGATTTCATCATCATTTAGCACCATGTTATCATATTACTCTTTTGCCCTCTGCAAAGGAATCTGAGTTACTAAAAGATAACAAAGGTAGGAAACCCTGCAAAATTCATGAGAAGAAGTATAAAATTTTACTACACTTACTTTTCATCGTTAGCAAATACAATGCTGTTCATTTCCAATATGTTCCAAAGCAAGCTCCTGAATCCTGGAAGGAACGTGTACATCTGGAAGAAAACGAGATAAAAAACTGTAGAAATATTTGGCAATTTCCTGTGTACTGCAATAGCATACAAATACTATTTGTAGAGCCATCAGTCATTTGTAAGTGTATCCCAGTATGAATGTAGGAGAATATGTAGAAAATTATTAATTCCACATTAGAAAATAATGACTGAAGATTATGGATACAGACAGTGTTAAGTGATGTATGTAAAGTGATTTTAAATAAATACATATTCAAGATTCATTTTTATGCCCTTAAACAATGCTCAAAAATATTTTGGAAAGAGTGACCAAAAAAAAAGAAAACAATAGATACAGAACTAAAATAAATAATAAACTTAGTAATAAAATAAAATAAAGTCCTGAAATATAAATAATACAACTAAATAGAATATATAACTAAAAATTATGTACAATATAATATGGCAATACTGTTGTATTTACAGAGTTCAAAGTATTGAATTATATGGAGTTAAGCATATTTGTGTCTTGACACTTACATCTCAATACAAATATTTGCATTTGAAGGGTTATTACTGCTGTCTACTTTGACTTTTATTTCACCTCATCCCACCTCAACTGTCATTAAAGGATCCCTATAGTTGCTTTTTTTATTTTGCACAAACATTTGCTGCAGCAGTAAAACCAAAAAGCTGTTCATGTCTTTGTGTGTGCACATGGTGTCCTTTCGAGACAAGATCAAATTTAGACAGCTGTGTTTTCATGGATTGGTAAACACCCTGAGGGACTGCAGAGAGACGGTTATGACAGGCCTCACCTTAGCAAGACGATGGTTGGCTACGACTTCTCCGATTTTTGTGTACGGAGCTTGAAGGATCACAGCATCAACAACAGACCCTGATATTAAAGACAGCAACAAGATGATTAAAAACAGATCATATGAATAGAAACAAAAACTATGCATTATGGGGCAATACATTTAAATTTCAAGGCTTGTTGCTCAGGTACAACCACCAGAGGAGTGAGAGAGCTGTCAATCAAAAAGTCTCTACAGGCTCACACAGTCCTGAGAAGAGGTCTAATCAAAGTAATTTAAATCACTTGTGTGGCTTTAATAGGGTCATGCAGAGCCTCTCAAAACTTCAGCCCACCTTGCTCTTGTATTTTCACTGCCGTGTTGGTCGCCACCCTACAAGAAAAAACAAAAAAATTAATTTGACACACTTTCTACTCAGTGTTTTTTTAGCTTTGTCTACTAGTGTCAGACAGCGGATGTTACTAATCAGAGTCCGGAGAGGAACCGACCCAGAGCCAAGCGAGTGTCCCCACAGACAGACGAGGCTCCCCCTGCTTTGTTTCTTTACCCAGTGGTACAGGTAGAGGGCGTCGCTGGTCAGTCCAGCTTCACTTGGCTCCCCAGTGGAGTCTCCAAAACCTCATGAGAAGAGATGAACACTCAGAATCATTATTGTATCCAGAGAACGTAGTGTACATTGACCGAGAGGACAACACATTTATAACATGATATATTTCAAGATTTCAAGAATTTATTGTCATATGCACAACAATTTACATGAAGCAATCAAAACAATGCTCAAAAAGATTACAAAATTAACTAAAATATAAATTTAGCAACAAAGTAAATATACAACTAAACAGAGATATACTGTTTTAGACCTGATTAAACAACCCAACTCTACTCAACTATTATTATGTGTAATAATAATAATAATAATGATGATAATAATAATAATAATAATAATAACAATAATAATAATGTAGAGACCTGTGTCTGTGTGTCCTCAGGATAAGCAGGTTTAGAAGATGGATGGATGGATAATGTAGAGAGGATGTATAAAGTTTCCTTAATTGGGCTTGCACATTTGCAGAAGGTGACAAAATATAGAAATAGATATATAAATTTAAAACTCCAGTAGCATAAATCACAGATACAGAAATTATAAAAATAGATTGAGTGTTTTACAGGTCTCTGAGCCCCGAAATAGAAGTAATGTGTCAGTTTCTGTGGAGGATTTCTGAAACATATCAAACATTCAAAAAAACAACAATTGGATTAAGATTAAATAAAAAAACAAAGTAGAGATGTATTCAGCAGAAAAATCACTTGAAGAGCAACAATAAGCTTCTTACCTCTGTAGTCTAAAGATAAGACATGATACCCTGCAGCACTTAAAATCTGCAACACACAAAAATCTGAACTTTATCGAAAGGTGAGAGTCAAAAGTGAAAGTACTTTGGAAAGAGGGGCCGTACCTTCATCAGCTCCACCCTGTGATTTATGGCCCTGTAGAAATGACACGAGACCATGAATGAACACAAACAAACAAGTGGCTTTCAGACTCATTTACTGTGACCGGCAAACCCTTGAATGCTTTGTGCCTGTGGATAAACCCAGGGGCCTGTGATACCCACTAGACTCCATTAGGATCAATTCAAGGGCCTCTATCCTGCTACTCTTATCCCACCTGGTCCCTATGTTGCCATGGAGATAGATAATAACAGGACGGCCGTCTCCCAGAGTCTCCTGGTACCACTCAGGGCTTTTCCCCGAGGCGTCCTCCCATTGGCTGGCAGGGAGCGTATGCCTGCGAGACAAAAAGGTAAAGAGCGACAGAGTCGCACAAACAAATACGCCCGTGTTTTAAGACATACAGTCGGTTTTTGAGTGGTCTTGTGCAGATAAATGAGTAGACTGTGGTCTTACCCACTCAAGAGCCATCTGTGCCGAATATGCATGTGCTCAAGATATTTTCAAGCACTGCTGCACTTAAATGGACAAAGCGGGAAGCCACGGATGACCTACCAGACTCCCACTGAGATACCCTCCTCCGTGTTGAGGTAGAAGTTGCACGTGTGGTTCAGCACCTCTTCAGGCCTGCTGAGGTCCACGAAGAATGGAAACCTCACTGCAGCACACAAGAGCATGCAAGGTCAGTATGATCTTTATATACTGTGTAGTATTTTATCATATCCCATGATGTTGTGTATTACCTTGGTATGTATATATTGTATTGCATTGTATTCTATTGTAGAATATCAGATTGTGTTTTATTTTTTGGTACTGCATCAGTTGGATCGTGTCAAATTATATCAAAACTTATATAATCATATTGCATCATCTCTTTCTAGACTATATCACTTTGGATCATATAAGATTGTATTATGTCATTTTGCATTGTGTCGTATTGAGTCATTTCATGTCATATAAGAATAAATCATATTGTTCTGTATTGTCTTAGATTGTTTTGTATTGCATTGAATTGTATCATAATGCTTTTTTAACTAACTGTATTGTGTTGAATCGCATTGTGTCATATCATATTGCATCATAATGTATCAGATTGTACTGAATTATTTCATATCAAATTGTAATGCAATGCAGTAAATTTATATCATCATGTTTTAGCTTTCATTCATATCATGATACATGGATTATGTGGTTGTTTTACATTAAACAAACTTAAATTACTGTAATCTATAACTACCAAAAATGAGTTATTACTGCTTTAGTGGGATACTGCATTGAAGCACAATTGATTATTTTATCTGTGATTTGGCATAAAATTGCCATGTCATGATACACAATATTCATATCAGACAAATATTTAATATAATATCATGATATTGATTTTATCCATATTGTCAAATCCTACAATTGTGTGGTGTTGTTTTATGTCAAATAATCAAACTGTTCAAGGTAATGAATCTTATAATCACTGATATGTGTCATTCATAATCTGTGGGGCAGCATAGTGCTGCACTTGTCATCTGTGTTGTTTTCTGTTACAGTGACACAGTTTTTCCCATGCTGCTGAGAAGTGGAAGCAGAAATGGGGCAGGGAAACTGTATTGTTTATTCTGAAGTTTACTCTGAATAACAATCTCAGGACACCAATTCTTGCTTTTCTTGAAATATGAAAATGTTTCTGCCATGAATGTATTATATGAAATCAAACTGTGAATCTTTGCAGCGTATGGGCAAATGGACAAACTTGGTCAACAAGCTACTTGAGTTTAATACATTGTGTGTTTCTGCAAACATATCAAAATAAGGGTACTTTCAGTTTCATGAAGTAACCACAACACCATGTATGACCCATTTAGCAACCTGAGGATTATGTTGGCAACGCATATTGTTCATGACATTTAAAGTACACAAATATTTATTTATAGGGATCATGTTACTTACATAAGTGAGAAAATACAACATGGCCCAGTATCCAGGGGAACAGGTAGAGAATGACAGGCACTGAGGCGTAGACGGTGATGAGTGATAACAAAGCTCTCTTCATTCTTCCAGGTGAGGTTATTTCCCTTTGGTAGCAACAAAATCTGCCCTGCTGTCCAAAGCAGTACACTCCCTTTTTCCTTGTTTCAAAAGTGAACTGAAGCGAAATCCAGCAGAGCTCTCTGCCTGACAACACCAGTATTGTGAAATACAGAAAAAAAGAGGTTAATGTTCAACTGAGACTAATCAGTTGCTGGTTCACATTTGATCCAGTGATTCACACTTGGAGTGAAGAAGAAATTGTGTCAAAGTAAAAGTATAAAACATGTCCAAAGACACAAAAGCCTTTTCTTTAAAAGAAGCATAACAACAAATAGTACAAATTCACATCAAAAAGGGATAAAACAAAGCTATGTTGGGGTCTAACACTGGTTCTGATGAAAAATAGTTTTATTGTGTAATTCAAGTTTAAAGTCCTATGCATAAAGACCTATGCCTCTATAATAAAACATACAGGGAAATATTAACTAATCATATTGACTATTTAACCCTTTAGAGGCATGTGGAGGCCAATTAATTCCCCAACCTTCACCCCACTGGAAGGCCACTTTATCATCTTTAATCTGCAACAGGGGCATTCAGGAAGGCACTTTTTCTGCAGTTTCTTCAAACATCAACAGCATAAAGAGGAAAGAGGAGAGAAAGGTATAGCAGTTGTTCTGTCCTAAAATGATCAAACTCTGTACAGAGTATAATGTTTAGAGTAAACAGCCTACAGTGGAGTTTTTTGGCAGTATAATTTGTGTATAGTGTAAACAAAGTGCTTAGCCATGTGAGACCAGGTATTTTCCTTCCCTGTACAAGTTAGAGCAAAAACATGGGGGCAGCAGTGGAATGTATCTAAGTACATTTACTCAAGTACTGCACTTAAGTACAAATTCAAGATACCATTTAATGCCATTTTATACTTCTACTCCACTACATCTGAGGTAAATATTGTACTTTTACTCCACTACATTTGTCTGATAGCTTTAGTATATCCAAATCTGGGGATTTTTCAAATGTTTTTCATAAACTAAAGGACTAGACTAAAGCCTTGCTTTGATGAGCTGGACTTTTTTTTTTTAAGGAGTTAAAATGGGTACAATCAAAACATCCACAACAGTAAAATGTAACATAAACACTGAAGTATCCAAAAACATCTGATATAACAGTAGAACACTGACAAGGGCCATTTTACTGCACAATGAGTACTTCTACGTTTGATTCTGATACTTAAGTACAATACTTTAGTAAATGTACTTACTTACTTTCTACCACTGATATTAGTACTTTTACTTAATTATAAGATCTGAGTACTTCTTCCACATGTGTAAGCCAATTTCTGCCAATAACATGGAAAAAGACTGTGTAGGCTAATGACTTCATATCTCAAACTAATCATATAGTATCTCAAATGACTTATCATCTCTAAATACAAAGAAAGTATCTTAAAGTAATGGTATTATATTTCAAAATAGCTACTTAGTATCTCAAATTAATTTGATAATAACTCAAATTTATAACTTCATATCTCAAAACAATGGAATAGTATCAGCATCATTATTAAAAATAATGACCTCACATTTCAAAATAATGGCTTATTATCTAAATTAATTGGATACTATCTCAATTTAATGACGTTATATTTCAACATAATAGGGTCATATATGAAAATAATGACTTAATATGTCAGAATAATAAGTTAGTATCTCAAAGTAATGAGATAATTTGATAGACTGCTAACTCACCACTTCTCATACAGTTTCTCATCACAATGACTTGCAGGATCTTTTATTTGTTTTCATCACATTGGCGGAAGTGGGCCTCCATCTCAGTCCGGGTAAATGAAAGGCAGTTTTGTGAGGACAGTGCTGGTTTGGTCCACAGGGGGGGCAGGCTGCGGCCACTCAGGCTCTTTTCTCAGGCTCTCGGTCACCGCCCCTTCCTCCATCAGCCGCTTTTCAAAATCCGCTACGAGCCGGAGGAGGATGAGACATTACTGGGACACAAAGCGGACAGCAGCCCCGGACAGACACCGACCCTCCGCGGCTCTCCGGACCCTGAACACACCGTGAGGCCAGCGGCTCGGTTTTTACTTTATACCACGAAACAGCGGCGTTACTACCAGCAGAGACATGCTGCAAAAAGTTTAATTTAGTTTTGGTTTTAGTTTGAGCGTTCAGGGGGACCGTCTGTACATTTCAGCTGAAAAAAGGAGCCGAGTTTGGTGAGTTTTTTTTTTTTATGTGACTAACAAAGTGTCTCTTCCTCCTTTGAGTCCGCCACAGTTTGAACTTTTTAATGTTTAATGTTTCCTCCAGCGTTGTTACATTAGCCCGGTTAGCTTCAATGTAGCACATCACTTCCCTGTGGACACCCTCTTCTTAAAAAACTACTTCAACTAGTCAACTAAACTACTACTACTAAACTACAGGTGGTTTACTCTTTTTATCTTCCACATAAACTGACTTTAAAGTTTCTTCAGTGAGGTGGTTGGTGGAAAAAGCTGCATTCAGGCTCCATTGAAGCATCTGAGGGATGTTACAATGAGATTAGTTTGCCTATAAAGTATCTGTGATTATGAGATAATGCTCATTTTAACCAGGTGTTTTTACTTCTGGAGTCTTTTCTTTGCGTTTTTGGCTGTCAGCATGGCTCACAACCTGATTTGAAAGTCCTTAACAGTTTGTGGTTGCCTTGCAGAGATTTTACAAAGTATGTTCCCTTGGAAATGGGTTATTTTAAATATAAACTATATATATACTACTATATCACTTTATTTATTGGGTTTACTATGTTCACGGCTGACTTTAAAGTCCTTCAAAGTTTGTGGTTTTGAGATAAAACCATTAAATCTTTTTACTGATGATGATGATGATGTGGCCTTAAATAGTTTATTTTAAACATTAGTATCAAATCTGACGGTGCTTCAAGGTTCACAGCTGATGAAAAAATCTTTAAAAGTTTGTGTTTTTTGTGGAAAAGTTTTTAAGGTTTTCATACAGTGATAGGTGGTCTTAAATTGTTCATTTTAAACTTAATACTGTATGATCTTATTTATTAGATTTTCTAGTTTAATAACTTGATATGAAAAAATCCATAAAAGCTTGTAGTTTTGTGATGAAGTCTTTAAAGTTTTTAAGCAATTATAAAAGATAAGAAAAGCAAAATTGAATAACAGGTCAGTGGCAGGAATTTTGCACAAATAAAATCTATATATTTGGGGATATTCTTGAATATTCTCCTGAAAACATCATGTTTTGTAGTGTTTTTATCATTGCATTGGACAAAAAGAGTTAGGAGAAGTCTAATTGCTGTAGCTAATGAGTGATATTTCTGCCTGATGTGATTCTGTTAAAGACAGTGAGGGCTAAGATTAAAGTTATTCCCAGTTCTGTACACTGACATAGAGACAGCAGTTTGCTTATAAAAACGCAGCAGCATACCCATCAGTGGTTCACAAGACTGATGGTAAAGAGTGATGGTAAAAAGTTTGGAAGTTTTTATTTTTCAGATTGACATCTGTTAGCGCTAATCACCAGTCACACAAATACCAGTGATTGCTGGGATGATATGAGGGATTAACCTCCTTCTTGTGTGATTCTTGAGTGATTCTTTGGCCGCAGCAGCTGTCAGACCACGGCCGCCGCGAGCCGCCGAGTCCGAGCAGGAGGGCTACCAGGATAATTGGCTCAGAGACTGCTGGGAAGACGCAAACCGGATCAGTGTGACAACACAAGCAAAGTGCTGTGGTGTGAAACCTCCTTAGTAAAGAGAAAACATTATGATTATTGTCCTACACTTTTCCTGCATTTCTTTTACACTCATTAAGTTTCCGGTTTTTTTTTACCCTGTAGATGTGATTTTCTTGCATTTCATAAGCCGCTTCAATGTGCAGATGCAGAATACTGATTTGGGTTTTGTCTCCATTGTCTGCGGTGAATGGGGTACCCCGACTGTGGTGTGCAGGGGACACCTGGCTGAGCGCTTGATGGGCTCGCTGAGAGCAGCTGGAAAAGCAGAGGTCAGGAGGGTCCTCTTTGTAAAGACGTTTAGGCCCAAACTGGGACCTTTCAGCTCATTAGATGTAGTGGCATGCTCTTAATTTTCAACTTCATTACCAAAGTTTTGCGTATGTGTGATGCTTATGTCTGAACAAAGTGAAGTGATATCATAAAATATTTCAGTTTCTGCATCAAAGGTGGGCAGAAACAGTACTACTAATTAAAATCAAAGAGATGAATAATGGAGACTCCATATGAACATGCAACTGGTGCCAGCAGTGGTGTGCAGAAATGTGTTTCAAGAGTCAAGTCGAGTGTTTCAGTAAAAATAGAAATAGATGAATGCTTTGCTCTTTGCTCGGCTCTCCGTTTCTATTCATAGTCATGCTCACCAACGTTTACCTTCCTTAAGCCTCTGGTGGATGACCCGAGGTGTTGCGTCTATGAGTTATGTCATTGCTTAAGTTAGTCACTCCATCTTTTGCTTTCATCTCTCCCTTAAAATAAAAGACTGGGTTTCTAAATAATTACCCAGGTTTAGTTTCTGTTTCTGTTGTTGCTTGAGAGAAGACACAGCTCACTGAGCATGTTGTGCTGACCTGGACTCTAGACTCCTGTGTTTGAGGGGGAAGAGGGGCCTTGCTCTCTGTCAAATGGTTCTCATTGTTGTTCAATTACAGTGATGATGCAACTGAATAGAAAGGGCAACAACTTTGTCCATGTGTCTGTAACAGATGCCAATAGATGTTGGCTCAAGGCTTTGGTGTAACCTCCTCAATTAGTTCCTGGCTGCTTGTTCCACTTGGTTCATTGCCACTTTTGTCTTTGTCCTTGGTCTTAATCACCAGTATGAAAAATTATGATTAACTTTTGGATTTTCATTTTGTCAGCCTTTATAAAATCAAACACCTTCATATTTTCACATTATATTTACTTACACTATTTAAAACAATACAATAAACATGCTTAAACTGCGTCAAACTGTTCATACAAAGTGAAATTCCCCTTTCATTTGTGCCTCAGGATGAATTACATGGCTCATGAAACATGCCGGCTAAAAGCATTAAAAAGGAGTCATGGCCAGCGTCAGACTTGGTCATGTCTATCAATTTACCTGATTGTCTAATCATTCTAATTGGATTAGCCAAATCCGTCGGCACAAATGACGCCGAAGCAGTGTGTTGGTGGCTCAGTAGCTCAGCCGCACTCCCAGATGAAGGTGCTGTTAGAAACGCATGCTGAGATAGATGTTCCCACCCTGTTTGTGAGTATCTTTAACAGGAATTTGATATATTATTAGATGATTTTGAGATTTTGTGTTCATACGTTGTTTTGATTTTCAGTTTTTTGCTTTGTAACAGTGATTTGAGTTGAATTCTGCCATCGTCTGCCATATCACTTCAGCTTGAATGTCATAGAAAGTGTGATAAAACAAGGATTTTTCCCTCCTTTTCTTTCAGGGCAGGGTGCTGTCCTGTGGGATGGATGACACCCAAGAGCAGGACCACTACGAGGAGCGCCTAAAAGAAGTTTTTAACAGTTTTGATGCCAGCGGCTCCGGCTCACTGTGTCCGGAGGAACTGTCTGACCTCTGCCAGTCCCTCCACCTGGACGATGCCACGCCAGCTCTCCTCAATACGCTGCTGCAGAACCAGGACCGCCTCACTGCCAGGGTGAGCTGTGTTAAGTTAGTTGCTCAGAAAAATTTATGTTTGCAGAATTATTCTATATATCCATTTCTGACATACACGTGAGTTGTGGCCCTGTGCACCCTTTGAATTCGGCAGACGGCCGTGTTGAGCCACTCGAGCGTTCAGGTCTTTGTGTCTCCAGGCTTTTTGGTGCTTTGTTAGCTGTCTTGTTGAGGAGAAAATGTGCCCTCCATCAACCCTGATCCCAGGTGTCTGTCGTCAGGACAACCAAGCCAGCTAATCACCATTCACAGATGCATTCGTTTGAGGGTGCTCCATGTAGAAATGTATGAAATGGAAAGGACACTGGCCTAATTTGTGTGATCAGTTTGTATCAAATCTACATTCACAGGATCTCCAGTGTCATTTATGTCCTTTCAGCCTAAAGTACAAAGATATATCAGACATATATTCCAAATTGCTCCACACTTCATCAGGTTGTATTTGTATATAAGCGTGTGGACAGACGGATGGCTATTGTCTTGGGTGTGTGGGTGGGGGTAAATGTTAGCAGAGGGCCACTGAACTGATTGCGTACTCCACGGCATCCAACAATAAAGTCAAAAAGAGAAACCCCCACAAAAAGCCGGCAGCCGCCAGCCTCGATGCACAAAGAAAATCACCATATTCAGGGTTAGCAGCTGTTGATTCTTGAAGTGTGACCTCCTCCACCCAGACACCCAGGGACACCCAGCCTCCACCCGGCACACTGGGAATTACATCAAGTTTAAAGCATTTTATGAACTTTTGCATTGTTTTTGCTTCACATACTCAAAATTTCTTGCATTTTCTTCACATCTATCTAAGATTATACTTCAATTTATAACGTCTCTTGTTTCAGGTTGACTTCAACCAATTCAAGAATGCACTTATTCTGGTTTTATCATCGAGTATTGAGGCACCACAAGCAGAACAGGAGACTTTGTCAAAACCAGGTAAAGTCTAGCTTTTAGAGTTGCACATTTTTAAAGAAGTCTCACACATAAATGTCTTTTTAAAATGCCTGAAAACAAGCACAAACATGAAGCCATATCATCAACCTGTATCAATCTGTAACTTAAGTCAGCATCATTTTAATACTGACCTTAAAGGAGGCGTTTTCCATTCAAGAGGAGAAGGTGACGTGTGAAGTGGAACAGCCCCCATGCTGATTCAGCTGTAAATCTACATACAGAGGCTCTGAGCTAAAAGCGAAGGCCCAAAGCCAATTAGCTGACAGTTGAAGTATTTGCACTATCATAGTCAGACCGCTGGCACGGCTTGTTATTTTAAGACTGTAATTAACACTCAGAGTTGTTTTTATAATGAGGTATTTCTTAGAAACGCTTAAACTCTCAACTTGTTTAACATGTCTTCATCCATTTTGCCACGTCGACATTTTAGTTTCATGTTTGTTTCATTCAAACAAGAGTCTTTCGTTACCACTTTTAGAGAAGTTGTTACTTTTGGAGAAGTAGCTGCTGAAGGTCGCGGTAAATATTAGTCATTCCTTCCATATGTAATATTGTCCTCTGTTGTGCAAACCTTTTTACCTGACACAAATTTTTTAGTGCTGTACAAGTAAGTATGACTCTGCTTTTTTGACACTTTCTTGTCCTTTCATTTTCTCAGAGTCTCCTAAAATCCAACCAAAGTTCGTGAAAGGCAGTAAACGCTATGGGCGCCGCTCCACGCCGGAGTTCATAGAGCCTATTTCAGACCTGTCTGAAGTTAGAAATGCAAATCCTGAGGAGGAGGAGGGGCAGGAGGAGGATCTGGAGGACAACTTTGACACGGCTGTTCCCAGGAAGCGTGAGGTAAAAGGCTAAGACTGATGTTCCCTTGGAGTTTTTTTCCTATGCCACTCTGAACCCCCAGACGCTCGAGTGCCGTCCTTATCGCCTCCTGTCCTTGCATGGACTGTTTTTCCCCGCAGCCACAGACTGGCAGCGAGGCGTTATTCTTAGCTAATCAGCTTAGTGGCATGCAGGGCAGATCCTGAAATGTAATATAGACACTCAAACACAGGATTCACAAGGATCTTTTCCTTGCATAACAACGCGGCACTGTCTGTAAATAACACCGTGAGCATAATTACTGTTTAATAAGCCTCCGGTGATCAAGATGTGACCACAGTGTTTGTGTAGCGTCACACAGTGTCGACAGTTTCATGGTACGGTTCTCTGAACTTTGCCCCAAGCGTATGTTTCAGCGGGGATGTGGTGGTCAAGGCAACGGCACAGTGATTCAGGAGTCTACTTCATTGTGTCCGAACAGATCAGACTATTCAGCAGATGAAAAGCAAGACAGGCGCTGTTTATGGTTGTCAGTATTCCCTGTCAAGTCCTTTTTTTTTTTTGTTTATTTAAGATTAACAGTAGGTGCCTCCCTTTGTCTTCACAGAGCAGTAGTGGTTTAAAGGCGACATGCTCCTGTGTCACTGAGTTGTAAAGCATCAGTTCAGTCATGGCCACGCAGAGCTGAACACACTGGTCGATCTTCTCGATCCTTTTCTTGGATTATCCCACTCTCAGTGTTGACATGAGACTTGTTTGACACCTGTACGGAGGTCTAAGCTCTCACTTTGTGCATCCATGGCGTGCAAAGGAACTTCCAGCAACGCCACCAAGATGTCCTTTTTTGTTTGGCGACAAGTATTTGATCAATAATCTATTGTATATCACCAAAAAGTGCCAACAGTTCACTACTTCAGTGTCTCAAACATGAGAATTGGCATACGTTTTCTCATTTTAAATAGCACCCTTACCTTAAGATTTAAGTAACTATGATCGCTATTTTAGGACATGTTACAAATTAAACAAATAATTGATTCTTCAAAAGATGAACATATAGTGAGAATAATGGCACTATCTTGTAGTTTTTGTAAGTAAAGGATTTACGGGCTGCTGTGACCTTTGGACAACAGGTTCATTTTTCATACTAACGATGGGTTGAATGTGGAAGCGTGGATGTGCTGCAGCGGAATAAATCACCAAAAACAACAAGTCCCCACCAAAACGGTATAATGATGGCCTGCTCAGATGGATGTGTTAATATTCTGCATATTGTTTGCGCTCCTGACTCCGCCCATGATGCCCGCCAGCACCAGGACAAGCACTATTCGAGACATTGAATTGAAGCGTGTCTCGGTGTTGACTAATCTAGGTTGCAACAATGCTACAATGTCCGGCCGGGGGACCAGCAGATGGGGATGGGTCAGGGGGCTTTGCCTCAGAGACTGCAGGCCTGGTGCTTTAGGAGGAGGAGGGTGCAGGACTGTGACAGAGGAACAATGAGCCCATCTACCCCCACCCTCCTGGATGCCTATACACATGTATCAAAACGCCACTTGCAGGATCCCATCTGCTCTTCATTCCCTCACTGTTGGTTTCCAAACAATAGACGGTCACGCTGTGTCAGAGCTCACTGGGTCACACCCAGAAAAACCCCTCCGCCTGTCATATTTCTTGACAAGCACAAAACTTCTCTTAAAACTTTGCTGCTAATTAAAAGTGATTTCAAAAGCAAGTAAATTTGGATATAAAACATCTAAATGTCCTGATTTTTATTTTTATTTTTATTTTCATTTTTAAAAAACATTAAATCTTATTTAAAATTTTTTCTCATTTATGCAATTTTAATTTATTTTTGGAATCTTTCACATTAGCATGATGAGTATGATATTGGCACATTTAAAAAGACAATAAAGAAAGGTGTGTCTTTTCTCTATTTTTACCACTATTCCCAATTTGCCCACTGACCATCCCTGGTGCTCATGCCATCACAAAAGCTCTTTTGTGCTTTTTGTCAGACACACCAGCCGCCCCTTTTGCACCAACTTATAATAAAACGTGTTTGAACTTATCCCCCCTGGCTGATTTTCTTCATGTGACAATCAGATGTTTCCATTTTTTTCACAGACAAGTTTCTAAGTTTTGGCTCAAAGTTAAGTTATTTAAAGGCCGACCTGTTTGTGATATTAATCACAGTTTTTATGTGTATTTGTCTCTAAAAGCGCTGGAATACTCACGAAACAAGCACAGAGGAATATGAGGCAGACGGTATGTATAAGTCACAGAATTCTTTTCAGAAAATTTACTTTACAGCAGTTTGTCAGCAAATGATACCAGCCTCGTACCTTGCACATGCAGGCCAGATGCATCTCTGGAACCCGGATGAGCCGAGCACGCCTCGGGGATCCAAAACTCCTCTGTCGATCTGTTTAGAGGAGAGAATGCGTGAGGCCTGCGACGAGCTGGGGATATCATTGGACGGATGTGCCGGTCACACTGAACTACTCGCTCTCTGTGAACACCTGGGCCTGGAGGTGAGACTGATACAGACTGCAGGGACGCTTTATTTCAGGGCAGCTCTTCAAATCTCATTATCAATATTGTAGTTAAAAGTTTTGAAATCATTTTGACTTTTATAAAATTACATTCTGGCCCAGTGGCAAACAATATAAAATAAATCTTTACAACAAGAGAATTATTGTTCCAAATTAATGTGGTTATAATTTATTGACATTAAAATAGCCACTGCTAACGTAGCTCAGTTAGACAGTTGAAATGTAAAGAAATGTGTTTTTTGCTTCCTTAGGTTGCACTATTATCCACTCCCTTTTAAAATGACTACTTTACTACATTAGGAAAAGTACATATACACTACAGTATGTATCATACATACATGGCTGCAATTACAGATTATTTAGATTAAATAATATACTAACTATTTTTTTATCTATAAAATGGCAGAAAATCAGTGAAAAAAAATAGTATATTAGTGTCTATAGATTAAGGTGACATCTTTTTCATTGATATTTGACATTTTTGTTTTGTCCAACCAATCGTCCAACAAAACATTATGTAAGACAAGGAAAAACTTTCCTATTTTTGAAGCTAGATCTAGTGAGTTATTAGCATTTTAGCTAGAAATACTTATAATTTGATAATAATTCATTCAGTCATTTGATTGATATTAGAATAGTTGCTGGTATTTTCTGCCACTTTATCACAAATCATTGTGTAAAAGAAAATATCTCTCAAGCTAATGTTGCTACTTCAATAGAAATCCTATCATTTATTTTTCAGATAAATATGGACGTCCTCCAGGGTCTAACCAGTGATGGAGTGATGAATGTTCAGGAGTTTGTTTCCAGGGTTGTAAATCACAACAAACCTCCCACACCGTCCGCCTCCACGCCCTACAGACAGCTGAAACGACTCCACTCCACTCAGGTACGCCCTTTGTTTAATGAGCTTGGTGAGTACACAGGATGTGGTGTAATTCCCTTGTTAATTAATTACTTATCTATTATCTGTTCTAGCTTTATTAAAGAGGTTTTCTACATTGTGAAATTTTTATCATCGGTCCCCCAAAATGCAGTCGAATTTTGGAGACAAACTTGGTTTTCTTCAGTAAAAAGACCCTTTTTTTTCTCCATGCAGCCCTTTGACGAGGGAGGCCGTAGGATAGCCACTCCTTCTGCCCTGACCAGCACCATCGGCATGCGTCTCTTCTCCACCCTTGATGATGGTACCGGTTTCACCCCAGTTGAATATATCCTGGATGCCTGGATGGAAGAAGGAATAGAGAACAGCACTGAGATCCTACAGGTACCACACCATACTTATAATAATGACTAACCATTAGTACTAATTGTTATCAGCATTTTTAAAAATTGTGAATGTAATTCATCTGTAGATTTGGAAACAGATAGATATAGAATTACAATTTGTGCAGTTTAGTACAAACATTGTGCACAAGAATATGCAAAATATGATTCTTTTTTTGCAGGCTTTGAATTTCAGCCTAGATGGAAAACTGAGTCTTAGTGATCTCACCATGGCACTTGAAAATGAGTTGCTCGTTACTAAGAATGGGATTCACCAAGCGGCACTGGCGAGCTTCAAAGCTGAGATCAGATACCTCCTGTGAGTATGAGTCATCACTATTATCAATGCAGCTCATTCAGATCTTAATACTCTTATTTATATTTGATCAAGTATATTTGGAGTCATTTTAGTCAATTAGTTTGAAATAAAATAAGATTAATAAAATATTCAGGATTACTGTTGGATTGCTGCTGTTGTTATCTATAATGGATAAATGTTTGTTGTTTTTCCTCTTGTCAGAGAGCGAGTAGAGAGAGAACTCAGGGAGAAAGAGAAAATCCAATCTGACCTGGAAAAAGCAGAGAAGCTAAAATCTCAACTCGCCACTGAGGTGGATGAGCATCACTCTGCAATTGAGCACATGAATAACCTCAATCTCAGGTAATTAATCTCTCACATTACACAGGTTGTTCCCTCTGTTGCTGTGTCCATATCTCTGCGTCACTCCTGAGGTGGATTTGAAGGATTAAAATTAGGATTATAGCTGTCACCGTTTATCCCTTCCATTCATTAAGACTGTGATGATATTAGTTTATATTTCACAACAACCTGCTAAAATCATCCATGTCTGCTAAATTAAGCCTACTCCTAACAATTGTATTCTCACTATTTTACTATTCTTTATCATGAATATTGTACTTTTGAGTATGTAAGCATTATGCTTTATTTTCTCTGCACCTGAATGTCCGCAGGAAGCTTGAACAGGAAAACAAAGAGAAGCTAGCAGCAGTACGATCAGAGCTGATGAAGGAGATGGACCAGATCCAGCAGCAGGCCGGCCTGCAGCGTGAGGAGCTGGAAGCAGAAGTTGAGAAGATCAGAGAGGACGAATCTTTTCTCAGAGACCACCTCTCCATCTCTGTGAAGGTACCAGAGAGATTTGTGCTAGTGTTTGTGTTTTGTCTGTTTGCTTTTAATAGTTTTATGTAAAGTACTCATTGATTAGCCTTAACATAACACGTTTTCTTGGTATCTTCATTTTTTTAGGAAAACAGGCGTCTTGAAATGGAGTTACTGGACAGCACCGAAAAACTAGTAGAGGCACAAAATCAAATTACAAAACTCCAGACAAGTTTGGACAACATTATGAAAGAACGGGTACAGAGACATTTTATGGTTTTGAGATTTCAATACTGACTTTCAATATTGCTCAGGTTATTGGAACATATTTTTTATTTTTAGTATTGTTTTTCTGCTTGCTGTCCTTTTTGCATTATTTGATTTTCTGTGTTCTCTACCCTCTTCTGCTTCACTTTTGTTTATATTATTTGTTTTTTCTGTTTTTGTGCAAAAAATGTACTAAATTAAACAAGTAAGTAAATTATTTATTATTTTCTTTAGTTTGGAGACTTGGACCCTGGCAGTGCAGACCTCTTCCTGCAGGAGGAACGTATCAAACAACTACGCAGCGGCTACGAAGCTCAGTGCAGGGTAATTGCATATATATCATAATACATGCAAGATACTTAAAAAAAATCAGACTTCAGGTGGTTAAAAGATACTGTGTTTAGCAAAATGACTGTTTTACGTTAATGTTAAACTTGCAGGAACTGCAGGACCGTATTGACGAGCTGCAGTCAGAGTTGCAGGACTTCCACAGTCTTGGACGAGTTCATCACCCCGGCCACAAACCTCTCTCTGAAGAGCTGGAGAGTAAAAGCCCTGGAATGGAGTCTGATCCAGGTAGGCCCTAATGAATACATACATCACACATACAATCCCTGGAGAGCTCATTATAGAGCGCAAACCTAATCTGTTTATGAAAACACATCACTACATACACAACAACATCCATGCATACCTACTGATGCATGCATAGAAGCAAGAAAAAACTGAACTTTGCTTTTTGCAGGTATCGGTTCAGAGGAGGTTCAGCCGTTCAGCATGAGTCTCGAGGCAGAGATGATGTTGGAGCAGCTGAAGGAGCAGCACCTTCAAGAAATGGAGGATTTGCGACACCAACTGGAAAGCAAGGTGAGTCCAGTAGATACCTTGTGATAGGTGTGTGTGTGTGTGTGTGTTTTCACAATAAAATGTAAGGGGGAAAAGAAACGGGAAGAGCAGGGAGTTGTATGGATGTAATATCAAAGTTGTGAATTGACACAAGAGACAGCGTGGCATTTCGGTCACTGGTCTTGTTGGCTTAATTACCCGTCGATGAATCTGTGCCTCAAACTGTTGTCCAAAGGATTAGTTTGATATTTTGGGTCATATGCTTTCCTCTCTTGCTGACAGTGAGATTTGAAGCTACAGCCACCAAATTATTGGCTTATTTTTGCAGAAATATTCAGAAATTACTGTTTGGCTGGTGTGTTTCCTATTACAAACTATAAATATAATTCCTCTACATTTTTTTTTTCATCAGATCAATGAATTTGATAAGATGGTAGAAAAGCAGAGGGCGACCCACGAGGACCAAAAGGCTGCCTTAGCCCTCCAATACCAGAAGGAGGTCTGGGCTTTGAGGGAGGAGATGGCCAGCATACAGAGCCACACACAGGAGCTCCAGAGCCAGCTAGAGCAGGCAGAGCTGGAGCGGACTTGTCTGGAGCAGACGCAGGCTGAGGAGAGGGAAGAGCTCGAGAACCTGCAAGAGGAGGAAGTGGGAACTCTGAGGCAACAACTTCTAGAGGCCCACACCTACACTGCAGACCTGGAGGAGCAGCTGAAGACCCTCGAAGCCCAGAAAGCAGAGACAGAAAAAAACCTTGACAATGATATGGAGGAGCTGAGGAAACAACATGCCACTGAGATTGAGAAATTGGAGAAGGAGCTTGTGGAGGTCTCTGAAGCCAGACTGGAAGATGAGAGAAAGAAACTGCAGGAGGAAAAGGTTGAGTTAGAGAAGAGATTGTTTGCGGATTACGAAAGGGAGAAGGATCTGGTGCGACAAAGCCACGTGGATGAACTTGAGGCCAGACTAGAGGAGGCAAAGGTGAGGTTTGAGGGAGAGCGTGATGAGATTGTGCAGAGGCTGACAGAGCAGTGGCAGAAAGAGAGGGCTCAGCTGGATGAGCAGAATAATGAGTCTCTGCAGGTGCTGCTGGAGGAAGAGATGTTGAGACTTGTCAGGGAACAAGAGGAGAAGGAGAGCAAGCTCAGGGAGCAGTGGGAGAGCCAACAAGCCCAGCTTCTGGAGCGTCAGGAGGAGGCTCTGCTCGACAGGATCCTGCAAGAAAGGCTGCACTTACAAGAGCAGTTTGAGGAGAGGGAGAAAAAGCTGAAGGAGCAGTGGGAGCAGGAGAGACTGCAACTGGAGGAGGATTATGAAGGGATGCTGCAGGATAGGCTGAATGAAGAGAGGGAGAAGCTCAAGACGGAGAAAGAGGAGGAGGAGAAAAGGCTCGAGCGCTTGGTTGCAGAGGAGAGGGCTCGTCTGGAGGAGAACCACCGAGAGGCCATGAAGGAGCTGACCGTCAAGCACACGGAGGAGAGAGACGCTCTCAGCAGCATGTTGGACAAGCTACGAGATGACATCGCTAAGGAAAGGTAAGACATTTTGACTTTTAAGATATCTCTTTCCATTGCATTTATATCATAGTAACTTTGTCCTTTTAAATATTATTTACAGGAATCATATATATGTTTTTTGAGAAATGTGCTTATTTGTCGCTGCTGGCTTTAGCCCCACATTGAACAAACACATATGAGAGTGGTATCAATCTTTTGGCGAGCACAAATAAGAATATTTTCCAAATACTGACTCCAAAGTTTTTGGGGTTTTTTTTTTTTTGCATTTTGGACTATTTTAATTTGATACAAGTATCTTAATATTTGCTGTACTATTAAGAGTTTAAACTGTTGCTGTAACAAACATTAAATAACCATGCACAGGAGGGAAATCGAGATCACCTTCACTCAGAGAATCAAGGAAGTGGAAGATCGTTTCTCAGGCGATCAAGAGTCTGTTGCGAAGCGTTTTCAGGCTGATGTTTTGAAACTCGAACAGCACTACCAAAGTGAGCTGAAGGCCCTCTCTGATAGCTATGTCGAGCAGAAGCTCTGCTGGGAGGCCCAGATACAGGAGGCCATTGAGAACGCAGGGCAACAAAGGAAAGCAGTGGAGGAGGCCATGGAGCGGGAAAGAGAGAGCCTGAATCAAAAGTGGAAAACAGAACGAGAAGAGCTTGAACGTCTTCATAAAGAGGAAGTTGAAGAACTTTTGAAGAAAAACCAGCAACTGCAAAATGAACTAGATAACTTTATCAGTATGGCTCAGACTAAAGAGATAGAGCTGAGTAGGCAGCTGAATGACCTCCACAGCCGGCTTCAAGGGAGCCTGGAAACCAAGGACGAGCTTCTTGCACAGTCTGAGAGGAAAGCACTCGAGACTGAGCTGCTGTTAAATCAAACCGTGGAAGATTTTAAACAGGAGAGGGCAGAACTTCTGAACAGCCAGTCCGAACACGAGGCAAGATACAGCGAGATGCTTTCCATTTCTGAGCAGCAGATTACTGAGAGGATCGAACTGTTAACTGAGCGCGACGATTTGAAGATGAAGATTGAGGAGTTGGAGATGCTGCTTAAACAGGCAGCGATGGACTTTGAGCTTGAGAGGCAGGAGCTGCAGAAACATTTATCCATTCTTGAGGAAAGGTTGAAAGACAATACAGAGAATGACAGAGAAGAGCTTATAGCAGAAAGAGAGATGCTTAAAATCAGAATTAAAGAACTGGAGATGGAATTCAGTCAGATTTTGTCGTCTGCAGAAAAGTTAGAGGTAACGGAAGAATCAAATGAAATAAACACTTTTGAGGAGGCGCACACCGAAGCATGTGTTTCTTTCTCTCCTCCTAAAATCTGTCTCAATGACGCTATTCTTGTGGATACCTCTAATGATGAACTAGTTTGTTTGTCACCTATTCTGACTGAGCAACATGTTGATGTAGAGACTTTAATGGAGACCCCCGATAACGAAAAGGTCCCCCTTACAAATGATAATCCAGCAGACAACATCCTGGAAGTAAAGGGAGATGCAGCTGAAAACAAAACACATGATGGTCAAACTTCTGTAACTGAGAATAATGACACATTGCCTGAAAGCACAGATAGTTTTGATGAGAAATGCCACAATCAAGTTGCTGATGACCAAATTGGAGATTCAAGTCCTCAGGAAGTTGAAGGGGACCCTGAAGTCGGCTGCTGTTCTGCAGAAATTGGACACACAGACGCCGAGTCAGCATCATGTGATTGCCACAATGCAGATGAAAATAATTCAAATGACGAATCCAAAAATAAGGCTGATTCCCCGGAGATGCAGTTTGAGGCGGCCTCATCCCTTCAGGTGTTTGAAGGTGTCGATGCAGACGAGGATGCAACAGATGGTGAGAATAAAGTAGCTCTTCAATCATGTGAGGAGGAGAACAAACCACGAGATGTACCAGCTGTGGTCAATGAAAGCCCTTCCCATGAAGATGAGCCATGTCATGAGACTGTGGTTGATCCCTCAGTGCTGGAGGATGCAGGTGACCCAGATGAATTGTCTCTGGCGGATGCTGAGGTTGCTTGTTTACCCAATAATTCTCACAACCATAGATGGGAAGTTGAACTTGATTCAGAGTCAGACTGTGTACATTTAACCGCTGACATAAAAGATGAATGTGCACATGATCTCGATGAAGATGCTGATTTTGAGGACAGGGAATGCTCTCTTCTTAAACTACAGACTCTGTATCACACTGCCAAAGAGGAGAACATCCTCCTACATGAGAAGATTTCTCTGCTTCAACAGAAGACAGAAATCCTGGAGAATCTTCTAGCTCATAACAGTGAAAAGATCAAAACTGGCCACCAGGTATTGGAGGAAAACTATAGTCTCAAAGTTAAAATGCTGCTTTTAATGGAGCATGTCAAAGAGCTGGAGATAAAAGCCTTAAAGATGACAGATCTTCAGATTAGATATGAAGATTGCATGTGTGAGAATGCCAAATTGAAGGACCAAAACAGGGAACTTGAAAAGAGAGTTTGGAGCCTTGAAAGCGGGATGAACGTTTTCCATGATTTCCAAGATCAGCAGATCTCGCTGGAGGATGAGATCGGCAGGATGAGAGAAGAAAACATTAAGCTCTCGGAGTTGTTCAGTGAGTTGGAGAGGCAGGGTGAGATTCTTTCAGCCATACACCTGGATGCTGGACAATCAGAGACCCCCACAGAGGAGTCCCTCTTGGATAAAGTCCAGGCAGCGAGTGATCTGGAGGGCTGCTGTGAGGAGTTCGAGAAGCAGAACACCAAACTTCGAAGAGCCATCACGGAGCTGCAGGACAAGTCGCTGACATTAAATGAAACAACTCAGGCTCATAGGTAACGTGGAGAGAAACTAGGAACCCGTCCCTCCGTGTCTCCTGTGGCTTCTCGTGGTCCCATCCCTTTTGGTGCTTGGGTTTTTGATTTGATGTGAGCACTCCTCCTTTTTGTTCCCAAGCACAACATAGTGCTGCCTGTCCAACGTGTGATTTAGGTTCCTAAACCCTTTGTGAGGTGCAACAGGTCTTAAACACTTGTGCTGCTTTGATCCCTGTAGATCACCAGTGGAGAAGAAAGGAACTACGATGTAGTCATTCTAACGATGTGTCGTAGAATAAGACGTCTTTAATAGATATATAGCAAGTGACTTTCTTACCAAATCTGTTTAATTTAAAATCATCCCACTGAGTTGTAAGTACGTGGCTTTATAAATTTTCTAATTAAGTTTTGTCTGTTTATAGATCTGAGGCCAGTCGTCTCGCTGAAGAAAACCTCGTCCTCAGGCAAAAACTAGCTGCTTTGAAGGAAGAAGACTTGAAAGAGGCTCAGGAAGAGTTAATGTAAGAAACAAGACATTTAATTTGCTGATAACTACCTCTGTTCATTTTTATCTCGTCACACAAACTGACTTTTTCTTGTACTCTTTGCTTTTAGACAAACATTGGAGCACTTGAAAAAAGGGAAGATTGCATCTCAAAAGGCAGCAGAGAAGTTCAAGAAACAGGTGCAGGAATAACCACAAATCTACACCTGTGCTTTCAGCATTCAGGCTGCTGCTGGACAAATTAAAGTTTTGAACTAACAATGGTTCTAGATGAAAAGTTAAAGCATCACCAAAGTTATTATAGTTCATCCTGAGAGGGACATTATGTCAGAAGCAATATTTATTATCTGAAAAACAAAACTAAACTGGAGGAAAAGTCAGGGATCACCAAAGTCATCTAAGATTTTTCCTCTGTGGACCATGAATTCTTTTTTTTTTTATGGGTCACAGCAATCCATCCAATAGTTATTGAGATAATTCAGCCTGAAAAAAGTGGTGGAACAACTGCTTTACCAATACTGCCATCCATAGCGCCGCTAGTGTGGCTGAAAAGTCTTTAAAATGTTTCCACACAGTTAATTCTTCATGTCAATTAATCTGCAGATTTCAGAGCTGCGTTTGCAGAGCCAGCAGCTGGAGGATGAGAATGGCATGCTGTCTGAGAAAAATGCCCAAAATATTTCTGATATTGAGAATCTGCAACAGCAGCTGGCAGAGCTGACTAAAGTAAAGGAGAGGAGGGAGGCGTTCGCCGCTGAAGAGAAAAACAAGGTAAAGAGCATTTTAAGGCAGACTGATGGTTGTGTTGGTGTCATGGTCGGTCGTAGTGGGTAGTTAATTGGTGGCTGTTTTGTGTTAGCTGGCAGCTTGTGTGTCTGCTCTGGAGGCAGAGCTGACCAAAGCTCTGGAGGACACTGCACAGCTGGAGGAGAGGAACACCCAGCTGTCACAGCAGCTCTCTGGCCTCAGAGAGAAGGTGAGCATCGGGCTATGGGTACTTTGATGATGCTGACTATGTGAGCATGACAGAGTAATGAAACATTAACACCACCTGCTCTTGTCATGAAACGATAGGTGAAAACAACTCTATGAAAAATTTCACCCTCTATGATGAAAGTACAAAAGAAATATTCTCTGGTCCGAAATCAACTCTGCTGAGATTTTAATTCTATCTAACTTTAGTAGTGAAGGTGTATACAAAGGATTGTTTTATTACAACTGTAGTCATCCTCTGGTTTTCAGTCGGTCAAAGCAGACTCAGTGGAGACTCAGCTCGGCCACCTAGTGGAGGAGCGGAGAAGTGTGGATAAGGAGACTCAAAGCCTCCGCAACCAGCTGGCCAAAGCTGAAGAGAGGGTAAGAGTCTGCTGTAAACTACAGAATCATCTGTTAGATTTTACATTTTCTCTTCAACAACAAATGGTGTCTTGAGGTTGAATGAAAATTACAGGCACTGCTAAAATTAAATGTGTAAAATTGTAAGTCATATGCTGTTTAGTAAACCCCCAAAACAGTGTACCAGGACCAAATGCATTCTTTTTTCCACTTTAGGTGAAGACAGTGGATGAAACTCTTCAGGCTGTCAACCATCAAAGTGCTCGTCTTAAGTCGGACCTCCGTGTTTTGCAGCAGGAGAAGGACTCTCTCAAACATGACGTTGCAGTGCTACGCAAACAGCTGCAAAATGTCAATGAAAAAGTACTTCCCTTTTATGTTTTCACTTGGCCATGTTTTCACTTGGCAAACTAAAATAAAAATACATTTAGCAAAAACACAAAAAAGCATTTTGCAAATGAAATGCACAGACAATGGATCACAGTTTCCATTCGTCCAGTAGACTTGAACTTTGCCTTTGTTCACAGAACCATATTTTGGAGATGGCGTTGCACTCGAGTGGTCTGCAGCATCAGAGCAAGAAGCTGTACAGAGATGAGCTGTCTCGGCTGATGGAGCAGGATCAGCAGCTCCTGAGGGAGGACAACGAGAGGCTTCAGGAAGAGGTGTTGAGTATCAAAGGGGACCTCATGCAGTCCAGAGAAAAGGTGAGCTGAGGACAGTCCAGTCCAGGGGTCGGCAACCTTTATCATTGAAAGAGCCATTTTTGCGTGTTTTCGACCCCTGGTCCAGTCATTCATGTTCCAGTTTCTGTCTCTGTCTCTAATCCATGAGTCCCTCATCTCATGCCTGCAGATCCGTCAGCTCGATGCTACCATCCTGTCCTTGAAGCAGCACAAACAGCACAGTCAGTCCTCCCAGGCGATGAAGGCCTTGGAACAGGAGAACGCCTCTCTGAAGCAGGAGCTCGAGGCACAGAAGGAGCTCACCAAGGTACAAACTGCATAAATCTGTCCAGATAACCTTTGTTAGTGAAAACATGCTGCATAATTTCTTGTTAAATGTGCTGTGTGTGTTTGTTTCAGGGCCATGAAGCAGGACAAGGACAAACAGAACTGAAGAGCCTTCAACAAGAAAACGAGGCGCTCAGAGCGCAAATGGCTCGACTGTCTACACAGTTGTTAGATGTATGTTGTGGTACAAACTCTTCTCTTATGTAATAGTTGTACATTAAACAAATGTATTGATTTGCACTCATTATTTAAATTTGGTATTTCCTTAATATATAGAGTACTTGTGCTCTTCATTCTTTCGGCTTATATTTACGATTTCTGGCTGCAAATTTTGTGTTTGCTAGATTTTTGCTGGAAGAATGTCAAATGAAAGGATCTCATACTGAATATATTTATCTTCCAACTGTGTTACTGTCTTCTCTGACTTGCTTTTCTATTTTGTCCAGACATTTCAGGCTCAGTTGGTCGGACTTCTGCCTCCATCTCCTCACAGGATCCCCAGGGGGCAGCAGCATCGCGGCGAAGATCCAGACAACATGCAGGTACAGTGCAACCTTAACCTTCCTGATAGCAGACTCGGGCAAAGATATACCAATATTTAAAATAAATAGGCAAAATGAGAGCTGCATGTTTAAATTTCACTCTCATGGCCTTGCAAAATTAAATCATCACTTACAAGATAAACAAATTAAGAACACCTAATCCTTTTTCAAATACCATTTTTCCTGAGTCTGCTTTGAAAAACCTGAACAAGTGGAAGATTTAGTGCCATCGCATCATTGCACGGTTTGATTTTACATTCGTCTCCTGCTACCTTTCCCTCACTGTCATCATTTTATTTTTGTCACGTTAAAGCCGTCTATTGGCCCATCACTTACTCATTAAAGGCTACAAGATGGGAACTATGACCTACATCCCGGGTTGGATATGTCATGGGATATAATGGGAGTTAACACTTATTACACCAAAGTGACTGTCAAAGAAATACACTCAATTCAGGTGCAGAAAATTGTACTCTGATATTTTTTTTTATTCAGTTTGTGGCTGGAAATTCAATAGGTGTTCAACATCAAAGGGAATATTGATAATGATGATAGTAAATTGCTTTAAAATTGTAATTTAACACCTGAGCTGAGTGTGTACTTGTGATGACTTGGGATTACTTGGGATTTTCCATCTCTTTATTTTTCCATTAGCATTTTGTTCCACAGTGTTTGCAGTGCTCCTTGTTTTGGTGTCATGACTCCATCTCAGCCCCCGTCTGTCCTCGTCTCCTCTCGTCTCCTCATGTCGTGTGTGTGTTTGTTTGTAGTGTTTGCTTTTTGGGTTTGGTATTTAGTCTGTGGTGTCTTTATTTAATTTTCCATCTTGGGACTGAAGTAGTTGCGGTGATGTGATCATCTGGGTGTGGTCCTGGTGGCTTTTTTTTTTTTTTTTCCCCATTTGTCACCTTTCGTCAGAGTCACCTGATGGATGGAGTTTGTTCAGGTTTATCTGTAAATGCTGTCATCCCACTGTTAGTGTTTTTTAATAGCATCTGAACTCTTGTGTCATTTTTATCTGCAGCATGAGGCACTAGTAGTTATCATTAGGTTAACATGAATGTAGTGGATCCCATTTCATATAATAACGGTGTATACTGTACATTTATATTAAGATCTGTCAGTTTAGCATGAATTTAGTGGGTTTCATTTTTATATCTGGTCCAGATTTGAAAAACAGATTAAATAAAAATACCCATACTGCCTCACATAAATTCAAATGTAAACATAATATAAATATGAACAGACATAACCCAATCCATGTTTCATGCCAGTTAATACATTATGTCTGTTATATAATCCTCTATAAACAGGCTTTTATCCATTGTGAGATATTTTCTTCTCCTATTAAACTTTAGTGTTGCGCTTCCATAAAGTCCTCAAGAGACAGATTTAAAAAAATAAAATAAAGATGAGTGAGAATATCTTGACTTTTTAGTCACTAATACAGGTCAAAATCCAAAAACACGACATTTGCTGACACCTTTCCAGAGCAACAGAAAACAATATACAAATGTTTTCACAGGCTGAGTAGTAGTACTTCTTATGAAGAGAAAACTGAACTCTGTCCCCCTTAAAATTATTTGTATACACAACTGTTATATAAAGTGGGATCTTGGAAAGAAGAAATTATTTCTGCAGCAACACTAGAAATGATTTGTCTTTGTTTGTGGTTGTTTTATGATGATCACAAAGTGGTGATCATAGTCGACCTCTTTTGGAGACATTCAGTTTATAGAGACCTAAAATTAATCACTGTTTTGAGATATAAATAAAAATGAATAAATACAGACAAGATATGTAATATAATCATTGAATTTTAAAATAATCCCAGCACATTTTTTAAAGTCAGCTCATTTTGTTATTGGCTTTGGATTCATTTAGACTAAAGCAACAGCTGATCACATAACTTTGTATGAAATAAAACAATTGTTGAGAATAATGATGTTGTGAAATAACAGATTTTGGAAAAAATTATCTGCAGTTTACTCTTGCTGTTTTTTGTTGAAATAACATTTAATAATAATTGTATCAGGTTATTTCACAGTTTTATGTTTATATTATATATTTTGTCTGTTTATTTAAATTATTCATTTACACATTGAGCTGTGTGAGGGCCTGTTATCTGACGGGGCCTGTGTGGGTCTTTAGGATCAGAGGTGAGGGTCGAGCCGTGGTGAAGTGTACCTGCCTTTTCTCTTCAGGGGGCGATGCCGGAGCAGCGGGCGGCTCACGCAGACAGCTACCGGCGGATCGGTGGACTCTAACACCGCCAGTCAGCGTCTTTCCCTGCTCGTCACTGTAGCCTCTCTTGGTTGTTGTTTTTTTTTTTCTCCCCTCCAAGACTGCTCTCCCCAGTCCTGCTCTTCCTCTGCTCTGTTCGGATCGTGGCGCATCTCGCCGTCCTTTCTGCATCCTTATAGGAGATTGTGAACAAATGTGGTGCCTGGTTCAAAAGGCATGAATGTGTAATTGTATTTCCCTGCTGCTAGGTGGCAGGAAAATACCGAAAAGGCTCCGGAGGTTTCTCCCAATGGGATTTTGGAAAAAATAATGGCATTACCATTGAAAATGTAAAGTTTCAGACACGCCATATCAAATTTAACATCAATAAACAAAAAGTGTTTTTTTTTTTTTTTTTTTTTTGACAGACTTTTATGGACTTTTTTGAGCTCTGTGTTGTAAGTTTGAATACAGGGAATCTTTTTAACGCAGGGTATATTTTCTGGGAATGTTCTGTTATGCACTTGTACCATTTTTATCATGGTCTGAAACAGGGTACGTGCAACCTCAGTGGGTAAATCTTGTGCGACAGCTGGCCTTATGATCATAGAGGAGTGTTAAGTCGGGGCGAGGTTCGTGCCTAACAGCCTTCTGAGCCTTTTCTAACAATCGTAATTGTCAGGTGTTTCTGTCTGTGTAGTCCGGGTTCATGTTTAATGAAGGTACCAAGTTTTCACTGTTTGTCTTCTGTTGTTTATGCCTGTATTTCTCATTTGACACTACACATAGTTGAATGTTTCTTCAAGCTTCCTGTTTATGTTGTGTTTGTGTTCTGGGACTGCTGATGCAGCTGCTGCACAACCAAAATGAATCACATCTTTCTGGGTTATTTTTCTTAAACAAGGACTGTTCAAATGCGTCACACAGCTGTTAACTTTGGATGTTCATCTGTTATTTATAATTAGAAGATCCACATGAGCTAAATCATCGTTTGTCCCCAGTAGTGTGTCATTAGTACAGTGTGTCATTATATCTGTCATATCTGTGTTTTTGTTGAGTAATTTAGTGACTTTTTTTCTTTTTTTTTTTTTTTTTTTGCACCATGTATAGATTCAAATGTATCTAATTTATTTTATTTCTTGTTATTTATTTTAGTAGGGTTATTCGATTTTATTTTATTTATCCATTAAATTATTTTTGTAGAGATATCTGGAATACAAGGCATAATTTTATACATATTTACATTTTATTTATTTTTTAGTGCATTGTCCTTTCCTTTTTAGAAATGTACCTGACATAATGCAGAAATCAAGATAAAATAAAGCATTTAGCTCATTAAAATTTGTTCTGCACATTGTTTTTTTTTCCAGTTACATTTTTCAAGAAGGATGAAAAATTTAAAATTCAAACTCAAATCATCATTTCATTGCATCTGCAGCAGTTTGTTGACATCCCTCACTGTCTTCTCACCAGGATGAAAGGGAGAGGAAGATGAGGAATATGGAGGAGCGAATGAGGGAAATTGAACTGTCGCTGCATAACGTCAAACTGCTGCTCAAAGAGAAGGTGGCCCAGCTGAAAGACCAGGTCAGTTCAAAAAGCTCATTTTCATCAGAAACATTTTAAGCGTCATCAAACAAATCACACATAATTTTGGATCAGAGTGCCAAGATCATGAAATGTCTTGCATAAATGTCGAACATGCAAAACAAAACAACAAAACATGACAAAACAGTAGATGTATGAAGGCATGAAGTGAGGCACAGCAGCATGAGAGATGTCTGTCCTCCAGGTTGAAGTGTTATGCTCACTATAAAGCAAAGAAAAACACTAAACCAGAACACTTTAACAAGCATATCTTAAAATGTAGTTATTATAGAACTGTGACCAAGATGTATGTAGTGAGCAGGACATTTTACAGGTGGATGACGACAGACACCTTTCACACATACCAGCAGACATACAGTATCAATATATCAAATATAGAGTTATCAAAGCCTTTATCATCTGCTGTGTCTGACTTTTTTTCTAGCTGCACAAGAATGGCAAAGCAGATGTGTTGATCAAAGACCTGTACGTGGAGAACACCCAGCTGCTGAAAGCTCTGGAGATCACCGAGCAGCGGCAGAAAATCGCAGAGAAGAAGAACTACCTGCTGGAGGAGAAGATCTCCAGCCTCAACAAGATAGTGCGTGACCTGAACCCCTCGCCTCTTCCCTCACTACCGTACCACTACAAATTCTCATAACGTGAACTCACATAGAGATACTCTGGACATTAAGTGTCCAAGGTCGACCATTAACTGCACTGTTCACTGAGAAGTCTTTTAAAATATATTCTTCATTGCTTTAACCTAACAGATGCTGCCAAATGCACAAGTAAAGGTCCTTTCTGTTTCATGGTTTTATATTGTTAAAGCCCAAAGTTTTTTAAATACACAGTATTTTTGTTCTAAGCGGTAATTATGTTATGCTGTTGGACCAATGAAGAATGAAATGCGAGGTTATTCTGTAAAGAAAAACATACTATTTTACAGTAATTTATCAATTTTAAGATATTTTTCAAAGCAGTAGCTTTCCTTGTAAATATTTTACCATGACACAGTTTCTCTTTGAAAAGAGAGAAGCAATACTGGAGTGCACTTTTTATGTAAGTGTTCTTTTTGTCTGTGTTGTCAAAGAGATTAATTTTTAATCCCTCTATCCTTTGTTTGTCTAGCCTTTATGTAAAGAAATAACAATCCTGTCTGTCAGTAGTGAAATCATGTAAACAGAAACTCAACTAGTCTGGTGACCTTTTCAAGGTATTTGCTTTCATGTAACACTACCTGTAGTTACGTTCACGTTAAATGAATGTCAAGTGGCACTGCATCTAAAAACTGTTGCAATATGTAAAGTTTCATATGTAAAGCTGTGCCATTATGAATGTTTTTGATTCACGTGAACTTGTCTTTGTCTCTTTGAGCACTAAAGTTGAAAACAGGGTAGTGTTGCATTACAAGTAGAAATAAAGTACATGAATTGTGTTTGGTTTGTTTTCTTAATGGATTCATTTGTATGTGCTGCTGTTCAGAGACGATCCTCTCAAACAAAATAGCATCCAAAATTACTTAAACAGTAAAAGTACACTCATAGAATATACATAAATTATGTATATAATTAAATATTTATTGAATTACATGCATTCATGTGTTCATCACTGTAATGCTGTAGCTGTATATAAATACTTTATATACCGGTGAGTAGCTTTATCTATGATATTATATCCTAATCTATTTTGTAGAAATATTCTATATTTAAAAAGTAACTAGTAACTATCAAAGTTAGTGAAGTTTAGTGGAGTAGAAGTATAAAGTTGTATAAAATAGAAATATTCGAGTACAAGTACCTCAAAATCATACTTAAGTACATGTCTTAAAAGAGTACTAAAGAAAATTATCCGAATATTTCCTCCTGCATTCATAGCTCAGTTGTCCTCAGATATTTTACTAGTAGCATCATTACAGTATCTATAAAATTAGGTGCATTAATGAGTTCATCACTGTAATGCTGCAGCTGTAGTTAATAATAAATACTTTATATACCGGTGAGTAGCTTTAGTATCTGTAATAATATATCCTAATGTATTTTGTAGAAATACTCTATACTGAAAAGTAACTGATAACTATCAAAGTTAGTGTGGTTTGGTGGAGTAGAAGTATAAAGGAGTATAAAATGGAAATACTTGAGTACCAGTACCTCAAAATTGTACTTAAGTACATGTATTAATGGGCCAATATGAGTAAATGTACTTAATTACTTCCACCACTGAGTATTGAAGAGAATGAACTAAATATTTCTTCCTCCTCATAGCTCAGTTGTCCTCAGATATTTTACTTAAGTAGCATCATCAAAGTATCTATAAAATTAGGTGCATTTAAATACTTTTTATACTTTATATACCGATGAGTAGCTTCAGTGTCTGTACTAATTATGTTGTAGAAATACTCTAAATTAAAAAGTAACTGGTAACTGTCAAAGTTGGTAGAAGTATAAAATGGAAATACTCGAGTACAAGTACCTCAAAGTTGTACTTAAGAACAATATGAGTTAATATACTTAGTTACTTTCCACCTCTGAGTATTAATAGTTTTACTAAAGTGGATGATCTGAATACTTCCTCCACCCCTGGCGGTGTGTCAGGATTGTGGGAGTCCCGTGCAGGAGGAGGGGGGCAGGGCTGCCGAGTGTTCCCGGCGAGGAGCGGCGGTGGGCGGGGAGCGCGTCTCAGAGCGCACGGCAGCCTCCGGAGGACTCGTCGGGTTAGCTCCAGTTAGCCGGCTAAACCAACGCCTGAGATGTTCCCTCGGCGGACGGAGCGGGATGGTCGCAGAGTCGGGGGCTTGTGCCATGACCTTAAAGCGCCACTTTGTTGATGTTTCCCGGAGCTCGGAGTTATGCTCTCACGAAAGAAAAGTAAAAACGAAGCGTCGAAACCATCCGAGGTACACGGGAAATATGTGAAGAAGGAAACGTCTCCGCTGCTGAGGAGTAAGAGCAACAGGCTGTTAGCCACTTTAGCTCCGGGCAGCCTCACTTTCTGCCGAGGAAACTTTCAACTTTACTGCCAATAAGAAGCAAACTAACAGTAGAAAACAAGCCGGGGTGGCTGTGTGGATACCTTTTGACCTATTAATGTGGATCAGCAGCTTTTTAAATTAAGTTTTTATCTTGTTTTCGTGCTCCGAAAGTGAAGCAGCTGCTAACCGAGCTAAGCTAAGTGTTCATCACCAGTCAACTAAGCAAAGTTGAGAGATAACGGAAAATACTCACATAAAGTATATAATACTACCAATTAAATAAGTATTTACACTTTATTACTGAAAAGTGAGTTTTGTTTCTAGTTAAAGTGTTAAACTGATGTTAAAGAAACTGTCAGTAATGAAGTTTAAGTCACATTAAATTTGTGTTTTATTATTACTAGCTTACCTATTATTAGCCTTATTGATTTGTACATGGCAGCAGTGGTGGAAGAAGTACAACAACTTTTAGCAGTAATACTACATTGCAAGGTACGGCTTACAGGACAGTGTGAAGTAAAAGTAGTCATGAATACAGACTGGTCCCTGTCAGTGTAATAATATCTTGTTATTGCTTTATTTAAGTGAGTTTCAATGTTTTAGTTATTCAAGGTGGGTCTGACATTAATTACCATGTATACTCAGTGGTCACTTTACTAGGTACATCTGTGCAGTCATTAATACAACAGCTTTGCAATAAATTCAATCTTGACTTTGTCTGAAATGTTAAAATTTAATTGCTTGTTTTAGCACTTAGGTCACAGTTTAAGCTGTTTTTGTACTAGACAGCTTAATATGGAGAGGTGTCCCTATTTTTTTTGTCCTCGCCATTTAAAAACATGAGGCGGTCAGAATATTAGAAACATCTCTAGTCCAGTGAAATAGTACCTTTTAATCTTTTAATTCATAGCTACGACGTGTAGTTGAATAACAGACAGACAAAATCAGCAAACGCTGAACATTATAAAGATTAAATTTAAAGCAGAGCTGTTAGATTGCATTAGATAGTACGGGTGTTCCTAATAAAGTGACCACAGACTGCATACTGTTGGGTTAATAAACCAGCAAATTATATCTTATAACATGATCCTCACTTTTTATCTGTCTAATCTGTCTAACTACTTTTATGTACTACTTCTGTGTTGTGTTGACTGATATTGACAGTTGCACTTGCTGTGTTGATGTGGTTGCAGATCTTATGCCCTCTTTTATCCGTCATGGCCCCACTATACCCCGACGCACAGAGGTCCCTCTGCCAGACATGGGGCCCTCTGCCTACCCTGTGGCACCCGCCCGGGAGCCCGTGGTGTCCCGCAACAAGAGCTTTCTCCGCACCCCCATGCAGAGGCCGCCTCACGAGGTGACCCGCAGAGAGAGCCACCGCATGTCAGCACCTCCATACCTGCCTCGCAGTCTGGGCGACCTGCCCCACGAGTATGCGGGCTCCTCACAGTCCTTTCTCACCGACGTGAGCCCCATGTCTGAGAATGGAGACGCTTCCCGGTATTATTACCCCTCTGAGCCTTACTATGACAACCAGCAGCACCAACAGCATCAGCAGCGCCAGCCCAGGAGGGTCCCCGACCGCTTTCCTGAGGACTATAGATACTATGAGCACAATGAGCACAACTTCCAAAGACTTCCGCGACAACACACCCCCCCAGCTCCAAGCAGACCCCCTTCAGGTAAACATCAAATGTGTTGCGCATCTCCTTTTTAACAGTATCAGTTTAGACTTTTCTTCTTACAGGAAAGCAAACAGAACTGGAAGCAATAAAGAGTTCAAAATGTGACAAAGATCAGGATTTGCATTCTTGAACTGCACACAGTTTTGGAAACTACATGGCAGAGAGTCATATTCCCTTAGGGAGTGAAACTCGTCTTTTTATGGCGTTTTGTCTGCTAAGTGCAGCAGTCATGTGAGAGGATGAGGGGAACATCAGTAAGTCCACAACTTTTGGATTTGTCATTTGGGGATAATTTTGAGAAAAGTTTGCCAACTTTTGGGTCCTAAGAAAATGCTGCAGTTGATGTAACGTGGCTGTCTTAATGCATGAATGCTGTTTTGAATTGGCAAAGTATTCTGGATGAGTTTTGGACTGTCGATGCTCTCGGTTGAACAGCTCAAAAGAGCAATTGTATTTCAGTTTTCCTGAGGAATTAAATATGTTTATCTCTCTGCTCCACATGTCTGCTCTACATGTAAACATTAGCGTCATGTAAGTGTGTAATTTCCATGAGATTAAATGTTTTGGGGGCTGCAGGAATTTTCCAGCCCACTCCAAACGATAGAGAACTGAGAACCTTTTATTTTGTGGCGAACTTTTCAGCGTCATGTATATGGTTCAGCATTATGTCAGGCCTGCCTATCGCATATCGTGGAGCCTTGTTTGGAGTGAAGTTAAACAAGTGTTAGGAGCTCTGCATTTTTCACCTCTGTGTTTGCTGAGACTTTCTGTTGGCAAACTAGCAATTTGCTGACCGCCCCAAGTCAGATGTCTCGGCCTCAAACTGCTCACTTGTATGAATCATCTGTCTAAGTAGGTACTGCTCAAGAGATAGTTACAGTGCACATTTCAGGTTAATACTCTGGGTGGTAAGCAGAGATGCTTTGCTGTCATTATCTACTTACAATCATCTGACGCTTTTTTATTTTTAGCTGTGTAAAAATGTGTGTTTTCACCTGAGATGGTATTAAAGGAATAAGGTGCAGTTTGTATATATTTGTAGGCCTTGTGTTTAGAAAATCTGGACGTTTACTAGTGTGTTTTAAAAGCTGCTTCTTGCAACAGAAATTCCTCTCAACTTTTGGATCCAGAAAAAAGCTAATTCCAAAGGATCTGGTTCCCCTTTAAAAGGAAAAACATCAGGGTATTTCCCAGGACAATAGTTTATGTAGTTAGTTGGTTAAGAGTTTACCTTATGTATTATGAATTAAAAAAGATAGTCAGGATATGTTGTTGGTGCTTCATTCTTCACTCACTGTATTTAAATTAGGTTACTACATTTCTTCAGTACAACTCCTGTGTCACCAGTTGTAAACACTGTGCTAGTCTACTCTTGACTGTTTCCAGTGAAATTCCTGTGATGCATCAAGCTTTAGGTCTGCAGTGAGTATGGGCACTCTGCCACTTTTCTGAGGAAAAGGGCAGAGATGATGATGATGATGAGGTGGTGGAGGGGGAGGAGGAGGAGAGGAGGAGGAGGAGTACATTTCTGCGGCGCACTCGCACATTCCGTCCCTTCACTCAGCAGCTGGCAAAGAGCTCCTGCTCTGTTGCTGTCACTCTCGTGCAGAATTTGTCAGATTGTAGCCGCCATTTTGCTAAGATACTTCATTCACCGCACATTTTGCTGTGTTTCCAACCCTTTCTGGGTCCCTCCTGGCTCGTTGGTTTTGAGTCATGATAGCTTTCGCTCGGTCCAGTTCATCCACGCAGCTGTTGGTTCAACATTCCTCGCAGACAATATTCGCCTGCAGAGGTACAGGGGCTGTTGAATGAACCTACTCTGCTCTTTACAGAGCATTTTGGGAGGTCAGTGGTTTGTTCTCTTCCGGTGAAAGCCCCTGTGTGTGTGCTGAGATCTCTGCCTTCCTGTCCAAACGTAACAACACTCCCATTTCCTACCATTCATCAAATGATGTCAGTCAGAATAAGATGCTCTGTCACAGCAGTCACGGAGTCAAAGGGATGAAGCGTCCCCACGCCAGTAATCCTTTAAGAAGTGATTCGTTGCATTCCTCGGCCTCATCCTGCTCAGTGTTCAGTTGCCACATCAAAATGACCTTTTTAAATGCTTCACATTCCTCTCCTTTAAATGATTTTTTCCCACACATGCTGTTTTTAAGAAATTTCCCAAAATATTTTGTCTTTCCCAGAGGTGCTGTTTTCTGGCAGCTGCTCCGCTGTATGTTTGGTTAGACATCTCTCCCTCTCCCTCTAGGTTTCTAAAAAGACATGTTTGTTTTCCTCAGGCATAGGTCGAATACAGGCCAAGTCCCTTGGGAACCTTTCCAGTCTAACAGGAGAGGACATCCCCCTTCCTGCCGGCTGGACCGTTGACTGGACCATCCGTGGCAGGAAGTACTACATCGACCACAACACTAACACCACACACTGGAGCCACCCTCTGGAGAGGGAAGGGCTCCCTCCAGGCTGGGAGAAGGTGGAGTCGGCTGAGTTTGGGGTCTATTACGTGGATCATATCAACAAGAGGGCACAGTATCGTCACCCCTGTGCTCCAAGGTATGTTATCAGTATTGAAAGGGAAAGAGTTTGTGTTTTATAAAGCTGAATTCTTTCACTTCCACTTTCTGTTGATCCTCACAGCCGTTAATACTTTACTGGAACGATGAACTTACTAGAAAATTTCAAAGTTATAATATTTTTTCCTTTCATAAAAAGTTTGGCGTGGCTGAAAAGCACAGTCTTTGGTTCACACACAGTATAAATACTATATAACCCGTATGTCTCTTCCAGTGTGCCTCGCTATGATCAGCCGCCACCATTGCCCCCTCCTGTGACCTATCAGCCACGTCCTGCAGAGAGGAACCAGCCGGTGCTGGTGCCCGCTAACCCGTACCACACAGCCGAGATCCCAGACTGGCTACAGGTGTACGCCCGCGCCCCGCTCAAGTGAGTACCATCATGGCAGCAACTAACAATTATTTTCATCATCAGTTAGTGCGCCAGTTATCTTGATTAACGCACAGGCGTTACTAATAACACTGAACAACACCAGGACTTTCAAACTGAAGCAGCCAAATAGAATTCAGCCATCATTCATTTTCTTATTTACATTTGTACTTTTCCTACCAAGATGTGTCAAAATGTCACGTTATCGCACAATGTCAACAATGTTAACAGTGGAGTTTTCATTGTTGGTTTCATTGTGTAAATACTGGTTTATTTTTTCACCCAAATGCAGAGCATGCTGTGTGTACTCTTAGGTTCTTAAATATATCTGTAATGCGTTTCCTACTTCTTCAAACTGTTTAAAAACCTTTATTTTGATTGTTGGAAACCTGCAGTGTTTGTCAGCATGTGGTTTTCTCTTCCTCTGTGCGGGAATTGTCCTAGAAATATTAAAATGTGTTTCCTCCCTCTGAAGCCAACTGAAATGTTTATTGTTCTTTGTGGCGTGTATTGGTGTGGTTTTTGTGGCTTTTGGAAATGCAACCAGACCGATATATTAGCCAATATCAGTTTATTGCAGATATATTGGTTTTGGTGTACGTGTCGATGGAAAACTTAACAAGAAACAGCAGCATGAAGATGCCAAACTAGGTCATTTAGAAACAGGTTCACTTGTATACAGTTGGCGCAACAGAGAGGACTGAAAAGTTTATTTTTTTAACCGTAAATGCCACAGTGGATATGTATCTCAGTCAAAATAAGGGGGGAAAACAAATATAAATGATCTGTATCAAGATTGTTTGTTCTTGTTTAAAAGAACATAAGACATCAGCTGTTTTAAACCATAAATATCTTCCCCTTTTACATCAGGTATGACCACATCTTGAAGTGGGAGTTGTTCCAGCTGGCAGACCTGGACACGTATCAGGGCATGCTGAAGCTGCTCTTCATGAAGGAGCTGGAGCACATCGTCAAATCCTACGAGGCGTACCGGCAGGCGCTGCTGTCAGAGGTGGAGGCTCGTAAGCAGCGGCAGCAGTGGTACGCCCAGCAGCCCAACAAGAACTTCATAGGGAACATGTGACGTGTGTGTGTGCACGCGGCAGGGACGTCTCGCTGCCTGCCACACCTCTCTGAGGTTTCCACAGTTTGGGAGCGGTCAGGCTTTCCTTTTGAAATCATGATTGACTCTTAATTGCCTCTTTACCAAACACATCTGTGCCTTTGCTTGATCCAAATATATCAGCCAGGAAGTCGAGACACACATCGGCCGGGGAGGAGGGGGGTTGCTGGGGGGCCTTCTCTCCATGTGACACTCAATTTATTAATGACCGTGTGACTGAAAAAAAGAAAAAAACACTACAATGAAGAAGAACTTGCTACGTCTGGGGAGACTGCTTGTGGTGCCATTTACAGCCACTGCCCTGAGAACTGAATCTCTGTATGATTTCTGATTTTTAAGACTGAGGAGAACATCTGAAAAACTACGGATATTTGTTCAAAAACATCCTGAGATCGTGCCTTTTTAATAAAATTAAAAAAACGCAGCATATTTTACGATGTCTGCTCATGTCTTGTATACACCAGCTACTCCGTCATTTTTTCCTGTGGGACAAAATGACCGGCAGCTTCTTCTAATTTGTTTGAAAAACTTCATGACTATTTTTTTCCTTTTCTTTGTTACCCTCATAAACTGAAACCACACTCTTACATTAAACAAAAAGTGTGCATTTTTCTTATTTTTTAAAGCATATCCTTTATAAGACAATCCACCAAAACTTTCACAGATATTTAAGTTTTGATATGAAACACGTCTTTATTTGAAGACCTTTGTTGGATGAAGCATCACATTTGATGCAGTGGTTTGAGCATCTCTTGGCTCTTGGCATTAATGTAAGTCAGGAATATTCGTGTGTGTGCGTGTATGATGAAACACAAATAAGCTACTGGAACTTTATAAAACACTTCAGAAGACATTAAGTTTGCCAAACAAGTGCAATTCAACTCATTGTTTCATTCTCTGGATATATTTCTTGCCTTGGTAATGCCTTATTTTTATGGACTGACATATCTGATGTGGCTGCAAATACAGGACAAAAGCAATAAAGTCTGCAGTGAAGAAAAATACACCTCTTACTATACAGTTGTTGCCTTTTGTTTTCCTTCACTTTCACACAGGGCCTTAAACACAATTTTAAGATGCAAAATAACTAAAACAGCTATAATGGATTTTTTTTTTAAATCAGCATGGGGTCCTGAAAATCCTCTGGAAAAAGCTCAGAGGAAGTGACTGTGCTCTGAAGTCTCTTCTCTTACAAAACCAAAACATACTTTCAAAAACACTTTACATAAAGCATGAGTCTCACTTTTATGTCGCTTTGTATGAGATGATTTTGTGACATCTACTAGTTATGAAGCCAAGCATGGTTCAATGTGTAGCTCACACAGGTGTGATGTAAAAACCTGAAGCCTGCAGTGCACAAACACAGAGAACGAACTTTTCCATGCAGTAGGAGACGTCTAGTGTCCAGCAGGTCAACATTTGAAAAGCAAAATATTTGCAAATTCATCATTTCTGCATTTCTTCAAAGAGGGAGAACGACAAACCAGATTTTTTTTATGTCTTCAGACAGGGAATCTTTAAAGAAATTACTCAAGTCTAGTTTTCATTAATTTGGTCCAACTTTATTAGTCATTTCCTCGTAACTGAAATTGTGTGAGCAGAAAGTGAGCAGTGTTGGCTTGGAAGAGGTTGATTCATTTGACCTTTCGGTACGCTGAGGCTCCCACGACATCCGGAGCAGATTTAAGTGTCGATGGGGGTGGCTTTAGGAATGAACCGTCAAATCCAACAATAATACGTTTGGGTAACATTTCTTTCTTTTTTTACCAGATAAAGGTCGACGCAAGGTGTCGACACAACACAACGTAAACAGATGCAATTTTTCTGACTTGTGAATGGGACACTTCGGCGTAGCCATGAAGAAACTTTTAAAACCTCAAAATCTTAAACTGGACTCGGATGGTTCTTTGTGTGAAGGCCTCACTGATGTTGATTATACATTGTGGAAGACTCAAGAAGCCACTCTGCTGTAGTGCCTTTAAATTTTCAACCCTTGAGGTCAAACCTCAGTATAAACTTGCTAAATATGCATGACAGTGTTCCTGTACTGTTGGTGACCAAATCTACACAGAAAGAAAATATCTCAGTGCTGCAGCTGTGTGTGTTTGTGTGACGCGGACGTTTTTACAGTGAGCGCTCCAATTCTGGGTCGTTCCATGAGCTAAAAACAATAACCACAGTTATATAAATGTACAGTAACAGTCTACTAAGCCGAAGTATTCAAACACCAAAAACTGCCATCATCACCGATACAAGCCTTTTCTTTACAGATGCAAGCTGTTTTGGGAACACACACACACACACAAAAGTCTGGCCTCTTTCACCATGCAATAGTCCCCCCCCCCACAGATGATACAACTTAAAGCGTGTGAAGATGATGAAAGAGACGTGGAATGAGGATCCTTTTTCAAAAGCAAGGCCCGTCGCCCCGCCTAATGACAGCGAGCTTTGATTCCTCGGTGGCCACATTCCTCGGGTTTGCTCGAACATTCAGTGAGAAGCGCAACAATGATTTCACCCACCACCTCTGCATCACAATGGAGACCAAACACGCTCTTTCCCCACAGCCTCAAAGACCAAACACACACACAGAGAGAAGATCGCTGCGCAAATTACAAAACCGCAAGTGGACTACAAAGTGAGAGATAATGTCAGCTGTGTTGTGTAAACTTAGAACTGTTATTGTTCTGTTTTTTTGGGGTTTTTTTTTTTTCCTTTTTCCACCTGGTGCTCTTATTTGAAAGTAAATGTCAGCACAAAGCGACTCCCTGAAAATAACACCAACCTCCAAAAGAAAACGTATACAACTAATAAATGTGCCATCGCGTGTCTGCATGTAGCCCGAAGATGTGAAATCATTTGTTTTTAACATGTTATGGCACAAAAGCACTTTGTCACAACCATTAAAACTCCTTTTTTTTTTTTTTATAAAGTATACCTGCTTTTAGAGCTTAAAGATGACAAACATTAACCATTTACCATGCTGATGATGCTTGTAACGCTTCATTATTTAACATACAGTACATATTTTGGCTTTCAAACATCGCAGATCATAGATATTGTTTCTTATAAACAGCACTAAACTTCAAAGAACAGAACAATCATCACAAATGGGGATCTCACAGATTTGGCTATACTTTGAAAATCATCGTCGGTGGCGAAAACGATGGGGGGGGTGGGGGGGGGGTGGGGAAATGCACCCGTCTGATATGAAATCAACAGCTGACTGGAGGTTGGATATGCCGACATCTTCCCCTACAGTATCTGTACAGGTGTTGTTGTTGTTTTTTTCTTTTCTAACAGACAAAAAGTGAGAGACAATGATGAATGGCACTGGCCCACTGAGGAGACGCTCTGACACTGCCTATACATGAACATTACACAGTCCGTTATTAGGTTTAAAGTAGTGGATGTGTCGGTGGGCAGCGCCAGCCAACATCAGAATAAAAGAGTGCCTGATGAGTGAGGATGTTTCCTCCTCCTCTTCCTCCTCCTCCTCCTCCCTCCTTCTCCTCCTCAGGAATTACCAGGAAGTCCCAGCCGTGCTCTGTCTTATCTAATCAGTCTTTTTTCTTGTCCTGCTCCTCCGCGACCTCGTCCACCTGAGGCCCAGGGAAGGCGTGGTGGTACAGGTGCCTGTGATTGGCCGCTACATTATACAGCTTGTAGAGAGCCTGCGGAGCGGAGACGAGAGAGGCGGTTACAGGCGGAGGACCGAGCTCCCAACGATGGCTTAAGGTGATGTCAGGGCAGGAATACAACAACGCTGGGAGCAGTGTGGGTGGTTAATGGTGACAAAAATGGCAGCCAAAATGGGACATAAAGTAAAAAAAAACAAAAACATTCATATTGCATATGTTGCTGCAAGGGTTTAAATTAATAATCCACAAAGGTTAATATACTATATTGTGCCATTTACATGCTGTCATGATATCAACCTCCCAAAAGAACTGGACACAAAACAAAATGGAAAAGAGTGGCTGCACGTGACTGTGTCATTATCAGGAACTCATCCAGAGTTTCTGAATAATTTTGTGGAAGCTCTCCCAGTAGACGTTCATGCTGTTTCTGCCCTTTGTGTATATTTTCTCTCTAATATTCCCAATTGAATTACCACTTACCTCATTTGTGCTCCCCTGCAGAGGCATTAAAAAGAAAGAATATATACAGTGTGAGCACATACATGCACATGTGACAAAAAGCATGTTTAAGAACAGTTCATTATTGCTGTGATGATCTGGCTTCACTCTCTCTGCCGCTCATTCAAAGGAGACTGTTGCCCTCTAGTGGTTTTATATCTTAATACTAATAAAGACCTGATACACAGTCACACATGGTGCAGTTTGATTTAGTTTTTTGCAATTAACCAGCTTCAGATTTAAAGATAAAGAATTGTCTGAAAATTGTTGCAAAATATCCTGAAGACCACCTGAATTATAATATTAATAAATATTAATATTTATACATGTTGATACCTAGAAAGTCAACTTAGGCTTTAGGAAATATCAAGAAAAAAATCCCAAAGACTCATTTTAACTCCTGAAATGTGATGATTTGCTGCTTTTCTTTGTTTCTTATTGTTCCAATGTGAAAACATTTGGGTTTTGAGCTTTTTCTTTTCATCAAGAAATTTGAAAAAGTCGCCTTTTGTGCCAACATACAATCATTGATAAACATGATTGACAGAACAATAAATAATGAAAGTAAATGTTAGCTGCAGTCATAAGTCTACAATATATTATTATGTGAAGTTTACTTCTACTATATTTGCTGTTGACATGTTTAATTTCTGTTCATGTTTTAATGTCTGAGCATCCTAAATATTAAAAAATGGTGGCTTATCCCCAAATTTAGAGTTCTGGGGGAAAACACATAATTTAATTTCTATGTTGTTTGTATCCATGTTTGATTTATCAGTAGGTGGATGTGTAAATATTTTCAGCATGTGGCTGTACCCATATAAAGACATTTTTAATATTTTTTATCTGTACAGTGTGCAAAAACTCTATTTTGCATTATTAATAAAGTGAACTCAAACTTGGTGAGTATTGATTTATATATATATATATATATAAATTAAACAGCCAGACTTATTCTTAACTTCATTAATGTTTATGTTATTATTGAATTACCTGGTCCCACAGCGCACCAGCCACCTGGTCGATCACGGCGCCGAGCTCTCGGTATTCCCCGGAGTACCGGATGTAGGCCCAGGTGCAGAGAGTGATGAGTGCCAGACCCAGGATCATGTTACACAAGCTGGCAATGATGTCCACGCCCACAAAGCCTGTGATGCCCGCGGCCACGTACATGACAAAGATGACCACGAACAGGGTGGCCGGCGTGCGGGCCGCGTGGAAAATGTTCTTGGAGTCATTGTGCTTGATGTACTGGACAAACACCTCGTCAATCTCTCCCTCCAGCTGCTGTAGGTAGCGGCGGCTGAACTCCTCGCCTCCCATCTTCTTAACGCCCCGGAACACCTGCAGGGCCTCCTCTCTGATGACGCTGTGTCGGGCCTGCAGCTCGCTGGGCGCCAGGAAGGGCCGGTCCCCACCACAGACCTGCGAACAGAAAGAAGCGGCTCAGCGAAGAAGAATTAGACATCTAATGGGCAGTTTACTAAAAATCCAGGTTTCCACCCACCTCTTCCATTTTCTTGTTGTACAGATCCTTTGCGGCCGCCACTGCTGCCAAATTATTCGCCTCTGCTGTGGCCTGAAAGGAAGCAGAAAAAAATATTGTGATGATTTATTTTATTTGATATAAAACAAGATGGGATGAACTTGATAAATGTGTCACAGCAGGAGAAGTGCAACAACAGATGCTTCGATAAGTAACTTCAAAAAAGTAGAAAACTGTATAATAGACATATAGCGAGTACAAACGAAGCATGAAAAATACTAAAGTAAAAGGTACTAAATACTATACACCAACATAAATAGCAACTTTAAAGTATATTGAGACAAAATACTCAAGAACGTTGCAATGAAAAATTAAATACAGTGAAGAAAATGTACCTGCAGCATGGATTTTGGATGTGGCAGCTCCTCACCTTGGTATATTTTAATGTATGCCTGAAATAAACAAAGGAATGACAAAAAGCATTATGGGTAACAGAATATAATATGTAATATTAAGTGTAATATGTTAAATGTAGTCACAGTTGAACATTTACTAATATACACAATAAAAGAACAATATGACTTAATGTCCAGGTAGCACAGTGTAATTTTAGCAGAACAATCTTGTAAAGCTGGAATATCTGAAAATCAACATTATAAAAGATGGCACAGTGTTGGCTGTGTGTTTCATGTTAACACGGTCCTTTGTCCTGACCTTGAAATACTCCACCAGGCCTCTGCAGGTGATTTTGCTGCCGTTAATCTCCTTCACATCAATGTTACAGGGACTGAGGAGCCACGGCACCAGGACCTTCAGGTTGTTCAAGAAATCGCCGTCGATCTCTGGACGGGGAGGAGGAGAGGCAACGGTTCAGTCTGTGCTGAAGTTTGAAAGCTCAGTTTAGGTTTTTGTGCAGAAAATATGTGAGAAATGTCAGAGATTTAGAGCAGCAAACAGTCAGACGCTAAACAGCTTGCTTCCTCCAGGCGCTGTTTCTTACAGACTGCAGTGCACCACAATTCATAAATACTCCACCCTGCATGATTACATATCTATCCCTTTTTCACCTCTAGAAATCAGACAGTTCTAAATATATGTTTATGGACTTTTGGTCTGATGTCTTCTATATTTTACAACCTGTCAGCTGTATTCATATATTTTCTTACACATGATTCATAGTATATGTTTGAACTATCTACACATTTCTACTATTTTTCAATTTTCTGTGTTTTCGGACCTCACCTAAGTCTCATCATCTGTACGCGTCAGTCTTTTCTTTGTTTGTTCGGACATATTAACTGTTTACTCACAACTCCAGCAGAAAGAGGAAAAATAAAACAAAAAAAGATGCTGCTTCACACAAAGGTGAGCTGAAAAGCAAATCTGTTACTTCAAAAGAATTATTAAAACCTGACTGTGTGGCATTTGTGATTTTCACCACATTCACCACTGACAACCAGGTCATAGTACTGCAAATGCAAAGGTTTGGATGGATGGATGGATGGATGGATGGATGGATGGATGGATGGATGGATGGATGGATGGATGGATGGATGGATGGATGGATGGATGATGGATAGATAGATGATATGATAGATAGATAGATAGATAGATAGATGATAGATAGATAGATGAATAGATAGATAGATAGATAGATAGATAGATAGAATTGCCAAAGTTATTTATCCAAAGTGGAACATAAACTGTACAAAACTGTTCCCTCTCTGTCCCAAATTTCAAGGTGCTCGTTCCAATAGATAAGACATTTCACAAAAAAAGCCTAAAAAGAAGACCTCATGGTGGCACTAAAGGAAAAGTTAGGAAATCATCAAAGTCAGTAGAATTTATCCTACGGGGACCATGAACATCTGTATAAAGTTTCATGGCAGTCCATCTAAAAGTTGTCAAGATGTTTGAGTCTGAACCAGACTTTATTTTTAATGTAACCCAGGAGAGCAACATCCACTTAAAATCTGACTTTCACTCAATGTCAGAAACTTTTGCAGACAAACGCAACAAACCTCACCAAAGACTGAATCAATGTAAAACAGAGGAGGCGTACCTTGGATTCTTCCGTCAAAGTGTGGGTTGGTGGCCACTTTGAGGCCGGGGTGAGGCATCAGGAAACAGGAGATGTTGGTGAAGCAGGAGTGGATGTGTTTACGCACGTTCTGCAGCTCTTCGTGCTGGTTCTCTGAGATCTACGCCACAAACACCACCACGTGTGTCAAGTGTTTGACGTGCCTTAGTTTGGTTTAGTTAGCCATGTGCGGATCAAACTTAAACACGTGGGTGACAACTGACCTTCAGTCTCTTCTCGAGGAACTTCATGCCTCCTTCCTGTCCGTAGGGAAACTCGTATGGAAAGCTCCAGTCTCGAACCAGGAAAATCATTGACTAAGGGGGAACAAAAAGCTACCATGTCACGATATCTTGTTCTGCACATTACAGTGAAATAGCAGTTTGAGCACAAGATAACTGTTCACTTTAAAACCCTTTCCATTTCTAATTAAATTTCCTCACATAGCAAACTAATCAATCCAATATTCAAAATGCTCAAAACATCAATAATAACTTGGAAATGTCATTTCCTGACATTTGGATGCAATTGGCATGCTGTTGGAAAAAAATGATAAGCAGTACCTGGAATGGTTTGAGGAAGGTTTCCTCCATAGCGAGCCTGCCATACTCAGTGAAAAGCTGGAATGAGACAAAATCAGTGAGGATGTGAAATGTTGTGATTAATTCAGGTTTATAAAGGTCAAGAGGAAAGTTTGGACCACCGGGATAAGAAATCCTATGGGAGTAGATTCATTCACAATTTGAATATATGCTGAGGTTTCAATGATATTTCTTTCACAAGGTTTATGTTTCTAACTATTAAGCTAAATGTTAATATGCATGTGTGACTGAAAGTTGACTTTCTCTCTCTCTCAGTATTGACGCTTGTTGACGATGTTACCTGCAAGTGCTGAAGGTCGTCCTCTTGTACATTCTGTGAGATGTTGTAAACCTGAAAAAAGACCATTCGTTTACAATATGATATCTTTAAAGCATTTGAAAATGGAAGCATATAGCACATAAAGCACCGCACCTGCATGGAGCTGATCATGGTGCTCAGAGCGAACACGGTGGCTGAATCCCTCAGCGTCGACTGGCTGTCAAACGTGCCCTGCGTGTCCATTAGCAATACAGCGACCTGTGAAATGAAACAGGCGAAGACAGTGACCTCCGCTGCAAGTTAATCTGAACGTAACGCGTGCCTCTTGTGGGTTGTGAGAGAGGGGAACAGAGAAGTGTTTTATTGGCTCTTTGAGTATGGCCCATCTGAGCATCTTGTTTTGGTTCTGAATGCAGATTTAAATGGAGGAAAGATCATGAAAGGGCCGCACTTAATCTGATTTTATGTATAAATAACACAAGTACTATCAATTAGGCTCAAATTTAAAGCGGGCAACCAGCAGCACTTTGGCTCTCTGTTTGCTCTGCTGCTGCCTTCTGTGCAGACTAAAAGATGAGAGACATCAAGCTTATTCAGGCATAAAAAAAAGCTAGTTGGAAATGCAAAAACAGCTTCCTTTGAGTTAACCGACCAAAGTGTGGTTTTGCTGGGCGGCTTCTGAGCGTGCTTGAGTGTAACCTTTAACACAACAGAAGCCATGAGGAAATAAAAGTATTAAAAAAAAGCTGAAGTAAAACAATGGGCAGAGGTTAACAAAATATCTGTGTCATGGTTAATTATGTGACGTTGTACGCCTGGTTGCTTGGTCATAGGCTACAGAGTCATGCAAAGTCACAGACTTCACCTTTCTTCCATCTGGCTTGTCCACCAGGAAGACCTCGCTCCAGATCTGGATCCCGGTGGTCTCCCTCTCCGAGCCCCCCCTCCAGGAGAAGCCGGTCAGAGGCTCGTCTGCCTCTCCGAGCCACTTTTCGGAAGCCTGAGCAAAACACAGCACACGTGTTCCTTCAGTGGTTTAAATATTTGACATGGTTTGTAATGAAATGCAGGATGTTTGAACAGTATGTGGTCCATTGGTTTTCTTTATTGAATCAAACTTTTTTATAAAGCAACCACAACAGTGAACCACAATTATTAAAGTCAAAAATAGGCCCACCCACCCTTCAGTAGTACAAATAATATGATGGACATCCCTTTAACTACAGCAAAGGAATCTGCAACCCTAAATTATATCTATTTTCCATTCCTTCCTATCTTTTACTGTTAATTGTTTTGACCTTATCTAATTTAATTTAAATTAGTCCCTTTCTTGTCACTCTTTCAAAATTTTAATTATTGAAAAACAGCACAAACTTTTCCACAATTACAAGATTGAATACCTTTGAGAGAGGAATGTATATTGTAGTTTACTTTAATACATATATACAGTATATACAGAAATATTGGTGCTTTACAGAACTTAACATGGTCAGACACAAGTTAGTTGTAGCATCAACAATACATTGCATGAATGAGGCTTTGGAAGCTTAAATTGCCAAATATCAGTGGAAAATTACAGGTGCTTTTGGTCAAACTCCTTCCTTTAAGCACGCAGTCATCTCATTTAAAGTTTACGTCTGAACAGCAGAAAAAAAAAGATCTGTCACATTTCTAAGGATGTCACTACAGATTCATAGTTACCTGGTTGTACATGTAACGCAGCATGAAGTCCATGAGGAAGGACTTGCCCTTGCGGAAAGCTCCAGCCACAGAGATGGCCACCACCTCGCGGTCCCTGACCTCCTCGGCCAGCAGGATGCGACTCAGCGCTGCCTCATCCAGCTCAAAGGTGTGGTCGTCTTTGACCAGCAGCACTTGCACGGGCCGGGCTCGTCCGTCCGGCTCCTCCTCCTCCTCTGAGCTCCAGTCGTAGGCATTTTTGTCCCCGAGGGACCCTGGAGGACCAAACAGAGAGGAGGGTGAAGCGGGGAGACTCAAATAACAGCAGAGAAGGAGAAGGAGAAGGAAGTGGAAAAAAGGAACTTTAATTCAAAATATTTTCAACTCTAAACACTGCTGAATGCATGCAGAGAAATGATCCTGTGGGTGACAAGCATGCTGTCTGATGATATTTCTCTACATAAGTACTTGTGATTAGCACTGGGCAGTCAACTAAAATGTTATTATGTGAGCGAGTGAACAGCCAGAGCTTATTGAGGGGGATGATAAGCAAACAATGTGGTCCATTAAAGGAGGAAACAAGAAAGTTGAGTCCATTATTCCTTCCTGCGCTCCGGATCAATAGCATGGCCTGCAAGCCTGTTAATACTAATAATGAATCGTGCCATGCTCTCCACCCCATCTGTATGTGTCCACTGAGATCATGTGCGTTCAGAGCTCTTCTTTTCCGGAGCTTTCCAGGCAGTGACTCAGTATGTTTCCAGTCTCAGTTTCGCTGTCTCATGAAGAGCACGCAAGACTGCAGGATTGTTGGGAATTTCAGCATCCACAGCCCTATTTGTGCAGTGTATTCCTGATGTTACAACAAACTTCTGTCTGATCATGTTAAGTTTGTAGAGCACCGAGTTATTTCTGATGTTACAAAAAAGAAAAACCCTCACATGCGTCACTCACTGAGAATCTGTGTGGCTGTGATGTTGATTGTGAGGATATAATCGTGAATCAAGCATGCCTGTAAGTCTCACAAAGGTGCCGAGACAGATTAAGGAGTAGCGGGGTGAAATTTTGGCAGCGAGTTCAAAGATTAATGCAGTGTGCCAAGAATGCACGGTGAATAATTTAAGGAGGAATCATCCAGGGTTTCCTCTCGGGGCCTGAAGAGGACTGTCAGTTTGGCTTCTCCTGCAGAGGCCTCGACGCGATCCCTGCCTGGTTAACCTGATCATGCTGCTGCTGCTGCCCTTAAAACAAGACGTCAGAAGCACCGCCTGCTCGAAGTGGGTCAGACCAGATAAAACTCTCTAATGACACACAAGGCAGCACGTCCCCCTCTTCCTCCTCAACCTTGATCCGGTCATTCAGGCCCGCAGTCAAAGTTAACAGGAGCCACTGAGTGATGTCAGTGCTGAGCAGGATGCTGGTTATCATCACATTCAGGGTGGTGGAGGCGATGATAATGATGATAGCCATAATGATGAGTGTGAAGATGATGGTGATGGTGCTATTTACTGATGCAATATTACATAATTTGATGCCAGATGCACCAGAGCGCATCACCAGAGGCTCAGAGTGAGAAACACAATAAAACCAGAAGGTTATTTTAAGGCCCTTTAGAGGGGGGCCTTAACCAAACCATCAGATCATTTCCTGTATGCTGATTGTGAAAATCATATTTCAGCGCAGGGTTTAGTCGTGAAACGTTTCTATTTTAAAATGCCTGTTCGCTCATGCCTGCAACAGAAAAACGCTGTTATTTCTCACCACCTGTGATATGAGATATTATCAGGATCCAGATAAATGCTCTTTAATTTGATCGCAAAGAAAACAAGCCCTTCACGATGGAGGGAAATAATAAATAATTGGCTGCACTGCTTGCCTAGGCAGGAATTAAAGAAAAAATGTATGTGCGTCAAGGAGCGCATGAAAAATGTAATGTTGTACGTACACTCACCCCAGCTGTCTCTGTCTTTACGGTGTTTGGCCATAATCCTGTCCTTATATCCCTCTGTTGTTTGTCCGTAAATGAGCGACCCTAGTCGACAGTCATGGGTGGGGAGGGGGGGATGCTGGGAGGATGCCCTAGCTCCGCCAAAAACGATGCTCGCATCGCAGGAGGATGATGGAGCTTTTTATTCCCAGGCGAGATGCAGCGGTGGTGCAGGCAGAAAGGGGGCGCTGTTGTCTGTTGTTCCCGCAGGTTGAGGGGGTGGGGGTGGATCAGGACATTGTGCTGAAATAAATAAATAAGTAAATAAAAAAGAAAGAACCGCCCAGTATTTGGAGTGTCGTAATTGATGTGAAGTCTCTTTCATTGAGGCTGCTGAGACGTTTCCACATCTGGCCGGCAGGTGGCGGTAAGCACAAAGAGATTGGAGCATATGCTGCGTTCGTGGACTGTCGTAAATGTCCCTACAAATGACTGTCAGTGTTGGTTCCAGTAAAAGTTTTAAAAGCAGTGGTGGAGTTAAACATTACAGTACATTTACTCAAGTACTGTATTGTAAAAGATCTGATCTTCTTGCACCTTGATTGTTGTTGTTGTTTTCATTTGTATTGCAACTTCCCTCTGGGTGAATAAAGTAATATCTTATCTTGTATAATACTTTTATACTTTTTTTTGCACCGTGGCATTTCTACTTTTACGCAGATAGATATCTGAGCACTTCCTCCAGCACAGTTTGATGCTTGATTGTGGTTGCTGGGTGAGGCATCTCATATTATATAGATTGCATATTTTGTATGTTTGCACTCTTTCCTTCTCTGTATTGCACCTGCCGCAAAACAGTTTCCCTTGGGATCAATAAAGTAATATATTATCTTATATGACACTTTTGTACTTCTTTTTCCACTGTGGCATATCTATTTATGCTTAAGCTAAATATCTGAACACATTTCCCACCACTGTTTAATCCTTGATTGTAGCTGTTGGTTTATACATTTTGCATTTTATAGATTGTGCACTTTATTTAGTCATTTATAATATTTGCACTCTTTACTACTTTGCATTGCAGGTGCTGCACAACAATGTCCCTTTTAATGAATAAAGTAATGTATTATCTTATGTAATACTTTTTAACACTTTGGTATTTCTACTTTTACTTCAGTAAATGATCTGAGCACTGTTTTTTTTTTTTTATTGGTTTATATGGTTGTTGGACATAGATTTTTTTTTCTGTTGAGACTGCAGATGTTCCTGGGCGTCCCTGAACGCAGCACCCGGATCCAGTAACTGCGGCTCCGCACAGATTAGCAGCAGACTGTTGCTTTTCTTTTGTTCGGGTTTATTTTTTTATTTTTTGGGAGGACATTTAACCGTAACACTTGACATTATTAAAGTAGTTTACAGCTGATATTTTACTCGGGAGTGTGCCGTGTGTCTCCGACTGTCAGCCGAGGGGAAGTGACATGCCAACGGCTGAAGTTAACGCGGTGATCGTTGAAGTGACTGAAGGGGACGGAGGAGCAGCGAGCAGCGGCTGAACTTTATTCCTGTTTCCTCCGCGACAAAGACCGACCCCTGCCCCGTTTCTGCGCCGCCACTCGACGCCATCCCTCGGTGAAAAGCCTGGGAAAGAGTCGGACATGCCAGCCGCCCCCGCCCTCGGTGTTTGCTTCGCGAAAGGTGAGGCTCGGCTGAAGTTTGCCTAGCTGGTTAGCATTAGCTGGTAGCCTGTTGGTGTGCGTTGGAGCCGGCTCTGGCTATTTGCTGGACTCGCCGCAGTGTCAAAGCTAATGTCACTTCTGCGGGGTGGTTGGGTGAGTGGGGGGCTCTTTGTTTTGTTACGAGCTTCAGTTTCAGCTTCAGGAAACTTTTATTTTTTTGATTAGATAAGTAAAAAAAAAAAAAAAAACCCACAGCTGGATTAGTTGTTGGTGTTGGGTGACAGATGGTATGCAGTTCTGCAGGAAGTATTCAGGTCCTTTTATTTAAGTAAAAGTACTCTGTTACAATTAAAAGGCCTGCATGCAAAATGTTAACGATGTTAGTGTAATGAGGACAACTTATTTTAAATGCTCTTATTAGTAAAATGTCCCCTGTGACTCCCTAAATAATTAATAATTAAGATTATTATTACTCATGCATTGATATAAACGCAAGTGGAGCTCATTTTGAATTGTTTTCTATGTAGCTGCAATGATTAGTTGATTAATCGAGTTTTTTTTATTTTTTTATTTTGACCTCTCAAATGTGAATATTCTCAGGTTTGATTGCTCCTCTGTGACAGTAAGCTTGGTATCTTTGGCATTTGGACAAACATGAGCTGACCCTTGGCTTTGGGAAACAGCGATCAAAGTTTTTCTTCTTTTATTATGGCCCAAACGACTAATTGATTAATCAAGAATATGATCAACAGATTGATTTGTAGTTGTAGCCCTATTTTTTTTAGTGGACTGCTGCTATCGATTATTTTGATTCTGCTGTTATTTCCTTAATTGACTGATTTATTGATTGAATTCTGAAAGTGAGCTATGGTGTAAGGCTTCCCCAAAGTGACACCTAACAACTAACTGTCCAAACATAAAGATACTTAAAATACAATAAAATTACTAAAATACTTACCAAGGAAAAACAGCAAACCTTCACATTTGAGAACCATGAAGTATTTTCACATAAAAAACGGTTGTCAAAATAGTTGCTGATTTGATTTTCAGTCAAAAGACTAATTGATTAACTGAGTAATTGTTCCTGTTGTACTTGTATATGCTGTTGAGTAGTTTAATTTAAGACAAAATGTCTATGTCATATGACAAAAGAAACTAAAGCTGTCAGATAAATGTAGAGGAGTAAAAAATTGGAGTATTTTCTAATGAATTATAAAGGAGTAAGAGTAGAAAGGGGCATGAAAAGAGAGGACTCGAGTAGCTTAAATGTGTACCTAAGTACAGTACTTGAGCAAATGTACTTAGTTACATTCCACCACTGTGCACATGAGTTAAATGTACATAATATTTATGCTCTTAACCTCTAACCTATGCTCTCATAAATGTATAGATTTATTAACACTTTTCTCTGATTTTTTCCTCTCTGTCAGGACATGGGGCATGGCGAAGGAGCCTCTGAGTGATTAACTTCTTTTTGGGACCTTTTGCGTCATCAAACCAACCGCCATCACATTTAATCAACTAAATGTAAAGGAGAGTTTGGTTGAACCTACCTACCATGGATATCTTTCCCCGGCCAAGCGGTGAAATCCAGAGGAGGAACCCCCAGCATGACTTTGAGCTCATCCAGAGGGTGGGAAGTGGCACGTATGGCGACGTGTATAAGGTACAGTGAAGCGACTGCTTCCCACAGCCTGTCACCAGAGCGGCAGATATCTTGGCCTACCGTCACAAGGCTAATCAGCCCGTCTAATTTAAGGCTGAGTGTTGTTTGGTTTGGAAGTCATTGTAACATGTGGCGAGCACATTTGACAGGAGCCGTTGAACGAAGGCCAAGCACTGCATCCACTGTGATGCTCCTCGGCTATGAAAACACACTTACTGGCTGAGATAATAACTGTAGTTGATAGCACATTACATAAGGAGCAAAAGGTGGGAGTCATATCGTAACCTGCCTTTTAACACTGTCACATTAAACAAGCAAGTAATGTTATTAATAACAACATTTAAGACTAGATGATTATTTAGAGCAATGATTAGTAGACAGAAAGAAAAAGGAATCTGTAGCTGTTTTGATAATCAGTTATATCAGTCAAATGCAGAATATTTTCTTTTTCCAGCTTCTCAGATGTGAGGAGTTGCCACTTTTTTCAGGGTTAATATGACAATAAATTAAATATATCTGGGTTTGGGACTGTTTGGGACACTTTTTGAAGATGACATTTTATAGATTAAATTCTTGGACAATTAATGGAAACTAAAGATTCATCAATAATGGATAACAGCTGCAGCCCCACTGATTTTGGTTGCATCAATATTATTATATAAGTAACTGTTTCCTGGTTGTGCAGGATGTGTTACATTCAGCTGAAAGACTTTCCTGAACTTGTTTGACTGTTCAGGCTAAATGAACACTGAGTGTTTGTACCTGCTTATCCATTTTATCCACATCTTTTTTTGTTTTTACAGAGGAGAACATGTTACCCATCCCTAATCTAAAGCAGCATTATTAAAGCAGCCCAAAATGGATACTGGTTACTAGAATTACACATAGTTTCAGACAGTTCAGACAGTCCAGTTTCAGACTATTTGTTTTTTAGATAACTCTGATGAAACTGGGTGAGAGTCCAGACAGCAGCACTTACACATTTGCAATCATTCAGAGTCAAATAAACTGATAATAAATAAATAGACTGAATTCCCCCTAAAACAGGAATATTCATGTATGAAAACATTTCTGTTGTAAAAGAGGGATATGCTCCTCTTCAAAGGAGCAAATTGTTACAGGAATTACTGAATCAAGTCCATAAAAAAATCTTTCTTTACGGCTGTATTAGTATCGAGTGGAGGCAGTTTCAGAGGAAAGTTATGGTTCATTGGCATGTACTGGAGGGATAAATGGCAGTCTGTCTTTTCATTGCACTAAAATGTTTACATTTTTTTTAAAGAGATACGAGAAAAATGAAAGTCTATATAGGTAGTGTCTAGCAAAATGAGATCATTCATCCAGATTGTTTTTCCCCCACTGTCTGTCAGCCATCGTGAGTTGTGTTTTGCTGGAGTCTTCTCTTGTTTATCCATCTGCCACAGACAAACAGCACCGATCCACAAGTGTGATAGTTCAGGCAGCCTGTCATGGTCCCTCTCCATACAAAGCCTCTCTCCGGCCAGCCCCCACCCCCAGACAGGCCGCTGGTGGAGGAATGCTGCGCCTGGTATTCTCCCACAGCTCGTAGGCCGAGGGCTGCAGCAGGCTGAAATACGATCAGGCCGCTGTCTAAACATGCGCTTCACTATGGGTGTGTTCAGGGCCGCACTGACAGCGGAAACACCTCAAATTGGGAAAAGTCCTCCTGTGGCCTGCCGTTGAATTTTAAGGGGGTGATTTATTATATCCGGTCGTATTAATGTGAGCATCACATATTCTTGCCCTTTGTTATTACTGCTGCAAATGTTTCATTTATCTTCATTATAATGCCCCAACTTTGGCTTTCAGCATAGTTTGGTGCTATAATATCCCTTAAAGGTTTACTATAAGTTATGTAGTGGAATTTTTTCACATTTAGATCTTTATTGGCAACACATTTGCAACTTTATACAATGACAGTAACAACAAAAAACAAACAAAACAAAAACATTTATACAGTCGTATAGATGCATCTATTTACAGCTTTATTCCAGTGTCGCCATTTTGAGCCTTGTATAATGTCCCTTTTCACCATTTTTCTTCCACTTGTGTGTCTCGCAGTTTCAAGATATGCATCAGTTTTTCCATTAAGAAGATTTTTTTCAACAATTATCAGCGTGTCAGTGATGCTGCCTTCCCCCAATTCCTTGCTATTTTTGGCTGCTTCTGGCAGTATTTTAACGAGAATCTTGCCCTTGATCCTTTTTTTTATTAGCAGAGGAAATGGTGCAAATTATATCTATAAAATGTCAGTAATGTAGGTGGAGTACTGATTCCACTGAATCCTGCACACTGTTGGCCACTTTTCCCACCACTTTTAACCACATTTCAGTTAAAATTGTTAAAGGCTTTTTTTATCTTACACACCTCAATAAGCCTTTGTAGTGTGCAAGAGCTTACTTGTTGTTAAAAAGTTGGATTTGTAGTCGGTGTCTACACTCTCACTGCAGTTAGCTGAACCTCAGATCTATGTAGACACCTGTTTTCTTTACCTCCACCTACCTTGTTTAGAGTTAAAGCTGTGTCATCTCACATTTTTAAGCAGTCAGTTCAGAACTTCCCCTTTTGGTTTAGCTATCAGGTTGGCTTCAGCTACTTCAGGAAATGCAAAGATAGGCACAGGTTGTTTGCAATTTTTTGCTCTGTAAATAAAGATATTATAAAGCCACAGACACACTGACTTCGACAGTTGAAAGCAGAACAAATGTACTGAAGGTACAGCAGAATAACTCCCATGTGAAAAGTCTTTTTGTATTTGGTATCGGCTGCAGAACAAGTTAAGCTTTGTGTGGTATACTGTTTATGTGTGTGAGTCACCAGCACACTCCCCGTGTTGAAAGGGTTTTATGGTTTACGGTTGATTTAGCTGCTCGTCCCATCACTTCACTCCCATGGATTAGGGAGCATCCCGTCTTGACCTGGATTTGGGAAGTCAGCACAACCTACTTCAAGATAAAAGTGATGAATGGATCTGTTTTTAACCCGAAGGCCTTTGAGATGTAGCTGTTGGCTTGATAAAATATCTAACTGTGAGGAAGCACAAATATGCAGAAGACAGAAACATGAAGAATGAACAAAATTATGCAACTCTTAGATCGACTCAGTCACAAGTCATCGACAGCGGGGATATTTAAAGGTTTACTGTCATAGTTGTGGAAACACAGAATCCAGCTTCTCCCTGCTGACTAACAATGCCGACCAGTTGACCCAGTGACGTCTGGTCGTGATGCTTGTTTAAGCAGGTTTGATTTCCGACAATGAAGAGGTCAGATTTGAGAATGTAATGATGTTTTATTCGTCTGATGGAGTTGATGCCATTTGTATCCCTTGGTCTTGTGTTTTCACTCTACTTCTCACAGAGGCGGAAGGATCATCCGAATGGCATTAATTGGTTTAATGCTTATGTAGGCCAAAGCTGACAACTGACTGTTACTTTCCACATTTATTATTCTGTTGTTAAACTAAAAGTTAAAGTTAAAGTAGAAATAAAATAAAAAATAAAAATAATAATCCTTTAGTTAAAAATGACACAAGTGAAAAGTTCCCAAATCTTAAAATAACATCAGCGATCATTATTTTCCTCAACTAATCTATAAAATGTCTAATAAAATAGTAGTAAAGTATTTCAAATTGGCCATCGCGATTAGCCAAAGCCCACAGAGATGTCATTCGTCCAACCGACAGTCCAAAAATATTCAAAATAGACAAAGAAAAGTGGCAGAACCTCCCAGTTGGGTAGCTTCAACCAGAGCATTGTTGATGGGGGAAAAATTATTTTAACAAATGATCAGATAGTTGCTGGTTATTATTTCTGTAGTTCAACTAATCAGGCCACTAGTTTTGACACTGACTACTGCAACACAACTTACGATTAAAGCAGTAATAGTAACTGTAAGTATTAAATTGTGATATTTGTGCTGTCATGTCTTACAGGCTCGAAACATTAAAACTGGTGAGCTCGCTGCTGTGAAGATCATAAAGTTGGAACCAGGTAAGAAAGATCCTCTCATTATCTCAGTTTTTCTCATCACGGTGAGTTTTCTTTTTTTGCCCGAGCTGAAAAATAAGAAATCTGGAAAGTAAGTCTGGTACTTTTCCAGGGTTTTGAATGGTATGCACAAAGAAGTACTAAAAAGACTGAAAAATATTTTTACTCGGAGCCAAAACTCGTGACTACAAATATTTATGAGCCCATAGACACAGTGTTGTTTTACATATTTTGATGTTTTTTATGTGAAATGATGATCTCTGCTTTATAGATAGCCACAGTACTGCACTCTATATGATATGTCGGATATTGAGAAAAAGCCTGGAAAACATGCATCGCTAATAAAAGAAATATGTCTTCAAACCGTGTCGTGACTGATCTGATGTGAGTTGTTTTATGCGAACAGGGAGGCTGTGCCCGGCTCTGGGGTCTGTGCTGGTGATGACCTAGTGACAGAGTTAGTGCGATCCAGATTAGTGGGATTACCAAGAGGGCTTTGTACCACCAGCAACCGGACTGAGCTCAGATGATTACCAGTCAGTGAAGGCAGAGATTCACTTCTGTTTGTTTTCTCTGCCATTCAACATGTCTCTGATAGATCGGGTGGTGTGGGTGTGGGACTGATGGTGTGTTATGTTTTTTTTTTTTTTACACGTGTTGCTTCTCTCAGGTGTCGCTTCTCTCAGGTGTCATTTTGTTCTGCGCTCAAACTGTAATTTCAAAATGATGGCAATTTAACTTCCTGATAAGCCTATAGAGGTCTTGAGCTCTTATTTAAAGCATAGACATACTCATCTGGAATATAGGAGGAGGGGGGATTAGTGTGTGAAGCAGAGGATCAGGGGGCTTTAGCTGCAGGTTGGACCAAAAGCCAGAAGAATGGGTTTGCTGTCATGACTTTTGAGAATATAAATGGTAAATCCATATTCTGGGGCTGCACATTACTAATTCGATGAGTTGTTTTTATGCAAAACATCTGAAAATAGAAAAAAAAAAATGCCCTTCACATTTCCCCTGGAACCCAAGATGATGTCTTTAAATGTTTTATTTTGTTCAAAAAAACGTCCACAACCCGAAGTTAATACATTTAGAAAGCTAAAAAAACAGAGAGGCAGCAAATCCTCACAGTCGGGAAGCTCCACAAGCATTTCTGCCTTCTTTGATTGACTCAGACAATTAATATTCTGTTCATCGCTTGAGCTCCGACACACTCACTGATCTACATTCTTAGTAAATATTATTTGTGCAAACTTAAATGGTAAAAGATAAATGGAGCTAGAAGGTAGAAATGGGCGCAGTGTAAAGCCAGTGTTTGAGTTTAACAGGGAGGATTTTCAAGTTAAAATAGAGGTAGATTCCTTTCATATTTGCCCTGTTCATATTTGCTTAATCTTTTCTTGAGATTAAACAAGGATTAACCCAGCCCAGGTTGTCCTGTTTAAGCAGGACTCCTTTTTCTTTACCTCTCCCATCTTTTTTATTTTCTTCTACAAGAGTCACTCCTTTCTGTACTTCAGGTAAATAGCTTTGGGTGAACCACAGAATCAAACAGGTTTGACCAGGAGGATTGACGCTGTCATGAAGTGAAGGACACAGAGAGAGGAAGGAGATGGGAGAGGTGCAGGGGGTGTTGAGCACCCAGCAGGTTCATCTCATAAGTTGGATGGTAATCGAGCAAGGATGGCGACCATTTTTATAATATTTCTCTTTTGTCCAAACTTTACGCAGCAAATTCTTTTTAACACTACCTCTGCATCTCAATCCAACTCTTTTCTTCTTATAATTCTTTTTTTCTCGGTTTGCTGTTACTGTCCCTGAGAAGATGTCACCAACCTCCCAACAGTTTCAATTAAAAGTTTTGCCGAAAGTCGAACTGGGAGTTGAACAGTGTCTCCTATCTCTGCACGCAGTTGCATTTATTTTCAGTAAGTGATTGCGTAACTTTTTGAAATCTCCACGCAACTCCTCAGACGGTTGCATTTTAAGTTTAAAGATAAACTTATTTTCGTCAGAGATGTCACTTTATGGACAAACTTGACAGAACATCAAACAGTTCGTATTGGTGCGAGATAAGTCAAGACTCAACATTGGATATGTCACACTGAATTGAAACTTGTAGATTCAGAGAGCAGAGGGAAGCGCTCGGTCTGAGAGGAAGTGACTACACTGTCAGGCCTCAACCTACCAAGAAGAGAGGACTGTCTTGTTAAGGTTGTTTTTTCATTTTTTTTTTTTTTCTTTGACCACATTCAGAGCTAAGTCACTGAAGTTACCTTTGCTCAAATTTTTGTGGTTAGTCACACCATTTGCTCTCTGTCAACAGATGTGTTTCACATTACCAGCAGCTTCTCTCTTAATGTTAAATGACACTAAATTAAATACAGACACAGTAACATGTAATTATAACCTGACATTAATGTATCCTCGAAAGTGTGACCTTCTCTCAGCGTTTCATAAAATGGCAAACAAAGAAGACCTTTAGAAATTATTGCCACAGCTTAAAACTAGCTTCTGTAAGACATTTGTTACATCCTTGTTCTGCAACAAAACATAAAACATGGTGAAACACACCTGCTCTGCACATCAGCACTTCACCATAGACCCTGTTGACTTTCTTGAGCAAACTTAATTTATTGTCGTTACAGACTTGTCAAGTATCTATAACATGAAAAATACAAATAAATAGGTGTAATTAGGAGGAATAATTGTTGATGTTAACTATTAATTGTCAAAGTCCCTGAAATCTACTGGAGAGATGAACTTCTTTCAAAAGATGTTCCCTCTTTTGGTGTTTTGATGATGGTGGTGGAGAGCTCCTGTCTAACACGTCGCTCCAAAATCTCCTGTAGGTCTTCCTTTAGGTTGAGTTCTGGTAACTGTGAAGGTCATAGCATAGAATTCACATTCACATCAAACCGTTCAACCACCCTTTGTGCCACTGTGGAAGCGTCTGCATTCATTATGTGTCTACATTCATTTATTCAGATTTTTCCTTTGAATTTGTTTCTTCATTATACATATAAATCCTTTTGCACAATAATATCTCGGCTGTGTGAGAGCAAAACAATGCTTTAGTGACACGCCTCCTCTCCTTGATTAATAGACAAGGTTTGTCATATTCTGTATTTCTGTATTTCATGAAAAGACCAAAATCAACCACGTGTTCGTGTGTCAGTGCCTGAATACTTTCTGACCTCCCTGCCCAGTCTGTTGCCTGTTGGATTCTTCTGAGGACATAAATCTTTAAAAGCAATAAAAATGTAGTTTTGTTTTTAACAAAGACTCTGCAGTTCCCTAAAAAAGCAAGGCCGTACAGTTTGTTTAAAATTCTACTCAGAGATGAGTAAACTGCATTTCCAGCTGCGGATTAACTCACATGTTATCTCTCATGACTTGAGCATTTACATCAGCGGGATTCAAATTAAACTACAATTTCCATTTTCATGGTAATGAAGCGACATGTCAGTGCAATGTGGGTGTTATTGAGGGTTTCTTAAGAGTTTTTGGAGAAAAACCAAGCTTATTAGAGGTATTAAACCAGTCAATCAGGCTTTGGTTAAACAAGCAACACTTGGTAGTAGGATCAGTTGCTCATTTTGGTCTTATAATGTGATATACCCAAGTTTGAACAAGTTTTGTTTGTAAGAAAAAGCGACGATATGTCTGATGAGCCGGTTTAATGAAAGATGTGATATTTGTGATATATGGACCACTTCACAGTCACCAGGGATGCAGGCACATAGCTGTTGCTTTTTTATGTAGTTTTCTGATGTTTCTAAACACTCAAAGTAATAGCTGAGGACAAGTTGAAAGCTAGTGGAAATTCACTGGTTTGTTGTTTATCAGCGGGATAGTTGTGCACGTGTTTGCATTCCAACCAGACTTTAATTCAGACGCTCACGTGAGAGAGTCTAACCCCTCGCAGACACAGTGAAAACAGGACTGCTGTACAGTAGCCGCCTCATTGGGTATAAACTGTTTGTGTGCTCCAAAAAAAGTCTCTGTGGTTCAGGATGCATCTCCATTTATCAGCAAGTTCAAATGCCCTCTGTAACACTTTAATTAGCCTGGACCGCGAGCCACCTGGAAGAGTTTCTGGATGTTTTGCAGTAGTGTACAGTTCAGGAACTTCTTTTTGTCTTCAGTCCACACAGCTGGTGGTAGTAAGATAGGTGATCAGAAAACCTGACACACCTGACATTATGCAGAAAAAAATCCCCAAATTTGACTAAAGTTGACAGTAATTTCCGTAACGTGCAGCAGTTTTGGCAGAGTTTATATCCATAAAATGAGCTTAGTCTGAATTGATGCCTTTAATGACAGTCTGTTGATGGAGCGCTGAAGCTGGCAGGGTCTGGTAGATTTTAACTTCCTGGTAATGTATTCCAGGGCTGTGTCTTTGCACAATTGGGAGCAGCTGGGCTTACATATTTTTGTCTTCTTACTTCCTACTGGTCGGATGTGTTAGAGTGCTTTGTTGAACTGGAAAGCAGCCTGGGTATTAGCCTATACCACATAAACTTAAAAAGTACAAGTTGTTCCCTCTATTGTTGTTGGCTGTTCTGAAATCTGCTGTGTTTACACAGACGTGAAATATCGAACCGTATAGTCAGAGGGAAGTACGGGAAGATTTTGTTCCGTGGTTTTGAATTTGGTGAACAAAAAGGAATGATATAAATGTTTTCTGAAAGCTGACGTTTAAGGCCTGCGCAATTTTTTTATCATCTGAGGTGCTTTGAGTGGCTCTTTTTGTCAGCGTTTCAAATTCAAGGGTTTCTCTTGTGTCAGAAACATAAATTTTATTGTGCACGATTCGTGTTGTTGTAAGTTAATACCCGTAATCCTTTTGTGAGGTGTTTATTTCCAAATGGAAAATATCTTATTTTAAAAAGGGAAAAAAAATCCCTGTAGAGAAAATGAAAATCTAATTTTTTGTCCATGTGTGTGTGATTTCTCCCTCTGTTTCCAGGGGATGACTTTTCCATCATACAGCAGGAAATCTTCATGGTGAAGGAATGCATGCACCACAATATTGTGGCCTACTTTGGGAGCTACCTCTGGTAAGAGCCAGCTTAAAATACTCCTGCTTTGTCATTTTATCCTCTGTTTTTTCTCCCCTCCCACAGCCAGTCCAAAGTATAACATTTGAGGAATTCATACGTTGCTGTCAAAAGGATTTAACGAGCCGCTGCCTGAAACTCGCATGACGTATTTAATTACTTAGTCACACCTGTGTGTGAAAGTGTGAGTCAAGCTCTTCAACCGGGCTGACTGGTGCTGACAGGGCTCTTTGGTGCCAGGATGCCGCTCTCCAGTTTTAATGGAGCCTATGTTTTGTGGCTGCTATCTGAGAGGAAGTTGGGCCGGTCCGCCCATCGCTGCCTCAGACTTCCAGCAGGTTTAACTGGAATATGAGCCTCTGATCTGTTTTATATGGCTGTTAGTCCAGAGAAGTGCATGTCTTATCGCAGCAGGCATGTCTTGTACAGTCTAGCTGCACAGAGAACAAATGGTTACTGTAAAAATGTTAATGAGCAACCCACCATGCATTAATTATTTTAAAACTATTGATCGCATTAAAAGAACCACACTTTTATTTGTGGAAGTTTCCCTTCAGACCTGTTTCCTGACCTAAAATAATTCCCGTACCCAGTTAAAATCTGTGAGAAGTAGCATGGTTGTGATTAGGAATCTGAGGCAGAGTACACTATCATCACCTCTGCTGGCCAAGTGTCACAGTGTGATCACAGGCACGCAGTCTATATTTGAGGGTTGACATAATGTTTCCTGCGCACTCTTGTATCACATCTAGTTCATATAAGAAGTACTAACCTTTTTTTTTTTTTTATCATGTTTCTTCAGAAGAACTCAACCTTGTTTACAAAGGTTTTTTCAGGATTGCTCACTTGTACAGCTTAACTTGTACAATGAAATGTTTTTGCTTGTGCTGCTTGATTATGTTTTGATACTTGTCAAAATATTTAATTACTTAGCTGGACTAGCTAACCAACAAAGCAGCTCTTCCTAACTTAATAATTCTCTGCTTTCATCAGTCGAGAGAAACTTTGGATATGTATGGAGTACTGTGGTGGAGGATCTCTGCAAGACATTTATCATGGTGAGCTTTTCTCTGACTCGTCACTGGTGAGATGCAGTCATAAAACAGTTTTAAATACTGTTCATACATTGTAAAATCCATCTCTCCCTCAATCGTTACCCTGCAAACATGGAATGAATTTGTGTTGTTATAGTGACGGGACCTCTCTCAGAGCTCCAGATAGCGTATGTCTGCAGAGAGACGTTACAGGTAATTGAGCTTTTAAATATTATTTTGAATTTCAAAGTTCAGAATTTCAATTGAACTCATTCCTGAACATATATATACACATCTTTTTTTTTTTTTTATTTATTTATTTTTTTACAGGGTTTGGGATATCTGCACAGCAAGGGCAAGATGCACCGTGACATCAAGGTATCATAGTTAGTTTTGTTTGAGCCCAGATTTTATCCAGGTCAGACCCTTTCTTATGTGTCACACAGACACTTGTCCTCATGCCAGCACAGACTGATAAACAATACAATATAAGCAACAAATAAAAAAAGAGGAAGCAGTAGCACAGCCTTAAAACAATTAATGTCACATCTGATGCAGCTGTTGGCCCTGAAGCTGTCCAGAGGTCTGACAATGCAATGCAATGTAGAGGCGTGACCTGGTGTCTCAGGAAAAGCATAGCTGGGGATGTTCACTCAAAAGCATGTGACCAATGGTGTCACTTTTGAGGTTGAGCTGCACACACGGGCTTGGTCTCATGTGTTATCACAGAAGGTCAGGGCTAGACTTATTATCTTTACTCAGCTCTACGCAGCAAGCACTTCCTGTTTCCTCTGCTCTCACAGCAGGATGCCACCAGAGAGACTGCCAGTTACAGCCAACAGAAACACTGACAGTGGAACTGTCAAAAAACTGGTGCTGGTGCAACATCATTGACAGTCAGACCAGTAATAGATGACTTATTGCATCATCTGGGCCAGATACTGAGAAAGTTTAACACATGATTGGCACTTTATGGTCTCTTGAATGTATTCTCTCAAAGTAAAATAAATGTTCATGGGTTTATCCTTTAACAGGGTGCAAACATACTTCTTACAGACAACGGAGATGTTAAGTTAGGTAAGTTGTTCTTTAGCATCTTAATTCTCAAGGACTTGAACTCCTCTGTAGCTTTCAGACGTATGTGGATTACATAATCTGAAAAGCCCTGTCAATCCTTGTTACAGCTGACTTCGGAGTCGCAGCCAAAATAACAGCCACCATTGCCAAAAGAAAGTCCTTCATTGGAACACCTTATTGGTGAGTGTGTCACCCACAGATGAGTGTTTGTCCACTTTGGCGGGCTTTGCTGAAGAGGTTCTGATGTGTGTTTTGTTTCTGTCTTTAGTGCTGTATGCACTGGTTAAATATTCAGTCAAGTATCAAAATGTTTTCCAGTCAACTGTTGATGTTGTGTGCATCACCTCTTTTTTTTTGTTACCTTACAGAATGTGGTTTGTGATAACAGGGCGTAAAAGCGCTTAGACAGATGCCTCAGCTAAAAGATTTAAGTTCACAAAACAGTTTGTGTTTGCTTACGTGTCCATGCTCAAAAAGTGTTTTTGAAACCTAATAATTTTAGCAGCACCCTAGTTTGATTTATTTTAGCAAGTTCAAGGATTCTTTCAGACATGTTTCCTGACCATAAATAATTTCCATTTCTAATATTATTAATAGTATTACTAGTAACAAAGCTTTCATCCTTATTTTTGGAGAGCTATTGCTTAATTCTTGTTCTGGATTTGTGTAGGATGGCTCCAGAGGTAGCAGCAGTGGAGAAGAACGGTGGCTACAACCAGCTGTGTGATATCTGGGCTGTTGGCATCACATCCATAGAGCTGGCCGAGCTACAACCGCCAATGTTTGACCTACACCCGATGAGGTGTGTTGGTCAGAGCTTACCCAGATGATTCTTGGGCTATTTCTGCTTTTGTTTTCCTCTGATGATCCTTTAATCACTTAAATGGACATTCTGTTTCAGAGCACATTTGGGCTGTTATTAGCAGCAGATGCAGGCCTTATCATTCCTTCCTCTCGATCACCTTACTTTATATGTCCCCTTTTCAAGTCTGTCTGTACTGCTCTTAATCCATGTTTTTCCTTAGGGCTTTGTTTTTGATGTCGAAGAGCAGCTTCCAGCCTCCGAAGTTAAAAGACAAAAACAAATGGTGAGTGCTGCAGACTTTTTGCTATATTTGCTATTCTGGTATTACGTTATGATATTTTATTCTTTGGTGTTAGAGGATAATCATGCTGATCATCGCATTAAAACAATATTGTCTGGTTCCCCAGGTCCACTGCCTTCCATAATTTTGTCAAAGTGTCTCTGACAAAGAACCCAAAGAAGAGACCCACTGCAGAAAAACTCCTATCGGTAATAAATCTTATTGCTCACACATGTCAAAGTCACTGTATGGTGGGATTTAAATGTACAAACAAACAAAGTATGAGACACCGAAGAATGTTAGCTAAGTCTCAAAAGTCATTTTGGCATTCTGTCTTTTTCAGTTTCCTCCTTTAGTTGTGATTAGAAAAAGCATCGTTAATCCAGTAACAACATATTTATTAAAGAGAAATTATCAGCAATTACAGTCTTTGATAATTTCAACAAAGCCTGATGCCTCAGTCTAGAGAAAGAAAACCTGTGAAGAAAGCCTGTGTGCATGCGCCAAGAAGATTGTTTCTATCATCATTAAGACAGTGCACGTCTCTGAGGAAAGGTGTCTCATCCTGCTGAATCTGATGATTAATGCAAATGGCTTAATTACTCTGTAACAGTGAAACAGTCTGCATGGACCGTGTATGAGAGATTAGAAATATGAGATATCAGAAGTATACACTATTATTCTTAAACTCTGCACAGTGTCATGATGACTTGCAATCCTGTCTTGTCTCTTGCAGCATGTGTATGTGGCCCAGACAGGTTTGACAAGGAGGCTCGCTGTTGACCTCCTGGATAAGATGAACAACCCAGACAACCACCCGCATTACAGCGAGGTGGATGATGATGACCTCGAGGTATTGCCCGACTCTATTGCATATACTTCTAAAAATGGAACTGTGGGAAATTCAACTTTGCTCTGCTTGAAAATTGAAAGTTCACACAGCCTACAAAGAAGTGATCAAAGATCAGATGAGAAACATTTACTGGAATCTTACTCGGGTATATGATAAATGTGCTCCATTTGTGGATATTTTGGCAGTCTGGTTACAAGAAAATGATTAAAAAAAAAAAACATTCCCTGGCAAAATTCATGCTAGCAAATCTTGTAGTGGGGACAGACTCCCATGCAACAGAATCTCAGCTCTCAATGTAGATATTAACACAGCATGTTTTTTCAGCCACAAAAAAAGATGAGCTTCGCTGAAGTGTATTTTCATGTTCCCCTAAAACTTCCCTTCTCCCTCTTTTCGATCCTCTCCATCAACATTATTATTCCAACTGGGAATCAACATCACATCTATGTGGCAGCCAAAGAGGTGGTACCAGTGCCTTTTTAAAAGACCATTGTGCCTCTCTCCCCCTGACAGCAGTAGCACTGTCTTGGCCACGCTGAATGAAAAAACCCTGAAGGCTATTGACTGCAAGCAATGGAGCTTGTTGCAAACAAACAGCCTCTGGGATGCATAATAATGTGATGATGCAAAGACGCAGTGCGAGAACCAGCTCTCAGTTTTGGCTTTAACTGGACTTGCAAGTTTTAGAATCAGTTTCTAGAGATAATTTCATAAGATAAATGTCGTAATCATACCAGATGACTCAAGGCTATGCTGCGTTGATGTTATATAATTTACCCACTTGTCATGTGCTGCTCCCACTGTCAAAACCGATTTTCTTATCTTTTAAGTGTCTTTCACTCTTTGTTCCAGCCCCTCCCTGGAGTCAGACACACCATCCGCTCCACCAACAAGCACGCCAGAGCCGAGAGGACGCGCTCAGAGATAGACTGTAAGTGAACAAAAAGCCCAGACACACCCATCACCAAGACGAGGCCAACCCCCCGCCATCAGTCTGTCCCTGTCACTGGCCAGTCTGGTTGTGTAGGTTGATAGAGGTCCGACAGCTTGTCTGAGGGTCATCCCCACTAATCCTGAATCACTGGCTGGCGCCTTTCCAGACCACAGCACAGTGGTAGCGTGTATAAAAATAGCTTCTGGGATTCACGGAAGAGAAAGTGGATATAGTGTAGAGTCCATGATGCTTCTGTGTGCTGTGTTATTTTTAAGTAGCAACTCAACTGTGGCCTGTGTTTTTTTGCTTAGTGAATAATGTGAAATAGCTTGTCTGAAGGGGTCATAAAGGTTTCTTGGGGAATTTGGAGTTCAGTCGACAATTGTTGGTTCTTAATTTGGAGTTCAGAGCCTAATAGACTGTATACGTATTATTTTGCGACCCTTCAGGGAAGTTCCTGTTGTCTTTGTTGTTGTCATTGAAGTCGACCGCTGTTGTGCACCTGTTGTGTCAGAAGTGTGACTGACTCCCATTTTGTCATTTTCACGTAAAGATCGGGGGGGGTGGCGAGATACGTATCTTTGTTGGGTGTTTGTCATTATCTGTTTGTAGTGATACGTGCTGTGCTTCATTGTGTTTTGTGCTTGTCCGTACTGTGATCTCTTGTACCAGATGCACTTCCTGTTTAGTTTTATTTATATTTCTCACAATTGCATCTGACTTTCCCCTCTACATGAAGCAAACAATGGGACAGACCAAGGAGGGCCATGCTCAAGTCCTAGCTTCACTGAGGGACACAGGGGTGACGCAGGTCAGTGACAGTGTAGTGAGACAGTGTGTGTTTGTTCCCTAGCTCACCCGTAAGACTTCCTGAGAGAGAATAATGTCGTAGCACATAACAGAACATTGTGTTTGAGATTTAAGTGGCACTAATAAGGTGAGTTCCCCTGCATGTGATGACTACTTAAAGTTTATTTAGCTTGAATAAAGCTGAATAATTTCAACATCTCTGTTCGTGACTCTAACATCAGACTCTAACAAGGAAGTTAAGTTCAACTCAGCTGTCTCCCCTGATCCCCCAACTTCACCTGCTCAAATGATTTGCTTTGTTGGTTTTTAAATGTCCATTAGTGACTCACCTCCTCACTGTTATCTGTGTTTTAAACGCTGCAGCACCTCCACATTATCAGCACACCTCAGGCAGGAAAAACACAGTGGGGAAAAAGCCTGTTTAGTCTAAACTCTTGAATACAACATTTCTTTGTTAACGAGAAGCTGATTATGTGGGAGTATTTATTGGCAGGTTGGTTGATTTCTTTCGCCTTCATAATTACTGCAGAACCTCACCGTGTTTATACTGGACACTAAACCGGTCTCCTCTATGGGATCAACTGTTTGAAAGAATGTGACCTCAAACCTAAACTAAGAGGAATCTGTTCCATGATTTATTTGTAAGTCTTGCTCTCTTGCTAATATTTCCACAAAGTGAACAGATCTGGTTTGTGTCGAGCACGATCTGTGTTTGTCTTTGGTGACCGACTCGTCTTTAAGCTCCAGACCAAACAGTCACAAAGCAATAATAAATCTGTGAAGGATCTCTGTGTTGTGTTGGCAGGTACATTGTAATGGAAGCGGTTCATTCTCACGCATGATTTTTTTTTTTTTTTCCTAAGAATGGACTCAAAGAGCTCCTTTTCCTCCTAATGCACAGGGGTATTTACTACTCTTAAGGATTTGTGTCTTGAAGTGTTGAGCACTGATGCCCTCTAGTGCCAAACGTGTGTGCAAGATTTCAAATTTCAAAAAAAAAAACAACTTACTCAATGTTTTTCTTTTACAGTCGACAAGCTCCAGTTTGAACCACCACTCCGGAAGGAAACTGAGGCTCATTCTGAAATGGTGATCATCAGTTTCAGTCTAATCTGTGCTATTATACAAGCACTACTTTCTGTTTGTATTTGTACTCACTTTTAATCTTAACATATCTGCAAATTTAAAAATGCAGGGTTTTTAAAAAAAAAAATGTTTTATATAACTTCTATTTTTGTTCATGTGTGGCTTTCCACAGGATGTGAATAAAAATAATGACTTCCCTTCTCCCTGGAGTCCCTTTGCAGAGGGAGGAATAACAACCAGGTAATCCATGGAAACTGTTGTCACGGGAACTGCTCTTATTTACCCCCCCTCCCCGGTCTCTCTCTCTATCTCTCTTTAACCCTCTCTCTCAACCTGGCTTATTTATTAGATGGATGCATCTCTTAAGATTCATCCAGAGAAAGGAAATAAGCGTGTGGTTAAAGTTTTCTATGTTTATTTATATTGTGTGCTTACAATAAAAACACAAAATGCACAAATACACAATAGTAGTAGTGGTAATGTTGAGCAAACAAGCAAGACTTCTGGGATGAAAAGGTTGCTTAAAGCTTAACAGCACTTAGTCCTTGTATCTTGTAATCTGATATCCATTGCTGATACTGAGCGTAAAGACATTTTCTTATGGATTCTCCTCACTGTCTCACTTTAACCTGCTTATTCACTGAGCTAACCTGTGTCTGCATGAACTCACTCTTCCCATCTGCAGTTTGAAATGTTGCTTTGGCTTGTAAGCTCCTTCTCACTTGTCCATGTGCTTTTCACTGTTTTTCTCCTTCACTTCTGTCTTTTGGCTGTCGATCTCTTTCTGTCTCTCTCTATCTCTCGTCCCTTTCCCTCCAAGGAGCCTCCTCAAAAGCGTTGAGGACGAGTTGTTCCAACGGTAACACTAACGCTATGTGTGCTGTAGTGTCTTCCACTCCACCCCTCGCTTGGTCCCCACCCATCCTTTCCACCTTGCGGTTTAGCACCCACCATGTCCTCACATCACCCACCCCTCCATTGTGTGGTGTGATAATAGCTGTAGATCTAATCTGTGCATACTGCTGCATACATTGAGTCATGCAGGTAGAACAACGTGATGCAGAAAGAGTAAGGAAGAAACGAAGGGACTGAAACTGCAACCTGTAGCATTCAGTTAAAAAAACTTAATGCTCGGACAGGACTGTTTTGGTACCAGAGATGATTTCTTAAACTAACAGCCTAGTAAACATTGTCAATGATTTTAGACCACAGAAATGTTTGCTCAGATTATCAAGATTTTTCTAGCATGACAAGAAACTCCTCTGATATGGGTCGAAAAATGTATTTTCTTTATTTTTTCATCCCATGATGCTCACTAGGGTTCAGTAATAAAACGAATACACCCCCATTCTTCTCCCTAGAGTCATTCTCTGTCCTTATCTCTAAGGAGGGATTTAGCATAAACATTTGCACCATAACACATCCTGAGCTCTGACAAGTCTCATTTTCCGCGCTGATTACTGTGTTTGTTCTCTTCAGGGGACACATCGCCCACCTTGAAGATGCTTTTGAAGAAGTGGAGCTGTGAGTGATTTCAATACATTCAAGATTTCATCACACACACGAAAACATTCATCGCTGTAAGTTTATATGTTTCTAATTATAATATACCCATTTCAGGTCAACCCTCAAGCCAGGTGTTCCTCCTCCTCTGCCCCCAAAGGTCTGACCCAAAATGTTAAAATATTTAACATTTTACTGTGTTTTTGCAGGATCCATGTTAGACATTTGTGTGCTGCAGAGTGCTTTGAATTCACACCAGACTATTTTCATTCCTTCCCTTGACTCCCATCCCCTCTCAGCCGCGATTAAACAGCTCGTCAGAGGAGCTCGGCCTTAACGATGAGAGGTCTCTGACAGTTCGAAGGTTCCCAAACTCTGAGAACGGGCAGAGCCAGGCAGCCCGCAGACAGAGCACACCCGAGCAGGGCAACAAGGTGGAGAACTCGTCTCCAGACTTCCTCTCTGCCAGCGTCAGCAGCCCCGGTCTTCTGTCTCATGCCTCTGATCCTGGTGAGTCTCAGCGTTTCTTTCCTAACTGTTCACATGCCTTTCATTTGGTGTCTGTCTTCTTCAATCAAGTTGGTCTCTAAATGAGCACTTATTTTATTTTTTGCAAGCTCTCATTAAATCTGAATGTAAAGGTAAGGGCATCTGGCGTAAATGTGTCTGATCTTTGGATGTATTTCTCTGTGTGTTTGACCGCATGATTAATAGTTAGGCTACAAATGTAATTTTTATCCGCCTGCTCATGACAGATAATGATTCAGATGACAGCGTGAATGGAGGCAGTCCCAAGGCACCACCCAACCGACAGCACCGGCGGGAGAAAAAAGAATTCCCTGTGAGTCTGAAGATATTCCACAACACATTACATCACAATATGTATTTAAATCATGACAGCCACACTTCATCTGTAGTTTAACTGAGTTATACGATGAAAATGTCATCTGTGGCCCAAGAGCCTATATTTTCTATGTAGAGTGTCTCCAACTAGCTGACTGACTTTGTACTGAAACCTCAAATATGATGTTTTTCCCCTTTCAGATCCAAACACTAACAGTTAAAGAGGGAAATTTGGCACTGTCTCATGTTTAACATTTAATTGACTCTGACACACACAATAGAAAACAGTCTGTATCGTTTCGGCTAATTGTTGAGGCTGGAGCTAAATTAAGCAGCTAAATTGAAAGTAATTGTTGCTGCTTTGTCTGCGCGCTCTGCATCTACGTTATTTTGTGTTTCCTCTGTTCCACAAACAAACAGAAACCAGCTATCAATGGCCTGCCTCCCACTCCGAAAGTGCTGGTGAGTGAATCATCCACATTGTCCCTCACAGTCCTCACTCTTTCCTGCTGGCCTGGTTTCATTGACACTGTTATTAAACTCCTGTCGGAGCTGCAGCTGTACATTCTGTAGATATTTGGTGTCCACAGAGCTTTCTGCTTTGTGGTTGCTCCAGCTCCAGCTCATTAAACCCTGGCTGACATTTCAGCGCTTCACTGAGCCAGAAGCTGACTGAGCCATGTTGCTTTTCATTTCAGATGGGAGCCTGTTTTTCGAAAGTGTTTGATGGCTGTCCTCTGAAGATCAACTGTGCCACGTCATGGATTCATCCGGACACTAAAGGTACAGCTCAGCGCAACAAACGCGGTACACAACCATACAAAATTGACATCCTTTATTAAACCCAGTACTTAATTTTATATGTTTTTTTCTTCTAGATCAGTACCTCATCTTTGGGACAGAGGATGGCATCTACACACTGAATCTTAATGAGCTGCATGAAGCCACAATGGAACAGGTAACAGCAGCTGAAATCAATCTAAAACAATTATTAAAACCAGTATTTGTTGTGAGAATAACTTACCATTTATTAACCTGTCTATGGGATTTATATATATGTAAATATATATGTGTGTGTGTGTGCTTTTTAATTGGTGGTAAGGAATGTGGTGGAAAGGATATGTACCTTATATTGTAAAAGGATAACACTGCATGTCCAGTCCAAACAGTCAGCAGGATCAACATGTAACTTATTAAAGACGAATTCATTTATAAAATTGTTCTTCTTTGCAGTATCATCACCTCAAGCTGCTTAGATTACATTACTTGATCATTTTTTTTCAAACACTGTTCTGCTTTTTAATTAAAGCAGAAATATATCTTTTAGGATGGGAACTAAGCAGTGTGTTTAGCAAATGCAATCTTATCTCAGGTAACAGTGCTGGGGTTGCTGGAGTTTAAGCTTCCCCATAAGTAAAGAAGGCAGGAAAGTGCTGCTAGCGTTCCTCTTGACATTAGTATTGTTCAACTCTGGCTTCCAGTGATTGGGGAAAATGCTAGTCATGAACGGGATGTTTTTAAAACATAATCTTTGTGACTCTATGTGATTATACAGTTAATGATGCACTTTGTGGTATGGTTACTACTGCAGGTAGTAAGCTAGTTAACATGCTAATGATTAAAGCTTATGTTAGAGCAGACACACTCACTGTGTGATCTATTCTTTACTTACATATTTAATTCCCTTTTTAGCTGTTCCCGAGGAAGTGTACATGGCTGTACGTTATCAACAACAACCTGATGTCTTTATCTGGTAAGTGATGGACTTATCACAGCCTCCTGCTTCACTGACCACTGTCATAACCTGCTGCTGCTTTGTCCTGTGTTATCTGGCTGCCCCTCAGGGCATGACAGTCACTCCATATCTGCAGCCCTAAAATATAGTTTTTTTTTTGTTTGCCATCACAGAGCCTCTATATGAGCTGTGTAATTGTGGCTCATAAGTGACACATCTGGCTTTATAGCCTGTTCTTCTGTTGAAGAATCAATTAAATATATTGATCTTTGTAGGTTGCAGTGTATACCACCTGCAAAAGCAAAAAGTTTGTGTCATGTATTAAAACAGACATGCTATTTGTTGTCATTTGAAACCAAACTCTTTAGTTTGGCCGTCCCAGTCGCTGAAACCTTTCCTCAGTTTAAGACTTAAGGATGGGATTACGAAGTGCGAGGTCTACTTTCGGTTTTACATTTAGCAGTTTGGCCCTTGGTATACTTTAACCTCTTTTCTCTTCTCCTCTTCCCTTGGACACTGTCCATCCTCCTCTCGCCTGGCTTGATTTGATATTCTACTAACTGGCTTCACCAGAAGGTAATCATGCTTCACACCATCGTCACACTTCTGTTTTTACCCCTGTTCACATCTAACCTTTCCCCATGTGAAAGCTGCTTCATGTGATCCAGAATTTGTGAATGAAATTATGTTTACAATATTTATAAAGTAAAATAATTTTAGTCAGTCTGTCATATTTGAGATGTGTACCTGGCTTTCATTACTACTAGCTGATGGTTACATATTCTGTATTCTGCTGCAGGGAAAACCTTCCAGCTGTACTCCCACAATCTCATCGGGCTGTTTGAGCAGCTGAAGAAGCCCGGCCTGGCCGCTCAGTTCCAGACTCACCGCTTCCCGGACAAAATCTTACCCAGGTAAGACCGAAAGGCCGGTTCGGAATTTTGTCTTATATACAGTCTCCAACACAACTCATTTTTGACATAAGGTCACATCTCTGCTTTTCTAACTTTTAAGCATGCTGCTTCACTCATGCTGTGCAGTCTTTTTGTCGTTGCTCTTTACCGTCTTCCGTCATGACAAACTACTGCGGCGGTAGTGAAAAAAAAGGAGAACCACTGGCCGACTTCCTCGATTCTAGACGTCATCGGCTCTTATTAAGACTTTGGTCACAACAACTTGACTGTTTTCTCTCCTCAGGAGGTTTGCCTTGACAACGAAGATCCCCGACACAAAGGGCTGTCACAAGTGCTGCATTGGTGAGTGGCCTTTCCTTCCCAACGACCCTGTTTTATTTACTCACCCCTCAATCATATTAAACTGTGTCAATATGAGAAGAACATGTCTGGACCATTCATGTCCCCCTTCACTTTGCTGCAGTGTTTTTTGTTCTAGTATGGCCTAACGACTTTCAGAATATTAAGATCAGTACCTCATCTTTGTCTAAAGGATATACATAGCTCAGTCTAGCCACACTTCCTGACAGTCTTTTTCTTTTCACAGTGAGAAACCCGTATACGGGCCACAAATATTTGTGTGGAGCGCTGCAGTCTGGGATTGTCCTGTTACAGTGGTATGAGCCCATGCAGAGGTTTATGCTCATCAAGGTCAGCTCTCTATCCTCATCTCAAAACATTACTGTTCCTCCACACACTTCTCTACAATACATGTTTATTCATTACATGGTTGTACTGTTTTTTGTTGTTTTTTTCAGGAGCACATCTGTTGTTATATTCTTAAATCTAAATAAGCTTTGCAAGAAAAGAAGGATCAGAATAATAAACTAGAAATGTATCTTGCACTTGTGCTCTGAAACGCAAGTTGTAGCTCCTTGCATCTGCACAAAAATGTCACTAACTTCACTCTACAAAGTCAGTCCTGAACGTCATATGTTGTCACTGACACCGACTCCTGTTCCCTTTCTCTGGCAGCACTTTGACTTCCCTCTGCCCAGCCCGCTGAAGGTGTTTGAGATGCTCGTGGTCCCAGAGCAGGAGTATCCTCTGGTGTGTGTAGCCATCAGCCAGGGCATAGAGCCGGGCCAGGTGGTCCGCTTTGAGACCATCAATCTCAACTCCTGCTCCTCCTGGTTCACAGAGATGGGAACAAGTAAGTCAAACATGTACTCAGATGTAGAGATACTAAGAAATGAATAAAGAGACACGTTATATTTTCTTTTTATCTGTTTTTTTCTTTTGCGCAATTTGAACAAAAAGGCACAACATATGATGGCTGGCCTTTCTGTTTACGCACACCTTTTGGCAACCTAAAATACTGAGTGATTGCTTAATTTAAGAGAACAGGATTGTTATCGTATCTTTACTTCTGACAGCTAATAAACAGGTGGACGCAATCCATGTCACCCAGCTGGAGAGAGACACGGTGTTGGTGTGTTTGGACCGTAAGTACAGTCTCTCCTCATCAACATTGACTAAAGTCTGTACAAACATGCTCTGTAGAGTTGAGGTTTAAGTATCTATGTTCTGACGCATCATTCTTACAACTTTTTATTATTTTTTTCCCCAGAAAATTTGAAGATTGTTAATCTCCAGGGAAGGCTGAAGTCCAACAAGAAGCTGGCGTCTGAGCTCAGCTTTGACTTCTGCATCGGCTCTGTTGGTAAGCTTTATGGCCTGTAAAGAAATGAGTGTATGAGAGAAATGAGAGACCTAACAATATAAGGTATATTGTTAGGTCTCTCATTTCAAAGGGAAATGCTAAGAAAACTCTCCTTACATGACGAGCTGACAGGTGTCCAGTAAAGAGATTTTATATTCAACAAAGTTGCATATTTCATTTATAAAAGGGATTTTTGTAAACTCCTTGATCGCTGTGCACATGTTAACAAATGGCGTCTTACTTTCTACCCTCTTCTGACAGTGTGCCTTCAGGACAGTGTCCTGGCCTTCTGGAAACACGGCATGCAGGGAAAGAGCTTCAAGTCTAATGAGGTAAAACATCCCCTGATCACGACAGCTTGGTGTAACCTTAGAATAGACATACGTATTCTAGCTGTCATTTTAAAAGTGTTGCTACAACTAAACTATTGAAAGCACTTTCTGCTGTGTAGTTAAGTATTTTAGCTTCACTTCAAAGCTTGTTAAGGTTTCAGACTTTACAAAGAGATGATTCAGAAAACTAATATAAAACTAATTCAAGATTTTAAAGCTTTTTGCTAGTTTAAAATTAGTATTAATGCCAAAATATCACTATTTTCATGGGTTCCCATTGACTAAAGAGTAGAAACTGTGAACATAGTTTTTGTCACATCCATGAATACCGACTTGTTTGTTCTGCACATGAACAAACACCTCTGGCTCTCGTCAACAAAGACCCTGAGTGCTGGCCGTTTACATGCGTGGCTACATGCTGTAGGTGATCCCAGGAGATTAGACCTTAGGTGGGGCCAGACAAAGTGTCTTTGTGTCCGGCTGAGGTAATGAATTTGTCCCCCTTTCACAGACTGATTCCATGTTAACCTGATCACGAGTCGAGCTCAGCAGCAGAATAAAAGTTCAAGAGATCACGGGGAGGTGAAGCATTCTGTTTTTATGAAAAGTGATATGGCAACAGAGGCCACACTTTTGAAAGCACGCCGTGTCAGACGTGGTCCCGCGGCACTCGGATGAAACAGGAGGTCTGTTCGCCTCTGTGCCCAGCCCAGCTCGACAGTTCTCCCATAGCAAGGATTTTTGAAATGTCAGCGGCCATGCAAAATTCATGCTCAATCATAAACGAAACCCGTCACACAACAGGGAGCAGCACTAAATAATTCAGCCTTTGTCTCGTTATGATTCCTTTCAAAAGCAAAGGCATTCAAGGGGGCCCGGCCCATTGATCCGTGCTTGCTCCGGTGGGTGCTTCTCTGAACACCCGAGACCTTGTTCTCGTTTAGACTTAAACAGATCAGATCTCTCCCAAGGCCAAGGACTTACACCTAGCAGGTGTCACCCGCCGACTATCTCGCATCTGTCGACAAGTTTTCATGACATGTCAACACGTGAGAGAGTGTTTTTAAGGGGCCCTTGTCTTTTACACTGCGAAGTGTCAGGCTACATCTTGTGAGGGGAACAGGTAAGCTCCAGGATTGTACACAGTAACGCAGAATCCCTGGAGACAGCACTCAGTTACCTATAGTTTGTTAAAAAAACATAGACATCTTGTTGTTAAAGGCACAATAAGTGATCCAAATGTAAACAGGCGCCCAACCACCAAAATACAAAACACAAGTAGGAACTTTCTGACTGCGAAATTGATTGACAGCTCTGACGACACACAGACTGACACCAAACAGCCACTAAATAATAATAATCATGTTTTGTTCAAGTCTTTATGTCTGTAATTCATGTTTTTAATGTTATTTAAGGTTTATATTATAAACTTTGTAAACACAGCAGTCTTATAATTTCAATCATGATTGGTTAGTCAAAATGCTTTTTTTTATTGCTGAGTTAAAAATGGAATTATATATGTGATTTCTACAGTCAAAAGTACAGACTGAGCCATAAAGTCATGTACAACAGGAAACACAGCCTTCACTCATCTATAGTCTAGTTAGCAGTATATTGCTCTTATGCTGAACGGATTGGGGACGGTTGAATTTTTGCTATAGTGGTTGTTTGAGTTAAGGGGAGAAACGACGCATGAGGCCAATTAATAAGCGCAGCTTGATTTAACACAATGTTTGTCCCAATGTTTATGTACAAAATTCATAGGAACATGCAGATTTTGCTCAGCTGAAGACAGGAGCCGCCCACGGTCGGGTCCTCTGATGAAACTGTTAAAGTGATGCTCCTTTATTGATGCGTTTCAGCACCAAGTGTTATTTCAGACACACAGAAAACCAGTTGTCAGTCAATCTTTTTTTTTTTTCTTTCCTTCCCAGGTGACCCAGGAGATTTGTGATCCAAGCAGAGTCTTCCGCCTCCTCGGATCTGACAGGTTGGTACAGATATATTTCCATCTTCAGCTACGTCAGTGCAGATGATCGAACACACCAAGCGGACAAAAATCTCAAAGGACTTGAATGACCTGGACCTCACCTTTATAGGAAACAACAACAAGATTACGTATAGGGTCTCACTCTGCCTCCTCAACCTGTTTATCTGCCTTTCAATCAGCCTGACTGCTGGTATAATTGATCATCCCCTTGAGCTCCATAATACCAGGCACTTGAAGTTATGGCTGTCCTCCCTCAGGTCTTATTACCTGGGAACCACCAAACAACCTGCTCACCCACTGTTTTGTGAGCTCTCATTTCTGCTGATCTCACACAGTGCTGGTCTCTCTGAGTCCACGTGACCTGCAGCCATGTCTCCGTCTCCTCTCTCTTATAAACTCTCTTACCTCTTAATTGTGAAACACTAATGGCAAATCCGAGAGTCCTGAAGGTGTTTTCTCAGATCCGCAGTCCAAAAAGCTTTCTAATCAAAATCTTACAAAACAGAGAAAAGCAGCAAATTTCTCATCTGGGAACCAGACAGTGTTCGCTTCTAAGTTGTAAGCAGTTAAGAAGCATTATTTTCATGTCAGTAGTGTTTCATGTTTTAGATTTATCTAATACTCATTTTGCCTATTTATTGTCATAAATTTGTTAAAAAAAATCTTTGAATGTCAAAGTCAAAGGTGAATCTCAAATTTCAAAACTCAAATTTCATTCAGTTTATGATCACATAAGATGAGGGAAAGTAGCAGATCTTCATATAGGTGGAGCTGGTACATGAAATGTTTTGTATTTTTGCATGAAAATGTACTGAAACGGTTAATCAATTATCAGAATGGTTTCTGATCAGTAACTCATTCATCAATTTTCAGCTAATGAATTGAGTCATTTCACATCATGATGGTTGGTTTCAGCTGCAGCAGGATGTGATTTTAGCTCCCCACACTCTCACGTACACACACTTACACACATGTACAAACACACATACACACACAGAGTGAAGGAGGCTCTCCCTCAGTCCGTCCTGCCCGTGGCACCGGAGCGAAGCCTCTCTCTGCCCAGCCCCCCCATGTTTTATTCACTGCCGCCTGGGCACTGCCAGCCTGGTTTGAGTGTCTCTCCATGCCTCTGTAATTTCATCTGATGGAACGGACAGTATGGACTGTAGCTTCCCTGCTCAGCTGTCACCGCCACGAGACGAGTGGCATCTGAAGATGCACTTGCTGCCGTCCTAATCCGACTGTGACAGCTGGATGAGGGCAGCTAGTGAGACGTTTAGATGAACCCTCGGTACATCCATACCATTAACATGATGCTTTGAACTTTGTCGTTCATGGTTGGTGCTTTTAAATTAGTGGCATTTCTCACTCTAAAAAATTACTTATACATTGTTGGTGACTGAGATCATTACCCTGACCTTCAGTAAACACTCACATTTTCTCTCATTCCTGGAGAGAGATTTGTAAGTTTATTTAGTAATCAGTCAAATCAAGATTAGAAAACATGCACATTCACATCACTTTCTACTTTCCAAGTGGCCATTGTTTTTAATTTATTTACATCCTTCTATTAAGGTAGAAAAGTGCTTAACCATTAACCATCTAAAAAGCCTTGTTATGGTTTGAAAACGGCACTTATAGAAAGTATATTTCAACATTTTAAGTTCTTTTTCTCTGTCCTGATAGTCAGATCGTATGATTGATACAGCGTTATGTCTTGTTATTTCTGTTTCATGCTAATGACACAAATGAGATGAAACATGTTAATTAGTGAGTTTAACAGGTGATGGCAGTGGATTTTCTTAACTAAGGGTTAACTCTTTCCCGTTTACAGTATTTATGCTAAGCTACGCTAACTACAGCAGTATAGAGCTCCTGGTCTAATTCTAACTCAGCAAGAAAGCGAACGTGTGTATTTCCAAAAATGTTAAATATTAATATCAATATTAACCTGAAAAAACATGTCAGCTTCTTTGTTTTTGGCTGAATTCAGTTCTACAGTTGCCAAACAGACATTTAAGCAAGAGCAGTCAACGTTGGAGAAACCAGCAAGAGTAGACTTGATTTTGAAAGTTTATAAGTGATTGAAAGTGATTTGAAAGTAATCAGCTTAATACAGTCAGCCACAGATACCAGATTTTTATTTCTTCTTCTTCTTGCCAGAGCATTTGATTTATTGATTGCTGTCTGGATGAGAAGAATTTCAAGAAATTTCATAACAAAACATGATGCTAAAATCTTGTATCTTTGGTTTTACGCCCCAGCAGATACCACGACCTCTCTCTTTTCGTATCTCTGTGTCACGTCGTATCTGTGTTTCCTCTGCAGGGTGGTGGTTTTGGAGAGCCGACCCACAGACAACCCCACGGCCCTGAGCAACCTCTACATTTTAGCAGGTCATGAGAACAGTTACTGAGCCTCTCCCAGAGAAAAGGAAAAAGACGAGCCGCCTCAGTTTTGGGAGAAAACTCCAGACTTTCACCTGAGGTCGAGGGAAACGTCTGGTTTCAAACCTTTTTTGTTACCGTTCATGGGATTGACAGGTCCGTACAAGAGGAGCCTCTTCAGTGGCCTTAACACCAGCAACACGCTCACAAACGACCAGGAAACTGTCGCGAGCAGCAGCTGGAGAAACAATAAAAGCTCAAATGAACAACGTTACTTAGCTATTTTTTTTTTTCTCACTTTTGTGTACTGTGGACGGAGTTATTTAGAGGTATTATTGACAAAAGTGCCATTAAAGTTCACATGAATTTGTGATTGTATTAGCAAACAATGGGAGATTTATTGTGTTATTGTCTGTAACATGTCACTCATAATCACTGCCAGTGGCAAAAACGTTATTAGGCTTGAGAGATTTTACAAGCTCTGTAGTAAAACTAATAGATCAGTTTAAACATAAACCCAGGAGCATTGTGGGTTATTTAAGCAATATTTATTAACCTCATGTTAAGTGATAGGGTATGTTTGATTTACAGACAGTGACAGTGAGGATTAACTACCTAGTGAACAGCTCCTGAGCAGCTTTGGTTATTTTTACTGCTATGTAATATAGTCTCATCTCTCGTGCTCTGCTGCATTTTTAGAAGTTGGATATAATGTAAAAATTTTTTTCTTTACCTTCCTCTTTTATAGACCTTTTACTTCTCATTATTTGCACCATGTAAGCACTTTTGTACATTTTTTTTATTTAAAATAAAATGACAAAATGAGAGACAAACCTAGGGTTTGTTAACATCTTTGCATTCCCTTCGCAAAATGTTTAATGTATGCTGTTTTTGTAATAAAAACAAAAAAGCTGTTAACACAATTACCTGGAGGGACCCTGGTTTATTTCTGTGTTGTTGTGAGACTGGATTGATGTAACAGAGCTGATGATGCACAGAGTTACTCCTCGCTGATGATGAGTCTGATGGGAGGAACGGGGGGGGGGCTGGTGAGCGTTTGTTTCCATTAATTCCCACTTTAGTCTGCCATTCTTCTGACTTCACCAACCTGCTCTAATTGGTCTCAGAGCGACAAAACTGAGGCCGTCACACGTAGAATGATGCGAGACAGATGTGGATCTGGTTGTTTTGATGGGCACTGAACACAGAAGATGGACTCTGAAGTCAAAGAAATCAATAACACTTAGTCAGTTCAGCACAAAGTCATTCAGTACAAGTATAAATTGATGTCAGGTGTGTGTGTGTGTGAGTGAGTGAAGGTGTCAGTCAGTCCTTCAGGTGTGGAAATCTTCAAATCCACGAAATCCCAAAGGAGTCTGCTGTTTCTGTTTTTTATGGAGGTGAAGGTGGAGTCAGCTGTTCCTATGGGAACTGAGCTGGAAAGGGGAGAAATGTGTGAAGCTGCTCAGAGTGAGAGCCAGTGGATGGAACCGGAAGTAATCAGAGTTTACCTTCAAAATAAAATTAATATGCCTGGGTTTTGTTTGTTTGCTCTTTGCTTTTGATCATAGTATTTTCTTTAATTACTTTCTATTTATTGCCCATTGTCCCTTTGCCTTGGTCCCTGCATCCCTGCATTTTCCAGTGTGTTCAAGTGTGTACTTTTCCTTTCTTTCAAAGCTGTAATCTCCTGAACAAGCAGTTGCTAAAATTGTGGTGAAATCCAACTGAACCTTCACTCAATAAAAAACAAATCCGTAACACACATAATCACACACACCTTTCCATGTTGCTCTGTAATGTTCGATATCATGTTTGCCTTCTTTGTTTAAGCACTAAAAAGAAGAAGTGTTGTAAAAGGTTTAAGAAATGTACCAAAAGAATACATAACATTATTTTTTGGTCAGTAGTTGTGGTATTTGTGTCATTAGTATTAGGATGAACTCTAAAGTTTTTTCTTGAGGATTCACATCTTTGGGGACCCGAATGGTAAATTAAGGCTCTACTGATGAACACATTTTATTTAGATAGCTTTTGGATAGTACAGAACAACAGTGGTGGAGTGTACATTTACTCCAGTACTGTACATCAGTGTCATTTGTAGGTACTGTTTTTCACCCAGATTATTTACATTTTCTGCCTCTTTATAGTCTATACACTACAAAGAGTTATAAAGAGCTTCGTACAGAAATATTGTACTTTACATTAAGATATAATCAACAAATAAATCACCATGTATTATAATGATATATATATACATATAAAATCATTTAAATAGCCTCACCTTTACCGGCTGCAGCCTTAAAGTGACTGACAAAATTATTATAATCCAGTAATATTCTGAAATGGGATGCTAATGTTTTTGTACATTAACTATTATTACATATGTACTATATATAAACTAAGTATTTCTATACTGTGGAGAAATATCAGATCAGCTGGACTCAAAGGGCAAACGAGTGGAGTGTTTTATTTTGAAAGTCTTGAGCAGATGTGCTGCTGTGTCTGTGTGTCTTGACTCTTTAAAGGGGACCGTCCTGGTCTCTGCAGGGTCAGAGCGGCTCCTCGTCCTCCTCGTCGGGTCCTGAACCGTCCGCGGCTCCTTTCTCAGAAAAACTGTGACACCTGCGAGCTTTTTTACACCCAAAGTAAGTTTACACATTTTAATTCAAGACCGGCAGGAAGCTTTTATACTGAAATATGTCTGATAAAAATATATTTAAATGTTCCTGTTCTCTCTGTCCTCATGAGGATTTTATAAAGTATTTTCTTCATCATATAAAAGCCTCCAACATCAGTCCTGAACATCAGCCTGAGATGTTCATACTGCTCTGTGGTATTATTTCATATTTATCTGCTTTGCCTGTTCAGAAGTGCAGCACTTTGATTTTATTCCCCTGACTGCTCTCTGTTATTTATTTCGCCCTGTGTGCCTGCAGGGAAATGAGCTAATTTACACTTTGCATTGCAAATGTTTTCGTTACGCAATCTAACTGTTGGTGGACAGGTGTAATGTTCCCTCTGAGCAATGAAATCTTACAAAGGCACTTTGAGAGCTTTTTTCTTTTTTTTAACGTTTTGACCTTCATAAGTGATTCAGTTTGTACATCTCTGATATGCCTTTCAGTATATATTTAAGTGAAAAGTCCTGCGTTTAAAATATAAAACCATTAGCATCAAAATATACTTAACAAAAGTAAAAGTACTCATTGCACAGTGGCTCATTTAAGAACAATATATATTATATCTGGGGATTATAAATATTAATGCATAAATGTTTTCATTACTTTACTGTTGCAGCCGGTGAAGGTGAAGCTCATTTTAAATATTTTCTATCCTGTTGGGGAGCTTGAAATAATAAAGCTTAATGTATTAGTTGGTTTATATTTTTGTATAAATCTGCAAAGTAACAAAAGTTGTAAAATAAATGTTGTGAGGAAAATAAGTGCAATATTTGCCTCTAAAAAGGAGTAGAAGCAGCAGGTGGGATAAAACAGAAAGACTCAAGTACAAGTACCTTAAAACTGTATTACAGTCCCTTAAAATACCGTACCTGTGCTTAGTTAGATTACAGTGCAACCGTCTGTGGTGCAGTGCAGCTTTACTTGAGTAAAAGTAGTAATACCACAGTGTAAAAATACTCACATTACAAGTAAAAGTGCACCTGCACTCAAAATCTTACTTTAATTAAAAAAACAGAAATATTACCATCGAAATATCATTATGCACAATGGCTCATTTCAGAATCTAATCATATATATTATAATAAATATGGATTATAATCAGTGATACTTAATCATCTGAATCTAAAAAGTAACTATAAAATAAATGCAGTGGAGTAAAAAGTACAATATTGGCTTCTAAAATGTAGATGTATGAAGTGGTATCAAGTGGAAAGTATCACATAAATTACCCTTGAAATTGTACCTAAGTAAAGTACTTGAGTAAATGTACTTAGTTATATTTCAACGCTGTGTTCAGATAATTATGTATGATGCATTTTTGTGCCATCAGCTCCGTTTTTCAGAGTAACTCAGACTCAATGATGCAATAAAAGTTCTGATATATTAACATGAAAAGCCAACAGAGTGAATGACTGTCTGTTTTAAGTTTTATAAAAGCATTATTGTTTCTTTCCCAGAAGAGCCGGCCCTCCTATCATCCTGTTTTGATCCAGCTTTGATCCTTCTTATGAATTTATTCCAGCTCTAACTTCTCTCCCTCCTCCTCCTGTTGTCTCCTCTCGCCTTGTTTCAGGCTGCAGAGTCGGTCCTGCCTCCTCAGACTTCCTGGATCAGTGCTTTTAGCTTCGGATGTCTGACGGTCCAGTCTGAGGATGGAGAAGTACGAGAAGATCGGAAAGATCGGAGAGGGCTCCTACGGCGTCGTCTTCAAGTGTAGGAACAAAGACACGGGGCAGATCGTCGCCATCAAGAAGTTTGTGGAGTCAGAGGACGATCCCATCATCAAAAAGATTGCACTGAGGGAGATCAGGATGCTGAAGGTAACAAAACATTATAATTATCTTTAATACCTTGATGCTCCTTCTCCCAAAGTCCGTCACACACACCTTTAGATGTTCACTGACATTGATGTCCCCGCAATCCACGCTTATTGGAAGGCCGGTTCTACCAGGAAAAGTATAATGAAATATAAAAAATAAGGTACAAATAAGATAAAAGGTCAAACTTTAAGCTTTATAAGTCAATTTTCACACAAATGACAAAATTATGTGATAAAAACTTTAATTATGAGAGAATAAATCAAAGTTTGTCTTATTAAAATTGTCAGAGAAAAGTCAAAATAATGAGATAGTGTGTCACAATTATGATTGAGGATGTAAAAATGAGCCTTGTTAAGTCAAAATTATGAGAGAAAATGTGATAATTATTATGATTATTATGATTATTTTTAGCTCCTCAGTTTGGCTTTTTATCTCATAATTTTAGTCTCAATTTTGACTCGCCTAGAACATTTTTATTTTGGGCATCTTGAACTTTTCCTGGCTTCCATACCAGTTTACTCTCCTCTTTTTATAAAAATGAAAGAAAGTAAAAATGACTTCTTTGTGAGAGTACTTTCATTTTCATTCACTACCACTACTACTTTATTTTCTGCCCTGTAAATACGAAATAATGACACAATCTGACCAAATAAAATAATTCAAGAGATGAAAGTCCTGATTTTAGTGCCATGAAACATGAATTTTTCTGCTGTCGGCAGGAGGGACAGCAGGCGATGAAATCTGCAGACAGGAGGGAAGCATCTTTGTAGCTGCAGCACAAAGAAGCAGCATTCGAAATTGTTTTTTAGACGGCTGTAATCAAATGAAGGAAAAACCCTGCAGTGTCAGGACTGAACGAAGCACTTTATTTAGAATAGGACATTTATTTTGATAACAGGGAATGAGACACTAGGCAGCCTTTAACAATTGTTTGGGCACCAAGTCAGCATCGTTATTAAGATTTGTGTTTTTATCTGTCCAGCTATAAATATCCTTGTCAGTTAATTCATCTTAAAGCCGATCTTCTCAGACTAAAAAGAACAAATACATGAAGCCGCTTCTTCTGCTGCCAAGTTTGTTTCAGCCGAAGTCTGAAACTGTTTAGTTTCATGTGCAATCACAATAATCAAAGATGTGCTGATACAATTGATGGTGGTTTAATTAGTCATGCAGTGAGTGGGAGTGTCAGTGGCCCGCCGGACACCGAGAGCTCATAAAAAGGTTGTCAGTGGCAACGGCATTTTTATGACCATCTGCTAACAGTTGAGTTTGTTTGATAAGAGCAAACCACAGACGGTGAATTTACTAGTTTGAGTTGCACTGTAGTCGTGTGGGTGTCGCTGTGTTCCTCTGAGACGTCTTTTTCTTCCTCTCTCTTTTTCCGCCTTCTGTCTCTCTGCAGCAACTGAAACATGCCAACCTGGTGAACCTGATCGAGGTGTTTCGGCGTAAACGGAAGCTTCACCTGGTGTTCGAGTACTGCGACCACACGGTCCTCAACGAGCTGGACCGCCATCCCCGCGGGTGGGTGTGTCCCTCGAATGTTTACTAAGAGGAAAAAGAATATGTTCACTGGGCCAAAAGGCTGGTTTAACTTCAGGGCTTCAGGATAACAGTATTCAACATGTAATGTACAAATCCATCCAGATGAAGGCAGAGACAGACAGGAAATATAGAGAGAGAGGAAGAATTTTAACATCCTTTACACAATATAAGTTAAAGTAACTGAACAACGTGGTCGAGTTCCAACACTGTCAGACAACTATGAAACAACTAGACCGAGAGCAGCTCAATATTTGGAGATTATTACCAAAACGTTAGTGAAAGGTGCTGATAATACTTTCAAAATTATGAGAGAACAGTTAACAGAGGTCAAAATTAGGAGACAGGAAGTTTGATTTTGGCTAAATAATAGAGATTATGAGACGAAAAAGCCTAATTTTGAGCAAGTGCGTCAAAATTATAATCTAGCACATCAAAGTTTGGCTTCAAAATTCAGTCAGAATTACGAGTTAAAAAGTGAAAAGAAATAGATTGTAGCTTAATATCTGGAGGTTATTACTGAACAGTTTGACGGCCTCTGCAGACAGAGCTCAGTGTGATTCTTTCTGCCTTCATCTTTAATTTCCATCAGTATTTCAATAATTCATCTTGAATCAAACTAAATGGAGCAATAATCCAAATTGCTGATTGACGTTCAGTAGCAGGATCAGATCATGACGAGATAAACATTTATTTCATACAACACACATCTTGACAAACCAGCCTCATCACGGTCCATTCAGCAGCTGTTTTTTAACACTTGATAGTCACCAGTCGATGGAGTTTGCTCAGTAGTGGTGGAAATGCAGATGTTAAAAATGGAAGGGATTTTGCAGACATCTGACACGTCAAAATTCAAATTATGTTGGTTTTGGTTTTATTCTGATATAAAGCATTGTGCATTTTTCACACGTGTTCAAATACTAATAATAGAAAACAAACACAAAGACACAGTATAATTTGCAGAAACACAAAATACTAAATAAAACAAAGTATAAACAGCATAAAACACACACTCTAAAAGTTGATATAACTAATGAAATTGTAAAAAATCTATTTGAGGTCTCTTCCTTTCTGAATGATATGAAATGAACACACAGCTCAGCGTACTGTACCGAGCATAAATCTGAGTAAGATGGCTTCTGATTAAACAAGGAGCAGTGTACTTTCTATTATCTCAACATTACATGTACACCTCGCCGTCCTTTCTGCACAACGCTCGTCTCCGGGGAAGCTGACCTGCTCGCTGTGGAATGTTTACAGTGATGCTCCCCCAGAATGCTTTGCTGGTGGGAGGTGTGTGTGTGTGTTTTTCGGGGGGGGGGTTGGCTGAGTGTTTTCACTGTCTGGTTTGGTCCTGGTCTGTAGCCTCCCCCAGACACAGAGGGTTCAAAAGAAGGGAAAACAAAGATGGGAGAAGGGGCGGGGTTTGTTATTAATCGCCAGTCACAAGGCTCAATTTAGCCATTTCCACGGCAACGCTGATAGATGATGGTCCCTGAACCAACAAAGCCTCAGTGTTGGACGTCCAGGCCAACAACGGCAGGATGGCTCACTGTCCTCCACAGCAGCCTGAGGGGGAAGAGATGTCGGAAAAACAGAGCTAGACACAGGGAAACTAAACAGGATGGAAAGAATGGCCACAGGGGGAGAGTTTTACTTCCCAATAATACAAAAACAAAGTTATCTACTTCTCTACTGAGCTAGATTAATCACTTCTTGTCCCAGATTTCTCAAAACCAAACAGATTAAAATATCTCACCAAAAATTTAATTGGCACACAATTTTGTACAGACATTGATAATTTCCTGAAGATGACTTTGTTGATCCCATAATTTTTCTTGTAGCACCACCATGACGTTGACGTTTGCCTATTTTAGTGAAATGTCTTGACAACTATTGAATGGGTTCTCATAAAGTTTGGTTGATGGTCCTCAGAGGATGAGCTGTCACAACTTTGATGATCCTCTTCCGTTTCCTTACAAAATTAGCATTAATGACATTCCCATCAGCCTCAGCTGTGCTTAGTGTTTAGTTAATTAGCAAATGTTGCAGAAGCATGTCACTGGACTAAGAAGAATATTACACCTACTAAACAGCAGCATGTTAGCATTATCACAGCGAGAGGTGTACAGCTCGATAGAGATAATAATAAACTTTATACAACACTTTTCAGAACAAAATTACAATGTGTTTTATGTGGTTTAAATAGGATTAAAACATTTCATACTGAGGCAAATCAAATCAGACATTTAAAATAATACAAAATAAAAGCATACCCAACAATAAAAATAAAAAACAACAAAGGTAACACTAAAACAGATTAGGTGTGTTCAAAATAAAATGGATTGGTGGGAGCATTAATAACAGAATTTTAAAAAAAACATAACCTTTGAGAAATGAGTTAAATGTCGCCGATTCTGCAGCCACTGATCCTCAGGCCTTTAGTATTGATCCAAGACTCCTCATTGTGGAGCAGCAATTCAGCAATATAACGTGGAGCTGAACCATGAAGTTTGTTACTGTCGATTAGTAAAATCTTAAAATCAATTCACATATTTCTAACCAGTAAAGAGAGGCTAAAACAGTGATGTGATCTTGTCTGGGATTTGTTGGAAGCCGATCAGCTAAAACAATCACTTAAACCAAAGTTTGATAAAACAAAAATCCAAAAATAAAATAATCAGTTGTTACTTGTTATTTGGAAAAGGTTTTGTTTTAAGAATAGTTTTTGTAAAGCTACTTTTTCCAAAGTTAGGCTGTTTAGGCTTAAATTCAAACAGTTTATCTTCTGTTGATCAGTTAATTGATTAATCATCTCATCGTTTTCTCAAAATTCCTTGTGTCACAGTGTTCCCGAGCACCTTGTGAAAAGTATCACCTGGCAGACGCTTCAAGCTGTCAACTTCTGTCACAAACAAAATGTAAGTGACTCATACAGTTTTTATATATATTTCTGCTCCTACCCGTCTCCTCATGTCGTCTCTTCAGTTTATTTCTCAGTCGCCAAACGTTCCCTTCAGCTTGTTTTGTTGAATTCCTCCGGTCTCCTCCCACCAAGCTGCCTGTTTTATGGCTCTTTTTTTTTAACAAGAATTCCTTCCCCTTGACTGACCAGCAGTTAATGTATCACCGAGACACAACAAATGCTGCGAGGGCCCCCATTTAGCTGGATGGCATGGAGTCCAGAGAGCGGCGTCTCTCTCCTTTTACTGTTCAGCTGCTTTATTGTCAGAATCTGAGCACACTATTGATCCTCCAGTGTTTTCTGTCCCTGCAGTGCATCCACCGAGACGTGAAGCCCGAAAATATCCTCATCACCAAACACCAAGTCATCAAACTCTGTGACTTTGGGTTTGCCAGGATTCTCAGTAAGTTTAAAGACTATTTTCAGCAACCGATACGTTTCTGACGACGCCACCTGGTGGACACTGCTGTCTGAGCCCCAGATATTAAATGCTGTGTGTTTAAGTCAGTGGAGGCATGTAACACAGTAATTTACTGTATAGTACTGTACTTAAGTACAAATTTGTGTAAGTTTTTTCTCTTTATGCTTCTTTCACCTTCTATTCTACTACCTTTGTCTGACAGCTTTAGTTACTTTACGAATTAAGTGAAGTCTTAATCTGATGTTTTATTATTAATTAAACTCCCCAATTAAAATATGTGGTCAATTAATCAATTAGTTGATTGACAGACAACTAATTAGCAGTTATTTTGCTAATCTTTCAAGTAATTGTTCACATATACATATATATAAAAAAGTGTACAAAGATTTTACAGTGTTTTATATTATTGTGATCAGAGAAACTTCCTCCATATGCTGCCAATACACAGATATAGATACTTTACCACATCAAACCACATTATTAGACTAATTAACCTTCACCATGACCTGATATCTCATTGTTTACACATCTTACATCATATGTTTCTGTCTGCCATCAGCTGGTCCATGTGACTACTACACGGACTACGTGGCCACTCGTTGGTACCGAGCCCCCGAGCTGCTGGTGGGGGACACTCAGTACGGCCCTCCGGTAGACGTTTGGGCGATTGGCTGTGTGTTTGCTGAGCTGCTGTCGGGGATCCCTCTGTGGCCCGGGAAGTCCGACATGGACCAACTGTACCTGATCAGAAAGACTCTCGGTGAGATGAGTCTGCTGCTTTATAATTACAGATGATTGTTGATTTATACAGATGAACAACATACAGATGAATACATTCACAGGTCTGATTTGAATAAAAATTGATAAAGGTAAGTTTAATTTTCCTAACACTGTTCTGTTCATCTTTCTCATCTTCTGCAGGAGATCTGATCCCTCGACACCAGCAGGTCTTCAGCAACAACCAGTTTTTCTGTGGAGTTTCCATCCCAGAGCCACAAGAAATGGTGAGATGAGATGAACACCTACCATCTACCTGTGCTCCATCTATCTGCATCGCACAAGTGTTGTTTTTTGAGCCATATTGGCTGTAAAACTTGTAAAGTGATGATTAATTTTGTAAATTTGCAATAAAGAGAGTTTTGTCTGCCTTAACTTAATGACAGACAACAAAAAGTGAAATAGAACGAAGCTGTCAAATCAGAAACAAACTGAATCTTTGTATTTATTTTTCTTTCTGTAGGAACCTTTGGAGCAGAAATATCCAAATCTGTCACATCAAGCTCTGAGTCTCATGAAGGTAAAGATGTCACCTTTAATCTAAGAGATGGTGGAGATGACTGTAATCTTTTAATATGTGTGTCATTCTCAGTCATGAGTCAGCATCCAAATACATTTCTAATAAAATACGTCTTCTTTGCACATTAAAGTTTGTGAAATACGCACTACATTTCTTTTATTGTTTGAAGATATACATATATCTTCTGTCAGAGAAAGTAATGAGAAGTAGGAGGAGTATTGAAAAATCCTGCTTTTAAGGCAGAGATCTTTAAATAACTTTTATTCTGAAAAACTTTCACATGTAATTTTCTGTTTTTAACTCAGTTAGATCTCATGAGGAAAACAGGTTGTTTAATCTTCACTGTCTCCCGTCTTTTGCTGGTGGTTTTGCTGTTTTTTCTGGTTTAGGGTTGTCTGAGGATGGACCCGTCCGAGCGGCTGACCTGTGAGCAGCTCCTCCAACACCCGTACTTCGACAGCCTGCGAGAAAAGAGCGAGAAGATGTCCCGAGAGCAGGACCGCTCCAGCCACAAGAGGACACGTTTACCTCGCAAACACCTTCCTCCCGGGGTAAATATATTACCTTTCTGTACCAAGAATAATGACTGGACCTAAAACACCAACATGCTGCCATATTTAGGTCTAATGTCAGTGGTTTTAAATACCACATATCATTTTTACATCTGTGTTTCTGTGATAAACAATCAACATTCTGGAGCTCCTTCCCTTTAAGTGACAGATTTTTAAATAATCCTCTGAAATGCATCTGTCTTTAATACTTTACATTATTTAATATTTCTCAATTCATCATAAATTTTACACAAACAAGATCTTTTCTAATCACTACACATCAAATAATATCCATGTAAATATATTTTATTGCTCTCAATATTGCCCCTCAAACCTTATTTTATTTTTTCTCCATCCAGTATTTGCCACAGCTGACCAGCAGCGGCATCTTTCCAGCTGTGGACAACAAGAAATACTACAACAACCTGCGCAAGTTCAACTATCACCTCCCGAACATCTAAACCTGCCGCACACGAGCCGAATTAAACCCTCGACACCGTCAACACGCAGCGTTTTCTGACTCAACTCAGGAACATGAAGCAGAGTCTGGTAGCACCTTTGGCCTCTTCACAAAAGGATTCAATCACTTGTTAAAGTTTCCGCTCATCACGTGTCGGGTGTCTCTTGATATTGATATCATTCTATGCACTATTTCCCCAACGCGTCCACTCCAGCGTGTTGGTTTATGTATGTTGCCCACGTTTCAAGCTGATTTTGTTGTATTTTGTAAAGACGTGTAAAAGACAAGGAGCGACGTGCTGCTCCGCTCGATGTCGCAGTAGACTGAAGGTAAAACTACTAAGTACTGCCTTGCCCGGTTTGCCAAATGTATTTTTTTTAAATAACGATGGACTCTGTAAGAGTGACATGTATTTGGTAGAGTTTTATGTTGTTTCACCGATTGTCTCGAGTAAGTTGTAATGTAGGACTCCAACTTTTGACTTTGTCTTGTGTAACGACTCATGACCATTTCTGAAAATATTTATTGACATCAGGAGTGAATACAGTTGTAAACATTCCCACATTTACTAGCATGTAGCGTAACAATACCACATTGTACTCGTTATCTCTGGAACTTTGGTGCTAAGGATGTTCACAGCCATCTGTCTGTCCTCAGATATTGTACAAATGCCAAATTAATCTAAAGAGAAATGATTTAAAAGAATCCTTGAAGTCCGAAGCATTCAAAAATTATTTTCTCTCTGCACCCACATCTGGAGTAACCTTTAATACCTTAAATGTTGAAAATATAATAAACTACAGAATAGTTCGTTCTTTTAAGAAAAACTGGTGTCAACAATATAAAGTGCTGTAACTTTTGGCTTTACTTAAAGCTTGGTTGTACTACAAGCTGAATATTTCCACGAAGTCGGACCCTTCTGTTCTCTCATTTAAAAAAAAAAAAAGAGTTAATGATTCACATGTAAATACACTTCACGTTTAAGCTGAAGGATCTACATGATGGACGATACAAAGCCTGTCACGCTCAGCCTGTCCTCCCTCGAGATAGGGTCTTTTACTTTGAAAACCTTCAAAAAAAGGTATCTATATTTTACAACATCTTAAACAAGTTTTTTTTTTCAATCAGTCCAGGTCCAGTTCTATGTCCAGACGTGGAAGTGCCGTCTGTAGTCTTTCAACTGTTGTTTGTTTGTCTTTGATCCCTGGAAGATCACTGAGAAACAAATACTCCAGATTCCTGAAATCAACACGTAATAAATTAGTCATTCATACATCATGTTCCTGTGCAAAGAAACAGTCTTTGTAAGCAATAAATACTCACCTGAGTTTGTGCAGGGCAATGATGCCCTTATCCGTCACATTTCCGCACGACACCACCTCCATCATGTACAAACTCTCCTGCAGATTCTCGACTGAGCTTAGCCTCTCCAGACAGGTGTCCTCGATGTAGATACACTTGTTGAACTTGATTTCCTCCAGATATTTCAAACCATCTAGAAAAAAACAAACACAAACTGGCATCAGGACACTCTCTTCTGACTCAATTCACATAGCCAACAATAGACTTTACGCCAAAGTAAATCTGTGAGGACAGTTTGGAGGGCAGCAGCCAACAGGGTCAGAGCTGGGGCTCCTGTGTGTGCCTACTCGGTGTAAAACATCCCGTTCACTTGCGTCACTTTTGGATAATCAGTCTGTGAGAGATGCACTTTCACCCTCGCCTTTCCTTTCTTGTTAACAAAGAGGGGAATCACTTTCAGGTCAATGGTCGAGGTCAAGCTCATGTTAACAAAGTCAATGCAAAATTTACACTTTGTGAACATAGCTTTAATCTTTGATATAAACAGGCTTTTAATGACTCTCATTAATCTGGTGAACCAACACTTGAGCTCAGAGGGGAAATTATGTATGATGGTAAGTGTTCGATGTCATTAGATTTAGTAACTTTGTGCGTAGAGGATGAATCCTAATAACTTTGGTGATCCCATCTTTGCACTTAGTGCCACTAACAATTCAAAAATGTCATTATGAGTATGGAAACGTAAAGGTGTTGGCTGCAATAACTACATCATGATACCAACTTGTAAAAAGTCTGAATTCATGCTTTGTCAGGTTTGTCTGCAAAACCACAAGCAAACACCTTTTAAAATTCTTGTTTTTTTGGATCAACTTGTGACTACAGCTTTAATACTATTATACTACTACTATACTACTAAGTACTAAAAGCTGACATAAGATGTTTGGTTATATTAATATTCTTGTTTACTTATTATCGTTTGGTCAAATATTTCCTGATTCAAATCAACATTTTGTCAATTTTAGACTGTTTTATGAGCATTACAGCCTCTAGGGCAGAGTTTAACTTGTGTCCAATCTATGACCACATGGAGGGAAATGGTAATGAGAGTGGGACACTTCACAAGGACAAGAACATAATATTCTCCACGCTGTAACACTGACCCAGGTGGTCAAAGCCTCTGTACATGATGCAGGATTCAGTGGCGTCAATCGCCTGGATCTTGTATCTGCCCAGAGGCCCAGTTGGTAGTCCGTTGTAGTCGTGATGCCAGCGTTCGAAACCTTGAAACCTCACTTTAGCACCGCATCTCAGCAGCCACTCTGCTGCAGCTCGGTCTGGACCGACAGCTTTGATCCTCTCATAGTCCACCCTGGGGGAACATCAGCAATCATTCAGCAAACATTCAGTACCAAACAAGTCGGTGACGTGTAATGTGATGGGTCACGTTTGGTGGTGAGAGAGCAGAGGACAAAACAAAGTCCAAATGGAAACCTGCCCACCAGGTCACTTGTTTTAACCCGAGTTTGTTTATGTGGTCATTCATCTTTCCTGAATGTAACTTTAACAATTTGATGATGAGCTTCTGACACCTTTTTAAAGCTGTTTCAGCATTATGACCTTTAACAAGCATTACTCTGAACATATAAAACCTGACATAAGGTGACCAGGGCTGCAGTATATCTGTGTGTTTAAGTTAACTGATGTATGTGTTGTCACTTCATAGATTATTAACCCTTTCCTTGCATTGCTGTGCAGCTATCTTGGACACGCACATCCTTGATGGTGCATTTATAATGTAATGAGGTCTCACTTGTTGAAGACTGCATTGAGCCAGCCCCAGAAGTGTCTGCGGCTCCACTCCCTCTGACCCACAGCACACTGCACCGCCTTGGACAAAAGCCTCATTTTGCTCACGGCTGCAAAATAAGTAAAATAAAAAAAAAACACACAAAAAATGACTGGAGTCTGGTGCGATCTCACATTTAAACTGAGCTCCAGTTTAAAGTGCGACAGTAGAGAAACTGACAGACAGACCTCACCTGTCCTCCAAACAGCTCGGATTGTTTACGTACGGCGACGCGAACGTAGACGTGCCCTTTGACCCGGTGACGCGGAAGGAAAAACGTGCCCTCCCATTGGCTGCGCGGGGTGCTGACGCTGGGAGGCGTGGCAACGTGTTCCGGGATCGAGCGATGGGGAGCGAATAGGGACAACAGAAGGAGGAGGAGGCGGAGGAAAACACTCAACACAACTCAGGAAAGTCTTTCTGAGAGCCGGACAGATGAAGAAGCTCCTCTGAGTCGCTGCGACGATGATCCGGACTCTGAGCGGGGCGACTTTCAGGGCCGCCGGGCCCAAACTGCTGAAGGACGTGACGACCAGAAACCTGCACAGGTGAGAGGGACGGTACGGCGAGCAGGACGGGACATGTGAGGAGATTAATGCGCGTTTATCCATACGTTTTACCCACTGACAGACATACAGAAAGTTAGACACAGAGGTGGAGGGAATGGCGCAGGTAAGCCGGCAAAAGTAATTGTTCGCAGCCACTGCCAAGGACATGAATGCACCAGGAGCCACATTGCATAACATTTCTTCTCTCTGCAAAACCTGATCTTCAGAATGCTGTTCAGTACAAAACGTTTCTGTCTGCTGGGTGTCTGCTCCTTTACACATCTGCACACCTTTTAAACTTTTCTCAGCACTTATGGTCTGACTTTTTACCTGCACAAAGGTGACTATTCTGTCTTTGTCACTCTCCAGCACTCAGCCACCAGGTGTGTGTGTGTGTGTGTGTGTGTGTGTGTGTGTGTGTGTGTGCGTGCTGCACCTTTTTAAGAAGCCATGTCTGCTGTGTGTGTTTCATGTTAGATCGACAGGGTGATCTGGGGTCAGGGGGCAAGGTAGACAGGTTATGCAAAGTGCCCCCCCACCCACCCCCGCCAGTCTGCTCTGAGTAAACTGTGATATATGTTGCAACTTAAAGCTATTGATTCGTGACAATTAGGAAACGTCTCCACTTAAAGAGAAAAGCAACACATCAGGGTCCAATTTCACCTCAGATTAAGTGGCGCTTAAATGTTCTTTAAATGCAAGGACAGCTGCACAAGTTTTTACAAGTTCAGGTGGTCCTGTTCTGTTTATTTGGATACAAACTAAGGTTTAGAAACCTGTGAAGCAGCGTTTCTCAATAGAACATTTGCACTTTTAGCACACACTTTTTCCATTTTGTTTGAGAAGGTTTTCCATATCTGAATCGAAGTCTAAGGACAGAGGGTGTTATCTGCTTTACAGATTGTAAACCTCATTGAGAAAAATTCTGATTTGTGATTTTGAGCTATGTAAATGAGTTTGAGTTGACTTCTTTAGGTGCTCTCAGTGGCGATCAGCTTGGAGGTGCAGATAGGTGGCCTTAACCGTCATGATGTGTTCATTTCATGTTAAACAATTTTGTGTTCCCAGTCAGTCAAAATGACTATTCCATTAAGACTCATCATCCATCCATCCATTTTCCATTCCCGCTTTATCCTGACACACAGGGTCACAGGGTAAGACTCATCATAAAAACTATAATAATACATATAGTTATCACTATTTGTTGTGTTAGATTTTTTTAATCAACTTAAATTCTTGTGAACATTACAAGTTTTGAATTTCTATTTGTTATTCATGGCCTGTATGCCTTATTGATCTGAGTTTATATATCCCATGTTCTAAAAAACATAATTTCTGGATTATTTTGACTTTAAGAAATAATCAGATGAAATATAGAATACTGTTTATCACAGACTACTTTGGATCAAAGTTACCAACAACATTTGTTTTGAAACCATTTAAAATTTTAAACAGTCACATAAAGTAACACCTTTTGTGTTCCTGGTCAAAAGTGACCAGGGAAGATTTTATTTGTGTACAAAGGAAATTATCCCAACACTACACTTAACAATTTCACAATATTCCAAGATCAATATCTGAATACATTAAAGAACAACTGTTGTAATATGAGCACTATAAAATGGTTTAATACTTATACTCTGCTGGGGGGTAGCTGTATGTAAGAGATGTGAGAGGGAAAAGGGCATCAGGTTTTCCCTCTCGAAGTTGTTTTGCCTCAGTGTTTCACATTTTGAGCAGTGTAAGCCTCGGTATACAAGAGAATGCCTTTTGCATGTTATAGATGAAGCTCATATGAGCAACAGCAAGTTGTCGAGTGGTCTTTTTCAAAGCCAAAGTTACCACAACAACTAACAAGAACCATGACATCACAATGTTCATCAGTCTATCAGTTTTGTTTCTGACAACAGAAAGAAAACTGAAAACTGATATAAAATCAGGCTTCTAAACTTGGTGGAGTGGGTTAACTCAAACTTCAATGGTGTTTTTTCTCATGCACATTGGACAATATGTGCAGATTGTTGCATGCATCATGCGAATATATGCATTGCATTTATGGCACGTTACGCTTGTTGTTCACATCAGTTATTTCTTGCTCTGGATTATATTCTGTCATCTTCAGCTTCTGACACTTCCTCCTCTAATCCATCCTCACTGCCAGTTTCCTGGCCTCTCTCCTCCTCACCAGTGTGGTGATCAAATATATAATCAAGAGCCTCACTTACATGTATATCATCGGCCTGCCATGGTGCTGCCACATAATGAACCGTGAGCAAGGCCTTATAAAAGCATTATATACCAAAGCTACAAGAAAAGTTCAGTATTATTGAAACTACGTTGCAGCTGTCTGTGAGAGCTGCCAACAGGTGTTGCTCCTGTGGGAGAGAAACTCTACTGGGCAAAGGTTTGTGTAGGTGTGGGTGCATGCCCACACTTTGGGCATGGATGTGTGTGTGTGTTCATCTGACACATGAGGATGTACCTGAGCTCACTTTTATACACTAATTGTCATGTCTCCCCCATTCATTTCTAATGACCGGTCATTTTTGACCGGGAACACCAAGAGTGTAGAAAAGTTGAATAAAACACACAAAATCGTATTTAAATCAATACAATGTATTTTGTGTGTTGAAATCCTCTTTGTGGACAAAGTCATGGAATCTAAGATCAGTCTGATCAAATTAAGTACATAAAACTTTTAAATCGGTCAAATTTGACTGGAACACAACATGAGGGTTAAATCCTCCCAAACAGTTTTTTTCTTCATTCGGATTTATTGTTTCCTGCCCTCGTTGGGCATTACAGCACTTTGCCTGGTTTTAATTTTCACAAATAAAAACAAGATGTTTACTGTTCTCCATGCGCTGTGAGGGGAGGGGGGGGGGCGTATAAAATATTCTCCCAGGCTTGAACATGTTGTTCTCACAGCTATTTGCAAATGCTTGATTGTGTGAAATCCTGTGGTGTTTGATATCATGAAAGTTGATCTGCTGCTTACACTCTGACTCAACCCACTTGGTAGTACATGGTGGTTTATATATGGATTTACTTTGTGTAGGCTTGTGACAGAGCTGGACTTTGTCTTTGTAGATGCCCTACAACACTTGTGTCAAGGTCTGTTGGCAGCTCATACATGTACAGTTGGACATTGAGCCACTGATCTAAATATTCTGCTCCGCTTTCTACTTTTTGCAACATGTGAAACTGGCCGGTTATCAGCAACCTGTCCATAACCTCGCCTGTCGTCTGTCTTTCAGCTCATATGATGTGGCGGTGGTGGGAGCCGGCATCGTGGGCCTGGCCACCGTCAGAGAGCTCATCCTTCGACACCCGTCGCTCAGCTTCGTCCTGCTGGAGAAAGAAAAGGAGCTCGGTGGGTTGAGTCTTGAAAGTTGTTTTTGTGATGAATGAGGACAAAAACATGTTCTAAAAAGCAACATGTTTGCCTGTCTCAGTAATTAAAACCAGTCGCACATTGCAGTCACGAGTATGTAGAGAGTGATAAAATCTGTGTAGAGTTGGCTCGGTTATCCAGCACATTGGAAACAGAACAATGACTGTGAGGATAAAGTGCCAAGTTTCTGCTTTAATTTCAGGGTATTGTGTTAAGACATGTTACCCTGCCAGTTTGCTGCAGCACACTTAAAAACTCACATTTATTGAGCACCAACAAACACCCTTAACCCTGAAAGTCAGCCATGTAACCTTGCTGCAAAGCTGAAAATAAATTTGCAAGTGTGTTAAGAAGAAAAAAGATTTAAGTCCAATGAAATGTCCTCTTAGTCTGATTTAGGAGCTCTGCATGTTGTTTAAACTCTAGTTAGTAGACTTAAAATTAGCACTTAAAATCAAAACATTTGACACATCAGTGGTGAATTTTTGAAAATTTTTGAACTTTTGAACTAAGATAACCAGTTGCTGGCGGTCCTCTCAGATTTTGCATATGGATGTGGGAGTGGTATTGGTTGAAAATGTCAAACTATTGCTTTAATGTGCTGTTCAGTGTGTTTTTTCCAGAGATAACTGACTGTAACTGCAGACAAATTCTCTGTTATGTAAATATTAGTTGATAAATAATTTTGCACCAATGTGAAAGAGGAAACAGGGACTCAGTAGGGACTCAGTAGTTTGGATGAAGCAGACTTTAAGATCCCTCCTCAGATATATTGAATATTACAGATTCAAGATGTACAGTGGAAAAGTCTGAAGATCTAAGAATCTTAATCAAGCCTCCTTACCCGTCTTTTCTTCGTCTTCATCTTGTTCTTCAATTTCTCCGTCACGTTCTTACCCACCAGCTGTCCACCAGAGTGGGCACAACAGTGGAGTCATTCACAGCGGGATCTACTACACGCCGGGGTCGCTGAAGGCCCGTCTGTGTGTGCGAGGAGCCACTCTAGCCTACGAGTACTGCGAGAAGAAAGGACTCCCTTACAAGAGATGTGGAAAGGTCTGTGTTCATATTTTAACCAGTTAAGTACATGCAGAGCCATACAGGAGTAGAGCTGATTATAATTTCCATATATTCCTGGTCTTTTCACTATTTCTGAAATACCAGCATATTTCTACACCTTTATCCATTACTCTTAGTAACAGATTAAACCATTTATCCTTACTTTTAACTAACTTTTCCAAACATTTGTTGATTACATTTTCAGCATAGTCTGTATTGCACCGATTTGTATTTTCCCTTCACTCACACAAATAAATGAATTTCTCTCAAAGTAGCAACTGCAGTAGTACCCTGGTTGTTAATCACTGCTTACGGAGCTGCTCTATGGATCCTTGTGTTGTGTCTACCTTAGTATTGATCAGTGTATATCTGCGCTCACAGCTTATCGTGGCTGTGGAGCAGGAGGAGATACCCAGACTTAAAGCTCTATACAAGCGCGGCATGCAGAACAATGTGCGCGACCTCAGTATTGTCGACACCAAGGGGATCCGAGAGCGAGAGCCATACTGCAGGGTGAGAGACTCCCAAGACGCTGTTGTTTTGTTCGCACAAAAGGAAAGATGAAAGTGAAGGCCAATAGTGGTCCTGTTGTCCTTGCAGGGTATAATGGCCTTGGATTCGCCCTATACCGGCATTGTGGACTGGAGGATGGTGGCTCTCCAGTATGGTAAAGACTTTGTGGAGGCAGGCGGCACGGTGGTAACCGAATCTGAAGTCAATGATATCTCCATGGTCAAGGAGAGTCCAGCTGGGAGCACTGAAGGTAATAAACAGGTTCTGTACATCAATATGTCAATACAAACAGCTGAGGAGTTATTTGAAGTCAATCCCAATATGTATCTTTTTTTTTTAAAAATTTCTGCAGGAATGAAATATCCAATTGCAATCAGAGACAAAAAGGTAAGACACGTGCAAATAAAAGCATCACAAAGTTTAGATTGTGTTCTGTTGTTTCCATTTTTTGCATTGTATTGTTTGAGCAGGGTAATGAGGTGCGGTGCCGTTACGTCCTGACCTGTGGCGGCCTGTACTCAGACCGGCTGTCACAGATATCTGGGTGCAGCCGGGAGCCACGGATCGTCCCCTTCAGAGGAGATTATTTGGTGCTGAAGCCAGAGAAACACTATCTGGTGAAGGGAAACATCTACCCCGTAAGTCTGAAGAGCCATATCTCCAATTCTTAAAGTTGTGAAATCCACATAAATCATTTGATCTGCAGATGCTTCTCATCACATGCAAGTATTGCAAAGCTGTGCTCTGGAAATTCAGACTGTGGCAGCCCCATGTGGCAGAAAGAGTGAATTGTGTCCAGTTAAGTTTGCTTTTTCTTTAAAATCCTTATCATAAACATGGAGAGGTGACTAAGACATGAAGTGAGTGTTTTAGTTAAGTTTGCAGTCTAACTGGTTCAACAGAGCAATCAGCTTGCACATTTAGTGTTTTTTAGTTGTTGTTGCTTTCTCCTGAAAACGATCTAAAAGGCAAGCCAGAAGCTCGAAACTGCAAATGAGCCTTTTTCTGGCATACATTTTTTTATGTTACAAATCAGCAGATCTCTTGATGTTGTTATTTGATCCAAATAATTCATATAAACCTGATTGTTGCTACTTAATTTGGTTTCTATAAAATCTACGTACAGGTCCCCGACCCTCGTTTCCCCTTCCTTGGAGTCCATTTCACCCCGCGGATGGATGGAAGTGTTTGGCTCGGCCCCAACGCGGTTCTCGCTTTCAAAAGGGAGGGTTACAGAGTGTTCGACTTCAATGCCCGAGACTTTGCAGATGCACTCTCGTTCAGGTCCAACAACAACTTTAATCTATTCCTCTGTGCCTTTTTGTGTAGTATTCTGGAACTGTATTTTGAAAAGTTCTTTTTTTATTAAGGATCATGATGATTATTATGATGCACTGTCTTAAGGCCAACGGTGCAATAACATATCCAATAATTTCACAGTAATACAGTAGTATTCACACAATGTCTAAACTCATCTAATTACAGTATAATTATTTTTATTCTGCAGGGGCCTTCAGAAGCTGGTAATGAGGAACATAACGTACGGGGCTGGAGAAATGTACAGGGGCGTTTTCATCGGTGCGCAGGTTAAAATCCTGCAGAAGTACATTCCTGAACTCTCGCTGAATGACGTGCTCAGGTAGAACAATAACACACGACCTAAAAATGACATGCACTTTACAATATATGTGTCAGATGTTAGTTACCAGGTGCACTCGGAGGTTAAATGACTCAGTGTTTTCTGTAACTGTTTTTTCTTTCCTCCTCAGGGGTCCTGCGGGAGTTCGAGCTCAAGCTCTCGACCGAGATGGAAACCTCGTGGACGACTTTGTGTTTGACGGCGGGGTCGGGGACGTGGGCAGTCGGGTGCTCCACGTGCGTAACGCTCCTTCGCCAGCGGCCACCTCCTCCCTCGCCATTGCCGAAATGATCGCAGATGAAGTGGAGAGTCGCTTCGAGCTGTAACAGGAGAAGAAAGAGAAAACCAAAGAAATTCAGCTTGAGGTCGCCAAGTGAAATCACAATGTTGTATCAAGCTGTCACTACCTCAGCATCACTGTCATCGTGGAGAGTTTCTTTATTACAGGTCGCCTTAATTTAGGGGGAGAAAGTAACATATCTTTACTTAATTACACTTTTTAAGACTTGAGTAGTGTTTCAAGTCACATAATATGTTTACTCTACCACATTTCAAGTAAAAAAAAAAACATTTTTCTACTCTACATTTATGTCTAAAAAGAAACATAATGAAAATGTTGTGAGTGAAAATGTTAAAGATAGAAAATAGGTTAAGCTTCAATAATATCAATTTGAGGTAAATTCAGTTTAAGTATCAGTTTAAAATACAAACACTGGAGGATACACGCATACTGTTTTGAATTATTTCTTCGATTTCTTCTAAATGAGGGTTTTTTACGTGTGTAATTCTGGTATGGATTTTTTTTTTTTACGTTTCAGAATTGTGTGTTTTTCTCTTCAGCCACTGACTGTAAGAGGGCAGTTTGTCTCTTTTCATTTGATTTTGTAAAGCCTGCTGTATATCCATTTTCAGAAAAAAAAAGAAAGTTTGGGTTTTACTTTTGAAAATGGTTATCTCATTTAGGAATGATTCATGTAAGGCACAGTTAAAGCTACAGAACGCACAATTTATGAAGAAAGACGGGTCGTGTGGGTTGGTTTTAGACATTGGACAGTTTTGTCTGCTAAAATATGTTTAAAAATATATTAAAAATATTTAATGATGTCAAGACTAAATAATCTAGTCTTGTGTCATATTTTTGTTGGCATAAACTGAGAACACTTGTATGTTTTACAAGTTGTGTGTGTGTCTTTGTGGGTGGGTGGTGATTTTATAATAATTTTGCTAAATAGATCTCTGTTTGTGCTTCCAATGCTTCAAATATTGTTAAACTCATAGTGTTCCTGTAAAATTGGTTGGTTGCTGTTATCCGATCACATTTATTGACAAATGAATGTAAAGTTTTGACTATAAAAAGATATTTTTTAAAAGGAAATGTACCAATGTTTGTGGATTATGCCATTTGAACTTTATCTATCGGCTACATATTCTTTGGTTTGTTACTACGAAGTGCTTTTTAATACTGGAAGCTAAGTAGGTTCCTTTTTGTACTTCATGATTTTTAGTTGCTCCATTAAGAAGCATTTCTACAGTTTCTCCACACGGAGGCAGAATCACAGCAAACATACTGTATTAGCCGCCATGTAAGCACAAAATATGTCTAAATCCGATACTGTCGGTGAAACCAATCGTTAATTACTGTTTTTACTGTTAATGTTTGTATAAAGGCATGGAAATAAAGCGGATTTACATGCATCATTTGTGTCCCTTGAAATGCGTTTTGTAAACATGTTCTGCAGGAAAGTCAATAAGTAATGTTTTTTTTACATCCGAATCAGCTTTATTGATCAGGTATTTGACTCCGGTTTTCACAACACTCATTGTACAGAGACACATACAGTTAAAAACAACTCGACAAGGTAAAAATGAACATTAAGCTGTATGAGTATATATAGGATATATATTTATTTATAGTTATATAGCCATGATTGTACATGTACGTGCATTATATGATACATAATATATATTTATCCGTTTTATACTAAATAAAGTTTGACTTTTTTTTTATTCATGGTAAACATTTTTTGCACATTCCTGCACAATCCGTACAGGTCTTTCATTTAAACAACTCATATTACACATATTGTCTTCATCCATGATACTACTGCCTACTTTAAAACTGTCTAATTCATAGTTAATGTATGCTTCTGACATAAAGTACTTGCTTCGCCTCATATTTTGTCCTCTCACTAAGCTTATTTGTTTTTGCGCCAACGTATCAAGACGAATTTCTTGTGTGCGACTTGGCAATAAAAAAAAGAAAAAACCCGATAGTGATTGTGATTTGTGCACAGGCTGAACTGAGAGAGAGGTCCGGCCTTGTTTTTCTTTTTCTGTCCAATAAAATGTGAAATTACGCAGCGTCCGTGTCTGACAGCGGACGTGCGGTGCGACGCGGGAGCGGCAGCGGCAGCGGTGACGCGAGCGGCAGGCAGACGGACAGGCGGCGGAGTTGGTGCGAACATCTCCGACTTCTCAAACCGAGAGAAAACACCTCCACTCCCCCTCCGGCCGCCGCTGCTCGCAGACATGCCTCGGACGGACCCCAGCTCGGGTGGATTGGCGTCGGATTGAGCGGGCTATCTCTCCGGGAAAGATGCGTAAAGGCGCAGGAGAAAGTGTGCCTTGTTTGGAGCCCGACGGATTGTGTGCCACAACATAAAACTCGGAGCGCGTCAAGGCCAGCGGCGGCAGCCTGTAGCAGCACTTTAGCTCGCCTGCTAACGTTACAGGTGTTACAGGCGGCGGACAGACAACTTGTGGCCTCAGTTAGCTGTCGACGAGCCGGGCCCCCATGTCGAGGCTTCACATTGAACTTAACCTGCCTGTCGTGCGCGTTTTATTTTAGCAGCGAGCGTCACGTTTGACATTGTTGTTAGCTCCGCAGCTAGCCTCGCTTAGCCGCCGAGCTAACGAGTTAACTTCGCGGCTACATGTGCTTGTTTTCTGCCCGCAGCTCGTTTTTCGTCGTTTAACCGGACTTGCAGTGTCGTGTAGTGTGTTTGCAAGCCGGACATTTGGACTTTTCTCCCCCCCCCTCCTCTCCCCATCCGCCTCCTCTCAAACACCACCACCCTGCTGCCCCGGACTGACCCACCCACAAGGACTCATCTATCCGGGGCCGATGCTGACAGTTCAGCCCGGAGCACGGCAACGCCAGGAGCCGCTTCAGCGATGCAGCCCCAGCAGATATACGACTTTTCGAGTGACGAGAACAGTCACAAATGGAGAGGCCTCTTCGTGCAAGCTCTGCGGAAGGTAACAAGTGTGATTGATGCACTTCAGTAATCCTCGCAAAGTCACCGGACAGTCACCAAACTGCCTCCGAGAAAAAAACACACACCGGTGATTCACCCGGTTTACATCTGCCACAACTGTGACTGCCCTGTTAGGCTCATCAACAACCAAAACACACACCGTATTCAGTCATAATGTTATTATAGTCGTTATTATTGGTAGTATTGTTATGAGCAATACTACCAGCTGTCAGCTTTATTGAGTGTACAGGGATTTGACTCAAAACACATGAACACAAGTAGATTACCATACAGCTAAAAACAAGGACAACAAGCTTGAAAAGGTAAACATTGAACTACTATAGATAAATTGATACATGTAAAAGCTCATCTTGTATAATAGTATTCATCTTTGTAGACAGTAGTGCAAAGGGTGTTTATATAAATATGATTACTGTAATAGGTTGCTTTTAGAGCTGCAACTGATTTGATGACTTTTGAAAACTATCTTGATATATTATTGACTTTTCCAGCAAGAATAAAAAAAAAAAAGAGCTGGTTCCAGGTTTCTCAAATGTTAAAATTGGCCGCTTATCTTATATAAAAATATATATTTTGGGAGGTTTAGCTGTTGGTCGGACAAAACAACATTCGTTGAGGTCATCACATACTGCGAGGGTTGTTTTTCAATGTTTTTTGGACCACTATTAAACGATTAATAGAGAAAATAACTGGCAGATTAATTGATAACAAAATGAATCTTTAGATGCATCGCTAGTGTCTTTATGAGAGGTGGATATGATGGTACATACAGTATACACAGTGCACAGGTTTGCGTTTGAGTGATGATGTTAAAAACTGTATTTTAAACAGTGGGAATATATCATTCATAGATCCATTGGATATTTATTGCATAGCGATCTTTCCTGATGCTCTTTGATGTGTGTTAAATGTTCATCAGAGTGACCAGCCTGAGGAGAGAAACCGCTCTCGTGTCTCGGTTGTTTTGGCGTACGGAGCTCTGCAGAGCCGACCAGAGTGTTAAGTGTCCCTGTTAAATCAATGGAAAGTATTTCGTGTTTTGTTGAACACTAATCATTGCAGCAGACAGTTGTCAGTGTTGAAACTGCTGCCTTCATCTTCAGTGGCGGTTGACATGTCTACAGCATGTTTATTCAGTAAGTCTCTCACCCAAGTTCCCTATAATGACTTTTTCCCACAACATTTTTGAAGAAGTTGTTTAGTGTCTTGATCTGTTGATAGTGTCTCATAGTTTTGAGTGTAAACAGGCCGTACTAATAACTTGCAGGGGGCCGGGGGGCGGCTAGTGTTACTTCCAGGTTAGATGCCGGTGAAGCTACGCCTGGACTGCTGCCTTGTGTTGTAGCTGGAAGGCACCGTTGAACATCATCTGAAATGCGTGCGTTGCTGCCAACCTCCTTTTTATTTGTTCCTCATTCGGTCTAACAGCAACGATGTCTCATCCTCGCAGAGTGAGGGCCTTCTGCAGCTGTTTTTTTGATGCGTACATGTCACGTTTCTCCGATTTCTTTTCCAAAGAAATGCAACCTCATTCTCATAAACCTCATTGAAACTTTCAGAGCAGGAAACATTTTAATTTTAATGTCCTTTGTCAGCAGGACTAACCCGTATCAGTTCCTTTTTGACTGTCCCTCTCTTTCCCTTTTCTTGCATCATCTTGGCTTCTCCCTGTCATCACCAGGTTTATTTTCTGTTTTCTTCTTTTCAGTCTTTGAGCTCAGACTTGCAAACTCATGACAGTCTGGCACTGACTGTTAACTGAAAACAAAAAGTTTTGCTGCTCTTTATGTTTTTTTTTTTTACTTCCTGTTCCATTAGGTTACACGCAAAGCCACATTGTTTAGGTACTGGAAGATGCACAAAGCTCTGCACGCCGCTTTCTCTTTAATATGGGTCTGCGTGTAAACCTACGCGGTCCCATCGAGGTACTTTCAGATGTTGACGTGTCCTGATGTGGTCAGAGCTCGGAAGGGTCAGTAATGAGTTAAGAGAGGGAGGAAAAACCTGTGTTGGCGTGCAGTTTTCATGCTGTTTGTATACCTGCACTGTGCACTGAGCGACAATGACACAACCTCACAACGCAATTGCACGTCAGGATGGCGCAGCAAAAACTGTTGCTCACCTTGGTGACCTGTAGAAGGTTTGAGTTCACCCAAACACGACAAAGAACTCTTAATTCAGTCGGTTCATTATCAGCGTTTTTCTGTTTATAATGCATCTTTTCCAACTAAGCTCATTTCCAGACTAAAAAAAGAAACACTGAAAACAGTCCATTTATCACCCTTGTCCAATATTTATTTAACCAGGCTTATCTGTTAGTTGTTATATTCAAGACTCAGACTTAAACTATGACTACAGGTGGTGTCATTTTATGTTACACAGAGTAACTACAGAATAAACTGGACCTACTGAAATGTTTGAGTTCCTGAAATAGATGAAAGTACTGCAGTTTCTTTTCAAAGCATGAAAGATGCGTGTGCTCAGTGTCATGAACTTTTTGTACCATGCTTTGATGAAGGTGATAAAGTACCTCCATTTTTGTTTAAAGAGTGTCCTTTTAACTTTAGTTGTCAGATTAGTTATAAACATGCATGATTTGCTTTTCCTTCCTTTTCATCGTAGTTTTGGATTTGTTTTAACAATCCAAATCACTCCCAAGGACTTTTTGTTTGGCTATTTCTTATTACAGTTTGTCCATTTGGGCAGCAAATCCCTCAACCTGACAAGGCTTTTCTGTTATGGCATTGCCTTTTGATGCTGTAATTTTAGTAGCCATGGAATTAGCCATCTAGCAACATCATGTTTATAAATAACACAGCCCTGTTTCTGTCAGTTAGCTGGAGCACAGTGGAGATGGTGTGATGAATCAGGTGAAACTGAGAGAGCAGGTGGTGGGCCGTGGTGCCGCAGTTTCATTGTCTCAACTTGTTACACAACTGCCGGAGGGAAAGCCTGTCAGAGATTGACGCAAGAGAGGTTTGTTATGGTTTTGACAGACTGTGACTCGCTGTTTTTCACAGCTGTCCACCGAGGAGGGGGGGGGGGGGGGGGGGGGGGGGGTTTCCTTGTCAGAAGTAGCCATGGTGGATGACTCCACTCCTGAGAATGATTTTAGGTTGTTGTTAAAGCAGGATTAAAGAAAACCTGTTGATGGGTAGAGCTGGTGCAGGGAATGAACTTTGTGATCAACCAGGAAGATAATTTAAGCTTCAGCTGGTGGTTCAGCATTGTTTCATGAGTGAGACAGACTTATCCAGCTACTATATTAACTGACATTTGACAAATTGCTTTGAAATGAGACGGATGGCGGTAGGGCTGAAATGATTTTGATAGTTAGTCATTTAAGTCATTTATACAAGTACAAATGCCAAATATTTAGTTAGCCGCAGCTTTTTAAATCTAAGGATTTTCTCCATTTTCTGTTTTATATTATAACAAATTGGATTTTTTTTTGTATTTTCAGTGAGACAGAACTTGCAAATTGAAGTATCAGTATCATTTTTATATTGCTATGGCAAATTTGAACTTGAAATGTAATAATATATTAACTTTTTACAGTTTAAAGTGTACTTGGATGTAAACAAATGCCAAACAAATACACAAAATGTAACCAAACTACATTAATTTATTGGTAAGTGACTTCAAACTTCAGCTTCAGACTTAAGCAGTTCTTCTGCAGAAATATTATATTTGCTATAAGCATACAAAGAATCCATTTCCAATGCAAAGCCATTCAAAATGTGTAATGTCGTCTGTAGCTGCAGGAGCCCGAGCAGATATACAAATATTTCAGTTCAGGCATTTAAGTGGCACCGTAATCAAGCACCAAAATCTGCGTTGTATTTCGGTCCAGCTCATATGGGATTGGTACTCTAGTTGTAACCCTGGATAATAGTACGTATGCATCATGAATGCTGTGATCTCTTTGAGAAATGGAAACTTAACTGCACATCTGTAATGATGAGGTGCTGGAAAATGGTGTGAAGCACTTGAGACATGAAGTTGTAGCTTTAAGTTGATGCTGTTTAGGGGTCAAGACACTGACACCAAACTGCAACGTCCAACAGTTTGAATCCAGCTGCTTTCTCCCTCTTATTTTCTATCATCTCTCTAATAATGGCAGAAAATACACATAAGATAATAGTTTAAGAGAATGTTTATATAGTCCTCATTGAATAGAGAGAGCCAGTCTGTTATAATGTCAATAGTAAAAAACAAAATATGTCAGAGGTAAAACCACAACTTTCCAGTCATATGTAGTTCACACACGTCAGAGTTTCTGTCCACAGAGGAGTCCAACTTTCACCTCCAGGCTATTCTTGATCACTGCGGCTCGTGCCTGGTGCTATGCAAGAGCGTCATTTAGCCACCGACACGCCGGTGTTGATAATAACTGTGCATTCCCCAGGTCTGCTGTTTCACTGGCATCGAGAGAAAGGCCAGAGCTTTGCCGGGTACAGTTTCATTCCATTGCCATGTTGAGTTAGCGCAGCGCTCCACGAGGCCCAGGCCAACATTTAAAGCAGAGATTTGTCAGGTTACAAGCATGCTTTGTTTTTGTGTTGCCTCTTTTATCTTCTCAACCTGAGTAGTCAGTTAAAATTCTTCACAACAGGCCAAAACTTGCAGCTGGGATCTGTCTTTTTAAAAAAATGTAGTCAGTTGTTTTTTTTTGCAGCTACTTTTATCCTGGCTAGACAGAACTGTTGTCACTTCATTTCAGACATTTACTTATTACAAGCCTCCACCCCGGCTCTCAACAGTACAAGGTCCAATTAAAATATATGATAATAGAAAAGAGCTCTCAGAGATCTAGAATACCAGACATAAGAAATTATTTCTAAATATGGAAAAAGTGACATTGTAAAAGTACTTGCTACCAGAAACCAGTCTTTCTGTGTCATACATGTTTATTTGTGTGTCAGGTTATTTTTATCACCTATTTATCACCATATCTACCTCATCTTTGGTCCGTCATCAAGCTGGTTAAGGAAAGTTACTCTTAAGAAGGTGACTGACCTGGTGAACTTGAAGCATTATATACACCAAAAGAAATGTATGTTTGGCTTTAATCAAATACCAGTATTGTCACTGTAACTGCGAAGTTGATCCCCGTTCACTATGAACTTTATTTATGCAGCCTACAACCAGTCGTGTCTTGTAGTAGGAGTAATTTGCATATGTATTGCTTGTGTCTCGAGTTTAAGGTTCAATCATTCATTTTTTTAAGACATTTTTTACACCCTTTTAATCAGCAAGGTGACTGAAAATGAGGGGATAAAGAGATGAGGGATGATTGTATGCAACAAAAGTCCCGGACCGGACTCGGACCAGGGATGTTACCATTCATGTTCAGGACCGTAACCCTTCAAGGACGAGGACCCACTAACTTGTCAAGATCAAAGGGCATGTACAATGATCTGCAGGGACAAAAGGCCAAGTAGTATTATTTGCCTTAGAAAGTTAATGACCAGAGTGACATTCACTTTTTTCTGGTATTTGGTACTTGGCAGATGTTCATTTTTGCTCATATGAACTGTGTTTCTCTGTCTTTGCTGCAGAAAAGTGAAAGCAAAACATAATATACACAAGAGGAAAACAGTAAAGCAGCAGGTGACCATGGGAGCTTCACCTTTAGCAGTTTTCACATCTTTAGTTAAAGTTGGATGAAAATATTAAGTAAGTGACATCATCTGTAGCCCCCTGAGATAAGCGCTGTGTGTCGATTGGACAGGATGTTGCTGGTAACAGGTTGCACTTCCTGCGCACCAGCTGCGGGCCGTCCTCAGAGTCGGGCTGTTTATTTCACACGTTCCCCACCCTTCCCTGAATATTGAATCAAGTCCGCGAAAATCAGCCTGTCCTCAGATGGAGGGGTGGGGCAGACAGAGGATGGGTGGACGCAGGGCCGGCAGGGGTCACTGGGTCAGGTCAGGCCGGGGTTACATGGAGGTTACACGCTGTTCAGCTGCACGACCACCAGCAATTGTCTTGATGATGTGAGTGTGAGGAGGGCTAGTTAAATGTCAGCGGGGTCTGTGTGTGTGCCTATGTGAATTTTTACTTCCTTGTTGTGTACGCGTGTGTTTGTTTGCCATGTGCAGCGTGTTTTTTTGCTGCGTCTGTGTTTCTGTTTGTGTGTCCAATGGATTATCTCTGTCTCTTTGTCTTTGTGTATGTCTGCACCATGCATCTCTTGTGTTTCAGTGTGTGTGTGAGTGGGTGTGTGTGCCTGTTGTCTGAGTTGATCTCCTGCCCTATGGTTCCCCAGACAGTCTGGTTGTAATGGCAGATGATGTCATGGCATGAATCACAACAGTGACACATGCTCGGGTATAATAACAAGCCCCACTCCCACCTTTTCACCATTCACACACGCACGCACGCACGCACACACACGCACACACACGCACACAAGCCACATTACCTGCAACCTGAGCCTGATGCAGCCCCATATACACAGGCAGGAGAATAATCAATTGAATTAGAAATGTTAACCCTGTATTAACACTGTCCGGCCTCTATTATTACCTCCAACCTTTCTGCCCTTTTACCACCAGCACACACAACAACACCTGATCCAAATGTGTGTTACAGTTGTGAGTGTGTGTGATTTACTACTGCGTAATACTTCACAAAGCTCAGTGCAGGCTGTGTACAAAAGGTGGCCTGCACCTTGTCACAGTTCCAGTACGTTGAGTTACTACACTTACACAATACTACGTATTTTGTGTGCACGTGTCAGCTTCTCTGCACATGAACTTGAGCATCAACAAGTTCGTGTCAGTTTCCACAAGCTATACTTCTGATGATGTTGCGCTTTTGGGGTAATAAAATCTTCTGTGGCTTCGAGATTTGGAGAAATGCTGTGTGTACTTTTCCATTTGAACAATCAGCCCTTTTTTTTTTTTTTTTTTTTTTTTTTTTTCACTTTCACTTGTAAGTTACAAGTTAGTCTGCTGAGAGCTCATTATTTTCAAATGGAGATGCTCATTATGGAGAGCTGCAATTTTATTTTCATTATCGGTTAATCTGTTGATTGTTTTTATCTTTTTTGAACAAAAAAATTTCAGTAAATGCCTAAAGCCCACAGTGAAGTCTTCAGATTGCTGATTTTGTCTGATCATCAATCAAAAACCTAAAGACTTTTAATTCATAATGATTTGAAACAAAAATCATTATTAAGCAACAATTACTTGATTAATCGATTGACGCAGAATTAACTGTTGAGATGATAAAAACCAAAACCAAAAACCAATAATTCTCTGGTTTCAGCTACTACAGTGTGAGGATTTACTGCTTTTCTCAGTTTTTATTACAAACTCAATATTGCTTATTAAACATTTTATTTGACATTTTATAGACCACATGATTAATCAACAAATTGAGAAAATAATCAATAGATGAATTGATAATGGAAAATAACTATAAATTATAGCCATACATTGCATTCTCACATTTAACAGGCCGTGACTAAGTATTAATCACTTACTCGTTTTTCAAATAAAAAGGCTATCTTTTTCACATTTTTACTGTTTTATTTTATATTAATGTTTTTTTTTTAGCAGTTTACTTGTGTTTAATTTTTCCTTTTCTCTTACTATACCAGTTGTATTAAAACCTGCTTTTCACCAAACCTGATTCTGATTTCAACGATTAAACATTTTTCATCGATTAGCAGATCAGTTAATCAGCTCATTGTTTCCGAACTGTTTAATAACGCAGCAGTCCTGGTAATGGTGCCGATGGTTATTATAATTTAAAGAAAAGTGTGTAAGTTTGCCGACAAATAATGTTTAGTACGTTCAGGGATCAGTTTTTTAAGATCGTATCAGAGCAGCCTCGCTCGGTGTGTGGTCTGCTGCTTGAGTCACAGCCAGGCGCTGTGGATAAAACCTCGACGGGTTAGATTTTTTCCTGGTAGTTTTTGTCTGCATGTGGATCCTGGTTTTCCCTCTCCTGGATTTGGCTCAGCTCCAGTCTGTGTGTGTATGTGTAGTTTGAGCCTGCTGCTGCTGCTGCCTCCTCCTCATACACGCACATCAATACCTCTCAGTCTGCTGCTATGATCTGCTCTCCCCGGGGGCTTCGCTCTGTGTGGGTAGAGAACAAGGCGGTGGGGGTGGAGGCGGCAGTGGTGGTGGAGGGAGGGAGGTGGGGGTTTTGGATGGAGAAGGGAAAAAGGGAGAGTGAGCCAGCGCTGGGACTTCCTGTACGCTAGCCTTTCCCTTCTTAATGGAGCTGACCCATGAAACTGAACACCTTAACACAGACACAGGAGGATGTACATGAAAGCGTACATGCGATCGAGATCATGGTCATTTTAATGTGCTCGCCTACATGCAGTGAGAAGTTAGAGAGCCTGCAACTAAGTGTTATGTCCTCTATTAATTAATGTCTTGAATTGTATATATTTTATTAGATTAATCAGCCAATAGTTTCATCTATAAGTTGTCAGAACAGTTTTTAAAATGCCTGTCATAATTTCCCACAGCTCAGGGGGACATCTTGACATTATTTGTTTTGTCAGATAAACAGTTAAAAGACTTCCTGATACTAAATTTCCAATCTGTCGCCAGTGACTATATATACCATGAGACAGTTTTTGTAAATGTGTCTGTCTTAGCCGTCCAGTTTATGGCTGCACATGACAGTTTTCATTATCCGTTAATCTGCTTATAATTTTCTTTACTCAAACTCATTGCTTTTCATGTAAAATGTCAGAAAAGAGTAAAATATCCTTCACTATCGTACGTAAAAGCAGCATTTCAGAAGCTGGAACCAGCAAATATTTTGCTCCTTGCCGGAAAAAAACAATTGTTCCATCATCAAAATAGTTGCTGATTACTGTTCTCTCAATCAACAAATCGATCAATCCACATATCGTTTCCATTCCTGGACAATTGTGAGCAATATTGTAAATCAATAAGCAGGACATCTTCATGCTGATATTGGGTCTTGATTTTTGCATCAGTTTGATGCTCTGATGTGTCAGATACTACATTTTCTCAATTAGCCCAAAAATGCACATTCATATAGTGATTTATTGATTTACAATTTTTCAAATGATTTCCTGGCAACTCTTACGATGTGAATATGTATAATGATATTTTGGTATATTGTTATCAGAGCTGAACCAAAGACTCATCAATATGTGTTCTCATTGTAAACAGAATATAATATTAATAATTTAAACATATTTGATTTATGAAAATTAGTTGCATCCCTAATTTTCCGTATTGTCCACGTTATTTACAGTGATATAGCTCAGAATAGTAATTACACTTCACATTCTTGTTAAAACTTGGTGCTTTCTCATTTAAATTATTTAAACAATTAAGGAATTATCAAACTTTTTTTAATTTTCAGTTGATTGACAAAGGAGTGTTGAATAATTCATTGATTGTTTAATCATTTCAGCTACTTTCCACTAGGGAAAAAAAGCAAATTTTTCTACGCGTAACGAATGATAATGTTGACATTTACACCGAAATCTTTTGTGAATCTCTTTTCTTGACCATATTTCAGTTTCACATTCAGCCTAATGAGGGAGGATGTTTTGAATTCACCTGCTTTTGTGCTTCTGCAAGTGAAAAGTTGTTTTTGCCACCATGAGAAAGCTCTGCCTTTTGTGTCTTAAGTTTTGAGTGTTTTTCAAATTCAGGAGTTCCCCTGCTATTTTTCCACTCGCTTGCTTTCACTTTGCTCGCGCTTACTTCTGTGTCCGCAGCCAACTATATTAGACCACGTTACATCCATCACCCATTAGGCTCGAGTTTCAGTGGTACTGTAAATACACTGAGCTGCTGTCATACCTGCGCGTGACCCCGCTCTGCTTTCAGTCCTCAATTTAGCCCTCATCGAGCAGAACTGACAGCGTCACTGCTCAAACACCAAGTGTCATTTTAAACAAGATAGCTTTTTAGTCATGGTCATTATTTAAAGCTTTTAATAAAAGTGTTCATCACCAAACAGTTAACTAACAAAGCATGTAAGGCTGCAAGTACAGATTTTCTTATTGATTCTATGAATATTTTCTCATTTTCTTAATTTATCATTTGATTTATAAAATGTCAGAAAATAGTGAAGAGGTGTTTAAATATCTTGTTATATCCAATCAATAGTCCAAACCCAAAAGAGATATTGAATTTTTACCACTTTTCCAACAAAAGACTTAAGTAATTATCAAGTGCGGCCTGTTTATCCAAATCCCAAATATCAAGGCTTCATTTAAATATAATTGTACAACACAAGGCTGTATGAATGAACCCTTGTATATTTATTAGTACAGAAAATATTCACATTTTGACAAGCTGGGACCAGTAAAATCAGTCAGTCAATTATCATAATTCTTGCAAATTAATAAGAAAAAAGTACAAATTTTACATATCAAAGACATTCCAGCAGCTTCTGCAGCTGCTCATATTGAAATATCTTCATACCAGTGTTACAGTCGCATGCATTGTATTTTAATTAACTTCTCTCTCATGTTTTCATTCAAATTTGTGTATTTTTGTTGCTGTGTCTCACCATCCTGACATTATTGGAGATAGACGGCATTTGTTGAATGTGGGCCTCTCAGAAATGGGCCAACTATTCTGTGAATGGAGTCAGGGGAAACCCCCGTAGTTTCAGTGTGGTGACTCACAGCTCCTGGTGTCCTGTGGAATTTGGTCAAGTGCCTATTTGTGGTTAGGAGGATACATCTCATAACTTGCTTCTGCTTTGATATATATTTTTTCCAAGTAGAGTTTGTACTTGTGGCTTATTTATATCTGTTAAGTCTTGTGAGCGTGCATCAAAACACAGATGACGTACAGAAACGTAAACGAAGCCAAGCTGTGGCTTCACATTTTCCAGCTCCTCTTGTTTTAAAAAACATCTGAATGTCGTTGAATAAACCAGAACAGATCTAGGAAAACAAGGGGGTCTCTCTTTTTTTTTTTTTCAATAATCCCCTAAGTGAGAATTTCACCTTCCTCTTTTCTCCAGTTTAGGTTTTTATCTCAAACAAATGAACTTAGTTGAGACTGAGGGGACATCCTGCCCGTCGCTGCATCTCTGTTAAGTCAGAGCACAAGAATGCATGGAGCTCGGTCTGTGTTGACCTTTTAACTCTCCTCTCACATTCCTTAATCCGGGGGCAATGTTTTGTCACCAATAATGCCCCACTTTACTATATGCCAGGGTAATTCCATCACTAGCATGTGAACAGGGCTGGCTTTTGTGAGTCGAGAGTAAATGTTAGGCTGTCTTTCTATCCACCTCTTTCCTCTCGTTCTCTCCCACAGCCTTTTCTTTTTTTTTTTCTCTCCCCTCTAAGTCTGCTTTGGGTGCTATAATAGTATCTCAACTGACAGCATTCCTGCGAGAGGGCACGGCCCGAATGACGACAACTTTTGGGAGGTTGGAGGGCGGTTGGGGGATGTTCTTCTCTTTCCACTGGTAGACCTGATGACACCACACCTTCTCCACTGTCTGCACCTAAAACCACACCTTCTATCAGGCTGGATCCTGGATGACTTAATTCTTCTTTCTTTTCCCTTGATGATATTTGTTGACAGATTTATTGTTTAACTTAATGCTAGGCTTAACAATAATTGCCTTGACAGAGAGTGGATTTATCTGCCGCCAGATTTTTATGCTGTTTGATTTGTGTGCTGCATCCCAAAGTGACAAATTTAGTACGCGTCATGTTACTGCAGATCAAGCATTTCAGATGTTTTGTATGTTTTTGATTAGTTTCTTACATCCCATGCAGCCATTTCTACTCATTCTTTTCAATGCGTTAAAAATGATGAACATCCATACTTGACACGAGGTTAAGAGAAGTAATCTAACATTTGTCCTCTAATAAATCCATTTTTAAAAAATATTATTTTATTTAATTTTAGCTGGGACAGTTTTCTAAACTCTGCATCTGGTGGTGCATTCAAGGACACGCTAATATCGAAGAGATTTCAGAGTCAGCTGCCAGAGTGTTGCATTCATAAATTGTGTGAATTAAGTAGTTTTCTGTGTTTTCAGTTGTAATAAAACACAGCTAACATGTTTATTCACCATGATGTGACATATATCTTAGTGAGAGTAATATGTGCAGAGTAAAGTTATGAGAGGGGTTCACATTTGATTGGCTCACTCAAGTGTTTACTGTGATGTCTAATTTAAATAGGCCTAAATCAAAGGATGATTTTCATACTGTTGTGAAATAAAAGGAAATGTAATAAGTTATGGTATACTTTGGAAGATGACCAGCTGTAATTAAAATTACATATAATTTGAAGGCAGTGGGCTGAAACATTCACAAATCTCCCGCATGACCCTTTAAAACCAAGAGAGGGCGTTTGTCTTCAGTCAGTTGTTGTCTGTACTTGCTGTCTTGACGTCATTAAGTGTGACCTGGGCCTAACTGATGTGCATCATACCAGGTGTTACAATCAGTTTCACGTAATCCACAGTTTCGGTTCACATCCTGCAAACGGTGCAGAAGAGAGCGTGTTTCGTTCTCTTGAGAATGAAAAGTTGTGAAAACCAAGTTACAGGATGCTCTTTGAACCACCTTGCTGTATCTGTCACTCATCTCTTGTTTCTCTTTTTTTATACGTCTGTCTTTAATGTTCAGGTGCAGAAGCAGGTCCACCCAAACCTCCAGGCGAAGGAGGATGCCCTGCAGCACATCGAGGAGCTGATCCTGCAGCTGCTCAACATGCTGTGTGTGGCCCAGCCTCGCACCGTGCAGGACGTGGAAGTAAGCCATTCTTCAGAACATCTGAATTTAAGTTTTTAATATGTCGTAAATTGACATAGGTGTGGAAGTGGAAAATCAACTTAACTTGAACAGATTTACATTTACTGGCCTAAAGCTTCACAGTGAATAAACACATGCAACCTAAGCATCATTCCACATAGTTAATTGATTACCTCTGCAGCTTTAAATCATCTTAATGTCTCCAAACTTATCAAGTGAACTTCAAGAGAATAATTTTGCTCTCCCCAGGAAAGGGTCCAGAAAACCTTCCCCCACCCGATAGATAAGTGGGCGATTGCCGACGCCCAGTCAGCTATCGAGAAACGCAAGAGGAGGAACCCTTTACTTCTCCCTGTGGACAAGATACACCCACTGCTTAAGGTAACAGTCTCTCCATCACTGTCATGAAGCTCTGAAATGATTTTTTTTTTTTGACATTACACAGTACATAGTGAAGTCTAATGTGTGCCAGAAAGTTGCAGCAGTTTCTGGGAAATATTTATAATCCAATTTAGCGCACTGTTTTGACAGCTTGGTTCGCACTAATTGAATTGCCCTGAACTGATCTACTCCTTCATGCAGGTTCAGACAGACACTAAGAATAATATTGAACTGCTGATTGACCCTTGTGTGCTTAATATGTTCATATTCTCCTTTTTTTTTGCCCCATTAGGAGGTTTTGGGTTATAAAGTGGACTACCATGTTTCCCTGTACATCGTGGCTGTGCTTGAATACATATCAGCAGACATACTGAAACTGGCAGGAAACTATGTGGGCAACATTCGGCACTATGAAATCAGCCAGCAGGACATCAAGGTGTCCATGTGCGCAGACAAGGTGAGTGTTTGTGAGGAAAGGGGAAGCTGACACTCGTGCACACGGTTCGGTTTGACACATGCAGGTTCTGGGCGTCTGTGAAACAACATGAGAAAGAATTGCGTTGATTGATTGATCATTTCTGCTGTTTGTTTCCAGGTGTTGATGGACATGTTTGACCAGGAGGAAGACATTGGGTTGATGTCTCAGTGCACAGAGGAGCCGTCGTCCTCTGGGGAGCTCACGTACGACGACCTGGTGAGGCTTGAAATCGCAGAGGAGCGGCAGTACCTGCGAGAGCTCGATCTCATCATCAAAGTGTTCCGCCACCACTTCCTGTCCAACCCCAAAATCTTCACGCCTCAGGTGAGAACAACAGGCGCAGATAAACAAAAAAAAAAGCTGTTGAAATTGCAATGTTGTTTATTTCTCAGGTTGGAAATTGATGAAAGGAGAAATTCAGAAGTAAACATGCTGGTGTGCAGAATCATTGACCAGAATAACTGGAATAAACTCTACTTATTACCATCATCACATCACAGACGGCGCCCAATAACATTTTTTAACACAACGCAAAACTTCCTGAATGTGTTTAATAGTATTATCTAAAAAATATTTTTATAGGAATAAAATTTGAAATTGTTTGAGGATAAAACAGATTATTATTACCTCTCTGATAAACCTTGATAAGGGAGAGAAGATCAGAAAACAGCTGACAGTAATGAACCTTTTACTTTGTGCAGTTGCTCACAGCGGTTCTTTGCTCTTTCTAATATATGTATATCACAAGACTGGTAGGGCTACATAAAGAAACTGTGGCCGTTGTGCGTCAAACAAGTGTATAATAATGGCAGATCTGCTATGTTGTTATTAAATTAAAAATAAATTAAAAAGAAAATCAATAACTTTGTAAAATGACCCGCCATCACTCCTCAACAGAGTCCGCTAAAGGTGCTGGATAGAAATGAAAGTTACAACGAAGTACTGAGCTGCTCAGTAGCTGTGGCCGGCTTACTGCAAAGCCAGCTTATAAACAAACAGTCAAGCTTCTTACTGAAATCTGTAGAACAAATTATAAAGCAATTTCAGCCAAATCCAGCATAAGGACTTTTAAAGATTACTTGTAATCAGCACTTCAAAACACCCAAATGGATTTTATAGTTGGTATATGTTAATAAACCTGAGGACAGCTTGAAAGGTGGGCTTTTTCTTTCCCTCTCCCTTTTCTTTTCCTCTAAAGAAAAAAATTGAACTTTGTTTTGAAACCATAAGAAGCTGAGATTGTCTCAGTTTAAGTCTCCACACTGCAAATTATTAAAGATTGAAGATATTTCTCTTGTTTGGTGGATGACCTGACATTTGGAGCAACCCTCCTGTATGCAGAAGGTGACATGTTCATGTCTTGGGAGCCAATATGTCGATCCCTGATTTTAAAAAGAAAAATAAGACTCCAACAATTTTTGTATGATCTCTCGAGGCACCAAGCATGGTCTCTGACCCTTCCAGGAAACAGTACATTACATAAGACATTCATATCTGTTAACCAAAGAAACAAATTGATCATTACATTTTTTCGAATATGACAATTAAGTGCTCTAAATTCTTTAAAGGAGACAGGAAAAAGTCGGGGTATGGAGTCGAACAGTAGGCCCATGGGTTGAGAAGTGAATGGAAAGTTGAGTTTAATGGGTCGCTGTGGCTTTGCATATTTTGGGTTGGGTAATTTGTGGTATCATTTGGGTGAGGAGGATAAACTTTTGTGAGGCCCAGTGGAATGCAGAACATGTAATTATGTTGAGACAGGAACAACATCTGCAGCCCTCGCAAAAATAACCTCAATTATGTCTGTTGAAACGCAGCATAATCTGAAATTACTTTGGGGATGTCAAGAAAGTGTTACAGTCAAATGATGTCGAGACTGAACTTCGATTCAGACTTTAGCGGTCTATAATCACAGTGTTATTTTAGGGCTCTCATCTGCTTGAATAATGACTTCCTCGGGCAAATTGAGCCTGTTGTTGTTGTTTAGAGCTCATTCTCACCACTATTTTTAGTGTTTATTTATTCAAAGGAGGTAGGGCAAGAATGGGAGCTGTTTGAGCAACACACTCCCACCTTCAGTGTGTTTACATGCACTGAAGTAACCTGGTTGTCTGTTTCCTATGGTAACATGATGTCTTAAACGTTCTTTAAAGAAAAAACTTGTTCCTCTTATCCATTTTATCCCTTTTATCCCCACCCCCGCCAGAGAAAACTGAACTACGTTTTCATTTGTGCAAAGTGGCACCGCTAAAAGTATGCCGAATTACCTTTTGCTGTTTGGATTGTACCCATGGATGTAGAGACAACTGTTCCAGGATTACACTGGTACCAAAGAAAAAAAAACAAAACAAACATGATAATTGTCAGGCCGGTTCTGTAGTTGTAAGGACCGTATTTTTCTATGATTTCTAAGCAGATTTATAAACATTTACTCACGATAGACATCCAAGGCATGATATCTTTATGCAGTCTTGTCATCTAAAAATATGTGCATTGTGACTCTGTGTTCAGATTATGAATGAGATGTGACTCAAGAAAGAGCATAAACTTTTATTCAAATTACTGAAATCGGACCCTCAGGGTTTTAAAGTACCTTAATTGCCTCCATGAGCAGGCCACATCAGCAGCCAAACTGCAATATCTAGCTTCCTAATGCTTTTATAACATTAGCATGCACTTGTCAGTAGTATCTTTGCCTCAGATCGCTGATACGAAAACCTCTCATGTCAGAAATTGAGACTAAAATGATTGATAAAGCTAGATATTTGCAGGAAAAACACGACTTGTTCATGTAGGCGTTGCAGCAGGTTTCAGACTGGATTTCTGCAATCATGTATGTGCTTGAATGAGACAGTAAAATAATTTCTGTGGCAGCAGGATGGTGGGATGAAAGGAAAATCTTTAATCATAGAGGTTTAGCCATGTATCCAGTATAATTAAATCCAAAGTCTGACTAAAACTGAAACTTAAATAAGAAGTGTGAATAAGTCAGTTGTCACTAAACTGTCAGAAAAGCCAAACGTAAACCCAGATTTCAAAGTAAGCAGGTTATTGCAGCATCATATTTGATTTCTCTTACAGCCCTTAAAAGAGTACTCCAACAATTAATCATTTCACACAAATGCATTGTGAAATTCATAATGAACTGTTTTAAAAGGACCAAATTAGATGCAGCAGAACCAGCGATATCCTCTTTTTTATTCCAAGCATTCTTGTCCAAACCTGGCACCTGCATTACCCACAATCCATCTCAAATCAAGGCCTGTAAACAGACTTTGATGTAAAATCGATGGAGATCCCCTTTTTATAAGTAGAAAGTCTTTCTCCCTACAACAGACTGACATAGTTTGTTTAAGGATTCAGTCTGGATGTCATCACAAACCTGCCTCTCTAACCTTGAAGCCTCGTGTTGTGTTGTGCAGGATGTGGAGGTGATCTTCAGTAACATCCTCGACATCCACGAGCTGACAGTGAAGCTGCTCGGACTGATCGAGGACGCCGTGGAGATGACAGCTGACGGCAGCCCTCATCCGCTGGTGGGCAGCTGCTTTGAAGATCTAGCAGAGGTATGAAGTTTTTTTTTTACTTAAACACTGAAAAACACTAGTTCAAGATTGTCTGAATATGAATTGTCAAGTGTATAAAATGCATGGAAATTTGTTTTGGTAGTAATACTGCTGCACAAACAATTAAAGGCAATTAGGCAGGCACTTAGTTTCCTGAGCCAGAAAGCCAAGTACACGGTGGTATCAGGCGTATGACTGGGAATGGATTAATAATTTGAATTTCCCCATCTGGATGATTGCATTTGAAAGCATCATTCCAGCAGACTTTTCAGCACATTGGCAGTTTTTAATTACGTTTGCAAGCACTCTGTTAAATGCAGAAATAGTAAAGATGATCTTTTCTATGAGAAGTGCTTAACTCAGTGCTAACAGACCGCTAATAGCAAACTAATATGTGTAACATGTATGTTCAAACTGTCAAACAATTGATGCTGCACCTCTTGAATGCACTAGGATAATATGACAAAGAAGCCCAAGTTCAGTCAACTCTTTTACTACATTTGCAGCATTTACTGTTCAGTAAATGTAAAGTAATTTGTAATTTGTAAAAGTAATTTGTAAGTGTTATGTTCAATTAATTATAATGTTAAATACTGTACATTAACATGTCATTAAGTAATACTTCTAATATTAGCTACTGCTGATAATACATGTATGAATGTATTCAGTGATGCAGATGTCGACATTAACTCCCAAGTTATTCTCCCCGTGTCTACAGGAGCAGGCGTTTGACCCTTACGAGACCCTGTCTCAGGATATCCTCAGTAAGGATTTCCACGAGCACTTCAACAACCTGATGGCACGGCCGACCGCCGGCCTCTACTTCCAGGTAAGATGTTCAAATCAATGTCAGAGGAGCTGCCAGAGCCTGCTGTTAGACACATTAGATAGAAAATGAGAAAATGACTTGATAATGTCGAGGTCAAATTGTGTTTATGATTTACGCCACACAGAAAAGTGGAAAATAAGAAGTATTCTGCACTTGATTTTCCACTTTTTGGGACATACCACTTGTAATCTCCAAGAAAAGGGAGATGAAGCCTGATTTTGTCCAACCACTAGTATAATACACAAATTGACACATTTAAAAAAAAATCATCAAATTAACAAAAAACCTGGAGTTTTTCATACAAATTTGGACATTTCATGACATTATTGATGTGTGTTTGGAAGTAATTATCACATCTCCTAGTAAACGAATGGTTGGTATTAAGTTATTATAAACAGGTATGATATTTATTTATTCAGGTGTCTTGGTTTCATTGTTACTTTGCAGGTTAAAGACTAGAGGTTAGAAAATTCATGACTGTTATCTCCCACTTCCATCTTTCCCGTCATTCTCACACATAAACTTTCTTATAAAGCAAAAATGCCATTAAGCTGAAAAGTAAAAAATAATGTTTGTTTTTAATATGAAGGTACATATAGGTCATTTATGTGTTTACACCAAGTGAACAGGGTTTGAATATTTGTTCCTGTTTGCTTTGAAGTCAACCTGGTGGAATTCCTCCCAATATCGTTTGAGGGCATGTCATGACATATTCAGCGTCCTGTGTACAGTTTATTCACTGCTGCCGCATTGTTTTATTTGGACATTCCTCACAAGAATAGCATTGAATTATGCTCGGTGGGGTGCAGTTTGGCAGCCTTTGAAGATGAAATATTTGCTGGTGTTTTCTCAGGCCAAAGACCAACGAGTCCGACCGTTCACATGGAGCAACATCAGAGCTCCAAACTCGAACTGTATTTACAGTATAAGATGGTTCTCTGATGTCCTCTTCAAGGTTTTGAACACCAATCTGCCATTTTATCGAGGGAGTTGTCAGATTTTATGTTAATAGACTGAGCGTGTGTCTTACTGCAATGTTAGTTTTGTAGTAAAGTCATAAAATGCTGACTGATAGTCCTGCACTTCAGGTTGAGGCCTCACTGTGTTTACACTCAAACCACCAGTCTAACCCCAGTTAGATCAACACCGATGGCACTATCCTCTGATTACCCACACCCAGTGTTTGTTTTCATATACTCATTGTATGAGGGTGGGGGAAAGGGCACAGGAGTTAAAAATAAAGCTGCATTTTTGCACCGTATAGATAGCAGCATAGTAACACCTTGCATTGTTTCAATTTTTTATTTATTTATTTTTCTTAAAGGCCGTAACGGTGTGTAACATGAAGTAGACTCTATGTTCTCTCAACATGCCCATCTTTGAGTGCTTATATTTATTTATCCAATTAAAATACAGCTAAAATGATAAATTGATTAGATGATCGACAGAAAATTGGCAAAACAACTCTTCTGAAATACTGATCAATACTTATTAAGCAGAAATTAAATAAAAGAAAGCATTGAATCTATTTTGGCTCTCAATCTGAAACTGTTGATGAACTAAATATGTATGTCTGTTCATTGTTTAAACCTTCATATTTTAATATTAAAACATGTTTCTGGTATTTGTATAATAGCAGTTATTGTGGGAAATCTACAGGGGCTGCAAATATTGATCCTTTTCAAGATTGATTCGTCTCGATTAATTGTTTTATGAATCATTTTCTTAATCGCTCCATGAAATGTCAGAAAATCGTGAAAACTGCATCACCTGCATCATTTTCCCAGAGCACAAAGTGACATCTTCAAATGGATTTAGTTTTGTCAGACATAAACATACGTTTACTCTCCATATTTCATTTTAAACTTGGAAATTGAACTCAGACTACCCAAGCATCACCTACAAGTGTAAGATTGTCCCAATAATTATCAATGTGTTACATTTATGTTGAAACACTTTGTATTAAAATGTTCTGTTATGTTATATTGCACCTCTTGATATGTAAAGATAAACCTCCTCTGATACTCATTCTAAGACAAAGGAAGTCAATTTACTGTCCTACATAAACCAGCAAAGATTCACATTTGAGGAGCTGGAAGTACTGATTCCTTTCCCATTGCTTAGATTAATTGAAAATGAAAATAATAGACAAGTAATCTTCTGTTGATAGACTTCAGTTAACTAATCCTTTCTGCTTTACAATCCACTGATTCCTCCTGGTCAGAAACATATTTATTGTGGTGCTTTGCAAATCCATTTTGCTTGGCTGCTGTGTGTGTGTGTTTGTGTGTGGGCTCGTCAGCTGGTGGTCCCAGGGGCTGATGGTGTAATGGCGTCTCTCCACCATCCTCCCCTCTAAACCCACCCCTCAAACATACACACACACACACACCTTCCACCCTTTTTTTTTTTTTTTTTTTAATCAACCTGCTCCTGCTCCATTTCTGCACGGTGGGCTAATTTTATTTTAGCATCTCTCACTTTCTCTCACTGTGTTTCATCTCTGACCTGATGGCTGTTCGTCTCCTCATCTCTCCGCCACCTTTTGTACAACAGGAGCCATTCTGTGGACACTTTTATCCACCTGCTGTAAACGTGTGGGGGGATAATGGGGATCGAACCCCCTGGCAGTGGCATCATTAGTGCTCCTGCTCTGCCTCCTCAGCTTTTGTCTCATTGCATGTGCTTCATCTTTCCCACTCCATCCTTCTTGACTTTCTCCCCCTCCCTCCCCGCTCTCTGTCAGATAGATGTGTCTGTTGAGCACTCAGCCCCTGCACTCTGCAGCGTCTGGTATTGTGGGTAAATTACATCGCCTTTTAAAAATAGAACAGGCAGCCACACTGCGGGCCATTTTTCTCCTGGGGAGGAGGAAGAGGAGAAGGAGGAGAACGAAGAAGGGGGGCTGGTGGCCCAAGGTGCATTTTTATGTTGAAAATAAGCTGTGAATTAAGACAGCAAAAGACTTCGACATGGGTTCAAGCAGCCCTGTACCTCATGTCAAATGGGAACATGTTGTTCTCGCTGTCGTTCTGCACCGTGTGTTTATATTTAGGCTGACACCTCAGTGATGCACGCTCCTGTAGAGACTCGTCTATACGTGTTATCCAATCACAGTATCAACTTTATTTCCAGTTTCCAGCCCTTCATATCAAGCAGAGGTCACTTTGAAATTTCTTCGTAGCTTAAAGTAAGGTTTGTTTTTGAGAGGATAATTTATCAGTATTTAATCAGATGATATTGCTTTTTATTACACGAACACACAAGGTTTGGTGAGAACACTTAAATTTAGTTATTACCTTTGACAAAGCTGTGCACTGTTGCAGTTTTACAGTTTGATGACAAAGCAGCAGGTTTGTCCATTATTTTACTAATATTTCACCCGGAATTGTTTTACTGCCCTCAAATATTTCAAATTGACAAAAAAGAGCTAAAAAATCTCAGATTTTGCTTCACATTTCACTTACTTGACTCTCATATATTGCTCAAATACTAAAATGACCGTTTTGTTAATAGTTTGTCATTTTGGGAAATGTGCATATTCTCTTTCTTGCTGAGAGTTAGATAAGAAGATCAATACCACCCTTGTATCTACTCACATTACACTGGAGCTTGCAGCTGGTTAGCTCTGCATAAAAACTACAAGCAAAGTTTATTAACTTCGCACTTGCTGATTGTCTTTAGTAATGAAAATGTTCTCGCCTGCAACAGTCATAACTACATTTGAGAAACAGATTCATCACAACATGTTTGAAGGTTTTTACCTTACTTGTGCTTGATTTGTTGCACCAAAGCTCACACTTTAAGCGGCAGTATTGCAGCCAGTCAACCTAAATTCATTGTGCTGGTCTAAATGTGGAGCCCTAATGCTCGTAGACAATTTGTAAACCTGCAGGATGCTGACGTATCAATAACCTGATCTAAACTTGGATCATTGTTCCCTCGGCTGTCCCATCAGTGTGCGTCAGGCGGCTGATGTCTTTCTTTTCCGTGCACACAGACCCTCTTCATCTCCTCCCCTCCCCGCACAGACAGCATGGCCACTGCTGTGGAGTCTGAGTAGTAGCATATTGATTCTGAGTCGTCTATCAGGGGAACAGGAGATTTAAATGGATACTATGACGGCCCCTTCTCCGGTTACCCTGAAGCCTCGCTCGGTCAACCGCCTCTCCATCCTCCATCACTCATCACCCTGTAGCCTCTGGCGTTATGCATGTTTTAATTGTCCTTGTCTTCGCATTCCTCTTCTTTTTTATTATTTTTTGCAGTGTTATTGTAGTGAGGAATGTCCCTTTTCAGCTTTAAATTGTTGAATTTTGTTATTTTACCATTTGAGGTGTATTTCTGTAGTAGTTTTAGCACAGTGTATGCAAATTACAATCAATTTTCATTCACTGGCATCACAGTAAATGTTGTGAACATGCGAATAAAACTACATACGTCTCCACAATGGCTTCTACAGAGCCCATAAAACAGAAGCCTCAAGCAGGTTTCAACACATCCAGTCAGCTAACTTGTGTGTTTTGTTTTTTGTTTTTTTTAAAGTAAAAATGAAAGTTAACAGTGTTCTGCAGAAATTTCTTGTTGACTACTTGTTTTTTTAATGCTGTTTGTATCTTGGAAGATAATCAGTCAGTGATTCTTCTTCTTTCTTTCTTTTTTTTTTTTGTCGCAATTTCTGCCTTGGTTCTATTTTTCTAAGTATGAAATTTGAGAACGGAAACTTTTCTAAATGAGTCCCTCAGCTACGTGCTAGTTGGCATCAGATCTCTTAATCACGCCATAGCACTGATCCATCACTAACAGTTGTTGTGTGTCTTTGTATCTCCAGTCAGTTGCAGAAGGCTTCAAAGAAGCAGTCCAGTATGTCCTTCCACAGCTGATGATGGTCCCAGTATACCACTGTATGCACTACTTTGAGCTACTACAGGTATGTCCTGACACGAGGATAAGATTGTTTTTTACTTTTGTTTCAGTTTGTATTTTGGATATTTTATTTAAACATCTATAGACTTTCACGTTAAGAAGTATGACAACAATATCTGATTCATGTGCATTTTTACAGCAACTTCAGGAGCGCAGTCAAGACCAAGATGACAGAGAATGTCTGAAACAAGCGATCACAGCGCTGCTTAACCTTCAGTGTAGCGTGGAGCGCATCTATGCCAAGCACCAGCCTCGCCGTAAACCCGGGTACGCCCCCTCTACTAGTATTTATCGTTATTAATTTTCATTTGGTCCCTTTGTCTGCATGTTATTGACCAAATGGCAGAAATTAGTTTCCATGTGCTGCATTTGCTTTCCAAAATTCTTTGTTGAATCGTTGAATCACAAAAGAAAGATGCAGCTGCAGTGGCCCAGACCCACTGCATGTGTTTATTTACCTGTGATATTTTACATATTATTTATGCATCAAGCTCTTTGGTTTTCTGACTCCAACCTTCCCTCGCAGTGAGCCCATGTGCCGCCTGTACAGCAGGCAGGTTCGTAGCAAACAACTAGCCATCAAACGCATGAACGAGATTCAGAAGAGCATCGATGGCTGGGAGGGAAAAGACATCGGCCAGTGCTGCAGCGAGTTTATCCTGGAGGGCCCACTTCTACGAGCTGGCGCCAAACACGAGAGGCACAACTTCCTGTTTGACGGCCTGATGATAAGTTGCAAGGCCAATCAGAGCTCGCGGCTCCCAGGTTCGGGCAGCGGGGCGGAATACCGTCTGAAGGAGAAGTTCGTGCTGAGGAAGATCCGCATCGTGGATCGTGAGGACTCTGTAGAGCTGCGGCACGCCTTTGAACTGATAGGAAAAGATGAAAACTGTGTGGTTTTCTGTGCACGGACAGCAGAGGAGAAGGCGTCATGGATGGCAGCGCTGGTGACTCTGCAGTACCGCTCCACTTTGGATCGCATGTTGGACACAGTGCTGCAGCACGAGGAACAGGCGCATCCTCTAAGACTGCCCTCCCCGGAGGTTTACCGCTTTGCTGTGCAGGACTCTGAGGAGAATATTGTGTTTGAGGACAAAGTGCAGAGCAAAACAGGCATTCCCCTCATAAAAGCCGGCACAGTGGTCAAGCTCATAGAGAGGCTCACCTACCATATGTATGCTGGTAAGCTGCTGCAACAGATCTACGTGTGGAGAGATTTTTGATATTTCAGTTTAATCTGGCTCACAGTGGTATATTGTTGTGTTGATTGTTGTCGTCTAATCTGTGCCATCTGTTTTTAGATCCTAACTTTGTGCGCACGTTTCTTACCACTTACCGATCATTCTGCAAACCACAAGAGCTTCTCACCCTGCTGATAGACAGGTATGGTTTAACAAACACCTTTCATTTTCATTACCTGTCAGAGATGTGGGACATTTTGAAATATCTGGTTTTTAATCGTTATCTTTCTCAGGATTGAGATCCCTGAGCCAGAACCAACCGAGGAGGACCGACAGGCTCTCTGGAACGGTGATCAGCCGATGGCGGCTGAGCTCCAGAGATTCAGAAAGGAGTACGTGCAGCCAGTCCAGCTCAGGTACGACAGCCGCCCAGTCACAGCTGAGTTTGTCTTGTTCCTTTAAGGCTCCCCAACGACATAGAGGAACAGCTGCAAGAATAGTAAGGATATAACATCCAACACAAGGAATCCATCTCCAAAAAAATCTCTTAAGATTTTATTTTTATTCTTCTATCAAACAAAAGCATAAGAAATTCAGAAATGTTTTTTGTTCCCTTAAGCTTCTAAACTCGATGAAAAGTTGTTCTTGCAGCTTTAACTGCCTTTTTTTATTTCCTAACAAGGCCTTTCAAATGCCACCATAGCTTTCGTGTCTCTGTCCTCTGCTGCTCTTTTACACTCTCCTGTTAAGGCCTCTCTATGAGACACAGAATAACGTTTGTATTAGACATTGTGTCCTTATAAGGAGTAACAGAGTCAGGAATAGTCTAGTAAGTACCATTTTAAAAACTGAGAGCGTCTCAGTATCAGTCACCCGCAGAAACAGTTAAAACAAAAGTGGATCCTTAAAGAAGTTACACATTGTTAGGTACAAGTAGACACACATACTGCATATTGCCTGCTTCAACAGTATTTTTTAAAACACCAAAAGATGGCACTGAGTCAGTCATTTATTCCCTAGTATGAGATAGTACAGTGACAGATTGAGATTGAAATATTCGCTGACATCTTGCCTGCATTAGGCAACATACATACATTAAAAACAGATCGTATAAATCACAAAGTGTTTGAGCATCAAATGGGACAAAAATGAGAAGAGCCTGTCTTGTAGTCTGGGTGGTCTTTGTTACATAAACTTTACAATGTGTGTCCAACTGTTTACTGTAAAACCAGGATACTCAACGTAGGTGAAAATACCTCTTCAAGCATGACCTTTGTCCTTTAAATACAAAACGTTCCCATTATTTCCATTTTAAAGTACCCTTTGTTTAAAAAAAAAAAAAACAACTGGGATAAAAAAAGACTTTGTTAAATGTGTCTATTACACCAGCCTCTTTGTCAGATTATCAACTATTATTCACATTTCTTGGTTGATATAAAATGAAGAATTTGGGTCTGAGTTGCATATTATAGCTTTTCTCTCAACATGTTTCCTTATTGCGTTTTCACAGAGAAAATGAAATAAAATCTTCGTAAAAAACAAAATTTTTGGTGGTAAAACAGTAAAATAAAATCTACCACTTGAAGTGGTGAAAATGTTTGTTTCCTGTTTTGTTATTGAAAAGTTCAAAATAAATGGAAACATGTTGTCAGTCTGCACAATTGCCTGATGTCCATTGCAAATTTTCACAGTTAAAAGTTAGTGAAATAATTGCGGAGGACAATATGATAAATTTACACTGTTTTGTGTGTTTGCTTCTCAGGGTTCTCAACGTTTTCCGTCAGTGGGTCGAACATCATTTCTACGACTTCGAGAATGATCCAGAGCTGAGAAGTCGATTAGAGGAGTACATCATCAGCAAGATTCAGCTGCGAGGTCAGTATACGGCACAGCTCTGCTTCTAAACAAAAAATTTAGCTTTGTAACATCAGTGTTGAACTTTCACTGACATCCTTTTAAGGCATCTCCTCCCTCGCCAAAGTGTATTTTACAAAAAGCTGAATTTTGGAAAAATAAAACCAAGATCAAATATTCACAGATATTTATGTTTAGTGATTAACTCTTACGTAGCATCATCAATAACATCTTTTTGTCACATTAGATAACAAATGACATTGAAATAAATTTCAGTCAAAGTATATGCAGGAGGAGGTTGTATAACACTTGGTCTACTGATGATGTTAAGATAAAAGTTAATTAATCACTAAAACTTAATTAATGTACTAAAACTGTCCTTTCCTTTTTTTAAATGTGGACAAAATCAGAGTTAACACAAATTAAATCCAGTTTGTTTGATTAAAAAATATACAACTCAATAATAAGTAAAGAAAATAAAGGTGTTAAAGGTTTAGCTGTTGCAGTATTTCCATGTTTCAGTATTTCAAATGAACTAACTCAGTTAAACACAATAATACAACAAAATTGATTAGTAGAAAGTAAAGCTTTGATATTCAACATGTGTTTAATACACTGTTTTCTGTTTTTTTTAGGGAAGTCTATGAGAAAGTGGGTTGAATCCATCAACAAGATCATCAAGAGGAAGCTGCAAACGCAGTCAAATGGTGTTAGTCACAACATCACCTTCGAGAGCCCACCTCCGCCCATCGAGTGGCACATCAGCAGATCCGGCCAGGTGGACTCATTTGACCTCATGACCCTTCATCCCATAGAGATCGCCCGCCAGCTGACTCTGCTCGAATCAGAGCTCTACAGGTGAGTCACCGTGACGGAGCAGTGCATGAGGACTTAAAGTTTGGAGAGGCAGACTTGTGACGGGACTATGAAACTCTTTATGTATCTGTAGTAATCGTATTGTTTTTACAGATGAATGAGATGAACATTTTACTTCCTCCACAGAGCCGTCCGGCCGTCCGAGCTGGTCGGCAGCGTCTGGACCAAAGAGGACAAAGAGAAGAACTCGCCTAACTTACTTCGCATGATCCGCCACACCACCAACCTCACACTGTGGTTCGAGAAGTGAGTCCAAGGAATCAAATATCCACGACTGATTTTAAAAGCCCTGGAAGAAAAAAAACAAACACCTCTAATCGTGTGTGTTGTTTGTTCACAGATGTATTGTAGAGACGATGAACCTGGAGGAGAGGGTGGCCGTGTTATCGCGGGTCATAGAAGTCCTGCAGGTTTTCCAGGAGCTCAACAACTTTAACGGCGTTCTGGAGGTGGTCAGCGCCATCAACTCTGTCCCAGTCTACAGGCTCGACCACACCTTTGAGGTGAATAAAACTATTAAAGCAATCAGAAAAAAACTGACTGGTTGCAAATCTTCACCTGAATTTAAAATGTTTATGCCTGCACAACCACAATCTGTCCGTTCTGTTCTCATAAACGTGATATCTCAAGAACTCCTTGGGGGCTTTTCTTAAAATTCGGTGCAAATGTGCATTTGTAATCAAAGATGAACTGATCAGAGTTTGTTGTTTTTTGACTGTAATTCAGATGTCTGCATGTTTGTTATTTAAAAAATCTGCCACAACAATTTGCAATTGAGAAAGATCTGATGCTTATTGTTTTGACATTTTAATTTAATGCTGAGCTGGTGATCAGAACATAATTTATGGGACTTATACTCCCTCCTGCACCCACAGGCAATACCAGAGAGGAAGAAGAAAATCCTGGAAGAAGCCGTGGAACTGAGCCAGGACCATTTTAAGAAATACTTGGCTAAACTCAAGTCAATAAACCCACCCTGTGTGCCTTTCTTTGGTAAGTCTTCCACAGCTCTACAGTGGATCCATTACAAGCATGACATGAGCCAAGACAAAAAAATATGCCTTACAAAACCAGTAAGAGTTTCCACTGTGTTACATTTCAAATCATGTTCTTCTCTTGACCACCATCAAACTCCTTCTCATCCTCAGGTATCTATTTAACCAACATCCTGAAGACAGAGGAAGGCAACCCAGACTTCCTCAAACGTCACGGCAAGGAGCTGATCAACTTCAGCAAGAGGAGGAAAGTGGCTGAAATCACAGGCGAGATCCAGCAGTATCAGAACCAGCCCTACTGTCTGAAGGTGGAGCATGAGATCAGGGTGAGCGCTCCTTTCTCATCATTTTATCTCTTTGGTCTTTCAACATGTTTCATACTTCCTGACCTCAAAATGTGTCTTTTTGTTGTTGTTGTTGTTGTTGAGCAGAAGTTCTTCGAGAACCTGAACCCGATGGGAAACAGGACTGAAAAGGAGTTTTCTGACTACCTGTTCAAAATGTCGATGGATATTGAGCCACGCAACTGCAGACAGGCTCCTCGATTTGTAAGTGTTGAGCTGCAGAGTTTCTGTAGTCACGAAGGTCTTGTTGCAGCAATGTTCGGTTCCCTTTTTAGTCCCGATTACACTTTAACTACAAATTGGAGAAGAAAACATTGTCTCTGATCATGTTTCATGTCACAAGGACAACATATTTGTTTCTGTGGTAAATTTGGCCATTTGATAGCAATATTTTCTTTACTATGAAGCAGCTGAAATGAGGAATTGGCCTGAAAGCTGCACAATATTAATTAATGTCCAAAAGGCTCCAAGGGGTAACTACTTTCAGTTAAACTGCAGTGAGTGATATAATAAAATTAGCTCATGTTTTCAGCAGTTAAGAGTCAGTTTACAGCCCCAAAAACATATTTCTCACTTACTTCTAGTGTTATATATCCATGAAAATGTGTTTGTTTTCTTGTTTTTTCTCAACCTCTCTGGAGATTTGTGCTGCATGGAGGTCAAGTTTTGTTTGGAGGTGTTTAAAACATTAAAAAGCTTTAACAGCAACATCTTTTTGAAAACAGTATCCCATTACTCTAGACCAGATCTTTAAAACAGACTGCACTGCTATTTGCGAGTGATTACTATTTGCTGAAGGGTAAAGGCTTTGCATCTTTCAGTCAGCACTTTCTCAGAGAAAGAGAGAATGGGTTGCTCTGGTGATACATTTTTACACTTGATTTATAATTTCTCCTCCTGCAGCCCAGGAAGACTGCGTACACTCTGAAATCCCCGGGGATCCGGCCTGTGCGAACGTCTACCTCTGGCACCCTGAAGGGCCACCCTGTCCCCCTGGAGAGGGACCCCCCATACAAGATCACCTTCCGGAATATCACAGAGACCGAGCAGGAGACGCCGGCGTCGGCTTCAGTGCCCACCTCTCCGAACACGCCGACTCCTCCGCAGTCGGCCTCCTCCGACCTCAGCTCAGTCTTCGTGGATCACGACCTCAGCAGCTCCTACAGCGGTGAGTTCGGTTCAGAATAAACTGTGGCTAAATGGATGACCCTATTCTTGAGCCAGTATCTGCATCAAATTAGAATAAAATAATTTAAAACTCTTAGAAATGACCATGACCTGGATGACTAAGAATCTGCACAGACATATTTACCAGTGATCACTGACTAAAGATTGATCCATTCAAGAGCCTGAGGCCTGTGTAGAAGTAAAGTTGGATAATCTAAAAATAACACCAATGCATGAGGGCGAAGCGTGCACCTTTCTTGTGTGATATTCATCTTCCTCTTTTTGAATTTTACAGGAAGCAACTCCATATTTGCTTCAGTTCTTCTGCCGCCTACAAGTGAGTGTGGGCTTTTCAATTTAGTAGTTAAGAGGAATCATTCCTGGAGAGCAGGGCATATTCTCTATGTTTTACCCATACTGTTCTTTAGCTCTTTCTTTAACACATACGTCTTTGTCTTTTTCTCAGAGTTCCACTCGGTGTCTTGCGGCAGCCTCAACCAGCTTGGGGAGGACCAGCAGAAGCCGCCTCCTTTGCCACCACGAAGGAAAGACGCACTGTCTGAAGCCAAAGTAAGAGCAGGGCATCATTTTACACCAATTATCCCCATAATTATGACAACTTAACTCAGGCAGATAGGGTTAAATATATTTGTGGTAAGCAAATAAAACACTACGCAGTGTATAATGGCATAAATTGGCCTGTCAGATGTGATTTTTTGCGGTGACAACTTGGAGCAAAGATTTATTTTAGGGTTGTGTTTTGGCATTTAGATATATCTGTATTTGGCCCAAAGGGGACACAATGATTAAAGGTTGAAATGTTTATTAGTTAAGAGACTCCTACACTGTAAATAAGCTCCACTGGAATGAAACCTGTTAAATAAATCCTGATTTATGAAGGACTGAATTTTTAACTCATATTTGACATCTCTGACATCAGTCCTTTACACCAGCGGCTCCCAACACTTTTGACTCAGGACTCTTCAGAATAAAACGTCTACTTGCAACTTCCTTTTTATTTTCTTTCTTTAGAGTCTCGATGAAGTAAACATATTTAATAAGTTACAAAAAAAGCAAAAATTAGAAAGAAGTTTAAAAATAAGCGTGACTTTCTGTGGCATAAAAGTTTTTTTTTTTTTTTTTTTGCACTTTTCTCTACCTCAGATTTATTTATGGGACCCATAAATAACAGGATGTAACATTACATGTATCTGACACATTTCTGATTTCTGTTTGTGTCTCAGCTGAGCACCATCTCCGACAGCCCCCCAGCCATTCCTCCCCGACTGCCCCCGCCTCTGCCGAGGAACCAGCCTCGGCCGCTGATCTACAACGGCCCCCCCAGCGACGGCCCCCTGCCCAGCCCACCTCCTCCACCGCCCCGCGACCCTCTGCCCGACACGCCTCCCCCGGTGCCCCAGCGGCCCCCAGAGATCTTCATCAACTACCCCCTCAACCTGCAGCCTTCCCCCGTGGGTCGATACCACTGGGACTTCAGCAGCTCCCCCAGCTCCCCCAACACCCCGCCCAGTACGCCATCGCCTCGCGTCCCCAGGCGGAGCTGCCCGCTCAGCGCCAGCCAGAACAGCCTCTGCCCTCTTCCCGTCCCCATCACCGCTCCACCTGTCCCCCCACGCCACAACTCCAGCCCGCAACTCCCCAAACTCCCACCAAAGACATACAAAAGGGAGCTGCTGCAGCCGCCGCTACAAGGCCTCTCGTTGGTGGAGAACACCGACAGCAGCCAGTGAGTCTGCGTTTTGTTTTTGTTTTTTTGTTTTGTTTCTTTGTTTTGTTTTGTTTTTTTAAGCACCTACAGGTGATCTCGAAATGCAAACTTCTCCTGCAAACTAAGACACAGTGGACTCAAAGCTACTGATCAGAAAGAATTACACTGCTCCACACACTCTTAACTCCACCCGCCTTCCCTCTGCATCGACCAGTCACCCTCCTCGTCCTCCCGCTGTGCCTCTCAGGGGATCAGTAGCTCCGCCTTCATCGTAAACCCTCTGTGCCAATGAGAAACCCACACCGGTGTGCCAGCTAATAAACAACAAGGAGTTGAGTGTTTGTGTCTGTTTGTTGTCATCGTACGGAGCGGGGCCGCCTGCTCCCGATTAAAAGTTCTCACCCCTCACTTAACGTACACTTGCCCCACGTCCCACCCCTCTACCAGGGTGGGGTAAAATGTGGGGGGCCTTGGACTTTGTAGCCTCAACTGTCATGCTTTGTTTCTTTGGGCATTGACATCATCTGGAGTCCTGCTGCAGCTCACAGATTTTTACAACCTCTCTCCTCCTCAACAATCCACGTAGACGTAGCTCTTTCACAGTGGGTGTGAGCAGCAGACATTTCCATTGACTTGTTTTTTTTTTTTTTCTTTCCTACAAACTGATAAACAAACAGTTGCCAAAGTCTTATTTTATGCAGGGGGATAAGGGATTTCCTTTTTTTTTTTTCTTTTTTCTTTTTTAGAAAACAAAAAAACAAATGTGACATTAAAAGAAACGCATGCGCAAAGGAGGCGATTTACACTGAATCCCCCACCTTGTATCTCAACTGTACACTGTGACTGTAACGACGTGAGTCAAACTGTCTGACTGTTGTTTTTGTCTGAAGACAGGCCTCTCCGCAGCCACAAAACGTTGCCTTTTAAAAACCCAACAGCGGTGACCTCTGACCCCAGGCTCCAGTCCTCTCGGACCGGATTGGACGACAAGAGCCGAGAACACTCCATTTGCACATCGAGTTTGGGCGAAGTCAGCAGGTTTCGACTTTTTTTTTTTTTTGAAAATACTGCCTCTGCGGTGTGCGACAGAGGGAAGTCTGCCACGATATAAAACAGCACCGATCCAGGACGAAGATGAGGAGTTGAAAGAGAGAAGTTTTTTTTTCTCTCTCTCTCTCCAACTCTAAAGCTGATGTCTTAACCGATCCCCTTACAGACGTGCGCTGCTGTCTTGACACTGTGCTCTCCTCCGAAAGCTCTCACGACCAACTCTTCTTCATTGGTATTCAAACTCAGCACTCGAAGCACGCAAACCTCCCACCAGAGCTGGGTCAGCCCTCCCCCAAGTGGCTGCTCGAAATACCTTAAAAAACAAACATGGAAAAGAGGAACTTTCTAACCCCGACTTCTTCTTTATCTCTCTTTTTGTTTTTTTCCTGCTTGAACACATTTTGTTTCATTTTGGAAAGACTGAAATAATCCATGCATCATGCTCAGATGTGCCTTTTTATTTTGTTTTCTACTTTAGAGAAATAAGCAAATGGTGTCTAAAATGCTAAAAAATAAAGTTGCCTATGTAATGTTTAGAACAAAGCTATACACTATGAAATTGTACATGTTTGTGGATACTGTGTATATATAACATGTATACACTAACTAAATAATTTGTATAAAGTGACAAGTCCCCCCCCCCTTGTTGTATTGTACCCTCATCCGCATCTGTTCAGTTGAATATTGCCTAATAATCCAATGCTGCTACAGTCGGATAAAAAAAAAACTTAAAAAAAAAACCAAAACAAAAACAAAACAAGAAAAAAAAACAGGTCACTGTCACTAACTTACTTACAGACAATCTCCAGTTGAAACACTGGGAGTATTAACTGAGGAAAGCCATTTTTTCTTCCCTGCCCCTTAGCTGTTTTAAAGCAATGAAAAAAAATACACAGTTCGATATGCCAAGCACTTACTTAGACGTGTGCTTCACTTTGTACATCCTACTAATTGCCTTTTTCTCCTTTTCAAAGATTTTTTAATGCTAACACTCATTAAACAGAGGTTGGGATGGTATTAAAGTTGCAGTTGAATATACACAGACCTATATTCAGTTGCAAGTATTTGAGCATAGTGAAGAATTGGACTTTTTTTTTTTTTGTTTGTTTTTTTCTGAGATACACACTTTGTGCACTTTAGGCTGTACTGTTGAAGAGCCACAGTTGTTATAGGTCACGTTTGTAAAAATGCAGTGGTCCTATGCAACTGTTCAACTCACTTTCTACATGGATCTGGGCAGAAAAACACGAATCTACCACCTCACATTAACCCCCCCAAAGAAGACACAAACACCCGGGGATGTTTGACCACCACGAGCTGGATTATAGCAAAATTAAAAGAAATCACTCGTGCTTGTTTTTGTTTTTTTTTTTTCTCTTCCTCTTCTGCCTCCTCCTCTCACTGCGTTTTGTGCAGATGATGATGTAAACTTCTGATCAAACTAAAGATAAAAGGGGAGATTTGGAGGACTTTTTTAATCTGCAGCTGGAGTCAAATAACTTCACTGTCTTTGCTCACGTTCTGTCCATTTCCCAAGATTCCCAAGTCAGTATTGGTGGGGTTAATTTTGCCAAATTTTTCTTTTTGTTTTCTACTTTTTTTTTTTTTTTTAAACCCCAACCCCCGACCGATTGGTTTTCCTCCGGTGGCACTGTAACAGCTTGATCCAGCAGTCAGTTTATTTGATGGTATGTGGCCTTTTAACTGCTTTGTATTAATGGTCTTGATGAGATTAATAAATCACCCAGTCTTATTTTGTACTGAACTCCTCATTTCTCTTCTCGTTTTTTTTTTTTGTTTTGTTTTTCTTTTACTCTCATTTCAGCTCTCTCACATAAGTTATCAGTGTTGGAATTAAGTACACTCTGAAAATACATTTATTAGCTTTCTTAGGGAGAGTTGGATGATTGATTCCAGTTTCATGTTTGTCTGTTGGCTTAATATTCAGCCGGTTCAGCTAGCATCCAATTTTAGCATTCGTTTAATTTGTCAAATGGTAACAAAATCAATCTACCAACACCTTTTAAAGGTCACTAATTTATGGAAGCCCTTTTCTGCCAAAAAAAAAAAAAATCCTGTCTAGTCATTAGTCACAAGTTAGTATCCCTAAAGTGATTTACTTATCTCAAAATAACTTTAAACTTTATCAAAATAATCACTTATCTTGACAGATAAGTAATGAGAAATGAGATAACAGTAATGAGAAAGGATTATTTTAGATTATAAAGACAGTATAGTAGTTTGGAAGCCTGTTTCTGCCAAACAACATATTGAACGTTTCGAATTACTTTGAGACACTGACTCATTATTTTGAGCTAAGTAAGTCATTATTTTGAAGATTCTCAATATTTTAAGAGAGTTTCTCACCATATTGACTTACAGGATCTTTTTAGTCATCACACTGTAGGAAATGGGCTTCCATACTTATGACCACATTATATTCTTTGTTTAATCTGTATAAAATAGTGTAAGTGTAAAAACTTCAATTTGTAGTTAACTAGTGACTAAGAAATAGTCTGTTATATGACCAATTGTTATTGCTTTAGAGGTCCATGTAGGTGGATCCTGTTAATTTATAACAGCAGCCACCTTTGAGCCTTTGTGTTAAACTAATCTAACCTGCTGCTAGCTATAGCTAACAAGCAAACAAGGTTGTTTTCCAAATTTGTCTTTAATGCTTCCTTTAAATCTTTAAGTCTAGTTAATCCTTAAACATATTTAATGCAGTTATCACACATTGACCTCCTATAAAAAATAAAGTCTTCTGGCTCCATGTAAGTGGGATTTTAAAGATGTTAATCTGGTAGGAAATGTTTCGGTGTTTATGCATGGAAATGAAGATGATGTAACTTCAAAGTTTAGTGTGCAGCAGTTTGTAGTCCTCTGAAAGCTGGTGGGGGGCGGGGGTCAAACGGTGCTGCAGGGTCCCTCGCTGTCCTCGCTGTCGTCCCACAATCCTCCACTGCTCATGGCTGCTGCATGGTTACCTCGCTGCTGAGGCAGGCCCGGTCTGAAGAGACGCAACAGGTAAAAGTTTATTTATATTTACATTGTATCTGCGCTGATAGATGCAATCCAAGCACATCCTTTAAGTGGTGGAGTGTAACCAAGTACATTTACTCAGGTACTGTACTTCTGTACAAATGTGAGGTACTTTACTGGAGTCACACACCTCTTAATACTTCTGCTTCACTACAATTCAAAGGTAAATACTGTACTTTTTACTTCTTATCTCACAGCTTTAGCTAATTTGCAATACAAAATATAGAGAGAGATTATAAAATATAATAAATTAAACTACCCAAAAGTCTATATAAGCACAGCTGAAACAATTAGTCAATTACCAAATTTCTCCACTGGGGATAAATAAAGTAGTCTGATTCTGATTCTGATAATCAACACGTTGGCAGACAGACATTTAAACATTTAAACTATTTTGATAAAACATTTTTAAAGAGAAACATTTTTATGACTCCACCTTCAGAAATGTGACAATTTGCTGCTTTTCCTTTTAATAACAAACAAGCTGGCTGGACAAAACAAACACAATAAAGGTGTCACTTGTAATTGTGAAGACATTTTTTACTATTTCTACAAATCCAACATTCAACTGATTAAATGATGTTAATGCATTAGTAATACTAATCTAATGATATAATATTTAATAGCATGACAGAGTAAGGACTTTACTTTTAATATTTAAAGTCTTAATGCCTTTTCCTGATTATACTTACATACTTTTACCCATTTACCCATTTCTGACAGTATTTTTACAGTGTGGTATTTCTACTTTTACTTAAGTATCTAAATACTTTGTGCACCACTGGTTCCTTTTTACTGTGAACTTTGTTTTCATGTTTAGTACGAGCAGCTCTCTGTATCATCATCCTACCTGTGGATTCAGTGAAGTGTCTTTATTCTACCTGATGGAGGCTCTTACCTCAGATTTTCTCTGCTCGGGTTGAAGTTCTGAAAGCTTTGTCTCGCTGGGGCTTGAATTGGTACGAAGCCTTGTCTGTTGTCTTTCTCTGGAGCTGCATCAGCCTGATACACGAGGTGATGTACAGAGAGCAGGTTTGACCGTATTATTGACAGGAAAACACAGAGGTGTCAGAAACATATGAGATCAGTTGCACTATATGACCACGGGGGAGCGCCAAAGTGACATTTTCTAATTCAGAACATGGTGGTTTTATGATTTTTATGATATCATTTCGCACTATTTGCATTTTTGACACTCAATAAAAATATTTTATCAAAGCTACTATATGCAGATTTTTATATGTGCATATCATCTTTGAAACGATCCCATGGCATATGTTTTAGTGGGTGTGGAAAAAAGAGACAATCACATTGAATTTTGCAGCCTGTGTGTTGCTGTACCATTTTACCACAAGAAGGCACCAAAGTAAAAGTTGTAAACACTACTGATAGTTGTTTTAACTGTGCAGCCAAAGTAGTAGTATGTGGGTAATTTCTCCCCATGTTTTCTGTTACCTTAGTCAACGCTGCCATTTCTCTTGACCCACTCTAATGGGATGCTGATGCTGTAATATCCCAAAAGTAGACCCAATATAGTTTTTAGGAAAATGAATACCTGTTTGGATGGATCGTCCCAGATGGGTCTGAAGGCACTTTTCGGATGTAGAGTTGGTGACCCCTTCCTGACGCTGACCAGCCTTTTCCCGTAGGAGCTGACGAGGCACGGCGCCGGCCCATCAACACGGGGCCCCGCAGTGTTTCTCAGAGGAGGGTGAGGGGTCAGTCTGGGAATCTGCCACCTCAGACACACAGTCCTTCTCTCGGGGGGCCTCCCTCGACTGCTGCTGCTGCTGCTGGCTGTACGAGGGCTTTAATAGCACCGGCACCTGGCTGTCCTCCTCCTCATCCTCCCCGCTGTTGCTGTCCATCATCTCCCTGCGCAGGGTCCCATCGTCGGGGCTGCAGGAGGTGACAGAGGAGTAGTCGAAGGCCGAGGTATCATCCGGGTCCGTGTCACAGTCCTCGAGGTTGTGGTTACCATGAGGGGCCTCCAGCTCGTTGGTGCCTTTCCCGGTGGGCAGGCTGAAGGTGCCCTGGCCCGAGTCGCTGTTCTCTCCCCATCCGGCAGTGTCAGGGGTGAGGAGGGAGCAGTAGGCGTGTCCGCAGTCCCGGGTCAGCTGGTTTGGGGCGGTCCGGTCCCTCCCACAGCCCTTCCTCCTCACTGGGCTGCAGGACCAGCACTCCAGACGCATCGAGTGACAGCCGTCGACTCCGTTAGTGAGGCTGACAGACTGTGGGTCATCTCTGTGGGAGGGAGAGTGGAGGTTAATATACCCCACCGGGTACTGTTCTCGACAAGAGTTTTGAGGTTCTTTACATTATAACTTTAATTCCACTACATTTTTATGACAGTTGTACTTTACTGTTTTTGACATTCAACATTAGATAAGTTCATATTTGTTAATGTATTAATAACCTTTATAATTAATCAGTGAATCAATATTTCCTCCTTTTCATCTTTGTATTCTTTTTCTCAGTGGTTTCCTTTTTCATATCATGTCCTCCTTCTTTTTATCATTTCTTCTTACCGCCTTTATTTTATTCCACCCTCATTCTTTAAATCTCCACAGCTGGAAATGTGAGGCTTTCTCTTCTTTAATATAAAAACTTTTACTTTCAGTACTTGAAAAAAAAACATGTTTAACATCAGGATGAGGCTTTTATATTTGGTTTATTTACTTTGACAAGAGTAAAACTGCATGATACCAAAGTATGGATCAGAAAGTTATACTGACATGAGCAGATACTAGCCACATACGGCAGCTAAAACATGCTAAATGTCTGCATCTGAATGTCACTGAAAAAAAGTCTCTGTGCTTGCTGTGTTGTTTACAGCCAGCAGAGGGCGACACTCACCTCTGAGCTGCAGTGTTGGGCTCCTGCTGGGGCTCTCTGCTCTGTTGGCTCCTCCTGCAACAGTTTGCAGACGATCCACCGGCCGCTGCATCAGAGCAGCTGACGTTCATGCAAAGAGTAAATGTAAAGTTTGTTTGTGGAGATACAAACGCGAAGACATTCAATTTAAATCTATTCAGTCTGATCAGTCAGCATGAGTGTTTATACTTAAAGCTGTGTGCTGCATCTTCATGATGCCCTGACCTTTGTCCCTCTCCCTCTCCGTCCTCCCATCGCACGTCTTCCTCCAGGATCACATGACACCGAGACAAAATGCTCCTCAGCGCTCGTTCAGTTCCCAGCAGGAGGCTGCAGTCAGGATGATCTTTACCCGTCCACTGCAACAAGTTCTGGAGAAGGAAACCGTTTAGATGTTTAAATGTTATCACGTTTTTTGACCTGTGAGTGTTTCTGAACCTACAAAAACTGATCAATACAGCTTCAATATTCCTAAAAGTTTTGTATATTTTGTCATCTACTGATCTCTCCTCTTTCCACTGTGCATCAAAAATGTCCTTGTGAGCTTTGTATCTTTTCCAGATGTTTCCCAGGCGTCTCATTCCTGGCTGCAATTTCGTCTTCAACCATCTTCAACTCACCCTCTTCAGTTTAGTTTTGACCTGCAGTGTCACACCTTGTGTAGCTGCAGCTCTGTAAACGGGCCTCACTGTGGCTGCTGACTCACCTGAATGTGGCTCAGGTAGCTGTGTATACGGGACACAGGTGCCAACAGCAGGGAGAGCAGTTTCATTTCCTCTCTCTCCATCTGGCCGCTCTGTTAAACGCAGGCAGAAAATATCCACTCAGCATGTCTGGTTTCTCAAGTACATTATGACTGAATAACATTGATGCTGTGCCACTTAAAATTACCTGCATTTTGTGACTTTTCTCAGTTTGATTTAGTCTGCCGAACTCCAGTGAGAGGAATGACGCCAGGGTGGTCGTGTATCCGAGGTACATGTCCGAAAAGGCTGTCTGGAAAAGGCAAATCAGAGGAGGCATGAGCTCCTTCAGTGCTCAGAGTAGACTGAAATCTTACTAAAAGGGGAATCAACTCACATCATTTTGGCCGATAAGCTGCACCAAGATGTCTCCAACCAGAGATTTCCAGTGTTCGGCAGATAATCTCTCCTGCAGGGTGTTTCTGAAGAGTAGATGTCGCTGTAACAGCTGCTCCACAAACTTCAGATATGTCTGACTGGATGACAACACCAAAAATAAGGGATGCGAATTTACCAAGAATTTAACTGCAAACAGAAGATTAAAGCAAAACGTAACTGTGTGTTTATCATGCAAACTTGTCAAAGAGAGGAGATGAGAGGTTTATCATTTCAGTTTTTCCATGTAGAGTATGTTGTTTTTTGTGAAAAATGTGTTGCTTTAAATTGCATCTTTTTTGGACAGAAAAAAGACCTGAGCTGTTGTTTTCCATCCTGCAGCTACAATCTGTTAAATTCTAATGTGATATGAACACTTACTACGGCTCAACAGTCATCTGGTGAGCTGGCGGCGTCCTGTATTTATCATATAGCTGGTTTAAGGTCGACACGTACTCCCACTCAGAGTGCAGAAGCTGCATCGCCACCTGATGTCGTGCATCTGCACAAAAAAGAAAATATGAATTAGAAGCTACCCCAACATAATGTTTATATTTTAATAAATTATATGACTGTTTGTACCGAGTGTGAGACTGAGCATCAGGTGTAATCTCCACTCTGATCATCTAAATAAATCTGCTGAACAGAGGTGGACGAAGTGCTTAGATCTTTTAAGTAAAAGTAGCAATATCAGAGTAAAGAAATACTCAGTTAAAGTCCTAAATTTAAAAATGAACTCTAGATAAAGAGCAAATGTAATAGAATCAAAATATACTTGAAGTACCAAAAGTGAAAGTATCAGTATCAGAATAATGTATATTATTATTATTACATTACTGGATTATGATTATTGATGTGTTCATGTGTTCATCACTCTAATGTTGCAGTTATATATACTGCTGAGTATATTAACTTATATTAGTCTTTAACTAACTTAGATATATCATAATTTATTAGTTGATTTATATTTTGCATTAATAATCTAAATCTGTTAAGTAATCTGTTATATACACAGTGCAGTACAAAGTACAGTATTTCCTTCTGAAATGTGGTAGAGAAGTGTAGGTATAAAGTATTTTAAAATATAGTGAAGTACAAGTACAGTATTGTAGGTACAGCACATTCAAATACTGTTGCTCGAGTGCTTTTGAGGACTTAACAACAAACTAATCACAAACATTTGTGTCACGGCAGGATTTTTTCTGACCACATTGCTTTTAAACATTTAACCATTTCACTGTTTTAAATAATTTTCTGTTATTAAAAGTCCAAGTGAGAACACTTGGCACAGTTGAAAACCATCTTCCTGACAGTTCCACTTGCTTGTGGTTGGTTGAGTCACCACTGTTTTATAGAAATCAGCTGTAGAGACTCGCTCACCTGTGCCTTCACTCAGTCCTGCTTTGAGGCCCTGCAGGAAACAGTGGAGGAGCAGCTTTCCTCTGGACAGACCAGCTGCTGGTGCAGACGAACAGTCGCACTGACTCCACTCACCGGCCGACTCTGCTGGTTCGCTGCAGCACAACAGTGGACAGATGGCAAAATGTCTCTCTGCAGGTTTTACATGTTTGCCTGCTCTGGGAAATGTTTTACCAGCAGTTACGACTGCCTGCTGACTCGATGTAAACAGCTTTTATATGAGTAACTGCCTGTGTTTCCCACTTAAAATGATGACATTAATACAGACACATATTATATTATTTATGTGGATCATTAAGAAGACTTTCACCTCCTACTCTGCATTTTACACATTGTTCAATGGGGTCCTGTTTGGCAGAAAAGAGTTATACTGGCACATCAGCACCAAATACAGAAAGTTTCTGCATTAATTCATTCAATTTCTGTATTTTCCTTAAAATGTATGCTTTCTCTCTTGTAAATGTTTTGGTATTTACAGTATTTTATTATTTCCAGAGCAAATCCCCCTCCTGTTTTTGTACTTTATCTCTTGAATGTGTTTTGTCTTTTGGGGCCAATGTGAGAGGGTCTTATTTCAGCACTAATGGAGCCAAAGCTAAAGGAAAAATCAAATAACCACAATTATCTTCCTCCGCAAAATAAATCAGATAAAGATGAGACTAACAGCAACACCAGACAGCAGTGAAGTTAGTCAGAAATACATTCTAGATTATGAGAAAGGCTCCCAAAAAGCTGAACTGTGATCAGATTTGTTCTCATACTTTGGATTCTCGTCTGCAGTTTACATCTGTGCTGTTTTTACCTTTCTCTGGGTTTGGATGTGGAGCTCTTTCCATCCTGCAGAGGTCTCTGTCTGTTACTGTACAGCTGCAAGATCTGACACCGCATCACTCCCAGTTCTTCCTGTAGGATGACAAGATGCTGGGAGTTTTACTGTGATTGCATAAACCTAAGTATCATCCCTTAATGTCGCCTCATACTGACACCAAATCAAACTAGTCTCTCACCTTCAGTGACTCCACCAGTCCCTCCAGTCGAAGAGCTTTCTTCTGGCAGCTCTTCCTGTTCTCCTCCAGCTCCTCCCTCAGGTACGTGTCTCCATGTTGGATCTGACTGAGTTCCAGCAGAGCGCTGGTGAACCCCGACTTCAGCTCCGAGACCATGCATTGTAACTGACGGGACAACAGGCACCAAATACAAGATTACTAACAACAGCACTGACTTTTTACACTTCTGAAGTAGACTCACTGCAGAGCTGATAAATTAAACTGTATTTTGACCCAGGGTCACCTTCATTGACATCAGAGAGGGTTTATTCACTATCTGCTGCAAACTGTTTAAATAATAAGCTTTAAATGTAAAGTGGAGTGTCTCTTTAACAAAGCCCGGCTGGCTGATGAGGGGAGCTGCACAATACCTTGGAGATTTCAGTAACAAGCTCTGCCTCTTGTGGCTTCATGACCTGCACAGAGAGAGACACAAACAAGGCAGTTTGCAAACACTCAGGTATTAATGTGCTCAAACCATCACAAATCAGATGACCTGTTTGATGTTTCTAGCTGATAGACTGTAACAAGAGAAAATGCACCGTGCACAGGAGAGCGCGTTCTCCTCTACTCACTCTGTCCTGAAAAAGTAGATCAGATAGTGTTGCATTCAAGCAATAAGGACAAAGATGGGAAGTCAATCTGTTTTTTTCTCCAAGTAAAGTGAATCTTTAACCTCTTCCTTACCAAATGCACGATGAAAATGTAAGAAATAGACAAAAACTGAATATTGGCATTTGATTTAATATGAGTAGTTATGTCTCCAAGCACAGGAAAAATAATTAAATTAAGTTTAAAGCTTCTAAAATGTGCTAGAAGAATTAAAATAACATTCTCAATGACTTCCATGACTATATTCTTGTTTGTTTGTGGTACCTGCTCAGATGTTGCCCCTGCCAGCAGCCCCTCTGCTAAGGAAGTGGTAAGCCAGCCAAAGAGCTCAGCCCTGCAGGGGAAATGGCTGCAGGAGCCAAGATCCCTCCTTGTAAGTCTGCTGACAGAAGGACAGGCTTGGATCAGCAAAAAAAAAAAAAAAAAAAATGGAATAAGCAATACTCTCTTGTTTTTGGCTGCAAATACATCATATAAAACCACATTTAAACTAATTAATAACAGATCTTGCTAATTGATTAAAATCACTTTTCTAGAATTACAATGTGCAGAAATCACATTTTATTGCAGGTTGCAGCACTGTGACGTACATGCTGAGTATTTAAAAGCATCTTGAAATACTTCCAAACATAATTTTAATATCAGTGGTGTCCAAATATAGAAGAATCCACTAAAACCATGAGCAAACACTGTCGGCTGGAGCAAAAATATGTAAAAGAAAACCACAAGAAGCTTACCTCAGTTAAAAAATCTCAGTGTTGCTTCTCCAGACATCTGAAAAAGATGCAGCAAATCCATATAGACTTTACATTTCCAGTGTTTCCTCTCCGGTGGAAAAATGTTGTTTCAGTCATTTGTAGTCTGGTGTTGTTGTGCGCTGCTCTGAGCTGACAGCAGATGTCCTGCATGACGCTCAGTGAGCAGCTCTGTGATTTACTGTGGAAGTCTGTGAACCATGCAAATGCCCTAATGGAAGTCTTGCTTTATAATAGGCTTGTTTACTCAAAATTAGTTGAGCATGTGTGCAAGCAAAATTTATTCTACTATTATTTTACACATGTTTATGCTTTTTAAATATTGTTTAAAATACTGCACATAAAAAAATTTTTTTTAGGTTTGATGATTTTCTACACACATATGGGATTTCTTCTGGAAGGAAATATTAATAAGATAAGAAAACAGGTAAGATATTATGATAAATATTATGTTATATTATTACAATAATACACATAAAGACTAATTTTACGAAATAAATCCAGAAATGCAACAATGCAATTACAGCAGCCATAATGTATGTTCATATTGTTAAATATAAGCATATGCATGAATAATAATAATAATATATAATGATAAGATATAGTGTCAAGAGTATTTTCATATACATAACACTATATATTTTAATGTATCTTATGTATATATTTTTTTAATCATGACTGTATGAGTTTATGAGTTAACAACAGGCTTCAGCTAATTGATAATCAATCCCATTGATTTAAATACCTTAAATAAACAGATTATACCACTCCTAACTCCGCCCGTTTGGCTCAGCCGGCAGAGTAAATCGAGCGCACACGTGTCTGGTCTTGTTGTTTAGAGGGGCGTGGTTTAGGTCGATCCTTGAATCTGATTGGCTGCTGGGCTGAAGGAGTTTTCAAATCTTTGCAGCAGCTGACGGAGCTGTCAACAGGCGACGGGCGGAGAGCGACACCGGTGAGGAGGCTGGTAAACACACAAATATACCGAATATTTAAGCACAATTTTGTATCTTTTTAACACTACACAGCTTAGTTTTATTTTCTGATAACCCCTAGATAAACATTTAATTTAAAAATCGTCTGTTTTCGCTCTGACAGGTGAGCAGCACAGCTAACATTAGCTACCAATGACGCCTGGCAGTGTCTTCAGTTTTCACATTAATGTTAATTTAATGTCAAATATATTTATGTTGTCTTCATCTGAACCTTAATGCCTTTTGTTTTGTGGATAAAAAGCGGGACTGTACCGTGTTTAATTGATAGTTTATACATAGTTGATAGTACAGTGCAGGTTGTTGTGCAGCTGCTGACACGTTAGCATATTTAAAGGACCAAACTTAATGTGTTTTTATCATGTTATCAAATAAAACAGCTCAGCGATGAGAAATATATAAGTATATTTACTCAAGTATTGCACTTATGTACAGGTTATGGCCCATTTCAATTTTCTGCTGTATTATATTTATATTCCACTACATATTAAAGGTAAATGTTGTGCTTTTTTTCTCCACCACATGTATTTGACAGCTGGTGGAAGAAGTAGGAATCTCTGTGCCTTCATTTTACTACATAAGTTACCAAAACCACAATTTAGAAATACTCAGTTACTCAGTTAATTAAAGTATAAGCAACAAAATATAAAAGTACCAATTTAAAAAGTACTCATTATCTAGCATTGCCTATTTTGGATTATAAATATTATATTATAGGATTATAATATTTGATGCATTAATGTGTATATATGGGATTAGTTAAGTCCAATGTTAACCTTTTAAAAATGAACATTTATTACTTGGATCTGCATCTGCAAACTAACTTAAGCCAATAAATAAATGTAGTGAAGTAAAAAGTGCAATGTTTGTGTCTGAAATGTGGTGGAGTTTAAGTATAAAGTAGTATGAAATGGAAACACTGAAGTAAAACCTAAATATTGAGGTACTTATAATCTACATGAGGGTTTTCCATTTAGCTGATTTTGTTGATCGATGCACTCCTATGAAAGTAGGAAACTGAATGCAGTACTTTTACTTTTAATTTAACATTGTTGTACTGGTACTTTTACTTAAGTAAAGGATCTGAATACTTCTATTTCTGATGTAGTTAATATTAAATGACATTCTGATGTTGTGCAGTACAGGTGAGAACAGCACACATTATAAAAATAAAGACCTGCACAATATAATTCAGTCAAAGGAAAAAGTCCTGATACAAACACTACCTTTTTAGAAGTAAGTAGAAAAAAAACATTACCTCAGAATTAAATCTACATCTCGCTGACGGTTTCAATAATATACTTGCAGAGACTACAGCAAATGTTATGTACTTTATTCCCCCAGAAATCTAAAATATTAATGAATGTATAGTTTTGAATATTACTAACATTAATAAAAGTACACTTCATGTGAAGTAAATCAACTTAAAACTTCAGTGTAGTGTCCTTCCTTAATGTCTTGGCAGTCTGTTGAGCTGAAGCCATGAGGACGAGCGAGTTCGACTCCTCATCTGAAGACGAGGAGGTCAGAGAGGAGCAGCTGACTCCCTTTCACGTCTCCTGGTAAGTTTCGGCACTTTTGCTTTTGTCTTTGGACCAGAAAATGTGATTTGTGTCAGGCTGATGTGATAATGCTTGTTTTTAAATGGTGAAATGTAAATATTATATTACATTTCTTCTTGGCTTAAAGGTTACCTCTGTCCGTAGTGGAGTGCTCACAGTTTCTGGGGATATGTGCACTGCCAGGTAATGTTATATTTTATCATTTTTATATCATATTTTAAATAATTATTTTTACTTTATTGTAAGATTTTATGATCATAATTTGTTTTCCTTCCTCTGACTTCAGGTTGCAAATATAAAGATATACGCAGGAGTCTGGAAAGAGATGTTGGTAAGTGGTGCTCAAATAGAATACTGTGGAACCAACCATGTTAACTTTCACAAGATCTCTTCACACCAGTTGTGTGTAAGTGATTGATTTTAGAGAATGTCATGTAGCACATGTTTATGACAACAGTAGAGCTATAAGCGTTAGACAATTAATTGATTAGTTGTCAACTATTAAAATAATCATCTACTATTTTGATAAATTGAATAATTGTTTTGAGTCTCTTTTTTTTTTTTTTAAGAAAAAGTTTCTTAATTCTCCAATTTCAGCTCCTTCAATGTGAATATTTTTTCTGGTTTATTTCTTCCTCTGTGACAGAAAATACAAAGAAAGCCTCACATTTAAGAAGCTAAAACCAAAGATTATTTACCGTTTCTGCTTGAAAACAATTATAAATATAGATGCTGATTTATTTTCTCCGACCAATTGATTAATTGAATAATTATTTCAGCTCTAATGCGGCTTTTAAATGTGGACTTTGAGTCCCATGACATAAAATACATGCTGTACATGCCCAAAAAAATCACCAATGATCGTGTTGGACCAGTCTGTAATTTAAAAGAAATAAACTTAAAAAAAAAAAAAAATGCTTATTGCAGCTGTTACATTTTGTTGTTTTTAAATCTCGTCGTCCTTCTCGTTAACAGAGGAGCTCCAGAATCAGGGGGTCCAGGAAGTGTTTGTGTTCTGCACCAGAGGAGAACTGAACAAGTACAGGGTCCCCTCCCTGCTGGACGTCTACCAGCAGCGAGGCTTCACAGTTCACCACATACCCTTCCCAGATGGAGATGCTCCTGCGCTGGGGCAGTGCTGCCAGATCCTCGAGGAGCTGCAGGTCAGCCTCGAGAACAACCGGAGGACGGTGATCCAGTGAGTGACCTGATACTTCACACTGATTTTCAGAATAAAAGCGCAGCATTAAACAAAATTCACATGAAGAGAACCCACCAAACACAAAGAGTATTTCACATTTCCCAGCTTATTTTCATCTGTGTTATGGGATAAAAATGGAGCAGAAGATAGCCTCTAACACTGAAGTACTTGTAGTGTGTTTGATTTATTTGACCTGTCAGAGTCAAGCTGCTGTCAAAAGATGTTATGCGAGTTGCAAAGCAGTGTAATAATGATACTGCTGACACTTGATGTTCTCCAGAAACTCTAAACATGTTCACGCCTGTAAAATCAGTTTACTGTTTATGATGGATCATATTTTCCTGGATACATTTAATATAATGGTGCACATTTATGCATCATCTAAATTCCAAGGTAACCTTAATCTTAACCAGAAATATTAAACACAATTTATTTCAAGGATGTTTTTCTTTGGCAACATGCAAAACTGGTTAAGACGTGGTTCATGAATACGCCAACTTAACTCGAGCATGTCCACATGACCAGGAAGGGGATTTATGAAAAAGAAAAGTTATCATAAAGATCATTTATGTGACAAATTATCATCCAAACAATATCTGCTCAGTTTCTCTTTATATATATAAAGTTTTCTGGTTTTAAGGAGATAAGGCAAAGGTTTTTGTTTACACCAATTTTCTGTGATTATTAGAAGATTTTGTGATGACATGAAACAGAAAATGAAGAATGAGAACAGAATCATTTGGTAATGAGCAATAAAAATGTGTAATAACACAGCAAATATCTGCTCAGATTCTAGTTGAAATATTATCATAAAACAATAAGAAGATCTTCTGTGTTTTAAAAAGAAACCAAGCAATTGAACACAAAGTATTCTTTGTTCTGATTGATCTCGTTTTAATTAAAATTGGAGTAAAAAGCTCCAGGTGAACGACTGACAGCAGCCTCAGCAGAGCAGTAAAAAGAGAGCTTACTGCTTCGTGTGTCTCTCTGTAAAACCAGGACATGTAAAATCTGCTGAATGGCCCCTGAGAGGCTCTTGAATCCCCAAGTGAGCTGATAAACCTGCTCACCAGGCAACAGGAACAAACTGGTTTGACTCACCTAATATGTGAGAGATGTATGTACATGTGAGGTTTTTCTACCCAGGCATGCAAACTTAGAAACTCTTCACTTAAAAATAGACATTGGTGCAGCCAGACTTTCTGTGACAGATGAACTCTTTGTGGGATTTTTTTTTTTTTTAATGTTTGAAGTATTTTTAAACCGTGCCAGACAGCCCCAGAGAACCAGAGTGCATCTCACCACAAAGACATCTATTTTCTAACACAGCTTCCCTGGAGACACCTCCCATTACAGAGATGAACATTTTGCTTTTAGATTTTAGCATTTGATGGGATTGTGAGCAATTTTTTTCTCCCCCTTCAGCTGTTACGGAGGCCTGGGACGCTCCGGATTAAGTAAGAATAATTTACTTATCCTCTTTACCTTGGAAGTTCCCCTTTTTTTTTGTGTCATGTCATTTTTGTCATATTCACCAAGATAAAAGTTTTTTTTCTTCTTACATTTGTTTTTCTTAATATTCAGATTTCTATTTATTATATACATGTATGTTTGTTAGACCCTCTCTACTGGTCACATGGCTGATGCGTCTCATGTTTCCTGCCCTACAGTCGCTGCCTGTCTGCTGCTTCAGCTCTCCGTAACAATGACGGCAAACAAAGCAATTGAAATCCTCCGGGAGCACCGAGGAGGAGGAGCAATCCAAACCGTGAAGGTAAGAGGTCACTTTTCTTCCTCTCTGAATCTCTTGTATTTAAGGACGTTCAGCGTGCTGCAGCTTTTGCATGCTTGTCTCATTAAACTTGCAAATATTTAGCCTTCTGACCATTTTCCATTTATCATAAGTGTCCAGGTTGATTTCCTTCCTTCCAGGCTGCCTTTTGTTATTTCAGTGTGTGATAAAGGTCTGCACTCAAAACATGCTCAAGATATTTCATTTGTTGCATTAAAAGCAAAGCTTCCTGTGAGTTGGGAATAGAAAATAAAACTCACATTATGTTTTCAATAATGGTCAGCAGTAGTGTGAAATTTATTTGTTTGCTAAAACATGCAAAACCTGGAGTATGGTCCTTTACCGTAATCTGTTTGAAGAGTGTGTGTGACTATTTCTCCTTGGTGAATTATTGCTTTGCTTTTATAATATTTCATAAATAAACATATTCAGCAAACTGACAACTTAATTTTTTTTTCTGTAGCAATACAACTTCCTGCATGAGTTTCGGGAAAAGTACACCGCTTACCAAGAGAGCAGAGAGCTTTCCACAGAGCGCTCAGTGTCTCGGTGATCGCTTCTCTTCATATCATGAGGCATGAAAATAGTGATCTCTTTAAACTAATTTGAAGCAGCAATTCTTTCTTGATTGTCTGTGATGTTATTGTATTCTCTGATTATTGCACTTTAACAGAATACGCTAATATATTGCTTTTTTCATCCTCATTATGATCAAATTAAAAGATTTAATGAGGAAATCCTGCTGGGGTGTTAGTATGTTTGAAATGTGTTGTTTACGTTCATTCCATGTTTAAAATTGTGGAAGATTTGTTATAAAGGTTTAGGATATTTGAGAAAAACTTTATCTATACTCTTAATTTGAAAAGTATACTTGAAAGGATATATTTCACAGGACAGGAGCTTTTCAGATGTCAACAATTAGAAAATACTTTTGCTTTCTCTGAATCTGTAACATTCTCATTCATTTAACTCATTTATATATTTTTTTAAATGCTGTAATGTTTTGGTTTTGGCACTTATTTTTGGTTGATACCAAAAAGTCTCTCTTCTCTTGACAAAAAATCCTATAAATTTCTTGACTTTTGTGGTCAGTTCATTAGATTCATTTCAACTTCAATCTTTAACCTTTAGATGTAGATCTTTACATTTAGATGCCTTCTGTCTACATTCTTGTACTCATTTCCTTTTAAAGGTGTCGAGTTAAAACATGATTCCAGTCCGTAACAGAGTGGGATAGTTTTATTTAGATTCAAATAAACTCAAGTTGTCATTTCTTAGATGTGACATGATGGGATCTAATACTTAAAACTAAAAGTTAATCTGTGACAAATGATCATCCCTCTCCCCGACAGATTTACACATTTGAAAATGGCAATAAATACTCGAGTATTTATGAATTTTATCTAATGGCCTCAACTCAAGAAAACGTCCCAACCCAGATTTGATTCTGGAAATGATCCGACTCTGCGAGGAGTGCTTGATATCCTGGAGGGATGGAAAGTAAAATTAAAAACACTGAATAAATAAACAGTGGAGTTTCTAATGTGGAATATTTGATGTTGAAATGAACAAAAATGCACAATGACAAAACGGTTAAGAAATTTCAAAAGGTACAGTCAACAGTATGGCACATCAGCAGTTTTCTACCAAAGCTTGTATGCAGAAAGCAGAGACTAAAGTACTGTGCTTCCTAATGCTGAATATATTATTGTACTGTTGAGTCTACCTTTTAATTAATCGATAGCTGCAAGGGCGACTACAGAAATACAGGTCACATACACATTGCTGTCTACTCTGGATTCACACTTAAGAAAACAAATATTGCCATTGATTTCAACAGGGATTACATACTTCAATATGATGATAAATAGGTCTGAGGTATCGAAACAACACCTCAGACAGTTTGAAAACTGATGTGACAACCAGACTGTGATTGTCCCTGTGCAACACGTTTCACTAAGTGATAATAACCCATGCACTTCAGGCCTCACTGTACATGACTGTACCCTAAAGTCCTAAAATCTTCCTTTTTAAGACCTTACGCATCTGTGGGCAAGAACAGAAGTCTAGGTTGCGCTTTGCCATTTTGTTTTAGTGATGATAATGAATCACGTGGCAGGTATAAATTAGCTGTTGAAGCCCAGAATCTAATTCACAGAACAAGCTAATGCAGTTCAGCACACAGCTCAGATTCTCACAGATAATACACACCTGAAAATGTCTACCTAATCTGTAAACACTCAAAAGTTGGGAACCAATATGAAAAAACAAAACAAAAAAAACTTTATTTAAATCCCAAGCATCAAAAATCACCACACCATTAAAATTTAAAAAAGGAAAAAAGAAAAAGAAACAAAACAAAAAATAACTTGTCCATTCAGTTTTGTCCTTGTTTTCCATAAAATTTAAACTATAGTGCTATAAGAGGAACGCTGCGACCGAGATTCTCTTAAAACGGGCTAAATGTTTCCGAAATGACACTCTGCGCTGTGTAGGGGGTCGAGAGTTCATCCGCTTGAAATGGCATCTTGTGTTGCTGAACGGTGGTCGCCAGCTGTCCAGTGTTCCAGCACTAATATCATAGTGTCTGGTCGTCTACTGTACATGCAGGTCCGTTTCCTTCATTGTCCGGTTTAAGAGCTCACCAGAACATAAATCATCCTGTTGAGACATGACAAAGGGCAAACGTATGTTAAAAATGTTTCGCAATAACATCACAGGTCACCATGTTACAGGGGTCTTCCTCACCTGTAACCTAAAATAAAGCTTCAGTTCATGGAATAAATCAACATTTTAGGAAACACTTCCATTTTTTAACAGGGAATTAGATGAAAGGATTAATACCACTTATATCTGTATTGTAAATATGAAGTTATATAAAGTTTAGCAGCTGAAGGGAAACCGCTAGCCAAGCTCTTTGCAACAAAAATCCACCTAACAGTACTTGTAAAGCTCCTTAATTAACACAATATAACTTAGTTTAATTTGTATAAAACCTACAGTGTAAAAATGACAATTTGCCATTTTACAGGGGATTATGTGCTAGACCTTCTTGGCTGGGAGCAATGTGTTAATCAGTGAGCTTTAGAGGGACTAACAGGCAGATTAAGTTATCTTTTAACAGAGCCAGGCTAGCTGTTTCCCCCTGCTTCCAGTTTTTATGCTATCCTAAGATAGCCATCTGCCATCTGGCTGTGTAGCTTATCAACAAGGAAATATGGTGAAATCGATCCTCTCTTCTAACCCTGGGAGAGAAAGGGAAGAAGCGCATTTCCTAAAATGACTGACTATTCATTTAATAAGATGAGATTTACTATTTTTTCATTAAAATGAATGTCCCTTTTTACTTGACAAATTAGAAGTGTGGCAGATTTCCCTCCATGACGTTATTATCTCTATCATTACAAACTGTATAACAAACAGGACTTTAATGTATAAACCATCCCTGGTTTTACATTTAAGTTCTCTGCAATTAAGGTTCATGTGTTTTTAAACATGCATCTGAAACATGAACTCCAGCAACAAAGCAACGAGGGAGAAGGATTAGTTTTTGTACCCGTAGAGATAGTAGAAGAATGACAGGAGGTAGAAAGCCAGCTTGCACCAGCCTTCTTTTTGACAGAACGCCAGGATGTCGGCATTCATGATGGTTGTTGGGTCGTAGAGTCCTGGACAGCTCATCACCGGTCTGCTCATATACCTGCATTACAGTTTAAAAAAAAAAAAAAAAAAAGAAAGTGGTGCGTTAGGTAAGATAAGATAATCCTTTATTAATCCCTCAGCGGGGAAATTTGCTGTGTTGCAACAGCATAGCGCAATAGCAAGAGGCATCAATAAGGAAAAGCAAGATGATAAATATTAATATACAAAATTATAAAACACATTTTTATTGTTAATTTTATTGTTATTTATCAACTGGACTAAATACTTTAATAAGAGGACAATAGATTCCTTCATTTACACATGATACCCACCTCCACACATGATAAGCCAGCAGAGGCAGGTTGAGGAAGAGGGTGAGCCACTCGGCCGCACAGAAGAACATCACGCAGAAGAAGAAATGGATGAGATACTCTGGGAGCACCAGCTGAAAAGAGCAAAAGTTGAAGAAAATGTCAGAATCCACATACAGCGAACAATCAGTGAGTCAGACAAACTCTATGTTGATTGATTATAAGTAACTTATAGACTACTTCTGTCCACACAAAGTACTTTAATACAATGGTGTGGAGTCAAATGGAATAAGACGACAATACACTTATAGCCTCAAAGAGAAAGCAGAGCTATTTAAAGTAGCAGACATCTAAAAATTGCAGTTAGCTCCACAGAGAGGCAAAGACAGGGGTGAAATACAAATGAGCTGCAGTGAAATGCTTATTTTAACAATGTGGTATATATATGCACATATGTTCTCTAATTTCTGTGTCACACTATCAGGCCCAGCTCAATGTTTTATCAATACACAGTACATGTGCAGAAAAATGTCACAATAAGCTCTGGTGCTGTAGGTAGGATACATGAACAGTGCTTTATCATGCACTGATCTGGCACAATGTGTAACACAACAAACAGGGTGAAAAGTTAAGACCTCCCACCTGCCCAATTTAAGTAATTAACACTAAAATGCCCAAAACTGAGGATTTGGTTGATTTAAAAACACCCACGGTGAGGCTTACGCATCACCCTCAGGCATCCTGTTTCATATGGAACAAAGAGCAAGGTAAAATTGTGTGTTTTACCCATCTGGCCAAATCATGTTATCACAGTTATCCTTTGCCACTGACTTGTAACGGCAACAAATCATGTGAGTTGCTGGTAGAATTTAGAAATCCACAAGATGCTGTTGCAAGTGGATAGAAAAAGGTTAATTTCCCACCCTGGTTATATGTCATGCATTGTCAAGTTTGACCACAAGTAAAAAAGGGAAAACCCATCAACAAGTCGCTCTGGAGAATCTCAACATCAACATCTTTTGCAACAACGGCAAACCTGCGGATCACTTTCCCGACAAAACGGACCATGCTGTGAGCGCTAGCAGTGTTGATGCAGCAGCCTGCCTCAGGTTGACAGAGTTCGAACTGGTGCGGGGTTCAGGGGGGCAGATGGAGGCACCACATGGAAGCCATGCATTCAAAAAGAGCAGAGGGCGGAAGGGTGGGGGCAACCAACAGCCCACAGATGGAAAGGTGAAGGGCATGTAGGAAGAGGAAGGTGCAGGAAGGGCGGGAGAGGAGGGGCTGTAATGTATTGAAATCCTGCACTGTGCTGCCAAATACAAAACAACTGATCACAGCACAAAAATGTGCCAACTGAGCTGACAATCCACACGCAAAAAGACTGGCCGTGGTCAAAACTGCAGATAGTACTGAGGAGAGCATTGTGGATTAGAGACAGAGGAACCTGCGCTTTTACCTAAAGAGCTCCTCCTACTCCTAAATTCACTAACCAATCAGTGGTCCTAAATATTGCTGAGCTGAAAGTGTTGGGAGCCATCTGTTCTGAACCACAGGTGATGAAGGTTAGAGCCAACACTGAGCTCATGTGCAGCTATCTTAGTTCTGCTAATTACTGGATCAAACTGCAGCCTCCACCTCATGGAAAACTGCCTTGAATATGTGATGTATGTTTAGAAAGCCTTCATTTAAAAGCTGGAACATTAAATCAGTTTCCCTCAACACCAAACAAGCATCAACCTGCACCATGAAACACAGCTCAAAGTATCCACTGTCCAAAAACCTCTGCTACAAGATCCCATTACCTGATCTCATTTCCTGATTTCTATGAATACTATTATGTAAAAAGTGTGTAGGCCTGGTGTCATGTTACTGTTGGTCTCAAACTCCAGACAAGTTCCCCTTTACTGGGAAAGTTTGCTGTACCAGTAACTATAACACTATTTGCAAACAAAGGGTAGGTTGTAATAAAGATCATGCATGTTTTGAGCATTTGCAAGTCTTTTCAGTTAACAACTACACTTTATCTATAATCACTTACATTGGATATTTCATCCCAGAGAATACTATCCACTACAACACACACTGTGGCTTCTGTACCTAAATAAGAAGCTCAACACAGCTTAAAACAGATTTCAATCCTTAGATGAGGTATCAAAAAGGACAATATGAAGCACACTCCATTGTTTCAGTAAAGGCTCATGCCCTTAAAGCTGCACTTTAAAAAGGTCTTTAAAAAATAAATACATGTTCTTAACTTCCACAACAGTCAACAATGCTCACAAAATGTAAATAATTTTTTAAATATAATCTTATAGATGACATTAAAATAAACCTGTGGCACAGGTGGCATGTTGTCTAATCCCGAGCTAAACTCTGGCTTTAACTCTGAGATTAGTTAACTGAAAAGACGTTTGCAAACACTTCTCCGTGCAAAATGACAAGACTGCAGACTGAGTTGAACCGAGCGGGCATTTTAAAGATTGGTACAAACCTTTAATGCAATTTTGACTCTTTTAATCTTTTTGACCTTTTCAACTGTCTTTTTGCCGTTAACAAAGTGTAAAAAAACAAAAGCAGATTAGGAAAAAACAAAAACAAAAGGCGTTAGATTTGACAGCTGACAAGATCACTGAATTCATCACAGGCAGGTTATTTAGCAAAACAGTGCAGAGAAATGATTGAAAAAGACAGATAGGCGGATAAAGTTATCCTAAAATAAATGAAAAACCTTTCAACAGAGCATATCTGCATGCAGTCAAAGAGGCAAGGAAGGTGTTTAAGGAGCGGCGGTGTCAACTTACCGGATTTAGAGTGTTACACTGATCTATAGGATTCTTGTAATCGGTCTTCAGCTCATCAAATGCTATTATCTGGGGGAACAAGATGACCACAATGTAACAATGTACAGCTCAATGTAAATGTACATTTTATGGACATGTACAAAATATGCAGTTTCACACTAGATGCTTCTCTTCAAGTCAGTAAGTATTTATAGTATTTCACGCTGATGATGTGATGCCGGTAAATTCATATGCAACATTCTCACTGTTAAAGCAACTTACTCTTTGAAGTGCATTTTTTGACTAACATTTACTTTTGTTTACCCCTGAACCATTTACTATAACACACCATAAATGTAATAATATAACATTTAAATGGATGTCCAGTTTGATTCCATGTCATTTTTCTTTTTCTGAATGAGGCTCTGGTGGAAGAAATATTCATAAATTTTACTTGAGTAAAAGTAGCACTACAGCACTCTACTACAAATAAACTCCTGTCCTTCATACCTTATTTAAGTACAAGACCAAGTATTGTCAACAAATGTACTTGATGTATAAAGTAAAAGTATTAACTACATGCCAAAATAGGCTTATCAGTGTTGCATTTTTATGTTACGCTACTGAATTAATGATGCATTAACATACAAGAAGCATTTATTTATTCTGGTCAACTGAGGTAGAACCAACATTTTACATACTGTCAGGTAGCTTAATTTACTGCATACATACAGCATTGTATTTTATAGAGTCAGTATAGTTTTTTTAAACTCCTCATCTAAATCCTCATTAAGTAAAAGTACATTTCTGTCTGGCATATACTCGAGTTTAAGTATAAAGTCGCATAAAATACTTAAAGTTCCTTAGAATTGTACTTCACTTAGTAACTTAACACCACCTGACACTGCTACAAAATTCTCGTTTTGCTTCGATCAGCAAACTCTACTTATGGTAATAATGAGGAGTCAGTCCAGCTACCTAAGTTTAGACATTTTGAGAATAAAACCAAAAGTATTGCGAAACCAAGGCATGAGATGTGTGGGTAAACAGGTCCTCGACGCTCGAGGAAACGGATGACAGCCACGCCACTGACCGCTCTGACGTTCCATGGCTGCAAGTTGACGTTAGCTTAGCCTGCTAACTAGCTAACTAGCTAACTAGCTGGCTGTGTACTTGCTCAACACTAATAGTTAAACCAACCTGGCGAGTTCTAAGCAATAACCCGAGTGCGGTTAATAAAATGTGAGCAATAATAAAGGGCCTAACGGTGACACGATGCGGAAATAAAACAGTGTTTGTGTTTATACGGCCGGTAGCTAACTTTAGCTTCTAGCCCACGCTCGTTTGTATGTCATTCATTCTAGAACGGGTGTGTTCCATGTCACGCGTTCTGAGTTCTGAGCGCGCGGCAGAGTGGCCCGGAGCACGTCCCGTTCGAACGCTGACGGTTGATCACGTCAGAACCCGAACGACGTCCCGGACTCGGCCCGGTCCGGTCTCTGGCAGCCCCCCATCGGTGGCTCTTTCACCTACTTTCTGTTTTTTTTTGTTTTGTTTTTTTTCTGAAGTGGCGGGCCGACGCGTCTTTATCCGAGCGTGTACTCACATGCCAGATAGCGAAGAAGATAAGCGCCGCCGTGAGCAGCAGAGCGAGCATGTAACAAAAGGCCGCGAATGTGAACGCCATTTTTTCCCTCCGTCTCTCTCCGGGGCTGCTGCTCGGTTCCTGGCTCGGGCGGCGGATGATGCAGGCAGCTTCGCAACCGTTTCCAGATTTGTCGGCGTGTCTTCTTCTCCGGTGAGAGTTGAGCCAGCCGGCGTCCTTATTGTTTCATTACCGCCATCTTCTGGAGTCATCTATGCCCCCCCCCAGTGCTCAAACCTCATTAAATTAAATTGGACAGGTTACACTGTACAGATTATACTCTTTAGAAATTAAAAGCAGGCTGTATCATATTTTAAGTGATGAAAAGTAACTAGTTTACTACAGAAGTACTGTACTTAAATACAAGCTAAAGGGACCTATACTTTAATTGATAATGTCTGTTTTATACTACCACTACATTTTAGACGCAGATGTTGTTCTTTTTCCTCCCCATCATTTGATAACTTTAGTTACTCTGAAGATTGTCAACATAAAATAATCCAATAAAAATTAGCTCCTCCTTTACCAGCTTCAGCATTTAAGTGCTAAACACAGTAACAGATCAAATATCAAATATAACAAATCATTTCAATTATTCTGAAATGAGCCATTCTACACGGTACTTTTGATGCTTATATATTTGTACTTTTGCTTACATAAATCTATAATGTAACATAGTTTTTTTTTTTTTTTTGTAATGCTACTTTATTACTTTTGTTTTGTTGGAAGACCTGAGTACTTTTTCCACAACTGGTATTTTGAATTTTGTACATTTTAATTACAAAAAGTACTATTCTTACAGATTAGACAGAAATCAAAAGCAGGTTGTAACACAGATGTGTATCTTTACTTTAATTAGCCATACATTATTTATTCCATTATCAGTGATGGAAATTAACTAGTTCCATTTACTCAAGTACTGTAGGAGGATCTTATACTTTACGAGTAAGTCCATTTTATACTACACCACATAACTTTAGTCACTTTAAAATTTCAGCTTATATATATGAAATATAAATTGATAAATACATGCATTTTTCCTTGGTCAGCACAAAATAAAAGTAATTAAAATGAGCTCCACCTCTACCAGCTGCAGCATCAAAGTGCAGACACATTAAAACATCAAATATTATAATCCACTTTAATAAATTATTCTGAAATGAGCCATTCTGCATGATGACTTCTTTTATTTTAGTGCTTTAAGAAAAGTTTTATGTTAATAATTTGTACTTTTGCTTAAATTAATCCTTCAATGCAGACATTTTACTTGTTACAGATTTTTTCTACATTGTCGTATTGCTACTGTTGCTTAAATAGAAAACCTGAGTACCTCTTTCACCACTGGTATTTTGTCCCGTAATACAAAAACTACTACTGTTCTAACAAATTATACAGTTTAATATAGAAATTAAAAGCAGGCTGTAAATCTAAGCTGGCTGTACACTCATACACAACACAATGCATTAAACATACAAAACGTATTCTATTACTTATCTATCGTAAAAAAAATTGTGTTGCTTTGCACCACATGTGCTCAGTCTATTAAATCAGGAAGGCTTCCATAATTTTCATCTGGACCAAATACGATAAACATGCATATCATACACATTGGTTTGAAAACAATAGTCTCTAAAAACCAGAGGGGTAAACATCACTGTCATTTTATTTGGACAATAGGACAATAGATACTTTATAAAGTATGGGAAAATACAAATATCTCAAGTTTCACTGATAGCATGAGGCAGCTGGTTATGACACATGTCTCAGGTGTGTTTGTATTAAAAAGGAAACAAAATAGAATAGTCTGCATTTGATCAGAGAGGACACCAAGAGCTGAACAACACATTTGCAGATTTAAGTAAAAGACTCAAAAGGCCAAATATACAACAGGTTTACCACATAGGAGGGAAAGCTATTAGATCCACAGGACACAACCAGATAAATGGCTCAATATCAATAGGTTGGGGAGATTGATTTTGTTACATGATCAATGGACAGTCTATTACAACTCATTTCCATGAAAAATAGCAACAGTAGAGGGTGACTGTTAGTGTTTAAATACAGCAAGTAGAGCAAGAACACAGCTGAGACCAGATGTTTGAGATGCAAAGTGTTACCCCCTTATTAAGAATTTGATGCAAATAAACTGCACCTCTAATCAGATTCATTTCATATTTTAAATTTCTTGGGAAATAGTGCATGCAACAGAGCAGCACATTTTCAAATATGTAATTAGGAAACTTCTGTCAGACTTAGGAAAAGTGTTCCGACATAGATTAAGGCATGCACTTATTTTACAGTAGCTCTCCACATTTTAGAGGTTTTAAGAATTTTGTTTTAAAAAGATAAAAGCTACATATGTTTTCATATTCACATTGAAACCAGTACATTGCACGTTTCAATACAGGAAATCAAATACAGAGACTGTTTCAGAGTTAGCCTGTATTGCTTTTGTCAAAACAAACCATGTATTTGATTTCAGATCAGCTGTGCATTTTTGAAAATATTTCCTTGAGTTCTGAAAGGTTTTTGCAGATCATAGGGTCATAAAATGTTTTTTTTTTATCCATAAAGGACAGCGTACAACTTGAGCTCAAGAACAGAAACCGTTATAAATATGAGAATCACTCACGTTGGAGTTAGGTTTTTCTGCTCTAGCATCATAATACTGGCTAATATCAAGCTGACAGTGTAAATCTTAGCTTTGATGGTATCAGTAGATAGCAAAACAAGTGATTACAGTTATACCCCTTTGTTCCTGTTGGATTAAGCCCTAGCCTGGCATGTAAATCATAAATGATTAATGTCCAACGTTTGACATCAATACACGATTTACATGAAATGGTGTGATTGTGCGTACATATCTTTGAGTCAGATCTCTGGAAAAAGAAACTGTTTCTATTAGTTTTCATAACCAAGTTTACACTTAAATAGAAAAAAAACAATGACGTCTCCTCGACTTTACAGATCAGAAAGTTGAAAACAATTAGTGTCTTAAAAAACATTACAATCCCCCTACAAAGCTTTTCCAATCAACTTCTGTTTTTCTCACAAAACATTTTTGTGTCATATTTTCAATTTGGCCTCATGATTTTTTTTTTAAAAAAAAACAGATGTAAATATAACAAATAAAAAAATTTAAGACAAGGCATTGGTATGGTAGACTTAGCAGTATGACATCATACATGAGGAGGCGATTTTCTGCCTTAGGGCTTTAAATCATCCACTGCCCTCCCTTATCCAGACTTTCTCAATAGGAGATTACACTGATGAGCGAACATGTGGAATTCATTTGTGCCCATTATTCTTTATGAGGGTCAGACCAATGTACAGAGCTGATATTAAGCTTTTATTAAGAATCCGAAATTTGCCACTCGAGTCATCCACTGCCAGTTTAATGGTTACCGCTCACATGAAACCGGTCTTTAGCACATACAGTACAATTTTAAGTACAATTTATGTAGCTTTAACTATGTGGGGCTGGTCACCCTGCTGTTAAAAGCAGTAATACTTTAATACTTGTAATACTTTAAGTATTAGCAGCTGGTTTTAGAGTTTTAGTGTGTTCAATTGGTTTAAGTGCCGTTTTAGAGCATCTACAGCAGGAACCGCAAAATAAATGTTACTTTTGATTATGGAAAACAGACAAATACAAACAGACTCCGTAATTGTTTGAAAAGTGACATTTTGTTATTTTAAGTCTGTATTTCCACCACATTGGATTTGAAATGACCTGAAAGCTACTATTAGTCATTTATTGGCATGAAATATGAGCTGCTGGCGTATTCGATATCAGCGTCAGCCTTTAATAAGCTATATTGGTCGAACCCTGCTGTGTATGGAAAATGCAAAATGCCCAGATGCTGTCCTTTACATACCAAGTCTAAATGTTAAGCACAACTGGCATCTGGAGAAGTCGCAGCCGTCATTCTCAATGCTGCGACTGCCACTGAGCAATCAAAGTGGCTTTACATCAGAATGAAGTACAACATTCATAAACACTAATAACAGCAAATAGCTATAATGCACAATAGTAGCTAACAATCTCCCTAAAGACACAGTGACCCACTTATACAGAGTAGCCCAGTAGATTAAAAAGAGGGCCGGTGACGCCCCCCTGTGTGCAGTGTTTTCAAGACTGTCATGGTCGCTAGAGACGGAGGTTTGTTGGAAGTAATAAATTGGTCAGTCTGGAATGTTTTAGTGGAAATATAGTTTTCAGGAGGCAGAATACAGCAGCTTTACCCACGAGTCACTCTGTTTTTTCTCTAAACAGAGACGAAGAGATGTGATCTGAAGATGGGCCGGCGGGTAAATCTGCAGCGTGATAAGCACCGCTCGAGAGCTTCTGCCAACTTGTCGACGTGCACAGGAGAAGGTACAACAGATCCTATATATAACGTCTTACGAGTGCCACTGGTCAAATTGGTCTTAGTGTTGTTATTTACAGTTTGTTACCTAAATTATCATTTAAATTACCTGAAATGAACACTGAAGGAGAGACCGACAAAAGCTATACTGTTTTCTAAGTTGTAGCTATGATTGTTCAGATGTTCTGGCAGGAAGTTGTTTTCCATGACAAAAAGGAATTTACTGCTATAAAGTATAATGCTAACTTAACCCTAAATATACCAGAAAAAAACTAAAAGTAAGACTTCCTCAAATTCTGAAAAAAATGTTAAACATAAAAAGGTTGAAACAGGGAGGTTCAAAGAGAAAAATTAAACAAAACGCTGAGTGTAAACTACTGAAGGAAAATGAAACTTGTTACAATGCCTTTAAATCCTCCTGAATGAATATGCTTAGGGAGGGGTGGATGAGTACTATCAATTTCTGTCCACTTCAAACGCTATGGGAGTGTTAATTCAATACGGATACACAACTGGCACATGGAGAGATTGTTTGGGAGACAAAAGCAGACCTGCGTCAAACAGTATTTTCAGTTTTAGGCTGATGGGTGAGGTTTTGTTGGTGCCACACACGTCGACAGTCACAGAAAAGTATACAAACTCCTGTGATTGTCTGAAACTTCTGGCACACTGAAGTGAAATGTGCCGTAAACTCTTCTAAAAAGAGGCCTAAAACTTGAGAAGAGGAAGTGTTTGCAAACACTATTTAAATCAGGTCTGGTACAAAGAGGAGGGAAACATTAACTGTGATGCGTTCTCCCCAAGAGATGTTGTGCAATCTGGATCCTCCTCGCACCCCAGACCACTGGATGAGAGGACTTTAGCCGAAGAACCCGAGCTTCTCTCTGAGCCATTCCTCCGTTAGGTCCTCTGTGTTTCTGATCTCAAACACCTGGGGAAAAAAACGGGACAAAAAGCAGGAATCAAAATTTTCTTTTAATACAAAAAGGCCTTAGAATGTGTAAAGTATGTAAGTATCCCATAAATTACATGACTTCACTACATTAATTTACATAATTAAATCAATAATGTAACATTAATACACTAATTTTACATTAACCATTAACTCTGCTGGTAGCCAGGTTAATCAAAATATTGTACTTTTGTGATGTTTTTTAGAGTCTGAACACTAATCTGGCAGATATGACAATATTAATATTAGTGTTGCATCAATTACAACCCAGTGCAACTTTATTAAGACTTAGCATCAATGTTAGAAGCAGCTCACAGATGGCTCACTAACCTTGGACAGCTCAGCGGTTTGCACCAGTTTGTTTTTGCTTCCAGCGTACATCATCTGCTGCTCTGGTCTGCAACCTGTCAAATACATAAAACACGCCAACATTAACAAAGAAATTTCCATGATTATAAAACAGTGCAATAATCAAAATACACCAGGCATTCAAAAGTAACTCCAGAGGGGCTCTTACCCACTGGACTGGAGAAGATGAAGCAGAGAGGATAGGAAACGCGTCCATCATCATGTTGGTATTTATAACTGTAGACGATAAATGTTCCTGGTGCTAAGGACAGTTCACAGATTTCACATCAGGAAGAATACAAAACTATATAATTAAGTGTAAAAATGTTAATACTGTTAAAATAAGTAATTTGTTCAAAGGATATCTCGGCTGTCTCTCAGGCAGTTCATCCTTTAGATCGTCAGGAGAAATATCCTAAAAAAGACAAATGTTCAGTGGGACACAAGTTACACTTTATTTAGAAAAGAGAGTAACCATTAACATTAAACAGCCGTTCAAAGTTCAACAAATGTATTATAAAATTATGTGCTGACACAGTAAGAAATATTATATTATAATGACAAGTTTAATAAGTGACTTACCTCGTGTTCTTCCTCAAGAATAACCAGCTGCTTGTCTTTATCGATCTTCACTGAAGAGTAAAACAAGAAAACATTCAGTCAACAGCGGCACAGAGACCAGCATGAGTTCAGCAGTGTGACTACAAGTTAAAAAAGTAACACATTTTAACAGTTTTATATGAATAAGAATAAAATGAGAGGAAGAAAAAACAAAAACTAGTTATATGTAACTTATATAATATATATTTACTCAGAAATGTACTTGTGTAAAATGTGTGTTTGCCTTTGAGTCAGAGTACATGTCGTGTAAACACACCCGTAATCCAATTTAGCCGCAATGACATTTTGATCCAGAGATAGTGGAGGATAAAGCTTCAAAGTGATGCTACAGTACACAGTCACACCACCTGCTGTATTTGGAGGTTACTCTTCCTTGTGTCCTCCTGATATGTACTGAAAAAGCTTACATTTCTGCTGGGCTCTAGCTCCATATTTTAAAGGATAGTCATGACAGTATCTTATCATCTAACTCTCACTGAGAAAACAAATAAGTGTGTTCCTTTAATGGCTAACAATTGCACATTACCGCTGTAAATGAGCATTTAAATAATTATTGTGTCTCAACATATTTGAGGCATGAAAGAGCGAAGTGGAGGATCAATTTGGATTGAATTTAAAAGTTCAATCATTTTATTCAGGAGTTTAAAGAGGCATTGTGTCCACCTCCAGTTTCTTCTGCACAGCAGGAAGCAGTGACCAATCTGCAAGCTGTGTGAGCATTAATGGTACATTCGAAATAAAAGCATCAATTTATGATTTATGCTTTACTGAAGAAGCTAATATTTGGAGGGCAACCCAATCCCTCCTGTCTGCCCGCTGTCTGTTCTGTGTGTGAGCTGAAAAATAATCCAGTGTTCACTGACAGCCCTGCTTCTGTAAATGGGAAACAAACAGTGTTGCTTGGATCGAGCCATCCAACTCCTATGCTTATACTTATGCACAAGACAACAGTTTGGACAACAGTGAATCTGACCGTGGGTTATTTGTGAATATTCTCCATTTGTCTCCAGTAAGTGGCAGGGTCATTATTGATGTTTTAAAAGCAGTAAATATTCACTATATCTAGGAATTCAAACAAAGGCTGAATACATTTGTATAATTCTAAAATAAACAGATTTAATTGCAATAAAGGAATCAAAGTCCATAAGACAGTTTAGATCAGGGCTCTCCAGAATGGCAGACTTCACCTTTAATGACATAAAATGTGGATACTCACTGATGATGGCCGCATTATTAGTCTCCTTCCGGAAACGGAACTTCTTCAGCTTATCAACCAATTCTTCGTCCACATCACACACCACCAGTGATTCACTCTGACAGAAACAGAAGGAACATACAAAACATCAGTGTCGTCGCTTCGAAAACGAAAGAGAAGAACTATTAATACTATGTGTTTGTTCTGTGGAACACAAAGCTAATAGAGCCTGCAAGAATTTATACTGTCGATTTTTTACTTCCACCTACTTCACACACTTATGTTTCCAAAACTTTTGCATAATAATGAAAGATGTAAAGAAAACTCCTGCAGAGAGTTCCTCATTTCTGACTCTCTGTGGAAAAACCCACAAAGTATAATTTTGTCCTCCTTCATCACACATTAACATTCATTCATCTTTACGTGGAACACCGTGTAGAAACATTTGCTCAGAAGGAAACTTGTAAAGCAAAAGCAAACACACTGCATCATTACAACTCAATGAACTGGAAAACACAGATAATTACAGATAAAAATAACTATTCCAGCGTGGATATGTGGGCTTATTAGCCATGGAGCAGACAGCATATGCCCTCCAACAATATCATAATGGGCTTATATGGACATATATAATCAATAACCAGTAAGTGCTGTGGTAATGGACATGCAGAGTAATTGATTTGTTGCATGTTACTGTTTACTGGAAAATCTAAATACAAAATATGCATGCATCTTGATACATTGCTAAATAAGTTTGGTTTTATTTGTCCAAATACATTTAAAGATATTTGCAGAGCCTGTGAGACAGCTGCAGAGTCACAGACTGTAGCTTTAAGAGGTTTTTATGCATTTTCTTGCTCAGCTGTGAAGTGTGTTAATATCCTGAATCATCCGTGTGAAAGAGTTTTCTTTTAAATTATCTTCTAATCTGACCCAGAGGCTTAATTCAGACAATGCAACAGTCTCAACAGGTTTTATTGGTTTGAACCTCATGTCCACACACACACAGCGTTACATAACTCCACCACAAAGACATAAACTCTTTAAGAGTCTCTGCAGAGTCCCTGAATTCTATAATTACACCTTCCTGAACAGATGGCTGGTGGGAGTCAGGATTTCACTGGGCTCAGAGAGAGATCTTTGCAGATTAAGAAGAGGCTGGAGTGTCTGTTGTTAGGGCTGAGAGAGTTGAAAAACAGGATGCGAAGGGAAATGATGATAAAGGCATGACAATACAAGCCGGGGGTGGCCAAAGGTTCAGTCCTGGTTTGAATTCCTCCAGCCACAGCCAGCTCTCTGATTGAGGCTGCTAAATGAGGCAGGGAAATGAGAGTGAGCTAATTCAAAGGCTCCAGTTCATTTAATGTGTCTCATGTGTATGAATGAGACCAGATGTTGAGCCACACTGGAGAGAGTCGAGCTGTCAGGACACGTAGACAGAGACCTGAAGGGAAACACTGATCTTCATCACGAGAGCTAAGATGAAGGCAGCTCCCCAAAAAACCCCAGACATGTTGAGACACACCAAACTGCTTCAACAAGCTAAACACACACAGCTGCATCACTGCAGGAAGCAAGCTCGGTGGGTCTTCAAAATAAAAGCACACAGGGCAAGTGGAGAAAGACTCTATTTAAGATTAGTCAATTAAACAGCGGCAATTTCACAATCAGCCTGTTGTTTACAACATTTTGAAAGAAAAACCAGATAGATTCTGTGGTGTCAGAGTCTCCGGTGGTCACATATTAGCATGTTTACAAGCACTGAATACAGCATGCTTAGGGTATAATTAGCGTTTTGGAGGCCATATTTGACATATGTAAACATCATATACTGGTTTTAGAAACTTGGATAAAATCTTATCCTGGTTTTGAGAGACATGGACATGCTGCCTGGTTACTCCCAATAGAAATACTTTTATACTGTATGACAGCTGCACTATTTTATTCTCATTCTCATCTCTTTCACAGATTCTCAAACCAGGTTATGTGATTAACAGTTTTTTAATGTTCCATGTTAACAATATATCCCAAATGGGATAAAAATAAATACAAAAACAGAATAAGACTCAAAAACAGGAACCAAAACACTCCAAAACAGATCTCACCTCAGTCTCTCATAAATTGTAAAGAACAAGTTTCACTGCTTTCTGGCATTCAACAATCAAGAAAATACTCTTAGTTGCAGCACAACTCATAACCAGAGCTGATACCTTTACCCTTCAGTCTCTCGACTTACACTACTTTATATGCGCGGCCCAGTTTTCACAACAGGGCCAAGAGCCAAACTGACTTTTTTTCCCCCCCAATTAAAGAAAATTGCTGAATCACATGTCCTCAGAATACATCTACCTCATACTAACACAAGTTCAGATGCTCATTATTGAACCATTACTGCCATTACCATGTTCTCATTATTTTAATAAATTTGTATTGCAAAATCAGTTTGTAGTTTTACAAAATCTAAATTTCATTATGTGGAAACATAATGACAAATAAAGATTCTTGATTCTTGAAAAGATTGCATTGTCTTTCACTTCTATTACAGTTAATTGCAAATTACTGTAATAAGATACTTCTGTAGCTTGCTGTATTCATGATGACTAAACTTACAGGAGATAAGTATTTTCTGTTCTGAATAAAATACTTTTGGGGTCGATAGAGAACAAAGTGATGCTATGAAGGATGGTCAAAATCCTAGACTTTTACCTATATTTACAGTAACAAAGCATCTTCAACAAAGAATATTTAAGTTTTAAAAAGTCATTCTTACTCTACAATACTTAAAACACTGACTTATGCGTACGTTTTTTCTAGGAGCTATCTGTATAATTATGAGGACGTGACCATTGCATACTGTGTCTTGGTTGCACTAAAAAGCAATGATGAACATATATATGTGATGCACTAATCTACCTTGTGTGTAAGGTATTACCTGATAAATCTTATTGACTAATTTGCATTACATTAAAGCACATCTTTGAGACTCTTATTTTTGCAAATGATAAATATTCTTTATTCTTTAACCTACTTAACTTACAGTCCTTGCTAAATATATTTGCACAATGCTGCAGAAATAATTTCTTTCATTTGCAATACTGTGCTGTCTATTGCTTTTAAACTATTTTTTCATACTTTGCTCTATGTTTTTAATTTATGCTTCTGAAAAGCAGTGCTTGTTCTCACCATTTGTTATATTTTATACTTACTATGTAAACTCTCACTCATTAACATACAAAGCCCTTACATGTGTCATTAACTCTGGTTTAAGAATTAAGAGTACAGCGTGTTAAAAGTTTAAAGGTCATTTTTACCTCATTAACGTGTTTCTTCGCCCACTGCGGATTTTATTCTGAAATCCGTAACCGGAAACCCGTCATCTCCACTCCGTCTGCCTTGACACGACAGACAGAGGGCGGAACTAATGCTAAGCTAATAGGCTAACGCGTACCAATTTCTCTCTCAATAGTCCCCGGAAGTTCACATTTGTTAAGAGCTCGCGGTTTGAACAGCAGAGGCGACAATAAGGACCGGTCCCCGGCAGAAACAGCGGAGGACTCACCATGTTTGTGGAGCTGAAATCCGGTGAAGCTGCAGCTGCTGCTCTGAACGCTTCTGACGCTTTCAATGTTTTTTCACTTCATCTTGTGATCAGTCGGACCAATCCCAAACCTGCAGCCCCTCCCTCCAAACTTCAGCACAGATCCGTCCTGCACGGCCTCAGATCTGCATTCATTAATAAAAATAAAGAGTGTAATTCAACATGTGCACGGAGATTAGCTCTTTAAATGAGTTTTTAGATATGAAATATGCAGTGATGGAAAGTACATTTACTCGAGTAACGTACTTAAATACAGTTTTGAGTTACTTATTCTTTACCTGAATACTTCCATTTCATTTTATACTTCACAAAAGCTGTAGGAATCACTGAGATCTTAATAAAAGCAACAACAACACAGTGTATAATTACTCAGTCTTAGCCTCTACAACTTACTATTGTTGTCTATTTTTTTGTGTATGTATTTATATACACAACAATAAATGTATATATAAAAGTATAGCATACTTACATATATTTATACTTGTACACAGTAGTTTAATGTTCATGTTTACCTTGTTTTACTTGTTTTAAATTATGTATCTTTATTTCTGTGTACACTACACTACTACACTACAAAAGCATCCAGATATTACTACTCATTATGCAGAATGGCTCATTTCTAAATAATGTACAATATATAATTTAATTATAATTATTGATGCAACAATATGTTCATCATTTTCACACTGCAGCTGGTAAAGATGAAGCTAATATAAACCACTCATAATTTATTTCTTGATTATATATTGCTCTTATTAATCTAAAACTGCAAAGTAATTACAGCTAAATTAAATTAAGTTGATTAAAAAGGTACAATATTTGCCTCTGAAATGTGATGTAGTAGAAATTGAAAGTAGCGGAAAAGGGAAATACTCAAAGAAAGTACAGTGCTTCAAAATTGTATTAGGATAGTAAATGTTGGTAATGTTACTTTCCACCACTGACTCTGCTTTATACTTTTACTGCACTGCATTTTTGAAGCAAATATTGTACATCTTATTTCATTACATTAAACTGACATTTTTTGTTTCATTACATATTATTACACAGAAAAACTATTTTGTTATCAGTTAAACTGCCCCATAGTCTATATGTGATTAATCATAGAGTGGATTGACAGAAAATTATTTGGCAACTCATCAATAATTTCATAGTTTTTTACCAGAAGTCCTTCACAACTGGGCAGTGCCAAAATAAATGCACAACAGTTTCTGGACATCCATTACAGAAACTACAATTCACATCAATATTTCTCTTAGGAGTTTTTTATATATATATATATATATATATATATATATATATTTAGCTAAATAGAATTAATAAATGAGTTTAAAAGACATTTTCTTAACTTTATTGGTGATTAAGTATATATTTGACAGAAGCCAGGCCTTCTTCTATACAGTATCATCCAACAGTATAAGATGACACATGATACTGCAGCAGTATTTCTTTGGAGCAGAGTTGTATTGATCTGTTATAATGACTGGGAAAAAGGTGTGTGCGCGTGCTCCGGGGACGCGCCCAGCCTTCAGGCTACGTCATCGCTGCTTGCTTCCGCGCCTCTCGAGCGTTGTAGTTCCGAGGGCGGTCCCTGACGTCAGCTTGTAGTCCTCTGCCTCAGCAGGCTAAACTAGCGGGCTAACTGGCTCCCACAGCAAGACAAATCAACTCTGTTAACCGCTTACACCGGAGAGAAGCTCATCTTCTGGCGAGGTGACGACAAATATCAGTAATTTGACCGTTTTCTGACAATTCGGAATCAAGATGAACAAACGAGAGCAACAACATCTGAATTATTACTTCTTAGCTTCGCTCAGCTAGGTCGGTAGCCAACTGTGTAACATTACTTAACTAGATATTTAAAGGCGTGAAACCTCGTGAATGTGCACATAAAGTCGGTGTAGCTTCTGTGTATATGTTGTTTTAATGCTGTTTCAGTTTGGTGAGGCTGCCCGGAAGGATTAAGTTGGTCACCAGTCGGGGTTGGAAACATTTACTGTGCCATTACTCAGCCTGTGTGTCACTAAAGTATTTGACAGCCTCCCATGACCTGTGCTCATAATTCCACAGTAACACTAACGAAAGTTGTGTCTTCTTCTATTTCAGATCATGTCAGATTTCTCGGTGAGTTTCACGTGTTTTATATCATTTTCATGGAGCAGCATGGTGGTTCAGCAGATCTTTTTACTGTGTACTGACAGAGTCACTTTCTCCTCTGCTTCAGCTGGCAGATGCTTTAGGAGACGACACCCCGCGCCAGGCAAAGAAAACGGGGAACACCAACCCATCTGCTCCTGTTGGCAACCCCCCGCCTGCCACAAACCCAGGATGGCCTGGCTCAGCTCCAGGAGCTCCCTCCCAGCCCTCTGCCCCGGGTGACTTCGCAGGCGGATCATCTGGCCCAGGGGCGCCAGGGCAGTTCCCCTTTCCCTCTGGTCCTGGAGCACCAGGTCAATACCCGGGACCTCCTTCGGCACCTGGTGGGTTCCCCCCTGGTCCTGGAATACCTGGACAATATCCACCTGCGCCAGGAGCTCCAGGGCAGTTCCCCTCAAGCCCTGGAGCCCCTGGGCAGTTCCCGGGGCAGTTCCCCGGGCAGTATCCACCTGAAGGAGCCCCAGGACAGCTACCTGGAGGTCCTGTTTCCTACCCAACTGGACCATTTCCTTCAGGCCCTGGAGCTCCCCCTGGGCCTTATCCAAATGTGCCTTATCCAGGAGGTAACGGGATGTACGGACCAGGTGGTCCAGGTGCGTTCCCCCCTCCAGCTGGCCCTGGCTCTTTCCCTCCGTTCCCTGCTGGAGGCTTTCCCCCAGTACCCACTGGGTCATGGGGACCACCTGCAGGTGGAGGCTTCCCTCCTGCCCCTGGCCCCTTTGGTCCTGGCCCCGGACCTATGGGTCCATACGGGGGTCCTGCCGCTCCAGGAGGCATGCTGGTGAGTAACAGCACTGTGTACAAATAACATTATGCTGCTTGCTTGCTGTTTTTCTTTACTGGTGTGTTGCTTCTCTGGTGTGCATTGTGACATCTCTCTTTGGGATCCAGTGTTGGGAAATTACAACCAGCTACCAGCTAAATGTACATCTACTCTGTCAGCCACTTGAGCTGGTCACCTGGTATCATATAATGGAGATATTCAGTTCTACTTTAGTACAGGCTGAAATATTCCATTTGAATGATTTGTGTTATGCTGCTGCTGGTGGAAAAAGAAAGTTAGTTCCCTGCCTTGTTGGGATTTCTGCAGGATGGTGAATGTTAAGTCGGGGGGCCGTATCTGGATGATTCCTATCTTTGGGCTCTGCTGGGGCTGCAATTGAAATTGAAATATAAATCAACAAATCGACAGATATTCAAAAGCAGTTATCAAAAATGTATTCTTGTCTTTCAGCCCAGATATAATCCACCATATAATTGAAAGCAATGAACTCAACTTTTCAGTCGGACAAGGACATCACTTCCAGAATCACCATATGGTTTGATTAGGCCACATGAAGACTGAATCTTTACAAACAGTATACAGTCAGGGTCTGTGTTTAATCTGCCCCGGGAATGTGTTGTTTTAATTAAGTGCAATATGATTTTAAATTACACCTTTACACAAAACTTATGTTTACTACATTAAGGGTTAGGGTTAGTCACTTTTATATCCTCTGATAAAATCACAGTTTGATTATCCTCTGTATGTTCATCACTGTTTTCACATAAACTTCACATAAAGGTCATTATTGTTTTCTGTATTTTTGCTCAGACGTCAGTTTGTACCATTGATGCCTTGTTGTAGTAAAAATGTTGAAAACTCCAGATTTTACTTTATTGTATTTATTTCTATCTTTGTCTCAACTTATACCGGTTAGTTATGTAAGAGTGTCGAGCTAAATGAAGGAGATGGTGACTCATTGGGGTGTTGCGTTAGGAATGTGGGCAGGGTCAAAGTTTGAATAATGTTTAACCAAAAATTCCCTCTTTATTGTTGAGCATGTAGCTAAATATTACCAAGTTCAGATTATTATGGATCAAATCTGAACAATTGTACTACTTCTACCCCAGGGATGTGATAAACAGGGTAAACACTGTTTCCATTTGTATATTTTTGTGTAATAAACACAGTCAATCATAATTTTGTCATTCTGCATCTTTTTAATTTTAGCACTGTAAATGTAATGTCATGATTTTAAAACATAAGTATTCCTTTCAGATGGTGCCGTATGATCTCCCACTTCATGCTGGAATTATGCCGCGACTTTTAATCACAATAGTGGGAGAGCCTGTTCCTGGTGCAGACAGGTATGAATGACAGTCGTCCTTTAATTCTGCTTTCTGTTTAATGTAATAACTCGGCGTCCGTCCTAATCGTTCAGGTCGTGGCGGTGTTGCTCGTCAACTATGCTTCACTTTATCTCCACTATTTCACTTTTAACTTTACAGCTATTGTTAAGAGGCCACTGATGAGTCTTTTGTTTTGAAAAATGAAAATACTCATCCAAAATTAATTATCATAACTTTTATTTTATTAACTATACAGTGGAAGATTCCTTGTTGTTGTCAGCAGCACTCAGTTGTGATCTTTTTCTTGCAGGTTCCAAGTTGACTTCATCAGAGGTCCAGATGTCGTCTTTCACTTCAACCCTCGATTTCATGAGCAAACAATCGTCAGGAACTCCAACCTGGGTGGATTTTGGGGGCCGGAGGAGCGAGAAGGAGGCTTCCCGTTTGTTCAAGGACGCCGTTTTGAGGTAAAATCTTAAAATAATAATGGAAGTGTGGCTAAAGCTGCCACCCAGGTCTTTGAACATATATTAGAGGTCTTAGAAAGTTTTGCAGTCCAATTAAATTCAATTAACAACGGATGGTGACACGAACGCTATTTAAAAGTTGAAATCTCGTAACTAAGATAACTCTGGAAATACACAACCAGCATAAGAAGAGGTCTAATCAGCCAGAATAAATGAGAGCACCTGTGTGAGTTTTCAGGGCTTATAACCTCAGTCTGATAAAGACTAATGCTGGAGCCAGGGCAGGCGGGGGGGTTATTCTAAGTTCTTGGTCAACGTAAGAGTGGTTGTTTAGTGGGCTGCAGAGGAAAGGTATAGGAGGGGCATTCATTTATGTTCAAGTCCTATGTATCACATCAGATAATGAACACAGGTGTAACTCCCATTTTATGATTCCTACCCAACTGTTAAGTCATAGATAAATATTAGGACAACACCTTTCACTCAGAATGGCAGTCATCAGCTTTAACTTAAATCCTTAAAAATGTTAAAAATGTTCACTTCTGTAATGTCATTTTTGCAGTATAGATCCAACAATAAATCAAATCTTTGTAGTCATAATATTGAGGTACAGTGAAAATTTGCACGGTGTCTCCTACAGTAGTTAAAATAAAACAAATAAATAAATATGGTTGTGCCAGAAAACAGCATAATATTTACACATTTACAGAGTTCGAATGTTAAATTCGAATGTAAGCCTAGGTTTTTCTCACACTCTTGAAAATAATAAAATAATAAAAATAATGTGTTAATAAAATAATGAAAATAATTTAAAAAATGCTGATAAACTTTTCCCACAGCCCAAGGTAATATCTTCAGGTGGCTTTTTTGATTGTTGATTGATTATTTTGTCTGGCCAAACAATAAAAAAATCTAAAGACATTTCATTTACTGTCATAGATGACTAAAACAGAAAACACTGACATCTGAGAAACTGGAACCACAATTTTTTTTTTTTATTTGCTTAAAAGTGAATAATTTGATGATCAGTATTAATTTTCTGTCTGACTCATTGGTTCAACTCTAATTGCATTTCCTGTGATGACTTGCCTTGATGTGCATAAAGCCTCCGTTGCTCTCCCCGCAGCTGAAGATCCTTGTGGAAGAAGACATGTTTAAAGTGGCGGTGGACGGCACCCACCTGCTGGAGTACGAGCACAGAGTCGGAGGGCTGGAGGAAGTGACCCTGGTGCGAGTTGTCGGAGACATCGCCCTGCACAGCGCAGCCCCGAGCATGATCTGAGCCTCAGAGCCACTAAACCACGTGCTGTGCGGGAGGTCAAACTTTCCCACCATGTTTGAAATATTTTCAAATACTCTGATGGAGTTTTTGAGGCACAATAGTCTTTGCCCAGCTGGCACTTCTTGATTTATTACAGAACAGATGGCAGATTAACCCAGGTCTGCATACTATAATCCGTTTTTTTTTGTTTTTGTTTGTTTGTTTGTTTTGTTTTTTTTACTGGATGACATTTCATTTTATAGCCACTCACAATCAGTTATATTTTATGACTTAACAATATCCAAGTAGTCGATTAGATAAAGTGCATCTAAAACAGGTGTTTTAAAGAAATACTAATTTATACCTAATGAAAAGATTGTAGGCCAAGTGGAGAAGTATGACGTGTCCCAAACATTTCATATATTTTCCACTCGTATGCTGTATTTTGTTTACAGTAGGTGTCTGTTTATTATTCTGTCCTTTTTATCAAAATCTTGATAAGCCTTTGTAATGCATGAGTGTGCTGCTAAAAATCTTATTTCAGTGCTGGCCGACCCCCAAGACTCACTGTCCTGTTAACATGATGTGGGTTGATGATCAAGTTTCGTAGACTTTATTTATATACCGACTTTGAACTCCTCCTCCCTTCAGTATTAATCCTCCTGAGCTCTCAGACCAGAGCGTTGCATAACGTTTTACGAATTATGATTTCATGTTGAAGTCGAATAGTAAAAAAAAGTGAGGCTCAAATTAAAGTAAAGCCTTGGAGAGAGGGAGGGATGGGCTCTCTGATTTGTTGCCAAAGATAACAGTGATACAGTATTTTGAAATTATAAGCTCCTAAATAAAGGGCAACAAACAAATACTGACTGATAATTCTGTTTGATTCAGAGCATTGTACACTTTTCATGAGCTACCTGCCTCTTCAAATAATAAATGCTAGTTTCCCTGTTCCCGTTCTTTGTTTCAGCCAGACGTGAAGAAAGCTAATCATTTGGTGTATTACAGTGGTTGAATGTACCGTTGGGTTACAAATTAAAGGAAAAAACAAGTCTGTGGAGGGATGAACACCATTCCTGTGCTGCTGTGTAACTCTATAACTTGCAAATATCCTGAATCCAAAGGAAAACAGGCTCAAAAGGCATCACTCAGAGAAAAAAATGGAAGTCGATGTGGTACAAATATCTGCCTGTGTAATTAATCCACCGAACGTAATATAACAGCCAATGAAAAGTAAAAAATGAAAAAATGTTCTAAAAATGTTTAAATAATGAATAAGTTACATTAATTTTTTTGTATACAACCATGAATATTAACACTTTCCAATAAAAATGTCTCAAGGAATTAAAATAATCCATGATAAAAAAAATATATATATCTTAAAAAGTTGGTTCTTCAGCCCTGAAGTGATATTTTGCAACATCTGTGGCACTAAGTTTTTTATGTACCACAAAATAACTTCTTGATCTGATAGAACTGTATTACTACTACACAAAAACTACATTTGGTTGCAGAACATGAGGACTAGTGGAAATTTTTCATTTGGGTGAGATGTGTTATTTTATATTCAGCAACAACTATTATTGGTATTTTACTTTTATAAATTTCAGAGTCAGATTTCCTTTATTAGTCCCACAGCAGGGAAATTTACAGCGCAACAGCAGCAACAGCTTTTTGAAGACACAGTGGAAAATAGACAGTAAGAAATGTAAGACATTAAATAAAATAAGATAAAATTAAATAAAAGATAAAATAATCCAAGATAAATAATTAGAACTATAACTGTAAGTAAACCTGTACATAGTACAGAGGGAGTGTGCCTGAGAATATACATATGAGAAATATATAATATCTCAGGGAGTGCAAAAAACAGTGAAATAGTGATGAATAATGAACAGAAGTGTATTGTTGTTGCACAGAGACCAGTTATAAGTCAGTTTTTTTATTGTTTATTGTGTCTATCTATCTATCTATCTATCTATCTATCTATTATCTGCAGACTAGCGGGCATTTTGTTTGTTGTGTAGTCTGACAGCAGCAGGCAGGAAGGACGTGCGTCAGTATATCTTATAAGCATAAAGTAATATAACATGGTATAATGTTAAGTATAAAGCAACATAACCGCATAGTATATGTATAAAGAAATGCAATATAACAGATAATGTAATGTTATATATAGTGTAATATAGGAATAAAGCAACTTAACGTAGTGTATTATAAGTATGAAGCAACATAGATAGATAGATAGATACTTTATTGATCTCCAAGAGAAATTCACATTTCCAGCAGCATGAAAGGTGGAAACTTAAGGGCATGCAAGTAAATACAGTAAAGATGCAAAAAGAAACTATAATAAAATAGAAGGTAAAAATACAATGTAAAATAACAATAACAATATGAAATATGAAATAAGCATCTGATATGAAACATGAAATATGAAATAAGCATCATACTATAATAAAGGTATAAAGCATAATAATGTAGTATAAGTATAGTATAAGTACAAAGAAACATTAAGTAGTATAGGTATAAAGCAATACAATATAACACAGTATAGTAAATTAAAGTATAAAGCAACATAACGTAGTAAAGGTATAAAGTAATATGACAGTAAAGTATAAATAAGTACAGAAACATAACAAATTGTTTCAGAGGGGTATTTTTTAATTTCATGCCCTCATGTGGGGGTCACTTCAGCACTTCACCCTCCCGCTTCGGTGACTCAAAGGTCGGCCTGCGGCTCCGTCTCCTCCCACCGGGGGGCAGCTCGACCACGAACCTCTCGCGGAGCCCGGAGGGAGCAAAGCAAAGCGAAACTCCTCAATGAGTTCACCTTCAGATGAGCACCTGGAGCCCCTTGTTTCTCGGAAGCCTCGTCCATAAGCGCACACCATGAACGGCTCCCTGCACTCCTCGGCCGACGTGCTGGACGTCAAGCTGAAGCGCGGCCCGGCAGGTAAACATGAGCCGTTTAGCAGCTACGTAGCAGCAAAAATCAAGCTAGGTGTGCGTCCGCGAGCTAACGGCTAATTTACCGATAAAAACTAACAAAAACAAACAAAAACTCCTCCTGCCGTGTGTCAAAGTTAATTTAAAACATCGGAATTAAGTTTCCGAACCGGGTGAGCGCTTACCACACTGTTTAATCTCAAAAATAGACAATTTAAGCACTTTGGCGGTGCGTTAAAATCTCTGAAAGTAACGTTACTGCTCGGCCCGTCAGACTCCATTAGAGTGTGAAATCAAGTTTATTCAGCTCCATGGGAGAAATTGTGTTTTTAACTTGTTATGCAACATTGAGTGAGGAGCAGTGATTCATGGTGTACTTTGATCCATTGAGATAAATATGATGCGTGGATCAGCAGCTCCTGTCCTGGTAAACAGTCCGACGTGCCTGCTAAATTAAGCTAAATTAAGCTAACTAAAGCTCTCATCTTGTTATCGGTCTTTAAGGCCTGGGATTCAACATCGTCGGAGGTGTGGACCAGCAGTTTGTGGTGAATGACAGCGGCATTTATGTGTCCAAAATAAAAGAGGACGGAGCTGCTGCGTTGGATGGAAGAATCCAAGAGGGGGACAAGATCCTGGCGGTAATCAATCACTGTGATCAATCCCTGTGATCAATCATTATGTTTAAGAGTTTGGGATGGTTCAGTATTGAAGTCCATTTCTCCCAATGTGATATAAAAATAAAAGTCTTGTAAGTTATTATAATAAGAATCTGTATGGAAAAAGGTTAGTATCTCAAAATATTGATCAACTTTCTCGAAATATTGAGTTTGTCTCAAATGTGTGTTACTATTGCAAAGTAATGACTTTATATCTCAAAATAAGGAGTTAAAATATCTAAATAATGATAAATCTATCAAAATAATGTATCAGTATTTCAAAATAATGAGAAACTTTCTTTTAACTTAGATGAAATGGCCTTCTGTGAGATACATACAAGTCATTATTTTTGACATACTAACTCATTATTAGACACCAAATCATTATTCTAGTCAATGAAAGTTTCTCATCATAATGACTTACAGGATTATTTCTTTTCATCACATCATGGAGAAATGGGCTTCCACATTTGTTCCTGTTTGATTTATGTCTTGATTTAACTGAATATTGAAACTAGAACAGTAAAATGTTTTTCAATCAAAAAATGTATCTTCAAACATCCCCTTTTTTCAGCTTCTCAGTTGTGAGTTGCAACTTTTCTTTGTCTGAAATTGAAAAACAATTAATTGATGACTGTAATCCAGAAAATAGTTTATTTTATTCATCAAAAGTGAAATGAATGTTTGACTGCAGCCGTAACTAAAGTTGATTAAAGGTGGTGATAAATGGGAAAAGTTTCTGTTTCATATTCACTGTGTAGATCAACGGGGTCAAACTTGAGGACCGAACACACAAAGCTGCAGTGGAGCTGTTCAGGACAGCAGGGGACGAGGTGGAGCTCCGTGTTCTGAAGAAGGTGGGCGGCATGATGCCTATAAAATGACCTCTACATGTGACAGCTTTAATTTTAATGCAACTTTACTGGAGAGTAAAGTGCACCAAAACATAAAAGCTACACAGCAACTACACCTTCAGAGTATAAATCAGAGAACACCCGTAAGAAAGAGCAGAGAACAGTTTTATTTCTCAGCCTGACAAATCCAGTAAAGCTGTGGCAGCACAGAGCAGCACTGAACCTTTATTGACCAAATATTTTGTTCAATTATCAGAAGTAATGGCCTAAACTATACCCACACTTAGTGGAGTGACTATGGGAAATAGAGCTTCTGTTCCTGTTCTGTTAACTTCATTTTTTTATTTCAAAAGTCCATTTATTGGAGACTACCACCACTAACCTAAAAAAATAAAATAAAACACAGTGGGAATCCCTGAGCAATCCTGTAATGTAAGATCAGAGAACCATGTGCTGCAAAGGGTTAGAGGTAATATCCAGTTTCTACACAGCTGTGGTTTTTCCTACCAACAGTGCACCACAGCAACATTTCTTCAAGAAAAGACACCCCCTGAATGTCTGATATTTGATCACAGCTGCCACATCGTGAGCAAATATATATTTTACCACTAAGATGGACATGAAATCCTGATGCAATCCTGAAAAAAGGAAAAAAAGAAGTGTTTTTTATAAATTTCACATTGTTGGATAAGCCTACTTTTAGATTCAGATAACATTAATGCTACTTGTGCTTTCGTTGGGCTTCATTCTCTCACAGAGAGGAGCCCACGCCATTAGAAGCAGTCGGAATTTATCTCTATCCACAAATCTGTTTTTGGTTTGGTGAAATTATTGGATTGAATGAAACACTTTTGGCATGCAGCCTCACTGTTTCACTCTTAAAGCCGTTCCAGTGGTCTAGCCATTAAAATGAGTATTTATTTAAGTACTAGCTGTTCGTTTTCTTCAAGCATGGCATGTGTTTATATAGTAAACAGACTTTTTTAAAAAGAAGTTTTTCTATAGGCAGACAGTGTTCAGTTTTGTAAGTAGTTAGTAAGTTAGGAGCCAGAAGGCCCAAAGTGCTTGTTGAATCATCCTACAGCATCTAAAACCTCCTCCAACATCTGTTTGGTGGTAGAATTTATTTCTTCTGGGAGCTGCATCTGATAACTTGCCAAAACCGACATTCTGAAAGTCATGCATGACCATTTCGTACAGCAATGGTCCCCTTGTGAGGATCTGAGAAAAAAAAAAGCATTATTTGCATGCTCATGCTCTTTCTGTGCAAAAACATGAACAAAACTACAAATACATGGCTCTGAGAAAAGACTGAGAGGGTGCATTGATATCCTCATTTGAACAAATACTGCGCTTCACCCCTCGTTACGACAGCAGAACAGGTATTAACATTTTTTATTTATGATGCAGTCATATTACACTTAACGCAGACAAATGTTTTTATGCGTGATGTTTTCAGGGTGTCCATCTGTAAAGTTGATTTTCATGCAAATTTTGAATGAAATTAAACCAGCAACATCAAGCATTTTAAGTTTAATTCATCACTTTATAGAAGATTTTCTAAAACTGTAAAAACATCAGAACATCATTTAAGCAAACAGAGCGTTTGACTCCACCCTCTCTACGTCTGTGATTGAAACGAATAACAACAGGTGCATTTTTACTTTGAAATCCCCTCCAGTGCAGCTTTGATATTCTTGTTTTTGTATCTGTCTTGCAGTCGTCCCGTCACATGAACGGACCCATAGGCTCACAACCTGAACGTGAATCTTCTGTGTCTCATCTGGGAATACTGGCAGCTTTAGCGGGAGCTGCTGCTATCGTTGCGTTCCTTTACATGCGGCACAACAGGAAGCCCTTTTAACCCAGCTGATGCCTGTTTGTTATTTTTTAAGATCAAAAACTTTGCTAAAGGCCAAAGAAGTGAAAGAGGGAACAAACTCGAAACAGTAGACTTTTTTTTTTTTTATTAGTCTGTATCGGTGTCACTGATGAGTTTCTCCATGTTCATGTGATTAATGGTAGCTTGTTGACATCCTTCCTTACAACAGAGATGACTTTAACTAGATAACTTCGTAAGGAGACGAATGTACACCTGATATTCCTGCTGCCGAGCTGAGCTGGGCTGAGCTCGGGCAGAGACAAACAGCTGCCCGTACACAGAGGTTGTATGTGCAGAAAACTATCAAACCTTTGAGTCAAGCTTCAGGGTCCATTTACAAACTGAAAGGCAGTGTTGTGTTCAGTCCTTCGTCGGCCTCTCTACGTCTCCATCTGTGAATGGCAGATCTGTCTGGGGCGCGACGCGAGAGGAACCCACTGTACTTTCAGTCTGTCAGCGCTCAAAATTCATACGACCAGGGATTGACTTTCATTTTGCACGTTTGCAAAGAATCATGGGAGGAGCAGCACCCTGCTGTGGGACTGACAAGAAGCCCACAGTTTAATGTGATAAATTGTGTAATGGACTTTAGAGTGCCTTTCCTGTCTATTCCAAGTAATGGTGGTGTTTGGTGTTGCTCCTTATCATGATCAAAATGAAAATCAACCCACTACGTCCATTTACATGTTCAATTAAAGGATGTGGCCGGCGATAATCTACGTTTTCTAACCGCCAGCGAATCCCATAAAAAGGGTAATACATTCCAGCTTCCTCAGCCACAAGCCCATTTGTGCAACATGTAAATCTTTAAAAACACATCATAAATAGTTTCATTCTCAAGAATTGGTCTGTAGGCTCATAAAACAGCTGCGCACTGAGTTTCAGCAGATGTTCACACAGTAGGGAATGGTGCATTTGTTGGGGACTGTTTTCAGCTGCGGATTAATACACATTCTGTTCTCTAGTCTGAACTAGACAATGCTCATCAGTGAAATCAGTTAATTGTTGCTTTTGGTCTTTTCATGGGATTTGTTGACGGTAACAAAAATAGATTATCACCCCTTCTCCCTTTAATGTGCTTTAAAGCAAAATAGACATTTCACCAAGTAGTTTATAATAAAGCGTCTATTATAAATGGTCACTCAGGTTGAACCATTAAATCTGTATCATATTAAATCATTCCTTAAATATATATCTTGTGGTGAGTAGCTTTCTTAATGCTCAGTCACAGCTGAAGACTCTGAGAGATGCTGCCATGTTTGTGTTTTGTGCGTCGCAGCCATTTCAAACATTCTCCTCATTTTGCGCCGAGGCCAGTGCTTGTAATCACGTTGCACCTTCTGCTAAGTGATTTATCTTGTTGAGTGAAAATGAAGTTATGTTAGGATGGAGGATGCGAGTTGCGCATTTGTGTGAAGGATCAACAGCTTAATACTGTAAAACAGTTCCAGCCACTTTAAAGGAGAGTTGTTTTTTCGTTTCTTGTTTTTCAAGAAACTGGTTGCTGTCAACAAGTTAATTTTTTTTTTTTTTGCATTGCACTAGCCACAATCATGGAACTCCTCCAGTAACAGATGAATAAGTGAATTGTGTGTGCTGGGTGTATTTGTGCACATTTGTCAGTCTGCAGCTCATCTATCATGTGGTTGTGTCTGACTGTGTGTGGCTCTTGTTGTCTGTAAATACATTTCATGTCGCTCTGCTGAGTGGGATTGTGAATATGTGCAGGATGCAAGAAACGTCGATCAGAAGCACTAATAAATTATGCAAATACTGTGTGTTTTACATCCAAGCACCTACTGTATTAAAATTCATGTTGAATTCACCCTGTTTTGGCTTTTGGTTTTCATTTTTAATGGTAGGAAATACTTCCACATTAATGTGTAAATAGCTCTGTTGCTGATGGAAAAAGTAGAAAAAGAGGCAAAACTATGAGTCAAAATGATTAGATAGAAAGACAACATTATTAAATAGTCATAATTATGACACATGAAGTAGAAATTGTCGAAACCAGTCTAGAGGTATTGGTTTTCAATAATGTTAAGACTGCCAAAGTTGACTCATTATGTAAAGAGATTTATGAGAATTAGGCATTTGTTCAATGTATAAGATACCAAGTCCAAAAACTTAAATCACTGTCAAATTAAAATGTACTTATTAAAATCATGACATACTAAATCAATACGACCAGACAGCAAGTCAAAATTACTGTAAAGTCAAAATGCTGAAGCATCAAAACAAAATTATAAATCAGGATGGAAGAATTAGATCAAATTTCTGAAATAATCTTGACCCAATTTTGTCAAAGCTGAGATTTACTTAACTTATTTAATTATTAGTTAAGTCAAATTTAAGTACATAGTAAACACATAAAATGTATTTCAAACTAACTTTACTGTTTAAAAAGCTGAGGTTTTGTAATTACAATCATGGGATACTGAGTCTCAATTTTAAGATACTAAGTTTAAATCTTGATTTATTAGGTTATATGAAATGTTGACTTAATATCTAATATTTTTTCAGTTGAAAACATCTCCGTACTGATTTAGAACAAAGTTTAGATTTTTTGACTAAAAACTAAAACTAACTAAATCTGTAAAGTCAGCGAAGAAGACACAATACCGGATGTTGCCAGTGTTACTTTCAAAATAAAACATACTATTGTGTAAATTAGGGAAACCAGGGTGCACAGTAAATCATTATTATGCCCATAATTCTGCTTATTATTACCATAACACAGTGGGGAATAAATTCATATTAGATAAATGAGCGACTAAAATCCATCAAGGTGTAGATTTATTTTTTTTTTAGCTTTTTTTCGTTTTTTTAAATCACAAACTTAATTAAAAAACACTGTTGTAATTTGTATTACGTTTAGGTTTTAACTCATTTGAAAAACTGTAAGCGATAAATACACACTTTGACACTTTGAAATATTCAATGCTAATGGAAGAAGAAAAAAATAAAAGTTAGTGTTTGTGTTTTAACGTTTTTTTCGGTCGGTTTTTAGTGATAAACATCAAACTTGAGGCGATTGTTTTTCCATCAGGACCCTGGTCGATAGCAAATAAAAAGCAATACGATAATATTAATAATATAAGAATGTAATATGATAAAATGGTCCACCCACCAGCAGCTCTGCCTCTCATCAGCTGTTGGAGGCAGATATGATGTCATCTATCGCTTCAGTCCCGAGCGGAGAGCCGGAGACATCGGCTGGATCCCCCCCTACTTTCTCTCTCACATTTTTAAAAAGGAACAACAAAACCCCGCTTTTTGTATATTTTTATTCACATACACACTCCTCCGCGTTGTTTCGGAGGAGTCATGCCGCGGAGCTTCCCCACGAAGAGGATGCTGGACGCGGGCCAGCGGTAGGAGCAGCGCCGGCCGGGGATGCTGCTGCTGCCGCCGCTGCTGGTGAACTTGGCTCTCTCCTCCTCCTCCACCAGCCCTCCCCTCCTGCTCCTCCTCCATCAGCTGTAATTAAACCGCCATGGCTCGGGAGTCCTCTCCGTGAGAAGATGGCCCGCTCTCCGCCTCCGTCGCTGACATCAGTCCGCCCTCGCCGTCGCCTCTCCGGCCGTGATGAGAGGAGGGCGCCCGCCGCAGACCGCCACGCTCGCAGGCCCTTTCTGGATCATGTTATCACCTCTTGAGTGACATTTTAATCTGTTGTGGCGGCTCTCTGTTTGCAGATTCACCTCCTGCCAGCATCCACCTCCTCCTCCTCCCGGTACAACAGATCTGTTTCTTTTTTGGACCTGGAGATGGGCCGCGTCCTCCGCCGCAGCTCGCTTCGCCCTGCCGGGATCTGACTCTCATGCTTTCCTCGCCCTTCTTCTTCCCTTCTCTCATAATGGCTCTGTGCTGAGCTTCAGCTGTCCTCTTGGTTGGGGTGCATTTTCCCCCTGGCTTCCCTGGCCTCTCCTCTCCATCCTGCAGAGCTGCTGTCCATGCAGCAGCAGTAGTTTGTTGGTGGAGGTGGAGGTGCAGGAGGGGATGAACAGCCTCCATCCCTCCAGCAGACGCCCGCCCGCCGCTCCTGCTGTCCGCCGTGTGGCCCTGTGACTTCAGAGGCGCGCTGACAACCGTGAAACCTGGAGGGTGGGGGACGTTTGCCTTTCCAGCTCAGGTTTAAACCATGGCCAATGAACCTGTCATCCTTAACGTGTATGATATGGTAAGAGTCAACCAAGCTGCACTCACACTTCTTTTTTTTTTATCCAGTTTTATGTGCTCTGCTTCTCTTCTGTGCTTTAGAATCAGACACCCGCAGAGGAAGTGAATGCACCACCAGAAACAAGCAGGCCCTCCACACACACACCTGTTCTCACATGTGCACTTCACAGCTATTTTAGTGTTGGAAAGAGTTGGGCTCAAATATTACATGAATAAGAGGCAGAAAGCCTGATTATATAAATACACCCCTGTGCATAAATGATTTTCCAGTGTTGACAGATGTTGATTTTGCCACTTAAATTCTGCTCCTGACACTGTTAAATTAAAATACTTTTATTTTGGGATTTGGTGAGCACAGTCACACCCATCTCCAAAGACTGGTAGCTGCTCAGAATATGTGTATTGTGTTATGAAGCCAAATTATGCCAATACAGACAACATTTAAGACTGTTGCTGTATTTGACCTGTGAAAAAAGTTAAATATGAATATAAAAAGATTAGAAAGTCATGAGGACGACAGAAAGTGTACAGGAAAATAAAGATATCATATTGCAACCTTGAATCTGTGAAACAAGAGCTTCCCTCAACCCTCTGACCTCTGTCACTGTGTGTACAGGTCACATGATGTGCACACATACAAACACACACACAAATTCGAGCACTCAGATAAACCCACACACGTTGGTAAAGGACAAGGGTCTTCATTCATTCATTCATTCATTCATTCATTCATTCATGTGCCCACTGCCTGCTCCTCACATACTGTTCTGTGCTGCTCAACAGCCTCCTGTGTGACGATTATGTAACATGTTGCTGGAAATCAGCAAAATTCATCAAAACATTTGTGATGGTGGCGAGTTTATTCATATTGGTAACACATTCAGTGCGTTATTTACAACACACTATGATATAGTTGGAAGTAGATATACCATATATAGATATTATTACATGCCAATAATTATAAGTTCTATCCAGCTGTAAAAAGTTAATGAATGATAAGACAACTGTAATCATATTTAATGATATATGATTATATGATTGATAGAGTGAAGATTTAGAGATGATCATTTAATTATTTTTATTCAGCAAAATGTTTTGAGGCTGAATCCTCCAACAGCTTCTTTTGTTCACTTGAAGTCGAGTCTTTCAACAAGTGTCCTCATCTTGCATCTTTCCAGGCGTGAATCAGCTCACTGCATATTTTGAGAAACTGTAAAAAATGTAAAACCAAACAGAGACAGTGATTTGGGGGACACACTCGAAGCCAGGTGCAGTGTTTGGACTCTCGGCTCTCTCTTGGTGTGTTCAGGCCGTCTCAGGGCCTCAGTGGGGCCCGAAGTGACAGCTGCTCAAACAGCTGATGTAACCCCAGTATGGCTCCTCTGTGCCGGGACTTAACAAGTAACACAGGGGCTGCTGAAGAGGGAGAAAGTGATCACGACGGCCGGAGTCAGGCAGTAAATACTTGCAGAGAATGCAGAGAATCAGATGCGAAAGTGGCGGCGAGATGCGTCTGAGAGTGCATCGAGCGAGGACAGACGATGATGACGAATCAATCAATGTGGAATTGGTGTGACTGGGGGATGTGTGCGGCTGTGCGTGCTGTATCTGCACACAGACTGCACGGATAGTTGCAGCAGTGTCGGCACTTAGCAGGATTTCAGAAAAACAAGAGGGTCGAGGCGCATCGTCAGAGAAGTGTGATTTATGTCAGCCAGATAGTGACAGAAAAAAGCGCCACTACTGCTGCCAGCACTCATTTGTTTATACACTCAAGGGAAAGTCAAATCATTTCATAGTCAGCTTATCACAATTTCATTTCACTTGGAGGAGGAGTTTGTCCATGTAGATTGAAGCTGGTACCAAGATTTCCTCCATTGTTCCATGTACCAAAACTCGAGTTCCCAAAGCGTAGAAGTCGCTGCAAAAACGTGATCATACTCTGTTGACGCAAAGTAAAATGGTGGATATGCTTTTATTGTATCACTCTGAGCCTGGAAACATATTCTATTATTAATAGGTAGGCAGCTGGGGCAGTGTGGATAGCTCTTAGCATGTTTCCTCAGGGGTGTCTAAGGGTGTGGGAGCGTCGGTGGGCGTGGGGTCCGGGCATAAATTACCTCTTGATTGTCTGCAGTGAGGGGCAGCAGGATGGCTCATAGATCACAGGGATCTTTTCTTCTTGAACTCAGTCTAAATATTTGCAGGTTAGATAGATCAGACACTGATTGTGTTATTGTTTATATATCTGACCCATGCAATGGATGCTGGGATGCCACTGCTCAATTATGGTATGTTTATTTAATCAGGCACAAAGTACGGTAAATAAATTATTTAGCAGATATTTTCTCTTGCACACACATTGGGAGCTATTAATGTTCAGTGTCTTGCTGAAGGACACAAGCAACCTTTGGTTAATGTCCCACCAAGTGAGTTTCAACCACTTTGTGAAGTCTAAATGAAGCAAAATGTGTTTTAAAATAACAAAAAAACAACCCAAGAGCTGTCCGAACCCTTAAAATATAAAAGACGACTAACTGTATTAAATGAAACACGTTACTTAAGAGAGTCCACACCTGAAAATATCTACCGTAGCTGTAGATACCATTAATACTGACATAAGATAACTGACATTTTAATAAATCTTGTTGATATTAGACAGATTATTGTTTGTCTGTATTGAGCATAATTTTATTAATTTTGGCTGTATTGGAAACATTTTTAGATTTTATTTGTGTCTTGTTTTGACATTTTGGCATATTTTCTTATATATTCTTATATATTTTCTTTCTTGCCGAGAGGATTTGAAGATCGACACCATGCTCATGTCGAAACATGAAGCTGGGACTGGGAGGTAATTAGCTTAGCTTAGCATAAAGGGTGAAATCAGATGGAAACAGCTAGACTGGCTCTGTCTAAGGTTAAAAAAATATCTGCCTATCAGCACCAATGAACATGTAAAATCTTGTCTGTTTAATCTGTCCAAAAACAAGTGTAAATAGGATAATCCTTGAACAGAACCAAGCTAGCTTTTTTACCCTTTGTTTCCAGTCTTTATGCTAAGCTAACTAGCTGCTTGCAGTCACTTCATATTTACTGGTACTGATCTTCTCATCTAACCCTCTGCAAGAAAGTGAATAAGCAAATAAATGTCAAAGTATTCCTTTAACTGCAAAACAAAAGTGCTTTAGCGAAAGTGCAGTATCACTGTGATTCCCAAATGCTAATATGTTCAAGTATATCTATCATGAATATATATATATATATATATATATATATATATATATATATATATATATATATATATATATATATATATATATATATATATATATATAGGGAACCTCTCCTAGGGAAGTATAATTTATTTAACCAGTATTTTCCTGAGACTGAATGTACTGTGAAGTACTATTTAAGGCTTCAGTATCATCGGTGTTTTCTGTCGAGCCGTTGCAGTGTGTCTTTCCAGAGACAACATGAAATAACTCTTGATATTGATCCTCCCTCCCTCTGCCTCTTCCTCTCTCTCTCTCTCTCTGCAGTACTGGATTAACGAATACACTTCCAATCTGGGTATTGGAGTCTTCCACTCAGGCATTGAGATTTATGGCAGAGGTAAGATCTTTCCTTCCCTTTCCTTTGTGTCTGTGAAACCCATTACAGTTTGTCAGAGCAGAATCACATCAGGCCTTCCTTGGAGCTCACAGGGTTTATATGAGGCTGCTTTCACAGACACAGATGAAGTCCTGGTTTTAAAAATGGAATATGGGGTTGTGCTCCTAATAACATGACCCCGTTTCTCAGGGTTGAGTCACCACTGACTCACTGTGTATTTTGTGTGTGTGGTTTAGAAAAAAGAGGCAGAAAGCAGCGTGAAACTAGATCACTGAAAATTACATTATGCCCTTGCAACCAGAAATATTGGCTCTGTGCACTGTGAAATATGATGACAGTAAAAATACAGTCTTTACTAATGCAGGAAATGATTGCTTTTTATGGAATTTCAGCATTTTATTTACCGCTTGCAGCATTTTTTTTTATAATCACCCCATTAATGTAATTATATTGAATTTCCTGTCAGGTAAAAAAAAACCCTCGAACTCCAAATGTTCTGAGAGCTTTAAAAAACAAAACAGACGTCATAAAATACATTTAAGTTACATTTATTAAATCATGCTGCATATAATCCACCACCTGAACTGAACCTGTGCAAATTACACCACAGTTTTACAAGCTTTAGAAGAGATTATGTTTTTTACTTATGTAGTTGTTTTACTGTTATGACCAAATATCTGTGAGCTTACATTGAGTTTTGAAGGGATTTAATGATTAATCAAAGACTAATTAGAGTTATTTTATAACTCCATAACTGGCAGTGGTGGATATAACTAAATACATTTACTCAAGTACTGTACTCAGGTAAAACTGTGAAGCACTTGTTTACTTCATTTTCTGCAATATACTTCTTTATACTTGTACTCCACTTCATGAAAGTGCCAAATATTGTACTTTTTACTCAACTACGTGTTACTAGTTAGCATGTAGATAAAGGTTTTACATACAAAAAGTATGATCATTATGTGTTGTTATAGACAACACAACCCAACAACATATATAAAGTAAATAAAATGACCTCCACTTGACCAGCTACAACATTAAAATAATGTCAAATTGTCATTGTTAAAGTAACTAAAGCTGTCAGACAAATGTAGTGTAAAAAAAAGTACCATATTTTCCTCTGAGGTGTAGTGGAGAAAAAGTATAAAGCTGCATAAAATGAAAATACTCAAGTAAAGTAGAAGTATGTCAAATTTGTATTTAAGTAGTTATTATGATATGCTTTCCCATATAACTGAAACATCAGTGTGTGTTTGTTGTTTATATTAATTTAATTCAGAAGCTTCACAGTTAACAATTTAAGGCGCTTTATTCAATCTGCTGTGCCTCATTACTATTTTCTGTGATACTTCTGTAAATACAGGGAGGACGAGCCTGTAATTAGCCATGCCTAATGATTTAAGCACAGACTTTCTGTGATTAATTGCCTGCTTCTGTGTAATTACAGTTGTTTTGTGCTTCCGCTGGAGGAGTTAACCTGTGTTTTGCATCTCTGTCCACACAGAATTTGCATACGGGGGCCATCCATACCCTTTCAGTGGCATCTTTGAAATCAACCCCGGCAACGCTGCCGAACTGGGAGAGACATTCAAATTCAAGTGGGTGTGCTCCATTTTAGCATATAATGCACTGTGATGTTGTTAATGTTAACACTAGAGATAAGTGTCCTGTCCTCATATGTATTTTTCTGCTTTCAAACAGGGAGGCCATTGTTTTGGGCACCACAGACTTTACAGAGGAGGACATAGATAAAATCATGGAGGAGCTCGGTAAAGAGTTCAAAGGCAACGCCTACCATCTAATGCACAAAAACTGCAACCACTTCTCCTCCTCGCTGTCTGAGGTCAGTCTGATACTGCTTTTACTGCCAAATGTTTTTTGTTTTCTTTGTTCCTTCCTGTATATATTGTTCAGAAACTATAAGATACAGAACAGTGGTGAGTAACAACTATAAATAAGTGAAAGTTACGTGAAAGTTTGTCCGCAGAAGTACACGTAAAGAGGCTCTCCACCAGTTTCACACATCAAGGTCAGTTTAGTCATCACGAGGAGTTTTACTCAGCCTGTGAAAACACTTGTATAATGTCTCCTAAGAGAGGACGATAACTCTGTTGATGTCATCAGGGTTAGATTAGTTTGGGCTTTGACACCACCACTAATGTTGTCGGTGTCCTACTTTGGTGCAGACTGAAAAATCTCCACAACTACCAAATGGTTTGCCATTAAAGTTGTTACAGAGATCCATGTCGTTCTCTACAGAGCCCCTGAACTTTTTTTTTCTTTTACAATATTGATTTAACAAAAGAGTGAACTAGAAAGAAAAAATATGATGTGACCACTCTGGGGCTCCGTACGTCTCAGGGTGAATTGTAGTAACTGATTTGTTCACTTTTCATCCAGCTGCATCATCATCAGGTTGAAATTTCAGTGTGTCCAGTCAGACCGTTCTAATTGCCAACATAAACATGCTAACATGTTTATAATGACAACAGATATGGACATTAAGCAGGTGAATTTTTTACCATGTTCACCACATTTACTAATTAGCACTAAACACAAGGTACAGCTGAGGCTGATGGGAGGTTTTATAGGTGTTTGATCACAAACAAGCTGCTAGCGTGGCTGTAGACTCCAAAGTGTTATGGAACAAAAGACTCTATAGAGTTGCATGATAGGTAATGCAGGATTTCTTTTTAGCTTCAAGCATTACTTTTTCTTTAACACCTGACTCTTGTGAGACCCTTAACATTAAAAGTGTCTATTACATTGCTAGAATGGCCCATTATTATACACGTATGCATATATATATACTTATGAAAATATGCAACCCATTCAAATAGAATAAATCTGCAAAACCATTATATTCGCTGGTTTAGCTCACTATCTCTAGTCAAAGTGTATTTATTTTTTAATTTCTTACACATTATGTTTCACTTCACATATACTGATGTTTTCCAGTTGCTGTGTGGGCGGGAAATCCCTCGCTGGGTTAACAGACTGGCGTACTTCAGCTCCTGCATCCCCTTCCTGCAGAGCTGCCTGCCCAAGGAGTGGTTAACCCCGGCGGCCCTGCAGAGCCACATCAGCCTCGGCCTCCACAAAGAGGAGCAGAACGAGTCGAGCGATGAGGACCCTTCGTCCCCGTCCGGAGCAGCTGCCACCGGCTCCTCCCACAGTTGTCGCCACACGAGGGTGTGAACGGCCCCCGACATACGCTGACCTCTAGACCTTCCTGCCACCTCTGCTTGTGGCTCACGTGACATTAGTAGGCTTGAACAACCACCTGACCTCATACTGTTTGTCCTCTGAGTAAAGAGGCAGGAAAAGAAGAGCTCCCTCTTCGTGGAAAGAACTGCTGCCAGAGACATCAGACCTACATATGCCCTTCCTGTCCTTTCTACAGGCGACAGGATGACGAACTTTGACCTGAGCCCTGAAATGTGGCTCAGACTCGACAGCAACCACTTGTAGATCTGAAGTTTGTAGTATGTTATTATTAGTCTTTTCCATGAACTTTTAAACCTTGGTCAGCCTTGTTCCCTGCCCTGCCTTCTGAGCTGCTTTTGTAGAATAACCTGATAGACACCTGAGATGACTTATAGCGACATAACCAGGAAACTGCTAATCTGCTCAATTTCAAAAAAGTCCAATAGGTACAATAACCTCTATGTGGCCTTCAGTTGATATCGTTGACCGTTTCTTTGTGCAGATCTTAAGTAGTTGACTTTGGCCATTTTAGAGGGTTAAACGTTTAAAGAGGATTTGACTGTTCCTCGAGTTCAGAACTCGGAAAAATTCTTGCATGTTGAAAGAATTTGACAAAACATCCAAGTAAACGGAGACGCCAAACTTTTGATCATATCATCAAGTATCTCTTCTCTTTTTCCTTTTTTAAAAGAAATGATCTAACCTGGGACTTGTTTTAACCAGTGAACTGGCAGCTAGCTGTCAGTATAACCAGTTCATAAAAAAATCAAGGGCAACTACCGCTCGGTTTAAGTAGTCGCTGTTCATATAGCCTCGGGTAGCCCAGTCACTATCTGTGAACATCTCAGAGACACAAAGAAGAAAGTCAAGCTGCTACACTGACAATTACTGACTTTGTGACCCAGTACAAGTTTTGTCTACGTTTTTATATCCTAACAGTCTTTATATTATAATGGTGCGATAACTTCCAGGCTAGGAAATGTGCATTTACACCCAGTGAATGTTCCTGGGTGATACTGGTCTTATCACCTTTTTCACCATTAAACCAATCAAGACTGAGCTGCCACGAGAGAGAGAAGCTGAAAATCAACAATCTCCTTTTAAAAACAGTAGTCCTTAAAGCAAATGTTTCTACATTTTGAGAAATACGCTTATTCGCTGTCTTTGCCGAGAGCAAGATGAGAAGATTGATACCACTCTCAAATCTGTATGTTAAAGTAAGTCACAGAAAGCATCTGGTTAGCTTAGCTTAGCATAAAGACTGGAAACAGGGGGGAACAGCTAGCCTGACAGTCCGGTGGTAACAAGATCTACCTACCAGCCCTCTGATGCTTTGTTTAAGTAACAATCACCCTGCATCTAGCACTTCACACGGCTTAATTAATGTGGCTTCCTACAGTACTACAGCAGTGTGACCCACAAATAAACACATTTCTTTGTTATTTAATTACCATAAATGGATCAAAAAGATGCCAAAAACTATAAAATCACAAGTACATCATGATGGTGATTTGAAAATGTCAGAATTTCTGCTTTATCAGGTCTTTTCACAAGACAACCAGCAAACAACTTTCAAAGTGCTTCTTCTCTGAATGGAGTTTGAATCAAAAAGTAAAACTGACAGCTGGAATCAGATTACAGACACATATTTTCAGAGCTTACCAGGTCATCCACCTTCTTTGCAATCTCCTCTTTTGTCCAGTCTCTGTATAAATATGAAGTGTCGTAGAGCTCCGGGTGTCTGCAAACAGCTATTTTAATGTTTTTTTGTTTTTTTTAATCAGGATGTCAGGATGTAATTTCTTTCATCCAGGGGGAACTTGCATTTGTTCGTGTTCTTGCACTGACTTACCATTTAACACACTTTTTGTTGAATCTGTGTAAAACCAAAGTGTTACAACATCAATCCGACATTTTCCAGAGGTTAAAGACATTTTTTACACATTTTTCGTGAGGATTACAGAAATGAGATTAAACATTTAAATTAATAATCTTTAGAGGAGCTGGCGAGGGTTAAAATTGAATTTATTTAACCTCTAGACAGACCAAGGGTCGCTGTTTCCTGTTTAATGTTTTTATGCCACGCTAAGCTTCCTGGAGCTTCATATTTAGCCCACAGGATTAAGATCGGTATCAGTCACCTCATCAAACACTCAGCAGCCAGTCAGTGTGTTTCCCAGGCTGTCAAACTATTCCTTTAAGGCCAGTTTTATGTTTGATTTATTTCAACTGTGAACTGAACTGTGACATGTTTACAGACACAGAGCATTTTAATGATATTAAACAAAGCTTTTTAAGAAGTTATCTAAGGTTGTGTTCTCATAAAGGGAAAATATGATGTCATAAAGTTATTTGTAATCATTCTGGTTTTGGCCTACACACAGGCAAACAACCCTGTTAATCACATTTCCCCCCCTCTGATACTGATGACGGTGGTGATTATAATGATGATAATGATGATGAATAACATCGGCTCCTTGTAGTGTTACTCATTTTAACTCATGCTGCTAGCTTTTTTTTAAATGCAAAAGCTCAGTGAACCAGGCCACATGTGATTTTAATCTTTTCCCATCCTTCCTGCTGCAGTGTGTTAACGGACCCTCTCTCAGGAAGGAAACCACAGGACTTGTAACAGTGACAGTCATTTCATTCCCACTGAACACCTTGGGGTTGAAAGTGCAAATTAGTCATTTGACTTCCTCTTCATCTTCTTAAATAAGCTATATTCTTATTTATTTTTGATGTAGTCTTACATTTCACCAAGTGTATTGTGTTCAGATTTGTTGGTATATTTTGAGTTGACAGGAGCTGTACAGTGATCAGTATTCCATGCTCAAAAGTCTTTCTACAGAACAGACCAGACAGGTATTTTTTTCTATTGTACTGTGTCAACCTTAACCTTGTATTTCCTTTTCCTAACCCAAGACAATTCAAGAATGATGATATAGTACTAGAATAAAGAAACAGAATAACAAAGAAATGTTTGGCTTCTTCTTCCTCTTTGACCATACATACTTTCAAACCACTAATTAGAATTTTTAACAAGTTTTATCCCGTGATTAAGGAGTTGTATTAGGGCGTGAGCAGACTGTTTCTACGGTTCGTTTGATTTATCAGCTATCTGACTTCACTTTCACTTGATAGGCCAAGAAACAAACATTTGATCAAAATCCCTAAAGATAATTACACACACAAATCAACCAGGGTGATATAAACTAATCACAGATGTACAATATGATTGTCAGTGGATATGCTGGCCAATCACTAACAAGAACTCACAGTAGAGAAATGCCAAAGATTTATTTATAGTTGTTTCAAAACATTGTCAGTTTAATTTTCAACTATAAAATCCCTGGCTATGAACACATCTTTGTCCCAGTCTTTAAAAAAAACAAATGTGGTTGAGTCTTATCAAAGATTTCCATTTATGTTTTGTATTTATGTATCAATATCTGATTTTTTAAAAAGCAGTCACTGCCTCAAAAATTCAGTTTCAGCTGGGGTGTATACCTAAAGTATCCCGTCAGTGAAGACCACTTGTGGAAGAAGCAGTTGGACAGGAGTTGTGCATTGCTCTCATGGCACATAAAGAAAAATGAACATTCATACAGCAGACAGACGTGCATAAAACAATAACATTTTTAGGTCATAAGACAACAGTGTAATGGTGCACAGTGCAAAAGGTGCTGACATAAATTATTACTGTTGCTTAATATACATGAGATAAGTGGATATGACCCCATAAAACAGTGCCTGTTGATTTGAATGATAATAATTACACAATTTAAACAATAAAATATGTGTATTTAAACAATGTGAATATATAATTTATGTTTGTGTTACAGAGTAATAATACTAAATATAAACTTGTCTTATCTTATGCTATATTTTCTGCATAATACCCACCCACCGCTTGTATATAAGCTACCTGTTGCAATAATCATATTTATTTCAGCTTCCTTTACTCTTCATCGTGGCACTGTTTATTTATATTTTTTTGTCCAGCTTATATGTGTTATATGTGTTCACAAACCTGACCAATAAATCTGATTCTGATATTGATTTGTTGATCATATTTGAATAATTTTAACCTGCAGATTAAGTAGAAGAGTTTAAGTATATGGTAGAGTCTTTATTATCATATAAATATAAAACCTAACAAGCTAACATACTATAAATAGATAAACAATTATATGAAATATAATATATATATTTATATTTATCGTTACCATACAAGTTGCTTACGTGCAAAGTAAACTCTGAGATGGGCTGCCAAATCCGTTCATTATCCCTCTTACCATTCAGAGAAGATTCGTTTGCTTTCTTCATAATTAAAAAAACACTGAATACGGAGGAGCTGATGTTTATTTAACTATAACATGAATATACAGTCACTGCAGTACTTTTCTGAGCGAATAAAGGGAAAAGTTGTCGCCTTAATCAAGGTAAGTATTATATCCGGCGGTCTACAACCAACCTGGCAACGTAAAGGCAGCAGCGTTTCCGGTTCCCTGCTCTTTGGACTCGACGCCATTTTGATAAGGTGGAGCAGAAGCAACGACGATCTAGCGACGGAAAAAGCCAAGACGGAGCCGATCTAAGAAAGAAAACAGGTCAGAATCTGGTCAAATTCACTTGAAATAATTGTATTAACGGAATCATTGTATTTAAAAAAAACAGAGAGCTCTGGCTAGTGAGTTTTGTGGTTTTAATTAGCCACCGTTAGCTCAAACCAGCTAACCGGAGTCGACCTCGAGGTAACTTTTGTGGGCGCACCGAAAGAGAAACTGTTTTAAACACAGATATCTGCTTTAGTTTCATGCTAGACAGTCGCATTAGGATGGTAAAATGAAGTAAACCATTTGTCAGCAGCTGTATTATATTATCTTTGACAAAGAGCGTATTTAATTAGCACATTGTGTCCTCGTAGTGAAGGGCTGAAATGCTAAAGTTGGGCCCAAGAGAAGGTTTGACTATTAGCTTGTTTTTTCACTAAATATACTTCTGGAGTCATTTAATGCTACTTTAAAAATACGATCAAAGAAATCTTCGTTTTAGCGGGAATCGTTGTGGAGCTCTTGTATTAAGTTTAGTTTCGTCCGCATAATAAACTGGGGACTGCGGGGGGTTGTTAGCTTACGTCTGTGGGATGTGCTTGTGCGAATAATATACCTTTTGTAAGTAAATGACTACACAAACTGGTTCGACCAGGGCTTGAGTATCATATGGCTTTAATTCTGCTCAGGTTCACTTCAGTCTAGACATGGCTGAGATTATTCTTAATGTAAATTTTTACCTTTTTAATAGGAAGTGGTGCCACACAAATTCAAACATCATGAACATAGCACTCGTCAACCTGTCTGTATTTCTCATTAGTAATAGGCCTATTACTAATTAAACGCAGATTATAACTGGAAGTGCTGTGAAATGTCAAAAATTAACTCTTGGCTGAGTGAAGGCAGGTTGCTCACCTCGAAATGCAAAACATTAAGCTGTTTTTCTACACTTTTCCTCACAGTCTGGGTTAATGTTTACTAAATAGTGTGTTTCTCCATTTCAGCGGATAACAATGAGTGGTTGTCGTGTCTTCATCGGCCGTTTGAGCCCACATGCCAGAGAAAGAGATGTGGAGAAGTTTTTCAAGGGATATGGACGCATTCGGGAAATCAACTTGAAGAATGGATTTGGATTTGTGGTGAGTGTGACTGACCATTTTGTGTGAATTATGGGTTTGAGGTCGTGTCTTGTTTTTCACGCCCAAGAAAATCAACTGGCAATGGACACAGCTAATTACCGATAGCCAATGCATTTGTCCTCTCACCCAACCCTCCTGACCATTTTTGTATGAATTGTGAGTTCTAAGTCGTGTCCTGTGTCATCTTTTGAAATTGTTTTGTTTCCTCCTTTCAGGAATTTGATGACCACAGAGATGCAGATGACGCTGTGTATGAACTGAATGGCAAAGAATTGTGCAGTGAAAGGTAATAGTCTAATCTGAGATGGTTTCTTTGTGTTCTGAGTCCCTGAGTTCAGACGGACTACTGTATTTATTGCATTACAGCATTTAATGACCATCACAGGAAGCTAATGCCGATGTTCACCATCCCCCAGTACATATTTTGGTTACACCCCAAACACAACACCTTTAACTTCCAGATTGAGTTTTACTTTAGTCACCAACTTGTGTGCTGTCTGAGTCCTGGCAGTTGATTAATTGACACTGTTGTTGTTGATTTACTATTATGCATATTTGCCCTAGAAAATCCAGTAAATGATTTATGTTAAGTCAGCTCACTCAGGATAATACATAAATATATACATTTTTTCGACTTGTCCTCCCTCAGACATATTTTTAACATTTAATTTGTTTCATTTTAATAAATTCTCATCTGTCTTTTCAGGGTCACTATCGAGCACGCTCGCTCCAGGAGAGGAAGAGGTGGAGGCCCTGGGATGGGACGTTTTAGTGGCGGCGGTGGTGGCGGTGGCTATCGTCCATCTCGCAGCATGGGATCCAGGTACACTTGCCTCATAATATCTTCCTGAAATCAAGGCGAAGTAGTTAGTTAAAGCTTCTTATTTATTTTCAGTAAGAGTTTTTGTAATATTCCCAGTACATTAAAAGCCATATTTGCCCAGATTTTGGACTTTCAGTCTCTAAAGATGTTCACAGGCAATTAAATCTTGTGTCTGGTGTACAGCTGTCATGAGAAATCATTGTCAGTCAATTAAAATGATAAAGAATTAGGAGAGACACAGTCACAGCCAAATAAAGTAGCAGGTTAAACATAAACCTAGTTTATTTTACTCACCTTTTGTTTCTGATTTGTCATCATACATTTAATTGGATTTTTAAAGAGTGTATTTCTGCTTTTAGTTGATGTGGGTGTGCCAAAATTAATATTCCATTCAAGTGGCAGACATGTACAAAAAGATGTTTGATTTTAATTCTTTGAAGTGAAATGAAGATAAAATCAAGCCATTAATGCGAACCTGTTATTCCACCTCTGAGTCAAATTCAAATATTGACACAGCTCTGAGTCTGGCGAAGAGCAAATAAAACAGTGAACATGAATAGGGCTCTGCGATGGGACCAAAACCTCCTCTCCTGATATAGGTCATTTCATATCCAGACAGCAGCACATTTCCCAGTCCTTTTTTGTTTTTATTGGCTCTCTTGCATGACGTACACTTTAGCACTAAAGTGATGGTTTTCTGTAACCTCAATGAATAAATAATATGATATAAAATGACCACAAATAAAATTGGCGGCATAATTTGTTCAGTGTCACGTTTACTTTCCTATGTGTTTGTTTGTGTTTCCCTGCTGCGTCCGTGTTGTGTGGGAGGACACAAGCGTCGTCCAAATGACCTTAAAGAGAGTGATTTGCAACACAGTGAAATAAACAATAGAGCATAATATGAAACGATAGACGTTTTTCTATCCTCACACAGTGTGTATCGTATGGCACAGCTCTATAAAGTAGAACTGGCTGATGTGATAATAAATTCAGAAAGCTCCTTTTTTTAATTACAGAAAATGTCGTATTAAAGTCTTTTTTTTTTCGTCTTGTGTTGACCGGACAGGTATGGACCTCCTGTGAGGACAGAGCACAGGCTCATCGTGGAGAACCTCTCTTCACAGATTAGCTGGCAGGTAAGAGACGACTAACTTTCTAACTAACTTTCTTATGTATGTTACACATCTTAACACAGGCTTTTAAAATGTTATACATCATCCTGTAATTACTTTTTTTTTTTTTTTTGAAGGAGCAGCATTTATTTGATCGGGCTGGACTAATTTGTCTCCAGTGTGATTAAATAAAAAAAAAGCAATAGTTAATTGATCAATTACAACATTTTTTTTGTTGTTGTTGTTTCCATCTACATTTTTTTCCAGACACAAGTTACTGCTGCTGATGGGCATTTTAACCAAAACTTTTAATTGTTTTTTTTAACAGCTGCTCTGATCTGGTTTCCTTTATATCAGAGGTGAATGCACACCCTCCACGGAGGTGTCAGAAGTGTGTAGCGCCCTCTCCTGGTTGTTTTTCTGAATAGTGTCCATTTGGTGCCTCTCCTTACATGCAGTTGCCGCCGGTCTAAAGTCTTGGCTGGGCCCCGTAGCGGGTGAAAGTGGTCTAGCGCAGGATACGGTAGCCTTAGGAGGTCCGTAGCCACAGTCTGGAGGTTCTGGCATCCCCGACTGCTGTAACCCCCCTCAAATCCACGGTTCCTACACTCGCCCCGTTTGGGTCTTTTTCTGTTGCTGATGGAGCTGGGGGGGGTGTTGAGTCGGGCGCACACCCCTCCCCCTACTTGCTCTCTGGTGGTTCCTTACTTGTGGAGGCCGGATGCTGAGTCAAGGCCGAGGTCGTTTCTCAAGGGCTTAACACTGCATTGGTTCCCATTTGCTATTTGGACAAGTGGCTCTATGCTAATATCTTCCTGGGTATGGAGCGGTAAGTAGCATAAAACTCATGTGATTGGGTTTCTTCAGGGTCGGGTGGTAACGGGGTTTAGAGTTACAGTCTCAAACCGGAAGGGACACTTTTACTTTGTAAATACTTTATGGCTTTTGAGCCAAATATTTTTTATAGCTCACATAAACATCAAGAAACTATATTAGATATTTGTCTTCTTACCTAAAGTGCAGTTCACAACCAACCACCAATAAATACACAGGTTCATCTCAGATACTCACACACAAGATCCAACATTAACTTGTATGCAAACATGCATCAAGTTTGGACCTTAAACACATTGAAACCCTTACTGTTGGTTACCTGTCAGGCGTCTCATTGTGGAGATGAATTTGTGTTTTCCTGACGAGCTAAAAGAAATAAAAGCAAATTCATGGCACCAATTAATGTGACTGAAAACCAGTTTGAGTAAAGAACACTTGTCCACAAAAAACCTCTTCAGTGGCTCTTTTCTTTACATGCCCACTGAATGGGAGCTTATCACAAAGTGACAAAAGTCAGCGTTAGAAAAGTTTGAGTGTGTGCTGGTGTCTTGCTGCCTGCTCACTTCTCTCCCTCCAGGTCTGAAAAGGCTCTCACTGACCCCTCGTGTTTTGATCTATGTCACTAATCATGCATCGTGCTTTGACACAGGACCTGAAAGACCTGATGAGAAAAGCAGGTGAAGTTACCTTTGTGGACGCTCACAGACCAAACAAAAATGAAGGGTGAGTTTCTCCTCAGTGCTTTGAATCTCTCAAATGATCTTTATATTCAGTGTGGTCCTGACGAGTGTTTCTGCTTTAATCAAGGGTGGTCGAGTTCGCCTCTCGCAGCGACATGAAGAACGCCATCTCCAAGCTTGATGGGACAGAGCTGAATGGACGGAAGCTGAAGATCTTTGAGGACAGAAGGTGAGGGTTATTTTTCTCAAAAACTTCTGTTACAGCTGCACTCCATGTTTGTTTACATTGTAGCAGGAGAAAAGATATCTAGTTATGTAAAAGAAGCCTGTAACATCAGTAAACTGAACAACTCAACACATGTTAGCTTCTATGTTTCACATCCATTTTCTTGCTCAGAGAATTAGAAGAGAAGTATGAAGCTATTGCCAGCAGACACTAAGCTTAGTGTATAAACAGGAAGCAGGGGAAAAAGCTCAGCCAGATTCTGTTCAGATGACGAAAAGAGAGCCACCCACAGCACACAACTTTTTTTTTTGATATTATGTTTTTCAGGGGATGTCATTTATTAATTAGTGAGCTTTAAAGGTGTTGATAGAAGGGGTTTTTCACATTTGGACAGAGCCACGCCTGCTGTTTTGCCTGTTTCAGACTTTGTAATTCAACCTTGTGATTGCAGAAGTACTGAGACAAGTATTTGACAGATCTGTGAATTTCAGACTCTTATTTTGACATTTTGCTCCTGCCCAGTGTAGTTAAAAACTCATGTCATGTTGTTGTTTGTAGTATCATTGATGAACATAGTGAAGTTGTGTAACTCCACAGGATGAGTCCTAACAATGACTTCTCTCTTCCAACAGTCGCAGCAAGAGCCGCTCCCGTTCCCGCAGCTACTCCCGCTCAAAGAGCCGTTCCAGGAGCCGCAACCGCTCCAGGAGTCGCTCCAGGTCCGCCAGCCGCACCCCTGAGCGGAGGTCGTCAGGAGGGGGCAAGGTCCGGCGCCAGATCCCCCTCCAGGTCCAAGTCCCGCTCCAAGTCCCGCTCCAGGTCTCGCTCACGGTCGCCCGCCCCCGCTCAGAACAAGCAGTCGCGCTCTCGCTCCCGCTCTCGTTCCCGTTCACGCTCTCGTTCCCGCTCGCGCTCCCGCTCAGCTTCAGCAGACAGCAAACACTGAGATTAATTCACATGTAGGCCGTAAAATAGACTGATAGCTCTCCATAGGCCTGAGTGGTGGCATATGATTTTCTATTTTAATGAATGGGAGGAATTTGCCTTTCACAATAAGATCATTAGTGTGCCCACATTGGCAATGATTTTTTTGTTCTTTGTGTTTTTTTTTTTTTTTTTAAAATGTGCTTCCACAGAAAAAAATGTTTTCCTTTACTTCATGAGCCTCCCTTCATATTTTGATTTTGAACTGATCAGAGATGTGTCACAGTCCTGCAGCCGATCTGTCTGCCATGTTACGATTCCATCCACTCCCCTGTGCTCAGAGCAGTTCAAGTTTTGGTGTGAACGTCTTCGTTCCTCAAAATGTCGAGTATGTTTTTGTCTGTAACATGAGCTCCTGGCATCGCTGTCAAACTGTGACTCTCCTTATGGTGAGCCTCTGTAACAGGCACCTCTACATGTGTTGCATTCACTGCCCTGATATGTGAACATGAAAATGCACACATCTCATTTGGTAGTTTATTTCAGCTTTCTTGTGTAATAATGTTGGAATCTGGCATGTGTGTTTTTGTTTTTTTTCCTTTTTTAACACTGCTGTATCAGGACCTTGTCTCGTGTTAGTGATTCATTTTCTTTTATTTTCTTTATCTCCAGCCTCGGTCTGTGGGGTGTTGTGGGTCTAAAACACAAGTGTGTCAATTTCAGCAGGAAGACATGTCTCAGATAAATGTATTAATTTGATACTAATAAAACAGTCACTGCTTGTTATCTTTTTTTTATATATATATATATATCTTTTTTGGGAATGTGAGTCGATAGACTCTCCCACATATGGAATTAAGTCTGCAGTTTTACCTAATAAAGCTTTCACAAACTGATAAACCTGTCCTGCAATGATTATGGCACAAATGTTAAAACTCAAAATACAAACAAAGTTCTCATATATACAGTTGCTCTGCTTGAATCTAAGTATAAAAAAATAATGGATGTCATATTATATTTTACCTTAAAGTGGTATATTTCTGTATTCATCTTTATTTTTTATCAAATTAAATGGGAACTTTAAAAGAAAGTTTAATGGTAATAGGAAAACAAAAGGCTACTTTGAAATCATGCAGCTAATTACTGCACGCTGGAAAAAGGTTGACCACAGCAAAGCTACCCAAAGGAGAAATCTAGTTTATTTACGTGAAAAAAGTACAAATTTACTATGAACAGGTCATCACTTGAATATAAGCAGAATAAGGGAAATACTCAAGGAAAGAACCTCAAAATTGTATTTGAGTACAGTACTTGACTAGTTTAACAAAATAATAGCTCATCTTGGGGTAAAATACAACAATTAGACAGGACCTTAATTTATCACACATCTGGGTATCAATTAAGTTTAACCTATAATAATACACTATAATTTATTTGTTGATGAATATGTTGTATTATTAATTTAACTCACAAAGCAACTAGTAACTAACTTTGTTAACTCCCTATATAAATTTAGTGGAAGAAAAAGTACAATATTTGCCTCTGAAATTAATAATTGTACAAATTGAGCCAGAAAGGGGAAATACTCAAGTAAAGTACAAAATTGTACTTAAGTATAGTACAGTACTTCTGTAAATATATTTAATGAATTTACACTACCGTCCAATAAAGAAAAGCAAAACGTTAGAAACACATTAAAAGGGCAAAAAAAAGTCATTAAAGTACTTCAACACTGCAGAGATGAGTGCAGATGAAGCAGCATCATCATCATCACTGCTCAACAACAACAACAACAACAGGGAGCAGAGCTGACCCGACCCGGTTATAGTAAAGGAGCCGTCAACAACACATCCAGAGACACGGTGAGGAACGAAAAACAGGTGAAAAACTGACTAAATTAATGTGGAATAATTACATCGACTGACTTATGGTTTTTTTAAAATCAAATAATTGTGGAGCTCTTAATAGTAAATTATGTGTGTGTGTCTGATGCTAAAGCTAATGCTAGGCTAACTGTGGCACCGAAACCAAACTGTTTTTAACACGGACAGTTGATTTAATTTCATTTTAGACAGCCACATTGGGATGGTAAAATGGCAGAAAGTCACTTTTCATCTGCTGTATTTTATATTTTCGATGACGCGTGTTTTTTAAGAGAGATTTAAACGGCAGCTAACCTCGCTAGCATCGTAGCATCCACGGTGTGTTCTCATAGTGAATGTTAGCATGCTAAAGTTGGGCCTGACAAGAGGTTTGACTATTTGGATGTTTTTCCACAAAAAAAAAATACTGCTGCAGTCATTTAATGTTTCTTTATACAGTTTTTTAGAAAGGTGGATAATTAACTTAATGCTACTTTTTTCAGACTGCAGTTTGTTCCGCTGTTAAATTGTATTTTTTGTGTTGTTTACTTTAGTAAAAGTACTTAGTATATGGCTCTTTTCATAATAACTATATTATATTATTGGATTATAATTATTATTGCACTAAATTGATCATAACTTCAATGTGGCAGCTGATAAAGATGGAGCAAATTTCAACAACTTTATCTTCTGAGTACCTTGTGAATCTTCCCTCCATAGATTAATGAAGTTTTATCTTAATCTATAATATTATATTCTAATTTTATTAGTTGATTGTCTTATGCATAAGTAATCTAAATCTGCACACAATAATTTGGAATGAATTTAATTAACTCCCAATATAAATGCAGTGGATTAAAAAGTACAGTATTTGCCTCTGAAATGTAATTGTAGTAGTATAGTACAATGCTTTTGTCAATAAGGGAAGGCAAAATGTCAAACACATCTTACAAAGAATCAACATCTCTGTAAAACTTAATATGAAAACATTAAAAGCTTCACGTAGGCAGGAATCGTTGTGGAGCTTTTGAATTAAATTTAGTTCAGCATGGTACATTGTATAAACTGGGGGCTGAGTGCATGAATAATGAACATAATGAACTTGACCTAAGAAAAGTCAACATACTGATCTCCAAATGTCAAATATTAAGCTGTTTTTACCCCACCTTTCCTCCCAGGCTGGTTTAATGTTTACTAAATATTGTGTTTCTCCATTTCAGCAGATAAGAATGAGTGGCTGTCGCGTCTTCATCGGCCGTTTGAGCCCTCACGCCAGAGAGAGAGACGTGGAGAAGTTTTTCAAGGGATATGGACGGATTCGTGAAATCAACTTGAAGAATGGATTTGGATTTGTGGTGAGTGTGATTGACCACCGGGGTTAAGCAATATATTGGCCAATCAGCAACGGTCTCCCACTCCCGACATACCATCTTCAGCTAATGATAATAGACCTCGTTGAGTGAGGGAAAATGCACAAATAAATCAACTGGTGATGGACTCAGCCAGTCGCCGATAGCCAATGTATTCATCCTATTGCCCAACCCTACTGACCATTTTTGTCTGAATTATGAGTTCTAAGTCATGTCCTGTTTTTTGTCTTTTCAAAATGACTTTTTGTTTCCTCCTTTCAGGAATTTGATGACCACAGAGATGCAGATGATGCTGTGTATGAGCTGAATGGCAAAGAACTGTGCAGTGAAAGGTGATAATCTAAGCTGAGATGGTTTCTTTGAGTCCCTGAGTTCAGACAGACTATTTTATTCATTGTATTATAGCATTTAATTAACCATCACAGTAAGATAATGCCCATGTTCACCCCCTCCAGTACATTTTACTTGACATTTATGTAATCAAACATTCCACATACTTATAACATATCAAGTCTTCCTGGCTGTTTTGTCTTTCCTCCTTCCTCCGTAGTTATCTAATTTATTTCTGTGAGAGACTAAACATAGAGGGTTGATGATTTTAAGGCCTTCCTCAAACCAAGGCCAAACTTACATGCACAGGAAAGTAGACAAGACACACAGCTGTCATAGTTAATGTATAAAGTATAAAAACAGGAACAACATTAGCAGTAAATAGGAACTTATCTTTACAACATTTTTTGGCTACTTCTCAAACTTGTGTACTAACTTTGGTGTAACTCCTTTAACTACTTTTTTGAGAAACTAGGAAGTATAACTTTGAATGAATATAGATGATGTGATGAAGTTGAGGCAGAGGTTGTAAGAAAATAATCAAGTTCTGCGATAATGGGAGCCTGTTCTTATACAGCAGTCGAACATTGCAGTTATTTGTGCTATTAAGTTTTCATTTAGCCTGTGTGAAAAGTCCTGGCAGTTGTTTCTTTATTCACCGTTGATGCTTCAGCTCTGGCTTTTGTCTCTAAATGGCATCATCAGGAAACTGAAACAGGTTTTTGGTTTCCTGTAAAGCAGGAGAGTGTTGATGTTGATTTAGCATATTGCCCCCTAATAAAACCAAGGTAATCCAATAAATGATTTAATTTAAGGCGGCTATAACTACATAAACTATGTATCTATCATAGACTTCTAATCAGCAACCTACATTTCCTCCCTCATACATTTGTTTTATCTTAATAATGTCTCATCTGTCTTTTCAGGGTCACTATCGAGCACGCTCGCTCCAGAAGAGGAAGAGGTGGAGGCCCTGGGATGGGACGTTTTAGTGGCGGTGGCGGCGGCTATCGTCCATCTCGTAGCATGGGATCCAGGTACACTTGCCTCATAATGTCTAAATCCTGTTGCTGTTTCAGTCAGTTTCAGTCTCTAAAGATGCTCACATACAGTGAAATTTTGTCTGATGTAGCGCTGTCATGAGAAAACATTGTTTAATTGTTGCTTCATCTGTCAATTAAAATTATAAAAGATCAATTTTACATCCAAATAAAGTAGCAGGATAAACATAAACATAGTTAATTTTACGCATCATTTGTCTCTGATTAGTAGGACTACCCGAAATACCATTTTCTTCTTCTTTTTTTTTATGTGGTGGTGCCAATAATGCCAGATGTTTGACTCTTTTGAGTAGCATAAATAAAGGTGTAATCAAGTCATAAACATGAACCTGTTATTCTACCTCTGTATCAAATTCAAATATTGGCACATCTCTTACACCTGGAACGCACAGGAGGTGGAAGCACTTTGATATTAAAGTTCTGAAGCGAGCAGCAGCCTAGCTGTTCACACCAGAAACATGTTCTCCACACCAGACAACAAGAAATTCTGAATGGCCACAGTATAGACAAAATGTTCAGTGATATAAAAAACAATAATAATGTGTTTGTTTATCCAGTAATCAGTGTCAGCCTCTGAACAGCCCAGTTGGTTCACATGGACACTGATAGGAAGCAGGAAACGTTTTGGGGTATTTCCACCTACTGCGTGTCCTCGACATCCAGGCTGATCAAGAGTAAATGAAGCTGAACTTACTGCTGCGAGAGTAAATTTGGAAAATGTCGTATTAAAGTCCCTATTTTTTTTCTTTTTTGTTGACCGGACAGGTATGGACCTCCTGTGAGGACAGAGCACAGGCTCATCGTGGAGAACCTCTCTTCACGGACAAGCTGGCAGGTAAGAGATCACTAAACTTTCTAATGTATGTTATGACACATGATTTAAAAAAAATATATACATCACGCTGTGATTAATTTTCTTTTGTTTTTAAGAAGCAGCTTTCATTTGATCAGCCCGGACCAATTAGTTTCCAGTGAGATTAAGTTAAAAAATCTAGAGTTAATTATTCAATGACAACAGAAAGCACGCTGTGTGTTTTTTTTTTTTCTTGTTTTCTTGTTGTTTACCTCCATCTACATTTTTTCCAGACAAAAGCACAAGTTACTGCTGCTGATGGGCATACTAACCTAAACTTTGAATTGTTTTTTAAACAGCTGCTCTGATCTGGTTTCCTTTTATATTAGAGGTGAATGCACACCCTCCACGGAGGTGTGTAGCGCCCTCTCCTGGTTGTTTTTCTGAATAGTGTCCATTTGGTGCCTCTCCTTACACGCAGTTGCCGCCGGTCTAAAGTCTTGGCTGGGCCCCGTAGCGGGTGAAAGTGGTCTAGCGCAGGATACGGTAGCCTTAGGAGGTCCGTAGCCACAGTCTGGAGGTTCTGGCATCCCCGACTGCTGTAACCCCCCTCAAATCCACGGTCCCTACACTCGCCCCGTTTGGGTCTTTTTCTGTTGCTGATGGAGCTGGGGGGGGTGTTGAGTCGGGCGCACACCCCTCCCCCTACTTGCTCTCTGGTGGTTCCTTACTTGTGGAGGCCGGATGCTGAGTCAAGGCCGAGGTCGTTTCTCAAGGGCTTAACACTGCATTGGTTCCCATTTGCTATTTGGACAAGTGGCTCTATGCTAATATCTTCCTGGGTATGGAGCGGTAAGTAGCATAAAACTCATGTGATTGGGTTTCTTCAGGGTCGGGTGGTAAAGGGGTTTAGAGTTACAGTCTCAAACCGGAAGGGACACTTTTACTTTGTAAATACTTTATGGCTTTTGAGCCAAATATTTTTTATAGCTCACATAAACATCAAGAAACTATATTAGATATTTGTCTTCTTACCTAAAGTGCAGTTCACAACCAACCACCAATAAATACACAGGTTCATCTCAGATACTCACACACAAGATCCAAGTCTTGCATCAAGTATGGACCTTAAACACATTGAAACCCTTACTGTTGGTTACCTGTCAGGTGTCTCATTGTGGAGATGAATTTGTGTTTTCCTGACGAGCTAAAAGAAATAAAAGCAAATTCATGGCACCAATTAATGTGACTGAAAACCAGTTTGAGTAAAGAACACTTGTCCACAAAAAACCTCTTCAGTGGCTCTTTTCTTTACATGCCCACTGAATGGGAGCTTATCACAAAGTGACAAAAGTCAGCGTTAGAAAAGTTTGAGTGTGTGCTGGTGTCTTGCTGCCTGCTCACTTCTCTCCCTCCAGGTCTGAAAAGGCATCAGTGGCACCTTTTTTTTTTTCATTCAGTGTCACTAATCATGCATCATGCTTTGACACAGGACCTGAAAGACCTGATGAGAAAAGCAGGTGAAGTTACCTTTGTGGACGCTCACAGACCAAACAAAAATGAAGGGTGAGTTTCTCCTCAGTGCTTTGAATCTCTCAAATGATCTTTATATTCAGTGTGGTCCTGACGAGTGTTTCTGCTTTAATCCAGGGTGGTCGAGTTTGCCTCCCGCAGCGACATGAAGAACGCCATCTCCAAGCTTGATGGGACAGAGCTGAATGGACGCAAGCTGAAGATCTTTGAGGACAGCAGAAGGTTAGATGTTTTGTTTTTCTTGAAGACGAGTAATCGCTTACTTCCCACAGGTTTTTTTTTCTTTCTGAAGTAATTAACTTACATTAGGCCTCAATAATCTCCACCATCTTCCTCCAAGCATGACTTTTCCTGCCATTTTTGTTATTGAGAGAGCCGTATCAAACGTTTCAGTACAACAGCCGTAGTGAGTTTCTATGATCTGAACGTTACTGTGTTATTTTTTTCTCACCCATTTTGCTGCAAATCCTGCATTACTGTGCTGTGATTGGATAGTACCCATTGTTGAGATGCTTTTTTGTGATTGGATGCAGCTCCAATGGTTGACTATGGAAAGAGAGAGCACTGAGCTGATGCTGGACTGGGTCACTGAGAGAGATTTCATTTTTGGATGAGTCCAGTCTCCAGTGCATCATTCAGTTGCTCTTAACTCCCTACCCAGGATCATCTCTTCAATGATGGCGTAATTGTCGTTAAACTGTCATGTCGTTGTTTGTAGTATCATTGATGAACATAGTGAAGTTGTGTAACTCCACAGGATGAACAATGACTTCTCTCTTCCAACAGTCGCAGCAAGAGCCGCTCCCGTTCCCGCAGCTACTCCCGCTCAAAGAGCCGTTCCAGGAGCCGCAACCGCTCCAGGAGTCGCTCCAGGTCCGCCAGCCGCACCCCTGAGCGGAGGTCGTCAGGAGGGGGCAAGGTCGGCGCCAGATCCCCCTCCAGGTCCAAGTCCCGCTCCAAGTCCCGCTCCAGGTCTCGCTCACGGTCGCCCGCCCCCGCTCAGAACAAGCAGTCTCGCTCCCGCTCTCGTTCCCGTTCACGCTCTCGTTCCCGCTCGCGCTCCCGCTCAGCTTCAGCAGACAGCAAACACTGAGATTAATTCACATGTAGGCCGTAAAATAGACTGATAGCTCTCCATAGGCCTGAGTGGTGGCATATGATTTTCTATTTTAATGAACGGGAGGAAATTGCCTTTCACAATAAGATCATTAATGTGCCCACATTGGTTTTGATATCTCTTTTTTTGTTCTTTTTGATAGTTTTGATGTGCTTCCACAGATAAAAGATTTTTGTTTTCCTTTACTTCATGAGCCTCCCTTCATATTTTGATGAACTGATCAGTGATGTGTCAGTCCTGCAGCCGATCTGTCTGCCATGTTACGATTCCATCCACTCCCCTGTGCTCAGAGCAGTTCAAGTTTTGGTGTGAACGTCTTCGTTCCTCAAAATGTCGAGTACGTTTTTGTCTGTAATGTGAGCTCCTGGCATCGCCGTCAAACTGTGACTCTGCTTGTGGTGAGGCTTTCTTGTGTAATAATGTTGGAATCTGGCATATGTCAGTTGCTGTATCAGGACCTTGTCTCGTGTTAGTGATTCATTTTCTTTTATTTTCTTTATCTCCAGCCTCGGTCTGTGGGGTGTTGTGGATCTAAAACACAAGTGTGTCTATTTCAGCAGAAAGAAATGTCTCAATAAGTTTATTAATTTGATACTAATAAAACAGTCACTGCTTATTGTCTTTTAATTTTTTAATGTTGGAAAGAACACGTTTTTTTTTTTAAAAAATTTTTTATATATATTTTGTCAATGTGGGTCGAGAGACTCTCTTACATACTGAATTAAGTCTCTGCAGTTTTACCTAATAAAGCTTTCACAAACTGTTAAATCTGTCCTAAAATGATTACAGCACAGATGTCCAACACATGGGTCCAAAATCACCCATAGCTGTTCAAGTGGGTTGAGATCTGGTGACTGTGAAGGCCAAAACATATGAGTCACATCATTTTCTTCATTCAAACCACCCCTACAGCATAACAGAGCCACTGGATCCCCTCACTGTAAAGGTCAAGAATTTAGGTTTTTCTTTTAAGATGCTGAACATTATTTATCTTCAATTATTTCCATTTTATAAGATGGAAATTAAATCCAAAATTATATATTATAAATTAAATTGTAGCTAACTACAGTGCACAGAGCTCAAACTTGCATACAAACTGTCCTACAGTTGTTAAATAGACTATAAAACAAGGCTGGATATAAAAACATTTATTGTACTTTAATGTGGTTGGATGGATCTGACAGTATAGTTTTTAAGTGAATCCCCACAGTGGGAAATAAATCGATGTTCTCCAATAATATATCTGGGTTGAAGTAAACTGAGGAAATCAGATTGTAAAGACATATGTCACATTAGGAAACATATTTGTGTCAACCAAGGACGCTACGACAGATTGTGTAAGAGACGAGTGGCCATTGATAAGGCAATACTTACGGATAAGCCATCCATGGATTAATATAATAACAGATTATCCACTAACTAATCCTTAAAGTGACCAAGTCCAGGTCATGCAGCTCCTGAAGACCTTGATGGCAAATGCTTCATCTTCCCAAAAGAATGTTTGTCTGCAAGCTTGTTCAAAAATACAAAATAGTTAATAATATAAAGCATGTTGGAGGACAGAGGGGTCATTCATGCTCAGCTCCAAACACACTGATCACCACAAGGAGGCAGCACCTGCTCACAGTAAGATGTCATCACAGTAAAAGGAAATAGATGGCTGTGCATAATAAATCTGAGTCATCCATATTATAGTAAACGTGAATTTATTCATTCATAAGCAGAAAATGGTTGTTTATGTGGTTTGATGTGTGACCTACTCTGCAGTACATCTGCAAGTCAAGTGTGGGAGCAGGAATGAAAGTGAAACTATGTGAAATATGATGCCTTTATCACAGTAAAATACAGTGAAAAATCATAAGATATAAAAACAATAAATAAAAGGTGATTAAAATGCACCAAGGTGCAAAATAAAGGGAGAAAGTGACTCTCCCACACATCTTTCTCTGAGCAGCACTCTGGCAGGTGAAAGTGGGTCTCTTGGCTGCAGTGCTCCTGTGTGTCTGAGCACTGAGACACTTTGGGAATCGATCCGACGACTCGACTTGTGTCCGCGGATCCGCCCAGACCTGCACTGCACCTGCCAGACAGAGAGAGAGAGAGAGAGAGAGAGAGAGAGAGAGAGCTTCAGAGAGAGAGCTTCAATGACGTTGATCCTGGGACAGAGTATGAGGAGTGTTTAATGCCATATACAAGCCTGCTGAAGGAGACTGAGTGTCATTGAAATTAACCTGGTATATGACAGAAGATTAGTACCACCACAAGAAAAACATATTCAGTTTCTTATTGCAGTGAGGAAGTTGTGATGTTATTTGTGCAACACTTTTCAAAACAGAGTTACAGTGTGGTTTACATGGTTTAGGCAAGATTAAAACATTTCAAGACTGAGAGGGAAAAAATGAATAAAATACGCAAAGATTTCTTTCTCTTTTTAAAAAATACAAATGGTATATTATGCTTGTCTGTACATGAACATAAACACAAACAAAGTCTGGTTTTAGTGGAGATCACTTTTATTATTCTAACCTTGGATTTTGGATCAGTGAAGGAGAGGACCGGAGGATGTTTTAGGACTTTAAGTATTGTGAAGCATGTAGTATGATTTAATATTAGATTAAATGATACAGGACTTTATTTACAGCTATGTTCACACAGTATCAAATCTTAAGGTCACAAGAGTTTATATGATTAATCTATTATGTGCATAATTATGTCCATAATACAGAGTTCCATATATTAAGCTTTTAAAAGATTTATATTGATGTCAAAATGTATGAAAGCCGAGAACTGCTGTGCTTGCAGGTTTTTCTTTTAACGCCACTATCTCAACATCAGGAGTTTATTATGATGTTATCTTGCAATAATAAAGCTCATTTTCTTTGACAGAAGGAAAAAAAATTGCAAGCACAGCAGTTCTCAGCTTCCACAGAAACACCATGGATATATTATATTATATTTTATATTTTTGCCCGTATTAATTCATATTATTACTTATTATACAATGTGAAATAAATAACATACAATGGATTATGGTCATGATTATGTCCATGATGTAATGTCCTGTATATTTAGCTTTTAAAAAGGTTTTGGTTTATGTGGAAACATATTATTTCAGTGCCATTATCTCGAGATAACAAGCTTGTCTTCTTTAACAGAGAGAAGAAAATAGCAAGCGCATCTGTTCTTGGCTTTTGTGAAAATGTCATGGCAATATTATAATTTTTGTCCGTATTAATTCATATCATTATTATTATTTATTATTCAATGTGAAAACAATAATGCACAAACAAATGACGCGTGAGCAGGAGCTGATTGGTCCTCCCTCAGATGCTCTGTTCTGATTGGTTGTTTTGACTCAGATGTTTCTTTGTTTTCTTTTTTAATCACAGATTACCTGTCACATGTGTGGTACCTGTCAGGACAGAGTGTCAGCTTTAGCACATATGACAAGTCTTTTTTTTAAATAAGTTGCCTACCTCTACCATAAACCCTGCCCCCCTCGGTATGCGGCACGGATCGCCCCTCATACCCCCGGAGCAGCAGCGTGGTGCTCACAACACTCTCGGCCGTCTCTCGGCTCTCTCCTGCGGCGCAGACGGACCGCACCGACCCGCCCGGCACCGACGAGGACAGGAGGGATGATGAGCTCGTCCTGCGGCGCTCACATCACATTAACGTGAAGGGTGCCACGGCTGTTACTTCACACACACACACACATATATATATATTTATAAAGAAAGAAGACCGGTTGCTGCTTACACACCTCCAGCTCGGTGTCGGACAGTCCCAGCCGCAGCCCCGGACCATGGCGGAGAGAAGCGGCCGGCTGAGCTTCCCAGGAAGCGGGGCTCTCAACAGACCGGTCCCCATGAACCTGTTCGCCACCTGGGAGATAGACGGATCCTCCCCGAACTGCATCCCCAGGTAAGAGCCTGCACGCAGCGTCCTTTTAAACTTTAAAGTGCGCCCCGATGCAGGCTGTCATTTGTCGGACTGCTCCAGCTGCACGGCGGCTGATCACCGGCGAGCTGTGCCGTTATGATGCAGGGCCTGCAGCGGGAGGCCATCTGCACTGTTTACATGCTGTGGTAAACAAAACAAAACAGAAAGAGAGAAAGAGATGCGGGTAAACTCCTGTGTTTGGTCAAACACTGCAGCTGGAGGAGGTGTGTGTGTGTGTGTGTGTGTGAGGGGTTGCAGGCTGTAAAGGAAGGTGTTTATTCTGCAGGTGCACTTTGTGTTAAAAAGGCCTGAATGCTCATAATCCCCCAGTCAGCTGTCAGGATGGATAACCAGCTTTATGATGCCTGATCACTGTGCCGGGCTGCACCATGGAGACCATTTGGCTCATGTGAACCCCCCCAGAGACCCTCAAAAGCTGCTGTGTTCACACTGAAAGCCCCCCACCCACCCCACTGCTAAATTGAAATCACTGCCCAGGTTGGATCTGTATTATTAGACTGTTTTGTTTTATTATGATGAGACAGTCTCAGTTAGCTGATCTTCATCCTCATCAGTGTCATGGAGGTGGATTTGTTAAACCGACCTTGATTAATCTATTGATAGTTCAGTCTTTAAAATGTCTACAGGAATGGAAAAAGCCCATCACATTTACATGATTACTGTACATAAGTGCAGGTTTCAGGTGCTACTGCTTTTTCCTCTATTGTACACCATTAATTCACCACATGCCAGAGGTAAACATCGTCCTTTATACTTCATGTATCTGAGAGCTGAAGTAACTGGTTAGTTTTCAGCTGAAGATTTTAAATGAAAGCTATATGACTTCAGCACATTGTTAAAATTTAAACCTTTTCAGTCTGTGGTCTCTTAGAAAAGTGTGAGTGTTGAAGCTCGCCTTGTTTCGGATGAGTTGTTCACTGCTAAACTGTTCAGATATGTTTATTTAAAAACAGTGATAAAGAACAGGTACTTTTTCCTCTCATACTTTATTCACAATTTGCTGATAATGGTTATGCACTGTTTTTTATATAGAGTAAAGGATCTGAATACTTCTTCTACCACTGAAAGTTTCACAAAGCTGAAGGTGACGTTAAACAGACCAATGCTCCAAAATCCAAAGATATACAATTTATATTCATATAAAACAGAAAAAAAGCAGCACTTCCTCACATTTTAGTAGCTGGAATTATTAAAAATTTGGACTATTTTCCTGATAAATGTCCTAAATCTGCTGCCCTGCAGGTTTTCAGTATCCTCACACCTGATTCCTCTTATTAATTGTGTTCCTGAAGCTTGTCAAGGCCTTGATAACAAGATACTAATTAGGATCAGGTGTTTTTTGAGTGGGGAAGGTCCTCAGACCTGCAGGGCAGTAAAGCTCCAGGGACAGAGGTGAGTGAAATGATAAATTGATTGACTGAAGTAGTTGCTGATTGACTTTCTTGTCGATCGACTCATCTGCCACTCAACTTATTGTCTGAGCTTCCAGGACTTCTTGTCAGTGTTGCTCTATATTTCACTAACTTTTTCTTCATTAGTGTTTGTCAGCATGGTTTATTATAGATACAAGTCTCAATGAAATCTTCGAAGTTAAAAACAGCAGTATCAAACACCTCCTGCAGAAGAACGAAGGCCTCATTTGTGACTAAAATGACGACTTGTGTTGTCCTCATAGAGCTCCAGTGGCTCTTAATGGACGTGAAACAAAGAAATTAAGCAGTCATCTGACAGAAAGTAAAGCAGCCGCTGTTATAAGTGATTTAAGTCAGTTTAAAAGAAAAATGTCAGACGCTTTCTGGTTTTCAGCTTCTCATGTGAAGATTTGTCCATTTTTGTGTCCCGTTTATGTTAAAAATGAAATATCTTTGGGTTTTTGGACTGCTGTTCAGACAAAACAAGTGATTTGAAGACGTCATCTCTGCCTTTGGGAACATGTGACTGTCAGTTTTTCCAACAGTTTTTCCAAACAGTTAATTAATTAGTTGACTAAATGACCAGCAGATTAATCAATAATGAAAATAACCATCCTCGCTCATACACTCCGGGTTTACTGCATCAAATAGTCTGCGTCCTTGTAAACAGGCCATGTAATCAAGTTTTACTGGACTCTTGAATATTGTATCTGCATTTTCTTGTTGTGGGATTTAATGTGTTTTGATTGGTTCACGCTGTCATTAAAAACAGATGTGAGGAGAAAAATGTGTCTTTTGAGAGCAGTAAAAACATAACTCTGGGTGTTTTTTTTTTAATCCATTTTAGACATTCGGAGCTGACTAAGACCCAAACATGGTCTGTTTTAAATTAATTAGTGGTTTGGGGTCAGCGTGCACGTGTTACTCTTTCCGATAACCTACTTGTGATGTGCTTCTTCTGTAACAGTATAAAAAGTGCTGTTTCTGAGGATTTGATCTGATAAATATTCAGCCCTGGATGAATTTTTATTTTCAGGACAAAGTAAATGCACATTTTTTTGCTGTGATGCAATAACAGAAGTACATTTTGAGGGTTAAACTCTGCTTGACTAATACCTGCTGTCAGACTTCGGTCAGCAGCTATCAGCCTGTGGAGAGGCTATAATTAATATTGGAGTATAGGGGAGTATATGTGTGTTTTTATTTATTTATTTTAAACCGATGACTGCCTCTCCTTAGCCTCCCTCTCTCTATCCTCTTAAGTTAATACCTTCAGTGGGTATTACATTGCATGGCTTTTAGCTGAAATAAGACTCATTCATTTCTAGGAATAACATAGCTGTGATGTTATTCAGCAGAGTAGATAAAAAGGTTCCTCTAACTAAAACAGTCACAGGTTCAATCCCCCGCGATCTACTTTTATTAAATGTGTCGGCGAGTGGAGGTTCAGCAGAGTCGCTTCCTGTGTGAAGTAAACCGCCAATCGCGATCGCGGCGGCTCCCTATTGACCGCCGCCTGTCAGAGTTCAGACAGGAGGGACTCAGCTTGTTAACGAGATGTCAAATCAACCGTCTCACTCAGTGATATCTGCCTCTCAAGGCGGCGAAACAAACTGGCTGCTGTCGATCTTTTAGAGGTCAGCTTGTCCTTTTTGTTTTCATGTGTTTTTACAGTAGAGAAAGTCTGTTGGCTTCTCTGAAAGGTCCCTCGTAGAGTTTCTTACCTCTAGTACGGAGCAGTTTACTGAACAAAAAGTACTGATACCACACTGCAAGAAGTCTAGTAGTTTGGCATAGAAGTCTAGCAATCTTATTTCTCATGCATAGCTTTAACACAGGGCTGCAACTAATGATTTTTTTTTTTTAAGTGTGGATTAATGTGCTGGCTATTTTCTTGATTCAGTGACGTGTTTTGTGTTGCCCGACCTACAGTCCATACCTCAAAAATATTTACTGCAATTTAAGATAAAGACAAGCCACAAATCATCATATTTGAGAAGATGAAACCATCAACTCTCTGGCATTTCTGCATTTAAAATGAAATCTGGTGTATTCGAAGTATAATGTGTCAAGTCAAGTATTGATACTCCAAATTAGTAGTAAATAGAGTACTTGAGTAAATGTACTTAGACTATTCTTCTAATATAGAGGTGGAAGTGATGCACCAACAAAGGCAAAGAAGGAGTTTATCTTGTAAACTTGGATGTAAGCAACACAGGAAGGAAAATGTTTTAAAAATGTGCTTTGCAAATCTTTCCTCAAAGTAGTAAGAAAAATCAAGAGAGACTCAGAGTACAGGAGGCACATGGGAGATTTTTTTTTTTTTGCGTATTTCAGCAAAACCCTTGAAGTTAGTTGTGAAAATTGTGCACAATCTGGATTTTTCACACATTTAATTTACTCCAGGATCGGTCTTAGGTTCCTGATTCCTACGCCTCCACATGTATACTCGTCAAATGATCAGCAAATGATCTTCAACATGCTGATTCCTCAATTTGTGTTGAGACATGGAGGAAAAACTGTAAGAATTTATCTTGAGTTAGGGTTTAATTGTGTATTTCACACCAGCAGCAGCCTGAATAAGTGCTGCTGTACTAAAAGAACAGACACTTTGGGAAATTAGCTGATTCACTTACTTGTCAATGGTTTGGTGAGAACATCGATACCACTCTCATATCTGTTTGTTGAATATGAAGCTGGTGCCGGGAGACGCTTAGATTAGCTCCATGTAGATGCAGGCCAAGAAATAGTCCGGCACACGATCCCCTTGTAAAAATTCAATTTGACATTTTTACACTTTGGATTAAACAAACAAGATTTAAATTTATTAGCTTTAGAGGTGCTGGTTGGCAGATTTTACCTCATGCTCATCCACGTTGTGATCTAGGTTTAAGCCCCAACATAGACTCGCTCTGATTCTTACTTTATTGTTGCCAAAATAAGAGTTTACATGGTCCTGCTGTATACCGGATAAACGTTTGTGCCTTAAACTGGTTCTCTGGAATATGTTGACCTTGTGTGGGTTCATCACTGTTGTGACACCACTTTACAATACAGCATTACAAACAATTTAATTTAAGCTGGTACATTTAGTTCCTCACCTGATGTTATCAGTTTATCTCATAATTTCTTCATGCCTCCATAAAGCCTGCTCGCTGTGGCTCGGAGGTCTCTGAAGCCCAAGACTATTAGACTGGGAGGCTTATAGAAGTGCTGCCTCGGCGCTGATCTCACGTTCCTGAAGAGTCACTTCAGGACACGTGCCACTCCACGCTGAGATGCTTAATAATCAACCATCGTAGGTAAGGGAGGGGCCTTAATCACCTGTCTTAGAGGGTGGTTGGATGATAATTGCCTGCGGTCTGGAAATCCAGATGTCAGATTCAGATTCTGCTAAAATGTTGTCATGTGCACCATTTTTATAAGGTAGCATGGAGGGTTTCTGAGAATCTGGTCTGCTCATAATGTTAAGTCAGGATATGAAGTACATAAAGGGTACAAGGGTTGTCTTTATTATGCTCCTCAGCAGCCTGTCTAAGTGTCTGTCTGGCTGTGAATGTGAAGTGTACTCTTATGTTCTGTCACCTCATCGTGAGAGGCATTTGAATGAGCACCGAGTGTGCCTTTTTAATCGCTCAGCATGTCTAAATGGTTGCACATTTATTTCTAAAGATGGACGTGTCTTCTAAGAACCACCTTAGCTCCTGATCCTGCGTGTAAAATCAATCACGCCGGCAATGTTACCACCTAAGTCTCTCCGCTCTTGGGAGCCAAGAGCTAAAGGCTGAGTTTCATCTTGGTATTTTTGAAGTGGGCATCAGTTGCATTTCTGCACATCAGCCTACAGGCGTGAGGTTGAGTGCGGCGAGAGATGGGGCCAGTCTCAGAGACAGAGCCGGGATTGAACGGGGCCCTCGAGTGGCAGCTGGACCCAGTAGGCTGTCATATTTGGGCCTGTTGGAGGCGAGAGTGCTGAGATGTCGCTTTGAGCAGCAGTGAGACACTTGCTCTTTTGTCCCCTAGCTGCCTGGGATGCTCGCACTGCGGGAATTTAGAGTAGGATGAATGAGATGCAGTTAAAGCCTCTCATTGTTTTATGTTCCCCTTCTTGTTCTTGTTGTCCTGCACTCAGTGCCTGTTCTCTACCAGTGTTTGGGAGTTTAAACAAGACTGAGTGCCAGTCCTGCCAGCAGATCTGTGTGCTGTGAGTGCTGCATGAAAGTCCATGAATGTACCAAATTTCATGGAAATAGATCCCATAGTTGTTATATTTTTCTCTAAATCTCAAAAGTCAAAGTCATAGTTGCAATTGAGAAAAATTCAGGCGATAACCCACTCCCCTGACCTGCTGACTATGCTAAAGGAAAAGTCAAAGGATCCCTAGTGTTGTTAGACCTCATCATCTGGGGATTATGAATATTCAGTCTGGACCAAAGTGGTTAACCTCCCAATAGACATTGCCATTTATAGAGCTGTGCCCTAAAAATAGATGAATAAACAAGCCATAAACCACGCTAAAATCACTTTCACACGACTGCCGACTTTTAAACTTGTTTTCGTGCACACGTCTCTGTCAAGTGAAACTCCCGTCATGTTCTTTGGATGTAAGTCAGAGGGCCTTATGTAAGATATCCAGCTTCCTACATCTTGCTGATGCAGCGCGTCCTGGAGGACAGACAGGGGCAGGACGGGAAAGGGCAGTCGCCTCCTCACTCCACTTTGCACACGCGCCTTGCACGCACACACACACACACACACACACACACACACACACACATATATACATACATACATTTGAGATGCTTTGTGACTCTGCAGGCTGATCAATTTTGCCTCCAGCTGACTTTCCTCATGCCTCAGTGCCTAGCGCCATGCCTGACTGCCTGTTTTTGTGGGTGTGTGTTCTCCTATTATTTCCCCACAGACAATATTTGATTTTAAGGAACCAGTGTTGATAATATCTGTTCAGCTCTTTTTTTAATCCACTTGCTGTCTGCAGAATGAGGTTAGGAGCATGAAAAAAGCTGCTTTAAGACAGTCTATATCTGCTCTGTGTCCACAAAAAATGATTTTTTTTCATGAAATATTGAAACAACCTGACAACAAGAGATTGTTTACACTGCATCCCTGGGCAAAGAAGACAAAGCCGTGACAGGGACTGCAGTCTGACAGATATTATACAGCAGATGAAGTGCAGACATAAACACCAGATTACCGTAAATAGCCTGGTTTAACCCGAGTCTGAGGTGTCAAGGATGCATTCATGTATTCAGTTACCACGCAAGCACAGCCACATAGAAAGCAGTTAATCTTCTTTGGGTGCATAAAGTTTGTGAAACCTGCAGAAAAATGAGAGACTGCTTTTGTGTTTGAGGAGTTTAATGCCGTTGAGCTCAGGAGCTAAACCTCTATTACTGAGCGATACTCTACACGGATCTACAGCGCCAACGTTTTATTAGCATTCGCTCTCCAAATTAATTTTGGGCTAATTGGAAAATGGGACAAGCACATGTGGGACTCGAGATACGGCGTTGACAGAATGACATTTCAACGGCAGGTTGACTAGCTTGAAGAAAATGTCAGCTATGATGCAGCGGAGCTAAACAAACCTTGGCTGATTCGTGCGTCGCTGTAAACGTTCAGTAGTCCAGGGGGCACGACGTCTTCTTTTAGCCTTTTAGTCTAAACAGGCCTCTGGCTGACGGAGAGCAGACTAAATGGCATCCAGCTGAATCCGACACGTGATAAGAAAAGCTTACAAGTGAGACATCAAACAGCAAGAAATTGTTCAGTAAAATGTAACACCTCAAGGTTTGCAGTGTTTGGTTTACCAGTATCTGCAGGCTCTGATAAATCTCTGTGCACATTTCATTATCAGCATGTGGAAGATTTTAAAATGCAGCTTGCCCTGGTTGGGAGGGTGCGTCTGTCGAAACCTTTTGAAACGTTACGCTCCCTCAGTTAAAGCTGCACTTATCAAAATCCTCATATTCAAAACTGAAAAAAAAAGTGTATCGTGAGATGTGTCACTCAGAGATCAGCACCCATCTCTGCAGCTCACCTCAGCTTCTCAGGGCGTTTTAGCATCTTTTGATTTTATTCACTTTTATTGCTCCCATCAGCATTATGCTGCTTTATTTTCAGTGAAAAAGCTCTAAAAACACCTTCTCCAAACAAGCAGGCAGGCCAAATTAGCTACTAGTGGGTGAACATAACAAAGCATTAACAATTTAAGAACCAGATATTTCCCTCAGGAGTAACTGGAGACCAAAATCAGAGCGAAAAATGCAGTGGATGTTTGACATTATCAACTTTATAAGACGATGATTTCAGTGTTGTGTTTACAGCTGCTCCCAAGTTAGCAAAAAAAAAAGAATCCCTGCAGGTTTAATGCTCACTGACTGGGGAAAAAAATGATTGACAGTTAAACAACAACAGTTTTGAGAATCAATTTATTATGTCGTTTATCAGGTAAAATGGCAAATATTTGCAGGTTCTCAAATGTTTGTTATTGTTAGGTTTCAGATTGTTAATCAGATAAAACAGGCGATTTGAAGACGTCGCTCTGGGTTTGAGGAACTTCTGTTATCTGATATTTTCACTTCTTTCTGTTTGGTTCAAAGAGAAAATAGTTCGCTGATCTATCAAACAAATGAATGAGAAATGGATGAACAATAAAAAAATAATGATTAGTTGCAGCCCTCAAAACAACCTGTTCATTTTGATGTTAATAATCCTAATTCAATCTTCGCTGACAGTCTTTTTACAGAGCTTTCAAACAGATCCCACTGTCTTCATTAGTGAATGATTTTGCTCAGATGTCACAGAGTTGGCTCAAAAGACCATGAGAAGTAGTTAAAAGTTCTGGGAAAAAGCTCAACTCTAGAAATTAAGTTACAATTTTATTTTTAAATTACTTTTCAAAAGCTCAAGAGCAAACTATAAAAGTACTTTTGTTCAATTTAAAACAGCTCATTACCTACAGCTTTTATTTAGTTTTGATAACATCCACCACAGTGACTAACTTAAATCCACAAATCTCATTTTTGCTAATAGGGAAACTCCATTTCTAAAGAATGTCATCATGTGAAAGTGTGTTTTCTGCAATTGTTTGCTTCAAAGGTGGCCTTATTTTCCAAATGTGGCTCAAACGATTAAAATAGCTGCGTGATTACACAGGGCCATCCTGGGACCTGTTTACTTTGCCACATGTTCCAGCACTTTCGGAGGTATTGCGGAGAAAATGAGGTTAACGGGCTGAAAAGGCCGAGAGATTTGCCAAAACTTTGTGCCAGATGTAGATGAGATTATATCGAGGTACATCGCAAACAGTCGAGGCTTAGTCAAAAGGAAAAGTGACATTTCTAGAGCTACGTGTGCCGGCTGCCCCGTCCCTCTTTGAATCATCTGCCCCTGAATAAAATGTTCCAGTGTCTTTGTTGTCCAGCGACACACTATTTAGTCTCTTTTAATGGACTAGAGTTGCTTTTGTTGGTGTTGTTATTTCCCATCTTTGATAGGCTAAAAATGTCAGGAGAGTGAATCTAGTGAATCTTTGCAGCTGTGTTTCATTACCACAAATGCCTCCTTATAATCTCATCACGCCACATGCACAGAAAATGAACAACATGGATGATTGTCTGTGGCTGAAATGAAATTTTCTGCCTCACTAGCGATGCAACTGTTATATTATCATCAGCCTCAATTGGTTGTAGTAATTCTGACATTTCCTAAATTTACATTTTGCTCATTTAGTCAGCATTATTATTCATCGTGACTTAGAGTGCTGCGTTTCGATTTATTCCCCGACATCTTGATTTGCTCTTCCGGTCCTACATTGATTATTCTGGCCTGTGGAGATGTGAATTCCTGCACTGAGTGGAGTTATTGTTTCTCGATGCCGTCATATTGCCCGTGTGGCTGTGTTTTTGATTTGTGCGTCTAAACTTCCAGGGAAATCCTTGTAATACATTAGTCACTGATTTCCATGGCGACAGTGTTTGTATTACTCCGCGCTTTGGAAGCAGTAATGGCAAAAGCATCCGGTTGCTGATTGTTAATGTGCGCGCTTTTAAAAATTTAAAATTCATTCATGACAATTTGTTCCTCCTCGCTCTCAGTGCGTTTTTGTGTAATCTCACATAAATACAGTTTAATGTCTGTAGTTTTGGTTAATTGCAGGAAGGCCCCGTTGGCTGGATCGGGGGCTTGCCTCTTGCAGCAGGCAGTGTGAAAAGAGTTGCTATTTCAGTCCTCCCTTCACTGAGGCTTAAGGAACTTTTTTTTTTTTCTGGATTCAGAGCATGGAGGAGAAATGTAGGTCAGGTTCCTTTTTAAGAAAACTTGTGGCCGGGTGGAGAGCTTAGAAGGTTTAACATATTGTAGTCGTTAGGAAAGCTGCTGTGCCACGTCTGGCATCCCGCTCCTGGGTGGCTGAGTCATATGACCACCTTCACGTTCCCACCGGACTCGTCCCTGATGTATTGGCTGGACAGATGGACATGGCGAAAAATCCCGAGGTTGGCACCAGCAGCTAAAACCTTTCATCTCTGCCCCTGGATGACTGTCTAAATGAGCATTCATTATCGCTGCCAGTCAGAAATAAGCATCACTTTTACGAGCCTGTAAACATAACCTTTCTGGCCTCCCAGATGCTGAGCAAGCACGGTCCAGCTAATCTGCTGTAATACAGACATCGACTCAAGTTGTAGGGATTTTAATAATGAAAATAAGGGACTCAAGTGATTCATTAAACAGAGGACAAACCTCACATTCAGTCTTTCTTGTAACTTTGTCATTTCCCAGTAGCTCTGTATAAATCCAGTCCAGAAAGGTGGTATGTCTGTAAAATAGAGCCTTCTCTGTCTCTGTAATCTATATTTGCTTTAGCAGACAGTGGATATTAAAAGCTTCGATTATAATTTAGAGAATAGGCAGGCAGGCTCACGCTCGAAATGGGTTACTGTGTGATGTGTGGCCGTAAAAACTGACTACTCCTAGAAACACGGAGCTGGTCGTCCAGAAATGGTGCGGCGGTTAACAGTCACGCCTGCGGTTATCACATGAAACCAACAGATCCAGATCCATTCACCACTAATTGTATCCCATCTTAAATTATTTAAGTATTAAAGTGTTTCAGTGAAGTTGAAAACAAGACTTTAAAGGAATACTCTACTGAAAAAGGCATCAAGAAAAAGCCAATGAGAGGCAGAGTAGGATGGGTAATTTCTTTGGCCCCCTAAGAAAATAATTTAGCCTCCAGATCCTACATGCAGCATTGGTTTACCTCAAATAATAAAGCACTAATGAATAATGCACATTGGAGGGGATATAGAAAAGGGTATACCCAATGCTTACTAAGAAAGGTTTATGCTGTGTACCCATGTGTACCCAGTAGTGCACCAGTGATATGTGCTGTGCATGTTTCAGACACTCAGACTGCCAAAACACAGATAAATATGCAGCCTTCCAGGAGCAGGAGCTGTGTAGTTAACCAGGATTTTGTTATCTTGGTCAGTATTCGTGTGTTTGGAACATGCTGAACAAACAGTGACAGCAGAGAAGTGGATTTTACCAGCGTACTGGTTCACAACAGTTTCACCGGAGCCCAGCAGCAAAGCAGTTTTGGTGAAGAGGGAGAAAGAAGCATCAAAATAAAAGTTCACAAGCCAGCATCACAGTACGTTATACTCACTAAACTGTGAAACGTCACTAAATGTTGTGAATCCAAGCTGACTACAAACATCTAGTTTCTCATATGTGTTATGAAAGAACATCTTTACATCCATGCATGCTCATTTCTAGCATCTAAACATCTTATAGGTTAAAAGCATGTAAATACACTCAGTTTGATGCTTTTGTGCAATCCTCCTCTGAACACAAAAGCCAACCTATGCTCTTGTTTTTAACCGTGTAAAAAATCTATTAACATGCACAAGAAACTGTTTTTAGCTTGTGATATACAGCCACTTTCTATCCTACAGGTGGTGAATATTGGACAGTCAAATTCTAGATTTTCTTTGGAGTATTCATGTGCTTTAAAACAGACTGCATTAAACATAACATCCACTCAAGCCACAAAATTCAGACTCCCTTTTAGTTCATAAAGACCTTTATAACAGACCATCAGATTAAAACAGTTATAGGTCTAGGGGACTGAAATGTGACCCTTTCAGCCACTTCAGTCAATAAACACTTTTATAAATGGACAGAGTGCTCTGCGTGTCCATTTTTAGGCGCCCTATAATGCGGAAACCTGTCAGAGCAGCGATGAGAGACCCTGCCTGAGGGCTCTTCAACCAAACAACACAGAGACATGTGCAGATGTGGTTTCACTGTTGTGACGGCACAGTTAATTTTCAGACTGCTCTATAATTACTCAGACAAAAGAGCTAGGCCAACTTTTTTTTCCCCTGCAAATATAAGTCCTTTTAACAAACTCTCGACGTGTATGAAAGTGATTATGTAGGACACTTCAGATCCTGCTGTAATGGGATCTGAAGTGCCGGCTGTTGGTTTAATCCACCTTTAGTCCATTTTTTTTTTAACTCACTGGTTCAAAATGAAACTTAGGAGTTTTCAAATGGTGTCATTGCTTTTTAAAAATGTATTGATTGGCCTGTTTCAGATGGAGATTAATGCTGCAACTAAATGCTTATTTTTCATTAATTAATTGATTTAGTTACAGTACAGGAAATGTTTTTAAAAAAGCAAACAAAAAAACCCACTTTCATCTTCAAATGTTGTGGAGTTGCCTGTTGTATATGACAAAAATACACAGCATTGTGGAAGCATAAGGGCAACATACAACAAAAGTGTATGTCTATATATATTTTTGTGTACTTCTGGTCTGTTTTATGGATGTCTTTTGTAGTTCGGGCTAGCCCCCCTAGTTCCAATTAAGGGAAATCTTAATGCTATAGAATACAATATTTTAGATAACAGTATGGAGGGCCCCTTCCTGTTTCATAAATATCCCTGTGCAGAGTTTTATGTGGAAGAAATTGACTGGCCTGCACAGACCTCAACCCCATCCAGCACATTTTGGGAAGAACTGCAAGCCAGGCCTGATTTCCCAACACCTCACTAATGCTCTTGAGGCTGAATCGGAGCAAAGCACTGAAACAGGGTTAAAAAAAGTCATGCAACGTCACCCCAGTAGAGAGGAGGAGGCCGTTGTACTGTAGCAGCACGTTAGCACCCGTTGTTTTGGAATAACAACGATCACCTTTGGGAGTCCACATACTTTTAGCGATGTGGAGTAGATTTATCCATAGCATACACTTTTATCAGACTTACCAGTATGGCTGACTGAACCAACCAGTATTTCAGGAACACATGCAAATATTTATCAGTGTTTTTATCTGACGGTTAGAAAGTTTCTAGCTGAACAAAGTGACCACACATGAAGATTTTGTTTTGTCATCATTTCGAAAGTCCTGCATGTGAACAGTGGGCACAGGCTGGCTGAAATTGCCATGATTTTTTGTGCTTGGCAATGATTAAAGTGGGTGTCCAGCAGTCTGGCATCATGGGTGGAGCAGTGTGGGGCGGCATGCTGCGAATGCTGCATACAAAGGCCTCATTTGTATTCTAGTTTCTGCTGCGGCCCCCCCGGGGCTCTCAGAGGGCACGGATCATTTTGTGTTCTTTAGTGGATTAGATTCTCCGCACTTTGGCTGAGAAACATAGAATGACTTGGCTCGGGGCTGGCTGCTTGATGTTTCTCTGCCCGCCTCTGTTCTGCGTCAGCTGGTTTAACCGCAGACCCCAGTGCAGTCTCATAACATAACATACTTACCTTGTCTTTCCTTTATGGTGTTAGGGTTATTTTTTTCTTTCTCTAATAATCACACACGTGCTAAATACTCTCGTGTAACCAAATGCACATGAAGGTCTCACTGGAGATAAAATTGGCCTCAGTGTTCATTGTGGTTTTGATTGTTTCTAGGTCAAACTGACTCTGAGCTGATGGAGGAAATGGCATTCATATCTCCCCATCCTGCATTTTTAATGGTTGCATTCATTATACATAAAATAATTTTCTTTTGCTTTATTTAATGCAGCTCTACGTCAGTATTACTCCAGTGTTTTCCCCCCTCTCCTTCCCTCATTCTGCCTCCAAACATTGCGGCCAAGGATATCTGGCACAGGGCAGAAGTAGGCAGATTTGATTATTAAGCTCTTTCTTATGGATGGCTCTTCAGTATTCAACAGCTTGCTGTTTGTGTGTCCAAGTGAGAGCGGAGAACACTTTGCCGTCTTCAGAAAGCTTCAGAAATAACTCAGCTGTGTGCTATAAGAAGGATTGTCTAATCATCAAAGGAAATGAATGTGGATATTTTGGGGTAATACAGATAAAAAAACCCAATTAAGACAACAATACCAAGGCCGGAGAGCGACCTTTTTCTCATTTTGTTCCAGACTAAAAATAAAGTTTTGGATAAATGATTCCTTTAGTGCTGTTTTGCTGGAGAGCTGATGCTGGTCGACACTGGGAAATGATGAGTCAAGGCGCGTCGCAGCTGGTTGACGGGTGATACGGTTGTTTTGATGCGTGCTGCTGCAGGATGTCCAGGAGAGTTGAAGCACCTCAAAATGTCAGAAGTGTTTGTGGGCTTCAGTAGAAAGCAATGTTGCTCCTGTGGTTTATGGGTCATGGGTGTCATTTCTATTGCTATGTTAGAAAGAAATGTTCCCGATCCTCATTGCCATCTCTAGGGTCAAGCCACCAACTTTGCCAGAAATTAAGCAGGTCTAGACGATTTATATTATAAGACAAAAGTCAACAGTGAATATTACACAGCAGTTGTTTTCCAAACTCCGTATATTAAACTTTAAGATGAGACCTTTTGTTTATAGCTGTCTGAATCTCATCCTCAGTCTGTCTTCATCCCCGCTGGAAGCTGTAGTGTTCATCTGATCAGCTTGAGAGAGTCTCTGCAGGACAAAGGACGGGAAACACAAGGCCGAGGGTCTGTGTTTGCTCGAGTGCACTTTCAATAATTCTTATCTGTCCTGCAGGGCTTTTTATAGGAGAACGAGCCTGCCTCCACCGCTTTAGTGGGATTTCCTTCAGCAGCTCTGGTGTCTGCAGGTACTGAAAGCCATGAACCACCACCAGCTTCAGTTCCAGTTTACACAGACTGGGAGACAGTTGGAAACACTGCTATTGATCTTTGGATGTTTTTCATCCCAGCGTTCGGAGAAACTTAGCCTGCTCAATACACTTGTTTAGATTAACTAATACGCATTAGTTTATTGACTTTTGCTGGTCAGTTGGGAAACTAGTCAATGTGGATCCAATAAATTAATGAATAATTTATCTGCACCAGGCTGTTGCAAATCTTTTATTCCTCATTTCATTATCTAGCTCTCTTACAGATGAACAATAATTGTTTTCTTGTCATCCAAAAATAATTGTTTTGTGATCTTGTAAAATTACTAGAAGTCTTAGAGGTCTCAGAGAAGCAGAAATAATCTCTGCTTTTGTCCTCTCTGCCCCTCCACACTTTGTCAGCAACAGTGACCTCTTTGAATCTTGTCTTTCAGCCTGTATCAGAGATTGATTAAAGTAAAATCTGATCTTTTGATCAATCGCTGTCATTTCTCCTTGCCTTTGTCTGTTCTGTCCCACTAAACCGAGGCAGCATCAGCGAGCCAGTCAAGTTTGGATCTTTGGCAAAACAATGAATTTGTTATCTTGAGATTATGTGATATTTGAGTTTTGATCCTAAGAGATCTATCTGATATGGTCTGATATCTTCAGTCTCCTTGGAGAGTAAAGAGGTGTCTCTCATCCTCTCAGAAATTTTGATTAAAGCATCTTGTCCCCCCGAAGCAGACGTTTTCAGACGAACCCATTCCTTTTCTGATTGGTAATACTAGCCTTGACTTTGCATCATGGGTAATGGTGCCACAGGACACCTTTGTTGTGTATGAGGCTAATCAAGAGTCCACGGTACAGTGAGGCCTTGAGCAGATGCCAAACTATGAGACAAAAAGAAAGAGGAGGTGTCTGATTAGAGGGCCGGCGGTGCTTTGTCTCAGAGCGCACAGAGACCGAACCCCAGACGTCCTCCGTGGCCTAATGGCTCCCTCTATTAATAAAAGATAAGCAGTCAATTATTGAGCTGTCAAAGTGGCGTTTGGGGCAACGTGGGCTGGGGTGGGCTGGCGAAGGGGAGTGGAGGAGGAGTGTGTCAGGAATTTGCCTATATGTTCCCGGTTCTCCTGAGACCATCTTCAACCATCCAGTTAATCTTTAGGATGTTTATCCCTGTTTTAATGTCTGTCACCTTCTCTTCCCCTGTTTTATCTTTTTCTGTCTTTTTGCATCTATTTCTGTCCCTCCTTCTATGTCTTTTACTTTACTTCTTTCTGCAAAAACAACAAGCTGACTGCAAGGTATCATCTGGCAAAAACATTGTCCTGAAATTAACCTGAAAACTTTCCTTTTTCCATGTAACCAAGAAAGAAAAACCTGAAACAGTAACAGTCATTTTTCCTTGACCCTCAAGGATCTTTATCTTTATAATACACCGTTTTGTCCCCTGGTTGAGTTTTGCTGTTGATTAGTTTCTGCTGAATCTAATTTATTTTAGATTTTTGTCACCTTAGCGTTGTTGTCTTCTTTTTATTCCCTCTTGCAGTTTCATTTTGAGACGCCTTTTATGTTTTAGACCCCCGGGAGAGTTATCCTTTTGAAGCTTGCACAGTTTCTTTTTGTGCTCATTATTATCCTGCTGTGCAATTAAAAATTAAAATTCTCTGTCTCTCTCTTCTCTCTCACACACACACACACACACACACACACACACACACACACACACACACACACACACACACACACACACACACACAGTAGGTTGTTTACATTACCCAATCCATTACAGGAATACAACATTAAAATGCGGCGGATGTTTTCTTCTTCTCCTCCACTTTATTGCACGTCATAAAAATGCCAAGTGTGTTTCATATTTTCATACATTTTGTATTTTCATTTGCTCTTCTGCTGAGTGGATTTTGTTTCCTTCTCATGAATTAATACATGCAACTCAATACACAAGTGTCGTACTGTTTATTTAACTTTATTGCAGCATGCATCAGCTGTGTTCATGTTTTTCTTTTTTTCCTCTTTTGACTCCACCTTTCATGTGCACGCTTTCACTCACTTTGGCTTCCTTTTATGGAGATTTCCCCCCTTAGAGCCAATTAGGAAATACCAAGGATGAATCCCAGCCTACATTTTTTTCCCCTTTGTGCTTAAAAGATAAAAATATGAAGTATCTTTCTCCTTCTGTATTGCCTTCACCTCACAAGTAATGGCATTTCTGTGTTTGGCACCATGGAGGAGAGCCTCAGCCTGCGTACCCCCCTCCTCCTCACCTCCTTTCATAATAAAAGCCTGTTGTTGTGGAGACGGAGGGAGAGGTGTGGGAAGGCGAAAGGGGAGCTGTTTCTGTCTCCTGCCGCTCCGTTGGCCTTCGGAGCTTAATGATCTACTGACATAGATTCAGTGAGCAAATATGATCGTGATTTATAGGAAGTGGGGGCGCCGTTCAGGACGGAGTTTAGACTTTGCCTCCAGTCGTCTGTTTATTATTCATGAGCAACAGAGGGAGACGGTTTATGTATGAAACTCAGCGACTTCAAAGAAGGCATGAATGTGTATGAGTGTGCGAGTACATGCATTTATGCTTTTATTTTGCACTGTATGGGTGGGTCCACAGTGCAGTATATACCGTTATGTTGTGTCTGTTGACCTTTGACACCATTAGTTTCTACTAAATGTTCAAAATGCGCCTGGATGAAATTATAAATCTGTGCATTCAAAGCTGAACACTTGTCTGTTTGTTAACAATATTAAGAGTGTGCCAAATTAGCTATTAGCACTCTCTGTTTGCAGGGTCCCCATGGATGTAAAGACAATTACCATACATTACTTTGATACTGTAGAGAACATAAAAACATGATCATTTTCAGGCTAGTTCTGTAGTTGTAAAGTGTCTTTTTACAGTTTGGATTATTTAAATGAGATATATTATGATAATTAGTGGGTTTCAGAGGTGCTCGTAGGTGGATTTTGGTATCTCTGGACAGAGGCTAGTTTCCCCTGTTTCCAGTCATTATGCTAAGATAATCCAAACGACTGCTGGCTGAAGCTTCCTGCTGAACAGATATGAGATGGTATGAATCTTCTCATCTAACTCTCTGCCAGTAAGTGAAAGCGCATTTCCTATAATGTTGAGCTTTTACTTTAAGTGAGAATTTGTTGTTTTGTGTGTGTGTGTGTGTTTATATATCTGTGTCATGTATCTGTGCGTGTGTGTGTGTGTGTGTGTGTGTACACTGCATTTCAGCACACATTCATTCACAGATTTATACTCTCCCTGTCAAAGCTGTCTTCTCTTGTCAGACAGGTTGGACTCAAATCTATTCTAGGCTCAGCGTGTCCCGAGCTTTGCGACCAATACACACTTTCTCTCACACATACACACATACAAACACACACTCACACACACAGCCCTACCAAGCTCTGCTCTGTCACTTCACTACACCGTCTCCCAGCCAGCCGGTAAATCCCACAGCTGAATATTGCATGAGCAGCTGAGCGCTGGAGAGCCCCCCGCACACGTCTGAATAATGGGAAAGAACCACGGCAGATTGATTGTGCCATTGTGTATGTGTGAGAGAGAGAGAGAGAGGGAGAGAGAGAGAGAGAGAGAGAGAGGAGGGGAGAGAGAGAGAGAGAGAGACTGCTTGGTCCGTCTCCCACAGCAAAGCTCGGCCCGGACCTTTTTAACCTACAACTTGCATGTGTGTTATTCTGACACGCTGTTATCAGGGTGTTATCAGGCCTGTCCTGCACAGCTCAGAGGGTAAATCAGGGTCCTAACACTGCCGGGGATAAAGGTCAACTCCCACTGGGGCCACGCACGCTCAACTGTATGGTAATGTGCTTATTTTAGTGCTCAGTGGACCAATATTCAGACTGAACTAAACAGCAACCAAATAAAAAGAGCTGCAGTGTCTAAACAGTAAAGTTTTAGACATTTTATATCAGTTGTCCTAGTTTATTTTTTAGTTTTTAACACAATACAGATCAACAACAGCAGAAAGTACAGCCTCCAAAAGGATCCTATAGTTGCATCAGCACCTCTATAAAATGGTTAAACAAAAACTGAACATTATAACCTTCATTAAGGGAGGCTGCATTAGCTTTAGCAAGGTGTACAGAATAATCTGAGTATAGACAGAGGTCTAAAGAACAGATTTCCCAACAGAGATTAATAAAGTAGAACTTAACGTATGCAGACATAGCTTGTTTCCTGTCCACCTTTCAGGAGTGATTTCTGTTACTGTTATACATTGGATCATTATTGTTGATGTATAAATATATAAGTGACTTAAACACTGTTATTGGTCAAGATGGAGCCATGTTTTAATTACAAAAACAAAACATCCCTCTTTTTGTGTTAAATAATGGAAGAAGTTTACATCATTTGGGCGAAAGGCAGAAAAAAATTAAACTCATGAAACTCATCCCAGTCCCAGGTAAAATGCACACAAAGTTGCTCCCCCATATCTTTTATCGATGTTGTCTCTGGTTGGTGATGGTTTTGTTTGTTTTAGGTGCACGTTTGCACCATGGAGAACATCATTTAGGTTTAAAGAAGCAATGGAAATCCAAATCTGGATATAGAGTAGTAGTACCTGTGCAGCAACAACCAGGGCTATTGGAGGTCAGGATGATATAGAAAGGATTGACTATGGAGGTGAATGAACAGGTGGGAAGGCTGGAAGAGGAAAATGGAAACAGACTCAGGATGACATTGAGATGCTGCTACAGCTTCATAAGTTTTTGGCATGTTTGCTTTTAAATTGCTGTATGAGCTGTCTGTCTACAGGCGGGGGGTTCCTCACTCAATCTTAATCACTTTAGACTAGATCCATCAGTCTCTTTTCCCTCTTGACTGTTGCTGTCGGCCTTCGTGTGCAGTCATGATGGACTCTCAGTTTCTTGCTGTTTGATAAATGACAGTCGGCGATGCTCATAAATCAGCGATGTTTTTGCTCTTAATTGCGCTTGTTAAGGACAAACAAGTTCTTCTGCCGTTGGAGCACCGGGGGGTCGGCCTCGGGCTTCCTGAGTGAGTTTGTAATTAACCCATGCCCATGACGGCTGTCACATTTTTTTTTTTTTTTTAAGTTGATAGTTGTCATTACTAAGATGGTTTTCTCCAATTAGAGTCACTTCAGCTTTCACAGCCTGCTAGATCTTGGAGTGTGTGTTTGTGTGCTTACATGCATGTGTGGAAAGTAATGAAGTATATGTGGGTGGTTAAGCACAGTTTGAGGTTCTTAAACATGAATAATTACACTTTCCATTGCTTTATACTTATACTACATTATAATTCAGAGGGAAAACTTATATATGTAGTTGCTAGTTAGTTTTTTTAGATGAAAATTTTGCATAAAAAACACCTGATAAGCTGTTAAAATACCACCAGTGGTTCCCAACCTTTTTGTCTTGTAAACCTCTACAAAAAAGCTTTGTAGTTGGAGTCCATTGTCACGTTTCAGATGTCTGAGTTGTTTTCAGTTCTACTAAAGGTAAAAGAGGTAAAACTCAATATTTCTCCAAAAAAGAAAAAATCAAAGAGAAAACTGAATACTTATTTGTATTGCAGGACTTTTTTTATTTCTTGCATTATTGATCATGTGAGACGCCTCAGATATATTTTGTAAGAGAGAAACTGTGTATAAAATACGAGCTGCTCTACCACAAACAACAGTAAAATGTTGCTTCTGCATTGGTATCAGTATTAACAATCTAATTATTTAATACATAATAATATATAATCACATGACATGTTTTGTTGCAGAAAAAGTACTTTTAATACTTCTATATTTTATGTATTTAATAGGAAAATGCAAGAGTTTTACTTCTATAATATTTACATACACATATTGTTACTAAACTGAAGTATAGAATCTAATAACTTCCACTCCTGTAGTGTTTATTATCTTATTATTATTATTATTATTATTATTATATTATTTTTTTGTGTAAAGTTTATTATTCTTACTTCTTTGTTTTGTTTTCCTCTTGTCATTTTCTTATACCCTTAACTGTTATTACCTTTATTGTCTTTTTATATCTTTACATATTTTTATTTCCATGAAACTGACAGAAACTTTACAAATGGCTCCACTGATTGATCCAATAAGACCAGTAAATGTGCAGTAATCATAATATACTTAATGTACGTAATGTACCTCCCAATATAAGCATAAACAATTAGAACAACACCAGTAAATAATATAGTCCTTCTCAGAGTAAAAATAACCTTTGTTGCCAGAGTTTTGTTGTTGCCTTCCTGTTGTGAGTACTGTTCTTCAGGAAGGGGGCAGTAATTGGGAGCTGTAGGCTGGCAGATGTCAGCGCTTGAAACCAAAACCCTGAAAAAGACGGTCTGGCTGTCAAATCTGTTTTTGCACAGTCTAAAATAAATTGTTGCACCGGGCTGTGACTGTGCAAGCCCGGTGCAACCCCTCCCTCCTTCTGTCTTTGGTGTGCTCTCACACGCTCTCATTATATAGATTTCACTCTCCTCTTCCTCCTCAACCTTTCATCACTTCCTGCTTTGTTGTCACTCTTCCTGTTTTCTCTGGTTTTTCTAGTTTGCTTGTTTGTCTTGTTTCTTTCATTTCTTACCTCTCTGTTTGTCTCCAGTCCCTCTGCATATAAACTTAATCTGTCTCTGCCACAAACTTGCAACCTCATGGATGTTAGCTAAGCTTGGGGATGTAGGACCAGTGATTTGGGTGGGGTGGGGTGGGGGGGGTGGGGGGGGGGCAGTCTGGGCACTGATCCAGCACGCGGACTCCCAAAGCTTCCTGGCATCTTGCCTCGCGCCTCACTCCACTGGGATAATACCAACCCACAGGAGGGAAGAAAAACAAGAAAAGAGTCTAATCATCACTCTGAGCCTTGCTCAACCTGAATCAGTTTACAGCTTTTACAAATTCAGCACTTGGCTTTGCTACTTTGCTGGGCAATAAATAACAAGAACAGATGCTTCTTTTAGGGACACAGAATAAAACCCTAATGACAAATTTAAAAGACGAAACAATGCTCACAGTTAAGTGTAGAGATGTGTACTTTACCCTGAGGGAAAGTAATGTAAGATCAATATAGTTTAACTATAAAGTCATGATCGAAATTATCTGCCCCATGAAATTAATTGTAGAAGGGATATTTAAACTGCACAGTATTGTATTGTGTGTTTTGATTAGTTAGTTTAACTCTTAGTAGTAACAGCACTGTCACCACATTGAGGCGTGATTTCATCAGAGGCTGTGTGAGGTAGAACATGAGGAAAGAATCAAAAGAAAGAATAATGATTAATTAATGGCATTTAAACCTCCTACAGCCGACATACACTTCTAGTGTTATCCATACAGAGAGTTGGTTTTTTTGCTTACATAGTGGATGCAGATGTAATTTGGTTTGTTGCTCAAAGTGTTGAACAACAGTTTGGAAGAATATATTTTTTTACTGGAACTAGTCCCAGTAAAAAATATATTATTCAGACTTTTGTAATTTGGCTAAAACACATTTTTAGTATTACATCTTTGGATAAATATTTTTCTGTCTCTTTTATTGCTCTCTAGTGTTCTTTGGAAATCATTTAGTCGCTAAAGAGCCAAATATTTCCCTCAAGAGTTGGTAGAGACCCAAAGCAGAACTAAAACAAAGTGAATATTGGACTCATCAGGTGGACAGAAACACAACAACACATGAATACTGTTCCTCCTTAAGTGGTGAATGTCTAGATAATTAAACGTTTGCTAGAAAATTTACCATGTAAACTTAATATGTATTGATAAGTACTGTCATACTTGTTCATGACTTGTTTCCACTGCATCCAGGTAGCCAAGAAAAAGATATTACAGGTTTGAGTAGGATTTTGCAGGAATTTGACTTGGAGTATTTTTACATTAAGGATCTGCCCACTTCATCCAACATTTCATTCATAGATTAATTACCAAAACAGTGCCACTGGATGCATTAGGATACAGTATACTTATTTTTATGTATATATATATACACGTACTTATACTTTATAGTGTAGGATGCTTTTGGGACACAGCTAATGTGTATGCATTCAAGTGTGGCTTCTGACCTCCATGGCTCTCTCCTCAAACACCTGTCCTGCATCTCTCCTCTTTGTGACGCTCGACTAAGCAGAAATGTCTTGAAAGAAAGAATTCGCTCATCCGTCTTGTTTACCCACTCTTCTCTCTGCAGAGGGTGCGGCATGTGGTCGAGTAGCCGGTGACTGTGGTGTTAGAGAAGGTGTTAGTATGGCATGCCGGTTATTCCAGCCTGAGTGTGTGAGGCATGCATGCACTGGCTCTGATGTGACAACCCTGACCGTGCTCTGTGTGTGTGTGTGTGTGTGTGAGAGAGAGATATAGGGGTGTATTTTAAATAGCTGAAATGCAGTCTGGGTCTGGCGGACGAGCATGCATGCCACCGTGTCCTTCTTCTTCTTCCCTCTTTGATTTCTAGGCATGCAAAAATCTCCCCTTTCAGTACTTACAAGCACACTGTATGTGTACAGTAAGCTGCAGCATGTGTAATCCCAGTTGCTATAGTGACAGCAACCCACCAATCATCCACAACTCTTGCAAAATGTTTCCTCACCAAATCTCACTCTGAGGAGGCCACGTTGCCTCACATCAGAGAAGAGACAGCTTGTTTGCACAGGCTGCACACCTCGATGGAGTGACAACCATGCAGCAATTACAATCACATCTTAAATGTTCAGCTCTTAAAAGAGCAAGAGAGTCTATGAAGCCTGTAATTTTCTTGCAGATGCGTGGGGAATGAAACAGAAAAGGGTTGATTTTTGTTTCAAAAGTTAATGGCCGTTACTTTTATATATATATATATGTGTGTGTGTGTGTGTGTGTATATTATATATATCTAGGTATTTAGCTGACTCATTCAGAGTAATTTAGCAAGCAAGGGGGATTCACTCTGACAAAGTACATGGCGGTTGATGGACATATAAGCTGCTACAGGGATTGAACCTGTTATCTTAATAGTACTTAACTGTGTGATTAAAAGCTAAATTAAGTGCACTGAAGGTTTTAGTTTTTGATGTAGCCTGTCAGAGGGATGAACATACTGTATTCAGGCTGCAGCAGGTTTCCTGTCACATCCAAAAAATACTCAACACTCTGAAAGCTCCAAAATGCAGAAACTGAAATTGTCTTAGAAAGGTGCTGGTCCGCCACAAGCCGCCAGAACAGCTTCAGTGCTCTAAAAACCTGAATCTGGGGATGAACATTATTCTTTTAAAAAGTGCATTGTTGATGGTAGTGGTGTCCAAAATGTCCCACAGGTCCTCTGTTTAGTTCCTGTAATCGCAAAGGCCATAACACAAGTTTCACATTAGTTTCATCCAATCATTCAGTTATTCTTGGTTGGGTAGCGCCAATCCCAGCTGACATTGAACGGGAAGCGGGGTATGTCAATCACAGGGCGACACAGAGACAGACAACCATTTACACTCACATTCACACCTTTAGGCAATTTTAGAGTCGCCAATTAACCAAACCTACGTGACTTTGGACTCCACAAACTCCACAAAGCGCCATGTTCAATAAATAATATACAATATTTTTTACCCACACAACCAATTATTGTTTCTAGTAACACTGGGGATTGCCACCTTGACTTGTTTGATTTATCTACAAGTTGTAATTAAGACAATCTTTCCTATCACCGCCGGCCACTCCTCATAACATAAACACTGTACAACTACAGGATAAGCATGCAGACATGACCTTAGAGGTCAGAGCGTAAAGCCGATAAATGACAGCTGAGTGTGCGACCAAGCTTAGAGTGATGGAAGTTGAGCCAGTGAAGTCTGAGGAGTTATTCACTGAATGATCTTGTCTTTGTTATGTAATGTAATGTGAAGCATTACAGTTTTCAGGGGTTGGTTGTGTGGCTGCAGACTTGAAGTCTTGTTTATATAAAACATTGCAGGATTTTCTTGCACACCTTGTTACAGCTGTTTAACATGTCTCAGAGGAACTTTAATTGAAAGGAGGCAGTGCAAAATATTGAATATATCGTTGATAGCTAGTGATAAAAAGCTAAAAATTAGCTTAAATTCCTATTTGCAACAAAGATGTCTCCACAAAAAGTTTGTGCAATTGAGAAAGTTCAACTTCTCTTCTTTTTCATTCCCTCTGTGGATTGCTGTGCCAGTGCCATACCTCCCATGCGTCATTTGTCACTGACAGGTGAAAGATCTGTGGTCTGACAGGGAAAATATAGTCTTTCTGCAGAGCTGCTCCAAGTTTCCTCCTAGTCTGTTAAAAAAAATTGCATTTCTCAAAATACACTCAACTTTCTGCAGCTGAGGAGTTGTTTCAGAGTGTCTCTGAAGGTTTGTTTTCACGTTTTTCCTGAGTGAGTCACAAAGCAAAAAGATGGTTTGAATCAGACTGACGAAGAGAGAGAGACAGGGGGGGGGGGTTGGGGGAGGAAGTGAAGGACTGCCAGACTGAAAGAAAGATGGACAGAGACAGAAGGACGTTGGTTTTCCAGAAACCCAAGAGACGTGAGAATTTAGGTCACCGCTGCTCTCTGACACATAACATTCATTTTCACTGTGGAACATGTGAGATGTGTGAGAGGCGGGTCCAGCGAGCATCAGGGAGATATTGATTACTACACATGATTATATTCAGATACCAGATTTAGAGAATGGACAACAACACACAACAGATTTAGCATATAAACATTTTTATTGTTGACACTGTATATATCTGTATAACTATATATAGATACAGCTCAACTGTCACAGTACTTTTTTTTAATAAATGTTTTAGATTTTCTTGTCAGTTTTCTATTATCTGTCTGTGCTTCTTGACTTTTTTTTAACTATGTTTATTTTATTCACCAATATACCAAGGCAAATTACTTAGTGAAGTGAAAACCTTCTTGCAATTCTGATCAATAAATGCATTCCTCTTGGTATTGTACATGTAGACTAACATTTGTACCCAAACATGCACAAACAGATGGACACACACACACACACACACACACACACACACACTGAAGCAGAACTACACTAACATCCACGTGAAGTAATCCTCAGAGGCTGAAATACACTGGAAATAGGACATCTGATCGACAGTTTAACCATCGTTAAATGAACCGCAGCAGTATTGCTGTGTGGTTGCTGTTAATTTAGAGTCATCAGTCCGTAACTCTCACTAACAGACCTACGGATGAGTTAAACTGACAGCAAACAAACTATTAAAAAAATGAATTGTGATGATCTGAATGCACTTTAACTTTCAATCTCCAACTGAGAAATATATGCAACTGCCCTAGACTCTCAGAGGTCGACGTTCAGGAATTGTTTTGTTTTAATACCTTTTTATATTCTTAAATAAATGTACAGTTAATCAGTTTATAACCACATCAAGTTGGAGATGTGGGATTGAACAGGGGCCCACAACAACCTGTTGCCCAATAGCTGGTTAATCCATCCCTGATCAGGATACTTCTTTATGAATGATCCCTTTTCTGAACTCATGATTATGGCATTTACAGTGATGAAACATTGCTGTAGAGTAATGTGGCTTATTTGAACTTGTAAAGTAAGATTAAGTGGATGTCACATTATAGATGAATGTTGGGTGGCAGCAGCGATAACAAATTAACACACACTGCATGACAGGTGATGTCACTTCAGTGGTAAAGTACAACCATTCAGGAACACTGTGTCAGGCTGCACAGGGGGTAATAACAGCAGAGAAACTTTCCTGTCCATGGTTAATCACCGCCAAAAGAGATTTCAGTGGAAACATTAACAGAAACATGAACACAGTGTGTTGATATTTGACAAGGACCATCTGGTCTGTGGAATCCCAGCATTTATAATACACCACCACATCAGTAGACACATTTTAAATAACACAAGGTCGTGACTGCAGCATTGTTTGAGGTTTTTGTTGTACGCGGTAACAAGTGCACTGGCTGGAGGTAAAGGTTTTATAGTTTGGTGGTCATTCAACTGGTATGAACTGAGTCCATTAGCACCTGTAAAGTGACTCTCAAGCACTCATTTCTGGCCTTTGTGTGATCTGTGGGGGATGGCTACTTTCAGCATGATTTTCCCTGTCATAGTGCAAAAGTAATCCAGGCAGGGTTCAACGAACAAAGAAGGGAAATGTCATCAATTGCCAGGCCAGCACAGTAGCAATGTCTTTGAATAGATTTGGGGATGTAGCGTCCAAGACTGGTCCACCCATCACTCATCCTTCAGGCAGTGGGTGATGTTTGCGGTCAGCTTCAAAAGGTCAACAGGTTCAGTGCTATTTAGTCTGGTCCAATACTGAGCTGGGATTTTCCATATTTTTATGACTGAGTTGTGCAATTTGGTTTTAATATTTCTAAGTGACTTTGAGGTGAGGCGATTTATGTGTTTGTTGCTCAGATGCGACAACACTTCAGCTGCAAAAGACATTGAGAAACTGATACAAGGCAACATGAAACAGATGATCGTGGTGGTGAAATGCATCATTGTGTCCCTCGATTCTTTGGTTCTCTTTACTGTGATGTCCTTGTGGAAATGTCAGAACAGAAGAAGTGCATCAATATGACGCACATCAAATTGGCGCTTAATGCATTCCAGCCTATAAAGAGATGAGCACACACACACACACAGAGCCTAACTGCTCTCTACTTTATTCAGAACTGATGGTTGCTTGTTAACCTACATCAGAGGAGGAGAAAAAAGAATTTCCATGGCAACCCTGCAAGTTCATGCAGTGTATGAGCAGCAAACTAATGTCTGAATTAAACAACATTACCAGCAGCTGCCCAGAGTGTTGGTGGTCGGTTTGGATCCATTAATTTGTTCGCTTCACATTAACAAACCCCAAAGCACCTCGAGCCCCTTCCCATCAGTCATGTTGTTCGTGTGTGTGTAGTTATGAATATGTGTGTGTGCGTGACAGCTTTATGTGCAGCATCTGTTGATTTACTGCTAGTCTTGTGTTTCAGATATTAGAGGTAATTAGATCCTTCTGCTCTTCTTGGTCCCCTCCTTGAACCGCCACCTTACTGTGGTGGAGGGGTTTGTGTGCCCGAATGATCCTAGGAGCTATGTTGTCGGGGGCATTACGCCCCTGGTAGGGTCTCCCATGGCAAACAGGTCCTAGGTGACGGGCCAGACTAAGAGCGGTTCACAAGCCCACCATGGATAAAGAGAAGAACAAGGACCGTTACGTCGCCCGGATTGAGTGTTACCGCACTGGGGCCCCACCCTGGAGCCAGGCCTGGGGTTGGGGCTCAGCAGGCGAGCGCCTGCAGTGGCCGGGTCTTTGCCCACGGGACCCGGCCGGGCTCAGCCCCCGAAATGGCGACGTGGCCGGGCCTTCCAGCCCAGTAGGCTTGAGGGGCCGGTGCAATGTGGTTTGGGTAGCAGCAGTGGTCGGCATGGGGGGCCTCAACGACCCAATCCTCGGACCAAAACTCTGGCAATAGGGACATGGAATGTCACCTCGCTGGGGGGAAGGAGCCTGAGCTCAAGTGGGAGGTTGAGAGGTACCAGGCTAGAGATAGTCGGGCTCACCTCCACGCATAGCAGCTTGGGCTCTGGAACCCAGCTCCTTGAGAGGGGCTGGACCCTCCACTACTCTGGAGTTGCCCAGGGTGAGCGGCGGCGGCTGGTGTGGGCTTGCTTTATAGCTCCCCAGCTCAGCCGCCATGTGTTGGAGTTCACCCCGGTGAACAGAGGGTCGCTTCTTCCCTGCGCCTTCGGGTCGGGGATTAGTCTCTTGCTGTTGTTTGTGCATACGGGCCGAACAGCAGTACAGAGTACCCGGCCTTCTTGGAGTCCCTGGGAGGGGTACTTGATAGTGCTCCGACTGGGGACTCCATTGTTCTACTAGGGGGACTTCAACGCTCAAGTGGGCAACGACAGTGATACCTGGAGGGGCGTGATCGGGAGGAACGGCCTCCCCTGATCTGAACCCGAGCGGTGTTCTGTTATTGGACTTCTGTGCTAGTCACGGTTTGTTTGTCCATAACGAACACCATGTTTGAGCATAAGGGTGTCCATCCATCAGTGCACGTGGCACCGGCCGTATGTCTTGGACACTTTCGGGTAAAGAGAGGGGCTGAGCTGTGTCAACCAATCACCACCTGGTGGTGAGTTGGATCCGCTGGCTGGCAGAGGAGGAAGTTGGACAGACCTGGCAGACCCAAACGTATTGTTCAGAGGGTCTGTTGGGAACGTCTGGCCGAGCCCTCTGTCAGGGAGGTCTTCAACTCCCCACCTCCGGAAGAGCTTCTCACAGATTCCGAGGGAGGCTGGGGACATTGAGTCCAGAGTGGACCATGTTCTCTGCCTCCATTGTCGACGCTGGCAGTTCGAAGGTTGTGGACGGGTCAAGGTCTCTGGTGCCTGTCGTGGCGGCAACCCCCGAACCGGTGGTGGTGGACACCGGAAGTAAGGGATTCATTAGGCTGAAGAAGGAGTCCCTATCGGGCCATGTTGGCCTGTGGGACTCCTGACGCAGTTGACGGGTACCGCAGCAGCCAAGCAAGCCGCAGCCCGGACGGTCCTGGAGGCAAAAACTTCGGGTCTGGGAGGAGTTCGGTGAGGCCATGGAGGAGGACTATCGGTCGGCCTCAAGAGATTCTGGCAAACCGTCCGGCGCCTCAGAAGGGGGAAGCAAGTACTCTGCCAACACTGTTTACAGTGCAGGGGTGGGGAGCTGTTGACCTCGACTGGGGACATTGTCAGACGGTGGAAGAAATACTTCGAGGATCTCCTCAATCTCACCGACTTGCCTTCCAGTGAGGAAGCGGAGGCTGGGGACTCTGAAGTGGACTCCGCCCATCACCCAGCCGAAGTCACTGAGGTAGTTCGCAAGCTCCTCGGTGGCAAGGCGCCTGGGTGGATGAGATCCGCCCTGAGTACCTCAAGTCTCTCTGGATGTTGTGGGGCTGTCTTGGCTGACACGCCTCTGCAACATTGCATGGAGGTTGGGGACAGTGCCTCTGGAGTGGCAAACCGGGGTGGTGGTCCCTCTTTTTAAAAAGGGGGACCAGAGAGTGTGTTCCAACTACAGGGGGATCACACTTCTCAGCCTCCCCGGGAAGGTCTACACCAGGGTACTGGAGAGGAGAATTCGGCCGATAGTAGTCGGCACCCTCGGATTCAGGAGGAACAATGCGGTTTTCGTCCCCGGTCGTGGAACACTGGACCAGCTCTATACTCTCTGCAGGGTGCTTGAGGGTTTATGGGAGTTTGCCCAACCAGTCCACATGTGCTTTATGGATCTGGAGAAGGCATTCTCGACCGTGTCCCTCATGGTATTCTGTGGGGAGTGCTCCACGTGAGTATGGGGTCCGGGGGCCTTTTGCTAAGGGCTGTTCGGTCTCTGTACGACCAGAGCAGGAGCTTGGTTCGCATTGCCGGTAGTAAGTCAGATCTGTTCCCAGTACATGTTGGACTCCGGCAGGGCTGCCCTTTGTCACCGGTCCTGTTCATAATCTTTATGGACAGGATTTCTAGGCGTAGCCAGGGGCCGGAGGGAGTCCGGTTTGGGAACCACAGGATTTCATCTCTGCTTTTTGCAGATGATGTTGTCCTGTTGGCTTCATCAAGCCAGGACCTTCAGCGTGTGCTGGAGCGGTTTGCAGCCGAAATGTGAAGCGGCTGGGATGAGAATCAGCACCTCCAAATCCGAGGCCATGGTTCTCGACCGGAAAAGGGTGGCGTGCCCTCTCCGGGTGGGTGGAGAGGTCCTGCCTCAAGTGGAGGAGTTCAAGTATCTCGGGGTCTTGTTCACGAGTGAGGGAAAGATGGAGCGTGAGATTGACAGGCGGATTGGTGCAGCGTCCGCAGTTATGCGGTCGGTGTACCGGACCGTCGTGGTGAAGAAGGAGCTGAGCCGAAAGGCGAAGCTCTCGATTTATCGGTCAATCTACGTTCCCACCCTCACCTATGGTCATGAACTTTGGGTAATGACCGAAAGGACAAGATCGCGGATACAAGCGGCCGAAATGAGTTTCCTCCGCAGGGTGGCTTAGAGAGAGGGTGAGAAGCTCAGTCACTCGGGAGGAGCTCGGAGTAGAGCTGCTGCTCCTTCACATCAAGAGGAGTCAGCTGAGGTGGCTTGGGCATCTGTTTCGGATGCCCCCTGGACGCCTCCCTAGGGAAGGTGTTCCAGGCATGTCCCACCGAGGAGGAGGCCCCGTGGAAGACCCAGGACACGCTGGAGAGACTATGTCTCTCAGCTGGCCTGGGAACGCCTCGGGGTCCCCCCAGAAGAGCTGGAGGAAGTGTCTGGGGTGAGGGAAGTCTGGGCATCTCTGCTCAGACTGCTGCCTCTGCGACCCGGCCCCGGATCAAGCGGATAAGGATGGATGGCTGGATGGATGGACTCAGCCTGCACGGAGCGGTCAAGTGTGGGAACATCTAAGTGACCCAAAGGTCAACGGTGTGAATCCATGAACGGACTGAAACAAGAGTAAAAGTCTAGAGTCATGCTCGTGTGTGAGTGTGGGGCTGAAGACCATTAAACACCAGGAAACACAATTGTTGATTTGTTGCTGTTTCTAAAGAGAGATATTTTAGGAAATACATTTATGAAGTTAGATAAGAAGTTGGATATCAATCTCATGTCTGTGCGTTAAGCGTAGCTTAGCATAAATAGTGGAAACAGCTGGCTTTACTCTGTTCAGAGTTAAAAAATGTGCATATCAGCACCTTTAAAGCTTAATAAGTAATATGTGTCTCATTCGCTTAGACAGATATGAGACTCTGGGGTTTCAGAGGGAGTTAATTATATTTCCTCACAAACTTTGATCAGTCAAAACTGTATTTTGCGAGCATCACCTGAAGGCGAATGTGTAACTTTTAAACAATTTGGCTTGCTACCATGCCATCATTAGCACATTAATGTAATGACATTAACCATGTGATATTCAGAAGATTAAAATGTTAGTTTAGGGCGACCATATTTTCAAACCACCAAACTGTGGGCCCTTAGTTGTACCAGATGTTCAAGTATGTGCACATGGGCTATATAATCAGGACAGTTGACACCCAGCTTGAAACAGGGACGGACCTTTCGGTGTTTGAGCAGTTAGTCAGAGAGCTAATGAAAAGGTTGAGCATAAAAACTGAGATCCAAACTGGCTGTGGAACAAGTCAGGAGTGGAGATGTTTGGCCTGTTTCTTAGATGGTGTTTCTACTCATTGACCATAAAGAGGTACAGTTATGTTCTGCAGAGGCAAGTCATTCTTTTTGGCTTACAGCTGTCAGCGAAAGTATTCATTTTTTTTAGCAGGAAAACCAATCCCAAATGGGGATGGAAGACGTGCTAGAATACAGTTTGTAGTCCAGAAAAGAGCAGTGAGTGCTGACGTGTGTGTCTTTCTCTCCACAGCCATCTAACCCTCCCAAAAAAAGCAAATGTAATACTGTAATGTCACAAAGCAGCACATGACTGTCTGAGATGCTTTGAAAGAGAGCTGGAATAATTTGGATCCTTAAATCTGCCAAAACCTGAACAACTGCTGGCAGATATGGACACGACAAACACTGAGAAATTTGGACTCTTTGGAAATATAGACAAATGTTTGTTTTTACACAGAAGAAGATCAGATTTCAGATTCAGGGCAGAAGTAGAATAACAGTGATCTTGCAGAAAAAAGCGGGACAGTATAATTTGACGCAGTCTGCTGTGCCAGCTCAGCCGGATTGGGGTTTATGCAAGAAGTGTGAGTGCTGAAGGTCAGGAGAGTCAGGAGGACTACTGTGCTTTGTAGTGCTCTGAAATGAGCTTCGTCTTTTTTTGCTCAGTCTTGTAGTGCTATTGAACTTTGCAAGGCTGGCCTACATCCAATTCCAATTCAGCAGATTCAGAAATTGGATTTTCCGTCAGAGATTGAAAGTCTCAAAGAGCATGAAGCGTCCTGTCTTTTATGATGCTTTATTTACCACTAAAATGCAGCTTCATCATATACATTGTTTGAAGCTGAAACAGCACTGACAGTCCTTTTCTGTGCACCACAGAGACGGAGCTGTAATTTTAAATAACACCTGTGAACTCTGTTCAAGCTCAGCTGTTGCATGTAATCAAACAAATGCAATGATAGAAAATAGCAAATCCCCTAGTTTATCCTTTGTCCTATGGTCTAAGCCTCAATCTCAATCTGTACATAAGCCACACACAGTATAGCAGCTGTTGCATAAAAGCCTCGTACAGTATCATCAGCTTCAGCAGACTTTCTTTAGCTAAATAATCTTACATTGTACATTGTACATTTTGAGGTCCTGAAATTGGACTCTTTCATTCAGTTTCACACAGTAAATGCATTCATCTGTCTTAGGGTGGAAAACCCTTCCAGTCAAGATCAAATGGAAGTCCGAACACGGCTCCTCTGATGACATCTGATACACTATTAACTCAATACTTACGTCGTGTTCAAGCGTCTATTTTAAGTGCCTCTGTGTGTGAGTGAAGTCCGACCGGGGCAGAGGAGCAGGAAGTGGCGGTGTGAAGTACGGAAATCTCATTATCGATGCAGCTCGGTGCAGCGTACAGCTGCCCGAGACTCACTATTAACAGAAGGAGCAAATCCAGGTGTTGAAACTGAACCTCGGTTGTTTGTTATCCGACCTCCACACAGTCGACATCTCCGGTCACTCTCTGACTTGTGTTTCTCTTTATCTATGTATTTTGGGATTGGGTATACCTTATGTTTGTTTTTGTTAACGCAATTGTTTGTAGTCCTGATTTTTATAGACTTTTAAGATTTTTGAAAATAATTATAGATTTTATCAATTAAGACATGACATTGCCTTTATTTGAAATATAAGGTAATTGATATTTAAATACTTCACCTTCACAGTAAAAGTAGGCCACCATCAAGATAGCAATTGCTAGTTTCTTGGCATTAAGTCCAATTGTTTTGAGGTCCTGTTGGTCTTGAATATATACTGTTATTATCTGTTCTCCTCCAGTTGTCAGGATCAGGCTTTGTATGGTCTTTTCCTCGGCTTACACCTTCCCTTTTCTCCTGATCTTTGCAATTTTTCAGCCAAATGTTCATCTTCAACTGGTTGTAAATCAAAAGATGAACATGTAGAGATTGAGATGTTTCAATGGTCTACTATTTGTGTGATTTGAATCTGCATTACTCCTGGTTTGACCTGACCCTGGACCTCCCTCCAATGTCGTCCTCTTCTTTCCCTCCCAGTCCTTCCTCTCTCTGTTCAGCGCAGACTACATATTAAAGGCAAAACTTTGCAACACAAGCAGCATTGCTTCAGGGGTTGTAGTTAGATGGATATTTATCCTCGGGATGAAATTTGCTTGTCACAGCAGGCGTACATGAACAAACCACACAAAGAACAGTGCAGGAACACACGTCAAAGGCAAGTATTAAAAGAAAAAGAGCCTGTCCTCCTAAGCAAATTTAAACAAGTGTGCAAATTGCAGCAAGGAGAGCAAATGGATGTAATTATAGTTCTGACTTAAAAAGATGTATTGTCACTGTGCCAAATGTGTAATTATAAAGTCCAATTAGCAAGTCTAGTTAGACCTTCAGCTGCCTTCCAGTCCACTGATGTCCACACTGCGATAAAGGAGGGATGAATTGTACAGTTTTATTGCATATTATGTTGGTCCAGAGTGGAAAGTCTCAACAACCATTGGAACCATTGGAAACATTGTTCTGACAGTCATGGTCCCCAGAGGATGAATCCTGACTTTGATGATGCTTTGACTTTTCATTTAGCACTAACATGAGGTTAACATTTGAATGTCTTGGAGAAAAAGGCCCTAACAGATACTGTATATATTTATTTGCTACAGATGTTCACATTGCCCTCAGGATGAAATACAACTTCTGTCCATCTTACTGCTTGGTTTTCTTTACAACCGCTGTTCCAGCCTCACAGAGCCTCTATCCTGTACGCTGTAAGATTAATAATTAAGAGAATCTAAAGGCAATATAACATATTTAGGGACTTCTGATAGGATTTTGCATCAGTCATCAGTGTTTACATTCAGCGGCGTGTTACTTCTCTGCATGCATCAGTGACACCAAAACAAATTCCTGTTGGTTGTTGTTGTTCTTGGCAGATGAAGCGATTGTGATTCTGCTATCACAGCCTGCTGGTCCTCCCCTCGGCCTCTGCCAGAGCATCCGCGCTGAGCTGGCTACTGGATGAGGATTTGGCCGGGCCACGCTCCAGGCGGTAGGCCGTGTGTTTCAGCGGACCAGGGTCCCTGTGGGGCCGCAGCGAGGGGACAGAACAGGGAACAGGTTTCTCTGCTGCAGGGCCAAAACAGCAGCTGTGCGCTTTTCTGTGCGTTGAATCTGCGTCCGTGTGAACACGCAAACAGAGGCTCTGTGTACGAATGTGTTAGCTGGTGGCAGTAAGCGTGTCCTCGACTTTTAGCTCGGAGTGAAAAAGGCAGCAGCTGTTGAGCAGCGCCTCGGCACTTGGCTGTTCTGAGACATCATCTTTTGTTTATCAAAGAAGGGACAGAGAGAACTTACAGGGCACACATGGTGCTGAAGATGATCCCTCTCAAAGCTTCACCAAAATTTTGATAAGATAAAATAGTGATGGAGGTAATGTCACATAAGAAAACTTTTTTTTAAAATCAATTTTACTGCTAGATGTTCAGTTTTTAAACCCAGACACACTTTATACCTCATGGACAAAAAAGTGAAATGCAACCAAAAAGCACAATGATTGAGATTGAGACTGATTTGAGATGCACTGTGGCCATAAAGTGTAAAGGTGTAAATGGATTCTTCTCTGTGCCATACATGTAATTTTTACTATTTTAAGGTGTAACTGTGTTAGTGACTTGTCGGTGAATGACTCCAGTGATCTGCAGCGATCCTAGGCTTTATATCTTCCCTACTCAGTAAAATGATCTGTGTGGACAGTGTGGGAATGTAACTACGTACATTTACTCAAGTAGTGTACTTAGGTACAAATTTGAGGTACTTTACTTTACTTGAGTATTTCCATTTAATGCACAAAATATGGTGCTTAGTTATAGAAGGGTTAGGGTTAAACAAAACAATTTCATGGTTTTAGCTTCACAAATCTGAGGATCCAAGTGTTTTTCCTTTTAATAACTTTAATTTATTTTAAATCATTTTGAGGACTTTTTCCCTGTAAGTATTTTTATAGTGTGGTATTTAGTTACTTTTTGAAGTAAAGGAAAGTGAAGTTTGTTTGACACATACTGATGTTTTTTTTTTTTTTTATTCAAGGAAGTGGAACCAACAGCACTGTCACCCAATCGGTGTAGCTGTCCATGAAGAATGCTAACATTTTGTCAAAGGGAGTTTCAGTCTCTGTGGAGTCCTGGAAACCAAAAGATTTTTTTGCGACACAGAAAAAAACCTCTGGTGGTAAAATGTCACCAATGTGTGTTCAAAAATCAGACAATATCTGCACTTTAAGTTGCACTCATCTCTGCCTGTCAGATTTTTAGGCCACCAACTGAAGAGAAATGGGTCAGTGCAGATCCTCTTACAAATTAAGTGGTGTTTCATTAGAAATAGCATTTCAATGCTGTTCCTCTGGGCAGATTAGCTCCTACCACATTGTATAACCCTTTTTGAGGAATGGAAAAAAAACAAAACCTCACATCTAAAAAAACCAAAAGCTAAATGTCGCAGTCTGTGTGGCAGTCTGTGTGGCAGATATCATTTGGGCTGCCTACGCAAACCAACATCCAGCCACCTAGCATAACTGAAATAGATGGTGCTGTGGGCTTGGACCCAATGAGAACAGGGTTGAATACAAAACAGGAGTACAAGAATGCTGCGTATTGTTTGTGCGAGCGCTGGCCGAAGACAATGCGCGCCTTCATTGGCTTGTGTCCATTGTGCCTGGGATTTCTTGGGCCGCGTCTCGGCTGAAGAAGAAAAAAGGTCTTCATTCAGCCTCACTGGGGCTTCTTCAAACCTGCCATTGTCAATGTTTTCCTTTCTCTCGAGGGGTGATTGATACCCCTCTGCAGCAGAGACACAGCGTTATGTCACTCGGCACGCTGTGTGGTTTTGAAAGCTCTTGACTGTTCGCGCTGCTGCTTTCTTTTTGTTTGGTGCCTCACCTATCTGTCAGCATCTTGCCCCCAGTTCTCAAAATAAGAGAAACCAAGAGTAGTTATATTACATCCACCGTCAACTCCTTATGCGAAGTGACAGTGGATATTGGTGTATTAATGCTGCCTCCCTTGGCTCTCTCCTCTCTCACTCGTGGCAGTTTTGACCCACATCTTTTTCTCTGTTTGACAATAAACCTTCCCGCTGCTGAACAACATTCAATGCAGCGTTGTTGTGCTCCAGAATAAAATGAGAGTGATGTCATGTCCAACCAGCAGCGCCGTTAACACTGTTTAATTTTGCAGTAAAAAGGAGAGCAGGATGATAAATGGCCGGTGAAAATAGGCCTCCAGATTGTTGAGCAACCAGCACCTCTTCACAGCAGCTCTTCTGAATGATTCAGTCAAAGGAACCAAAGAGTGCCTCCAAAGAAAAGCGCCTTTTAAAAAAACAAAAAAAAAAAGTTTCTTTTTTGCTTTTGTCTTGCGAGGAAGTGTCTCAAAAAATCGTGACAGGCTTGTTAAGGCGCACACACTGCCCTAACAATGCCACCCCGGCTGCCCCGCCACCATCCTGCTTCAGTGTGGCTATTCTGCTCTGCTGGCAGAGGCCCGTGGAGTGAAAGGGGATTTAGCTCAGCCTGCTGCGACACCCTCGGTTCACATTAAGTTGGACTAACAAGTGTAGGAATTCTCAAATTTGTTTCTGTGGTCCTGAGCCAGCTCTTCCTCCATCGCTCCGGTTAGTCTGTTTTTGGGTTTCACTGATGAGAAAATATTTTCCTTACAGATCAGGTGGTGGCAGCAGCTGGTGGCTCACAGGCAGCCTCATAAGTTAAAGGTCATCTTTGATTGGATTCTTCTGTAAAGAGAACACTGTTCTTTTTTTTTTTAAGGCTGATTTTAATATCAATATTTGAGAACTTACAGGTCTGACGTCTGGTATCTTGGCTAATATTCGTCATTTTACAGGTACTCTTTGCAGTTTTTGACCTCTAGTAGAGCTGTTAGCTGTTTATGTGGCTCCATGTGTTGTTTGTTTGTGTGTTTGTCCCGTGCACGAGAACACACACTTCTCAATTCCTGCTCATGGTTTCACACGATTCATCTGATCTCCAGATGGTGGTAATTCGCCGACAGAAGTGATGAACCAGAGGCACGAAGGCAGTGAAGAAGAAAATGGCTCACTGCTATCAAATACAACCAAAGTGTTTCAAGTGTTTTCTGAAGAAGTAAATTGCCTTCAACATGTTTGTTAGATCTCAAAGATGCACACAATACATTTTGGTTAGTCTCACTGAAAGTAAACATAACTCGTTTTTCCATAGAGCACCTTCTTACACTTATTTGCTCTCATGCAGAGAGTCTGATATGAAGATTGGTATCCTGCTCATAACTGTCTATTAAAGCCACAGTGATCTAGCATCTGGCATCCGAGTGAAAAGAAACTTGGAGGGCAGGCTCCAGTGATGAGAGGGATTTCTATCCTCTCTCACCTGTGTTTTGTCAGCAGGTGGAGGAAGAAGGACAGTTGAGTAAATGAAACCTCAGCCACACTTTTTTTTTTGGGGGGGGGGGGAAATGTAATCAATATTTTTGCAGACTGAGGTCCAAACACCAACATAAAATCGTTCTATGAGCCACTTCAAACCACAAACCTATGGTCGAGTGCAGTTTTGTATAATGGATGGAGGTAGTTTATCACTTTATTTAATACTTTTACGGATATGCTGCATGGATTCAGGATGAGCTTAAATAAAGAGCTGGAATTTTGATATAGAAATAATCAGAAGTTATTTACCAAACATTTAAGAGGGATTTAGATATAAGTGGAGAATATATTTTCATTTCAGTGTTTTTAAAGCTGCAGTCATTAGGTTGGAGAAGAGAGTGGACTGAACCTGAAAGTACCCAAAGCCCCTCCCTGCAAAGTTGCTTGGTGTTTTTCTTTCTTTTTAGCTTGATTTTCATGATTGGTCTTCTTCGGTCTCTTCGTCTTTGTTGTATAAGGTGTTGTTGACAAAGGAGGGATGGGTAGTTTTCTCATTGCTCGGTTGCTTCCTAAAGTGTGTGCAGGAGCAATGATTGACACTGATGGATCAAATTCTCTCCTCTGATTTGCTGGTTTGATTCAGGTGTGGTGGATTCTTGTTAAATGGCTTCATAGGGACCAGCTGGAGCCAGTGGAGGATGATTTTTATCACAGATTACCTGTCTTATGTACTAATGTCAGGACGTAGTGACAGTTTTAGCAAGTAAAATATGACTAAGTTATTTTCATATTTTATATAGGTTAACTTGAAATGCTTTATATCTCTTTTGTTTCATCTGAACAGAAACAAAAACCTAAAAACAGCAAGTTGTGGTTTTACAGTAGGTATTCTGTTTGTGTATGAATTTAACCGCTGAACATGAAAGTAAACTACCTCAAACAAATGTCTGATTTCTGTACTCTGAGATAAAATCTGGCAGTAAAATCAGCCTGATGTATTGACACTGACCTCATGTTTTTTTAGCTGCTTCGCATTAACACCTACTGTAAAGTGTGAAAATGTGAAACGATCACAGCGCAGAGTCATTAAACCTGCTGAGTGACTGACGCTCCGTCTCCTGACATACTGTTTGTGTTTTGCCAAGTTGTAAACTGTTAAATTAATGCACGGCCTTGATTCCTTTGTAAATGACTCATTTGCTTATTAAAAACCTATCTAAACATACTTTCTCTCATTTTTCCTGTATCTGTGTCTCCACAGATTGTGCAGTCTGACTCTGAAGAAGCTGGTTGTGATGAGAGAGCTTGATAAGGAGTTGATCTCTGTGGTCATAGCGGTAAAAATCCAGGTATGAAGCATAAAACTGACATGTTCAAACCAATATAATCTCTCACTGGTCCTCTTTATCTCACTCCATATTTTGTTGTTTATATTTTTATATATATTTTTCTACCTTGAAGGAAGTTGCAAGATAACATTTAGATAAGATGTAGATATTTGGTTCTATTTATGTTATAGAAGTGCTTTTTTTTAATGCAACCACAACCTCACACTGATTATAATTCAGTTAAAAAAAGCATTCAAACATATACGGTAAACTAGTTTGCTTTCTAAAATAGATACACTAACACATGCAAAAACACTAGTATGGTATTTTGAAATGTGTTGAATCCTGTTGAATTATTTATTCACCTTGGCCACGGAGAAAATAACAACAACAGAGATGAAGAATACTTCCAGGGGAAGAGCTCCCACTAAATTAAACATCAACCTTTTTTTTTTTTTTTTAACAGGGCTCCAAACGGGTTTTGAGGTCCCATGAGATCGTGCTGCCACCCAGTGGGTCTGTGGAGACCGATCTGGCGCTTACTTTCTCACTGCAGGTAAAATAAATAAATAAAAATAAAAATAATCACCACCCTGCTGCTGGTGAGTTACAGATAAACATTAAAGGTAGTGAAATGAACCATTTATAGATATTTTTAGGTTTATATTTGCTGATTTTACAGGGTTAAGTACATGTGGGAGGAGATTTATTACACTTGTTGCCATGGCAATGAGATATGAAGCTCTCTTTCTGGTATTGCAGAAATATTGTCTAGAGATGCATATCTATTGTTTGTTGTAAAATCAGTGAAAGATAAGGCTGGTAATATTCAAGATTTTTTGATACTGTTAAGAAATCCCATAAAAATACAAAAACCAACACTGTGATAGTCCATCTCTCAACACTTTCTGACTTCTCTGATTTCTCTCGTTCCTACTGAAGATGTAAAACTTTAAAAATATACTTTTGTTTTTAAAGAAGGTTAAATGAGTTCATCAAAGAGCTGGACACTTATTATTTTATTAGATATATTTTCTGGATCATCTTCTTACTCTAAGTGATGACATCCTACATGAGAGATTTGTGTGATTGTGTTTTTTTGTCTCTGCTCCCCTCACTTTATTGAAATGGGCATGGCTCAAAAGTTGATTTCACGTATTTTGCTCCATTCATATTCAAAGCATTAAGACAGATGTGTGAATGCCATAAAAATTAATTCACAAAGAAGCAGATTAGGCTTAATTAACATTGTGTGAACTTGTTTGGAAAGGGCTTGAATGTAATGGACATTCAGTTATATGTTAAAGTCCCTCACTCCTTTTAAAACCAAATTTTCAGAGGCTTTAAACATTATTCAAACAGGAATTAATAGTCTCTTTGTCTGAGATGATTTGGTTTTCTAGTGAGTATTTACAGCAGCAGGATGGTGTATGTGGAATTGACTCTAAATAAACCAGAGTGTCCATGTTTGTTGTAATGAAGGAGCATGTTGTCCAATGTAACAGTGTGGATGATGTATTTTTAAAAGTATTTGAACACTGGATGTCTTTGGCACAAAGGAATAGGATACATCAGGCTTTGGAAACACAGACAATACTTGGAAAAAGTGTTAAAAAGTGGTCTTTTGATGGGTATTGTTAACAGTAATATATAGTATATCACCATCATCTGACCCCTTAAAGCTACCAGTTGAATTCTAAGTGAGTCATTTTTCCTTTCTTTTCTCTGTCCCTCCTTTTCAGTACCCTCATTTCTTAAAGCGAGAAGGAAACAAGTTACAGATCATGCTGCAAAGGCGGAAGAGATACAAGAACCGAACCATCTTGGGCTACAAGACTCTCGCGGTTGGATCGATCGACATGGCCGAGGTACAGTACGGCAGCAAATCTGCACTCATGTTTTCTCTGTAAAATGTGCCGGGTGGGTAGTTCAGCTGTGCAGTATGTAGAGGACGCAAGGTTGAAGTCTACCTCTGTTGCACTTTTTGAAGTCTCAGGGCAGGCTGGGGCAGAAAGATGCATCAGCTCTAACAGGCTGTTAGTCTCGAGACTGGTGTGAAAACATAATGAGAAAATGGTGGATGCTTGAGCTGCAGGTTGACTTTATCCTCCTCCTCTTCTCCTGGGGTTTGGCAGAGTGTTTTGCGCTATAACTCTTGGCTCCTTCAATTACACAGCACAAGAAAAGCCATTTTAAATCAGTAATTTTGCCATCTAATTAGCTTGAAAATATACTTTTATCACAAAGAGACTAAAGATAATTACACTTCTTCTCAGTACAAACCTGCTGTGTTCAAATGATCCTTTATAGAAGTGAAGAAAACTCTCATGTTCAGCACACCCGACGGACAAATTGTTTCTTGTCTTTAAAGAAAACCTAGACTACATGAATAAGTGACTTGCTTCATATGAATATTTTTCAGTGCAGATGATGCTGCTGCACTAAGGAGTTCCCATATGGCTGACAAAGCTCAGTGGAGCTTATTAAGGTCACATCCAAGCAGCTGAGAGAAGATAAAAAAAACAAAAAAAAACATTTTGGCGCCTGGGAGGAAAAAAAAAAGAAGCAGAAACCCAGTCGTACTTAACCATAAGAAAGAATTAATTCTCGCTTTTTCACCTCAAGGATGCAAAAGGGCTCTGAGACAACATAAAATGCTAAATGTTGACACGATCTCATCGTACTGCAGTAAAACAGAGACCAGGTTTTGGGCGGCTCTGTCCTGAAGTAACCTGGCTTTGTGACGAGATGATGCAAGTGTTCGGTAAAATCTGTCCAGAATGATTGACACCCTGTCTGTCAGTCACTAAATAGTACTTAAATGCTGTTGAGCAAAGCATTCAATCCACAGCTGCTGCTTCTTTTATGGGTTTGTGGGCGGTGAATGAAAACAAATAGGTCATTAAGATAATTAAGATTTTTCCTAGTTCAGCAGTCAGAATCGTTCTCTTATACTTTAATTCACAATATTAGATTAAAGGACGGTTTTGGGAAACAGAAATGCCTTCAAGTGTAGGAGATGATTGATATAGCTCTCATATCTGAAAATAATAAAAAATAATTATGTATACGTACACTAATCTGATGTTAAAGGTTTGACAAGATATAGAGAGAAAAGAGAAAGAAGCTTCATATTTACTTTAAGGACATGAGTGATATCAATCTTGTAATCAAACTCAGCAAGAAAGCAATTGAAAATATTTCCAGAAATGTTAAACTATTCTTTTAAATCAAGACAGCAATCCACTTTACAAATATGACTTTTATAGGATTGTCTGCTTTATTTTAAGTATTACATGGTTAAGTTAACGCTGTCACTGTTTTGAAAGAAGTGTGTTACTACAGGTATTCAGAAGTCTTAAAAAAGAGCAAAGCCAGTGTTTCTAAATGGGTGGATATTTATACAAAATGTTAGGATATGTATATGAATCAAAAGAACTGAGAGCCGCACTCACATCATTCAGTGTCACTGAAGTGAATCAGTCCTCCCTCTTCCTGCCTCTGCTCTTCTCTGCTCTGTCTTCTTTCACCTCTCGCAGGTGATGCAGCACCCGACAGAAGGAGGCCAGGTCCTGCCTCTCTGCAGCAACCAGAAAGACATGCTGGGGAAGGTGGCAGAGATCTGGATCTTTTCCCTGTCCAGTCAGCCAATAGACCACGAGGAGGCAGCCCTGCAGGGAGGACAAAAGATCAAATGCTCGGGTACGCTTTGCCTCTCGTTACCCCCGGTGCTCTCAGGTTAAAACAGCATGAAGCCATCATAATCACCTAATATGCTCGATGGGCTAAACAGAGCAGGGATCACCAGGTTCAGGGTGTTTTTTTTCCCCTCTGTAATCATGTCGATTAAATTCAAGTAGCACACAGCTCCATGTGCACTGTACATCATGTATATTTAGAGCCTGGCTGCATGTCAAATTTCAAAGGGTCACTGAAATATGCATGAGGCATCTTCCACACTGCACAGTCTTTAATCTCCCTACTTGTCTTCTGCTTTAGATAACTACTCAGAGGAAGAATATGAGAGCTTTTCCTCGGAGCAGGAGGCCAGCGATGACGCCGTGCAGGGACAGGTGAGTTGTCCTGGAAACCATTAATGCAAACAGACTTTTAGGGGTCATGAGACAAATCATTTTAGCTCATCCCAGTCAGTGGAAAGTCGGTTAATAATTAACCTCTCAGTCAGGGCATGAGGTTGGAATAAAAAAAATCTCTTCTTCCACTGCATGTTTTGCTAAGGAAACCCTTTAGACATACAATAAATAATGCATTTATACATATGAGACATGTTTCTTTATGGTGTTATAACTCTTTGTCTTCACTGTTTTCAGGATCTTGAAGATGACGAGTACGATGTGAGAAAGCCAAAGAAGCAGAGGAGGTCGATTGTAAGGACGCCCTCCATCACCAGAGTAAGAAACCGGAGTTAAAGGAGTCTAAAGAAACAACACTCTGAAGTTTAGTTTGAGTCTTCAGTGTCCAATCAGTGTACCTACCTCCTGGTTTCTGCCACTAAACTGACGGTAACTGAGTATTTCTCTGCCCTGCATAGTAACTTCCAGTGGTCTTCGCTGGTTACTTGGCAACTTCATACTGACTGTGATTTTCAGGAAGTCACCACACCTGGCCAAGAAATAGTCCAACACATTAACCCATATGCAGCAAGGGAAAGCGCAAATGCTGGCAGTGACACCACATTTGATATGAAGATGTGAGAGTAGTATTGATATTCACATATAACCCTTAGCAAGAAAGCAAATATGAACATTTTTCAAAAATATTGAAATATTCATTCAAGATAAAGTTACAATAAGAGACAACAAGACTGCTCCATTTTTGTCTTTGTCCCTCAGACTTTGAGTTCATTACACAGCTGATTGATGCAGCGTTGTTTGCAGATTCATTTGCAGATGGTCCAGTAATATTCAACACCTTTTCAATGAGCTTTAATGACATTTGTAATGTTTTTTTTCTTGTGAGTGAAAGTTTTATGGCTCAGTGAGCAGACGCAGGAGAAGAAAGCCCCAGAAAGCAGATGAGGCATGATGTTGCTTGATTATTGATTTACAGGCGCACACGCAGCAAAATCAATACTCAGCCAACACTGCAAATGTATCTACTGCCGGTAAAATGACTAAAATGGAGAAGCTTCTGCTCCGCGGATGCTGTGGCTGTTTTCTCTGTATTGGATTGCTGAGAGTAGTAAGCCATAACTAGGTCACAGACTGACTTGTGGTTGTGTGTGTGTTCTCTTGTTTTAGCAGCAGAACTTTAAGCAGCGAGTGGTGGCTCTTCTGAAGCGGTTCAGAGTTTCAGATGAGGTGGGTGTTTCTGTCTCGTGCTGCTCTGGGAATTTACTTTTCTCCTGTGAGTCCACGGTGGAGCTGCTGAGCCACTGAAGATGTAATGTCTGCGCTCTGTGCGTTTGTTTCTGTGCCCGAAGGTGCTGGACTCGGAGCAGGACCCCGCGGAGCCGCCTCCTGAGGTGGAGGAGGAGGACCTGGACCTGGACAGTGTGGAGTTCGAGAACCCGAGCGACAGCGGCCCGGAGCTCGATGACGATGACAGCGTCCTCAGCACACCAAAACCCAAACTCAAGTGAGTGTTTCTCAGCAGTAGTGTGTGTGTGTGTGTGTGTGTCTTTATTTGCGGAAGAACTGGCTTATTTATTGTGTTGCAAGCCAAATAGTGATGATAATAAAGTTAAAATGCTTCACAAGAAGTCTAAATTCAATTAGAACATTTATGCTGCTGCAGTCACACAGGCTGAGACTAAAATAACTGAAGGCTGCGTGACTATAAATATTTGATGCCAATATTCTATGGCAATAATATTTTATTGCCAGTGGAATAAAAAAGAATAAAAAATGCATATATTCAGGGTTTTCTCTATGTTTTCCTATGCAGTGTAGGAATCTCGAAAGCTAAAAGACTCATGACTCTAGTAAAAAAAAATAAATAAAATCATCTTTTGCTTCCTGTAATAGTGACCTACTGAATCAGAGGAGACTCCTCTTACCAGTCAATATCTGTCAATAGTCATGTTGAGATAAAGTGATTTGTTTTCTTTACTCCTGTTCTGACTGTTTCTCGTCTTTCAGGCCATATTTCGAGGGTCTGTCCCTCTCCAGCTCTCAGACTGAGATCGGCAGCATCCACAGCAGCCGGAGCCAGAGGGAGCCTCCCAGCCCGGTGAGACTGACGTCACTGCAGCACAGTGATTAACACAATGTGTAAAACAGTCCTGAATGACCTCAGTGGGGCAGATTCCCTTCAGCGTACTTTTTAACATGATACTTTTCAGAAGAAATCAGACCTTTTCTGCTTCTTTGTATGCTTGATCACATTGATGTGAGCAATTCCACTGGAGGAGAAAAGTGTTAATCAACATGCTCATCTTTCACTGAGGTACAAGACAAGTAAAATTTCACTTCTTCAGATAGCAGACGTTCCCATCAGCCTGCAAGTTTAAAAAAGTCTAAATGTGATCACTGGTTTGTTTATGAAACTGTAGGGCTTCTGTTGAACCAAGAATTCATCACGGGATGTTGAATGAAACAGTGCTTTACTTTTCTGTGAAATAAAAGTTCCTGGGACTCATCAAAACCGGGTAATGTTTGTTATTCCTCTCACCATCTCATTCCAGATTGACCCAGATAAAACCAAGTGTGGCGGGGCCAAATTTCCAGATGACAGTGTGTCTGATAACGTCTCCTTTGTGAGTATCAACTCTTACGGCCAATTCCAGTTATTGATCTCAAGCAGCTTTATTATTATTATTATTATAAGTGAATATTTTGAGGAAAAACTTGAAAAAATGAGCCTTCACACCATTAGAAAGGCAGTAATTGCACATTTTCAGTTATATGCATCCTGTGTTTCTTTATAGTTGTATTCCAATGGTCACTTTACATTTACATACAGAAAGAGATGCATTTTAGCTGTTTATGCTCTGGTTTGCATACAAACACCCACACACAGGAAGAATAAATCATAATGGAATATAACTAAAGTCCCTAAGGACAGTGGAGATATTTAAAGTGTGAAGAAGTGCTGTTCTGAAAAGAGAAATGAATAAACATGCCTGTCAGCTCCCAACTCATGAACCCTTTTGATGATATTCCTCTTTTTGTTTTCCTCTCAGGAGCAGCCAGAGGCAGTGACTCCAACCACAGAGCTGGAGATGGACAACATGGACACGTTTTTAGAGAGACTGCCACCAAGTGGCAAAATGACCAAGACAGAGTCCCTAATAATCTCATCCAACAGGTAAAAATCCATAAACAACATTAATCCCTTTATGTAGAGCATTAATGAACAGTGCGTCTGCAGGATGATTTTATGATGGAAATTTACATGACTGGTGCATCAGACTGATGTAAAGTCCATATGAATAGTGTCTTTTAAATTAATATTGGTGGCTGCGTGCCTGTCTGTGATTATCCCCTGCAGATTAGGGTTCATCCTGTTGTTGACTTTTATATCGCTGCCTCTGCTTCTCACACTCCAGCCTTCTGCTCCTCTGCTGTTTTTGTTTTTCAGGCAGGAACCGAAGTTGGCAGGGAGGCGAGGAAGGAGCACGTCGCTGAAGGAGCGCCAGCCCAGCAGGCCGCAGAACGAGAGGGCCAACAGCCTGGACAACGAGCGCTCTCTGGACACACGCTGCCACCTACAGGTACGAGGGGAAAAACTGCAGGGTGATTCTAAGGTACTGTACTAAAAGTTTTGTTGCTCAACTGCCTCTTTACCACGTTTGTAGAATGGATTCGATCAACATAAAATACCAGTTAATGTCACAGATGTACCATGATGTCTAACAGATACATCTCCTGATAAAACATCTCAGTCACTTTAAAGCTGGATGTTATCTATTTTATGGCCCCTAAAACAAAAAAATGGGTGTATTTTAACCACCTAGATCCCGAGAAAGACAGTGTATGACCAACTAAACCACATCCTGGTGTCTGATAACCACCTCCCTGACAGCATCATCCTCATCAACACGTCAGACTGGCAGGGCCAGGTAAGAAACACCTGCACAAAGTTTATTGTCTCAATACTTCAAAACCTTGGGTAGATCTGTAGATGGATGTTAAAGTTAACCCCAAACTGAAAAAAATCACATTAACTGTTGCAATAATTGTTTAGAAAGCTTTAATTATTAAAAGCATTAATTACAATTTTTATAGTATAACTGGTAAATTATTGAACCTGTAAATTTTCACCTCTCATCTTCTCCTTCCTTCTCAGTATCTTTCAGATATGCTGCAAAACCACCATCTACCAGTGGTCTGCACCTGCACTACGGCCGACATCCAAGCTGCATTCAACACCATCGTCTCCCGCATACAGAGATTGTAAGTCAGCCTCTCACATGCTAACTGAGTCTGTCTTTTTCTATCATACACATTCACCATGTTAAACTTGAACGTAGTTGCCTGTGTGAAGTCACAAGCCGTCTGTTTATTTTATAGTTGCAACTGTAACTCCCAGACGCCCATTCCCATTAAGATCGCAGTGGCCGGAGCGCAGCACTACCTCAGCGCTGTTCTTAGGCTTTTTGTGGACCACCTTTCCCACAAGACCCCTGACTGGCTCGGCTACATGAGGTTCTTGATCATCCCTCTAGGTTTGTAACAGTCCAACACCAATGTTACTTTTGGGATTTGTTATTTTTTAATATTTAAAAAAAAAAAAGGTGTCCACACTTGAATATGTTAGATTAAAATCTTGTTGCTTTAATGCTCTAATTACTGAAGATAAGATAATAATGGCGACGTTTGGTATTTTTTCGTTCCTGTCAACACCTGCCATCACCCCACACTCTAAAAACAAACCAACAAATTGCAGCTTTGGTCTGTTTGTTTACAGTAGTTGTAATAATTTAACACAGCACCTTTTGAAGCTGTCTGCTTTTCTTTTATTGATTTAGGTGCACATCCAGTCTCCAAATATCTCGGCACTATTGACTATCGATACAACAGTTTGTTCCAAGATGCTGCTTGGAGGGACCTGTTTCACAAACCGGAGGCTCCTGTCATTGGTGGGCTCTTACTTACTGATTTGATTATTTTTAAATACCTCATTTAACTTCCAGGAGTCTTTAGAGAACTTCTACCAGGCATCATTTTGCTTCTACATTACAGAATTTAGATTTGAAATGAAAAAATTGATAACATCCTAATTGTTTCTGATTATGTATTTGGAAAGACTCTACAGTAGTAGAGAGTGAATTAATCACGGTGTCTTGTGCAGCCCAGGAGAGCCCAGACGTGGTGTCGAGGGTAACTCAGTACATGGTGGGAGCTAATGGAGCGCACCAGCTTCCCATCGCAGAGGCCATGCTCACCTACAAACAGAAGAGGTAGGTTTTCTTTTCTTTTTTTACGATTTCAGGCCTGAGAAAACTTCACAGTGAGCTGAGCAGAAGTGGTGTTTTTGTGAGCTACCATGACACAGTTTGAATTTATTTAACTCTGGTTAAGGTTTCGTCTAACAAATGCTTTTAATGCAGAGCTTTGAGAGGTTTTCAAAAGGGGATTGAACTGATCAGTAAAACATTGACTCTTTAATGTAATCTGATTGTTAGCCAGCTTCTCAAAATCAAGTTTTGAACATTATTTACAAAGTCAGGAGACAAATTATACCAATCATTGCAATCAAAATGCATTAATCAACAGGATGTCCGCCATTTTATCATTAGGCATGTTTGCCTTCATTATGTGTAAAGGTGTACAGCTATGAAAATGAATTGGTACAGGAAGATGACTCCCAAAATCCCAGACAATAATTAACATATTAACATTAAAGCAAATATTTTGTTAGATGAGAAGATCACTACCACTCCCAAATTTGTCTATTAAAAGACCTGGCTTCACAATCTTGCTTAAGTGCAAATGTTTTAGCATTTAAATATACTTCAAGTACCAAAACATAAAAGTACTCATTATGCAAAATATTTCATTTGCGAATCGAGGGACTGAATGGGCATGACGGCTGACCAATCAAACTTAATTTGTTAAAGTATTCTGAATGCTAAGGTTCAGACAAAGTAGCAAAATAACTTTTGCATGTCCATAAAAGAACAGTTTGTTTAACATAAAAATTAAAGCATCCAACACACGTCGGATCACATTAACATTTACAGCATCTTTAATTTACCGTCCCCCAGAGGAGGGCGCGGCCGTGGCGCTCTTTTTTTTTTTTTAGTCTCTGTCCGTCTGGTCTAATAATTATCAATTAATTACTGTCAGTGGCAGCATAGTTGGCTTGAAAGTGACAAATCTGTTCAGGATTAGTATGTAAAATAAAATGAATGTACATTACAACTGTGGTAGATTCTCTTTTCAACCCCCTTTTGAGAACAGAGATAAAAGTTTGACTAATGTTGTGGAGTTTGTGTGGGAGTGTTGGTGTCTGTCTTCTAAACTTCACTGTCTCTCCATCACTGTGTGTGTGTGTGAATAACATGTTTTATCTTTTTGTTGTATTTTTTCCTTTTCTTTCTTTGAAGGAAAAAGAGCTTTCATTTTGATTTTGCAGTAAGGTATTGTGGTCGATTGAGTTTGTTTCTCACGTAGCTTGGTGATTCATGTGCTTTCTGTGTGTCTGAGCTATTTTTCCCTTGAACCATCTCAACTTTTGATGGAGCTTGCCACTTTAACAGCTGCCGAGAACATTTTTTTTTATATCAACGGCTTAATAAACGTCTAGTCTGGACTATCCAGGCCACAGTCAGAGTTATGAACAACAGACGCACACAGACACAGTACGAGATTTCTTCAACAAATTAAAGCTGCACCGGCCAAGTTTTACTTAGAACTTTTTTTTTTTTTTTTTAAACTAGTCTAGACACAAGATATGTACAGACAGATGTAAGAGAAGACTCTTACTTTGTCCAGCTGAAACTGTGGTCAGGTGCACTTCAAACCACTTCAAAGCAAGTAACTCAAGAATTTAGTTTCTCTAAAAGACTTGAAGTAAAACTGCCAGAGAATTTTTTTGAGAAATATTTAGATTTATTTTTAATGAAAGCAGTAGTTTTCTTGAACTTTATTTAAACGCAGCAAAATCACGTTATACAAATTTATCAATGAAGGAAATGTCATGAAAAAGTTCTGGCTGCTTGTAGTTTCAGCTTAACAACGTTAACATTTATCAAACTCAACTAAAATTCAATCTTAGGGTGGCTTTCAGAGAGTGGGTGAATCAGAGTTGAGTACTTCCTAAAATATTAAACTGTTCCTGTAGAATCGGTTGTAGCATAAATAAGTTTGTGTTTGTTGTGAGGATTAATATTCCTGGATTAATGAAAGATTGAAGAGTAAAATGTGCTGATAAAGTGGCAAGAGACCGACTTCTCTGTCTTACCTCTGGAGCTTTTTCTTCTGTTTCTTCCCCCCCTGCTGTTTACTCTCCCTGATCTCCATGTGCTTCTGGCTATCCATGTCTGTCTGTTATCTGTCCAGTTAGATGTAGAAAACCTGCACACTGTCAGGAGAATGTTAAAGTGTCATTTAATCACAAACCTCAACCACCTGGGGTCAACATTTAACGTACATGTTTGGTTTAATGTAGTCTGTCAGCATAAGTTGTCATAATGGGCCTGTTTTACAATGATATCAATATCAATTTAGAAATATGCAATTAGCTTTGTGTTTAATAGTGTTAAAACATATTAAAGCATATTTATAAGTCAATTTGGCAAAACAGTAACATTTTTCACACATTTTTCCCCATAAATAGCACCTTATTATGGATCTTTTTTTCAAAGAAATGTATGAGAAAACATTTGCTTGATTCTTGCAATTTCTTGTAATACCCACAGGGTGAAATGCACTTGAATTTTAAATTGCTCTAGATAGAAGCCTCAGCTTAAGTAAATGTAATGAAATTGGCTAACGCTTGAACAAACACTGCAAAACATAGACTTCAGTTGGTAAAGTAAAGTTAGTAAACAGTTGGAAATGGCAGAGATGTGTCAATATTTTTTTCATAATGTTAGTCTAAAAATGTAAATAAATTACATTACAACTTGGCTGTGACAGGTTCTGATGGCATTTCCAACAATAATATTACTAACAGATTAGTATAAAAAACTATTTTGACTAATATTCTTCACTTAAATGAGTTTAAAGAAGAGCTTAAGATACTGACTTTGCCAGACAAGGACAGCAAAAGCCCCTTTTTATTATGCATTCTGTAATGTACAACAACATTAAATATATACTTCTAGAACTTTGTTCTACAAACTGGCTTGGGGTTAGATACAGAACTAGATTTGACCTTTATCTGAAAGGTGCATGTGTTGTGTCCATAGTTCTATGTCCATCTACATGGATTGACATTTGCATGTGCATCTTTTAACCAGTGCATCACACATGTACGCCAATATGTGGATCAACACATCAGACAGAAGTGTTCCGTCTTATCCATCCCTGCAAGGCGAGACGAACATAAAATCACTCACATACCAGGCAGACATCTGGCTTCGTCTCTCTGGCTGCTCCAAAGCTGACTACAGCAGAGATGTGTTGTGTTGGGGAAAAAAAAACAAAACGTGGCCTTGAGATGCAAACTGTTGCCCACTGTAGACTGTCTTCTCTCCTTCTCTCCCCTCCTCTGTAGTCTCTCTGTTTCTTCCCTGGGGGGGCGATGGCAGGTTTCTTCAAGGCAAGAGCAACAACCTTTCACATCAAACGTCTTTTCACATTTAGAGAAAGTAGAACTAGAACCATTCAGGCTATTTTTCTGCTCACTGCCAGGAAAATAGTTCATGGAAGGCTTGTTAGTGTAAGTGTAGTTATGCACTACCGTTCACGGGTAGTGCATGGAACTGGAGAAGTTTTGGATGTAGGTTGGTGCTCTTCCTTCTCATCCACTTCTTTGACTCGGTAGTTTAGTCGTTCGTTCCCCCGATGGACTTGCTGCCTCCTGAATGCCCTTCTGACTCTGGTTTGGTAGATCCAGTCTGTCCCTGCAATAACTTTGGATGGCTTTGTTGGAGGCCTCGAACCGGCTGATAGCTTGCATGTTTTGCTCTCTGCTTCTCCAGCTACAATAAAGATGCCTGCATTTGGAATCTGAATCTGTTTTAATGGAGTTTTAAAGCTTAGCAAGAAGTGTGGCATGCTCTGATTCTGTTTGGGTTGTGATAACTTTGCATACTTCCTATGCAACAAAAGACTGCAGTATTTCCAGATGTGTACATTGGAAATCAAATTTAGAAGATACTAATTAATAGATCTCAGTTTTACTAATCATAGCTGCTGTTTCTTTAAATTATGATCTTTTACCTTTCCCTTTTTAGATTAGTTTTTTTAATTTGTACATGATTTTTCCTTTTAATCATGATATATTGATCATTCTACTTGTTGCCTCCACTGCCTCTCCAACAGCCCTGATGAGGACTCGTGTCAGAAATTTATCCCCTTCATTGGAGTAAGTAGCCTCTTCATTTCCACGTTGGCTTCATCTTTATCCAGCTGATGTTTTAGCTCAAGTTTGGCGCCTGTTGAGATGCCTGTCATTTTAAAGTAATAATCTTCTCCCTCCTGTTTTGAATTCTGCAGATGGTCAAAGTCGGCATTGTGGAGCAAACATCTGCAGCGTCAGGCAAGCAATGAGACTGAAAATGGATGTTTGAAAAAGACTGAAAAAGTTTTTTTGTACAGTTTGCATGCCAACCTGCACCGAAGCATGACAAAGTGGCACCTTTAGGGCATCGACTGCTCCACCACAGTATGTATTTATACATTATTATTTTAACAAAAATAAATAAGACTGTTTCCTCCCTCAGGAGACTCTGATGATGCAGCACCTCTGGGCTCCTCGCTGCTCTCCTCCACTCCTCCACAAGTGTCACCCGCATTCAAAGAGGCGTCGCCCACACCTCCCTCCTCTCCCTCTGTTACCACCAGCTTCTGTGCTTACAGGTAAATGTGCCACCAGGTGAAGAGCTATTTTACTAAGAGTTTTTCTCCATTCCGTAATTTCTTAAATATATATTTTTCTTTTCCAAACCTTTAAACAGGCATTAAATAACAAAAAACAAATCTGTCATAATACTGCATTATTCTTCCAGAAAGGGAAAGTAAGAAGTTCTGATTATATCTTTAGCATTATTTGTGTGTGGTAGCTTTTATTATGATAAGGGAAATTTGCTTCTGTATTATTTATTGAAAGTTAGATGTTAATGTCTATCACTGTCATGTCAGTACTGTGAACATGAATCATATTTACCATAGGATAAAAAAAAATGTTGAAATAGTCCTTTAATATGACAGTGGGAACATGTTACAGTTACTGATTAAAGTGATAGTGACCTCTAATTTTCATATTTTCAGATTGAGCTAATTGAACTCATGTGTGCGTTATTCTATTTAAATAAAAAAGGTATTTACATGATCTCCATCTCACCGACTCCTCCTGTAGTTCTGTAGTTCAGGCGGAGCTGATGGGGCTTCAGGTGGACTACTGGGTGGCTCCAACAGAAAGGAAGAAAGACGTGGAGAAGCGGGACTCCTCCTCCAAAAATACTCTGAAGTGCAATTTCCGCTCGCTGCAGGTCAGCCGGCTGCCACTGGGGGGCGCAGAGCCGAGCCCCCAGCCCACCATGTCCATGACTGTGGTGACCAAGGAGAAGAATAAGAAGGGTAAGCTGCACACCTGCATCTTCAGGTGGACTGATGCATGTGTCTTTAGATTTATTGGTACATTTACTTAAGTGTACAGCAGGAGCTTTAAAGGAGAAATTTGTCTCAAAATGACACCTGTTACATTTTAAACTCATTTAAGCATCTGTTGTTCCCTTCCACCAGTCATGTTCCTGCCAAAAAAGAGCAAAGACAAGGAGGTGGAGTCGAAGAGTCAAGTGATCGACGGCATCAGCCGGCTCATCTGCACTGCCAAGCACCAGCAGACCATGCTGAGAGGTACTTTTCTTCCCTCCCACGTCCTCCCTCCTCACCAACACATCCACAGAGATCTCAGATGTTTTTCTGTTCAGGCTTGATGAACCTTCAAGAAATTGTGTTTTTAAAATGTGTGTTTTTGTTGAAGCCAATCATTAGTCAGATTTTCACAACTAGGACTGAATTAAGGAATTGAAAGAAATGTTATTAAAACGTTTGCTAATGAATCAACCATGTAAGTCATATAGCAAGACAAATAAAACCCTTGTTTCAGTGTCTTAAATGTTAGGTTTTTCTTTGCTTCATGCAATTGTAAGAAATTACTAGGGCTCAGGGAAATTATGTTAGGCATTTCTTACCTACTTTATTTTATTTTATTTATATTTCCTTCAGGGAGTCCTGGTCAATAGCATCAAAATATACTTAAAGTACTCATTTAGCAGAATAGCCCATTTCAGAATAATCTCAATTGCTGGATTATGAATATTAATATAATGTAATAATCAATGTATTTGATTATATTTTGTATTATTAATCTGAATCTGGAAAGTATCTAGCAGTGTAAAAATGTCAAATGTAGTGGAGTAAAAAGTTCAATATTTCCCTCCAGTATTTGCCTGAATTTCTGTGGAGTCTGGAGCATAAAGGAGCAGAAAATGGAAATACTCAAAGTAAATGTACCTCAAAAAATAGTATGCATTACATGAACTTTAGTTACTTTCCACCACTGTCATTCAGGATAACAGCATCATTAATCACCATGAACTGTACAGTAATGTTTATTTTGCGTCTCTTCCTCTGCAGTACTGATCGACGGCGTCGAGTGGAACGATGTCAAGTTTTTCCAGCTGGCGGCACAGTGGTCCTCACACGTCAAACACTTTCCCATCGGGATCTTTGGACACACAAAAGGCCCTTACTAGCGACACCTAAGAGACTGAAACACTGAGGACATTCCCCTCCCCGAACCTCACCTTTCCCTCGTGCCAACAGCTTTTAACCCCCTCCTCCCTACTTCCCCCTCCACACACTTCTTCTATTCTACGGTCTTAATTTAAGCTCCTGCTTTCTGTTGCATTTGTCCGATTATTTAATCTTTGCGTGTTTTTTTTAATTTTCTATTTATGTAAAAAAATGTCTCGAGGCAAGGCTGCCGAGGGAATATTTCTTTACTCAGCTTTTTAAAAAAAGAAATACTGCTGATGTTTTATAGACTTGAGAAAAAAAAAACTAATCAAATAATAATTAGAAATTACTTCTAACCTTTAACGTACTGCACACACACGTGCCCAGGTTTCACCCTCTGCTATCATTTAGTTTTTTTTTTTTTTTTATTTGGTGAGGCACAGCAGCACATTTAAGAATATATATATATATATAAAAAAAACAAGAGCAGCTGCCTTGTAATGAAGTGAAAGACTGATGGTGGTCATCTTAGTTTACCAACCATGATGAAGAAATTTGGGATTCTCAACTTCAGAGACTTGTTGATTCATTGTCTTTTAAAAAAAAAAAGAAAAAAAAAAAAAGAGGCCCCCGAATTTGACCTTTGGCGCTCTGCACTCAATGAAGAAGTCTAAAATGTGCAATAGACTGAAAACTGTGTGAATGTGATTCTGAATAATAACCTGGCACTGTAAGAAGATTACACACTGTTGTTAGTTGTGATTTTCACTCAACGTAACCCCTTTTCTTCTTTACTTTCTCCTCCTGGTAAATCAGCTTGAGGTTTGAAGAGTTTTTCTCCAAAGTGAGACATGAAATTAGAATATAAAGTCAAAAAGACTTTTTTTCCCTGGAAAATGATTAATAGCACAACATGAACTACTTTATAAAAAGTGCAGAATTAAGGAAATATGTTGGGAAATAACATGTATGCTATGTAGCTAGAGACAGCAGCTAGTTAGCTTAGCTTAGCATAAAGACTGGAAACAGGGGGAAACAGTTAGCCTGGCTCTGAGAGGTAACCATCCTGTCATTTTAAATCCAAAATCTGTACAAAACAAGTTGTGGTTTTATTGGTGGTTTACAGGGGAATAGTCTGGCACATAACCCCCTAAAAAAGCACAACTTGTCATTTTTTTCTAACTTCAGCTTTTCTAGCTGTTTCCATGTGTGCACTCTTTATGCTAAGCTAAGCTAACCTAACCAGCTACTTGCCCAGCTCTGAACAAAAGTAATACAAAATCTGCTTACCAGCATCCATAAAAAAGGTCGCTAGTTAACATGTTAGATCTCTTTAAAAAAAAACAAACAAATAAAATAAACCTGTACAGAAACTCTGCCAGGCTAGCTGTTTCCCTTTGTATTTTGAGTCTTTATGCTAAGCTAAGCTAATAGGCTGCTGGCTGTGGCTTCACATTAGATTTTCTTCACATCTTACTCAAGATAAGACAAAAATTCAAATTTATTTCCAAAAGATGTCAAACTATTCCTTTAAGCTATAAAAAGGAACACATTAAACAATTAGCTTGTTGATTTTTGTTGCAAAACTCTTCCTCCTCGAGCCCCACACTCCGTATGTTTTTGCTAAAAGCAAATGTTACTTTTTGCCAAAGGAATATTCATCAACTGCAGCTCACTTGTTACCTGTGTGGTATTATAGAAGACTTCATAATGTAGAGGTGAATGTATTGAAGGTACCTTAATGTAAAGCACTTTTAAATGTTTGTCCATCATAGATTAGTGTGTTAAACCCAACCGGGAACCTGCAGGAATGACTGAGTGTGGTTCACCGAGGCACGCGGACAGACGCCGGATCTGTCTTTACATCTGACCTGAACAACAGCACAAGCGGCGGTGACGTGGCTTAGTTTAAAATGCAAAACAAACCAAGCATCTGCATCCTCTCGGTGCTGCGTAATATCACTTTCTGCTCAGTGTGAGGCCTCGTTGGACTGTTTAAACTTTAGTTTGATATTCTGTAAGATTAGCATAGTATGTGTATGTGATGTTAACGATTCAGAAAATGTTCTGTCGGTAGATTTTGCGCAATCTTTCGTTGACTGTTAAGAATAAAACTAGAAAGTATTTTGCTTATAATCTTTTTTTTTTTCAGTAGCAGTTTCATCATAATCTTTGCCAATTTCTTGATAAGTGCCTAAATTGCTTAATTTTGACAAATCAACATAAATAATGTGTCCCTGGCTGACATGGTGCTGATTCTGGTCCAACAACAACAAAATCTCTCAATACAGTGCATTGATCTTGCAGTATTAATACATGCAGTCAAGCTCGTTCATTGGAGGGGAGGGGAAGTCACGCTCTCAAATATGGGTTTGAATAAATGAAAAATAAACTACAGCCCATTCATGTTGAGCATATATTTGTTTCTCTATATAGAATATGTTTTAGATGTTTTGGTTTTTCATGTTATCTCAGAGAAAGGCTTGTTGAAACTGAAAGTTCCCTAAAGACTACCACTGTAATCCCAAAACTTGGAGTAATAAAACTACTATACACACTAAAATGTACTTGTCTTTCCATGTGTGTTATTAAGCTGTGAGGAATCTGATGAAATCGATGTTGTGCTGATAAATATGAAGGATATAAAAGTAAAAGTACTCATTGTATTAATCTTTCAATAGCAAATAGTTCTTTGCTGCCATATTAATGTTCTTGATTAATGTTCTTGTCATATTTAGGACCTTTTAGAACATTTTTTAGTACTTGAGTAACACCATTGCTTTCAACTTCATACTACTACTCCACTGCAATTTAGAGGGAAATATTGTATTTTTTACTCAATTATTTTATAACTTTATTACTTAAGCTGCTTTACAGATTCAGATCAGTAATAAAATAAATAAAAGTGAATTATTAATATTAAAGGTTAAGATTCCTTTAACCTTGAGAAGTAATTTGTGTTCATTCATAGTTTATTTTTAAAAGTTGAGAAGACTTACTGCTGCTTTGGACGCCTGACTGTACAGCTCATTAGGGAGGCCACATGTTTCTCACTCAAACATCCAGTGAGTCCTGTTGATGGAGTTATTAACGAAGTAAAAACACTGTAAAGAAAAGTCTCAGTTAAGATAATTTAAACTTTGAACAACATCCAAAGAGGAGCACTCACCATCGTATCCAGTAGATCCAAAAGAGTTTTCACTGTGCTGTCTGAATTAATGATCCATCCACCTGCAGCTGAGCGAGGAGCCTGCACTGCACACACTGAGAAACAAACACACCAAGAAAGTTCTGCTGAGTAATTAAAAAAGGAAGAAGCCAGAAATCACCTTTGCATAGTGAACAAACTTTTAAAGTTCAGTGATTTTGTAATTTTTAACTCCATTTCAATTATTTGATAACTAGATAGAATAAACCTTTATTGATACACGGTGAGGGAATTTGGTTGTTAGACAAAACAAGGAGAGACATAAGTGCAAATAAGTATAGAACATAAGATAAATAGATAATAAGCCAAACAAACTATTAAAATGTGATGCATTATGACACATTAAGGGGAAATTCACAAGCTACCCAGCAAGTAATAAAAACATTTACCTGCTGCAGTATTAAAGTAATGAACACATTAATGCACCGATAATTTGAATCCATTATTAAATAGATAAATAAATTGTTATGGATGATGAACATGACTCCCTGCTACAGTAACAGCACCAAACAGGTAAATGTATTTTCTCCCTGCTGCGTCGAGAAGACAGCAGGTACACCAGGTCAGCACTGAGCGGTTCAGGAGCGGTTCCACTTTCAGGCCACCAGGGTGCTAATAAGGCTGCATAAAAATTGAACTAGAGTATTTAATAGTTTACTAATGGTTTACTTATTACTCAAAGTTATTATGTCGATCATTAACATTATTATTTATGACTGCTCGGCATTTTTATACGTGCTTCAGTATATACAATGCAGTACCATGCAAAGCACTTGGAAGCATCCACATTTATAATCGGCGATTTACGGACCAGACAATGATCTCACACCTCCGTAGTCCGGCTCCATCATCATACAGGACTGCAGGTGAGCCCGGCGCAGCCTCCTGCTTCCTCCACCTCCTGTAGCAGGTCATCAGGTGTGACAACCAGGACCTGCAGGAGTTTTCTCCACCACCTCCTTTGGCTCCAGTCTTGTTCATGTCAGCACCAATGACACTTAAAAAGTCTTTTTAACTCACTCAAAGACTGTGAGAAGTGTTTTTCTTTTCTTCTTCTTCTTCTTCTTCTCTTTCCATCCACCTCCTCAGCCTCTTCACCTGCTTCAGATACCTGAACTTTGTGTTTATTGATCATTTTCACTTGCTCCTTTTTTTAAACAGAGACAGAATCCATCCAGCTTTGTGAGCAGCATGCTCTGTCTGCAGGATCCTTCACACCATAAACACTGACACACCTGTGTGGTTCTGTTAACAAGCTCACATGCTTAATGACAATCAAGTCAGCTGTGACAACTTATTCTTCCCCTCCAGCTCCAACAAACACCCACCTGAAGAGCTCCCCCTGTGGACATGGAGCTCCTCTGTGGTTAAATTCTGCATCTGAATCACCCCTCCTCCAATATAACCACAACTCCAGCCTGTGCAACTCACAGTAACACTTTATAATAAAGCTAGTGATATACTTCAGTTTACCTAATGCATGGCTCATGATGATTTAATGTGTAAATTAATGCAGTATGGATCATGAATTCCTGTTGCTCACAATTAACAAATGATCAGGTTAATGCAACTTCATGTGATTAGTTCACACATAGATCATCAATTAAGGACTGTTAATTCACTGTCACTAACACTGTAGCTTCACCTAGGAAAATGAAGACAGCCCTAACATTTGGACTAAAGTGTCTCACAGAGGATGTAGAAGCTGTTTTCAGTGACTGTCTCATTAAAAGAAATATAAATAACAAAGACTGGGTCACCTTTGCAGCGATGTGCAACTACAATTCACAGATTACCGGCTAAATGATGGACAAAGTTGTACAGGAGCATGTTTATGAAGTGTCCTGGTGAAATGTACCCAGCTTTAATCTGTCGCTGGAGTATCTACACAGCAATATTTAGACATGTATAACATAATCCTGACTCACAGTATACGTTTACCTGGACTAGGACAGGTGGCCTCTCAGGTAATCATCTGCTGCATATTTCCAACACTTACAATTTAAGTGTAAGTGTTTCATCAACTCCCAAGTGACATTCATTGTATTTCATACAATTTAGTTACTTTAATCTGCAAATATAATTCAAAAAAGCATTGAGTTGTGAAGGTGTAAACCATTTCAAGTTGGTCACAAAAAACTGACCTTCACATACATCTCCATCAGCTTCCTGCTTCTTTTTTTTAATCATATTTTCATTTCACGCATTTCATTTCATTTTTTTTTAATCTAAAGATTACTTTTCTGTATTTGATAAAGATGTAGGACATTATCATCTGAAGCGCCCCCTCCTGATGTATCCTGGTATAACCTGTGTTTGGTGTTGCCAGGCGACTTCTTAAAACAACTCTCTACTGTGTATTCATTTCCCCTGCAACACCTCTAATTATGGAAGTTATGGAAAACTCTGATGAGGTATGCTAACGGAAAATTAATTTTACACCTCTTTATGGTACATATTTGTTATTTGGACATGAACTAAGTTGAAGTTTTTAATTAGCATTTAAATAGACATAAAAGTAAAAAAAAAAACAGTAGTAAAAATAAATAATAGCTTTTTAAATGTTTTTTTTTTTTATTTATTAGGCGGACCAGTGTCATGAGAAGGAGAGGCTGAAGATGAGGATTGCTGTTTTGGAGGAGAGTGTGAGGTCCTGTGAGGTGGAGTGTAAAGCCAGCAGAGAGACGGTGCTCAGGCTGGTGGCAGAGCTCGACCGAGAGAGGAGGAAGGCTGCCGGCAGTGCAGCAGCACTCGATTCACTCAAAGTGGTACTGACACAGCTTTTTAAGTGTGTTTAGTTTATCAGATAATTTAATCTACAATTTAATTTAGTTGAGAGTTGAGAGATTATTCTGGCTAGACACCAAAGGGATTTTTTTTACTAGATTTTTTTCATATTTTCATTTACTAAATTGTGATAGTTTCATTTCCCAGTATTAAAATCTAAATAAACAAACACCTTTCTCCACACAGCAAGGAAGCAAGGAATGCAACTGTAGTAGGAAAATAGTAAATCTTTTATTGGTTGTTTTATTTTGTTGATTTAATGGTCAACAAATTTATATTATTTTTAGTATATTATTTAAATTATATATTATATTATATTATATTAGCCCACTTCAAATACACTTAAACACTTAAATATATTTTAAATGATTATTTTAGCAGTGATAAATTCCACTATTCTTTTAATCTACATTTAAGCCATTATTATCCTGTTAATGATCTTTTAATTCGATCCTGAACTGTGAACCACTTTGTAAAGTGTTTTTCAATATGAGCCATTTAAATTGATCACTGATAACTCTTTTGTTATTTAATAATAAATGAGATATCATTCATTATTAAATAACAAATAAAGAGTGTTTACAGGTGTAGATTCAGTGGTACAGTGGGGCAAAAAAGTATTTAGTCAGCCACCAATTGTGCAAGTTCTCCCACTTAAAAAGATGAGGTCTCCAATTTTCATCATAGGTATACCTCAACTATGAGAGACAAAATGAGAAAAAAAATCCAGAAAATCACATTGTCTGATTTTTAAAGAATTTATTTGCAAATTATGGTGGAAAATAAGTATTTGGTCAATAACAAAAGTTCATCTCAATACTTATTATATACTTATTATAATACTTGTTATATATCCTTTGTTGGCAATGACAGAGGTCAAATGTTTTCTGTAAGTCTTCACAAGGTTTTCACACACTGTTGCTGGTATTTTGGCCCATTCCTCCATGCAGATCTCCTCTAGAGCAGTGATGTTTTGGGGCTGTCGCTGGGCAACACAGACTTTCAACTCCCTCCAAAGATTTTCTATGGGGTTGAGATCTGGAGACTGGCTAGGCCACTCCAGGACCTTGAAATGCTTCTTACGAAGCCACTCCTTCATTGCCCGGGTGGTGTGTTTGGGATCATTGTCATGCTGAAAGACCCAGCCACGTTTCATCTTCAATGCCCTTGCTGATGGAAGGAGGTTTTCACTCAAAATCTCACGATACATGGCCCCATTCATTCTTTCCTTTACACGGATCAGTCGTCCTGGTCCCTTTGCAGAAAAACAGCCCCAAAGCATGATGTTTCCACCCCCATGCTTCACACTAGGTACAGGTGTTCTTTGGATGCAACTCAGCATTCTTTCTCCTCCAAACACGACAAGTTGAGTTTTTACCAAAAAGTTCTATTTTGGTTTCATCTGACCATATGACATTCTCCCAATCCTCTTCTGGATCATCCAAATGCTCTCTAGCAAACTTCAGACGGGCCTGGACATGTACTGGCTTAAGCAGGGGGACACGTCTGGCACTGCAGGATTTGAGTCCCTGGCGGCGTAGTGTGTTACTGATGGTAGCCTTTGTTACTTCTGCAGGTCATTCACTAGGTGCCCCTGTGTAGTTCTGGGATTTTTGCTCACCGTTCTCGTGATCATTTTGACCCCACGGGGTGAGATCTTGCGTGGAGCCCCAGATCGAGGGAGATTATCAGTGGTCTTGTATGTCTTCCTATTTTCTAATAATTGCTCCCACAGTTGATTTCTTCACACCAAGCTGCTTACCTATTGCAGATTCAGTCTTCCCAGCCTGGTGCAGGTCTACAATTTTGTTTCTGGTGTCCTTTGACAGCTCTTTGGTCTTGGCCATAGTGGAGTTTGGAGTCTGACTGTTTGAGGTTGTGGACAGGTGTCTTTTATACTGATAACGAGTTCAAACAGGTGCCATTAATACAGGTAACGAGTGGAGGACAGAGGAGCCTCTTAAAGAAGAAGTTACAGGTCTGTGAGAGCCAGAAATCTTGCTTGTTTGTAGGTGACCAAATACTTATTTTACCAAGGAATTTACCAATTAATTCATTAAAAATCCTACAATGTGATTTCCTGGATTCTTTCCCCCCATTCTGTCTCTCATAGTTGAAGTGTACCTATGATGAAAATTACAGGCCTCTCTCATTTTTTTAAGTGGGAGAACTTGCACAATTGGTGACTGACTAAATACTTTTTTGCCCCACTGTACAGGAGCTAGAAACAGTTTTATACATCTGGCCCAGTGTGGATTTTTGCACTGAAACTATAAAAGAACCACATGTAAAATTTCATGCTTACATTAAATATATTATTTCTTTATGGTGTTTTTTAAAAAAAATACCTTTCAGGAGTTAGACGGCCTGGTGGTGGGAAGGAGGAGTGTTGAGATGGAGAGGGAAACCTTGATGGAGAGGGTGGAGGCCAGCAAGAGAGTCACAGAGGCAGCCAGGCGAGAGTCACATTGTTTGGAGAAACAGGTGGAGGAGCTTGAAAGAAAATTCCAGTCAAGCCAAGGGGAGACCCAGGCAGCCGAGGAGAGGCTGCAGACGTTCCTGGAAAAGGTGGCAGGCCTGCTGCAGGGGAAGTCTGAGAGTGTCGTCCTGCCCACAGAGAAAGATATTTTACACACTGTGGATAAGGTGCGGAATCAGAGATGTGATATAAAATTGTCTTAAAAGGTCCAAACTCCAGCAACATTTGTAAAATGAACACTTTCATTATAAGACCATTGCGTAGCCGTCATCAGGTTTACTTAAAACTAAAAGTGTTGCTGGAGTTTTTGCACCTGTAAGAGCCCTGTATGGCTTTTTGAACACACACTCACCACCAAAACCTTCATGACTAGGCAAGTAATTGACTTATGTTTAATAAAATAATGTAAAAACTCATGTCTACAGATTAGTCAGATTTATTTACTTCAACAAAAGTACTTTGAGCTTGTGCAAGTTTAAATGTTCTGTTACAAGTAAAGGTTTGGCATTTAAAAGCACTTAAAATCATGTAATTATCAGCAAAATGTACTTTAGGTATAAAAGTAAAAGTAATTAACATACAGCAAAAATGGACTCTGTCAGTGTTACATTATAATATATTAAGCTATTGAATAATTATTTCTGATGCATTAAGATGTAAGCAGCATTTTAATATTACAACCAGCAGTTGTGAAGTAACTACATTGATCAGATAAATGTAGTAGAGTAAAAGGTATAAAGTGACATAATAAAAAAATCAAGTAAAGTACAAGTACCTAAATATCAAGTGTACTGTAAGTATTGTGCTGGACTAAATGCATTTAGTTATTTCCCAGCACTGGTCTACACATTTACCTTTACATTAATGGGTTTCCATGTCTCACCGAGGCCGTCCTAATAAGATAAACACTAACATCCTTACTACATCTTTTTCGGCGTAGTCCTTCTCAGAGATGGAGGCCAGGCTGCGTCACGTCTCCAAGGAGCTGAGCGAGCAGACGGAGCTCCGGCACGGTGCGCTGCAGAGGGCCCAGCTCGCAGAGCAGCAAGTCCAGGACCTGAGGGAGAGACTGCAGGGTCTGGAGACTGAGCTGTTAACAGCAGACGTGCACCGCGACGGGCTGAGACACAACCAACAGCATGTGAGTAAAATCATATTAGCAGGGGGACGAAGTTATAGGTACATAAAGTAATTAAATGAGAATATTATACATGAAAATCCTTTTTCTTTAACAGTATGAAGAGTTCTTGGAACAGCTGTCAGAGACAATGAAGGTTGACGGTATTGCTGTGGACCTTGGCTTTGACATGAGGCTAAAACTCATCCTGTCGCGTGTAGAGCAGCTCGTTAAACAAGAGACAACTGCTTTGGTGGAGAGTAAAAGTCTGACCTACAGCCAACAGCGAAAGGTGAGTAACTAGAGGAGGTATTAGTGGCATTTGGAGGGAACTTACTGTCAGTTTTGTCATCTTTAGTTTTTACAAAGGGCTCTAAACAACCAATCACAAGCTTCTATAAGTTAGGAGAGATGTATTTCTTTACTTAAGCAGCAGATGAAAACTTCTTAAGTAAATGAACTAATGCAAAGAGCTGTTGTGTTGGCGAGAACAGCAATTCAAAGTGTTCCCGTTCCCAACAGTTAAAGTCACAGAAAGACCAACTGGAGAGCAAAGGAGTGCACATCCAGCTGCTGAGGAAGAAGGTGTCCGAGCTGGAGGAGGAGAAGAGGAGCCGATCGGCACTGGCGGTGGAGCGGGACGACGCTCACCTGGAGGCCAGGAGGCTGCGTAAAAAACTGGAGCGTCTCCAAGGCGAGCTGAAGGCCGTCAAGCTGTCCAACACTGAGCTCAAGGCCCAGCTGACCCACACCAATGAGCTCAAGGTAGTGGGGCGAGGGGTTCAGGCCCAAATTCAGTCCAGAGGCATTTTCACCTCATAATGTATCATTTATGTGTTAATATCTGTGTATAAAAAGAGGGGTCATGGTTTGTAATTGTGCACCAATAATCTAAAGCAGGTTGTTTCTGAAAACAGCCGTGTGTATTTTTTTCTGAGAGCAATAAGCCAACCTGATAAAGCCAATGAATAACAGTTGCTTCGCTAAACACCTCTGTCTGACGCACCAAGTTGAAAGTCATGGAACAGAGTCAGACCGTGCAGGAGCAGAAAAAGAGGCTGGATCAGCTGGTGGAGGGGAAGGCCAAGGTGGAGAAGAAGATGAACGCAGTGAGCTCGAAACCTGCAGAGCCAAGAGAGGAAGAGCCGAGAGGACCAGCGGCAACTCGACACCCTCAGACAGAGCCTGACTCAGCTGTCTGAGAGGGAGAGAGAGGTGAGAGCAGCAGGAATATGAAGCATTTCAGTAGCATCTTAGCATAGAAAACTAAACTTAATTAGTTGTTTCTAACGATTTTTAACAACCTCTCATGGCCATCCACAGCAGATGTTGAGTATTTACTTGTGGCTTGTGGATTAATTATATCTATTTTAGAGAAGAAACATAAACTTTGTGATTTTGGGCTTTAAATAAATAAATTAGATTTTGATTTGATTTGAAAAAGACTGAACTCACTCTATATATTATTATAATATTATAATAACAAATACAACATGGTATCTGCTTATTCGCAGGAAAAGGATCTGATTTTTTTGTAAAGCAGACTTGTCTTTGAACTAAAATAAAACAAATCTGCATACCAATTAGTAATTTTCAGAACAAAAATATTGTTATATTCACATATATAATTGAAGAGATATTGATATTGATCAATAGATGGAAAATAGATTTTTTACTGTTACTGTGTCACTGTGATCGATCACTACTGATGTTAAAAAACATTTAAGTGCAGCTTAACACTCTCTTAAAATCTTGTTTTTGCTAATTTCCAGTGGTTTAACTTCTCACCGTGCAAGAGCGGTGTACTCCAGGGGTTATCGGTACACCATGTCGTCACTTTGCTGTGTTTATAGCTTGTTTTTTCTGCCACCAAGTGGCCAAAATGGAACATTTCAGCTTTTAAGTGCATCAGAGAACCCTCTTATTTAGCTGTATTTTTAATAGATGCACTTACACTTGCACTGTCGATCAGTTTAGGAATGGTAGGAGGTTCAAATGATGTTGTGATTTATGGATTATGCTTTTAAAATCAAACTCAAAAAGATACATGCTCTTTCTTTTTCGGTCTTGTTCAGCTGGTGGATTTCCGGATGGTCATTTCCCAGATGTTGGGTCTGGAAGCCACAGCCCCGGCTCTTCCAAATTATGAAATCATCAAAGTACTGGAGTCCCTTCTTCACACTCATCATCACCACCATCACCACCTTCATCATGTTAATATTCCCTGGCGCTGTCCCTCTCACCAGGGGACTCATCTGCCCCAAATCCAGGACCTCTCTCACAGCTCCTCCTAAGATCTCCAGGTCTGTTTATCCAAGAGAAGTTCCTCTTTATGACACCGAGTTTTATACATCATACTTATGCCAGACTGCATTTAAAATCTATAGGTATTATCGTGATCTAAAAGAATATGAAAATAGACCTTATACAATATCAAATCATGTCTCAAACATCATATTTTCCTCTGTTTTTGTGAAAAGCACAGTACATATATATTACTAAATATATTACTCACCATTTGTTCACTGGAGAAATTTCAGAAATGTAAAATCATATTTAAATAAATGAAATAAAAAGACAAATGTCAAAATGAGGATTTGGCATTCATTGTTTCTGATGGTCGCATATACATACACTTTTCATATTAAGTTTTTACCATTATATATACATGTTAAATAATCCTGGACTGTTATACATTTGATACTGAACTGACGGTCATACAAAATATACAATAGTTCTATATGTCATAATTCTCAGTCATAAAGTCATATTTTTGTTTTCTTTAAAAAATAAAACAGCAAAATGTATAAAGACCATGGATGATGTTAAAGGTTAAACTCTTGATTTGTGGTTTTGATATGAAAACAAACGACTTAAAGGAATCTTAGATGAATCAATGTAATGCAAGTTAAAAATGGACTGTTTACCACAGACACAATAAGGAATGTAAGTAAATAAAAAGATCAGAACTGCATGCCAAAATACAGGTAAAAAAAATAATTGCAATGTAAGATATATTAAATGGTTATTTTTTTTTGTTTGTTTGTTTTTTTTAACAAATTTTTGAGTTACAAGTAAATTCACAGGCTAAATTTCAGCATTTAACTTTGGTGCTATCCACTGACAGATCTCTTCAGAGAAATACGACATGTATGTGCCACTGAGTTGATCTTCAGTTCATTCATCCAGCAATGTCCACAGTTTCCAAAGATGCTCCTTAATCGACACAGCATTAAACAGGGTAACATAGTGAGATGCTTGATCCTATGTGCTACACACAAAGATATTAACTGTGGATGGCAGCTGTTTTTCTGCAGTACAAATGGGTGACCAAGATCCATTTTTGTCAACATGGTTCAAATTCAGGTCATACTGATGCAAGAATACTGAAATGGGACGCTCTCACAGTCAGTCTACACTGGAGGTGGTCCGTTAGTGTAGCTCAGCATCGGGTAGAAGGAATGAGCGAAGTTGTTGGACTGAGCGCAGTAGTCCTCCTCAGACATTGGCAGCAGGAAGGCGAGGACCACTAACAGGAGCAGGAAGAACTGGAGAGGCAGCGCGACCCACAGGACGCGCCACAGGAACGAGGAGCCGCGACCCGACGACACCTCCGAATCAGAAGGGAAGGAAACGGATCCAGCGTCGCTGCGAGACCTGCTCACACACATTCACAACGCAGCACAGGCTGAAGTTTAGTTACTCACACTGATCAGTGAGAACATACAAAATCCTGCTGTCTGTTTTGTCATCTGTATCCCTGATTTCAGTCTTTTGTACGTCACATTATAAAGACAACCTTGAATGTAATAAACTCAACAACAAGAACTGGTGAGTTTAATTTGTCTATCTCAACAAACAAACTTCACTTGAACTGCTCAGTAATCCTATATCCTTATTTTCATGTTTAGAGCCTCAATTTTCAATCCAAATAAGATCCCAGTTCAGGGACAGGGGAACTGCATGACTGTTTGAAAGACATTGCCAACACAAAGCAATGTTGGGACAATGTTTCACACCACAGTCTACATGCTAACTCAGACTGGGTGGACAGTAACAAACACAGTCACAAAACTGTTTTCAAGGCATACATACTGTACAGTCCTGCACCAAACAAAGACATCTATCATGTATGTTGAGCTTGCATTGCTTTGCAAAGGATGTTAGGATAACAGACAAAAGGCATGCTGCAAGTATCAGCTGAATTATCAGATGTTTTTGAAAAAGGACTCTGTGAAAGTTTGTGTCTTGTTGAGAAATGCAAAGCATGCCGAGGCAAGGAGAGCATAGCAATTAGAAACAGCTTCTTGTCTGAAAAAAGTGAGTTTTTTCAAAGGAGTAGTTCGGGAAATATGATCATTTGCTTTCTTGTTGAGAGTTAGATGAGAAGACTGATATCATTCTCAGGTCTGTGTTAAATGTGAAGCTAGAGATGGTTAGCCTAGCTCAGCATAACATTCTCTAAAAAATAAACCCCTCAGCAAGAAAACAAATAAGAATATTTCTCAAAATGTCAGACTATTAATTTGATTATATCATTCATAGTCACCATCTCCCTCAAACACTGTCTTCATTTAGCCTCAAAGTTTAGAAGCCTTGATTACTTAAAGGGAATTATTATAAAGAAGCTTACTTGCACCTACAGAAAAAAATCTTAAAATTAGGAAAAAAACAGACTTTCAGTACTTTCTAAATCTATTTCATTAAAGACATTAGTGATGCATGATTTACACTCGGGTTCGTCCTACGTTGTTACCAAATGTGCCCCTTACCACTTGACAAATGGACACCTGAGAGGCAAGACTCACAGATGACAGACTGAGGGGGGGTGGGGGTTATGGTGGATAGTCGGTGAGATAGCAGCAGCAGCAGAAGAAGAAATGTCACACACGAGAGAGAGAGAGAGCGTAAGAGAGAGAGAGAGCGCGCGAGAGAGAACGAGAAACTGCAGCCTTTGCATTGTTCATTGCAGACATTTACTGGCGCGGCAATTTGAGGGGGAAAAAAAAAAGAGTGTAGTGTGTGCTCAGTAACAGCGCGGGAGTGTTAGATAAAGAGAAATATTTGTGTTATACATAAGAAATTCCCTCTGGTTAGCAATACTTAAGCAGTCAAGGACATTGGCAGAGAAGATGCCTTGCACCATTCCTTGTGACACTCCGATAAACTTTTTTATCAAGGCTGTGTGGGCTGCTTTTCACCTCACCACCTAGCCTACACAGAGCGTCTAGACTGACAGAAGATGATGGAAATCATTATCATGAGCTGCTAAGTGTTAAAAAACGGAAAGTGGGATTTTTCTTTTTTTATTATTTAAAACATGGCTGTTGTTCAAGACTTAAAGAGGATTAGAGAGCGTGAATCGGCCTCCGAGCGCGTCATGGGCTGATGAGTTCCATTATCTTCTGGGTGTGCTAGAAACCAACAGAAAGGTACCTGTGGTGTGGACTGCTCACAGAGGGTCCAGGCTGTGACAGACTACATTTGCCCCGTTGCTGTTTGCAATGAACAGGGGAGGGGGGGGGTAAAAGAAAGAAAGTATGTTTCAGTCCAGTTCAGGCAAATCAAGACAAAGCTACCGATGAAAAGAAATCCCCAAAAATGAAAGAAGAACAGCAACAAAATCATGTGTGAAGGTGAGAGATTTTGTAACTCATGATAACAAGGAATCTGGCTTTTCAAAGTGTGCGACTACTTTGAAGTGCTTTTCCGCTTGTGATTGCAAATAGTAAGCTACTTATTATGCAATGTGATGTATGAATTTCACATTTAGTAACATACACATAATAAAAGCAGTGACATGCTTATTTGGACTGATATTTAGATAAAGTCAAAATAGTTTGCTTTCTCATTCTTGTAGCTTTCAATATTCAACAAATATAATGCCATGCTTTCTACATTGTAAAACCACAGTTTCTATGCTTTTTTATAAATTTAACAGTTTCAGGACAGCCAGTATTCCTGAGAAAAACACTAGAGGGATCAAACCAATACTACAGTGAGAAGAAATTAGAGGAAAGTGTATTGGGAGGAAAGATTTATAGGACAGAATTAATTTAGTGTGGAAAAACTGGAGAAAAAGTGAGGGCAGAAATAGGGCAGAACTGAAAAAGTAATCAGAGAAAAAGAAGGTGGAAATAGAAAGTTAGAAAGAAAGGATTCCCCGGTTCTCTCGCAGGGTTTTGTTCTGACAACATGCAAGGAGAGTAAAATGCTGGGAAAAAGTTCAGAACTGAGCGAGAGGGAGTGTGGAGCAGGTCGTGGAGGTGTGAAAAGGTGTGAGGAGAGATCTTGGGATGACTGGGGTGAGTATGGCTTTCAGCGGGGCATCTGGGGCACAAGTTATTGTATGCACTGTCTCGGAGGGGTAACCGAACGCCTGGCTTCTCATAGAGCAGCGTGAACAGGTACGTGTGTACATTACCGATCGTCGCCGACTTGGTGTGCTCCTTCCTGATACAGGACTGAGCGAACCGGACGTGTCCAGCTCATCAGCAGACGACCAAGATGACAGATCCTTAGAGAGGAAACGTTTACACAAAGAGAGATGAAATGTTGTTCGGCAAATAAAGGCCTGAATCTGACCCTTCAACAATATCTCCATTGTTTAATAGTCAATATCAGAACTTTTCACAAATCTACTTGAAAAAAACAAAAGTAAATATAATCTCATGTAAATCCTATTAAATATGTCCTCAAAATCTAATACTGCACCCAAGGGCAGTATTATGTAGATAATATCAATTACATCTCTAGTCTCATAGCATAACAATCTGTTCATTTTGGATAGTAAATATAAGCTGCTATAACTTAACATCAGCTGTTATTTACTAATGAAAAACCATCTCAACTGTACAATAAAATATGAAAGTAGATACTTTTAGGATTGTAATACATTTTTAATCTTAAATGAATTAAAAGAAATAACAGACTGAAAACATATAGTCTATATATAGTATAAGTGAAGATGTACCTGTTGACTACTTGTGATGTCCAGGATCTTGGCCAGCTCTCTGAGGTCTCGCGTTACTTCTTTTAGCAGCAGTTTGAGGCGGTTCCCAATAACGTGAACCTTCTCCTTGGCTTCCAGGCAGTCGCTGCCCTGAGAGTTGACCAGCAACTGGAGGGACATGTCTTGGAGGGAGGCGACTTTGAGCTGGGAGTCCAGCAGCTCCTGGCGGATTTGCTGTGGGGATTATGGGGAATATTCATACAGTCCTCTTGTACTTGAAACGGGTGTAACAGTACTTTGAATGATCACGTTTAATCAGGATGTGCATTTTTCTACCTGGGCTCATTGTTAATATCCAAAACTATGACTTTAGACCCATTTAAATTTAAATATGACCTCTCTTAAATGAAGCATTTGGTCAAAATCTACTGCTGTATCTATGATTCGATGAATGATTTAAAAAGACAAACCCTATTATGTAATTTATGTTTTATAACTTTGTAATAAGCACATAATTTGAGGATAGAACCAATATTTAAAAATTATTTCCTATAATATTACTGTTGAAAATAAAGAGTGTCATGGGTAAAAGAAATGACAAGATACTGCTGGTGAGGAGCCACAAAGGTTTTCATGTGGGAGTTAAAATATGACCCAAAATCTCAGTACAGTCCTTCAACGTTACTCCTCAGTAAACACCCTGCTCCATGGTTAAAATAATTAAAACAACAGTCTTTCATACATATATAACCAAACTTACATATCTAAATTTCTACAGATAATATTTATGTACTGTATAGATTATAGTTCTGTACCGTAAGTGTTTTATGATGCTCATGGAGAGTGTCACTGTCCTGGATGGGGTCAATGGGAACCACCTCATTCCTCCTGCGGTCGATGTTTTCCAACCAGAGCAGCAGACCGTGGCTCATCTCATGAAAGTCCTGTTAGTCAGACGTGGATGAGGAAAATTGGGACTTCAACGGTACAATCCCACACTAACTTTCAGAACTACAGGACTTGCCCATAAACTCCCAATTTAGTGTTTTTTGTATTTTTGTCTAAAAATGACGAGTGGCACCTACTTGACATTGCATCAATGCTTCCTGTAATGAAGTCCTCCACTCCTCCAGCGAGCTGCCCAGTTTGTCCCAGTGGTTGTTCATGTCTTTCAGTCTGGCCTGCAGCTCTCGGGACTCAGTCGTGTCTGACTGCACAAACTCAGTGCTGCACAGGTTGATGGACAGCACAATAGCCTTGCGCTTGTCATACGCCTTCTGCAGCTCCTGTAGACAAACATTTTCATTATACAGTTAATGAATTCAGTCATCCTGAGCAACAGACAAAGGATGTAACAATGAGAAAAAAAATTAATTTTGCTTACAATGCAAGAAACAAATATAAAAAATATAAAATCTCAAGGGTGTAAACCAATAAAGATGTCCAAGGCATTGAATTGCTGTGTTGAAGCTTTTATCAAAGTTGAAAAAGATAATAAAGGAAACCAAAAAGAAGACAATAATACCTTGAGCTTTTTGATGCGTAGTTCAATTGTCTGGATGTCTGTGCTGAGGTCCAGCCTCCGCTGCTGCTCCAGCTCCTCTTCTGTCTCTCCCAGCCAAGTCCAAACATTGTTCAGGTCGGAGTTCAGCTGCTGCCACTGCTGCTGTTTCTGCTTTGAGCGCATCTCTTTGCTGAGGTCCTGAGCCTGCAGGAGCTCCCAGCGCTCAATCACTCCTAGATTGCAGGGTGGTAGAGGAAAAAGAAGGTGAATACAGTCGTATCAAACTAGAGAAAGGAAAATGTACACATTTTAACCTTTTCCTTTCATATATATTAATATAGATATATGGTAATGTAGGATATATGCATGCAGAATATGTTGTGGTGTGGTATTACCTGATGTCTGGGACTCTGAGCTACTTGGATCTGCCAGTCCAGACACTGTGTCTTCCTCCTCCTTCAGCTCAAAGCCCATCCTCTTCACTGTGTCGATGCTGCCGCGACACTCACCCAGCAACCGCATCTACAGAACGGATGAATATTTGATTACAAAGATTTTATAACCACATAATCAAGTAAAAACTCTAAAGGTGAAAGTTATATCACTGGCTAATGGTAAGATGACAACATATGAAGAGACATTAATTTAAAAAAAGAAAGTATTTTTGGTCATGCTCATCACTCTATGTAAAGTTGCACTGCACTTGTCATATAGCCATAAGAGTAACACATACATATCCCATGTAAGAAGCGTCCATTTCTGCGCTCGTGGGTGTGCGACTGCGGCTGCTGTCTGTTTGTTGCAGGTGGAAACGGCTGACATCCAGAGGGTGGATTTGTGAGTCTGTAGAGACAACCTCCCCTGTAGACACAACATCAACCAGTCATCTTTACAGATATATGATCAAACATTCAATCATAATAATTAGTTGAAATATACTTTACAACCCTAGACGGAATAAGGCCCCATTCAGACAGAGAAACACAAGACATGGGGAGCAAAGCAGATCGGTTTCTCAACCACTTGTCTCAGTGTGAAAAGTGATTGTTGCTGCGTTGCTGTCTTGCTTGTACACGGAGTTGCATCCCATTTTTTTACATGATGTGTCTCTGTATGAACCAAGCCTATGAAAGGTTTACTTTAGACATCATTTCAGCAAAAAGTCAAGAGTTTAGACTTGTTCACTGTGACAATAAAACAACATGCTTTTCTGAAACACAAAAATGCACATAAAAAAAAATCCGAAGAGGTTAGCTACACAGCACACTGCAAACAAAAGTAAGAAAGCCAGTTAGAAAGAAGGGTTAGGCTGAATTCCATTTGGGTTCTGATGAATTAGAGACCAAAGCAGACATAAAAATGGAATTGACCCTATCCCCCAGTGTTAGAAAGTGTTTTCACTGCTTACAGTATGTGCCCAAAGTGTGTATAAGAGAGGAAATCAACACAAATCAAAATCCAAGCTGGTGAATAGGCTAAAAGTGTGGTATCACTCAAAGTGCAGGTGTTATTTCTGGCCCCGAACACTTGTGGCATGCTGGGGTCTGCTGTTGCCTACCAGTGGAGGACCTCAGTGTTTGTTCTGTTAGTTTAACATAGGCCTCAGGGCTCTCTGGGATCACTACATCTGGAAGAAACATTATACAGTACACACATTCAGCAGTGGGCATTACACTGTTTGAACTCCATGAACTGATTAACCTGGTATTTAATGTGTTATCCTTGTGAATGAATGGAGTTTGGCACACACATAAGTTATAAGTCATGTAAAATACACTGCATTGACCTTGTCTTGTTTGACAAACCATGTCAAGTATTAACAAATACATCTTGGTCCATAGCTAACTTTGGATGAAACCGAATTGAACCCGTTTGGTACAAGATATTCTTACAGCACCAAATAGCTCTGATTACCTTTGCTCATCCCCAAGGGAGAGCAGAGTTCGGAGTCGACCATTGAATCGCACCTTTGTACAATTTGGATTGCAAGATGATACATTTGACAGTAAAAAAGAAAAATATTATCCTACTAGACATATCTCAATCCTCTCTGATTCAAGGTTCTTTACAAGTGAATGCTGTAGATATTGTAAAGCCAACCTTGAGGAAAACTGTGGTACTTGTTCTACCTTGACTTGACTTGACTTGACTTTTCTCTGATCTTTGCTTTTTCTCCTTGTGAAATACTGGATAGTTTTACCTCTGTGAACCTCAATTGCTTCAATTATTCACATTTCAATGACTGAAATTTAGGGGGAAACTGCTCACAACTCAAAGATGAATGCAACCTGTGACAAAAAAAGGCAACTGGGCATAGCTTCAGGGGTGAGAGGTCGAACCACTGGATTAAAGGATGCTCTCTTCCATATCACTTAAAATATTCTCTGTTTTCTACATCTCAATACTGTGCTGAGTGGTTGGAAACTAACCAGACAAGGCTGAGGCAGACCGCTGGGGGAAGTCGCCCTCCTCGCTCTGCTGCTCTCTCAGGGCCCTGCTGGCGCTCTCCAGCCCACGGCTCAGGTCGTAATCATGGTCCCACTCCAGAGGAATGGAGTCCACGCTGGCTGGGGTGTCCCTGCCCGAGCGCTCAGTCCGGAGTTGAGCCGCCAGGGAGGCTGAGCGACCAGAGGAGGGCAGAGGTGACAGGAAGCCATCCCCCAAACGCTCGTTCCACGGTAGGCTGGACAAATCACCGGGCTCGTCCAGCTCCAGCTCGCGGTCCGAGAATGATACCTCGGTATCGTCATCTGCAAGCTGGAGAAAAAGTTCATAACATTAAAAGTTTTTGCTGATTTGAGATTCAAAAGATGACATTGAACAAACATATGGAGCCTAGACTAGATTGTGAAATCATATTGATGGCTCTGCTCTCAGTCTCAGGTCTTACAGGAAGCCGAATGAGCTTTTTGTAGTAGCGCTCCACTCGACCAAACACTTCCTGACAGTAGCGCTGCAGCTCTTCCAGCTCCTCCTCGATGACAGCAGCATCCAGAGGCTCGCTCTTCTCTATCAGCGCCTCTCCCTGGTGGAAGATGTGCTCGATCTTTGCTGTAGTGAGGGAGATCTCCTGTTGGAATGACTGTGGGACCGGAGGCGGAAGAGCACAGATAAGTCCTCATTCATTCAGTTTTTAATGCTAAACACAAGGTTCTTTCACAGTCTCAATTTCAAAATGCATGACCCTTTTACAAATACTTTTCATACCATGTTGTTGTTGACTGTGTGGGTCTGAAATATTGTGCTAAACCTACCCTGAGTTGCTTGATCTTGGCCTGAATGTCACACTCAGAGAAGTGTTCGATGTTGGTCAGCTGCAGGTCCATCTCTGTCAGCCACACCAGGATGCCGTCTCTGGCCGTCTCGAACTCCTCTCTCTGACTAATAAAGTGCTGCACATTTGAAACAGAGATGCTACTGTTAGAATGAATGTGTCATTACTTTAATATACAGACAAACAGGCAGAACACACAGATGCTACTATGAAACATAAAGGTTAGTAAAAAATCCTGAATAATAATATGTATGTACCTTAAGCCTGCGGAGGATTGATGCCACCCTCTTCTGCAGGTTGTCCCATCGCTGATTGGCATCATGAGCCATTTCCTTCAGATGACAGGAAGAATCAGTGCGGTTTTCTCTGGCCAGGCGGCGGTATTGCTTGTTGATTAACTCCAGCTGGGTTAGGCTTTCATGGACTTGCCTCTGGAAGGCCTACAGAAACATTTCAGAAATATGGTGAGAATTAACAGCATCCCTCTACATCAAGAGAAATTAATTTGTCTCTGTCAGGTTAGGTTTCTAATAGTTTAAACAGAATGCTTTTGCAATACCTCAAATTTCTTAAGTTCCTCCTTGGCTACAGTGTACAGTACACCAGAGGAGTTGGGCAGGGCAGCTGTCTTTTCTGAAGTGGCCAGCCACTCCTCAAATCGTGCAAAGTCATCTAGGAATTTCTGCCATAAACGCCACGTCTCCTCAATCCTAACAAAAGGGAGAATTAGTACGAACAGGAGGCGGGAAAATGTAATATTTCCATACAGTAATAACAACCACATGGTTTCATCTAAAATCTGACGTCTTACTTGAGTCTTCTTTCCATAGACAAGGCACAGATGCTCCTCCAGCGACGATCGAGGCTACGAGTTGCCTGTTGGATGGAGTCGCACTCCGCATCGGTGGCGCAGGCGTCACAGTCGTGCAGAAGCACCTCACACAGATTTAGTACGGACGCCACTCCTGTACTGTGTTTCTCTATGTCACGCTGAAGCTCCTGAGTGGAGAGAAATGAGAAACAGAGTGTGGGTGTATGTACAGAGTGTGTAATGATACAGAGTTCAAGATTAATACAGTCAGATGGATGATTTTCCAGTACTAATAGGTAATCTGGTATTAAATGACAACCAAAATCCATCTATTTGGAGAAAAAAAAACTAAACGAGTATAATCCAATAACTCAACATTTGGAGTCAACAACTAGTAGTATTGTAGTAGTAGTATTGTACATATTCTATGCACTGAAGTGAACATTGTGTTACCTGCTGCAGATCAAGCTTCCTCTGAATCTCCTGGAAATCGCAGGAGTCATAGGTGATGGGTTTGGACAGCTCGGTCTCGATGTGGGCCAGCCAGGAGCGAAGGCTGCTCATATTCTTATCAAGCTGCTGCACGGCCACCAGAGTTTCTCTCAGCTTCTTCACTCTATTAACACAATTCATTAAATTCTGTCAGTAAAATTTAATGCAAGATACTCTAGTAGGGGATGGAAACAGTTAAGTATGACTTATTCTGCATCTACTGAAACAGGTCTGTTTGCTCTGCTCTGCTCTTTTCACCTGGCCCCGATGAGATCCAGGAGGTGTTGCCAGCGGTCGCTGACTTTGTTGAGCTTTTGATCGATTTCAGCTGCCTTGCTCTTGTGACTGGCTCTGGCTAGACGCTCTCCCAGCAGGTGCAGCTGCAGCTTGTTCTCCTCAGCCACAGTGATCTCCTCCTGGTAGTCCTGAGACACAGTGCAACACACTCAGAGTGTAAAGGCGATTTAAAAAGTCTGAATGCTGAACTTAAAAGGGCTAAATAGACTCTGTGGAATGTAACAGGATTTTGCTATGCTTAGTTGGTGTAGATAATATATAAATAAAACACAGGAGACATGAAAGTGCCTGACTGTGTCCATGACCGATGAATAAATAAGAAACAAACATATGAGATTGGAAAGAATAAAAAAATTGAAAAAAACTAAAAAACTACACTATACTAGCAACATATCCGCCTCCTAATCATCTCTCTATTAGATGCAACAAGAATGAATGACAGGTGTATCACTGAGTGAAGTACACCTAAATATTTAATTAGAAGATAATGAAGAAAATCAGATTTGAAAAAATCAACTTGGTGATAAGTAGCTAGCACTAGCTGCATTTTAAAAAATAACTGTACTGATGCTAAATCTTGCAGGAGTAAACGTTAGGTATAGCTGAGATGACAGTGACCACATATTTCTGTTTACCTTGCGAAGCTTCTCGATCATCTCCTCAATGCTGATGTCCCCATTTTGGGAGACCTTGCTCTCCATGTTGGTGAGCCACTCGCAGAGCTCCTTGTACTTTTCGTTGAATACAGTCCACTCATTCAGCTTCTCACTCACCTGCTGTCTGCGGAGTGATAGCTGCAGAGGCACAGCAATATATATTCTGTTAAGTGCATCGCTATGCAAGGTGTGTAAAAACAGGCAATCAATGCATGTCAAATTAACTAAAGAACATTCATGTACAAAAGTCTGAAAAGGAAACAGAGATCAGAGAGATCACTGCACCATGACTGATTCATTTGCATCGAACAGCGAGTGTGTGCTGTGTGTTTCCTGTGTGCGTATTTATCTACCCTACACAGGATGCAACTCGAAAAAAATTATGACCTTGAGGTTTCACTTCGCACGACAAAGCAACTGCTGAAGACAGTCCCAAGTTCCCTTTTTTAATATATAGTGAAATGCTATTTGAGTAACATTTAAGTAATTAGAGGAAGAAGAAACGTACTCTATTCATTGGCAACAGCTTTTGTAGAACTACACCAAGTCAGTGTGAGAAAAGTTTTTGTTCTGACGCTTATTCTTATATTATGAATTTAATTCATTTGAACATGGGTTGAAATTATCTGTGTGAATATAATCATTCCATGAGATTCAGTTTGCGTTTTGCGTAATTTAATTATTAATTCTACCATATAAGGTAAACCGTATTTGCCACCATCCTGATTAAAGTAAACGTCTTTTTGTTTGACACCAGCACCACCATTTGGTAAAATGGCATAATGCAAAGACAAGACCAGCATCATATAGTAACACTGATACTAATACTGTGTGATACAGGGCGTACCTATGAGGTAATTGTCCATAGTTTTATTTGAATACTGCCCACCTGATAAGCAAACAGTATATAGCATATTCAGAAAGCTTTAAAGTGTAGTGCACCACACCTGGTGGCAGATTTCATCCCACTGTCGATGGAGCAGCTCAATTCGCTCTTGCAGCACAGATAAGTCGTCAGCACTGATGTAGCAAGACAGGGACTCTCGCAACACGGTCAGATGGGCCAGATCCCCACTCCAGCCATCAAATGTATTCTCCAAGTCCTATTTAAACAATAGTAAGATTATTACAGCATTTACTAAATCTTGCAGAAAGAATGTATAACTACAGCTTATGTGTCATGCCAGTCACATTTCATTCAAAATCAGGTCAACAGGGATGACAACTTCTTAATGAAACCACTTACTGAAACTGCTGAAAAAAGCCTACAGATTGTTACCTTGCAGCGCATCTGCTCAGCTTGCAGATCCTCGTGGTGATCAGGAAGAGGCTGAGAGAGCTGCCGTTTGAAGGCTCGAAGTTTTTCTAATGATCCACCAATGCCTCTCTCACACCTCTTCCAGTCCTGTACATGACATAAACAATGGTTACAACTGCATCGGTACTATATAACTTTGAATTAAACAGCAAAATAATAGTCCATTAATTTCTCTATTCTAACTTCTTTGGCATTTTCCATTTAAATCACAAGTAAAAGCTAGCTTCTTAGTGGAAGTATTACAGAAAAAAAGGATACTACAATGCAAAACATTTACAGTAGCCCTTCAATGGCAGTTTGTCTGGTTTACCTTTAACAGAGTGGTTAACTCTTTCTTCTGTTCATCCAGGCAGATGCTGGCATGTTTCCAACGCTCCTGGATATCAGTAAGCTCTGCCTGCAGGGTCACCTCCGCCCGGCTATCAGCTGACAGGAGCAGTTGTCGGCCAGCCTCCACTGTCAGGATGTAGCTGCCCTGCTGACGCTGCAGCACCTTTTCCTTCAGCTGAACCAGAAAGTGCAATAAAATACTTCTTAATTATCTAACTACAGACTTATGGATCCTCTGCCCAGCCAACACATCAAGACAAATCTGAGATGTGTACTCTTTAAGCGTTTACATTATGTACCTGGACAGCGTCCAGCATGGAGCGGGCCTGTTGCAGAGGCACTGTGGTCCCTGCCTGAAGGGCTTCTGCGGGGTGGGATACCTCCACCAGCCATTTTCGCAGCTTCTCTACCATTTCTCTGTAGCGCTGCCACTGGCGGATCAGACCGTCAATGATGCCCCGCCTCTGCTGAGCACGCCGCACTACGCCCTGCCACTGGTTACTCAGGAGGGCCAACTTCAGTTTAAACTCATCACTGCAGGAGGGACAAAATAATATAATTGTGAAAGGACAATTTGCGCTGTAACAGATTTTTTTGTGGTAAAAAAAATTTATATGGATTCAGTAAAACTATGAAAGATTTTCAGTGGTGTAATGACCAACGGATTAGAAACACAGTGGCACTGGGCTCTTTACCTGTCATCTACTTGACCCTGCTCTAACATCCTCTGCCCATCACTGATGATAGAGTGGAGGATCTGCTGACGGCTAAACATCTCGGCTTGGAATAACTGAAAAAACAACATATTGATGTTTAATGATTGATAAATAAAAAGCAACTGTTTCAGGTTCTACTTCAAAGGAACTCTTACTTCATGAGCTTTTTGCTGCTCCATCAAACTCTGATAGTTCCCAGAAATTTCCACTGCCAGATTTTCTTCCGTTTGGACCAAGAACTCCATCCATGTCTCACACTTCTCCAGGAAGGTCTGCTGCTGCAGCAGGAAGGACTGTAGTTTGCTGGAACAAAACATTCAAGCAAAAAAATATATTATTTTGATGCTAACCTATTCCATCATCTCAGTGACGGCAGGGCATTAACCTTTATTGTACACCTGTTTTGTTGCTGGTGCATTTTAGCCACCATTGGGAAAGGCTTGCAACTTTTTCTTTTACATTTGACTATCATTTATGTATCATACCTGAATCTCTCTGTGGTCTGTGCTGAAGCCGTTGACCAGCTCCTGTTGAGATTCTGCATCCGCTTGATCTCTGAGTCGTTGAGAGGGAGCCGGTAGCCAAGCTCATTAAGACGCTCCAGTTCAGGAGCCATACTGCTGAATTTCAGCATGAGCCTCTGTAAGGAGACAAGAGAGAAATGTTAAATGTAATACATTGATACATTGATTATTTCAACTAACAGACAAAAGGAAAACAACGGTAAAACAAACCTTGAGCTCCTCCATGCGGTCTTGGATGAATGTCAGATCGGTCGAGCCGTTGGGATCTTGTACCTTTAGAGCCTCCTCAGCTTCAACTATCCAGCCCCCCAGTGAATCCAGCTGGTCATTAAAGGTTTCATAATCTTGAACTCCAGTCTGTTGTGGAAGAGAAATGTCAACAACTCAAAGGTGTAAAATTATTCAGATCTACATCAATGGACAATTTGGAATAAAAAATACTGAATGAATCTTTTTCTCCACCTGCAACGTGGTGAGCTGTCTGGTAAGGGCCTGTTCCACAGCAGCCAGCCGTTGGGTGAGAGAGAGGTGATCTGACTGGATGGCAGATGCTGCTGATGTGTCCACTTGCTGCTTTAATTGATCTCCCAGTTGTTGGAGAACCTGCAGAGAGGCCTGCACTGGAGCTTGGGACCTGAGCACCTCCTGAAATAAAGCATCCATAAAATTAATACAATATCAATTTCATTCCAAACTAATGGACACATGGGGAAAAAAGCCAATATTTGCTAAAATTCTTATCACCAGCAACAAAAAGACATGGTTGCATTATATATAGTTACATACTGAATACTTGTTTAGACGTAAAATGAGTCACCAGTGGCACAGCTGAGGCCTCACTCACGCTGCATTCTTGGATCCAGTCCGATACTTCCTCATCAGCGATGTCTTTGCTGCAGGCGAGTTTGAGAAGCTGGTCTGCCTTTTCCTCCTGCAGCTGGATGCTGCTGCAGCTCTGCTCATAAAGCTCCTTGTACCGCTGCCATAGCTGAAGCAGAGCTTTGCTGCTTCTCAGACGCTCTGCAATCTCCTCCAGTAAGCCCGTCCATCTGAGTGCAAATATGAAATGGATCAATGTAAAGGATAATGAAAAGAATAATAAAAATGGTTGCGGTTCAATAAGTGATGTTAAAGCAGGTGTTTTACAGGTACAACTTAAAAGCAAAGTAATGATTAAAACTAAAAAAATATTAGAGAAAAACTAAGATCACCTTGCATTGACGTCCTTAAGGGCATTGTTGAGAGAATCTGACACTGAGGGGTGACACTCCTTCAGCAGTTGGTGGGTTATAGCACCAAACTTTCTCAGACTGCTCTCCTGTTTCTCCAGTTCCTCTTGTAAATCCTTCACAGGTGACAGACAGATACAGTGCTTAATTTAGCAATGACAAACAGTGTATAAGACCAAATCTGGAAAAATTCCCTTGATAAACATATGAATGAATATGAATGTTTCTGAAGATTCCAGAAACAAATACTAATGCAATCAACATGAACAAGTCTGTCTGGATGACTACAGGCCGGCCAACATGTGTAATAAATCACATGATCCTAACCATACCTGCAGACTTTGCACCTGCAGCTGAACAGCCTCCAGGGAGCCCGTCAGGAGGCGGAAACGAGATACAGAGTACCTTCCCTCCATCAAGTAGCCATTGATCTCTTCTGAGGCCCGCTTGTATAGACTCCACTGATCAAGCACTGACTTCAGGCTGATTTTTAGTTGCCCTATCTGTTGACGGTAGAATAAGCATTCAGTAAATTTAGAGGAAGAGGCCAGAAAAAAAAAAGAACAGGGAAAAGGAGAGGAGAGCAGAATAGATGTCTGTAACCGAAGTACCACATTAAAAACATTGAGTGGAAAGAGACTCTGAGGGCTTACTAAGTGGTCCAGGTTAGCCCAGGTGTGATTGACACCCTGGAGCGTCTCCATGACGATAGCACAGGCCTCATCAGTCTTGTTCTGGACAAGGGCACAGCCCTGCTCCTCCACCCTCTCCAGTTCTCTCTCTTTTTCCTTCACCATCTCTTCCATTTCCTAAAAGTTCAGAATTTTCACATAATAAAAATCATGAACTCATAAAGGTGTAATAACAGCATTTAAGGGTATACCATGTTTTGATAAATCAGTGTTGGCACAGTAAGAAAGGTCCACCTGGCAGTCTTTGAGAGCATTCTGCACGGATGTCAAATCTTCTATCCGATGTTTCCTCTTTAACCTTTCTTCTTGAGTTCCCATCCAGGACTTCAGGGCCTGCACACTGCTCTCATACTCCAACCACATCTCCAAAAGGCTCTCCAGGAACTGGATCTGCAAGTAATATATAAAAATTAAAAGTGTATAAATAAATGACTATTATTATTATTATTATTTCATTAGCGGTATCAGTGCCTTAAGTATGGGCTCACCCTCTCATTGATGCGGCCTTGCAGGATCTGCCAGCGTCGGTTCATGGCTCCCAGTCGTTCAGCAAAGTCTGTCTTATCACTGCGTTTGCTCTCCACATCTTGACCACTGATCTGCAGCACTGACTGGTTGACAAAGTCCACAGTCAGCTGCTTACAGCTTAAATCTACTCTGAAGCCCTGAATTGGAGGAAACAAAAGTAGATTCATGATTAAGCAGTTATATAGCCATAATTACAATCAAAGAATGCATCAACATAATTGTAAGGTTAGTAAGAGAACAGACAAGAAAAAATCCATCAAGGACATGTTCAAGCAGCTAGATTTTGGACATACACATACTAAATACTTTGATTTGTTGATGTAAAAATATCCATACACTTAACACTAAACCCTAAAAAATAAAAACAAACCTTTTATATCATTAAAATCATGAATAAGTAAAAAATGAATGTGAATGTAGTCATATTTTCCCTCCATAAAAGATTTACATCACCATTCACTTTGTTAACAACATCAAGAGCCACAAATAAAAAAAAATCTTTTAAGTGCAGTACCTTGTATTTCTGCAAGTAGTCCTGAATCACATTTGACCCCACTGCACTCTTGAGGTTTTCTTCATCCTCCTCAATGACATTCTCCATCAAAGATATCCAGTTAAACAACTCAGAAATAGCATGACGGGAGGCCAACTTCTCCATTTGGATCTGAGGAAAAACAAAAAAAAATTTAAAAAAGAGGCCCACTGAACCTGCATGTTTAACACCCAGGAAGCAAAAACACACATGCTGCCAGTTTGAGGGCAACCTTGTCTGAAAATGCCTGTATACGTGTGAAGCAGCAGAAAGGTGTAATCCTATTTGCCCCAGAGCAGCTAAGCCTGTTCAGTCTGGCTGCATGTGACGATACCTGATGCAGCTTCTCCTGGACCACTGGGATGCGTGTGAGCAGCTCAGTCCACTGGGTGTCAATGCGTGCCAGGTCAGACCGCAGCACCACCGTGTCCACTCTCTTTAGACGCAGCAGCTGGTTGCCCTCAGTTACCACTGAGCTCTTCAGGCTGGACTTGCCTTCGACCTCCTTTGAAAACTCCTGAGACCGACAGTGACAGGTATCATTGGCTAGTATGCAATCAAAGGTTAATTTTATGATGATACTACATTACTTATTACTACACTATTACTATTATATACACTATAACACTATTACAATCATAGAAAATACAATTTGCACTAATATTAAAATCATTTAAATAAATAAACCTTGTTAAATAAATATTTCCAAAATGCCATAATTTTACATAGAGTAGATGCTCTTATGTACCAAGCATGCACAAAAGAAATGTAAATACAGCATATCATAGTATAAATTGTGAATGTGTGGACCTGTATATGTGTAAAAATAAAATAAGCTGTATATGCAGCAGCACCCATCAGTGGTTGGCGGTTTTACATTTGGTTAAAACAACATTACAAAAATGAACATGAAAAAATGTTGGGTCCCAAGCATCGCACTGTGGCCCTGTGAAGATGGGTCAGATGTAGAGGACTAATATCTCAACAAGTAAAAGTTACTAAACTGGGTGGCTAGTCATTTCCTAGAAGTTTTCCACTAATATGGAACTACTACATTTCTGTCAGTGGAGCCTATTTTAGTTGTGGGCAGCTCTAACAGTTCAATGCATGTCTGTATGAAAGTCTACAAGTTGTAGTGATGTTGCTGGTGAACGCCTGAATCTCTGGATCAATACAGGTTAAAAAAAAAAAAGCAGAAGAAATAAAAACTCTGTGGCTTACAAGAAAGGCAGAGAGATGGTCTCTGACAGTTTCCAGCTCCTGTGGGACTAACACCGCCTGCGTATTCCAAAACTCCAGACGCTCCAGGGCGGTTTGCAACCATTGGCTAAGCTCTGCACACTCCCTCTGATACCTACAGGGAAAACCACAGTTCAATAACAGAGCAATACCATGCAGTTAAGAAATCACATGTACAGTCTATCTGACTTGCTCTCAGATATGTTCGATTAAACAGTTGTGATTCTGATGTGTTTCTGACCTGGTCCAGTGTTTCAGGATGGCCTCCAGGCGTTGTAGCTCCTTGTTGACCTTGCTGGTGTTGTTGAGCCAGTGTTCTCCCAGCAGCGCGAGTTGATTCTCCAGTGCAGGACAGCAAACTGACAGCAAGAGATGTTTGCCCTCATCCAATACCTGGTACAGTTTATGCTGGTGCTCTGTCAGTCTCCCCTTTAGACCCTTTACATTGAATGGAAGAAGAGCAGATAGATAAAGTCTTAGAAAAGCGACACTGTGGCTGGAACAGCACCAGCTGAGGAGGTTAGGATGAAGAAAGTGAGTGAGCAGCCCACAGGTACAACTACAGTCATGCTGCCATTGATGAAGGTGCTTCAGTCGCAACTGACAGAACAAAAAGTCTAACAGAGGAAAGTGGTTATTCCCTTTGTTCTTCCTTGGCCACAGATCAAATCCTTGCAGAGTACCTTCCTTCTATCCTACTTTATAAACAGAATAGTATCAAAACAAGGAGGCTTATAGCGGTTTGCATTCCTCTGCCATGTCCTAAAATGTGCATTGATATCACTTTGTACCTGATACAATGAGATTCTGTCCATGAGTCTCTCTTCAGTCTCCTCCACCAGGCCGACAGCAGGGATATTTTCTTCAACTGCCCCCAGTTGGTGGTTCAGACTTTGGTAATCCTGCACCAAGCGACACCAAGTCTGAAAAAAGAATACAAAGAACATTTTAAAATGAAACAGCTGACAAGTAGAGGTCAGATGAAGACCACTATGAATGAACACAATACACTGTATAGGTAAACTAAGCTTCTTTAGCTTTAGTTATAAAGCAGAAGTAACTTGACATGCTTTCTGAAATCAATAATATATATTCCTTTCACTATTATCAGCGTTAAACAGTTAATCTAGCATTTACAAGACCATTAGGATCAGGATTCCAAAGAATGACATTTTCAGATATCCTATGACTATGTCTGTATGCTTTTAAAAGGCAGATAATTGTTAACACAAACTGTATTTCATCTCTCACCTCCAGGATACACTCCAGCTCAACTCCTTTACTGTGTGCCTCTTTGAGGACGCTCTGAGCTTCAGCCAGTGTTTCCTCCAGGTCCTGACTCTCTTTGGGAAGCATCAGACTACAGATTTTTCTGAAGTAAGTTTCTGTTAAAATCATGTGGGACTCCAGACCCTGGAAGAACTCCTGGAAAAATACAATCCGAAACACACAAAGTAGTTTAACTCCAGCAGTACTTTTGTGTTCATCGTTTCACACTGACTCTCTTGATCAGAAAAATTCCTTAAGCTTTTTTCGGTTAAAAGAGCTCCAAGTTGACTGAACCTTATGTTTGTCCAGGTGATTTTGGACTTCCTCCACAGAGCTGGCAATGATCCTCTGATCGGCGGCCATCTTGTCTTTAGCTGTGTCCACCAGGTCAGTCAGGTCCTGCAGAGCACGTTCGTACTGCTCCTTCAGAGCCATGTTCTGGTTCAGCCCACTGCGCCGGGAACCCACCGTCATCACCAGCTCCTCATAGGAATCCTGAAGACACACGCAAAGAATTTCATGTTTTCGTGTTATTATGATATCATTTTCTAAATTGCAACTCTCACTAAATGCATATTTAAGTTTTAAATAAGCAAAACCTTCACTAGTAGATTTTACTACATGGTTTTCAGACTGATCAAACTTTAGTGAGAGCTGTCAGTGTTGTATTTTGTTTTTGTTTTTATTAATTTTTCATTACCTGGAGTTTTAGTAACTTGTTTGTTGATATCTGTTCCACCTGTAATGCTGCTCCTCTGGTTTTGAGCTCTGTAATCCTCTGTTCAAAGTCTTTCAGGCTCTCCTCTGCGCTGGCAATAACCTAAGAGGAAAGACAGCACTAATTAATGACAGTCACAATAATTTTTTGTTCTCTGTGAGCTTTAATGGGAGTCAAGCGGGGTGTGTGCACGTGCATGTCTTTGACAAAGCTTGCATTACCTCAAGTTGTTTGGAGGCTGGTCTATCCATTGCTCCAGCTAAGGCCTGTAGGATCTGGCACTTAGTCTCAATTAAAGCTGTTTGGAGAAGTTGCAACTCAGTCTGTATTAGACAAAAAACAATATATAGAACATTTAGATGAACATGTATGCAGTTATGACATGTAATTCTGTACATATACAGCTATATAGACACCTTTGCGTTCTGCATTTTGCAATGCTGATCACATTAAATGAAAACACGAAGAGAATATAAAGATATGTTTCCTGATATGTTATTAGCTTTCTATAAGCTAGGTTTTATAGTGGGCAATCATCAAGAAAAAAATAAAAAATGAAAGGCCCTTGAATAGCAACAATTGTCAAATATCAAACAAACCTGGTACGCTGTGAGCTCATGTGCTCTCGTCCTCATGTGGTCACAGCGTTGCCCCAGAGCACAACCCAGAGCTCCTAATCTCTCTCTCAGGCAGTCAAGGTTGTCCTCCAGCAGTGCTTGGTCTTCTTGTCTCAACCCCGAAGACCCAGCTAGCAGAGCCTGGCTGAGCTTCAAGTCCTCTGTGACATGCCTCACATCGTTCTCTAAGGTCTGGAGGAAAGTTTGGAATAATTCAGAAAGAAAACATCCAAATCCTAATTTATAAACTTCAGCCACATACTCTATCATTCATCACCGTCTTATAGAGATTTAATATCTTCAACTGAGGTCATTAGTAGTACTGGGCTCATGTGCTATTTTAAGCTTTCTGCAATAAATAAAGAAGCACATATAAACCTGATTGTACCTCTTGCTTTTGCAGCTGGGTCTCAGCATTTTCATCCAGCAGCACTGAGCCAGAGAAGACGTTGTTCTCTACACCATCCAGCCAGGAGGAGGTGGATGACACAGCTGCGTAGAGCTGCTGTTCCATCTGCGGCACCTGTGTCTCACCACCACCACCCGACTGTTTACACACAAGAGCAGATTTGCATTGACGCATGTTGGACTACATATTTGTAATGCAGGTTATTAAATGTACAATAATGTTATAGAAATAGTAAAAACCTGTGTGGTCATGTCCTCGACTGTTTGTCTGAAGTTATCATAGAGAGTCTTCAGGCTGGATTTGTCAGCCTGTGTTTCTCCTTTAAACAGTGAGCCAGCTGTGGTCACACGAGATGCTCTGGAATAGACCTGCACAAAAACCCAGGAAAACACAGTCAAGAACAATGTAAATGCACTTTATTTCTAATACTACTTAATACCAACAGTCACAGAAGAACAGGGTTTGTACCGGCTGTTTGTGGTCCTGCTCCAGTGTTTTCTGCAGGAGCTGCAGTTTGGTTTTGAGCTCGAGTCTCAGACTCTCCCATCTCTGCCTCATCTGCTCTCGAGCAGCCTGAGATTCCCTCTCAACCAAAGCTGCTGATGAAAATGGCTCTGTTGTACTGCACAGTGACAGAAAAATGAACAATTAATATTCCTGCCAGGGGAATAATTGCATACATTAATTCAACATTTTATTAGTTGATTTAACTTCAATCTGTATACAGGTGTTGTCACATACCTGGTGCTGATGGGTGAGGCCTGCTGGATGAGGATCTCCTCACCTCTGCTAGCAACTGACTGGAGCAACTTCTTCTGTTCTGCGAGCTGTTCCTCCAATTCCTAAAAAAACACAGTTTTAGTATCAGTAGCCTGGTGCTGCCCAGTCCACTGCAATAGTTACTGAGTACTAAAACAAAGAACCAAATAAGCTTGTGAAAAAGTACCCTTTGTCTTTGCAGACTGTCCTGGTGTTGCTGGGATCGTGTGGTCCGGGCCTGGGCCAACCAGTCCTGCATGCTGGGACTCTGGGAGAGGCTAGAGTCCGATTCACTGTCCTCCTGCTCCTGCAGAGAGCCCTGTAGGACCAGACAATGTATTATATAACATTTCAAGAAACACACATCAGCAAGGAAGCAGGAAGTCTGTCAGATTTGATTCATAATTTTTGCAGCTTTGTCAGCAAGTATATAGAAATACTAAAGCAAAAGTGAGATTTAGAACAAACATTCAGTACTCTCTTAGTTGACTTTTCATCTTTTATTATGCTTGACAGATAACAAATATTTAATTTTTAAAAATGTTTTTAACCACAACGTGAGCAAGGAGACTAAACCCATTATCACAATGTACTTTGAAAAGTTCTGCATCACATGCACACACATCACTGTATGTCAACACTGAAAGCAACCTCACCTGGATGTTAATCTGCTTGTCTTGTAGCATCCTCTGCAGCTCCAACAGGCCGCCTTTCAGCGTGCGTAGCTTCCTGGCCAACTGCTCGGCTTCCTCTCTGGTCTCTGTCCGGCCCTCCAGCAGCAGGTTCTCGCTGTGCATGGACAGCTCTGACAGGGCCAGCACCTTCTCTTCAATCTCTAGCAGCATGTTCTGCAGCAGCAGGAGGAGAGAAGCCAGCTCAAACATGGTGTCTCACCACCTACAGCGACAAACAGGGAGCCACGGTCTGGCTGAACGCCCTAGACCAGCCACAGAACAGGGAGAGCTCTCCCTCTGCTTTCATCCTTGGCCCACCTCTCCCGCCTCGCCTTCTGTGCAACATATTACCACTAATCCTTCATGCTCCATGCTCTGCAGCATACATGCTCACGTTCAGATTCAAAAGTAATTCTCCTGTGCAGAACACCATCCTAAGTCCAGACCACTCGAAGATGCCCATCAGTGAATGCTGTTCCAGTGTTTGAAGAAACATTTGTTTTCTAATAGCTTCAGCAGGCTTTTTTTAAGGCAAAGAGTAACTCTCCCTCACTCCCGCCTTACGCTCGCCCGTTCTCTAGGATTCCCCTACTTGGATATTCTAGCAGCTTTGCCACCAACACCAATCCCGGTAGCAGGATCTATTAATCGTCTGAAAGCCACAACCCCTGACTACTCCTCCCTATGCTGCTAACAGGCCCCTGTCGCAGAGACATCTGCATAATCTGCTTAAGACTAGTGTTACAGTCGCTTAAGAGCCCAGCCCTCTAAATGCCCCTCTAACTCCGCTAATGCTCTTGTTTACCCACGAAACGTTCCTGCTCCCCCGGGATGATCCACATGTGATAAGAAAACAAAATAATGATGTATAATGGGAGTCATTTAATCATCATTAAGTTGCATTAGTGCACTGAGCAGAGACATCTTGAAAACAGTCCTCCAGTACTGTACTGCTATTCCTGACACCTTGTTATGACAATGAAATAATTCAGTAACTTCATATTCACTTTCGGAAATTGATTCATATTCTTTAATGATACTTCTAATTAACTGCATCAGTTACATTAAATAAACAGCAGGGGGAGCTCTTACCTGACAGTCAGCAAGTTGATCCTCCATCTCTGTCTCCTCTAAAGGTTTAGATTCAAGGATGGAGGTGACACCACTGCGCATTCTGATAAACCACCTGTCCAGTTCATCTGCCTGGGTTAAATAGCGCTGTATGGCCTCTTCCTGACGTTGTCCCTCCAGACGGTCACTGACACGCTCCTGGAGCAGAGCACATCACATTAACCTCATCACTTTACTGATTCAGTAATACAGTAATACAATTTAATTAATAAAGCACAATCATTAGCTACTATTAATAGTGATGTACTTTTACAGTCTTCACAAAAACTACCTCCAACAGCTGTTGTTTCCCTGTTGCCTTCATGTGGATAGTGGCCATCCTCTCAGCTAACACAGCGAGGGAGGACTGCATGGCCAGCTGGTCAGCCATGTCTGTGTCCACAGCATCCGACGCCATATCCTCTGTGAAGCTAGTCTGCAGCCTGTTTATCTCGTCCTGCACACTCTGAATCTCTTCAATCAGACCCTGGAGAGAACAGCATTGCTATAGTTGTCAGACATGCCATATTAACTGACTTTAATTTGATTTTAATGTTGGTCAAAGAGTAGGGTTATCTTTTTTGACATAGTTCAAGTACAGTACACTTTGCCATTTTTACCATAAACTGCTGCTTCATTTTAAAGGTATGACAACTTCCTACCCAGTCAATGTGAAATCTCTTTCTCCATTATTCACCATTCAAGACCTTTGTTGTGCTGTAATAACTCACCTCATGTGCCTTAATGTGGCTATCTGGGCTCCTATCTGCCTCCAGAGGCTCACTCAGTTTGGCCTCCAAAGCCTCCATCTTAGAGGAGATTGACTGGAGTGAACCTTGGTAATGCTGCTGCTTTTCCAGAGCTTCATACAGAGACCTCTGCTTCTCGCTGATCTGTTGGAACACCAGGTGGACAATGTGAAACTGCTGAATCTGAAAACATAATAATAGTCACTGAGAATCAATAAACCACCAAGCTGACGGCTTGTATTATTCACATACCACATTCTTTAATGTCTCCCATGAGCGCTGCAAGTCGTCTAGGGTGGCTACGGACTCGAATGTCGGGTCATATAATTCTTGGATTGGAGCTCTTGTGAGTGTTCCCACTCTTCCCATCTAATAAAACATTCAAACAACGCTATCAGTAGTTAAGACAAAAACAGATAGAAATGTTCTTCTATAAAAGAACAAAATTCACTGTTAATAATGATGAACTTGCAAGTGCAGGTGAAGAATAAAGATGGATTATTATTCCTCTTGGTTTGTTTTTGTATTAATTGTTATTCTCTTATTAATTGAGAGTGGTTTCCTTAATGACAGTTAACAGGAGAAAGAATACAGAAAAAATAGAGAAGGATCATTGAAAAAGTAAGTTAATGTTCTTGTGCAAATTTTGAAGAAAGACCGGAATGACTGGAGGAAAAAATCTGTCAACAGGAAGAGAGAGGGTAGCTACCTTGGTTATAGTGGCTTCAGTGTGAGTGATGGGAGAAGGAGAGCGACAGACAGGAGGAGAAGAGACCTCACTGTTAGTGCCCTCCTCCCCAGACTCCTCAGTTACAGGAGACAGGAGGGTGTGACAGCGGCCAGCCGTCATCTAACACGCCATGCAAGAAAAATTATCAGAAAGCAGACATGCAAGGTGGATTGGAAAAGATTAATCATATGAAATGTGTTTTTTTAGGTAGAAGTGGCACAGTGCCCCTTACAAAAACACATATTTTAGGATAAAAGCAGGCAAAAAGACTTAATTAGTCAAATCAAAGGAACAAAACTTTTAAGAACTCTTTAAGATAAAGCCAGAAATAGCAGAATGAGTCAAGATGTTTATTAATTAGGCAATGCCATCACCAACACTGCAAATGCTTTTTTCAGAATCAGTATGTATAATACGTTCTCTCACCATGACGGCTTGTGCTGGAGATTTCTTGGATTTCTCCTCATCCATCTCTTGCAGACCCTCAGGCAGTCCCTCCACATCGCTCACTGTCAGCAGCATGGTGGCATGTTTGGCTTTCACTGCCAGCATCTTACATTTTGAGTTTAGTGAGGCGATCTGCTCCTGGTAACCTTTGATCTTCTGGGCCAGTTCCTGTTCAAAAATGAGGATTACACTAATTACTTGGATGAATACAGATTCTACAGTGAGGTGGATCTGAATTTAGTATTGCTGCAACTTGGAAAATATGGCCTTGATTTGATGCCTAACCCTTTCTTTGTTCAAGTGACACATTTACTTCTTGTTCATGTGGATTTGCTCAAAATTTTTAAACATACACAAAACTGCCACACTTCATTTATTAGGTCTGTAATGCACTGATATCTTCCCTTCATTTACTCCCTTCCTTGTACAAGAAAGGGAACTCCCTTTTCTTGTACAAGGAAAGGAGTAGAGTGAAGGGAGTGAATTAATTAATGTACTGTACTTCATGGTGAAGGATCTGGGCCTGCAGCTCCTGGATGTTGCTGGAGGGAATTGGTCGGTCCTGAATGACACGGTGTGCTTCCTCTATCAGCCCCTGGAGGTCTCTCACTTCCTGTTCATATTGCTCATACTGCACCACTGCCTCCTAGATGAAAAATTATAATGAAATTATCAGAGGACGGTGTGAATCCTGCAGTTTAAGTAAAAAGAAATTGGTGTCACATGACTCAGACAATCTGTGGACTGATTTGCTCTGCTTGAAGCCTTCAGGCCTCTAAACATGCTTTTGTACAGACACCATGTATTGTATATTCTGTCAGAATACGAGACATGTCGTTACAGTGCTGCAGAATAGTGCCCCCTATTGTACCTGAAGGATGTTGCACTGCTGAATGGCCACGTGCTGCAAGTGACTGGCTTCTTGCTGCAGACGCAGCGCTGTGCGACAGATGGCAAGGTTGGGCATCACCTCCTCTGGGACTTGCAGAGCACTCTGACATAGCTGTACTGCCTGCACCTGCTGCTTGAAGCTCTCCATATCTGCCAACAGACGCTGCAAAAAGAGGGAAAATTTACATTGTGTGAAACTGTTAACAAGCCATAATGTGCAAAGAAAATGCCCAATGTGCTTTCTGACAAATTGATGGTCATATCATGGGTTATTTTAATGTGATGTGGTTACCTGTCTCTGAGCCAGCTGTTCTTTGAGACTCTGGCGTGCCAACTCTGGTGAAGTTAATGTGGCTTGGACCTGCTCCAGAGCAACATGTAGGGCCTTAACTTCATACTCCAGGGCTTCCATACTCTGAGGAAAAATCATACACGAGTCAGTTATACAGTATATTTACAACAAGGTATGAGCTGTGTACTAAAACTCCTTCAAATTAATTTTACATGTCAAATATTATAACAGGAATATCATAACAGGAAAAGAAGTAAATTTATAAATGTTAAAAATAAGACAAACTTCTGCGTACCTTATTTGCATCCTCCAAGCTCTGCAGTCGTGTCTTTAATGCTTTGCTGAAGCTCTTCAGTGTGCCGGCTGAGTTCACAAACCTGCTGGCTTATAGACTCGACCTGCAGCACCTCAGACAGAAGCTCCACTTTCTCTGCCATCGATTCCAGGTCTCCATGGAGCTCCCGAGACTCACGAAGGACAGCCTAAGCACAAGGCAACAAGGCAGTGAATGAAAGGCATGTGTGGTATGGTCTGGTGAGAGGAGATGGTTTATCCCTCTAAAAACCCTGATGTGTCTGTGAACTGTGCATGGACATTCATGAATCTTCACAAGTCCTGCTCAAACTATGCACATCCATCTACATGTTTTCTTCTCTAAACAAGATGGAGAAAGGTAGAGATCCCAATAACCACTTCTTTAAAAGACCCATGACAATGCCTGTCTGGACCCCCAAATCACCTGGTATATTCGTATCTGCTCCTGCAGATGAACAGAGGAGTTCCAGATGATGTTTGCCCTTAACAGGCTTTTGGCTTTCTCCGACCACCTCACAATGAAGTCCAGCATCTCATTATACTCATCTAAATAGCAGACAGCCTGAAGAGCCAAGATAAGAGAGACCATACGGTTAAAGCACCAAACAAATAAAGTATGCTTAACTACACAACAGCCGTGCTTTGGAAAAGAAAGATGAAAAAACCTTTTTGAGCCAGTTGTTCCTGCAGTCTGCTAGCCGCGTTGTGTGGTGATGCATCTCTGATAGCTTGCTGATGGCGTCACCAAGCTGTTTGGCCAGCAGGGGGTTTCTACGGCCAAACTCTTGTACGGCAGCATCCAGTTCTGAGAGGGTACGACCACAACAGTCCAGGTCCTCAGCCAGGCTCTGAGTAAAGAAATGAAATATGTATAATTCTATATTCTGACAACATGCGATGAATGATAAAACTGCAATATTTCTAAGCCAGCTATATCAACCACACATTCACAGTAAGACCAAGCAAAAAAAGGCAGACCCACCTTGACCTCTTCCTTGGCATGATCAACATCAGGAGATTTTTCCTTGAATTTAGCAGAGATTGCTTTGAGTTTCTCAGAGATGTCATGGATTCTAGAGCTGAAGTCCTCTTTTATTTCTCTGGTTTTCTGGATTTCTCTCTCTTTTGAAAGAACCTAGAATATATAAAGAAATAACAACAAATGCCACATGATTAGGTTCTTCTCTAACAATTTAGATACACAATACACAATTTCAAGAAGCCAGTTAAGGTCTTTATGACACTGAAAGCTTTTTAAATGACACAGTACCTGATCCTCAATGGCACCCAATGCAAGAGAGACCTCAGCCAGCTGCATGGAGATTTCAGAGGGCAGTATAGTGTAGAGGTCCAGGTATTTGCTCTGCTGCTGCTCTGCTAATTTATCCACATTCTGATGATAAGTGATCACATCTCCATGAACAACCTAAAAGCAACAAATGGAAGAAACATATAAACTTTGTGAGAAATAACAATATTCAAATAGCATTTTTCTGGTGATCACTGGAAAATCTGAATAAGTAAATTCCTGTTTTTAGATTTTACCTCAAGTTCCTGCAGCAGAGAATCAATGTCTGGTGTAGGATTAAGAAGAAGCTCCCTGGTCTCCTGAATCCAGGCTTTTACAACACTAAGTTCCTTCTCCACTTCCTCTCTGTCTCTCAGTTCCTGAGCTGCTTGAGCCCGCTTGGTCTTGGACTGTGTCAGGAGGCTGGAGGCAAAGAGAAAACAGACTCCAATGAAATTCAAAATGGCAGAATATAGTTCACTTTTATTTTTAATCAAACTATTTATTTAAAAACATCTCCATTAAATCTTAATACAGATAGTCTTGTTGAATGCAACAGCCTTGCAGGTTTATCTTCTACCTTTCCATTTGGTCTTGTACAGCCCTGATCTCCTTCAGGCTCGGCAGCTCGTCCTGCTCATTAGTTGGTGAAGGCACTTCCACATCGTGCAGCAGGCTGAGAGCATACTGGCGCAGCAGTGTGAGGGAGGACAGCTCTCTCTCCAGGTCTTGGCTCAGCAAGTCATGCTGGTCCAACAGAGACTGCAGGGTAGCTTTGGAAGCCTTCTCCACGGCACTGTCAGGGAAACGGCTTTGGAGCTCATCAGACACTGCTCTCACCTTCACCATCTATATAAAATCATTATAAAAAGTTCAGCTGCTAGAAAAAATATTTTCATTCAATTATGAAAATACATATTCCTCCAACTGTCTGTGTACCTTTTCTCTAAAAGTTCTCCATTCCTGTGCTGTGTCCTCAAGTACTCTCTCCTGTCCCCGTGCCACACTGCGTAGTCGGGTCCAGCGCTGCCACACGGTGGTCATGGAGCGACTGATGGTGGCCTTGCTGACATCACTTCCCACCAGCTCCAGCTGGGCAGCTTGCTCCTCTAAACCACTCAGCTTCTCTTGGAAGCCATTCACAAGTGATACAAGGGACTGAAAAATAAATTAGATGATAATCATGATTAGATGATTTAATAAATTAAACAAAGTGCGCAGTATTAATAGATGTACAACACACTTTCTGTATAAAAAATGTTTTGGCCTCTCATACCCGATGACTGCAGAGCTTATCTTCAGCCTCTTGGCTTGTGGCTGCCTTCGCAGTGGAGAACTCAGTAAGCTTCTTTTCAGCCTCATTCATGATCTCAATGACAGTCTGTCTTGCTTCCTGATATGATTTCCACTGAGCCACACAGCTGAAAAAAAAAATTATTAGAGGATAAAATGGCATTATTAACAAAATTGCATGCACCATTACGTCTTCATTACCTGTGAAGGACATCCTGGTGACACTGGAGCTGATCTCTGACCTCCACGCCTCTCTGCTTTGCTGACTCCACGCTCACACGTAGCTGCTCTTTGGCTGTAGGGTTGACCAGGTTCTCCAGCTCAGGCATCAGGGCCTGCAGCTCCTCCAAGTGGATGAGGAACTCCTGCTCTGTGGCCATGATGTCGCCCTGCTGCCGGAGACACTCTTCGTAGTTCTCCACGTCCACACCCAGGCTAGCTTGCTGCAGGAAGGACACGGCATCCTCCAACCACTCACAGGCTGACTGCATCCTGAAGTGGTACTTCTGGCATAATACCAGGGCTTTCTCCAGAGTAATCTTTACACAAAACCAATGATAAAAAATATCGCTCTTTTAAAATTTATATAGATAAATATACAGGTGTTTCACACTTGGATACTTCACACCAAATGACAGATTGAATATTTTTAGACATTGAGGTGAATCTAACAAACAACATTACTAATAAAGTATTCACTAAAATGAATGTATCATTACAATGTTTTATATAATATTGTAATATTGTCCCACCTGTTTGGCGCTCAGTGCTTTCTGAACATCTGCCTGCAGCTTTGCCATTTCTTCCAGGCTTGTATCTACGTGTGCTGGGACAAGCTCATTCGCACTGATGTACTGCTGTTTCTCCCTGCTACTGAGGGCAGCCACTATTCTCAGTCTCGACTGTACTTCCTCCTGCATGATTTGCTGCTTTCTGATCTCCTCCTGAACCTTCTCCACCCTCACGTCAACAATTACAGCACAATCCAGTTCATCCCTGACCTGCTCCAGCCAGTCCAGGGTCCTCTTCATCTCTGTTTCAAAGTCTTTACTTTGGACGAACCTGTTCTCACACTCCTCAATCAGCTCCCCTACTGCCGTCTGCAAAGATCGCAGCTCCTCTTGCCACAGAACCACTTGCTCCTTGGAGGCCTCATGGGCTGCTTGTTCCACACGGGGTGCAAGAGAGTCCATTTGCTCCATGAGCCTTGACAAGTGAGAGTTGGCACTCTGGAGACTCCCGGCCAGAGCGTGGTAGTTCTTCAGCCTCTCCTCCGCTGACTGTGTCTCTGCATTAACTTTAACCAGCTGCTCTTTTGTGGCCTTTAACTCAGAGTCAACCTGCAGAGCCATTGCCTTGTGGTCCTCAAACGACTCCAAAGTTTCATCCAGATGTTCTACTTTCTGTTCAACCAGCCTCTTGAGCCCGTTGTACAGACTCACAAGCTGGGTCATTTCATCCGGACGCCATGGCTGACCGGTGCTACGAAATCCCTCTTTCTTCTGGTTCAGTTCACTCACAGCCAGGCCCAGGTTGCTCAGGTCTGTCTGAATCGCTTTGTAATCACTCTGCAAACTGAGTACCTCCTCTGTTTGGAGCCCTACAGGCTGTGTGCCCAGATTATTGAACTGTTCCTCAAGTTCTTTCAGTGCTTTATGAGTTACATCTATAAAAGAGGTGTACTCGTTCCTCGTGAGAATGGCTTGCTGGATTTTCTCCTGTTTTTCTTTGGCTAATGCTAAAATGCTGTTATATTGCTGTGGAAGGATGTTGAGTTTTTCATCCAAATAGCAGTGGTCTACTTCATTCAGACTGGGCAGTATTTCTTGGCCAGCTCTTTGTACAATTAGGAGCAGATTCTCATATTCAATTGCTTGCTCGATTATGTGTTGATACTTCAGTAGCTGAGCTTCCAATTCAGCATCTCCAACCATTAGATTGATTTCAGGGAAGGTGACTATATCAGCTTGTTTTATCCACAGACATATTTTCTCTAAATCAGACTTGAAATACTTCCTGGAAACAAATACTTTTTCAAGCTCCTGAAGCTTTTGGCCACATCTATGCAATGTTTTGTCAAAGATGTTTTGTAATTCCTGCAACTTTGTGAGAATCTCATTCCTCTCTTCCTCACTGGCGTCCCTCATCAGGTCCCTCCCCTGAGACCACAAGGAGGTCAACTCACTCTGATAGGCTTTCAGACTGCTTTGGATGTTCCTACATGTTCTGACCTGCTTGGCCAGATCATCAGGTAACAGTGCAATGTACTCCTCTGCCTGAGCTTTCTTCTCATTCTGCTGGACCCAGGAAATAGACTGGCTCACAGCCATCAGAAACTGTGTTCTCTCTGTGAACGCCTTGCTGAGGTGTTTTCGGCGCTGCACAACCTTCACGCTCAGAGATTCCACTTCAGACTGAGTGTCTGTAATAAGCTGTTGCAGACGTTGCCGTTCACTGAGGCCCAGCCGGGCTAGCACCCTGTCAGCATCTGCCATGGCCTGTGCCAGCAGGAGCTGCTTAGCTTCCAGCTCGCTGCAGATGCTCAAGTGGTCAAACAGGAAGCTCTGAGCCAGCTCTGGGGGAGGACTCATTTTCATGGCCTCAGACAGGGCAGGCTGCTGCTCCTCTGCCCAGTCCCGCGCCTCTCTCAGACGGGCCTCCACTTGGCCCATATCTTCCAGGGTCACCACTGAATCCTGGATTTTCCTCTCAATAAGGTTTTGCATCTGAGACCATCGCTGCTCAAAGTGGCTGATCTGCTCTTTGACCAGCTCCTTGTCGTCCAAGTTCAGATGCTGGATGACTTTCTGTTTCTGTTCCTTAAGGTCCTCAAGAGTGCCTTTTTGTTCTTCCAGAGTTACTGCAAGCTTCCGTAATGCCTCCAAATGCTGAGATGAACTTTCAGCATCCGTTCTGTGACACAAAAAGATTTAAAAAGGAATTACACAAGTGTTGTCTGGAAGATTTGACAATGTAAAGATTATGTGTTTTGATCTAGAAAACTGAAATACAACAAGAATAAAATTTAAAATTAGTTCCCAAAATGAATGGTGGCCTTAAGCTCAGACTTCTGTAATGACATACTGTGACAAATATGATCTTACACAGAGATCCTCTAATCGTGACCTCTGAAATGTGTAAAAGGATGTATAGCCATGATAAAGAAATTAACATAGACAGCATAACTGAAATTTTCTTGCAGCCTAAAATAAAACTTTACTGGCTTTGGTCCATCGAGGAGATTATTAGAATCAGAGCAGCAGTATGTGATGACTAATTTCAATGTATATGTTATGTACAAACACACCTGGCCAGATTGTCCCACTCTTTGGACACCTGTTCAAACAGTGCCTCCACTGCAGTGATACAGTCATGGTATTCTTTAGACCTCTGCAGGTCCTCCTCTCTCTGGCTCTGCAGCTTGTTCGCCTGGTGACAGAGTTCAAGCCAGGAATGGCTCAGACGGTCAAGCTCTGCATGTTCTGGAGAGTCCTGGCCACCAGTCAATCTGCTCACAGTCTCTGTCATCTTGGTCAGGATACTCTGTTTAGACTGCAATTGCTGGCTGCACTCCTGTGTGACAAGCAATATACTGGATTATACTAGATGGTAACTCTAAATACATCCAAACATTAAGCAGATCTCTCTTTAATCCCCACACAGCCCAAGCCAAAATGTTGGATTAGATAATAATAACAAAATCACCAACAGAGTCATGTTTAGACTCACTGTTCTGTATAGTTAAGGCAAAAAACACATGTAGACATACAATAAACAATAAACACGCAAAAGGAAAAGCAGTTTGACGGTTAAGAAAGTCTTCCCCTTTGTGTGCCTGGTCAGGAGATAAGTGATTATAATATTGATCTCTACCTTGGCTTGTGACAGCATATTCTGAGCTATCTTGGTCTCCAACTCTGCAGGTCTCCTGGAGAAACTGAGGAGCTGCTGCTCCATATCCTGGAACAGGCTGGTCAGATCTTGTTTCTGTTCCTTGATCTCCCTCCAGCCCTCTGAAAGCTCCTGTGCATTGGACATCCTTTCCTCTATCTGCAAATAACACATGTGCATCCCCCTACTGTGAATATTTGCAGAACTGGATATGAAATTAAAAATCCCACATGCTACATCACTCATCAGAATCAAACTGTATGTCACACTGTATGCTACTGACTGACTGATGAATGAATATTTGAAAGGTAATATGTGATGACCATAGTATGTCTTATATCCAGCACTCATTAAACTTTGTACAGCATAAATTATTCCATGAAACTTGTAATGTGTCAACATAGCATTGAGAGAATTTCCTGTGTTTGAAACATGTATTAGTGAGCCCAGATTGATAAAAATAGTCTTTTATATTGTACAGTGGACTAAGAGGTAACAATTACTGACCGTGAGTTTGACCTGCTGGACCTGAGCAGCTGCCACTCTCACAGCATCATCAGACAGGTCACACACAGAACACACCAGGTCCAGGTAAGTGCTGGCCTGCTCTTGAAGGGCCCTGTAGTGTTTCACCTATGTGTAGAAAAGGAAATTATTTTTATTTTGCCATAATACATTATAGAAAGACAACGTATTGCAGTCATCTTATTTCAAAAGTACGCAAAATTTTGCTGTGTCAGTTACCTGCTTCAGTGCTTCCTGCAGACCAGATGGTCCCTGGTTGTTGAGCTGAAGCTCCTCCTGCACTGTGGTGAGCCAGGCTTGGCACTGCTGGAGAGTGTCCTGGTGGCTCACGTGTTTCTGCAGCTCCCGGTCCAGACTCTGGTACACCTTTTGGACAAGATGAGGTAAGATCTTAATTAACTCTACAGTAATTTATGAAATAAAGATCCATTTTTTCCTGAAAATCATCAAAAGACCCATGGTTGTAGTTTTGCATTACTTACACGTTGGGCAGTGCTACAAATGGCCGAGTAGCTATCTCTGGTTCCTTGTTGGTGAGCCTGGACTTGCTGACTGATCTTAGCTTGAACTTGGTCTGTGCAGCTGGCTATGAGATCTTCCCCTTTCTGCTTCAAGCTGGTGAGACGCTCCTCAAAACTGGCTATCTCCTCCATTATCGCCTGAAAAAATTATCAGATGTTTCAAAATAGAGATTAAGTGAAGAAATACATGTCATTATGAGCCAAAAGTATTGCGAAGAAATGTAATAATGCAAACTACACAGCTAGGAGTTTTTGTAGGACAGTATGGTCATTATCACCTTGTGTCGGGCAAGTTGCTGAGTGGCCATCTCCATGCCGCTGGTCTGCATGGAGTCTGAGGTGACCAATCTACTGGACATCTGTAAGAGCCACTTCTCAACCTCCTGCAGTTCACAGTTGTAATCCTCATGCTCCTTCACCCACTCCACAAGGTTCTGGACCTGGTTCTGAAGCACAACACGTAGCAAATCCCATGCAGCTGTATGACATGCAATCATTCAATAAAAGAAATATGTTGCATCAGTTTTTTTTGCTGCTATTACAGTACTGTACAAAAACATAAACATTGTAAATTAAAATTTCTCATGTGACCCATAATCTAACGTTGCCTGCATAAATTATACCTAAATAGAAATAGCACAGTGGTGTCCATACCTTAGCTGCTAAGCAGAGATCTTGGTAGTCAGCCTGCAGCTTCTTCATGTTGTCACTTATTGTGGCGTCATGAACCGTGTCAAGCAGGGCTTCTCCTTTCTCAAAGACGGATTTCACTGCTGACTCATGAGACTGCACTGTCTGCTGGATGGTCTGCAGATTTGAAAAGTGAGCAAAATATTGCACATATCAATCAATTAGTTTAGTTACTTACTGCTCAATTTTCACTGAAAGAGAAGAACCAGCATTAAGTTACCTTGTACTTTGCTAGCTGAGCCTTTTTCTGGTAGAGTTCAGCTTTAGGCTCCACACTTGATGCTAAAAGGTTCTTGGTTTCCATCACCCACTGGGCCTGGGCCTTGTACTTATCCATAAAGTCTTTAGAGAGTGAGATACATTTCTCCAGGGAGCTATGCTCTGTGCGCAGAGCTTCCATCAATTCCTGTAGTTGTAAGAGGCGAGTGTCCACCTCCTCCTTCAGCTGCTCTGCTTCAGGCTCCTCCAAGAATGCCATAGCTCGCTCCGTCTTCTCCCTCATTGTCTTCAGATAAGTGTGACCCTGCTCCATGTCTGCCTGAAGAGCCTGAAAGGTACAAGGAGCTGCTTTTATTTCCATGGATAACACACTTACAGAATAGTTATGTACAGTTATTCTGGAGGTTTAATACTATAAATAGTCTTTACAGAACAATAATATGCAGAGGCCATGTGCTCTATGTTAGAGAATGTACCTCTAATTTTTTTATCTTTCTCTCCATAGCAAAGCGGTCCACGGCATCAACACTGATAGCCACAGTGCTGAAGTTATTCTGAGCTGTGCTGAGCCAGTCTGAGAAAGTGCTGAAGACGCACTGCGCCTCCTCAATGCAAGACACCTCTTCCTGAAGCTGTTTGATCGTCTCCTGCAATATAAAGGAAGAGGAAAAAACTAATTTATGGGAGGAAGATGCTTAGAGTAGCTTATCTGACATTAAAGAGACAACTTTTAGGGTCTAAAGCAACCGAGACATTTCTATTAATGAAGTATATATATGTTGAAGTATATATCTAAGCATATTGTATATAAGTAGGTATATATAACATTGCACATTGTGGTATGTTCATAAATATGTTACCAGTAAATGCAGAAGCAGGACGTGGTAGCGGGCTGTAATCTTGGTGGCTCTGCTACTGATCCTGCTGCTTATATGGGTCTCATCCAGAACCTGCTGAGCCAAGAGACTGAGGCCCTCCATCTCCTCTTGATAAACCAGCACTTCTTCCTGCCAGCTCTGATGACACAAGGACCATTAGAGATGTGTGAACAATACTTAATTATATTCTAATATATTCAGAGGAGTGAAATTGAAATGTAAAATGTGTCAAAAATGACATAGCTTTAAATGCAAATTAACCAGCTGTAAGATTCTTCTTTTGATTCTGATGGGACTAAAGTGACATGTGCTGATTGAAAATGCAGTATTGTCACTACAACTGAAACAGCATTGAAAACTATATAATCATGCAGATTTGTAAAACAGGGCAAAACATCTTCATGTGCAAAGCCTCTGTGGATGTAAAACTAACCTTTATTAGCTGCAGTTGAGCTTCTTTGGTAGCACGGTCAGACCGCCGGTGGCTACGCAGTTGTGCTTTGGTCTCCATGCCCTTTAGCCAGCTGTCAAGACGCTGAAACTTCTGCTCCATCTGTCGGAGTTTGGCCAGCGCACTGTTGAGCTGAGCCCGGGTGTCGGCCAGCCGGGCCTGGTACAACCTCCACTCCTGCTGCAGGGTCTCCAGTGCTCGGTCTTCGATCTGAGGCAGGCCCCAGGGAATGACCACTTCCCGACTGACAAGCAGGGTGTTGAGCAAAGCCTGGCCTTCTGTGCAGTGAAGCTGCAGTTCCTGTAGTTACACAGATGTGGTTGAGCACTTTCAGCTGTCTAAACCTTTAGATAACATATTATATTGAAAAATATCTGGCTATGTATTAGTAATAGTGTAGTTGAATTAATGCAGCATTTTTAATATTGTGTTTATTTACAACCACATTTCTCCACTGAGCGTTTTCAGACCTGCAGCTTTTGCAGAGTCTCCTCCAGCATATCAACATCTCCCTCCAGTTGAGTGTAGCAGCCAAGCTTCTCTTGTTCTTGCTCCAGCCAGTCCTCAAATGCATGAAGGCCCCGCTGATACTCCTGGTGGGCTTTGACCAGCTCCTCTGCTTTGCCTACTGCCCTCTGTGGAGACAATGACGATAATGAGTCATACAGTTATAAGAGAGCTGATTGATTCTAACTTTTCCTTTTACAAATTATTTTAATTCACACTTAAACTGTGTTTTCATGAATGTGACGCTGTTTCCCCTGGAATTTCTGCTGATCAATCTCATTTGCCTTATGTCAATTTGCGTTTAAAAATAATAATAAAACTGACCATTATTATAATATGGTCATAATTTAGGGCAATATTTCACTTCAACACTGTGCACTGTTCTGTTTTTATTACTATGGCATTGTCTTTGATGGTGTTATAGCGCTCTTGCAGATCTTGGAGCTCCAGTTGAGTGACAAAGTTCTCAGCGATGCTGGCGCTCTTTGCAGTGATGGTGTCCAGCAGGGTGTTGTGGCTGAGCACTTCCTCATACAGCAACTGAAACAACAGAGGGGGAGTCATGCTGTCAATCAACTGCATTTTATATGCACTACAGTAAATAATTGATATGCCTTAATAGTATACAGTATGACTGAGAAGACTGCAGTACCTTGGCCTTGCTCAGATTAGCAGTTTTGTCTCTCATCTCTGGGCACTGTTTATCAGTGGGGTCGAGACTCTCCTCCACACGCTCCACCCAGGCAACAAACTGGCGCACATCCTCCTGGTAACTGGTCCACTGAGATAGCGAACCCTCCAGCTGACTGTGGATTTTAAAGAGTACAGCACAGTCAGATAATGGTTCAGTGGTTGTAGCATTAGTGGCAGCAGCAGTTAGAAGTTGTGCAGACACTCCACTTTTCATTGTTAACAGTTCAGGAAAAACCTTCAGTGGGCACTGTTGTTACGAGACTACCAAAAGGCTGTTTCAAACACATTCTGAGGTACTTGTAAGAACTAACCTTTTGCATTGGATTGAGGCAGAGAGCAGGGCATCCCAGGAATCTTTTAGGTCCTGTATTTGTTTTTGGACTGCAGGCACTCCTTCAGCTGAGGTGTTTCTCTGAACCGACTCTCCTCTCGTGATCAACATCTTCAGCTGGATCTCCTTCTCCTGACGAGCAGTCAGCAGTGCCTGGTGCAACAATCACACATGTGCGTTTGTGTCACGCCTATGATGGCTTTTCAACAGGTTAACACAAAGTCTGAATACTACAAGAGACTTTTTATACCTCCAGCTTGATCATTCTGCTATCCAGCACACTTTTGTCAGCAGTGGGGGCGCAGTAAGTCTGTAGCATGTGGCTGGTGTCAGCCACCCAGTTCTGCAGCTCCTTCAACCCTTGGGAGAAAAGCTGGTGCTCAGTGACTATTCGGTCAATCCGTGATGCCTTCTCCTGCAGAGCCACACAGCCAGACGCAACCAGAAAGTTACCACCATAGGATTTATAAAGTGAATCTACTGTAGGCTAAGTCTGATAATTGTGCAGGTTAGTTTAATTAGCATTTATATCCATTGTGTAAGACTTACAGAAAAAAAAGAAATTAGTGTCTAATAATTAGTTAGTGCCTTCATTTTTTATGATCTATAAAATAATGTTAAATCAGAGCTCAATCCAGTCTAGTGCATCTGGCTCCTCTCCAGCTCTACCCCCAGAAAAGCCCCAGTGCACAGGCAGATTGGTAGGCATTACTGTACCTTGGTCAGGTAGGTTAAAGCTAGGTACTGAGCAGAGAGCTGCGACACACGGTGCACAAAACCCTTGCCGGCCGCGTGTTCATCCCACAGCAGCTGGGCCTTCTCTTTCAGCCTGTTCAGCTGAATCTCGTGAGAGGCTAACTCCTCAAGCACAGACTGGAAGAGCACAAGCAAGTTATCAAAGAGGCATGCAAGCTGACAAACAGATACAAGACAGTTAAATTCAGACACAGACTGAGAGGTTAGAGATGGCAACATGGCAAAAAGAAAAGCAAATGAAATATTTGGGCAATGTTACTGTTGGTAAAGCTCTTGTTGGTCATGACGTGCAATAAATGCCTCTGGAAATAGCTGATAAACAGTTTTAAACAATTAATAGATTCTAAAGGCAATCCTTTTATAAATGAAGTATCAATCTATATGGTAGACAGTGTTAAGAAGACATGTAAGAGCAGCAAAGAGGAGCGGAAAGATGAAAGTGATTTAAAAAGTAAGCAATTTGCAGTTAGCATAAGCTGTTGGCAGTGCTTCCAAAAAGAATTGGAGTAATGCTAAAACACTGAATTGTGCGTTTCTGCAAATGACAGGAATAGCCCGTTCGGCGCTCAAGCACTGAGTGATGGTTGCACTTGAACATGAGTGGGTCTCGAACATGAGGGGCTCGGTGGGTTCAGTGGATATTAGTACCTGGAGCTTGTGAAGCTCTAGCTTCTTGGCTGTGAGATCATGAAGCCTTGTGCTGCTCTCCTGTACAGCCAGCTCTGTGGTATTCAGGCACTCCTGAAGAGGCTCGGCACTTGCCTCAAAATCTTTCATCTGAGACAAAAGGTTCTGAAATACAAAAGATGATGTAAAGAGACTGTTGAGGTGTTTCCTTGATTAAAAACGTATTAACACACTTTTTTTAATATTGGTTTTGGCCGATGAGAAGGGACATTTGGCTGCTTACTTGTAGACTTGTCTCTCTGTTGTGCAGATTGGACATCATATTTTTCCAGTCCTCTCTGGCAGTGTTCATTTTAGCCCGAACTGCATCAACTCTGTCTTTAGCTGCGATACTAGAGACAAGCTCACCATTCACAACCACAGCATTCAGCTTTGACTGACCTTGTTCTCTGTCATTTAGAAACTCCTGAGGGGAGAAGAAGAGATGAGATAGTAACTTTAGCAGGTAGTGAAACTTTTATTGTTACAGTTGAATCAGGACACTCAGGTCAAGGTGTTACCCATTTATTCCCACAATATACATTTTAATTTGGCAGTGTGGTTCTGCTCATTTGACATTCTGGCGGTCACAATCGCCCCTGACAGTGCCTGAGATAAACAGCATTTATTGAACATGAACACATATAAAAAGAACTCTAACTAAATAGGAGGACACTAGGACAGCAGTGTGGCACTGGGGATGCAGAGCTTCATATGGACAGCCTATTGAGAGAGAAAGGTCGCCTTTCATGCCTGCTTGAATTAATGTGATGCTACGTTTGTAAGTCATTTAGTTACAGTTATACTCTGAAAACACACAGCCAAGTTGCTGCGAATTAAATTGAAAATATCTTGGTAATCAAACCTGTAATTCTGGCAGCATAAGTGCCTAAATGTTTGAGTGTAGTACCTGAATCTTCTGCAGGCTAGATGAGGCTTCATTGAGATTTTGAGGTGCGTCAAAGCACTTGGCCGTGTTGATCTTGGCATTGACCAACCATTGCTGGAACTCTCTGAAGGCTGAGCGAAACCCTTGTTCCAGCAGCTTCTGTTTGCTCTGACACTCCCTGGACGCTTGCAGTGTCAGACTAGAAACAAGTCAGGAAGAAAATAAAATATTTCTTGTACATATTTCTACATCTAACATGTATCATTCTTAATCAATATGGAGATGAATACACTTTTGTTAGTTATTTGGTCTAAGGGTTGTTTGTTCCTCTTTGATGTTTTTCACTCTTGTGTATAGTTCTACAACAGATCCTGTGTAATTCTGTGGAAAATGTGACCTACAGCACCTACATTTGCATGTAAATACTAAATCACCTGTTGTATTCTTTAATGAGAGCAGACACTTTCTCAGATTGTGTGCCCATGTCTCTGGAGAATCGGCACAAGTCATTGAGTTGAGTCTTCAAGCTATCAGACGTAGGCTCAGCTTTGACGAGTTCCTCCAACGTTTCCTGTGTGGAAATCAATCAACCAACCACTTATGAACAGCCACAAAAAATCATTAAATCATTAAAATTAGCATTTCATTTGCATCCACTGCTATCATTGCTTGTTTCCAGTTAATGGTGGCTTATTATTGGAACTAAACTAAGCCAGGACCTACTTTCGCTATCTGCCAGCCTTTAACAGTCTCCTCTCCATCATTTTTCTTCTCAGCTTGAGCCAACCGCAGACGCCAGTCCTGTAGCTGACAGCTGAAGTCTCGCAGGTCCTGCTCCAGCTGTGCTGACCGGCTGCTGAACTCTTGTTCAGAGCTGGCTATCTGGGAGAGGGCAGTCTCCAGACTAGCCCTTGTTTGCAGTGCTCCACGTTCCCACTGTTCCCACGATGACAAGAGGGCTGCTTCCTCTCGCTCCATAGCCTCATAGCCCCCTGAGCCAGTGTGATCTCTTGCCACTGCCCCACATCTTTGGACCCGGCTCAGCCTCTCTCTGCCTCGCTGCTTAGAGTCAAGCAATTCCTGGAAAGGGCAAATTGAATCACAGGTGTCACCTCTGTCAAATACAAAATACTAGTTAAAGTATAAATGTATTTATACTTGAGAGGAAAAGCTAACTTTAAAACATGTTTTTGTAGATAGTGAACTGGTTTAAACACCTGGTAAAGATGCCTCCCAGGTGCCTCCCTGTGGTCAGTTCAGCTGATATTATCACATATGCCTTGTTTTTTAGGTTTAACAGTTTAAGTTCCTCACCTGCACTTTGGAGAGTTTTCTCTTAATGGACAGTGAGTCTCCTGACAGGTCTGACCAGCGCTGGAGTTCCTCTTTTGCTGAAATCAGCCAGTCATTGAAGTCTCTCAGAGCATCGAGATACTGCTCATGCTCAGACACAATGTTTTGCATGGACTGCACTTTACCCTTTGTAAAAGAAAAAAACAATGTAAAAAACAATACCAAAATATATATTCTGTACTTTCTCAATATAATGTGTCAAATAGTATTTGCAAATATTTTATTGCACGTTTTAGCCTAATTATGTGGCAGTAATATATTAACATTCTGCCTCAAGTTGCTTAACCAGTCTCTCAATTTGGCCACTTAGACCATCTTGCAATAAAAGGGTCCTGTCTGCCCTTGAGAGTGTTCTTGGATCCCTTCCAGATGTAGCTTCTTTTTGGCTGGCCCTGTTTTCCTGAATTAATCATCTAGGATCAAATACTTATTTGCAAGTACTATTTAACCTATGCCAGTATTTAGATCACCTTGACAACAGCTGAGATATCAGCAAAATGTGCATTGAGCTCTGCCCTTGACTCTGGTCCAAAGGTCTGATCGCCAGTTTTTTCATGCATCTCCACTGCTTTGTCTGTTAGGCGTGACAGCGCTGCTGCGTGAGCATCCACATCGGCCTGGATGGCCCTGAGGCGCTCGAGCAAAGCGGACTTCTCTTTGAGGCCTGGCTGCTGAGGCAGAGTCATCCCCACCTCCTGCTCCACTGACTCCATCCACTGCTGCAGTTGACTTTTAGTTTCCTGAAAACTGGTCCACTGGGCCACTGTCCACTCCAGACGACTACAGGACAATAACAATATTTTAGAAGAAATGAAGAAGTGCATTTACTCTTAACTATAAACTATGGTGTCAGTTAGTGTTATGAATCTTCTGTCTCACTGTTCTCCCAGGGTGCACATGATGACATTTCTTACCTGTGACAACTCATGGAGGTCATCAGCATATTGGCCCAGGCATCCTTCAGGCTCTGTAGCTGTGAACAAATGGTCTCCTGCCCCTCCATTCTGTTGTGCTTCAGGACCTGTTCTCCTTTTCCTACAGTCATGTTCAGCTTTACCTCACCTTCACCCTTCATCAGCAGGATGTCCTGCATATAAAAAAACAGGAAGAGAGGACTACTGGCAAACTATTAATAACTAAACTATAAGATCATTTCTGTGTTTCAAAATGTGTGCAGAAAACATTGTCCAACTCAAAGAACAGTGTTTCTGGATCTGGACATTATTCACTGACCTGTACAAGACCTAATCTTTTCTCCAGAGTCTCTTTATTGCCAACTGTGCTGTTGAGTGATGCCAGGCGCTCCTGTACTCCGTTAAGCCACCCCCAGGTAGCCTGCAGTGTCTCTTCAAAGGCGAGTTGCTCCTGTAAAGTGAGCTGGCAGCTGCGCAGCCTCTCTCTCACACGCCTCAGCAAGGCCTGGTGCTGTGACTGCAGCTGAGCTGACACTCGTGTTTCACTACCGTCGCCTCGTCCACCCTCATTCAGCGCCTGGCCCTCCTGACATAAGCGCTCAAATGAATCCCTGCATCAGAGAAAGTAAAATATTTAAATAAGCCACAAAGTGTACTTTGAAGTTCGATTGTAGACAATTATTATGGATCCTTTGGGGCCATTTGGAATATCAAATACAGACTTAAGGCACATTCAGCACCTTTCTTTGAGCACTTCTTGCTGATATTCCTCCACTTGCTCGAGTACAGCCTTTTCAGGACCACGCTGCTTGGCTTCAAGCAGATCTGTGGTCATCCTCGTTTCCATGTGCTCCAACCACCACCTGAGCTTCTTAAGACGACCCTCAAATCTAGAAGAAGTTTACAATGCACTGTTAATAAATGGTCGTCTTATAAAGTACTTCACAGTACTGGTTTGTGTCAGTGTCTTACCCCTTCATGAGAGACGCACTGTCTTCCAGGATCTGTTGGTTTTGTCTGCACTGCTCCACAAAGCTGTCCCAGTCCTGCTGGATTGAAGAAAGGTGCTGCTGGACTTGCCCAGCGCTCGCTTTGGGAAGATGGAGTAAAAGCTTCTCTCCTTCCTCACAGACCTGAGTAAGACGTACCTCACCCTCCTCCACACGATCCATGGCGCCCTGAGAGATAACCCACATCACTTTTAGCTTTATATTTGTAACTTCTGGCACACATTTGTATCAAGAATTGTGGTTATTTTTTCATTCACTGGTTATAGATAAGAGCACACTGTAAATTTTAATCTCATCCCCATAAAAAACTGTGAACTCCAGCTATTCAGTTCAGTATCAATTTTACCTTTAGTTTCTGTAGTTTGCGCTCCACAATTTGAGTGTCTCCGGATCGATCGGAGCATTCTTTCACTATCTCCCTCTGTTCTGAAAGCCAGCGATGAAATTCCTGAACTAGATCTGAGGAGGCAGGAAGGAGGAGAAAAAAACGAGAATTAATATCTGGTGTACATTAAAACAGAATCAGGTTTACCAGAGTTAAAGCAGAAATCATTTTGTACTCAGTGGCCACTATATGAAGCATGGCTCCTCATTAAAAAAAACAATAAATTAATAGGAGGCTACCAAAAAAAAAAAAGTGTGTTTCTGACTTCTCACCATTGAACTGCTGCTGAAGACAGTTCTGCAGTGATGCCAGTGTCCTGGCAGAAACCTGGTTCACAGACTCATACGTCTTGATGAGGTCAGTGAGAGCTGAACCCAAACCAGCCAACTCTTCAGAGGGATATTTTCTACACAGGGTGTTGAGGCTCTCCCTGGTGGAGTCAATACTCCCCTGCTGATTTTGCAGCTCTTTCTGAAGGTCCTTCAAAACATGTTAACAAGATAGTTCAGTCTGTTAGCTTCCTTGCATTTTCATCTCTGTCTTTATAAGAAAAGAAGGGTTGCCTATTTGAAACACCAGCAACTCATAAACAAGTGAAAGTGCAAGAGCGCTCTGTATCCAAAAGACTCAGATTGAAATCTACCTTCACTCTGCAGATGTCCTCAGGATCTGATCCAGTGGGAGAAGAAACAAGGGATTCCTCCATACTTCTTAACCATGCAGACATCTGGGAGATGTAGTCTTCTAGCTGTTTCCTTTGGGAGGAAAAGTCCATGAGGTTTCCCCTGGCCTGCTCATGTAACTTCTGAACAGTGCTGATCTTTTTGCGAAGGTCATTCTCCAGCACCTGATGCAAACAGAATAGAGGTTATAGGAGGTCATATGGAGAGGAGAAACCTCATTTTTCAGGTTAATATTTATTGGTGAGTGAGTGTAAATGTACTTGTGACACTTATGAAATCCAGTACAAACATTCACACAAATGAATAAGATTATAATCATCTTTAGTACTTGTAGTTTAGCAGGGGTCTCTTGACTTTGAGTGCACTTTTTCAGCTCTGATACTTTGCTCTGCAGGGTTTCAAGTTTCTGCTGCTTCTCGACCATTTCCCCCTGAGGATATAAAAAAAGAAAGCATGTATAACACCCTTTCTGGTTTGGTAATCTGTATGATATGCATATGCTCTTTGGGAAAATTAGGCAGTAAAGTAGGTGTGATGAAATATTACTATGTTGGAAATCTTACCTGTAACACGGAGAGCCTTGCAGACACCTTCTGACTGTCATTGAGGTTGTTCAGGCTCTCATTTAGTTCAATCACACAGCTGCTTGTCCAGCTCTCAATGTCCTCGTTGATTTTACGCACATCATCCCACAGTGTCAAACTCTGGTTCAGGCGATCAATGTTGTCGTCTATCTTCTCAGACACCTGGGAAGTGAATTAAATCGATCACTACTGTTTACTCTCTGTGGTGTGTCTGGGGCTGAGCTTTTATATTTCATACTATGTTGTTATATATTATTTAATTATGTTTTATTCATTTATGTCTCAACCAATCCAGGTATATAAATTTTACTTGGTTACTAGGTTTATTCTGATTTTGCGAGATGTTAAAAAGTAACACCACATCTAATCTGAGACAAAATCTGTACGGCAAACACTTTAAAGTCTTTTGCACTTCTGACCAAACAGGACATTAAGTGGAGTAAACAAAAATGCGGTCTGTTGGGAAATATGAACAAGTATTGTGTATCAAAAGCCTATTACAGCTCACTCCCCTGCCCTCCATTATTGTTCATAAACAAATAAAAGCACATCTACAACACATCAAATCAACACATCATTATTGTAGCAACTCCTGAAGTTAGACTTACATCCAGCCACTGATCGACAAGTGTCTCCATATCCTTTTTCATCCTTTGAGCATCACACTCAGGGATCTTCTTCAGTTCAACCACCAGTTGTTTTCCTTTACTGGAAAACTGGTCCAGCTCATGTTGCTTGCTAGCCATCTCTATCTTCACTGCCTCGTGCTAAAAGGTGAGAAAGGACAACAAACTTTCAAGAATTCTGATGACTCATCATAAAGGCAAAACCAAGAAGAACCAAGATACCCTTTTCTTTATTTTTCTGGATCTGTGATATAGTTTATTTACAAGAAAGTAAGATGAGACACATGAAGATAAAATAATAATTTGACCTGACCTTGGTTAGTGACCTCCTGGTTTCCTCATGATCCTTCAAAACAGAGCTTATCTCAACCAGAGGTTCTGTACTCTCAATGATGCTGCTGATGGAGGTTTTCAGGATTTGGTATTCTCTCATAAGTTCAACAAGGACATTGCACTGCTCCTGTCTGTCAAAGAAAGAGATGAGAATATTACCTATACAAGATTCTGTGTAAATGAAGATTATATGTAAATGAACTGGAAATATGCCTTGCAACAAATCAAGTACAATAAACTCCGTAATAGTGAAAATGGATGTGAAAAAATTAAAACAGAACATGCCAAAGATCTCTAGCAAGACTGAACAGTAATGAAAAACAGGCTGAAAATTCAGATTTTCAGACAATGACATAATTTGTAGTCACAAACACAACAACATTGACTCAATCAACCCATAGAGGTCAGTCTAACAATGTTTTTATGGCGAAAAAGACATGTTACATAATCCTTGAATTAGTGTTTGTAAAAGCAAAGTACTGAAATCGAGAGTGCAAATCTTTCAGTATTTATTAGTGATTATTATTTTCAGTATTTAACTTTTACCATGCATTTTTGATACCACAATATTTACGGACTCAGTGACTTGGAAAACCCTCTTCCATTCCTTCAGTACCTCTCTGTGATGAGCTTCTTGGTGTCCTCCCATGTGGTCTCCAGCAGGCTGATTTCCCTCAGTACCTCCCCGGCCAACTCTGCATCTCTCTGGGCCAGCTGGTTGCCCTTGTCCCTCAGCCACTGCTCCTCGTGCTGGTGTGACTGTAGCTCATCCTCCATCTGATTAAAGAACCTAAGCCTGACAAACAGAGAGATATTATGTTGTTGCACCTGTTCTCATACCCACCCATTGTTAATCTCCACTAAAAAAAGTTTTGAATTATAGAATGGACTTAATACAATTATTTATCTGATTACACCCTTTACTGCCTTACTGTCATGTTTTACCTCTGCTGTAACGCATGCAGACTGGGCTCTTTGAAGCTCTGGTGGTCGGCTTTTTCTTCAATGTCCTCCACAGCTTTGAGCAACTGTTCTTTCCTCTGTCTAAATGAGGTCCAAAGAGCTCCCAGAGCCTCTGCTTCACTCTGTTTAGTACCAAGCAAATTCCTCACTGCATCCAACTCAGCACTGAGGGAATCAGCCAGCATGCGGCATGACTTGTGAGAACCCTCGTCGGCACCAATGTGGAGATGGCTTTTGCAGAGACTGCTGTCCAGATTGACAGCTAGAGTCTCGAGCTGGCTGATGTCTGGGACGATAGTGGCCAGCTCCTGCTGTAGCTCCTCTACTTTTCCACGGTCCCAGCTCCCAGCGCTCTCCACAGTCTGCTTCAGACCTCGCAACACACCTGCAGCCACACCGTGGGTTTGCAGAAAAGCCTCAAGCCTTTCAAGGCACTCTAACTGGAGCTCAGCTATATGTTGGGCCTCCAGGTAAGGCTGCAGACAGCTGTCTGCTCTGCTGTGAAGGAGCTGTGCATCACCAGGTTCACAGAACTGACAGAGCTTCTCAGCCTGTTGTTCCAAGCTCTGTCTCACACTGGACTGCTTTTTTAAGGCCACCTGGGTCTCCTGTCAAAGGCAAGAGATTGAAGATCAGTTGTTGCTCTGAAGCTCTGATCTGTCTACCAACTGAGTAAGTGGCTCTGGAAGGAGTAGCATCGTGCACATATGTCAACAATGAATCCGTGTGGTTCTTACCTTTACTTGTGTGGCAGCAGACTGCAGGTTGCTTATGTTAATTTGAGAAGATGAATGTAGATTTGAGAGCATAGTCTCACTCGACTGGGAGAATTTGAGTAGGGCCTGGTCAAACTGCTCCACCAGCGAGAGATGGCTCTGAAGCTCTTTGATTCTGGGGGAATGGCACCATAGTCAAATGAGTAAAGACAATACTTGCTTTCACTTGCAATTAATTGCCCTGATGTGATTTTCTGTGAGATTATCTTACCTTTGGGGGAGAACTTCATTTTGAACACGTAATCTCCTCTGCAGGGTCTCCAGCTCATCTTTTATCTGCCTCTCTCTCTCTTCTGGTGCAGTCGGATACAAGGACATTCCCAAAGATACCAATTCAGCATGAGCAGGCTCAAGGGACTGGACCTCGGAGTGCAAGGCCTGCAAAGAAATCATGCTTTTCTTATACAAACTTTCAATCAAAAAATGTTTTTTTTTAAAGTTAATGTTATAGAAATATGTACATGGTTGTGTGAGCTATTTACACATCATGTTGTGGGGTTAAAGATCTGTTTACATTGTCATATATAGGAAGACCATTTATTTATGTATTTATTTATTCATTTGAAAATTATTGTAGGGGTAAATCTTGTTTTTTGGAGAGCTACATCAGTATATGCATATAAATTGTACCTGTAAGTCTTGTATCTCTGTGCGGAGCTTGGCTTTATCAGCTGACAGACACTGACTCTCTGGTTTAGATGCAGATTCACTCCTCTCCAAGCAGGAAACAAAGTTTGAACGCTGTTTCTCATACCTGAAACACATTAACAGAAAAGCTAAAAAAATCTCAAAGAATTTGATTGAATTTTCAGTTTACACTGATGGCTGTCCAGAATAATTTGGTGGCCTAATTAAACTATTAACATATGATTCATATGCTATCAATCCTACATCTTAGATATGCTAAATGAATTATCTGCTCTACAGCTCTTACTTTTGCCAAAGAGAAAGCAGGTTTTCCAAAGTGCTCTGTTTGTCCTTTGCCTCCTGTACGTTTTGGTCATAGCTGGTGTTTAGCTTTGTCACAGTCCTATCTGCTTGCTCTTTGTCACTGAGCCTTCGGGCACTGGCTGACAGCGACAGCAAGGTTCCCTTCAGCTTCTCCAGATGCTGACAGACATCCTGGGAAACAAAAACACAAGACAGTTACCTACACAGCATTACCTGTGAGCTGGAAGAGAGGCACAGAGAAGAATAGCTGGCATTGTATTGAGCTTTGCAGTTCACTTTTTATTGTTCATAGTTTTTTTTAACTAAAATAGCAAAGTAAATGACTATTGCTTCCTTATATTATTTTTTATTAAAAGATGTAAGTAAAAACAAACCATGTGGTTTTGAAGAGCTTTGTAGGTCTCTGATGACGAAGTGCAGGATTTGATAGGGTGCTCCAGTTTTGTGTGTAGCTCACTGAGAGATGCTTGCACCTAGAAGAGACTAAAGAATAAATATATGCCCATATCTTTCCTAAATACTTTTCTGTATGATATTGAGGGACAAACTCAAACCTCATCGAGGCTCATTTTGAACTTCTGCTTTTGAGAGGAGCTCTCCTCCAGCTGCCCATCAAGCTGCTGTACGCTCTCCTTCAGCTCCTCCCAGTACCTGCCGATTTGGGTCAGACGGGCCTTGATGCGAGCTGCCTCCCCTGAAGACACAAACTGGGCTAATGCCTGGGAATCTGCCTCCAGCTGAGAAAGCACTTCAGCTCGCTCCTGAAGCTCTGTGTCAACAGCCTGGATGTGTGGATGCAAACAATAAAAAAGCAAGACTTTTATAACTGTCCAGTGCACGTGAAACTCCTTATGTTGTGCTTTGGAGAGCAGTGATCAGTATGGTAATTAAAATTTGTTACCCAAAAGTTACCCAAAACAGTTGCTCTTTAAATAACTAGTAAAATAAGATCTTGAGTGATTTCTTACAGGTTTACGTAAAAGTTATATCTCATCCTCAAAGCAAACATTCATCTATCAAGTGACAGCCTCATGTTGTCAGCACAGAAGCTGCTAACACAAACCACAGACCTCATGAACAGTTACTCCTCTCCATTTGTGATAAAAAGAGAGGGCCGATGATGGTTTCCAAAACAGAGACAGTGTCCCAGTGCTCGGGTAGAAAAGGCCTGTTTGTGTTGCTTTCTAACACCAATGGATCCTTAACACAGCCTTATTGACTGAGGTTACTGTGTGACAGTTGTAACAGGGTTGTAGCTTTAGAAAAAACAACCTGAGGAAAATGTGTGATATATGATTTTGGGGTGTTTAAATAAAACAGACTTGAAATTAATAATACTTTACCTTTACTGTGTTAATCTGTTCCTCAAGGGGCAAAGTAGAAGATTTCAGTACGTCCATTTGCTTTTCCTTGTTAGATATCCACAAAGAAAAGGTTTCAAACCCAGCTCCAAACTGGTCCCACTGAGTTTTCATTTCTTCCAGAGTCTTGACACTAGAACACAAGAGTATACATTTTTTAAACTGGAAAAGTAATAGTTGAAAATCAATCTTGGACTGGGGACAACTAAAAAAAACATTTATCAAAACCAATAAGAATGAAATCCATCATCTTACTCTCTTTTGAGCCCAGCCTCCACTTTGTCCACTTGCTCACTGAGTGAACGGCCTTGTTGTAAAAGCAGAGTCTTGTTCTTTGGTCCAAGCTGGATTTCTGTTGCTCTCTTTAGCAAAGTGTTCATATGTGAGGCCTCTGCTTCACACTGCTTCAACAGCACCTGTTTACATAGTTGGGTTAGGGTTAAAACTGCTAATACTGGTGATGTTCTCCATTTAACTGATATGCTTCCAATAGTAAAAATATCAAATTCAAACCACAGAATATATAGACCCAAAGACAAACTTTACTTACTCTGGCCTGGTCAAGTTCAACAGCCAGGCTCTCTGGACTGCTGAAGTTCAGATCTCTCTCCATTGTTGAACGTGCTTTATTAACAAACTCATGCACTGCCTCCTGCTGGCTGTCAAACTCCTGCCAGGCTGCCAGGGTGACCTGAGAATGACAATGTCCAAAAATCATTATTGACATGATATGTTTGTCACATGCAATGCTGTTTAGCAACAAACTTGGACAATTGTATTGAAGCACCAAAAGAACCGATCTAGCTCAAACCACATCATTATCTATGCAGATGACACTGCTGTGTTTGGCTTTATCTGCAGGGATGATGAGTCAGCATGCTGATAGAGGTAGGACTGCTGATATTCTGCAAGCAGCTCGCCCCAGTGGTACTGCAGTAGTGGGTCTGCTACAGAGACAGAGTCAGTCAGATCACTTATATTGTTGTGCACTATGCCGAGAATCTTTTACTTACATCCACCCTAACATAGAAAAGCCCAACTAGTTTCCATTTCAAAACTCCCACGTCCATCCTGTCTACGCTCTATAAAAGCACCATCAAGAGTGTGATGACTAACTCACTGCATCACTATCTTCTACAGGAACTAAAAGCCTCAGAGGGCAAGTGCTTCCAGCAGAAAACATCAATCAGACCTCTCTACCCTGCCTTCAGGACAATTTCCACAAATGCTACATCTCCAAAGCCTGTTGCAGTAACAGGAATCCCTTATCTCCTTCCTATGGCCGATGATTGATGTTATACATTAAAATAAACAAACAAGACATACAAAGAGCAGACAAAACAACATAAAATCACAAATAGGAGGATACAGCATGAATGGAAGGAAGCCTAGTAAACAAGTGATTCAGGTAACAGTGCTGGTTGAAAAACAGTGATATGTATGTCATTCACAAGCAGTGTCCAAAAGGTTTCCAAAATCAACATTGCTCACCTCAAGGCTTTGCTCCTGTGAATCCATATTCTGCTCCATTTTGCTGAGTGTGTTCTCTAAACTCTGCAGGTCCTGCTGCAGCGTCTCACCCAAACCCTCCTCAGCCTGGAGCTGCTGACCTCTGGTGATCAGCTGCTGGACATCCTTTCTCTTCAGCTTTAGGCGTTTTGACAGTTGCTATGGGAAATAGGACACATTAAGTGTGTGTGTTAAGCTATTGAAATTAATATAAAGTTAACCCTTTAGGTAAACTATGTCTTCAAAACAGTCTAAATAAAAAACAAAATCTGAATGTCATATAGTACCTGGTGAATGAGAAGTAGTTGCTGGGCTTCTCTAACTGTTGGACAGTCCAGTATTTTAGTGACCTCAGCCTGAGCCTCTTTCTGCCCCTGTATGAGATCATCTAAGGTAATTTGTACCTCTTCCCTGAACTGCACACAGTCCCCCACAGCCAGAACCATCTTCTCAGCCTGGAGGATATAACATAGGAAAACACAGTATGAGATCAAACATGATGAACTTATTCTGGGGTATGTACATCCAGTTTAGTAAAACATATATGTTATGTCATATGTAACGAAAGTACTATGATAATGTCCAAGGCAGGTCTACTGATGTGTTACATATTAGGACTGTGTCTGGCACCTTAATAAAACAAGTGAAAGCTTTACCTACCTCTATAAGAGAAGCAAGAAGACCTTTAAAATCAGTAGAGAGTTTGCTCAGTGCACTTCCTTGCCTCTGGGCATCACTGTCAGCACAGATCTCAATAAGTACGGCCATTCGGGCTTTCAGCCAGCCTAGATTCCCCTCTTGTAGCTCTGCGTCATTCCTCAGCTCCTGCACACAACAAAAGAGTGTGATACAGCCCATACGGTCAGCTGAAGAGATGTGTTTTTAAAGTCTTGTCTCCTCAGCAGCGATACTGACAAGTGACAGCTGAATTGTGGAGTGTATGCACTCTCTAAAAACTCACCATTATGGTGGACTTCACTTGGCCATACTTCCTGGGGTCATTGGCTCGGTTTCTCAGCAGCCGCAGTTGGCTTTCTTTAGATATAAGCCAGCAGGAGAGTTCAGCGTACCTGTTTCATGCCATAAGGGCAACATTTTACTTTAAAGTCAAAAGGATTTAAAGAATAATTGCTTGTAAAAGAAAAGATTCCTGCACACTGTCAGCACTGGGTTTAGTCAAGGCACATTGCTTCGATCATGGACCTTCATCAGGCATCAAATTCAAAATGTAAACCAACTAATCTTTAACCTAAAGCCCCAGGCGATGACAACTTATCATTGTAAAACTTTCTCCTCGCCTCCATTCCATCTCTCCTCATCTCAAGTGAATGAAAGAATTTATACATGATTACTTTGGGTACGTAATGAATGCACAACACTCCCTGGTTGATGAAAAACACATTCCTACTTGCTGCAACAGTGCTACAACAGTAAAAAGGTTCATTCCTATGCTGAACTATAACTCAGTCCCTATCTTGTATGTATGTGCATGGTTATATATAACTGCACTATGAAAGACAACTTCACCAAAATAAGTAGCTAATGCACCTTGTGTTGTACTCCTTCCATTTATCTTGGTGTTGCATTAGCTTCTGATGAGTGTTCTCGATTTCCTCTTGGACCTCAGAGAAGTCCTTTCTTGCTGTTTCTAGGGTCTGGTGGACAGGGTCACCTTCAGGGAGCTTTTGACAAAGTTCTTCCATCAGCTGCAGCCTTTTCTCACATATGGACTGGGGGCCCTTTTCCCTAAAGAAAGCCTAAAGTAAAAGAATCATAATACCAGCATTAGAACACAATGAATACAGGATTAGAAGGATTTTGTGTTGTCAGTGAAAAAACTCTTGTGCTTTATGAAAATATGTAATTGTAAGTAAATGTAAGATAACAAAACACTGCTGACTGGTGGCAGAATTTGCTCAACACCGGAAGAGCCTCCTTTTTTTTTTTTATCAAGTTAATCAAAATCGTCCCCACACTGCCCTACAGCAGTGAATTTGCACTGAATTATTTCACACTGAGTTAATCAATACATGAAACTCAGCCAGCCAGCCAGACTCTCTGTGCTCACCCGGTGCTCCTTGATGAAGCCTCTCGCTCCCCATGCCGGCCAGGTGGCGGTTCTCTCTGGTCATCTCCGCCTGACACTCCTGCAGCAACACCAACAGCTTGCTCCTCTCCAGCTCTACTTTAAGATGCAGGAGGTGAAAGGGGGCATCTGTCTGAATATCCTGAAATACAACAATTATAATTTCACATTCAGAAGAATTTGTGCAGTTTCAATCAACTATTCCATGAATGCTGAGTAGTGTCTCAAGACATAAGTTTGGAGCAGCAGTACAAACAAACTTTTTTTTTAAATAGTTCTGACAGAAATTCGCCAGAGGTCATTGCTGGGTTCAAATTATATCATGGACATTTTCCAACTATGATATGACAAATTAATGCAAAATCACATGTGTAAAATAAAAGCTCCAATATATATATTTTTTTTTTATCACAGCATGCTCAAAATCATTAATATGGACACATTAAAAAGTATCAAAATATATTGTCAATGGCTATTATCATTATAAATGAACTAACCTTCCAGTGTTTGTGCAGCTTCCTCACTGTTTCCTGTAGCGACTGCTGCTCCTGCTCTGGCAAAATGTCTGTCAGTTCATCACAAGCCTTGAGGAATGTATTCAAGACCCGCTGGTCCAGCTGACCAAAGAACTCCTGCAAAAAATAATCAAGACCTCATCATATGTCACACCTATTCATATGCAATCTTCTTATTCTTTGTTTTAATCTAATGTTATATCATGTGCTTTCAGTTAAATTGTTCTAAGCTTCACCAGGATTGACTGTGGTACTTAAATAAAAATCAATTATTCTATATGTACATGTCTTGACACTGTCAAGGACAAACAAGGATGTTCTGGGTTCCCAAGTCAGTTCACTTTAAGCAAAAAAACAAAACTGTGAAGTAACCATGATGGTTAAACTGGCCTATTTTCTTACCGTGTGTTTCTTGAGCAGCTCCTCTGGGTTGCCTCTTTCTGTCAGACAGCTCTGTGCCATTTTAAGAACCTTCTCCAGCTCGACCCGTGACTCATCAAACCTCTTCATGAGGCTGCTGTTTGCCTCCACATGTTTCCGCCACTCAGTAGATTCCTTAATCATGCCCTAAACACACAAACGAGTAATTAGTTGAATCCTTAAACGCTTCTAACAGCTGAACAGTCTTGAGGTTTACAGTACCTGTGAAGAGGACTGCAGGTCTGCTACTCTTTTCTGCAAAAGGCTCATGTCCATGTGCTGGAGGGTTTTACTGCTGTTCATTATTTTCTGGATGGTCTGGTGATTTCTCTCTATCACTGTCAAACACTTCTTACAGCTATGTGTGAAGGTCGCCAGCTCCTGCAGTATTCAATGACAAGTGAGCTGTTAGCCATTTATTCATATCTTGAGACTTTTCAGTCTAAAACATCATTCTCCAAAAAACAACAAATCAAAAATTCTTAGCATTGGATATTTCATGTAACTTCTTTATCTGTGTAGCTAAAAGACATTCAGTAAAATTTGTACAGTACTATACTGAAACGGTATTAGTTACCTGGCATTTCTGTTTAAAGTCTACTGGTCCCTCAGAGTCGGTACTGCTGGTGATATGACTGGCCTTCTCTAAAGCCTGGTAGAAGCCTGTGATGTTCTTCTCCATTTCTTCAAGTGGAGGCAAAAGAGACTGGGACTCCCTCAGCAGAGGCAAGCATCTCTCCCGCACCTGATTGGATGAAAGTATGTTTATTAACAAGAGTCACACACGACTGATATGTGGTTTCGATCTTAAATCTATGACATCAAACAGTTGCCATCAAATTCAGTGGAAAACACTGCATCCTGGGAAATTGTGAGAGTATAAAAACAACATTTATTATTCCCTCTATCTTTTACAAATAATTTGCATATAATTGGCTGGTACCAAAATGACCTACAATACTTCAAGCTTTGGTTCCCTTTCAGTAAACATAGAGTAATGTATTTTAGTTAATATCTAGATAAGTTATTTTGGTTAACGTTAAGATGAAGTTTTACCATTCCCTTGCTTACTTTATCTTCCATATTCTCCTAAAATATACTACATACACAGAAAAAGTACAATATTTTTGTATGATTAAGTGTGGATCAGGATAAAACAATAAATACTGGCAAAAAGTTCCGAGCACTTTTAAAACAAGCTGTGGATAAGTTACAGCCTTGAAAAACCAACACCTGTGATGAACACCCACATATGCACACATAAAAAGAGACAAGTGGATGACATACTGTATAATGAGATGCACACACCTTGCTGAGCTGCTCTTTGATCGAGGCCATCACAGCCATCATATGTGAAACTTCCTCCTGTGGAGTGTCTTTGGTCAACAGTTGAGCAGTACGGCTCGCTGCCTTACAGGCGGCTTCCATAGCGGGCACTTTGTGCTTGATTTCCTGCAGTAAGTTGAGATATGTAGATCATTTTTTTACTGCACAGAGGAGAGATGATAATAAGTTCAAGCTGAGGAAAAGGATGTTTACCTCAACATCTTGGACAAAGGCTCTGACGTTAAGGAAGGATACTTGGACGGGAGCAGTCATCTTCTCATTGGTTGCATCCATGAACATTTTCAAGGTATTAATCCCATCTTGGTAGTCTTGCCTCAACTTATCTACCTCATCTGCTCTTGCATACTGCGAAAGAAACAGAGGAAGACAGTAAATGGATCATTTTGAACTTTTTTAGAATGCTTAAGCTGATATGACAGAAGGCATATTTATGTTTATAGCATTGTATTTACATGTTTGACTTTGACAAACAGCTCCCTCCATCTCCCATTCAGAAGGAGAAGCTGCTGTTTAAGATCTCGTGAAACTGTGTCATCACAGGTCTCAATGAGGAAGTTTCCAGCATCGTTCATGTCCATGTGCTGTTGCATCCAGTGAGAGAGGTTCCTGAAGAAATCCTAAAAGAAGAAAGAGGACAAAGACCATACTTTTTAGTGCAGTAGAAGCCGATCACTTTAACAAACATTCTTCATACAATAAAAGCTGTATCAGTATCAGTGATATCTGTTATTGTACTTACACGTTTGGCATTCTCTGACTGATTGAGCATCTGCTCAGCGTCCTCTAACCAGGCCTGCAAAGCTGCAACCGTGCTGCTGTACTTCTCCCAGTTAGAGATCACCTCCTCCAGCATGCTGCGAACACTTCGTACCTCCAAAGACAGATTCTTCCACTGAGCTGTGGCATCATTGAGGAATTTACTTACCCCCTCTGCCTCATCAACTGAAAGTAAAAAATGTAATTAGTTCAGCTTTAATGTGGGCATCAAGTATTCATGTGCAAAAGCAGAATTTGATTATGTCTGATGATCATTTGGCCATTCAGTTGATGCAACAGTAGGTTAGGTCAGAAAGATCGTGCTAAAATGGCATTCCAGCTAATGCGATTATTGTTACGTTTTCATGCATTATGCAATTATGCAGTTATCCTGGTTTCCTTTTCTGAGAATTAAATGTATGTTGGAAAAGAAAAATGCAGCCCCAAGTTCACAGAAAGAAATGGCTCAGGAGACAGGCAAAATTAAGGCTTCAAGATCGTTAGGCTGTTTTTGGACTTACCTTTGTTACAGGTCTTAGACCCTGTAACATAAAATCAATAACAAGACTGTTTACCAGTAAATGTATGTGTGTGTGTGTGTAAATATACATAAGAAAAATATCATACTATAACAATTAATTATAATAATAAACGGTTATATCATAATTATAATAATAAAACATAAGAATCTTACTTGAACTGTCAGACTTTACGTGAACATCTGCAGCTTGTTTGAGGGCTGTGAAGATTATCTCATACTGCTCAAAAAACTTGTGGCCTTCAACAAAAGTCTGGAATACAAAGACAAAGATGAAAATCCAAATGAATACACTCAAGTTCAAACAAAGCAACTACAACACCAATCATTTCAACTTACAAGGTAGGTTTGCAACAGGAGCTCAACAGAGTCCCGTCTGCCATATTTAATGATCCACGATTTGAGCTTTGACTCAGCCAACATCAGAAATGCCATCAGACGATACTTCATTTCCCAGAATTCCATTCTTATCAAGTGAGCATGTGATGATGTAGACACGAAATTGAACCTGCAAATAAAAATAAACAATAAAAAAATAAACAAATCATTTAGTCTTTGCTTTAATTTCACAAGAAGAGAAGACCAAACTTGTAAATGTTTTTCTTTTTTTTTTTTTTAAGAAAAAGAACGAGTGCACATCAAGATTAGGCTCAATTAAATACAAAATTTTAGAAGAAACCGTACACAAAAATAATTTTACAAGCTAATAACTAATCATTCTGATGAAGTTCTTACCGTTCAGCCATATCTTGGAGCTGCTCAGGTGGGACAGGAACTCCATTCACTGATCTGTCCCGGTGGATTTGCTGGAAGGTTTGCCTGTGCAATTCCAAATTTTTTAAGACATCCTGCAAAAGTTTGTCACATATAATCAAATCCACGTTGATTTTCCTGTGTATTGTGCCTGTATAAAATGACTGAACATCCATCATGGCAATAGCATAAAACTCAAAGATCTGCTGGCTTACCTTATGCTGCTCTAGTTTTCTGTGAAGAACATTGGCTGTCTCTTCATGAGCATGCTGGATGGGAATGTCCTCTCTCAGAGCCATCTCTGCCCTGTGAAGCCAGGCTCCAATCACTCCCAGAGGACCGGGCAGGGACTTGTCCAGATGGATGTGCCAGTCCAACAGCTGTAATTGACATCCATTAAAAAACCCACTCTACCACAGCAAGATCCCACCATAAAGGAGGCTGTGCTGATCAAAACATTTCCACATGTTCACAAGCATTCAGGCTACAAAAGTGTTTTATGCCAGTCTAGACAAGCTGTGGATGTCCAGAGGAGACTGCCTGGTGAACAAAACCTCCTCTGTTCCCATCTCCTCCCCTCTGAACAAACTGCGATTCAAACGCTTGCACCCCAGTGAACTTTCCCTGGCAGTGACCAAAGAGAGCAATCCTGAGTTGTTTTTCTCTCATTATGACAACTTTCACTATGACAATGCTATTTTCAGAAAAGTAAATATCAAACGGACGATCTATTATTTATTCTCAGGTTTTGTTTAATTCAGGTGCAATTAATTGTCATAATTAATTCTGTTTTCTTTGTGGCTTGGTCGTAAATTATTCATGCGGTGCAGAAGTATGCAGTACAATTACCCTGGCAGACACACGGTCCCAGGCCTGTTTGACCAGAGCTTGGTCCACAGACAGCTTGCCATCTCTGTGGACTGGCTGTAGCAGAGGATCTGTCTGCTTTTTCTTCATTTCGTACTGTACACGGAAGCTCTTAAATGCCTGCCAAACAAAGGACAAAATGAGAAAGGCTTGTGGCAAGAGTTGATAAATCCCTTTTTTTGTGAAGCAGAACATTATGTAAGGGTGCACTTTGTCTTTCCAGGCCTGCCTCACCTGATATTTGTCGGTGAGGTTTCCCTCTGCGCCCTGAGCCCGCAGCACATCTCTCTCCAGCTGATCTAAAAACACCTTTAGCTCTCTCAGCATCTTCCGCTCCTCTCTCTGTCACAATCAGGGAACATGCAGCTTAGAGTCACAGGAACAAACTCAATTTAATCCTTCTTTTTTTTTTCCAAATCAGCATGCTTATATGTTGAGAAACTCACACCCAACTGACAGTCCAAAAACAACTCATCAATTCAGGTTAAAGACGAAAAAACACACAGTTAAGGACTAGAAAAAAAAGACTGGCTAAACCTGTTAAGATTCCACATTAAGTCAACTTCTACATCTCAGCACAGATTAGTATTAGCTTCACACTAGAAGGAGAAGAGTTTGAACAAACCTCTGATTTAGTCTGTTAATTTAGTGAAACATACCTCAAGCATTTGCTCTATATCTTGGGGACCAAACTATCCAGGAAAGCAGCAAGGCACAGAGATGCAAACACACCACAAAATGCATTAGAATAGCAAGGGGTAAGAAGAGAGGAAGTGGATGGGAAATGGGATGAGGGCGAGGTGGGAATTCACTCCAAACAGAAAGCATTCAATGCTACGACCTGAACTCTCACCTGGAGTACTGGCACTGACAGTGCAAAAGTTGGAATTGAGCCAAGACGGAGCTTAATTTGCACAAAAAATAAGTAGATGGAGAAATGAAATGAGTGTGGTGATGGAAAACTTGGATTAAAAAAACTGTTGTGCTTAAGCTATGATTATTTTGATTCATGAGTGATTTATGTGATAAAATGACACACAAGAAAAATGCAGAAGCAGATGAACAATAATTAAGCTCAGCAGCAGTTAAAGCACATTTCCATCATCAAGTATATACCTTTGCTATGAATGTTCTCCATGAATGATACAATGGGTATTTTTTGGAAAATGAGGATGGCAACAATATATAAAACATATCTATATACACAGAAAAACAACACATGCAGTTCAATATAAAGTATAATACAGTATTTAGACATTCAGAAAGTTATATTTTCATCCAGAAATTGCCTAATATGCACTTAACATTTAATTTCAAACAAAGTACCTCATCCTGCTGTCCATCAGTCTCAGAGTGGTGGGGGTTTGGGTAGTGCTTGAGGAACTGAGCCACATATGTCATGATGGATTTCTCATCCGGCTTATCGACATCCACATCTACAGAACAACACAAATATTATCTGATGCAAACTCATCAGATACACAAACACAAACTCTACACTGAAAATTAACTGATCTTAAAATAGGCAACAAATGTTTCCATGTCTGCAAAAATCATTCCAGTATTTAACTTTGAACATGATCTCATACCTACCTAGAAATAAATGACAGATATGATATGAGCCATTGCATTTAATATTAAGTCAATATGACATTTATAAAAAGCGTTTTGGATCCTCAAGAGGATAAATCTCTTCAGACCTGAAAGCTAATTATAAATGTCTGCTTTCATCTCCATCTCTGACCTGATGTTTCTAGAAATCAGGGTCAAGCTGCCGTAAAAGCAGAGACGTTTCAGTGTGGCTCTTTGTGCAATAAAGCATCATGACTCTGCTAGTGAAGACAGGACTGCAGAGCCACTGCAGACTGCTTCCCTTCCACCGACCAAAACTCAGAGCCATGAGTAAACACAGAATCTTAATCCTCTGGATGGTTTCATGGATCTTTTCAGCCCACATTTAGTCAATAACACTCATGCAGAATGGATTGACAGAGTAACAACTTCTTTAATCGAATTACATGTAGTACTGTATATTTGCTTTTATGCCTCAAACACTATTCAATCTTGTTTTGTCTGAATAGTCTACTATAGAGAAATCTTTAATGCAATCTGCAGAAAAAGGTCAAGGGCACCTTCTGGATCCAGCAGACGGGGGATGCCAAGCTCATTTTCTGCAAGTGCAAAGGCTTCCTCCAAGTTCTCCCTGTTGCTCCTCCTCTTCACCAAATCCATGTCCACCAGGTCTGGCCTGATGGCGTGCACCACCGACTGGAAGGCAACACCATCACGCCAGCTGGGGCCAAAGTCCTTCACCTCAATGCCATGATATCTGAAAAACACAATTTTCCAAATTCCTATGAAAGATTTGTGTGAGCACAGAAACCTTAAATATGCCTTGTAGGCCTCAGACCTTACTTGTTTTATCTTATACAGTATCTAGAACATGTTTCTACACCTGTATATACATATTCAAACACCTGTCCAAGAAGGTCATGTGAAAGTGACATACTTGGCTGCTGTGCACTGCACCCATCTGAGCAGGGCCTTCTTGGCATTGCCCTGAAATTTGTTGACCACTTTTCTCTTCATGGGTGGGCTTCCTGTTTCAGAGCTGGCTATGCTCTCTACAGAGGAGTTGCTGTTGGAGAGGGCCTGGAGGGCTGGCAGGTTGCTGGTTAACTCCTCAATCTAAATTTAAAAATGAGAACAAGAGGAAAAATAAGAGGTTGCATTGTGACCATAGCAACATGAAAAGAAACTCAGTTCTTGGCATCTAAATCTGCAGTTTGTGACACTGTGATAATCTGCAGTTTGTCCACAATCTTTCCAGCGGTGTCCACTTCATACATACGTTAAGCTACGTAAAGACAAATATCCGCTGGATCAAAACATTGAGCAAAAAAAACATTTGGTCAATGAGTGAAACACAGAGTTTATTTGTAAAGCATCAACTCACTTTGAAGAGAGCACAGTTATTAAACTCTCAGGATTTAAGGATCAGGTGAAGTATTACCTGGAAATAGAGGATAATGGTCCATATCAACCCAAGAACAATTGATGGTCGTCCATCTGCGATGTCAGTGGCATGAATGTTAACGAGTTTGATCTGAAACAAAACCCAAACAGAGGATTATTCTGGATAATAAGTCACATGCAGACAATCTGGAAGAGAGAATATTTTGCAGTTTCACCCACAAAGGCCCCTTGAGTTTCATACTCTCCACAAGAAGGTAGCAGGCTTTTTTTTAATCATTTTTTGCTCAAAGTCATCAAAGTCGGGTCTTTGATGCAGGAAAGTACTGTATTATAGCCAAACCAGGAAGGCAGCAACAGCCACAGTGAGAAGTGAATCAAAAGCAGAAAAAAAGAGGAAAGACAATCGTGTTCAAATAGGCATTAAAGGAAAAGTACCACAGCACAGCAAACCTTGCACTGGAGAACTGCCACAATTTTACATGTTTACATCTCTAAATCTGAGCAGCTCAGCAGGGAGAGAGCCAACCACATCAGTCACCAGTGTTGTAGTCAAAATGCATGAAAATGCATGTCAGAAGGAAAGCGTAATGACTACATTTATAGAAACAGAATGGCTATATCCAAGCATTGCTGAGTACACATCGTGCATCAAATGAAAAGAATGCATACAGTTTGTAATCACACAAGGCGTTTAATGGCGACTGACCGGAGATCCTCGATACACAGACTGAAGGCACACATGATGGGAGAGAGATCAAAACAATGTAAGTCTCAGTCCTCGGGGGAACTCAATGAAAGTGGGACACGGGCCTCACAGAGCCAAGGGATTTAGCGATTGGTTATGTAATCAAGAAGTCCACTTTGTATCTGCTGCTTCTTTCAACATCGAGCACGTTGTACAGGCAGAGACACCTTATGTGTACTAACAAAACTCTCATCAACACCTTTCTCTCATTGAGTTCTTAATCATACCCTGGGCTTTCTTCGAGACATGCCACTGTTTATTTCCAGTGTGATATTTAGTTGTGGAAATAATAACAAAAAGTGAATCTGCTGCCATGACTGAGAGCATACCTTCCTGCCTTCGAGGAATTTGAGCGCAGTGCCAATGTTGGAGACCCAGTGGATCCTCTTCAGCTGGCGGCCTTGCTCACGGGGCTTCAGACAGAGGACACAAATTTAAAATCAAACCAGTTGAAAAAGCCACACTGTACAAAGCTGATTCACACATTTTTTTTATTCAAACACATTTGAAACATTGTAAGAAATGGACCACAGATGGTAATTTCGTCTACTGTACCAGGCACTTGCTTTGATTGTGGTGCCAATAGATGCACAGTATGATAGTGAAAGTGGCCTGGGAGTGTTAGCTTTTCTTACATAAATTCTGTGGCAAGTGCCTAGGCTGCTTTAAGAGGAAAAGTATATTCCTGTGCTTTAAAACACGAGTAAGAACCAGCTTCAGTGACATCCGCCTGTGTTATAATTTTGACGGATATGAAGCAGCAGGGGTGTGCTCTTGAAAGCAGAACCTCAAAGCACCGGGCAGGGTTTGCCGTGACGTGCAACTGACTCATTCATCAAGTAACAGTTTTACAGATGACATGGCAGTGTGTTTCACAACAGGTCTGTGTACTAAACAGGCCACTGTGTGTGTGTGTGTGTGTGTGTGTCAGGGAGAAACAGACACCGATGAGCCAACAGCTTCTCACAGTGGGGAGGCTCAGATCTAATTATGACCCCACAATTTCTGTGTAGTGATCCAACGCTTGTGTAAACAAAACAACTATTTTATTCATTCATTTGTAAAGTGTATATACAATCTTTATTTAAGTAAGTAATTAAATAACGTATATTTATATATATGTATAGCACCTTTCACAGAGCAAGGTCACATAAGAGTAAAATAAAGCCATAAAAACAATAATAAGAAATAAACAATAAAACAATAGCAAAAACAGACCTTAAAAAACACAAAAAATAACATACACTCAAGGTGAGAAAAAGACCAGTCTGAATATGTAAATCTGTATAAATATGACAATAAAATTTTGTTTTATGCATTTGACTGAGTGGATTAATTTGAGATTACAATATTCAGTCAACCAGCTATTCACTGTGTTCTTCTATTAAATTGAAAAAAACTTCAACATTTAAGGGTTGGATAATTTATTTGTGAAATTATGTCAAGTAAGCGGGTTGCATTCACTGTCATCTCTGATAATCTTCTAACTTTAAGCAGATAACTATCAGGGGATATCTTTATTGCTTGGCTGTGGAGAGATGGCTTTGAAAAGTATCCCAGTGTGTTAAACACCAATCAAAAGCACAGCATAGAAATGTGCAAACTGTTAACATTTATCTTAATTTAAGCTATTTTTATACAGATGTCTTGTCTTATACCAATAATAGATGCAACCACAGGGTGTTTTCAAAGGTAGGGAATCAAAACATACGAGTACATGTTGACTTGTTGTAAGATGAAGGTGAAAAGGCGTGTCTTGATTTATACATTCATTATTTAAAGTGGATATCATTAAGGGAATCTCTTCTCCTTTATTCAATCCAGACTTTATCAAGTGAGTAAAATAATACAATCACTTTAAAGGTATCAGTCAGGCCCGACATGTTGATGCAATTTATGTTTACTGTGTATTACTTACTAGTCTTTGGCCAGACAGCACCTCCAACAGAGCCAAGAGCTTCACCCCATCTTTGATGTCCTCAAAAAGGTCGTTAACCTCTAGTGGTGGTTTATACTGGAGGGGAGAAAACACAGCTTTATCAGCACAGAAACTAATCATTACAACAAATGCAAACTGTTGTATATAGACATGAATCAGTCTTGACAACCAGTGTGTTTATAGAACCAGTAATGTCACATCTATAGTGTGAAGGGAAATTAGTATTCTAACCGGTTAGCAAGGGAAACCAAATGCTGTTTGTGAGAAACAGGCTCGTTAGCAACAACCACAGAGCCTCCCTGCAGCTGAAAAGATGGTGCCTTTTCCTCAGCAGTGGCTCAGTGCCCGTTCCTGAGGCGATGCTACTCATTTAACCCTAACTGGATACTGACTCCTGACATCATATCCACACATTTACAGAGCTGCACAGTCTCCAAGATGAATGACAGCGTTAGAAGCTCCTGTTGTTTACAAGGATGACTGTAATAGGTAAATGAAACAGATGTGTGTTTGCTCGGCAGAGTGAAGCTTTAATTAAAAGGACAGCTCACCATGGGAATTCTTTATTTGGCACCATATATACAGGCCAGTTCACAAATCAACATATTCCATGACAGGATGCAGTTGGCTGCTTATTTGGGGCAAAGCAGTGTGAAAAGGCAAGTGCCTGTCCAGTTATTCTCTACATGTACACTTCTCTTTTTCCTGTCACTGTGAAGGTGTGTTTGCAATTTATTAAAAAAAACATTATTCTACTATTATTGAGATTTACCTGAACTATAATGTGTTAACAAATAACAGTTATGTGTTATGAGTTGTATTTAATATAATAGTTGGCTATAAAAATCTATAACTGTTCTTTTCCTACTAGTCAGATTGAAGCAAAAAATACTTAGCTAGTTTTCCAATTAATCTGACAGCCTGCACAATCGCACAAAAATAGCTCCTGTAATTTGGAAATCACTCCCAACATGGAAAATTAATAGAGTCACATGAGACCTCCTGACAGTGGAAAACTGAGAAAATCAGTGGAAAGTTGCTTAGTAATACAATATCAGGGGAAATGGCTGAAGGGAAAAGGGTGACATCTGGAGGAAGTTCAAACTTAGATATTACAAACTTTCACGCTTAAAAAGGACATCCCGTTCAGACCAATACTCACCATTTGCTCATACACACAAAACTCTTATAAATGACTGCAAGAAACATTTTGTCCACTAACAAAAAACGTCTCTCTAAATATCCCTGTTAAGCCAATCCTAGCTCTCCTCAGTGTAAATATTACTGTTTACGAGCTTTTTCATGATGTAGGCTTATGCTACATTAGTCCTATTGGTATGCACAGTAAGTGACACAGTGAGCGAGTGCAGTGCATGAATAATGAAGAATAGACTGACAGAGCATTTCTGCGTTGGCCCACCACATAACTGAGATTCTTCCAAAGTTTTAGAAGCCACCCTTTGAACTCCTGTGGGCAGATCAGACTCAACAAAAGACCCCCTCTAAACCAAATCTCTTTGCCAGGTTCAAGACTTAAACCCTGTTGTGTTGTCTGACTAGAGCCATAAAGAGATGACTCAGTACTCAGTTCTCCAGGTTCTTCTGATAATTTATAGTCTTGCGGTTTACTTTAATTCAGGATGCATCATCTAAAATAGCTTGTTATTTTAGGGTCACATTTTTAGGGTCTGTGTGATGTAATACAGCATGTGTTATTGTTGTGCACTAAGCGCCTTGCAATTTACATGCATGGACCTCGGAGGCAGACGACTGCCCACAGGGAACTGTCCTCACCCTCATGCTCTCCATCTGCGCACCTCATCACTGTCCCTGCCAATCCTGTCCACAAATACACACACTCACAGGAATAAGGAATAACAAAACGCCCACACACATACCTACACACTCATACACAGCGGACACACACAGACACCTAATACACAACAAGTGCACACCCCACACACCACTTTCTGAATAATACCATTATATCCCCCCATATGCCCACATAAACACACTCCACTAGTGGTATGAAAAGCTCATCCAAGTAAAAAAGCCCCTTAAAGCAGCAGTTCTGCACCGTCATGTCTGTGTCCTCTTTCCAGCAAAGCAACAAGAAGCGTGACCTTTCCAGCGTTTCTCCTATCAGGACAACAGAAGAGAAGAACCACAGGTGTATTGTACAGGTCCTTCTCCATCATTAGATCCAGACAACTGTCATTATGAAGAAACCCTGTTCCATTAAACATGATCTGATTTTTAATGCGTACAAAACAATGTAAAAGATGTCATTATTTACAGTTAGCTGCGTAAATTCAATTATCCTGAGCAGCATTATTAGGGGCCATTACTGTTCCGCGGCAGAGCTCATCTTGCTGTCAGTTCCCTCCACAGGCGTGATGGCTCAGTAGCCTGAAATACCACTGACCAAAGAGAAGCTGCATAATCACGGCGAGCAATAAAACGTCACAAGTGTCTCTGAAAAAGGTCAACATAGCAAAGACTCCAACTTACTTGTGATGTTATTGGTTTGACAATTTGTTTCATGAGCGTCATGAGCTTGTAAAATCCTACAATCTGCAACCCCTTTTCAAGTGATTTATTATGTGATGTGTGAGCAGCAGAGAGTGTTGATGGGAATTAACACTTACCTTTGCTAAATGAGAATTGATCCATTTTGTGAAGGTTCTCTTCTGCACTGCCTCTTGTTCATCTGAAAAATAAAGAGACAAAAGGCATTTCAACACATGATAGAAGCCACATGCTTGTACTAGTGTCATACATACATAAGACTAGAGGAGATGGAGGTATCTGTAAAGGAAACAACCAAATGGGGAAAATACACGCAATAGTACTCGATGATGATGATGAATGAGATTACAGATTTGTTCTTGCAAAGAAGTGGCTGTTAGTCGATTCTAGATATGAGTATGGTTGGGTTTATAGCAGCCACACAAGAATAAAACACATAAAATATTAATCCCTATTTTTTGTCAATTATAACCTTTGTAGGACTCCATTAGTCAGAATCCTACTTTTTCCAGCCTCATTTTGTATGATCTTGCACTGCTTCTTGGATGTTGAGTAGCGTTACAGCAGTCCTGCAGCAAGCATGTTACTAAGTATGAGTTCTGCCAACTGATGTGTGAAATGTGGATAACACAAGATTCCCAGTGCTAATATAATGGATGCTCCTGAGAAGTGCGCTCAAAAAGAGTTCATATGAGGAGATTAGAGAATGAGTGGAGAGGAGATTTCTGCCAACACATCTCCAAAGCCTCTTATGTTTTCAGTAATAACGTGTGATTGTTTAGGTCACCCCGCCTCTCTTGTGTTTTTTTAATATATTCAGGCACAATGCTTCATGCATTATGCAGCACATTTAACAATAGCGATGATTTCTTTGCCATAGTGGTGCTGTTGTTGCGTCGAGGACTAATTTCTAACACCCTGTCACACATGCCGGTAGTCTAGTGCTGCACACTGCACAGAGTGGCCATTTTTAAACATCTACCCTTAGAGATATAGACAGTGGTCACGTGTTTAAGGGAGCAATGCGAACACTATACAGGGAGCAAAGACGTTGTGTTGACCCACAGGCAAATGCTTCATCACTGATGCACATGGGATGCCCACTGAGGCATAGCATGTACATACAGATGCATGCATACACACATACCATACACAGATTCACAGCACACATACAGATGTGTTTGTGCAGCATTATACCGTAACTAGTTCATGTAGAAGAGATTCACCTACAAACCATTAGCATCTGTTATTTTCTCAGTTATATGTCAGATTAGCTGCGTATGTGCACACAGATGAGAGATGAAGGGTGCTGCTGCCCTACTTACCACGTAGATATTGAAAAAATCCAGTCACCAGATTTAAAGAAGTCTTCCTGACAGATACATCCTTATAGTGAGCCATTCTACACCCCACTCTCCGGCTCTCTCCCTCTGCCTGTCATGAGTTCCAGGGTACATATATGTATGTGTGAAAATCAGATCCACAGTGGAAAAACTGGCCCAAAAAAAAGCTGTCCTTTCCTCTTTCTTTCCAGCAGGAAGCAAAACAGAAAACAGATCTGGCTGCCTGGTTTCCCCGGTGAAAGCTAAAGCTGCTGGAGGCTGTGATGAAAACGTCCCCTCCTCCCTAACACTCTCACACACAGACACACTGACACTGCACTTTTACACACACGCACACACACACACACACAGATTTGACGGCACGGGAGAAAACTCTAACAGAGAGGCTCATTTACAATCCCATCTCTCCATGTCCTGTGTTTTTCCCATCCAGAGGAGCCATGCCTGTGTGGATGTGCACAGCCCCCGCTGCACTGCCTCGCTGTATCATTGTACCCTCTGAGGCTGGGCTGAGAGATCAGCTAGAAGCATGGCTGCACCAATCAGCACGAGGGAAGCTGTGATGTCACAGCCTTGGCTGCATTATCCTGATTTATGCGTGTGTGTGATCAAAGGGGGGGGGGTCTGTGTTTACATATAAGATTTGTCTAATCTCCAAGAGACTGAGACAGTTAAAACATAGAACCTCCAAGACAATCATGAAAGATTTTGAATAAATTTTTCATTTAATTTTATTTTATTTTGTTTATAACATTTGTAAAATCAAATGTTGTCCCCATAGGCCCATTGATTAAATGGTCCATAACAGAATTAAAAGACCGCTGCACAAAGCCCACCATGGTGCAACAAATCTTAATTATTAATGCTGAGGCTGGTGAATGACATCCACCACCTGCTCTCTCCCTATGTGTGTGAACACTATTGTGACGACAAAGCAGACACACCCACCCCGGGATTCCCAATGCATGTACTGTATCATGTAAAAGCTCTAAAGAATATCCATTTTTGTCCTGTAAGACCTAGCAGAACAAACTTTCGCTTTGACTAGTCTGTTTTTCTATTAGAGTACTGCTGCACTCTTTTGAACATAACACACAAGTGAATAAGTATAGTACTTGATAGCTAATCATCTCCTGCAGAAAAAATCCCTTTATTCTTTCAAGACCACCGGCATACTAAAAGCTTTTCTGATACACTAAAAATAGGCCTGAGCTTGTGATTCTATTATTACTGCTCTATAGACTGCTGGTAGAACTGGCCTAAGAAAAGCTATTTAGGTGAAAATGTTTTTTTTTCCCTTTTTACATCACAACAGCAAAAGGTTAGAAGCTACACCATTAAAATACTGTTGACAGCTGCATGCACTAAAAACAATGAGCTTTTAGAAATACTAGAGTTAAGGCTCAAATTCATTTATAGCTAAGTACAAAACAAAAAAAAAGGTTACGTACTCAAACTCGTATGTCAATGAGGACTAATTCTAAATGATGATATTAACCTTGTAATTAACTGTAAAGCATTTTAATATTTGCAAAGTATTCTTTTTAACCCTTAAACACCCAGCCATCTGTTTTTTTTTACTGGACTTTCAGCAGAGTAGTCTGCATCTCTGTTAAAATGATGAAGAGTCTGCTCTATTTGCACATGTATTACATGTTCATATCCATGTGACTTTGAAGAGGGCTTTCATAGTAACAGTCAATGAAGCTCCTAAAAATAGTGCTGATTTCACACAGGCAGAACAGTGGATGGTAAAAGGTCATCGTAAAAACTTGTTTTGCTTCTCTGTTAAAAATAGCAAGTCAGCCTTCAATAAATGAGGCTTTAACTTTTCAGGGGTCCAACCCAGGAAAAAAAAAAAACTCTGCTACAAAGGAGGTCATGTGTTTTTGTTTCCACCAGAGCGACTACTGTAGGGCTAAATGTCATTTGAAATGTTTCATTACTAGTGCCAACGCTGCATTTTGCTCCTGATATGAAAATAATACATTTTTTGATATATTAATCTGTTTTTCTGCTGAACTATTTTTTCATGCTGCCGAGGAAGGCCAGGAGAAGTGAATGAAAGCCTCAGAAACAAGTAGGCTTGACCTGGATTGTTGGTCAAAGTGGTTTAAAAATAGGTAAACAAGACCGAAAATCTGACAAACCATTAAATGCCAACCTTTGGACAGCTTTGAGACACAGCATTAAGGTTCAATACCCAGCCATAAATAACTTAACAGGACATAAAAAGCAACAAAAAGACCACAGGAAATAAAAAAGCAAACTTGTAAATGATAAGTTTTTCTGATATTCCAGTGGCTCAGTCTCAAAATTCAACAAGCTATTACGGAGCTGTCCAGAGTCCTGAACTCAACTAGACGGATGACTCTGTGTAACGATAGAAAGATGTACTTATGTAGGTCAGGTTGGATATACTAACTCTGACAAGCATGAAATCCTTATGTAAAACAGCTCCACATTATTGAGTCATTATGTCTTAGTCAACTGATTTAATTAAGCCTGATGTAGTACTAGTAGCTAAGTGGCAATTAAAAGTGGATTGGCCCAGCAACAAACACCACGCAAAGCATCAAACCACTAAAGCATCTGCAATTCCCATGAGTAATGGAGTACTTAAGGTGATCTTAGGACAGATGATACCTTTGGCAATACTGTACTGTAGGTGCTTGGCTTCATTGGCCCATGTTGGTCGCCTGGGAGCACTGTAAAAGCCCACTCACTGTGTTGTTGTTCCATTTAGTCAAGAGCAGCCCTACTTTAGCTCTGACAGGCCAACAGCAATCAGGCAGCAGAAGAAATTATTCTGTCCATTCACTGAGGTTTGACACTGATTTATCACTTACTGAATGTTTTCCTGGTCATCGGATCAATATATAATGCTATATAACACTGATAATAGAACGCTGTGATCTAAGGCTCAAAAACAACGATAATAAATGATAGCAGAATGCTCAAAAAATAAGATGTGCTTTATTTTGTTCACTCCCTTCTGCAGTAATCAGTATTCAAAGCCATCTGAGGCAGCTTGGCTTAGTGTAGAGTGGGAATTAGGCTCCCTGTTCATGAGATCATATCAGTGTGATGTCTGTCTGTCCCTGGCAGCTGTTACTGACACTGTAGAGTAGAAGCATCTCTTACAGCTGACAACGTGCATGCGTGTCTTTCTTTCACTTGCTTTTACTCCAACTGTGATGTAACTACTCCACCCCTTTGGTGAATACAGATTTCTAACAATGGGTGTTTTCTACCACAGTGGTTCTCAGTGTTTTAGCCTGTGACATCTTACAGGAAAGCTGCGGTCTTGCATTACTGCTTAAATGAGCAGAGTAGGGAGACATTTTAAGAAGAAATACGATTTTTAACTGACTAAAGATTAATGAGGCATTTATTTGACGGTCAATAAATCTTTCTGGTAATTTTTCAAGAAAAAATTGTCTAAATTAACTAATTCAAGTTTCTTGAATATGAAGATATCTGTTTCTCAGGTTTTTTTTATAATTTTAAACGGAATATCTTTGGGTTTTGGACTGTTGGTCAAGTAAAACAAATCATTTAAAGATGTCACATTGGTTCCAAATGAATTGGGATAGACTTTTCCCCCCACTATTTTTTCATTATTCTGTAGACCAAACAAACAGTGAAGTAACTGGGAAAATACTTTGTTGTTGCAGTCCAGATGATTTACCCTTTTGTACTGTGTCACTTGATTACTTATTGCTGTCTCTCTCGCAAGTAAATGGGCGAGAAACTACACACCATCTCACATTTGATCTCATTGGAGATCAGAGATTATTAGACTTACACTACAGGCCAAACATTTGGAAGCAACTTCAAGTTTCTGTTCACAATGCAATGCTTTCTTAAAAACCAGCATGAGTTATATGTATTTTGGGATGTATTTACTGCATGATCAGATTTTGCTTTCATTGATATGCACCATTTTCCTCAATTTACCTTTAGGTATACATTGAGGTTACCTAGACAAACAAAGAAGAGGAAGGTGTTCTTCAAAAGATGGTTTGGCCCCCTCAGTCTCCAGACCTCTCTCCAATTGAGCTTGTGTGGGATGAATTGGATCAATCAGTCAGAAAAGCGCGTCCCACAAATCAGCAGTCTCTTATTGATGAACTTAAGAAAGCTTGGAATGCAATTCCTGGCACATACCTTATTAAAAAAACTTGTGGAACAGAATGCCTCGTATATGCCATGCTGTTGTTAAAGCCAGAGGAGGAGGTTACTTTGAAGAAAGCAAAGTCTAAGCAAGAAAAACTCAAATACCTGATAATTATAGCAAAAATGTCTTCTGATAAGTTAGTCTTTATATAATAATCATGATTATTTTGTTGCAAAGTAAACAATGAAACTGTGATCTTTTTTTGTACAAATTTGATCTTGCTTCCAAACTTTTGGCCTGTAGTGTATATCTGCAAGTATGTTACCAAGAAGGAGATTCATAACACTTAGACGTCACCACAAGTCCTTCACCAGATGTGTGTCTTCATATCCTGTTTGACAACTCGAGCGAAACCCACAAGAAACCCACAAGAGCCCAGGCACAATGACAGCAGCACGCTTGTCATGCACTCTACCAGGCAACTAACAGATTCCAACTGTACCATGAGATAATTTAAGGCCGCAAAACGTTGATACGCTATGGTCTTATGGCGCTAAAATCAAAGTATTTTCTACTTGGATTGGTTGTTCACAGATCTGTTTTAACACACAATGTAAACTCCTACAATCAACACTAGCAAAATAATCAGTGTGAATTCACAAGACATATTTTCTGGTGTCAATAATTCATCCACCCATATGGACTGTCAAATTGAGCTCAAAGCAACCCTCTCTGCAGGACGCCTTTAATGAGCACAAAACCTTGCTGCTCACTGAACACCCTAAACCACTGGCACAATGTCTTCCAGATGTGACCTGACACCAGATTCCACTTCCTGACATGAAACACGCTACAGTGGCTGGCACTTTGCATATCAGATAATGCTGCCTGTGCAATGTTTGGGGGTTTTTCCTCCACATAGCATTAATGGTACCTGATTAATCATAATTTTTTTGTATGATATGTCATAAAGATACATTTAGCAATTATTTATACATTTATATTAAATTCTTATTTGGTTCAGCTGCATGGTTAGTTTGTGTTTATTACTTACACTACACAGCATTAACATGACAAAATATCTACTTAGAGAGACTTAAACGCTTTAATTCACTTTGAGTAAGCTCATTTAGTGCTTCGTGCCGGGGCATGGCTGAGCCAGTATGAGGGCGCCAAAATGTGCCACCCAAATAACAGGTGTACTTCGTCACGACACATTTCACCCCCATTGTGCTTAGAATATATATCGATAACAAGTGAATGGAAATAGCATTGCAGCAGCGCACGGGAAACCGAGTCTCACTCGAGCAGAAACTGGGCAGCATTGGCACAACCACAGACGAATGTTTCATAACAGTCGCCATGGTAACAAGCCATAACGTGTTAAATTTCCTGGTATGCTGTACGTCCAGAAATACATCTAAACTGAGCCGAGGTGGATGCCAGAATCGACCAGACTTGTGTAGTGATGGTAGTGGCCTGATGCCCTTGTAATAGAAGGGGAACACCAACAAAAAGAGACTCCCGCTATCGATCTATTCTCTTACCAAGGACAGAAAGGGTGTCAGGTTTTAGTCTTGCTCAGTGCATTGTCTGTGCATTCATTGAGCCACAGTTGTTGTGACTCTGTATCCCGTGTCAAGACCAGGATAAATGTCCCTCATGATCTCTGGTCTGAGAATAAAATTAAGGAGCTAACTTTTACCTGGGACTACGATAAAAAACTACTTGTTTTCTCAGAAGTTATCAAACAAAGGGGTAAAGATTAGCCAACTCCTAGGAAAAAAATATATGTGGCCAAAAAGCATTACATCCTTTTTACTGGTGGCAATGCAACACGAATAATGACATTATTTGAAAATGCATGTGTCCTTGCAACAAATTTGGCTTACTAATCTCTATAGAAAATCAGATTTAAAGATGTGAAGACAAACTCATGCGTGAGATTGAGAGTTTCACAACAATGTGACTGGGAAAAAAACGAATCAAGTTCCTCTAAATAACTTCTTATTACTCTATTTAGGACATCAAACAATTTAGTGCTGTTTCTAGTCACAAGACATCACAAGAATGAACATTAATTTTCTTATTATTCCAAATAAGATTATGTGCGATCTTGGAAAGAAATAAATCTGGTGACAAAACCATGACCATGCACATTAAATCAAATTACCCAACTGTGTGTTTCTGTTAGGCTCTCAAGGGCGAGATAAGCAGTGTAGGACTGTAATTTATCATGTTTTAAGTACTGACAAACATACTTATTTCAAATTGCTATGTATTTTATAACCCTTTCAGTCTTTAGCAGCAACACGGACTGCAGAGAGACAAGAAAAATGAAGTAAAGCAAGAACAGACAGACCCTTAACTGGGAGGACATTATCATAATCCTGGTAAGCAATACGGGAATATTTGAATTTTAATTACACATTTTAGAACTGTATGCCTAAATGCACCTATATAAGTAATTGTGTGTGTGCGTGTGAGCATCCCGCCTTACAAAAGCTGGCAAACTTCAGTTAGGCATGCAGCCCAGGCATTGAATCAGCACAATATCACCGTGCAGCAGCACAGGAGGAGCAAATCCTCCGTCTGTGAGCCAGCTGAGCAAAAGTGTGACACTTACCCTGCAGTTTTTGCATCACATTAGCGATGTCCACGGACGTTCGGCCGAGGTGCCGTGGAGAGGCCATGTTGTCCCTCTGCAGCTGTGTGACGAGGTGGGTCACTGATGCTGAAAGCAGAAGATCCTTCACAACTGTCCTGAGTGGGACATCCCCTCTGCCCCTCCCTCTCTCTCCTCCTCTCTCTGTCTCTCTCTTTTAACTTCACTGCAGGACCAGGTCCAATTGAATCTCAGGTTTCATGCAGGGACAAGCAGGTTTACAGTCCAATAGAAGCACTTCTTCCATTCATTGCCTGCAAAAGAGAAGCACATTTCAACTGAGGCTACACCTACTGCCAAACACTTATTTTACTACACTGTTTTGCTCACTTTTTATGAACATATCAAAGGTTTACAGGCCTCCTTTTGGGACTAACTGAACTATTTAACTTCTTTTCTTCTTCTTGAGTTCATGTAAAATGCTTATATAAGACCACCACAGGGAGCTTTTCTTTACTTTGTACCTTAGAAATGAAAAAAACCTTCACACCGGTCTTGGCACACTCGCACAAAAGTTTCCCACAAAAGCCAGTTAGGCCACATCTATGACACAAAACAACGTTGCATGTATTTTTTGCAGTTGTGTCACAAGATATCACAGGACATGTGTGTGACATCTAATATACACAGCAACAAGAGAGGCTGTGTGTACGTCCAAGAAGCATTTTTTTCATGAAAGGCATTCAGACAGTAGGAAAAGCACAGCTGTAAATAAAACAATTAACGATGAGTTGCCATGCTTTATGTTATTACCGACACCTGGGCTGTGACAAAACATCTGTCATGCGACACTGGTTGCAAATGCATTACACAATTTAAGACTCTAAATGATCAAATAAGCTGTGAATCCATCAATATATCGCCTGCATGACATGTAAGATGCATTTTACAGACTCAAAACTTACTGGCTAAATGTGTTGACACGTGTAGGGCTAAATTTTGTTTGTCAGTGGTTTTAAATAAATACCAAGAAGAAATCTACAGGAAGAGACACGTGAATACACACAGCTACACAAAGATAAGCAAACACACACACACACACAGAGCTGTCTTTAATTATATGCAATTAAGCAGTTAGAGAATGGTGTAACTGATAAAAATGTGCTAAAATACAAAGTAAAACTGCATTTCTTCTTTTCCTCTCACGCATAAACACATGAGGCCCTTTGAGGGCAGCCAAAAAGGAAGTGAAATAGTCGAGTGAGAAAATGAATTAAAAAACGTGCTCAAGTTTCTTCGAGTTTCCCTCCCTGCATGTGTTCCTGCTGTGCACAGATTATTTCACCACAAAGTAAATTACCAGCTATGTAAAATGCATCAAATAAATACCTGTGAAGCTGTTTGAATGACGGGCAGAGGAGGAAAGAGAGTGTTAGCGCCACAGAGGAAGTTACTAAAATAAAAATAAAAAAAAAAACGGTAATGAAAGACAACAAGTGTCAAACAGAACAAGACCCTGACAACAAGGAGAACATGAGAGTATCGTTATGAAAAACAAAAGGCGCATCTGAGTCTTCATCTTACCTCTTGCAGATAACTTTGCAGAGGAAGTGTCTCGTTTGAGTGTTTCCTTGTTGCCAATGGTAACGCTGAAAATGAAAACATGGTGGCGTGAGGTGAAGTTTGCTGCTCACACACTCAGAGGAGGAGGAGGAGGGGTCGGAAATGTGTGGTGTAGTTCCTGTCCTCCTCATTTTTTTTACACACAAAGGGGGTCATTCATTGTTTGGAGGGACTGAGAGGAATCCCGGGTATCTCTCTCTCTCTCTGTGTGTCTCTTTTTGTTTGTTTGTTGCATCTCACAGTGAGCTTACAATCACCTCTACAGACAGGGTGTGGTAATAATGAGTAGATGGTAATAGAGGAGACTTAAAGCATCATAAAAAAACAATATGTAGGATTTATAAGCTGTAATAATGCTTTATTTATCAGCCATTACACGTTTTGGGTCAGTCAGAAAACCTTTCTCTTGCACTACACTCGCTTTGTCTCCTTATCCAGCTCTTAAATTAATCAGGAGGATAGGACACCCTCCTCTGATGGGAAGGGAAGGTTTACTGCAGACCATCTGGACCACAATCAGTTTGTTAAGTCAGTTAATAAAGGGTCACGTGACTACCTTTTTGTAAGACAGCAAGTCTGCAGGTTTTAATGTTTTACTCAGAGGTCAAGGGTTTGTCACTTTTTCATAAGCCATTTGTTAGTCACCTGCTATAATGCATCTTTTAAATACAAATTATTTCAAATAGTACTGAGAAAAACAGATTCATCTAAGATTGTGATGCAGTCTTTTCGTATTTATAGCCCTTTTATCTCAATCACTACATAGCCCTGATCCTCTTGTGTCTGGCTAATAAAGAATGGGTAAGATTCAAAGCTGAGCTGCCTTAGTCTGGACTGGTCCAGAGAACATTTACTGGACAAATTCAGTATTTTAGAGACATGAAATGTGTAATATTTGATTTCAGTGTGAAAGACAGAAACATCATCTCACTCCGGACCTGAAACTGGCAGGTGTCTGCAGGGAGTCGGTTCTCTGTTCCCGTCTAAAAGCCTGTGTTTGAGGGCTTTACAGGCCAGCTGGGGGCTCCCTCTTTATAATCAAGATTATGTAATTAATAAAAAAAAAAAACACATACCAAACGACTCAGTACTGAATAAGTTATTATTAAAAACCACAAGATTTCCCAAAAACTACTTTGACTTCCTTCCTCCTTTCAGTTTTGTGAGTAACTCCACAGTCACTTAGGACAACTAACTAACAACTAACTTTTATAAGCTGGCAGCTGGTTTTAAATTGTTTCTCGTTTTATGTTACGGGGGTCCCTCTAGGTTACTGTGACATGCAGATCACAGTGACTGTGAAGTGCTCAAATCTGCAGTTTCTCAAGCACATCTTCATTGCAAGTACATCAGCTCCACCTGCTGGTCTTCTTCTTCTTCTTCTTCTTCTTCTTCTTCTTCTTCTTCTGTGATATGAATATCTTAACTACATTTCTAGAGAATTTTACTCATACAGTATAAAACCTCCTCTGTAGCCTCTTTATAATGCACTTGTTTAGAAAAGTGCTTATACCCAATAAAGGTCTTGTTTCAATGTAGTCTTATGAAATTTGGAAATCTGTCAATTAATAAGAAGATTAATAGTTGTATATTGTATCAGGTGTTTAGCAGCAGAAGACTGGTTTGCTGTAATGTCAGCATGAGGACTCAGAGTGCAGTGAAGTGGGAACACTGCAACAATTGAAGGAAATCCCCACAGAAACTGAGAGCTTGATAGCCTACAGACTCTCTAGTGGATGATTTTTAAGGTTTCGTTTATCCAGAACTTTGTCAAGACACCTGGAAACTTTTGACATCAGTAGTGGGGTTGCATTTTCACAGCTTCCGATTTATTTCATATTTAATCTTACCCTCCCATCATGAACTTGTGTATAGCAATAAATATTTGAAGAGAACTCGAGAACACATGCACTTACATGAGCCAATAAAGCCATTGTTGCAGAGTATTGATCCTGAGGAAATGATGCAAAAGGAAACAACCCTGTTTCCCAGTGTTATGTCCCACACAGATAAGCAATGCACTTGCTAATTTTAAAGCCAGAGAGGGAAGGAAGCATGACAGCAAAGTTTCCGCCATACCAAACACTGTGGAGGAAAAAAGCAAAACGCCTGTCTTGGAAAAAGCTCAGTGTTCATCTGTCCGCTCGGAGTCAGTGTGGGATCTAACACCAGTTTATGGTGGAATTATGGCTCATAATGAAACACATCCCTTGTTGGAGATACTAAAATCATTTAATCATGGTGAGTTTATCTGTGTTTTATTTCTTCTGAAGATCTGGGGGAATATTTCCAACTCCGTAGAGTAACGTGTTGTAAAGCAGATGTGGTAGAAAAAAATTATAATTTTCGCATTAAAAAGGCCAGCTTTCATGTGCGTAACTGACTTTTTAAGGACTACTGAGTCTACAAATGAGCTCTGAATGAAGTACTTAACACATTTTAGGCCAAAATATATGAAATTAAAATAAAGAAATACACCATCCAGACCAAGCAGGTCGTCTGTTATTGTCTGCCGAGCACCACACACGTGTGGAGCAAATTTTAAGAAAATTACTTTCTTCTTCTTCTTCTTCTTCTTCTTCTCTTCTTTCTGCTATTCTTATTCTTTTCTTTTACATTACAGTTTAAAAACCCTCCTGTTCAACACTTCCTCTTAAGATAAATTTGTAAAGCAAATATGATAATTAAATTTGGGCGTATTCATTTACAACTGTAACATTTTCTCTCTCCGTGTCTTCAGTTTTATTTCGTTTAGCTATTTTTTTCTCCTCTATTTAATTTAACTCGTTTAACAATCTTGTTTGTGTTTTATATCTTATCTTAATACCTGCTTAAGTCTTACATAAAGCACTTTGAATGTCCTTGTCATGGAAACTTTTCACAAGAAGTCAGGAAACTTTAGCCCCTGTCCATTTACAGCACTGTACAACATCATTTCAGAACGTGACAATCAAATGATAAAAAGTCTTTTTTTTTTGGTCATGCATCACACCAGTGATATGGTGAGTTTTGTGCTCCAACACAATGATATTACATAGACAGTGAACCCACACGCAGATGTGATGTAAGATTTTATATAACAGTGTGCCCAGTATAGCCGAGGCCAGCAATAAAAAAATCAATAGAAAGAACAAAATTCCCTGAAACAAATCTGGCACATATGAGATGTACTTTATTCAGCTGATGCTCCTTGTCTATGCTAATAAGATTTCATTTCTAACTTGAAATGCAGCTGAAACAGCCATCTGGGGAAATAATCTTCCCCATTTTTAAAACAACACAATATATCCTGTCTCACATTCCTCTAAACATTTCCAACCATTATTTTGGATCCGTCAGTATTTCCTCTTTTCCGACACTCACACAGATTTTTTTCCTTTCCAGGCGACATGATTCTCGCCTTCTGTCTATCTGTGCTTGTGGGCCTGCTGCTGGGCGCTTTGGTCTACGTCCTGCTGACCTGGGCGTCCAGGCGTCAGGCCTCCGCCAGGATCACCAGGCGCTCCAAAAAGAGATCAGGCGCTTCAAAGACAAGCGACCCCATGAGCAACCAACTAGGCCTTTACAGAAGCACTTTCCTGAGCGTCTACAGACAGCCCTCTCTGGAGCCGGTGGGCCCTCTGGGGAGCAAGCCCGGCATAGAGACCTCCACCTTTCGCCCGGTGTCCAAGAAAAGCAGGGCCGCCCTCGACATGGGTGAGGACACTCAAGTCGCCATGCCTGAAGACACAGCAGCCACAAACTCATCTGATTCAGCGTCCCCTGAGCAAAACAAGAGACATTCCTTCTGGTTGGGCAGCAATGGACTTAAAGGTTTCCTCCCCTCACAGACACCCCCTCCTGCATACGACAGCGTCATCCATGCCTTTGAAGAGACCTGCACTTAAATCTGTCCACATAAACACTGCAAGGACTGAGAAAGGAGAACCTCCTGGGACCACACGGGACTTTCTGGCCCTGGCGTTCTTCATAAAGGACAATGTTCTTTGCATGCTGAGAGATCAGTACTTTTTCGGACACTTCTGACAGTTTAAAGCAGCGAGTCCTTAACTGGATGAGATGCTTCCACAACTACCATGTCTCAGCTCAGTATTATATTATGAGACACAGGTTAGGAGTGCAGGTTAGGAGTGCAACTAAAGATCATTTTTATAATTGATTAATTTGTATTTTAGTTTCTGAATGAATCCACTTGTTGTTTTCTCTGTAGAATGTCCAAAAATAATGAGAAATGTCCACTGGAGCAGATGAAACATGCAAGTGGTTGGCATTTTAGCTCAAACGATTTATTAATTAATCGACTGATCATTGCAGTTCTAATATAGCTGTTTGTGACCCCTGCAGAGCATCTCATGATCCACAATGCAGTCCACCACAGGAAAGACACTGGTGATAAAGAGAGTCTGAGGGGCAGATTTCACTCTGATTATGTGAAGATCTAGTACAACACTGTGTACTAGATCTAGTACAACACTGTGTACTAGATAATTATATTATCTAACATTGCAATAAAGATTAAATGATTATTTGATTCTAGTGCTTGTGCTTTTGTATAAAGAAAATGAACATAAATCAGTTTATTAATTTAAAATGAGTGGATCTAGTGTCATCAAATGTTATTTACATGTGAAATGGAGGAAAGTTGGGGTGAAATCAATCACCTCATTAATTAATAATACTGAATACTGTGGCAAGGATGGTGGGACAGCTGGTCACCTGCACATTCATCACATCAAGGTCTTGTGTCAAGAAATGTCACTTCAACTTACATTATAATGATGGGGTGCGCCGTGTGAGGTTGCCATGAGGGAAGAAGCCCCCCCTTTGAGGCGCAGCAGTAAATCTACCATTCATTATAGCAGCCTTTGAACCAGACTCTATATCGAAATGTGTTAAAATCTGGCAAAACTGTGCACTCTCACCCTCGGGGATCCTTGGAAAGTTTTCTGATCGCCTCGGTGCGTTTCGTTTTAACTGGACTTAAAGTTCGGCGGCCTGTTTTGCGTGCTACCTGCCTCATGGCAACCCGCTTTAAAGCCACAAGCACCAAAGTGCGCCAGCGGAGAGGAAGGAGCGCCTGGCGAAACGACCGCACCGTGCGCCGGCCAGCCTCCGTGCCAACGCTGCTGCCGCTGCTGGAGAGGAGTCAGGTACGTGCATCATCACGTCCGTGCATGTTACCCCCCTGATTAAAGCTCCTCTTCTCCATCATCATCTCCCACATCACCTCGTCTGCATGCAGCGCCTCATCCAGGCTGCTGCATGCGGTTAGATGGGCTCCAAGACGCCTCTGACTGAGGGATGTAATTGATGCAGTGTGTGATGTAGTGAGGGACCTTAACAGAGGAGGTGAGGGAGCTTTTTTTTTTTTTTTACTTTTATTGGATGCTGATAATCTGCATCCTGCAAAGCGAGATGCAGATGGTTGTTTTTTAACCGCCGCTTGATGGGGCTGGCACTGTTTTATTCCCTTTATCTGCACCGTGAGCGCGTTAATGGTCTAATTTTTGCGTGCAGAAACTGGAATAGAGGAGTTCACATCCCTGCCTGCTCTGCTCTGCTGTTTGACGTAAAATGGGAAGAGCGGGCAGCATCAGTACCCATGGAGACTGCGAGTGCACTGATCTCCAATGCGGTGTTGCTGTTGCATAGAGACTGAGAAAAACTGAATTTCAAGGTTGATTCACTGAATGACAACGCGGCTATTTTAAGCCAGAGCCACCACCTCTCTTTCTCTCTTCCTCTTTCTCTCTCTTAGGTTATCTTACTTGTTGAGCAGCGTTGTCATAATTTTTTTTTCTTTCCTCATTGCAAAAAGGATTACACAACTCTTCCAGAGCCACATCAGGAGGACATGGGGTGGGCCACCGTCCTCAAAGGAGCCTCACGTCGAGAGCAGAGCTTCCTGATTTAAATGAACATCTGGCTGTAGGATGCGTTTTACCTCCCCGTAGATTTCCACTGTAAGCGCCACGAGCAGAGCAGCCATCACCCTTCAGCGCATCACCTGAATGGAAATATGGACCCCTCCAATGCAGGAATTTTGACTCAACATGCCCAGGAACTATGAGGTATGCTGGGCTGCTCCCACACCAGAAACCAATCTGACATGCATATCCCAGGTTGCTTGGCCATTTTAGAAAATACTTCTACTAGCCGGTATGGTCAGTGTAAACTCATCCTGTGCAGCAAAGCATCATTCAGATTCACAGAGCTTGATTTTTAATTGTAGAGGAGAGAGCTAAAGTTTACAAAGAGACTATGTAATTAAGGCTAATTCATGTGAGATGCACAAGACATGATGGATGTATTGTATGCAGAGTCTTAGGTTTGACTATTTTAATCATAAACATAAGGTAGCTTCAATGAGGAGATAGACATTATTACAATATTATATATATATATGTGTGTGTGTATATATGTGTGTATATATATATATATATATATATATATATATATATATATATATATATATATATATATATGTGGATACTGTATACTATAGCCATACAGTCAAAACGATGTGCTAAAAAAGCTTCATAAGGGGAAATAAATGACAAAGCTGTAGCTATATTAAAGGGTTAAAAGGTTTGAAGTGTAAGTGAATAAACCGTTACTGGAAATGTAGATTTTTCTCCATCAAAGTATTTGTGTGAGCCCTTCAGGACATTTTCTTCTCAGTCAGTGTCATTCAGTTGGATGAGGCTGTGTCATTCTGAGATACAACTAACCTAAGAGAGCAAAGCCAGAGCTGGGGAAACAATATTTCAGCACACATTAAAAATACTGCTGAAGATTCAAGTCTAGGCCCTAAAATAGAAAATACATGATTTTTAAATAATACTGCGGGTGGATCTGTGAGAAGACAGACTGTCGTGATGATGTCACCCGCAGACAAATCCTGGAGCTGCTCCATGGACAGTGAATAATTGAACAACAGTGAGAACACTTTGAGCAGCCATGGTGATTTTACTGTAAGGGCACATTTAGTGATTCACTGTTGCGAGCTTTGAATTGAACATCTCAAACAAAGAACACTAGAGCCTCTTGTTTCAGTCACTGATTTGACGCCTGCGAACAAGCTCGAGGAGATGATGTCCTCTGGTATCTGTGTATGTTAAGTTAAAACATTTTAACATATTCTTTCAGGGTGAGTTTTACCTTGAAATGCAACTTTCCACCTTTAAGCAGCAGAATTTAAATGTTAAACCCACCCCCGTGCTCTTCCCTTGATCACATTACTCATTCATCGTGATGATCCTTGTCTTGGTAACCAGTAGGTGCAAACTATCTGTTTCATTTTTGACAGAACAGTGTCACCATGCGTGCGAGCCGTTTAGGCCTCTGGATTGTACAGTACAGTTTGCCAAACTGACATTAAATTGTAGGGGTTGAAATGTCAGTTTTTCTGAGCACTTTGAGGACTTCCTGTTGATGTTAGCTGTAAAGTAGAGATTGAAAGTTCAGTCTTGACCATGATTGACAGAATAATCTCACCACAAGGTCCATTTAGCAGCCAAGTGAGCTTTTGATTGTATCACATAATCCTCCTCAGCAGATGGAGTCACCAAAATGTTCAAGAGCTGAGACTGTTTCCAAGGTCAAGAATGAACCTTTAATCTAATTAATGGTTTGTTTTACTGCACTTCTTCTCAAAATGCCTTCCCCAAAACATCAACAGAGGCCAGTCATGAGTAACTTCAGGTTCACAGACAGACACAAACAGATAATATACATTGAATCTGGCATCAACTTGCCTCTTGCTGTGCTTCTCCTAGCAGCCTGGTCACTCAGTAGGGATGTTGGCTGCCGTGGAACATGGTCCCATCCTCTGCAGCGACTCCAACATCCTCTGCCTCTCGTGGAAAGGCCGGGTCCCCAAGAGCGAGAAGGATAAGCCGGTGTGCCGGAGACGGTACTATGAGGAGGGCTGGCTTGCCACAGGGAATGGGAGAGGAGTCGTTGGGGTGACGTTTACATCGAGTCACTGCAGGAGGGACAGAACTACACCTCAGAGAATCAATTTTAACCTGCGAGGGCACAACAGCGAGGTGTGGTCTTGATTTTAGCAACATCACTGTCTTTTTTTCGTGCAGTATCTTTTTATTGAAAGACAGTTAAATACATAAAGAGCAATGTTCCTCATTCTCCACCTGTAATGTCATCTTCTTCACACTACACATTTATATGCAAGCCACCGCCCTGATACAAACATCAGTGTGTAGTGTCTTTGTTAATGTGACAAAATAAGATAAAAGAAATTGAACAGTTGTAGCAGCAAAGAGACCTGAATAAATGACTCTGCAGTGAAATTTGCATATAGACCATTAAACAAGCGGAGGTAAATTAGAAATGCAGCCAACAATTACAACTCTTAAACATATAAGGAAGAAGAATAATAGAAAGTATCTAATAGTCTGCCATACTGAATAATTAAGAAACACATGAACATACTGAGACAAAAAATATGCAAATTATATTAAAATGTAGAAAATATGGAATATTTACTGAAAAAGAAAATGTTGATTGACATAGACTGTATGCAGTATAAATTAGATATATAAAAAGATAATAGATATATTTAACACAATTTTGCTATCCTTACATTCAATTACATTTTTATCTTATTAAATAAATCCAACTCACAGATAACAACAGCGTTATGTCCTTTTCTCAATATGCTGACTTTCTTTCCAACTGCAGTGGACATCACATTCTGCCTAAAATGCCTTTTTAGTGCTGTGCTCATACTCTGTATTAATCATGAATGTTCTCACTGAGCAAAAAGCCACCTGTGTTGGCAGAAAATAGTAACAGTCTGTGTTTCTGGGCTTTTGCAGGTTGTCCTGGTGCGTTGGAATGAACCTTTTCAGAAACTGGCCACATGTGACATGGAAGGAGGTATTTTTGTGTGGATCCAGTATGAAGGAAGATGGTCTGTAGAGTTAGTGAACGACAGAGGAGCCCAGGTAAGCTAAAGATGTCCAAAAGAAAATGGCTTGTTTGCTGAGTAACTGTGAAACTGAGGCCTTGAAAATGTAAATCTCATTTTTCCTCACCAGGTGAGTGATTTCACTTGGTCACATGATGGCACCCAGGCCCTCATTGCGTACAGGGATGGCTTTGTGTTGGTCGGCTCAGTCAGCGGACAAAGACACTGGTCCTCCGAGATCAACCTGGAGAGTCAAATCACCTGTGGTATCTGGACGCCTGATGATCAACAGGTACGCATTGTCTGGTTGAGCTCACATGAACGACTTTTTTTATTATTCAACCTTTCATAAAACCTGAAAAAAGTTTATCTTAAAAAAGCAAAACTGCACCTGAGATGATATCCTTAAAGATTCAGGATGACACGACTTATATAATGGGTTTTTTTGCGGGACTTTCTGGCCAAGTATTTGATGCATGCTCCAGAGCATTTTCCTCATGTCCCCTATTAAAGTTTAAGTACAATGCCCCCTCAGGTCTTGTTTGGTACAGCAGATGGACAAGTGATCGTGATGGACTGTCACGGACGAATGCTTGCCCACGTTCTCTTACACGAGTCTGATGGGATCGTGAGCATGTCCTGGAACTGCCCCGATTTCCTGGTGGAGGACAGCACAGAGAGCGACACAGACTCGGATGACAATGTTCTGCAATGTTCTTTAGGTACAAACGCATTCCCCCACTGTGCATATGACAGCTTGCCTCCTCCTGTTGGCTGTACTTACTTTTCCCTGTTCTTTCAAGTGCGGAGAGTCAAGCCATTGTTGACCGTCACCTTCTTATCGGGAGACATCAGTTTAATGAACAACTATGACGACCTCTCTCCTATCATAATTCGTTCTGGCCTGAAAGGTATAAAAAAATCCCCATTTCACTGCCACATTTACATGTATGCTCATGAATTGTGTCAGTCATGTGGCAGACAACACATAAAGGTATTGCACTCCTTCGCTCCACAGATGTGGAGGCCCAGTGGTGCTCCCAGGGAGACCTCCTGGCTGTGGCCGGCATGGAAAGACATGGACTTCCTGCCGACTCTGCCTGTGCGTCCATGATGAGGAACGCCCTCGTTAAGTTCTACAATGTCCAAGGAGAGCACATCTACACTTTGGAAACACCGGCACAGGTTAGTCCTTTACGAATTGAGAGATATTGAAAATGTCTGTCCCTGTTATGTGAGTGAGTGAATGTTGATTTTTGATGATTGTAGGGATTTTTTTTTACTGTGAAAATTTCGGTTTCAGAGACCCATCACCACCATCTGTTGGGGTCACAGAGACTCTCGTCTGTTCCTCGCATGTGGTCCCGCGCTGTATGTGGTGCGTGTGGAGCACAGGGTGGCCAGCCTCCAACTTTTATGCCAGCAGGGCATCGCCAGCGCCCTGCGTGAGGAGAAAGATGTGGGGAAACTGAACATGCCCTCGCTGCTCTGCTCTTACGTCACCACTGCTTTCATACCCACCATCAAGGTATGCAGATCCCTGATTAACTGCTGTGCGGTAACAGTCATATACCGCTTCTCGCCAAGTTTGTTTCACTTTGCGAAACTGCTGACTGAGGCATGTTGTCGAAATCCTACAGCCCTTTCCTCTCTTTGTTCTAGCCCCCAATCCCTGACCCCAACAACATCCGTGACTTTGTCAGCTATCCTACATCTGGGAATGAGAGGCTGCACTGCACCATGAAGCGAGCAGAGGATAGCCCCGAGGCAGGCGGACCCTGCTACACTCTCTACTTAGAATATTTAGGAGGATTGGTGCCTATTCTGAAAGGAAGGCGCATCAGTAAACTGCGGCCTGAATTTGTCATTATGGATCCAAAAACAGACAGCAAAGCAGGTGAGATTAGACCTTACAGGGTCTTTCACAGGGACTATTTCTTGAGTTGAAAGAATAAATATTTTTGTGCAAATTGGTTAAAGTCACAGAAACTTATTTGACATATTGGGTAATATGGTTATTTGCACTGTTTCAGAGAGTTAAATGAGATGTCCTTTTGCTTAATATGACAGGTGACGCCTGACGACTAACGACTAGGCAGCTAGCTCGGGTTTGTCCAAAATGAAAGAAAAAAAAGAAATCCTCCTACTGTATCAACACCTCTAAAATGTGCTAATTAACATTTTGAATCTCATCTGTACACAAACAGACATGTGAAAATGACAAGTTGTGGTTTTATGAGGAGTCACAGTATGTGCTGGAACAATTTCTTTGCCAGTGCCTCCAAGAGTCACCATGACAACAAGAAAGGGATTTCAATATATAAATACGTATATCTAACAGACGCTTAGACATAACAGTTAATACAGAGACTACAGGATTTTAAGTTGGCAAATGTATTTTTCTGTCACTGTGTATTTGGCTTTAGACAGACTCTAGCTGTCTCCATCACGAGGCTGCGCTAACCGGCTGCTGGCTGTGGCCTTATTTTTAAAAAAGCAGATATAAGAGTGTCATCGATCTTTTCATTTTGCTATTGGCAAGAAAGCCTCCCAGCATATTTACCAAAATGTTCTTCAAAAGAGCTTTTGAAATACTGACAGTAGATGAAGCCAAAAGTACTCATGAGGACACTGGAGACTCTCCTCATGGTAGCAGAGCTGCTCAAAGGTTCCTTGTCATCTTAAAATGAAATCTGCATCTGATTCATCTCTTTAAATTTGTGCTCATGCCATGTGCCCATCATTCACCTTGGGTTAGAACAAATGTAGACTCTGGTGATGACAACTCTTCTCTGATGTAACATGGTCTGAGGCTTTTACAGGAATAGTCTGTACCATGACCTGGCTGCAGCATGCACCCTCTGCTTCCACCAAATATGTACTTGGTTTTGATCATTTTTTTTGCACAGGGGTAGTTAACCAGTAGTTTAACATCTGAGGGCTCAGTTCACGCTCACCTTTTCTGTTTTGTGTTTTTTTTTTTTTTCAGAGGAAGTGTGTGTGAATCCCATGATCTCATACAATGACAGCTGCAACTGCTCTGACTCCAGTGACATTGAGTTAAGCGATGAGTGGGTCGGGAAGAAGTCACCAAAGTTATCCCGAGGAAACAGGTCACCCAAACTCTACATTTCCAAAATTATATAAATGAACTCTTTTTTTACACATTACATAGGCCTGAATCAAAGACTGTTTGCAGGTTTTGTTGTTTCACCATGTTTCTTGAGTCAATGACTGTATTATCAACTGTATCTGAACTGAAAATTAGTCATATTTCAAAGGAAAACATGGTTGAATAATTTAGCTGTTCGTTTCAAAGGATGAACATGGAATCGAGAAAATCTCCCAAACTTTCACGAGCCAATCAGGAAGGCCAACGGTCACCACGGTTACCAACAAAGAAGCCTCCAGTTCGGTCTCCCAGTCTGACACGTCGAGAGTTTTCTATGGACGGGATCACAGAGGTATTAATTTGCATTATCGTTAATGATACTGTAGGACATGTGTCAGGATCTTTATGCCAAATTAAGCAGCATTTTCAGAATGAAATGATAATGTAGAACTGCTACTAAGAATCTCTTTTGTCACTAAAGGCTTTCTGGTAAATGGTGAATCTGGAAAAAGTGATATATGTGCTCAAATTATTCTCTTACTTGTTTATCTATTTGTTATTTAAGGTGAAAAAAAAAACAGATGATCTTATGTTAATTTGATTTTCTCTCTCTTAGTACCTGCCTACTTATATCACATCTTTAGGCTCATGTCTGCTCCTGGTTCATTTTCTTGTCACAAAAGAAATTCCATTTTTATTTCTGTCTTCCATTTCTCCTGTTTCAAAGCACAACTACCTTGCCCAAGTCACATCCAACATTTGGGGGACAAAATTCAAAATTGTTGGACTTGCTTCTTTTCTCCCAGCCAATCTTGGTGCAGGTAAATGCCTCAAAAGCCACACACAAATCGTGCTTAAACATTCTGATGAATTTGACAGTCACTGCATCTTTTTTCTGTGTTCCAGTCATCTATAAAACAAGTTTGCTCCATCTGCAACCAAGACAGATGACAATCTACCTTCCAGAAGTGCGAAAGATTTCTCATGATTTCATGAGCCTGCCTGTGTTCAACCCCAACGTGTTCAGTGAGGATGAGGATGACTTACCAGGTATTAATATATAAAAACACAATATTCTCTGTTCAGAGGCTTACAAAATGTGTGCTAAAAGTCACTTACATGGTTCTCCTTTGTGTTTATAAAGTGATGGGACCATCTGGAGTGGCAGGAGATAATCCACCGTGTACAGTCAACATTCCCATCGCTCCCATCCACAGCCCGGCTCAGGCCATGTCTCCAACTCAGAGTATCGGCCTGGTTCAGTCTCTTCTGGCCAATCAGAATATTCAGCTTGATGTTCTCACCAACCCCACCGCCACTGCAGCAGCTGCAGCTGCAGCAGCAGCGGCTTCTGTCCCTGTTAGTGATCACGGGCAGGATGCAGTTGCATCGCCGTACCCAGTGCCAACTCGATACTCAAACCCTGGTCAGGTCATTTTCAATGGGCTGGAGATGGGTCCTCTTCTTCCTGGGACTCTTCCTCCTCCACTGCCACCACACCATCTCCCACCACAGCCTCACCCGCCGCGATCTCATTCACAGCAGCCTCGCCAACAGTCATCCAAACAGTCGCAACAAATGCAGACACAGCAGCAGCAGAAAATGCATCACCATCAACAGCAGCAACAGCAACAACAGCAACAGCAGCAGCACCATCATCAGTCCCAGGCACAACAGCAACAACAGCAAATACAGCAGCAACAACAGCAATTACAGCAACAGCTGCAGCAGCTGCACCACCAGCAGACGCTCCATCAACAGCAGCAACAGCATCAACAACACCAGGCTCAGCAGCACCAACAATTACAACAAAGTCAACAGCAAGTGACGCCCCAACAGCTTCAGCACCAACACCAAATCCAACAGCAGCAGCAGCAGATGCAGCTGCAGCATGAACAGATGCAGCAGCAGCAACAGCAGATGCAGCAGCAGCAACAGCAAATCCGGCAACAGATCCAGGAGATGAGGCAGCAGCAGCAGCAGCTCCAGCAGCAGCACCAGCAGATCCAGCAGCAGCATCAACAGATGCAGAGGCAGCACCAACAAATGCAGCAACAACTGAAGATGCAGATGTCGCTGCCCCCTCCTCCGACTGGCTATCCAACCATTTCTTTACAACAGATTCATCTCCTGCCTCAGATGCCTCCTCCCACCACTGAGCCCGGGCTCAACAGGGGAGAACATGGACACACTCTTAAACCAAGTCTGCCACGGACTTTACCTCCCTTTAGTGACATGGATGGAGCTATGGAGATTCAGATGAGGAAAGTTAACCCCCCTCCTCCATATCCGGGCACTGTAGCATCTGCAGCAGCAGCTACAGCCGCCACTACGCCTCAAACTCTTGTCACAAACTGTGACAGCCCAAGTGTCCTGGCACCAGACCCCTGCCTCAAGAAGGATGAATTTCTGCTTCACCCTGTCACATTACAGTACCCGACACCTCTGGGGTATGAAAGGATCACAACCTTTGACAGCAGTGGCAATGTGGAGGAGGTTTGTCGGCCGCGCAGGCGCCTCATTCGCAACCAGAATGCGTATGCTGTGCACGGCTCAGCCACACTGAAAGTTACTTCCTCTGACAGTAAAAAAATTCAGCTTCCCTACAGCTCAGCAACATTGAGTCGTCTCTCTGTCCCTCGATACTCAATACCTAGCGGAGACCCTCCCCCTTATCCCGATCCAGCCAATCAAGTAACTGCTACACTTCCTCCTCCCCAGAGGATTGATAGCAGTCTGATTCATGCCACTCTACGTCGTGACCGCAGGGACGTGGGACTTAAAGTACCACAGATGATGGAAAGCTCAAGAACCCTTCCCACTAAAGCTAAAATAAACAGTGCACTAGCACTTACCTACCAGCAGAGGGTGCCCACTGCATTGTACACCTGCACACAGTGCAGCAGTAACAGCAGCAGCACTAGTGTCAGTGTTAGTGGTGGTGGAACTACAAGTAGTGGCATTGCAGGTGGCACAGTGGTGAGGCAGGACTTCCCACCAGGGAAAGGAGCGCATCACAGTACCATTATTGTGCACTCCAAAGGTGCCTCTTCACTGGCCTCTCAGTCATCTTACAGTCTGCTGGGTGCCGTTGATAACAGCAGGGACAGAACAGTGTATGTTAACTCTGCCTTTACTGAAGATGAGACTTTAAATCAGCAGTGTCACCTTGAAAAATCTGTACGCCAGCTGACTCTCGGCGATGTCAGTCTGACAGTCAAACGCCCTCCGCCTTATCAGTGGGACACCTCCACCACGGAGGAGTTCTGGCTCACCCCAGAACAAACAATGCTCGCTCCTCCACCAGGACCTAATAAACCACCTCCACTCATCATCAGTCAGGCTCAGCACTTGGACATGACTCGGCTACCATTTGTCCTCACGACTAAACCTCCAGCCAGTTCAAGCACAAGCACTCTTACTTTCCCATCAGGTTACCAAATATCCCTCTCGCCATTTCCTCCTGGTGTGGGCCATGGTGGTCCGCCACTTCAGACCTTACAGAACCCTCCTCCCCAGTGCTCTCCAAATGAAGTGGTTGGTTCAGTCCCGTTTGCTCAGCAGGACCCCAACTTGGTCTTGCCACCAGGCTATCCTCCCAATCTTGCTAACTTGGCCTGCTGCCCTCTCCCTCCAATGTATCCAGGAGCCAGCTCATGTGCTGGACTTCAGCTGCATCCTGTCAACCTTCACCCCTGGAACCCTTACCCCTGCCCGCCTCCAATGCAGGACCCTCCAGCGCCTCCCCTCCCCACCAAAACTCATCAGATTTTAGAGAAGCCAATTCTGTCCCCTCCTCCTCCTACTGGGCCACCTCCACCACCCCCTCTACCCCCTCCTCCTCCACCTACTGAGCTCCCACCATCCAAAAGTGCCACAGAGGATCTAGCAGAGTCTGCCAACAACTTTCCTGAGCCATCCTCTCTGAATGAAAGCCCAGTGCCACAGGAGTCAGAGCGCTTCAACAAGAAGAGCCGCAAAAGGCTGGACAGCAGAGCCGAGGAGGCCAACATGCCCACCGTCTCTGAGGGCAAGTCCAGAAAGGAAGGTCGGGCGCTCTCTGACTTCAACACACTCATTTCCAGCCCAAGGCTCGGCAGCAGAGAGAAGAAGAAGCCCAAGGGGCAAAGAGAGCAACTTAACAAAACCAAGAAGATGAGCAGGACCACAAACGAGTTCCAGGATAGCTCAGAGAGTGAGCCGGAGCTGTTTATTAGTGGCGATGAGCTCATGAACCAGAACCAGAGCAGTAAGAAGAGCTGGAAGAACAAGCGCAGCCTGCGCATGGCAAGTGAGCTGGAGGAGATAAAGTGCCGCAAGGCAAATGAAAGAGAGGACCGGAGTTTGGGAAGCCAAGGATTTGTCTATGTCATGGCTAATAAACAGCCTCTGTGGAACGAAGCCACCCAGGTCTACCAGCTTGATTTTGGAGGACGAGTCACGCAGGAGTCAGCAAAGAATTTTCAGATTGAGCTGGATGGTAGACAGGTAATGAGATACGAATTTTCTTTGTCTTATATTCTTACTTGAAAATATTAAGATTCTCTTTGGGTTTTGGGCATTTTTGCGGTAAAACAAGCTATTGAAATATCTCCCAAGTGTGATCAGAGCCAAGAAATCACCTGCAGTTTATTTAACAAAACATATCTAACAATTAAAATAACTGTAAGTTGCAGCCCCAGAGGAATCTGTCAAAAAGTTGTGGATGTGTTGGTTAATACATGCTTTCTGAAATGTTTTTCTATCTTTTTTAGGTGATGCAGTTTGGGAGAATTGATGGGAATGCCTATATTTTGGATTTCCAATATCCTTTCTCAGCAGTGCAGGCATTTGCTGTTGCTTTGGCCAATGTGACCCAAAGGCTGAAGTGAAAAAGGTTATTTTGTGTTGTTGTAGACTAATTCAGAAAAAGCCACAATGGTCTTACACCCCCAAAGTGTGGGGCTAGATCTGTGAAAGTCAGTCAGTATTGTGGTGGTTCTCTTTTTAAAGAAGCGATTGATGTACAAGTTGGTCTCGCACATGGAGATCATTAACAATCGGTCTGTTGAAGGCAAAGTCAATCAAGGTCAGTGGTCATGGAGACTAGACCGGTTCTACCATCATTTCTAGTTCATATGTTGAATGTATTCAAGCTAATTTTATTTATTATTCAAATGTTATGTAGTGAAGTTAAAAAAAAGTCAACCTTGCCTGGACAAGCAGGAGGTAAACTAAGTACATGTTTGAATGGATTTTAAAAGCAGTCTGAAGGTTAAGTACCAAATGTGGTGCCAAAGACATCTTTTCTCTCTTGAAATGATGGCTGATTCAGTGTATTTTACATTAATAAATATTTGATAAACGTTCGTGATGGTAGGGTTACCTACATTGTGAGGTGCGGTGACATTCAAAATTGGAAATACATTTTCACAAAGCCATACCATATCTGATACAAACACTGCACTATTTTACTTCAGTTTTAAGTCATTAAGTAAATAAATGTACATTTTTATTATAAATATCAAACAGATTTTTTTCATCTTCATTGCCTTTATTATTTTTCAGTCTGTTTTGTTTGTTAAACGTCCTCTTCGTTATGTTCAAATTGCTGAACATGCAATAGAAGAATATATTGATTCTGTAACTGCAACATGAAGAGTTGAGTACAGTTTACTATAGTTTGTATATTTTCTATTCATGATACTTCTATGAAGTGGTGCAATGGACATAGTAAATCATTCTTTTGGCCACAATACTGCACATATACACAGTGAATCATTAACCAGTCAGAGTCATTATGATCTGACAGTGTATTCTTCATTTTCTTCAAGTGTAAATTTGCACAATCCACAATTGTCAGTAATGGTGAACAATATGTTTATGTGTGCCAAATATTATCAAGTTGACAAATGCATTTGGCTGAAAGTAAGTTAGCAGGTGGTAAGATGGTTGAAAATGGTCCCATCCCCACAAAGTTACAGAAACACTGAGCTCCTCTCAGAGGATCTCAAACTTGGCTGGCTCTGTGTTGTTTTCATTGGGTGTTTATGATGCTGCTACATCAGTAGTTTGCCTCGTTGGAAATCAGTGCTGCTTTAGATAGATAGAGCTTGTGTGCAATAATGCTGCCTACATAGAACTGATGTTGTACTTGCAAAAGAAAATACAAAAGCTGCTTGCACTGTGTATTTAGTAAATGACTTAACATCATTATATGCTTAGAGAATTGTGCTTATATGTTGCTAATTTCAGTAATTTTTACTTCACCTTTGCTTTAACATGGTACCAAGAGTTTTTTGATGTTACACATGTAGAAAAAAAGAACGAGAACAATAAACTTGCAAAGGTATTAAATACCACATACTCATAAATTGTTGAGATTAACTGTTAGTAGGAGTGAGATTCATGTAGATTTGGTGCTAATGTATAAAGAAACAAATGTGGAAATGTCTGGACATTTGTCATTTACTAAAAGAAGGTTATTTTAAAGTATATGAAGAAAGTATTTTGAGAGAGGGTACAGGAAATTAAGCCCAGAGAGTTTTCATTTAAGAGCTTTTCAGCAACCGCGTGTGTCAGTTATCAGCAATACTGCCTAATGACTTGTTGGTTGCTTCATTTTTTTTCTCTTATTTTGTGAAGGAAACAAATATGATATGACCATAGGTTTACATGGACCTAAACGCTGGCCAAAATGTAATAAAAAAATGCATTATTCCAAATGTTTGTGTTGTGTTTCATTTCCTGTTGGGCTCTTTTGCTCTCTCATGCAAAGTTAGTGATCCCAGGAAACCCATCACAGACTTCCTCCTTCAGTGCTTTTGTTTGATGATTCTGCTAAAAATTGGGATTTTTTTAAAATGAGTATTACATTATTTAGGAATCAACATATAAAAATTCTAGAAATTATCACTGAAATACAAATCTTTAGAGTACTTTGTTTGCAATATAACATGTGTATGTATATATGTATATATATATATATATATATATATATATATATATATATATAATTAAACAAATGTAATGATATTAATTAATTCATTACTATACATTTAATTACTTTGATTACATGAATACACTTTTTAAAAAGAATTACAAATAATAATGTAATGAGATAGAGACAGTTAAGAGTCATGATTATTGTTATTGCATAAAGATGCCTGTAATCAATATTTTAAAAAGATATTATGATGGCAAAAACAAATCATAATACTGAGATATTGATAGTGATGCTGACAGCAGTATTGATATTAATAACATTTTTCAGTAGGTCTATCAAAACATACAATAGAGTTTAAAACTGAAGTCACACAGTACGTGTATACTTTTGACTGATTGACAGACTCCTTCAAATATAATAATTAGAGATAACTAGGAACAGTGAGGACTGTAGTTGTTGCTTGTCTGCGGTCAGGTCCTTCTCTGTTTTAAAAGGTGCTGCCTAAGCTTTCACTGAGGGAAGTGGGGCCTTCTAGCCCACACTCAAGTCAAAAACATCCCATGACCTCAAAATGGTTGAAAGAAAACTGCTCGGAAAATGATTTTATATCAGCTGCAGTTACAGAAAAGTAAAAGCAAATTTGTAAATCAAGGGTCCATGCAGAATAATTGCATTTTAAGTTTATCATTATATATTACATGATTACATGATTTTTTTTTTGTAGGCCATTCAGTAATATTGTGTTAATAACCGTATGACACAAATAGATTTCATTTGTAACAGCAACAACATTACAAACAGAGAATATACAACAAAACTAATTTACATTTATTCAGGCAATTGAATAAACAAAATGTTTGGGATTATTATCTTGTGTTGCATTCATTCCTCTCTGACTCTGACCTTGGCTCCTGTAATTCATGATTGCAGCCTCTGCTTCACTCCCAAGCTGACCTTATCTTCTTGACATTTGGTGGCTGACTCTTTGCTACCATCTGTCTCTTTCTTTATCTACTCTAATGTATCTACTCTCCTGTAATCTACCTGCTGGAATGTAATATATACTTGTGTGTGTTTCATTAAACCTCCGAACTTTGTGAACTGAACCTGCTTTGTGTCACTTTGTTCTTTGAGTGCGTGTCTGTGTATGTATACAAGGTATTTTACAAAACAATTTACAGAGCAGGGAGACAGAAATAGCTATTACAGCTAAAAACAGGGACAACAAAACTGTAAAATAGGTCAAAAATCTAAAATATATACAAGCAGGTGAAAAGAAAATAGGTGTGTCTATGTGTGCATGTATATATATGACCAACAATGCAAAATGCAAATAGGATTAAGAAAAAAATTCAAATCAGCAGTGTCAAACAGTGTTATCTTACAAAAAACAAACAAAAAAAAAACTATACAGTGCTTATTGTTTGTCTGCTGGAATCAGTATATACCTCGCCATACTTGTTGATATATTTATTTAATGTATTAACCTGTACTATAAGATGCCATATTATATTTGATGCACTATTCTATTCTATAGGTTATATTGCAGTACTATAGTGCATATTATGTTATATGTAGAAGATTACACTCCATATTATGTCGTGTCATTCACTGTTTTAGACTATATACTGTACCATATGTACTGCTGTATAATATTTGTGGTATATGTTATGTTTTATGTTGTTGCAACACTATATCACAAAAAAATCACCTTATGCCATTTCATATCACATACTATATCATCATAATGTGCCATATTATTTTATATTATGTGAACATGTTATTTTGGCTCTTGCACTAAATTCTGTTTATTATAGACATGCACCAAGTACGACCACTTTATCCTACCATATATAAGTATACTGTACACTGTTTATGTTAATTCTGCTGATATTAATCGCACCAGTGTCACTTTACCATGAAATTTTTGTCTCCAGACCATTATTTCTTTTTTTCATCCTATTCTTAATTTCATTTATGTCATTATTATGAGTACTCCCATCAGTTCTATACGTGTCTAAATATTTATTGTATTGCATAATACATATATATGAAGTGTCGGTTTTTTTCCATATGTACTAAAATGATTTATTCAAAGGGGGGCAGTGTGGCTACTTTTGACTTTGTATGTTGAATAACAGGGGGCTGCGCATTGGGGGCTTTTATTTTGAAGTCAGCAGAAGACGTGCGTTTTGTGACGTCGCACTTTTAACTTCATTGAGGAAATCCTCAGCGTGAGAGCCCGGCTGTCTCCACACTGAGGCTGATTGTGGCCCAACAGACAGTCGGGAGCTGTTCGACTGTTTTCAGCCTCCCTCCTCTCCTCCTGCGGGTCTCCTCATGTCCACGTCTCCGTTTTTGTCCTGATAACTTGACACGATGGCCTCTGAATCGGTGATGGACGCAGACGCAGATCCCCAGCAGACAGGTGGGTGACTTTTATGAAACTTTCACAAATGTCCCACAACCTCAGCAGGATCAGTTAATCAGCTGTTCTGAGTCTGCTGCAAACAGCTGATTTAACCCTTCTCTGCCTCTTCAGTGTGTTTTTAATGCCCTTTGCATTCAACGTGGTCTTATTTCCCAAGTTTTGGTTCCTCTACTGTTATAAATGTCCATTTTTTGCATGTCAGATGACAGCACACTGGCTGAATCAACAGATCCTCCCTCCAGGATGACAAGACAGCAGATCCTCACCTTAATATCCATGGCATCTGTCAACTTCAGCTCAATGATCTGCTACTCAATATTGGGCCCATTTTTCCCTAATGAGGTCAGTCAAAATAAGATAAATGTCAAAGGGTGCAAATGACACTTCACATGGTTTGGGAGGGTTTTAATCACTTGGTTTATTAAAGCAAGACTGTGAAGCTTTTAAAAGAAAAAAAAAGTTGAATTCAGAGGTGATGAAATGCATCCTTGCCACCCTTTCAACATAACTGCAGCCTTACTTCTCCTGGTGTGAGCAAACATAAAGATCTTCTCTACTTGTGCTGCTATTTCTCTACTGGTGGAAAGTAACTCAGTACATTTACTCATGTGCTGTACTCAATTACAATTTACTTTTACCGTAGTAGTTTCACTCTGTTTATACTTCTACTCATCCAAATTTCAGAGGCAAATATTATAATTTTTCTTATTGCGGATTATAACGCAAAAATATAATCAGCAAATCAGTTCTAATTGAATATTATAGATTTAAATAAAACTTTGATCTTTGGGGGACAAATTCTCAGGCCAATCAGCAGATAAAGTTGTTGAAATTAGCTGCCATCTTCACCAGCTGCATCATTAAAATGATGAACGGTATAATTATAATCCAATAATATAATATTTATTATTCTGAAATGAGCTGTTTCGCATAACAAGTTATTCGCACTTTTGCAACAAGTTATTTTACTTTTGGTACTCTAAGTATATTTTGATGCTAATACTTTGGTACTTTTACAAAGGTAAAATTGCAGGCCTCTTTCTCATAACATAATCTTTTTATACGGTGGTATTGCTGCTTTTTCTGAAGTATGAAATGAATTAGTTTTCTTCCACCTCAGCGCTACAGTATGTTTTAACACTAGGTTTTACCATTTGTCATTTTATTCTATATTTGTGGAGGTGAAGGAAAAGAACACAAATGTGCCACAAATGTGTTGCTAGATTTTATACCACGTTACTGATGATTGTTGACACATTTTATGCCAATGAAGTTCAGTTTAGCATTGATAATATCATTTTAGAGAAGTGCTAGAAGTTGTGGGCAAATGGAAATGGCACGAGCAGTTTGTTACACCAAACTGCAAAAGCAAGAAAAAAATCAAACAGGAACGTTGTGCAAAGTTAAGGAAATATACAACAACAAGACAGTGTGTCTGGAAACACAACAGTAATACATCTAATATTTATGAATATATCATTAAATATGCATAAACCACAGAGAGAATGCACAGGCGTCTATTCAGTCATTTTAATAACAGAAACTGTTCAGTAGGAAAGTCAATTTCATTAAAATACACATTGTTGTTTCTGAGACAGCTGCCAATAAATAGACTTGAAACAGCATTGAAATACAGGACGTAACATTTGGGATGTAAGGATACGGTAATATTTGTATTTTTGAGAAAGTCCACAGATCAGACAGCCGTCACCGATTGACTTTCACAACTCAGTAGTAGTCTTTTGGAGTGAATAAGTGATCATGTGCTCGACATCAGAAAGCCTCCCCGAAGGCCTGTGAATGACCGCCTCTGTTTAAACTCCCTGAATAAAATGTGTCAGGTAAGAGCAGCTGACATCGCGCGTAACGACTGCCAAGCAAAGGTTAGAGCTCGCTGGTAGTATTGATATGTTGATAGGAACAGTTGTCTCATAAGTGGGACTTCTCCTGTTGTTGTAATGTCCTGTGGAATAAATGTTTCTCCTCCATAAACGCATTACATGGATGTTTCTACACAGGCGGAGAAGAAAGGAGCCAGTCAGACCATCATTGGTCTCATATTCGGCTGCTACGCTGTCTGCAATTTAATTGGTTCACTGATACTGGGAAAATATGTAAGTTTGTTTGCATTGTTTCTTATCAGTCCAGGTATTTGAAGTTTAATTTGCAGCCCAAATTAATTTACTCTTATTTCGCTGTTGTGTCAGATTGTCCAAATTGGTGCGAAGTTCATGCTCATTGCGGGGCTTTTTGTGTCATCAGGCTGCACTATCCTGTTCGGGTAAGTATTGATATCGTGTGTCACTGTATGTCAATAATGATGATGGCTGCAGAGACATGTTATGTACAGTTGTATGTCATATAATAAAGTAATTGTAATACATTTTAGCACTTTTTTTAGGGCTTTTGAAAGCTTTAGTACTGCAATAATGTTATAAGACAACTTGTCACAAAAAAAATAAGCTCTCTTAAACTAATGTTTTCATTGCAGCACTTGTTGATTTAGGCCAGACTTGATATTTGCGGTGCTGGAAATATTCTGCATATTCTTAAAATATGTGAAAAGATTAAATCAACCTTAAATTGGTTCTACATAGTTGAAGCCTGACGTAGCTCATCTGTCTGTGATGAAGAGCTCCATTGTTGTTCAAAGACAATAAAATACTAAATCACTGAACCACACTGACCACATGTTCCTTCAATATAACGAAAATGGGAAGTGAAGTTTAGAGTTTAATCCACATACGCTGTCCTGCTGCTATAAATATGTTCTACTATAAAGCACCAAATGAGTGTTAATGTGCAGATTATAGCTCCAATAAATGCCACTTTTACTCCTTGCTGAGTAACATCGGCTAAAATCTAGTGTCCAGTTGTTTTTGGGAATTATTTATCCCTTTTAAAAATGAACGTATTTGTGAATAGAATTGGGGCTGACAGCCACAGACAGAAACTGAGAGAAAGACAAAGGCAGACATTGTCTGTCTCCTCATGGGATTTGCCGAGAGCAAGAAAAATACAGAATGATGCCTGCATCACCTTTAAGAAAACTGTGAAAAAATATAATTATCTTTACATATTGCATTGGATTTTTTTTTCTTCTTTGCGTTCTTTTCTGGCAGGTTGCTGGACCGGGTTCCCTCAGGACCCCCTTTCATTACTTTGTGCTTTATAGTGAGGTCCATCGACGCTGTGGGCTTTGCTGCTGCGATGACCTCCACTTTTGCCATGACAGCAAAAATATTCCCAAACAATGTGGCGACTGTTGTGGTGAGTGTAGACAACCCTTGTGTTACTGGCATGTTGCTTAGACATTAGTGTCACGAGAAGAACAAAAAAAGGAATTATGCTTAGGTTTGTTTTGTGTCTCCCATCTCCCAGTGCCATGGAAAATAATAAATACAGTACACGAGTACACGAGCTTGCTTATATATATATATATACTGTTCATGTAGGTATGTATTTTAACACGCAGCGATTCTGTCTCTTCAGGGTAGTTTGGAGATTTTCACAGGTCTCGGTCTCATCATGGGGCCACCGGTCGGAGGGTGGTTCTACCAATCATTTGGATATGAAGTCCCTTTTCTGCTCCTCGGATGTTTCCTGCTGATCATGGTTCCTTTCAACATATACGTCTTGCCAACCATTGGTATATATATATTATAAGTTCATTTTCAGTCATTTCAGTAAGCTCCACTTCTGTTTTTTTTTTTTTTCTGTGTGAATGTGAGCTGTTTTGTGTTTCTGTCCCCCCTCAGAGGCCGATCCCTCCAAGGATTCATTCTTCCGACTCCTCACCCAGCTGAAAATAGTCCTGCTCTGCTTTATGATCTTCACCCTTAGCTCAGGTCTGGGCTTCTTGGATGCCACATTGTCCCTGTTTGCGATTGAGACGGTAGTTCCACTTTCCTCTGGTGAAGTCATCTTACTCTAGAAAGACAGTTTATTGTGCTCCGTGTTTATGAGCTCCTCTGCCTCTCTGTTCTACCTAGTTCGGGCTCTCAGTCGGCTACGTGGGACTCGTCATGCTCGGCTTATCGTTACCCTATTGTCTAGCATCACCATTGCTGGGTTATTTTACTGATAAATATCCCGTGAGTACGAAAGCAAATGGGTTTTATAATTATTTCATCATTGGAAGTTTGTTATTTTGAGCTGAAACCAAATATCCCTCGTGTGTGTGTGTTTGTGTTTTTCAGGCCACCAGGAGCTGGTTCATGGTGGTGGGAGGTACCGCCACAGCACTTGGGTTCTGTCTGCTCGGCCCCGTCCCCTTCCTTCACATCCCGAGGTGAGCATGATTGAAAGTTACAGAGACTCTCATTTCTACTTGGAAAGCATTTTTGGAAATATGTTAATTTGCTTTCTCACTAGTTTTATGACCCACAGACAGACAAATAGACCTGCTACCACGTACTCAAGGTATTAACCTGTATTTTTTTCTGTTTTTGTGTGTTTGCATGTGTAGTAAGCTGTGGTTGCTGGTCTTCATGCTTGGGGTAATTGGGTTTTCTCTGGGCATGACTGCAATCCCCACGTTCCCTGAGATCATCACATGTGCATAGTGAGTGACTTCACATGTCGCGTTCCTACTCTCACGGCCTGTATTTTTCCTATATGTGCATACATAACACAAGGGGAAAAACACACTCCACGCTCTTTTATTGTTGTCTTATTGTCGTAGTGAACAAGGATATCAAGAGGGACTAAGCACCCTTGGAATGGTGTCTGGGCTTTTTGGGGCTGTTTGGTCCACAGGGTAAGTCCTACTGGTCTTTACTGACACCCAAAAGCTGTTTCCTTTTCAGCAGCAACAAAAAGAAAGTGACAATAGTGTAGATATGAAATCAGTTGTCTTATTGGTTGGTACGCATTTCCTACACTATTCTGATGAGGACTTTAAAGTGGAAATTTGTTTACTTTCAAAGGATGTTTTATGGCCCAACAGTGGGGGGGCTCATCACACAACATCTGAGCTTTGAGTGGGCAGCTGGAGTCCAAGGAGGCTTGGCGTTTTTGGCTGTAAGTGTCAGTCTGTGCAGTGTACAGGTATTTGCATGATGATCCATCTGTATATGCATGATGAAGCATGTGGGGAAAAGGACACATGAAGCCATAAAAAGTGTAAGGGTTATTCTCACTTGCTGGTATATTAACGTTTTTATGATCTCCTTGGGATGTGAAAGACCCCAGTTTATGACCCAAAAAATCATCAAGAACAAACAAGTAGGTGCTCATGAAGTCCGCCTCGTGCCAGAGACAATGGTCATACTGCTGATTTTCATGTATGTAAAACATTGCATGGTGAAGAGAGAAATTTCTTAGCAGTTACACACATGAAACTCAGTGACAACTCTGTCCTCAGGCCTTTTTCCTCGGGGTGTATTATCTCTGTCAAGGCCTACAACAACAAAGGTAATCAGTAACCACAAATTACAGATACGTATGTACATACGTACAGATACATGTACTGTGCACTGTGCTATGTAGACTAATGTAACACTCGCTTTTGTGTTTGAATTCAAGCCAACGAGAATCTAGTCGACAAGCAGATGAAAACACTCCCCTCCTGACTGACTGAAGCAACAAGTGGGCGAACGCTGTGCCGAACAAAACATGATCCCAGTGTGTCAGGTACCTGTGGGCATCAGCATCCAAGTTACACAGTTTTTATTATTATTAATGGCTTTTTAACATTCTTAAATTATAAACTGTTGGTGTTGCTGGGATTGTGATGATTTTTACTCCGGCCATGTAAATATTTTTTCGCTTATTTACATGTAATAGTATTGTCATGTTTTTGTGAAACGTTTCAGAAATGGGTTTGTAGAAACAGGTACTGCCTAACAGCCTAAAAACCAACAATGCAACTGTATTACTGACTTTAAATCGGTACATTTTAATTGAAAATATTATTTTCTGTGCAGTAACTTTGGAGCTGCACTTTGGATGAATGTAACATGAATGAATGGAGTCAAACACTGAGAATCACAGAGCATTTTAAGTCCAGATCACAAACTAAATGTGCCTTTTGGTCTGAAGCTGCTGTATTAATTGTCTTATTTTTCTACATCACATGATTTGGATTTCATGTTGAAGTGAAACACATCAAGAGTGGCCGGTTTCCTTCATAGTAACATGAAAGAAGTAAGCATTTTTAGCAATATATGCAGGTCATTGTAGATCGCATAATATAAAGAATGATTGAATTCAGCAGGGAGCGTCATGTCACATTTCACTGTAGTTAATGAGTTTTTATGTTGTGCCTTTCTTGAAAAATGTTAAGATTTTTACACTGATTTAAATAAAATCAGCTAATATGTAAATGTAAGACTCATCTGTATGTTCATTTACTCCATCCATACCATAACTGTGTATGACATGCAGGTGTCATGATGTTTAAGTTAACCTGAGCCGACAGTCTACTCTGCATAATCTGCATATATTCGACTCAAAAACACCCAGCTGTCCACTGAAACATGAGCTTTGTTGTGAAATAATGCCAATGTGTGGGACTAAAAACTGAAAATGTTCCACTTGGCTGGCTCAAATTTATCTTAAAAATAATTTTGAATTATTCTAAAATTCGCAACAAGCAGGATACTAAGTCTGGTATCCTGTTTGCATCATTCCACAGGTACTATCCAGAAATTCAACACACACATTATCAAAGTAGATCATAAGCATATTTATTTAAAAAAAAAAAAAATAAAAAGTGTGACTTTACATACAGCATGACGTACAGAAAGACATTAATAAAACATCTGGAAATTAATGATCTGCATTTTTTATAGAAGTGTCATAGAAATATACAAATTCTGGTAATATTTTACAGGCTAAGAAAATAAAACTACAACATTACAGAAATATTGTTTCCGATATTAGTAAAAATATAATAATACATTTAGACTTACAGCCAGCCAAAAATATGCTAAACAAACAAAAACAAATCATAGCACTGTACAATTTAGGTGAAGACAATTTAATGAATGTTATTATTTACATAATTAGAAAATTTCATTGATCAATCAGTATTAAACATAATACAGAATACGGACATACTGACTGCTCAAATATAAAAAACAAAACAGCAAAAATACAACACACCTGCAAAGTTTTATTCTCATTATAGTAATGTATTTTACATGAAAAAAAGAATAAAGGTGAAAGCACTCGAGTTGACAACAATCGTATGTCGATGAGTTTATGTATCGGGCTCGAAGGCACCGTTAGTTCGGCCTGTCGGTCTCTTTGGGAGAGGTCTGTCTGTCGATCTGCCTCTCCTATTTCTGCTTGACTCCGAAGCATCTGCATCTGAAAATCTGGCTTGGGATGAAGCTGCAAGGTCTCCTGGCTTTTTCACCTTCTTTTTCCTCCTACCTCTGAGAAAAAAAAATGTAGTTCACAATCAGCATTTGTTATTTCTAAACAATGTAGAACACATCAGTCGTAACCCCGCGTCAACACCTGGAGCCTCATGCAGTGGTTAGTAGTAAGAGTGAGTGTAGTCAGGAGGGTTCAAGCAAAGTGAATCTCTTACCTGGTATCAGTCAGCTCAGGGTCGGTGTCAGAAAGTGTCGGCTCAGAAAGAAACTTAAGTTCCCCAGAAGAGCTAATTGCAGCGGACACCTTGGAGAAGTAAGGAACGGAAGAAAATAAAAAGACACCGTGCAGATGCAGTAAGATACCCGCAGTCACCGAGCATTTTTTATGCATAAAAAGTATACATACAAAAGTGAAACTCCCAAAAGTCTTAAGTATTTCTAACTCAGAAACTCTGAGTTACCAACCAACGCTGATTGGTGGCTCATGATTTGTCAGAGTATATGACAAAGTAGACTCCTTCCAGCAGAGCATGGTACTCGTATCTGTTAGCATTTTTGGAACATAATGAGCATTTACATGTTTTTAGGGTTGATGTGACACTTTTTTTTTCTCTCATGAAAAACAGTGTCACAATCAAACTTTTTAAAGCCACCTCTCAGGCCTGCAGAGGGTGTTTGATGGTCAAAAGAAAGACTGAAGAGGAGTAAACTAAACAAAAACAGAGGCACCACAGACCCAACAAAAAGAAGATCTGCATGTAGAGTGTGAGAAATGTCCACCCCTGCCCACAGCTACAGCTGCACCCTTTATCTATCGCTGATGAAGAAAAAAATATCATGCAGCAGATGACGCTATTTTCTGTCCTCTTACACTGGTTGGTGTCGATCTCGCCACAGTCCCCTCAGATAACGCTCATGATTTGTCAGAGTATATGACAAAGTAGACTCCTTCCAGCAGAGCATGGTACTCGTTTCTGTCAGCATTTTGGAACATGCTGAGCATTTACATGTTTTTAGGGTTGATGTGACACTTTTTTTTTCTCTCATGAAAAACAGCGTCACGATCAAACTTTTTAAAGCCACCTCTCAGGCCTGCAGAGGGTATTTGATGGTCAAAAGAAAGACTGAAGAGGAGTAAACTAAACAAAAACAGAGGCACCACAGACACCACAAAAAGAAGATCTGCATGTAGAGTGTGAGAAATGTCCAACCCCTGTAGCCCACAGCTACAGCTGCACCCTTTATCTATCGCTGATGAAGAAAAAAATATCATGCAGCAGATGACACTATTTTCTGTCCTCTTACCCTGGTTGGTGTCGATCTCGCCACAGTCCCCTCAGATAACGCTGCATGTGCATCTACAGTCGTCTCTTCATTGTAATCTCCTGCAAAACAAAACAACTTAGCAACTTGCACCACATCTGGAAGCCTCTTATACATCATCCATGAGGTGTCTGTCACAAGAAAATGTACTCCACTTACTCTGATCTGCTACGTAAGCAGCAAGAAAATATCCCTGCTGCCCGTTGGCCAGACGCCCGAACCACCAGTTGTCGTTGTCCTTGTACAGCACTTGGATGACATCGCCGCGCCGTGTGGTCAGCTCATCGGATCGGTTCGCTCTGTAGTCGTAGAGCGAGACGACCTGCAAGAGCGGCACAAAATGTGGAGGGAGTGAGCACTGGAGAGGAAAGGATGCGTGCGACTAAGCTCACAGCTGCGGTGGATACTTACTACTTGCTGAACGGGGGCAGAATCTGTTTCTTTCTGCGTGGATGCCTGAAGAAATATGGTCGGGAAGTGTCTGATGGAGAAAAAAAATGTTTTTAATCCCATAGTAGCAATTTGGCAGACCCCATTAGCAGTTGACTATTCAATGGAGTAACGTTCCTCTAGTTAAGATTCAGTTGACAGAGAAAAAAAGAAAAGAAGAAAGACACTCATAAATCTGTTAACAGCCTTACCGTCTGTAGCCTGAAAGATGAAGCTCCCTTTAGACGCTGACCGACTGGACTGAATCCGCCTGAAATGACAAGAAAACAACAAAAAAGAGCAGGAATACATATTTTATCTTGGACTCAATACAATCCAGTGACTTGTGTTTACAGAGATTACTCACAGACACAAGTGAAAATCAAAAGCGGCCCATCTTTGTCTCTGTGCACAGTGTACATGCTTCTCTCTAAACCACAATACTGGAGGCATTATGGAAGCATGTGGTCTTGGTCACCCCATGCAATACATTGTGCGGCTACGTAATCTTGGAAAATATTTGACCTCACATACCACAGAGCTGCAGTAAAGCCATTCATTGGTTAAAGACACACAACAGTGTGGTTACAGGTACAAGAAACTCACGGTTTTGGGTGCTCAGAGCTGCCTGGGGGATAAGCTGCTTCGCTAGAGAACCAGACAGCTGCAACTTGGAGTGCGGAGACAGGAGGGACGGAGGTGGTAACGAAGCATTTAATCCCGTCTGAGAGGGCCAGAAAAAAAAAGCTCGACTTGAGTTGCATTACAATTTATTTAATTTCAAATGCAGCAGTAATTTAATAACTACTTTCTATTTCATACAGGCATGCTCAGGCCCCCTTAATGTAAATTTCCTGGTCAGCAGTCGATCGTCATGTGTACTACAGAGGTCAGTTTAAGGTATTAAAATTTCAGTTTTCTATGAAAAACAAGCTGGTTCAGACAGAGATTACAGAGAACAAAAATCAGGGCCTGTCAGGTTTTTGTTCTCTGTAATCTCTGTAATCAGGTCATGCATGCACCTGATTTAAGATCGGGTACACAAAGGTGTGTTTAAGAAATATAGATGAAAAACTCACTGTGCCAGGATCTGATGTCAAGCTCCTCCCTGTGTGAGCAATGCCCACTTTGTCTGCAAATCCGACACACAACAGGCAGAATATTTTCCATATAAATAAAGAGACACCAGTTGTAATGGAGCACATGATGATCTATCTATCTATCTATCTATCTATCTATCTATCTATCTATCTATCTATCTATCTATCTATCTATCTATCTATCTATCTATCTATCTATCTATCTATCTATCTATCTATCTATCTATCTATCTATCCATCTATCCATCTGTGGAAATCCAAAACACATACAGCACCTTGCTCATAAATGTATCCAGAAGTTGAAGACCTCTGATGTGGTTCCTAAAAAAACGTGAAAGTTTGAAACGATGAGTTTTTTTGGTTTGTTGAATTTCTGTATTTCTATATATACTTATTTCAAAGACACAGAAAACTGGTATTTACAAGCACTGAGTTCAGTTGCTCCTTAACAGACTGCATTTTCATTGCCAGCCTTGTTGCCTGGGCAAACTGATCCATGGCTGAAGCAGCAGACGTGTCCTGTAATGCTGGGGGGTCGGGGGTGTTTCTGAGGGTTTTCATGTCTGCAGACGCTGCTCTGCTCACAGTCAATGCTGCTTTTATATTGTGCACCTCCAGCTGGGAAACTGCATGACAAAGTCTTAGCTTAGTTTGTATTATAACACCTGTCTTGACTGAAATAGAAAAAAAAACGGCGGTTGTCAGGTGTTTTCACTAACCTTTGCGATCGTACAGATACACGTGGACAGGCTGGCTCTGACCGAAAGCACAGAAAGCAACCATGTTTTCGTGAGGGTGGAATGACGTCCCGTGGAGAGCAGTGGGGTAACAAAGCTCGGAGTAGACTGCAACTTGGTCCCCTGAGAAGACAAAGAGCTGACAGCTGGAACCACCATGCACAACACTGTTTAAACTGTTGACAACTTGACTTCTTTATCACAGAAAAAATAAAAAACCCAGATTCTTACCTGTGTCAGTGTTCCAGACATACGCCATCCCGTCCTCACTACCAGAGAAAATGAAGTTCCCACATGGTGTGAAGGTGCTGTAGATCCTCTCTCTGTAGTTTGTGGCTCCAGTGTACTTCTTCACAGCCAGGCTGAAAGGAGAAAATCAGTTGTTAAAAAAGGTTCAGTGGATATCTGCTTGGGTTTGAGCATCTGTTATAGATTGGTGAATACAATAAGTTTCATACATTTTTAAATGATACATTCCCCTGACACTTTTTCCATACTTCTGTTAGTGTTGGTTATATTGTGTGTGTTCAGATATCTTCCTTATAACATCCTACTTCACCACAGTTTTCATCAACATCATTAAAATGGATTAATTAACAACACAAATGTTGTCTTTTGGTGTGATGTCTGGATTAGAGCGAGGCTTAAGTGAGACAGCAGCTTATTTTGTTTGTATTTTAGCTATGAATGGTGACATGATTTCGTTTCAGCAGCTCTAAAAATGCGTTCATGTATTGAGTCTAACCTAGAAATGGTGGCTTATTGAGATTCATTAATAGGTAATGCTACATATTCTAACTTTAGTAGTCACTCTGTTCTGTCTACTTTAACACTGATGCCAGGGCTAATGCAGTAAAGCTAAGTTCCAAATCACCAAACTCTTTTTGCACTGGGTAGTTTAGGTAGGTATTCCACAAACCACAAACCCCACAGCATCACTCAAAAAGCAGAACACAGGTCACTGTTTCCTGTAATTACAGATGGTACTTTGTAAGTTTTGTATTATCTTATTTACATTCTCAAGTCCATCATCCTCAAGACACTGTCTTTGGCATGAATTAGCAAGCACCGCCCGTTCGGGTGGAGCTGCAGCATGTTGATAGGGATGCCTCTGAGGTCAGTCTCGTCAATTTTCTGTCAAGAGAAAATGTGCAAAATTTCACATTTCTTTCAAAATTCACTTCACTGGACAAACAATATACTGTATGATATGTACATGTGGATAAAACATTACAGACATCATCTCCTCTACCTTCTCTATGCACCAGCGATGACACAGCTGATGTCTCTTGCTGTCATTTACTGAAGTTTTCCACACAATAATCAGGCCTGTGTTGTCTGCAGAGAACATTCTCCTTCCTAATTACCACAAATATAACAAAAGAAACATCAGCTGTTAGGAAGCAAAAATACAATGTTCTTCATCTACATTATAAAAGACTTTTCATAAACAATGGACCAAAAATTGCTTTACACTAGACAGTAAAAGTATGAAGATTAAGTATAACCCCACTCAAAAAAGTAGTGAAATGCACACATGCTTGCCCACATACATATTGAAACTTTCTGGTGACATACTTCATGGGTTGTCTGTGTGTGTGTGAGAAAGTGGGCATTGTTGAAATAAAGTGACAACAGAAATGTTGTCACTTTATTTCTAAATGACCTCAGTACTGGGGGATCTCTCAGATCCTCAGAGGTAGGTACAGAGTTGCTTCCCTGCTGGACTTTGGTTTATGACTATGAACTGTGTCAGTCAATCAATATCAAACACCTTTCATCAAAGCGGCCAGTTGGCACGACAAAGAAAATAATTCAACAATAAGGGGCTAGCCAGGGAGAGAAGATGATATAAAATAAACCTTGATATCTACTTTATATCATTCCATATTTCTTATATGTGCATAGAGTTGATGTCATGCAGTGAATCATAGTATTTAACAGTGTTCATGAACACAATAACATTCACTCAAAGTATTTCTTACTTTCTTGTGCAGGGTATAGGGCAGCAGTGGGCTGTCTCAGCAGGCACTGGGTGAGAGCTGCACACCATGGGCAGGTTGCTCATGTTTATGATATGCACTTTATGATAGGGGATTACATACACATGCACACTGTCACAAACACAGTACCTTCAGAGTCAAAACAGACTGTGTTGATGAAACTGTTGTGGCCCTCAAACTCCTGCAGCAGTTGGCCGTTCACATCGTCAATGTCGAGTCTCCAAGCTCGCACCAGAGAGTCATAGCCCCCGGTCACCACCAGGTTCTGGGCTGTGGGGTGGTACTGAGCGCAGTACACAAAGGATGGGTGGGGGAGCACTTTCCGGGCCGTTCCCTGGAGCCTCTCCACGTTCCACTCTCTGCGGGAGGAGAGCAAGAAAAACTCAATAACACAAGCAGTCTGTTGTGCAAAGAAATTGTATTTATTAAATAATACTTTCAGGTCAAACAATAACCACTATGGCCCAAAACATGCTGTGTCACTGATAACACAACGTGGTGGTGAGCCACTTTCTTTGAGGAGCACTGACTCCCCCTAGAGGTGCCACAAGAAACAGCTAGCACAGCAATTTAGTCCCTAGCAGTAACACATCATACACAATCCTAATCGTCTTTATTTATTTTTTCATCAAACAAATAGAAACGTACCTAACAGTTCCATCAGAGGAGGCAGACAAAAGGCTCCGATCGTCTCTGGACCAGCAGAGATCATAGACTATTTTGAGATGGCCACTAAAGGCAGCCAAAACCTTGCCGGAGGGAATCTCGTACACTGAAACAGTAAATAAATAGGTTACTTTTTGGACATTATATATGCCAGGAAGTTGTAGACTTCTGAGGTCGTCCCCAGAGCTGCTCGTGGCTGCTGTGCATAAACAGCAAGTTAATTAGTCGAAGATTTCTGCTAAGGTGTCAAGATGAGCATCAGCAGGGGGAAATTTTACACAGACGAGGACCTGCTGCTTACCTACGACAGGGAAAGCATCTCTGTCAGCACAAGCGGCAGCCAGCATTGTCCCAGCATGAGAGAAGAGCACTGTGAAGCAGCCCATCTGACCGCCACGGAACGACAGCATGGGCTTGTTAGGAATCCGACAGACCTTTAACAGAAAGACTCTGGTAAGGCTCAGGCAGTCAGTCGTGTTTCAAAGATGCCTTAAAATGATACTGACAGCCATATGTACAGTGAGTGTTATTGATTGCTGTAATTGCTCCTCCTGTCCATACTGGGCATGAAGAGATGAAGATCCTGTCACACAACCTCAATATCAGTGATTGGGGACAAAATCCACAGTCCTCTTTCTAAAGTTCAGCTCAGGTTAATATGAGCTTTCAGCAGTCTGAGTCAGCCAAATTAACTGGGGATCTTCCAAACTTACATTTTTTTAGTAAGAAATTCCTTCTTGGTATTTCTGCTAAGTCAAAGCAAAGTGAGAGTGAGAAGGAATATTGTAACTCTGGTAAATACACACAAATTAGCACAGGCTTAGCTTCACACTAGCTTTAGCTGAGCTTCAGACAGCCAGCAGAAACAGCTGTAATGTACACATGAACACGTGGATGGATGTTGTTGATGTTATCTCACACTATCCTTTCTGTGCTGATGCAGTTAACACTATCTAATCCACATCATGGAGCGAGCTATTTAAAACAATAGACAAGAACGATTGTCCACCAACCTGGCCTGGCAGTCTGCTCCATCTCAAGACTGGCGGTTTGGTGTCTGGTTGCTGTGTCAGGCTTTTCTTGGTGACTTCATTCTGCAGTTCACTGTAAGAGGTGCTGCCTCTCTCCTCCTGCAGTGCCATCATGGATCGAATACTGGGGTCCACCTGCACAGCAAAAACATATTACTGGCTTGATGTCACCTTTACAAATAAGAAGACCTGAAACAACATGATCTACAGTATTTTAATATGTACCATGTTAAGAAACAACTAACTTACATGCTCTGGGAGTTTAATGCCTTTCACCGTAACATAAATGGTGGATGCGTATTTGTTTCGGGGGTATTTCCTCCACCATTCGACAACCTCAATTGTTTTGGGTTGTCTCTTCGCCCGAGGTGGAGGGCAGAAGAGCTGGAGGCGGAGTTTACTATCGGTATTCAGAACACCATTCGTGCCGACAAGCTAAAAGACACACAGATAAAATGTAAGTATAAAAGTAAGTATTAAAAAAAGAGCAATTAAAAATGAATTCAAGTCTGTTTCTTTTTATATGAACAGGGTGAATAAAGTACCTTGAGGAATGCCCATGCAATCTTTCTGAATCCTCGCTCATGTTTGTCAACATCAACATTGGCTCTTGCTTCTTCCATAGTTATGAAGTCCAGGATCTTTAAGAAACAATTAAATTGAAACAATTAATGACAGTTACATCAAAACGTGCCAAAAATGTCTGAATGAAGCGTCTCTTACTTCAAAGAAAAGTAAAACTCTGGGGCTTTCTTCGTTTTGTTGAACAAAGTATCCAAAGCGCTCATTGAAGATGATCTGTTCCTGCCACTCAGGAATGATTGATTTGTTCTTTTTGAAGTCAAAAGGTTGAGTCATGATGGGGAGGATGTGGTCAACGTTGTCTTGCTCATAAAATGAGGAGACTGGCCGATGGCTATGAAAAGAAAACAAGGACATTTAATTTTCAAGCAGCTACATAAAAATACAGAAATTGAAGCCACACAGTGTGCAGTATATTGTCTTCATTCAAAGGTTTTACTCTACCCTCTACTATCTTTGAGATGTTAAAATAACCATAGATAACATAGCCCAGATTTAAGAGAGTACCAAGCAAAAAACCACAACTGTTACTAAAGCAATACTGATGTCTGAACACAAGTCAATTAAACATTGAATAGAAAAGCATTAATGTAGGTGTTCAAGAGTAATTTCTCACCAGTCTTCTTTCTTCACATACTGTCCGGTGATTTCATCCACAACATGGATCTTCACCATGGGGTGTGAGATCAGCAAGTCTGTCTTGAGGCGATCTGTTCTGTGGATGGTCACCCCCAGCACCAGGCTGTCATCAAATGTTGGTTGCTGTGGCATCTCTGCCTCAGTTTCACTCTCTGCTGTCACAACTGAAAAAGGGGAAATTAAAAAACATGAGATTCATCAACAGCACAGTGCTGACTTTTTAACAGTACTTTGTAAATGACTTCCTCATAATTCACATCCAGTTACCATGTTTTTTCTTCTTCTTTTTCTTCTTTCCCTTGGATTCTGTTTCATTTTCCACATCAGCATCTTGGTCAGCATCTTCATCTTCATCCCTAGTGGACCAAAAGTGTAAAATATTACTTCAATATGCTGTTAGAAATTGCAAGGCTATGACAAAAATAAAAACAAAACAAAAAACAAATCTATACCATAGTAATAGGTATACACACCCTGCTGCCGACTGTGTGATCACAGATTTGAGCTTTTTCTTTTTCTTCTTCCCAACATCATTATTTAATGTGACGTTTTGGGAGACAGCACTTTCTTCTTCACTCTTAATCCTTGTCTTCTTTAAAGTCCTCTCCTCCTCCTGTGCAATCTGCAGTTGGTATTCATGCAGCAGTTTATCCTCAGTCTCCTCCACCTGACTCTCTGCCTTGGCTTCTGTAGCTCCTTTGCTTTTGCCCTTCTTACTTTTTCGCTTTGGTTCTTTTCCATCACCTACACCATCTGTCTCCAAAGCGATCTCAGACTTTGAACTCTCCACCTCCTCCTGGATGTAACTTGTGGCGTCCTCGGGTACAGGGACAGGGGGGAGCTCCCTTTTACTTTTCTTCTTGCCTTTTGAAGTTTGAATTTCCTCTTGGTTTCTACTGTTGTTGATGTTGACTTTTTCCGCTGTTTCCCTCTCTCTTTGTTTATTCTTGGTGTAGCGAGGGCTGCCCTGTTCAGGGTGATATGTGTTTTGGAGGATGGTCTCATCATCTTCTGTGTCCTTCTCAAGATTGAGATTCTTTTTTAGATTCTGAAGCTAAAAAGGAACAGGAAAAGAGAAAGCAAAAAAAGTATATGTTCATCTCTTTCCTATAATAAGATGTCTACCATTTCAATTAGTTTTTATGACTGACTGGTGAACAACAAGGTGTAATTTGAAAGTGAGTCTAAGTTGTTCTGCTGCATGTTCTGAGTCACAGTCTGCATAGTCTGTATGTTTTATTAGAATATATTCCAGCAATAGTAATCAGATATTGGAACTTTTGCTTGTGATGGTCTCCACCACAGAAGGTAGAACTGCACATACCACAATGGTCTCCTGAGTTTCAGTGTTTTTCTTCTTTGCCGTTTTCTTCTCAGACTCAGTGTATTTTTTGAACACTTCGTTGAACCTTTCCCGGGTCTTTGCCCGGTCGTCACTCTCACCTATTAAATAACAACACTATCATTAATGTTAATGCCAGGGGATCAAGTGAGTTTGTGTTGATGTAGTGAAGATGAAATTTACTTAGACACTGCAATCCAGTACATGTTTACTTCTACTCCACCACATTTCATATTTTTACATTATTCCTATGTACATACATTCATAACACGATCGGTACACAAAAGATGATATCAGTTAAGCAGTGTATTAAATATTTTAATGAATCCCTACGAGATCTGCTAAAATATTATAATGGTGATTACATTTTTATGCATAACCAATAATCCACACATATCAAATATAACTAGATATTCCGCATATTTACTTGTCCTTTTACTTGGTGTGGCATTACTACTTTTACTTCACGAAAAGATCAGTGTTTTTTCTTCCACAGGTGTGTCGGCAGGAAACTCACCTGCAGGCATGTTCAGGCACCGCAATATTTCTCATTCTGACTGCAAAAAGAGAAATAATTCAGACAGGACGGCTTTCATCCTGAGAAAAACAAAACAAGAACGACGTTACCATGCACATCTGAGCTGGATCGTCCTCAGCTGATTTGCACAATTAGTTTGGATAAAACACTGGATCAAAAACGCACCGTGTGTTTTGTGATATCTGCATAAATGAGACAAAAACAATATTAGGTGTCTTTGTGAGAAGCTAAACAGTTAGCTACTTTAGTTAGCCTGCTAAGAGCTAACATTAGCTCAGTGGCACTTTTAACTTGCTATGTTTGGTACCGTAAGATTCAGTTTCTTCAACAGACAGTCTGAGCTTTAAAGTAATCCACATTACACGCTGATATATATATATATTTTTAAGCTGGATGTGAGTTAGCTAGCCTGCAGTGATTGCGCTGTCCTCAACTCCAACAACGACGCTGCGACGGTTTCCAAGTCAACCACAGCGAGGGGTGAACGTGATGACGTACGAGCAGAGCGTGTCGTGACGTACGTACAAAAACAACAAACTGACCAATGAAATTTGAGAACTGTCAGCAGTAATCATCCACTTCCTGGATCCTCCCACTTCAGCCATCATATGTTTTATATTTTGGTCACACATGCTTGAGTTTATATTTAATTCCAGGTTTTTAATTTTGGTTTAAGAAAGTTTAATTTTATATAAATATAAATAAATATTATTTAGTCTATATATAAATATTTTTGCCTGGTAGAAAAAAACACATTCACAAATACAAATATAATGTTTCAAACCAATTAAGAATGAACTCAGTGACTATGTGCACACCATAAAGCATTCAAAGACCTCTAAAGCTTGGATAGACTGTGCTATTATACATAATCTTTGTGAACTCACAGGATTGATTCAGGAGCATCTTTTACTCAAGCTTGTTGATGTATTCTGTGTGTCTCTATGTTTTATATGTGTATTTAATATGCTGTCTATATGTGTCTATAAGTGTTATAAGAAATGACTAACTACCTAAATGTTGTCCACCTTTATTTTCCACCATTAATGCACTTTTCCCCCATCATATTGACATGATGCAGCTGCAGATCAAGATATTTTGAGTACTGTGTTATTGTTTTTTTTTTAACACAGAAAACTCCCAAAGAAAGTGGACAATTAAAAATATATAATAGATAAAATAATTTATTATCGAGAGGAGACTGTAACCCATACCAACACGGAAAGACCAAAAATAAATACATAAATATGACAAAAATACATAGAAACAGATAATTAAGCTGATATGCGGATAAAGATGTTACCAACAAACATGAGATAAGTTGCCGTTATGTGAAACTACCTTACACATTCACCTGTTGCATTTAATGAACAAGTTATGTATTTATAATTTAACTCTCAGAATTTTGCTGTTGAGTTTTCTGTATTTTAAAGTATGATTTCAGCACTTTTAAAAAAGATATATATTTATATATAGATGTATAAAGGGTCTGAGCAATCAAATATACTGGAACAATGAAGGGTCCTTTATGTCAAAGTCACGTGACGTCCCAGTGGGCGTGTCCATGTGTAGGTTGCGTAAAGCGGACAGGTGTCGTACCTGTTTGAGGATGTAGCCATGGCTGCTGCTTTCTGCGAAGCTTGCTCCCGACTGCTCAAAGAATTTGCAGCTCATCTGAGGACAGTTTGCAGAGGCTTTGTGCAAAAAGTGAGGGATGTTTTCAGAGAACTCTCCCAGTGCACCTGCTTCAGGACAACACCTGAGAGGAGCTTCCTGAGGAGGAGGACTCAGGAGTTACCCTCATTACACCTTCTGCATGGTAGGAGCTGTTCTTTGTTCTAAAAAGCATCGTTGAGGAGGAGGAAACACAGTAATGCAGACTTTATTTGTATCTTGTTTACCCAGTTCATATAGACAGGTGATTTAGACTTAAAAAAGCAGACAAATATACATAAGCAGCAGTGTCTTTGTAATTTAAGAAAACTCATTCTGTCTTGATAATTCATACAAGTAACTGCTAAAAACCGTCGTGACCAATATTTACACAAATCCTAAAGAAAGCCTAAAGACTAAAGAAAGCTGTTCATTTTAGACTGACCAACTCTAAAGTTTGAGAATATTCATCTTATTAATCTGTTTTTTCTTTCAGATGATGACACTCAGCTATTTAATCAGGAGAGTCTACAGGGACTGAACAGACTTGCAGCCTCAGAAAGCACTGATCTGCAAATGACAGCAGCTATGTATTATTTACATCTAAGTCATCACCGTGAGTAAAGAAATCAAACAGATTTTTATGTTTCTTCCGGCAGTGCTGATGATAGCAAAGACTTGCAGATCAGTGGCTCATGAAACGACACTATTGTTTGCACCTCAGGTTTCTCATATCACTCACTGTAAAGATAACCTCCCAGTTTGCAAATGCAAATTTTCAACCATTTTTTTTCCAGGCTTGGCAGATAATTCACAGCATGTGTGGGCTTTAGTGTTATTATGAGGGATAAATAAATAGATTTTATTTTGAAATCCTACAGTAGCATGCCCTTTTATTATGATAAACTGGTGACTGCAAGAGAAGTGGCTCATATAAAGTGACTGTAGTACCTGTAGTCCAGTTTCCTCTTTGGTCAGATCATTGTATGATAAGCTAGGTACACGTTATGTCCAGTAATATGCAAATATGTGACCACATATTGTATTTTGCATGAAAGTGGCAGTTGTCAGATTTCTGTGTTTACTTAGTTGAGGCTGATAAAGCACAGGTGGGATATCTCTTGAATTAAAACAACCACCAGTCAAATATTTCATGCACAACTAACTTTCGCCTTTATCTGGTGAGAGAGCTCATTTAGATTGTGTGTGTGTGTGTGTGTGTGTGTGTGTATGTGTGTGGATCATTCTGCTCTAAAAAAAAAAACACGTAAGCTGTTGAGAAATTTAACTGACTCATAAAAATTCTGCTTTTTCAGCCACAATAAGTTTTTTCTTTTCTTTATTTTTTCTCTTTGTAAATGTATGTTCCAGTAAAATCTCCCATACCAGATGCTTTCCTGGAGCCTGTCATGGCCTTACTTTTATCACCTGACCTGGATGTGCAAAAGACTACCTCTCTCTCCTTGGTCAATCTGTTAATAAAGAATAATGGTAAGAAATAAGAATCCCATCATTTATAAGTATTGACTATTGTTTGTTATAATTCATAATCCTGAACCTCTCCTCTGTTATGTTGTTTTCAAATCAGTAACGTATCATGTTCTCCCTGAAAGTGCATGATTTAGGTGGATCAGATGGTTGTAATAACCATGAAATGTCCATGAAATTCAATTTCAGTGTGCAAAGAGCTAGTGATTGAAATGGGGATGCTGGTGCCCATACTTGAGTTGTTCCAGTCCGGTGACGCCACTGCTCAGTGTCACTCATGCGCCTGCGTCATCATGCTGGCCTCCTCAGGTATGTCCAGAGAGTGAGTTTCTATTTACAGCAGATAAAGAGGAAAGTTCTGGCCACCATCATAATGTTGTCATATGTCTGACTGCAGAGGGATAACAGAGGCTTACCACTGTAGTTATGTCCTTATCAGCATGTGTGTGGAGGTTTTTCTTTCTTTCCATGCAGAATCAAACAGGGAAGCGATCACGGTGGATGGGATCATACCACTGTTGGCTTTGGCAAAATCCTATGACCGTCAGGTGCAACAGAACGCAGCCTGGGCTCTGTTACATCTCACACAGTCAGGTGGCGTTACTGTTCCCTTCAAATCTCGCATATTTTTCATAAAACCAGAAGCTGCTTGAATTTAACCAATAAAACATTTGCTTTTTTTTCCCAGATTGGTCAACAAGGATCTTGTGTCAGGCAGGAGCCATTCCTGTCCTGGTGCTCCTGCTGCAGTCCTCAGATCCAGAGGTTCAGTTTCACAGCTGCAGCGCTCTGTGCAACATCGCCACTGCCCAGGAGCACCACCCGAAGCTGCTCAGCATCGGGGGTCATTTTTTGTTGAAGTCTCTCCTGACTCTCATGTCTTCCTTTGTGCAAAAGGTCATTTTGAACTTTAGTGGCTGATGGATGAATTTGATTGTGAATCAGCAACTATGTATGACACAAATTTTTTCTTTTTTTTTTCTTTTTCAGAATTCAACCCAAGCATGCAGATGCCTACAAACTCTCTCAAAGAACGGTAATCATGAACACTGATATCAAAAAGTGACACCCTACCCAATGCAGATGGTTTGATGTTGTTATTCTTTTTGTGTAGTTCTGATCCAGGAGCAGCTCGTGGAGCTTGACTGTGTGTCGCCTCTGAAGATGCTGCTGAAAACCTCTTCTCCTGAGTCAGCCATAGAGCTACTGTCTGCACTGTCTGCACACCCACCAAACAACGTATGAACTTGTGACTATCAGTGGTTGAAAATGATTTATTAATCTATTGCGGCATTCTTTTTTTCCTTTCCTTGAACTTGTAATCACTGGATGTTCAAAAGAAAGTGACTGCAGATATGTTTAAATCCCAGAATTGATCATATTTCTGTGGCTTTATTTCAGGACGTCCTGGTGAACGAAGGACTGTTGAATGAAATTGGTCAGCTGCTTCATCATCACAGATCCAGCTCTCTTATAATCACACACAGCTGTAAGATAATCACTGAGCTATGTAACTCCTGCACAGGTCAGCAGGTACGTCAAGGCCACGATTCATGATTTCATATCACATGTCTGTAGCAAAAAAATGTATTTGTTGTTTGTGCACTGTGACCGAGATAGATAAACCTTTGTGAAGCCACGTTGAATCCCATCATTGTTATCTAGGCTGTGATGGAAAGTCTGTGTTTATCAGGACTCCTCCGGGCTCTTCTGTCTCCTGCACTGTCAGATGACACCTTGCTGCATGTGACATCATGCTTACATCACCTGATGACCTGGGGTAAGGGACCTGAACATTATTACTGTTTGGTTTGGTTTTGACTCTTTGTTGTGGAAATAACTCAACAACTACTTAATTGTTCAAAATAAGATCCATTTTTATATGAATAATCGATCAAGAATCCTTGATGATTTGTCACTATTGCAGATCCACTCAGGTCTAACTTGTCTGGGACAATATCTCCAGAACAAGTTTCAAGATTAGTGAAGTTGTCGGGACAAATACAGAATCCCCAATTGTCCTACAACAGTGCAGCCATCGTCAGCAAACTAGAAATGACAGGTAATGTTACGTGCAGCTTTCACTTACTGATAAAAAACATCATATAATAAATCTGGTTTTACATTATGCATATCATATATTTTTACTCTCTGTATGTTTTCATACTAGGGGAGATGATCCAGCTCCTGAGACCTCACTACACTGCCATGTTGGAGTACTTGTTGGTATTTCTCAAAAAGAAAGATGTTAAGTTTCAACAGCTTGGCATAGTCAAAATATTCAACCTGAAGAAAGGTTTGTATTTGTTACACACCTATATATTTACTTTAGTGCACGTTACTGAGGGCACTTCAGCTATTTAAATGATCTTATCATTGTGGATTTCTCTGAGTAACTTTAGAGTAATCAGGCTTTGTAATTCAGGAGTTCTTAGCCTGGTTTGTGTTGTCTTCCTCTGCAGATGGAGACTTTGCATCTCTGTTGGCAAACAGCAAGTTGGAGGAGCAGCTCTGGAAGGTGCACGCGCAGACGGAGGAAACCAGACAGCTGCTGCAAATGATTCAGCCCCTTTCTCCATCCTCTGTTAACCCCTGACTTTCTCAATACAAATGCTGAGAGATGTGGACTGCTCAAGGTGTTTACATTGAAGCACTGTATGCACAAGCAGGATTTTTTATTCATTTTTAATGTGTTTATTTTATGTCAGAGTTTTTATGTTTACAGTCAACAAATTAAGTGGAAAACAAGGCAGAGATGTGGCATAGTATCAACTTTATTAAATATGGCATACGTTTTTAACAGGTTAACAAGTGATAGGTAGAAGCAATACTTAAACTATAAGATCAAATATTGAATATCAGATACATTTGTTTTTATATGCTTTTATTATAATAAACTCACTTAACCTCTAACGCCTCAAACTTTGCTTTGTAAAGTGATTGCACGATATGAAACAAAGCAACTGTCAGTGCAATAAACGCATTGTGCATCGTATTCTCTAAAACAACGCCCACAAAACCGAAGCAAAGTCTTTGGAAACTAAGTTCCTTAGCAGCTTTGAAATGTGTGATTGCTATACTTCACAAAATCAAAGGGTAAGATAGGAATTAATGTAGGAAGAGAACTTTCACCAGCTAAACGCTTTAGTTTGTAGTGCACACAGCCACTTGAGCTATTCTAATTCTACAGTGACAAAACCAAGGGCGGAGAAGTGCTTAGATAGCAAGAAATATCAGGAATAAGCAGAAAAGCATATGGCTAACATATGTTGTGACTGTTAGAATATTCCTAGTATTTCACGGAGGCAACACTGCATAAACTGCATTTCCCAGCACACTATCATTACCACTGTCTACATCTACTGTTATTTGGATAGTCATTATTAGCTCAGAAACCTGCTGTGTTGAAGAAATGAATAAATAACTTGCCCAATATTTGTGCCACTGGTTACACAGAGAGAAGTGACCAAACGCTGACATCCTCAGCGAGAGGCGAGGCTGTAATTTTACATGCTCTTTCAAGGTGCCGAAGGGCAGCAAAATAGGCTGTACTGCAGCGATTCTTGTGTTTCACAGAGAAATCGCAGCTCTCCAACAAAGGCTTTGAAGGTTTCCCCACACTACAGGCACTCAGATGACTTCTGAAAAATGCACAACAGGGAGACAAAAAAATATAAGTGTTCAAAATTACAAGATTTGTGATGCACACTTAAAATTTTAATAAAAAATAAATGGTACTGTTACTACAGGAAAATAAGACTGAAATTTGAAAGCTCCAAAGTTATTTTCAATGCATGTTTGGACCTGCAAAGTCTTTGTCAGGCCGGACATCATTTAAATCGCAAAAAGACCTGGTGGGTGCCTGGCGTTAATTTTCCAGCCGTTCTCAAGTGATCTGCCAGTCATGTCTCACCTGCACGTTGGTGGGTCTGGATTTCCTCCAGGCCTGTGAGAGTCCTGAGAGACCTGCGTTCTTTGAAGGCCACAACAGGTACCATGTCCTCCTCATTGTTCAGCCCCAGCTGTGAGGTCTTGGTACCCACTGGCAGCTTGACGGCATCCTCTATAGTGCCATTGTGCACAGGCTCTGTGTTTTCCTTTGGTTGGGCTTCATTTGGCAAGATCCTCACTGGCACAGACTTCTGTGTTAAAAAGAAGTAACCAATTTAGTCAAGGACAAGCTGTTTGGCTTTTAGAAGTGGAGCTGGTTAGTTATTAGAGGATACTGGATGTGCGTCATAAAAGCCCTGGAGCGATGTACTTTTTAAAAAATGAACAGTAAATCTCACCGTATCTGGAGAATCTGTCCTTCTGGTCCTCCGCATGATCTCCTCAAGTCGCTGAAAAATAAAACAGCTTTCATTAAGACACTGTCATTGTAGGTTTTATGAGAACATTCAGTAAAACAGAACTTTTGATATTCCTGTTGATGACCACAGGTAGTACATAGTCACGTAAAGTAATGAACTTTTTTGTCATTGTCAAACATGTCACCTTTTTTCTTGCTTGGCGTGCTGCTTCTTCTTTCTGTGCAAGTATCTCTCGCTCTTGTTTCATCTGCTCTGCTTTCTCCCTCTCTCTGGCCTGTTCCTCCTCTCTCTTTATGAGACAAAAACACAAAAATAAAATCCATTAAAAATAAATGAAAAAAAACACATTAATTTCCATGGAGGACTGTTTGCATCTCCCACCTGCTTCTGCAGAAGGGCGGCTTCCTTCATAGCCTGAGCTCTTTCTTCCTCAGCTCGTCTCTGCTCCTCCTCTTCCCTTCTCCTCTTCTCCTCGATGAGACGCTGAGCCTCGGCCTGCTGTCGGGCTCGCTCCTCTGCCCTCCTGCGCTCCAGCTCCTCACGGCTCCGCCTGGACATATCATATATTTTGAAATACAATGGCCTTTATCGTCTCCTACTGCAGTGTTTCTGCCTCGCAGGCTGAAGGTGCTTTTTACCTTTCGGCCTCCTCTCTGTGCAGGCGCTCCTGTTCCTCTTTCTCCCGCTGCAGTCGGGCCTCTCTCCTCTTTTCAGCCAGGAGACGTGAGGCCTCCTCTGCGTCCATGGTCCCAGCTGAAGGCCTGTATGTGACCTCAGGAGGCTGTGGAGCTGAACAAGGAGGTGTTTGCGGAGGACCTGAAAAGATATAATATCACCTTGAATATACATCTAAAAACACTTTAAATATGTCTCTGTTTCAAGCATTTCTCTTGCTTACTTCCATCTGCTGCTGCTCTGGTTATAGCTTCTGTCTTTCTATTGGGCAGGTTCGAACACGGAGCCTCCGGTGGATTTTCATTTCTTATTTTCTCCTGCTGACCTTCAGCTGGCGTCCTGACTGGCCTTGAGTTACCAGGAGAGAGAGCAGGACTACAAACAGCAACATCTTCCTCAGGGACCGCCGGGAGCTCCAGCTGCAGCGAGGTTGAATTCCTGCTAATTGATCTTCGGGGGGTCCTTCAAAGATCCGACAGGAGAGAGCAGATGTCCCCCTTTGTTCAGATTACTGCTACTGTGTCATGAGTGTACAGTGAATTGCTTTGGGTCACATCAACTTTTCACCTACCGTTCAGGTGAGGGGGACGCTGCTCTGTTTTGCGTAACAGGTTTCACACTTGGGCTGATGGCAGGTGATCTTTTATTTGAGCCACTATTCTTCTTATCAGTGTCTTGCTGTCTTGCTGATTTGATCTAAACCAAAGAAGAAGAAAAAGACACACCCATCAGATTCCCATATTGTTTCTAAAAATATTCATCAATAGAAACACTATTATTTAGCAACACAGCCATGTATGTGAGGCCAAAGGAACAGCTTGAATTACCTGGGCCAGGTTGATGCTTCTGTGCTGGCTGTTGTTGGGACTGGGGGAGGCAGATAGCCTGGAGTGGACCGAGCGAGAGTGGTGCTGGGGTTTGTGAGGGGGGGTGATGGTGGCGGTGGTATTCATGGTGTGGAATGAAACTGCACGGCGACAAATGTGGACAACTGAGACAGTGATTTGTGCCACAATCGTGAGAAATATTGGAGGAAAGTGTGGACAAAATGGCGAAAACGGTGATGGAAATGCAAAGTGGCGCGTAAGCAGAGAGGAAAATGAGCAGCGTTAGCAATCAAAGAGGCTTGAAAGGTTAGTTGTACTATCTTACAGAAGTACTACAGATCATTAGCACTGCATTGCTGTAGTATTAAGGCATTCTGTGCATTCTGTCATCACATGTGGGGGAGGAGACTACCTTCTTCTCCTGACTGACAACCAGCACTCTTGCTCCTGGCCAGATAAGAGCATGTGGGTGTAAGGAGGCGACTGACCAAGTTCTTCTCCCATGTTGTCAGCGGCAAGCGACGTGGAGCTAGCGTATTGATCAGTGTAAAGTTTTAAGTGAAAAAAAAAGATAAGGCACAAGAATCATTGTGTTAAGATATGTTATACAGAGAGCAGACACTTGTTAAGTATGGTGTTAAGAGTGTGTTAAAAGAGGGGGGGGCAGCACATTCATCTCCTCTTACTGTTCTTGGTGTGCTTCCTTCCTCTTGAGTTTTGACTGAGGTTCTGCTGGGCCCTTTGGCTCTTCTCCAGTGTCCTACGCACTGCAGATTCGTAGCGCTCCTTAATTCAGGAAAAAAAACAAGCCTCAGTGTTGGTTGATGTTACCCAATCCAGAGCCGTGAAAGCACCGGCCTCGCTAAAAATAAATAATAAAAAAAAAAAGGTTTGGATTTCCACCATCAAAACTCACTTTCTCCTCCTTCACTCTCTGCTTGCGCTTCTCCTCCACGGCAGCACGCCTCCTCTCCTCTTTGAGCCTCTGCTCCAGGAGTTTCTTCTTGCGCTCCTGCAGCTGCTGTTCGTAGTACCTCCTGGCTCTCTGCTCGCGCTCCACCCTGCTCAGCTCCCGAGAGGCTGAAGGGGAGAAAAAAAAAGAAAAAAAAAGGTGAACCACCAAAATAGATTAATCAGTTATGTATGTTAATCTTATTAGAAATTGAGGACAATGCACTGACAGTGTGGAGTGAATTGTACCACTGAAGGAGCTCTCATACCGAGTAACCTCTGGTGCTCTTCTCTTCTTTCCCGCGCCGCTTTCAGCCTCTCATCAACATTTAGTCCGTTAGCCACTAGAATGTCAAAACAACACTTTGCCAACACTGTCACTGTTTTCATGCCATAAATCACATAAAGTTGTGCTATTAGTGATTTCAGAACATTAAAAAAAAATTATGGCAGTCTGTAAAAGAAAGTGTCCAGTATCTTTATAATAATGACAGCTGCCTGATGAAAGGGTGAACGTATCAAACCTGCCCGTGGAGCGGCTGGGTTGCACATTTGGGCCGACTTGTTGACAGAACAGGCTGTTTTCTTCACCTGTGAATTCGGTTTGAAATGGTCTAAAAGTGAGGGGAAAAACAGCTGTTATTTGTGGAAAAAAAAGGAAGAAAAAATAGCCTTTGACGTCTTACTTCTCATAATCTGACATGGAAAATGTGGATTATAAAATATCTGTAAACATACACAGGATTCTCCCTCTAAATGCATCTTTTGGTAGATTACCAGATGGTGTGATGGGGGCTGTTACCGAACCATATCACAAATCAGCATGAAAAATCTATCCCGAATAGTGGCTATTGTGGACTGGCGTGGCCTTAGGGTCAGCTGCAAATAAAAGAGCCATTATAAACTGCCTGCGTGTAAAAGGCAAAGAGAACATGCTAGCACCTGACCAGTCCTCATGAAGAAGACTAAAGCAAGCAATGAAAAACAAAGACAAGGGGGCAAAACACAAGGCTGATGAGTCTGGGCACAAATATGCACAAACAGATCACATGGATGTATTCCTTTAGGGTCAAACTATGCCAGGAATCTGATTATTCTACATATGTCCACAGATGCTGTCTGATTTCGTCTAGTTTATGGAAGCCATGCTCGTACAGCAAATGATTCAATGATTTCTCGAGGGGAATGTACGATCTATATATTCTATTCATGCGTCATCAGTATAATCAGATGATCCTGTATTTCTGATCTACAGTGACTCTGGCTTTGCTAAAAAAAAGGAAAGGCTTGTTTTGGTCGAACACTGTACAGACCCCCCTAAAACAAGATAAAAGCCACTAACCTCCTGCTCTTTCGGGTCCATTTCCCTTCCTCTGGCTCTCGATGGTACGTGTGGAAAGTGGTCCCTGCGATGGAGGGATGACAGTCTGTTTCTTCTGCACAGCCATGCTAGGCTCTGAGCCTGACATACCAATGCTCTCACTCAAGACCCCCCGTCTTCCCCTCTCTCCTCCTCCTTCTCCTCCTCCCCTTTTGAATTTCTATTTCAAGATGCCTTCGGGTCCTCGCTTTCCAAGTGCGCTGTGAGAGGAGCTGCCCTCTGCATCAGCTGCTTGTCCATCTGTGCCTTAGAGAGCAATAAAGAGGAAAGCAGGAAAACAAAGCATCCCGTTATACCCAGGTTTTAATTTATTAAAGGTTATCCACATAGGAAATTTACTCCAGTCTCCTTTAAGGTTATGGAAGTCTGGAGAGATTCTCACCCTCAGTGAGTCTAGTCTATAAAAAGGCGACTCCCCCTTTAAAGATCTCACCCTTGTGAGCTGCTCTGCTTTACTTTCACATAATATAGCTGTGTCACTTTAATTCCCCCACCACACTGCCTGCTCGCTAGATGGAAGTGGCCAAAAGGATGCTGCGTATCCTGGAGACAGAAAAAAAAATGGAAGCAAAGCCGAGAGCTTGTCCTCATGAATAATTACCATGACAACGGCGACACAATATTCAGTGACATACATTACTTGGACTCTGATGGAGACAGTGTCCTCAATACATGAAGCACATATTTGAGTTTTTTTTAACCCATGATTCCTCCTTAGTGAATAAGATGGTGTGGCCACTAGATGGGGGTATTTCATTTTAGAGAGTCGGCCTTGTATTTAAATGGCTTCATTCACAAAAGACGACTTTTAACTCATATTTAATGTTTCAAAATGAGATTCTTTCTTTTTCTTCCTACACGCAGCTAATTATTTCTTTGACTTATCTGATATCAACCAGTCAGCTAACTATTTTGACTAAAATAGCCAGCCAACAGCAAATATGGTACATTTAACATGAAAGACTTCAGTTATTTTATGTATGAGCAAACTCCATTTTCTTCTTAACTTGAATCAGTCAAGTCAACAACAACAACATAAGAGCACTGCGTCGTAAATTTAAAAGAGAAATCAGAATCAGCTTTATTGGCCAGGTATGTGAATAAATAGCATCACAATTCAGTTTCTGACAAAAAAGTATAAATACAAGTATACATATTGCTTTTTTTGTCACTTCAGCAATTCAGATTTAGATTAGGATTTTAGAAAAGGTAAATTAGGTCAATCCTAATGATAGCTTTTTGAAGTTTATTATGTATGTATATACATTATTGTATAAAATCAAGAACATATGGACTTTCTTACTTTCGCTTATTCATAACTACTTGATTTTTTTTCTAATTATATCAACTAATCATCCTATAAAAAATCTCCTAAAACAATTCCCTGCTGTTATTTATGGACAAACTATTGGCAACTTCCACATGTTACCACAAACTTTTAACACATGAGAGGGCAACAGTGTCATTTCATTGAAACACACTTTTATTATCTGACATGGACATTTTAAGTCTTGCATGCTGTTTTTAAGGATTTATTTCTTTCAGTCTTTTGCATTTGTGTTTTTTTTTATTGTTTTAGTTTCCACTTGTGATACTCTCTGCCCCTTAAATAGTAATCACCCACCTTTTCATGCTTGATTATTTTACTAGAAAGAGGGAATAGTTAGCCACTGCAAACAGAGGCACATATTACACAAATAAACCAAGAATTATCACTTACTATAAGGTGGACCTTTTTAGGTAAAACTTCCTCGTTCCTGGTCGTCAGCTTGCACGGTGTCATAAATGAAAAAGAGAAGAAACTTATTTTGCATCTATGACGTAAGTTAGCTTGTTACGCATGCGCAGAGGACAGCTGTGCTCATTAAGGTAACTATGCTACAAAACGCTTGTTAAGGTTTATCTTGGTTAAAAAAGCAGACAACATTGGCACCTGCCTCTGCGTAGAGACCACAGTCGGTATATAAAGATTATATTTATATTTAATAATACATATATTAGAGTTCACATTATTTCCATTAAGGTGCTTCTGTACAAGTTCGAGGTAAAATAACTTCAGCATTGGTCATAGCTAGGATTTTAGCAGACGTAGAGCTAATTGAGCATCTAGAATATTTTTATGTTATTAATTTAAAGCCCAGTTTGCGTTCAAACAATTAAAGTGTGAAGGTAATATTAGACTTAGAGACTAGACTTTATTGATCCCTTTGGAATGACTCCCTCAGGGAAATTTAAGCAAAGTGTACTTGTAAAGTACAAATGCTGTCAGTGTCTTACTATTACATCTTATGTGTGTGTTGTATTTTACTGCTGAAGGTGTTTTTGGTTTAGATTATTCAAACTACTATGCTGTTGTTTAATTTCAGCTAGTGCAATGCCTCATGGTCTATAAGACCTCCACGTGTTTGTGGTGCTGCTGTCCAGTGAGAACCACTTCTCTCTAAAAAGTTTTCAGGTCATAAAAGTCTGTTTTGATTTGTGGCAATAAATTATGCAAGGATGTGTTATAATACCTATAAAATAGTTTATTTTGCTCAAGAAGTAGGAGGATTTTCTCAACCTATAAAGAAAAACTTAATCCTTCAGTTTATCAGCAAAACAAATCTAATTCAAAATCACCAGATTTGGAGAGACATTGACATGATATAAAAAAAATATAATCTGAAAACTAACTAAAGCTGTCAGGCAAATGTAGTACAGTAAAAATTACAATAATTGCCTCTGAGATGTACTATAGTAGAAGTACAAAGTAGCAGAAAATTAAAATGCCTCTATTTTCTAGTAGAAGTACTCCAAATTTGTACTGAAACACAGTACTTGAGTAAATTTAATTTTTGGCAAAATTGTGCCACAAATAGGCTGAATCTTTTTGTCCCTTACAGTAACATAGGTAACAGTATGTTGAAATAGAGGACATTTCTAGAACTACCCCTTCATTCAAATTATCAATAATTAATTGATTAAGTTCCTGGGGTCACTTAAGGTCAGATCCACCTGGGTCCTACGTGCGTTATTGTACGATACCAACAATAACAATGCCCTCTGGCTGTGTTTCACTGATGAAGCTTGCCAGACTCCCCCATCTGAGAGTCTGAAATGTGTCATAAGGATACACTACACCACGGTCAGGTGGTGTGCCCACAGAGTCACTGGAGCACAAACTAGATGGTGATAACCCGCCTACAACCAACAGCCAAAGAAGGCCTTTGGACACTGGACCGACACGCGATACGATTGCACCGTCGGTATCAAGTCATTCTGTGGTTCACCCTAGACGACATTGTCAAAGGTGTCAGTTTAAGGGCTTGGTTGCTTGCTCATGCATATTCATTAGTGTTACCCAAATATTCATCCAAAATACAAACAAAACATCTTTTTTATATTGTATACATGTTTGTGTTTTTAGGTTGATATCTTTTAACTGAGATGGCACATTTCTACTGAGAGTCTCTGATCAGTTAAGATTGTACATAAGTGTTTTTTTTAATCCAACCTAATACTTATTCTTCTGTATCAGATCAGAAAAATCAACCATGGCACAGTGGTTTGATGGCTGATGTCAACTCCAAAGTGTTTAAAGTTGCATTTGATGACACGAGCCATCAGAGAATGAGGTCAGTATATTAGACTACAGGGGCAACCAGTAACTTTGCACGATTGGTGACATGGTTAACCGGCTATCCTGGAGGAACTGGGACATCTCCTCAACCCCTCGTAGCCGTTATTGAATCATGTAATTAAGGGCAGAATCCCTCAACAGGGTGGTCAGGTTGGTGTCACTGAGAGTATTGTACACTTCCTGCTCAGTAACCAGGAAAAGGATGCATACGTTGGACTTGTAGGTAAAGACAATTGAAATAGTTGCAATAACTTAAGCATAATGGGTTTTTTTATGCACATTTACTTTAAATTGGTTTAAACTGTATATGTATCCTTGAAGATAAAATGCTGTCATTTCCTTAAGTTAGTAAGACACAAATAGAATTTCCCCACTTTAATAATAATGAAAACATGTCTGAGTGCAATTCCCTCTGAGCAAAATCTATTTATTTTGTTGTGAATAGTGATACCTCCACATAATGAGGATGCCACATGCAACACTGACTGGAGTGCTTAAATAATTTAGAGCCTTGTTTCATCGGATACCAGCAACTTTAGACTTTGACGTATGGCTTACAGACTGCCTGTATGTGTAATTGATGAGATGATGAGTTGTACTTTGGCATTCAATGGAAGTTGCATTGAATAGAAGTTGCTAAAGCATGCCTCAACTCAGCAAAATAATGCAACATAATCAGTGCCTGTAACACCGCAAAACCACTTCACTTTGTGGGGAAACGCACCATTTTCCTCATTTGATCCTCGTTTATTCATGTAAGTAAGCAGCCTCATGCACAAATGTATCAACAGTGCCTGTGTGATTCATACTTGAGGTGCATTTTCAAACTTGAGGCTCAAACCTGAATCAGAAACAAAAAGCAAACAGGACTTGACACCATTTGGTGATTCCATGACAAAAGACAGTATGTGTCTGCACCAAGACCCAGTTTGGAGCAGCTCCCCATTAAAGATTCAAAGGGAGCATTTTTCCAACTAGGCTGGGCTGACATTTTGTTTACTTCCACGAAATTCTATCACTAGTGACTTGACAATATATTGATTACCTCATGCTCACACATTTTGAAGCTTTTTTCAGAGAAGCACTGTTTTGATATTGCAGTTACAAATCGTTGCACCATGCTGAACGCTTTTTGGATAAGACAAGGACTTTAATTAGACTGTTTCTCTTCATTTTGTTGCATGTCAGATACTTTAAAACCTCTGAAAGGCACAAAAGGTAACATCTTGTATTCTGCCACTATCCATTACTTTAATAAGGACGGCGGTTTATAAGCTTCATCATGCAGAATCATTATATAATTATGATTTATCTGTGGGATTCATATAATGGCCTCCTGGTATTTATTTAAACTTTGCTTACTGGGTTTTCAGCAGTCGCCTTGAATGATGACTAAGGATATCAGAAAAATATGTTTAATATTTTCTTTTGTTTCGCGCTCAGCCTGTGTGGATTGGCAGACTCGGCTCACGGTGACGTCTCTCAGCAGCCTCTAGTTATAGTTACCAGTCTCGGGTTCAACACTCATGCACTATTCATTGGTGTATCACATCACTCCAGCCTGACTTCAGTCTTGGACAAACCCAATTCTTTTCTGTTCAACTTTACTTTGTAGCCTTATTCTTACTGCTGTGTAAATGTCGAAAATGTTTATGTAGTGCTGCTCTCATCTCAGAGAAAAACAAAAGAAGTTGCTCTTTCCCTTGCCGGAAGCCTCTTGGAGCTACTCGGAGAAGGGGGCCAAGAACGTCATTTTCTTGCATGGTATGTATTGCAACATCATATTATTTCATCTGCAACATCATGTCAAGCAAAGATCAAATGTAACAAGCAGTGCTTTTTGCATTTAGGCCTCACTGGTTTGCAGCATACTTAAAACACTATTTCTTTGAAGAGGGACTTTCTGATGAGAGATATTTGTTCTCTTAAGTAGATTGGTTTCATTTGCATATAACAGAAAGATGTAAAGCTTTGCATTCTGCTTCTTTGCAGTTGTTTTTATTTGCATGTTTCTGGTTTCAAAATGTCTTTACTTCTTTAGTCTTCGGGGTGCAGCTCCTGAATGAAGGGTGCTTCATTATTTTTCTGAGCTTTGGATTTTGACTGAATTTCACGTATTGTGACTCAGTGTGCTCCACTACGCTCTGTGTTTTTGGATATTGCATACAACAGAAGAAACTATTTGAGAAAATTAAACAAAACATTAAGGAAAAAGTGTCAGCTACATGAATGGCTGTGGGTCATTCGTGCATGAGCCTTTGAAAATGCCAGTCTTGATAATAACTAACACACTTTTAAATTAAAACTGTACGCCTGTGGAAAGGGCACTTTGCTGATTATTTAAAGCAGATTAATTATTTTAAGTGTATTATTTCTCACAATGCATGTGAAATGTATCCTGTTTACTTGATGTATTAAGGTCAGATGATTTGAATAATTGAAAGCCTCTTTTGAAGGCTAAACCAAGGTGTGGTACAGTAGCACACACACACACCCCTCTTAAAATGGGAGCAACTCTTCAAAATACATTTCCTAAGCTATAAGTTTATAATATATATGCATTGAATGTTTTAAATGCTCTTAATAATTTAGGGATTTTCCTGTTGCACCTGAAGCAGTTAGTTGTTGGTCTTCTTCTGTCTCTAAGACATTGGAGTAGAGTTTACCCTCCTTTGAGCAACAGGTTTTGTGGCTGTTAGACACAAAAAGTACAGCACACAGAGAATAGAATTAACATACATAAAAAACAGTAACTTTTTTAATGAATTTAAAATATCTGATAACACAGATGTTTAAGTAATTGTACCAACAAAATATATACGAATATTTTCTTCATAAGAGTGCAAATCTATATGAAACAGTAATTCTTTTTACATTTCTTCCACAGAGCACAAAAAGAATTGTTTTGAACCATGAAGCGCAGTAAGCACCGTGGACACAAGGAGGACAGAAATGGAGGTATCAGTAGCTAAGATGGACGACAGAATCAATTAAGTTCGGAAATCCTGGCTGATATTTCAAACTCCTGTTGGCTTACAGCCCCTATAAGCCCCCTTCAGTCAACTAGAGAACATTTTGTTAAACCAAGGCACCAATCAATTTTCACCTTTATTCTGCAACATGCAACAAATGCATGTTTCTTGACTTTTGATCTATTATCTATCTATTCAGCATTACTGCAAGTATTACACCTTCCTTTTGATTTAAGTCATGTATGGAAATTTCACCTGTCAAACCTTGTCACTGACTTTTCTAAAAAACAAGATCTGAGGATGAATTTTAAAATAAAACACACAAAAAAAACATATTTTAGAGCAGGATGGTCCATGGTGCATGAATGCATTAAGCTTTTACTGTAATTTTAATTAAGCAGTTTAATTTTAGTAGAAGTTTACCTTATTGGCCTATTACATGCCTATTATGTTGTGTCCAGATGAGCCAGCTATCCTGGAGACAGAGAACCTGGACCGTCAGGGCATGTTCATGGGAGGAGGCCCAGATCCCGACACCATCTCGCTGGCCTCAGTCACGGCCGTCACCGACAATGTATCAAATAAGAGGCGAGTATGTTGTGCATATGGCTGCCTTCTAAACATTTCTATTTCCACTACTGATTATGTGAATGTGTCTGAACATCCTCACTACTGTCCCAATGCCTCTTATAGATCAAAGCCAGACATAAAAATGGAGCCCAGTTCTGGACGACCAGTAGATTACCAAGTAAGAGAAATCCTTCTTTAGTTTTTCTAGTGTGTGCTGATGAATTTTGGAATATATTTATGTGATATTTTGGAATACATAATGAGTCAGTCACTCTTTCGATTATTTGACCATTTAATTTCAGGTCAGTGTGACGGTGATTGAAGCCAGGCAGCTGGTGGGGCTGAACATGGATCCAATGGTGTGTGTGGAGATTGGCGAAGATAAAAAATACACCTCGATGAAGGAATCAACAAACTGCCCATACTACAATGAAGTGAGTCATCACAACAGACTGTATCTATATTTTTCTCTATTTGTGAAAACGCTTATCATGGATCTAAATACAGAGTTGATGCTAATAATTTCACCACTAATCAACACTAACTTCTCTCTTTCTAGTATTTCGTGTTCGACTTTCACGTCCCTCCAGATGTTATGTTTGACAAAATCCTGAAGTTGTCTGTAAGTTGTTTCATTCATAACAGCGTAACATAAAACTAACTCCTATAATTCTCTGTTTGACATGTATTTAATGTTTATATCCCTGAATCAACCCTCAGGTAATTCACTCCAAAAATCTTCTGCGTAGTGGGACGCTGGTTGGAACTTTTAAACTGGATGTGGGCACAATCTACTCCCAGCCTGGTAAAGAATCAATAAAAATCAGCTTTGTTATTCCAAGTCATGATACTGATATGTCAAACCAATTAGTCCTCTCCTTTGTCTTGCAGAACATCAGTTTTACCACAAGTGGGCTCTGTTGTCTGACCCTGATGACATCTCAGCGGGTTGCAAAGGCTACGTTAAGTGTGATATTGCAGTTGTGGCCAAAGGAGACACCATAAAGACTCCACACAAGGCCAGCGAATCAGATGAAGATGACATAGAGGGGTAACAAAATTTTTATTGTGCATGATTCTTCTAAGAATACAAATAGTCAAGAAGGGCTCTGGGTAGACCCCATATAGTGATATCTGAGCAGTTTGAAGGATTTATAAGAGAATTTAACATACAGCAACATCTGCGTTATTATGAATAGGAATTTATTCATATCACATTTGCACCATTAATCAAATAAAATGTTGATTTAAGCATTTAAACCTAATTTTCAGCTCAGATGTTAGCATCTCATTTGTTATCTGATCTCATCATGTCTCGTTTTCTGTTTCAGCAATCTCTTAATTCCAGAGGGGGTGCCTGCAGAGCGACAGTGGGCTCGTTATTACCTGAAGATCTACAGAGCCGAGGGACTCCCCAGAATGAACACCAGCATCATGGCCAATGTCAAAAAGGCCTTTATAGGAGAAAATAAGGACCTGGTTGATCCTTATGTCCAAGTACAGTTTGCTGGGCAGAAGGCAAGTGATCGTAGTCTTTGCATCTGTTTAATCTCTGCCATGTCAAAATATAAATGACACTGGCAGTACAACTCCATTCATATGCTTGTGATGTGTGATTACAGGGGAAAACTTCAGTTCAAAAGAGCTGCTATGAGCCTATCTGGAACGAGCAAATTGTTTTCACTGAAATGTTCCCACCACTGTGCAAGCGCATGAAGATTCAGATCCGTGACTCAGATAAAGTGAATGATGTTGCTATAGGAACACACTTCCTGGACCTGCGGAAGATTTCCAATGATGGGGACAAAGGTGATGTATTTTTTGCTCTTTTAATTTCTCTCTCTAAAACATTGTTTTGGCCTGGAGAGAATGTAGCAGTGCTGCTTGATTTGGCTGTGGGACCAGTTTGAGCAACTTCTGCACAGTTATAAACAATAATCTTGCAAGTTTTTTGACCTTGCAGTCAGATCTACTCAATGCTGTCAGGTAGCCGTGTGCCATCCATTATTTGCAAATAATATTTCATCTGTATCTCTCAGGCTTCCTGCCCACGTTGGGACCTGCTTGGGTTAACATGTACGGCTCCACGCGCACCTACACCCTGATGGATGGACGAGTACCAGGAGTTGAACGAAGGGCTCGGAGAGGGCGTCTCCTTCAGGGCCCGTCTGCTCATCAGCCTGGGCGTGGAGATCCTGGACCCCTCCTCGCCCGACATTACCAACTCCACAGAGGTGCAGCTGGAGGGAGTACCCAACATCTCAGAGGTGGGTCCCTGCTCGGATGGGCAGCCATGCAGAGGAAGGCAATTGTTCCTCCTGCTGACAGGTCATTGTGCTGCAGTTATTGTGAATTATTCATAATCTTTATTTAGCCCACCTGGTGCATTATTAACATGCTGTTTGCATTCATGAGGCTTCTTTTTGTTGGTGGACAATGAAAGTCACACAGCAAATTCAACTGAGCACAATAGGGACCGTTATCCCAAGTCTTCAGGGATTCAATTCTCACTGTCCGACAGCTTGTATCAGAGGGTATCAGGATCACTACGTTACTTTATATACATAAAAAGTGGGCTTAAAGTGTCTTGTTTAGTCCGTAACTTTTATTTAAGTAAGTAAAATTGAAGAATGTGAGACAGTGTGTACTGACATTCAGTTACTCAGATACATGTTTGTCTATTTCACAGACCGCCACCGGGAAGGTTGAGGAGTTTTTCCTCTTTGGATCTTTCCTAGAAGCCACGATGATTGATAGAAAGATTGGTGATAAGCCCATCAACTTTGAGGTCACCATAGGTATTCCCCATTACCTACTTATGATCTTTTTCTAATGTTTCTCACTGTCACCTCCATTTTAAGTGTAATATTCGAGCAGAATTTACTAAGAAATCTGCAGTTTCTCTGTAAAAAACCCCAAGTACTAAACTTGCATTATGTAAGAGGAGCCCCAACATGTAAAAATCGCTGGAGACAGACTAAGTAATCACCATAAGTTATTAGTATCATACTGTTTCTGCAGTTAAATGAGGCAAAAAGCACTAGCCAAGTTTACATATCTTCATGAGTTGAGGATGTGATGAGTAACGTAGTTTCCTTGGGCCAGGTTACTATGGAAATGAGATCGATGGCATTGCCCAGTCAAAAGGAAAGGGGAAGAAGGGGGGAGGAGATGGCAATGAAGAGGAGACTGAGCTGATCCACAACTCCAGTGAGGAGGAGATGGATGATGACGGGGACCTGACCTCAGTGGCGACTACTCCTCCCATGAAACCTGTCGTCACTGATCGGTCAGAGCAAAAGCATCATCAGTAGAGCAACGCACTGTCAGAAAGAAATCCATGAACATTTCTTATTAAAGAAAAAAACAAAGTATGCCTAAGCTGTTTCTTGTATTGTGATTTTAAGTAAGTAGTGTTCTAAGTATTAGTTATTTTGCAGTACAGAATCTTACCAGATGTCTTTGGAAAGTGAATTTTAATAATTCATTGTCTTTTGAAATGTAAACCTTTGCATATTAGAGTCTCTTCATTTTGAGACATGCACAACTAGACAGTGGATTTATTTTTTGTATTTTGATTAAATGTATTGTTTATTTGTACCCTCAGAAACTACTTCCACCTGCCGTATTTTGAGAGGAAACCGTGTATCTACATCAAGAGTTGGTGGCAGGACCAGAGAAGGAGGCTGTACAATGCCAACATTATAGACAACATTGCAGATAAACTGGCAAGTCATGCATAATAAGTAGATGAGCATAGTATCAAAAAGTATAGTTTAATTTATCTATTAGCATTTAAGTACTTTTACTGACTGAATTTGAACCTCTTGTATTGCTGCTTCAGGAGGATGGACTGAATGATGTTCAGGAGATCATCAAGACAGAGAAGGCGTATCCTGAGCGCAGACTCAGAGGCGTCCTCGAAGAACTCAACCAGGGCTGCAGGTGTGTGTTCACAAACTTCAACTACACATTTTAACTGTTTGAATATTGAATGTAATAGAATGATACTGACTTTGACTCTGACTGAGCTCCACTTCTTTCAGTCAGTTTCTTTCGCTGGCAAACAAGGACCAGAACCAGTCTGGCAGAACCAAACTGGACCGGGAGAGACTGAAGCTGTGCTTGTCAGAAGTGGTATGACAACTAAAAAGAAGCTATGTGTTTTTTTTTTTCTACTTTGATTATTAATATTTGGACTGTCTTGCTAAATGCTGATCTGTTTTGTGGGTTTAGGAGAGCATCGGCCAGCAGGCTAAAGCCATGAGGTCACAGGTGAAGAAGAGCACGGTGAGAGATAAACTCAAACTCGCCCAGAACTTCCTCTCAAAGCTGCGCTTCCTGGCTGATGAAGTAAGATCTACAACATCATGTCTACCATTTACACATGAGTTTGTTTGTTCTACATGTTGGATTTCATTTTGGTCATGTTGTGTTTAATGTGATTCATTCTTACTTAATGCAGCCTCAACACAGCGTTCCTGATGTTTTCATATGGATGATAAGCAATGGGAAGCGCATTGCTTATGCACGTGTTCCTTCCAAAGACATCCTTTACTCCTGTATAGAGGAGGAGAAAGGAAAGGACTGTGGAAAGGTCAAGACAATCTTTCTGAGGGTGAGTATATAATAAATATAATAGGATAGTCAATCAAATCTGCTCTGTACTTTAAATACTCTTCTTTAAACATGTTGTTTCGTCATGCTTAAATGTAGTTTTTCTTTCTCATATACTAAAGATCCCTGGAAAGAAAGGTTTTGGGCCCGCTGGCTGGACAGTCCAGTCCAAGATAGAGATTTATCTGTGGCTGGGTCTGAATAAGCAGCGCAAGGACTACCTGAGCGGCCTGCCCAATGGATTTGAGGAAAATAAGCTGTCCAAAGGACCTGGTCTGCCGTGCTCACCTCCCATCAGCCTCACCTACATGAGTAAGGCCATTAACCCATTCAGTATTTCTTCTATGTTAACTATTAAAGTCTTTCCTATAAGTGAGATATCAACCAATTTTCTTTTACAACATGTTAAATGTGTTAAGTTATCATCTGACAAATCAATGATATATAAAATGACTTATCCACCATGGTTTAGTGATATAGATTTAAAGATAATGATAATGATAATATCATTATTATATATAATTATTTTTACAAATGTCTGCAGATGCACGGCACATATCAAGAGTAACTGGACTTTTTGATTTAGTTGTGAACATCTTTATCTGTCCACAGTGAAACAGATCTTCCAGCTGAGGGTCCACATGTACCAAGCTCGCAGCCTGTTTGCCGCTGATAGCACAGGCCTGTCTGATCCCTTTGCAAGAGTCTTCTTCTCAACACAAAGCCAAGTCACCGAGGTGAGCACACTCAAACGGCTTCATCCTAAGATATGATTAGCTCATCCTGCATCTTTATCAAACGTCCTGTTTTTTCTTTCAGGTGCTGGCTGAGACTCTGTGCCCGACGTGGGACCAGCTGCTGGTCTTTGAGAATGTGGAGCTGTTTGGGGAGGCCAGCGAACTGAGAGACGACCCTCCTATTATCGTGATTGAACTCTATGATCAAGACACAGTGGTAAGGATTGTTTTGAAATAGATATGCCCATCAGTTTCCACTTGTATTAACGTGAGCAAACAGTCTACCCTTGCACAGCTTGAATTTCCAGATAGCAATCCTCCGTCCTTATCATCCTAATAATTTAGGAGTCTGCCTGTCTTTCACTTGAAATCTAAAACTAAACTTGTCACTTACTGAGTCTCAAAGCAGCGTGTGATATACCCTCAATTATGTGTTTTTTCTGTTAGTAAAATGCGCTGATTTTCAACAGCAACCTTATATGAATCATATTTGAAAGAATGCTTTTGCTGACTGACAATTTTATATTTGCTCCTGGCAATAACACCATTGTTTTGGATGTCCCTTTGGATAAGTAGAGTGTGGATTCTGGTGGCTTGATATACTGTAGAGGCACTGTAATGTGTGCAGAGTAGATTGTACTGAAAGGCATGCAAGAGGAATAAGAGATGTCCTTAAGGATAGACGGACCCTCCTTGATCAACTTATGCCTGTTGCATTCCTTTAAGTGACATTTTGTGCTTTTTGTATGTGGCCCACAGAAAATTTGTACTCTTCACAACCACTAACTGCAAGAGAGATGGGATATTATATTTTTTGAAACACTGCGTAATCATTCACCGATCCTTTGACATTACAGAAATACATGTCTGTTTTGCAGTTCACTGGTTGTTTTAGGTATGTTGCTTTTGTTTATTTTTCTCTTTTGGGCTCTTTTATCTTCAGTCTGCTTAGAAACATGTGCATCTCAAGCCATGTTTCTCCCTGCTGATGAGACAAGTCAAATAGTCACATGATTACACCATAAGCGGCCTTGTTTGATTACTTTTCTCCTAAGAACGGCATTGTAATGTGAACACTGGTGGATTGAATATGGTAGGCTAAAAAGACCATTCTTTCAAATATTCAAACCAGAATTCACGATTTACTCTGCAAATATTTAAGCTTTCATTTTACGATTACGCCTCCAGGGTAAAGCTGACTTCATGGGCAGAACATTTGCCAAACCTGTGGTCAAGATGGCTGACGAGCACTACGGTCCCCCACGTTTCCCTCCCCAGCTGGAGTACTATCAGATCTACAGAGGGAACTGCACCGCTGGAGAAATGCTGGCAGCGTTCGAACTGCTGCAGGTTAGGCTGCGAGGGCACTCTTTACAAGGCTAAAGTAATCCGATCATATTGGAAAGAAAACTGTTTATAATTCTTTCTTGTGCTGTTTGTTAGATTGGCCCCAATGGGAAAGCTGACTTGCCTCCCATCGATGGTCCCACAGACATGGACCGTGGCCCGATCCTCCCTGTACCACTGGGGATCAGACCAGTGCTCAGCAAGTACAGGATTGAGGTGATGACTCGGTTTTAGCTTTGACTAGTGTGAATTGCTTCAAAGTTGTTAAAAAGAAAGTAAAACAACGGCTAAATGAGTGAACCTCCTCATCCCTCAGGTTTTGTTCTGGGGCTTGAGGGACTTAAAGAGGGTGAATCTGGCCCAGGTGGATCGGCCTCGTGTGGACATCGAATGTGCCGGAAAGGGAGTGCAGTCTGCCCTCATCCCCAACTACAAGAAAAACCCCAACTTCAGCACCCTTGTCAAGTGGTTTGAAGTGGTATTATATCATTTAATTGCTCCATTATAATTGCTTTTTTGTAACCTGTTTTTAATATGTTTATAATCCACACATTACAAAAGAAGCATCAAGTGTACTGCTGATATTCAAAAACAAAGTCCTTGGAAAATTATTCTCTTCAATCAAACTAATTCTGGATTTTGTGTGTCAGGACTTGCCTGAGAATGAGCTGCTTCACCCGCCGCTGAACATCCGTGTGGTGGACTGCAGGGCTTTTGGCCGCTACACGCTGGTCGGCTCCAATGCCGTCACCAGCCTGAGGAAGTTCATCTACAGGGCAACAGACAAGCAGGCCAACAATTATTCCACCACAGGTATAAACTAAAACCTGCAGTCACGTTACACCCTGGTGCATTTTCTTTACATAATGTTACTTGTGAACAAGAACATTTACAATATGTGGTCAACTACATGATTGCCATGACTTTTTACAGTTTTAAAAAAAATGAACAAGTTTAAGTTATCTATTTATCTTTCAGAGGAAATTATTGTTGTCAACATGGAACCTGAGCCTAGTTTTAAGAAGATGGACACTGTGGTCAAACTGGACTCTGTAAGTTTTTTTTTTTATTTAACAAATTAGACCCAGTTTGAGTAATAATACTACATAAAAGACAGGGTTAAAAACCAACAGCTCTCGACAAGCAGCAGTAAACAACAAATCAGATAATTATCATGAAAACTATTCACACTGACATTATGTAATCTGATTTTCTACCCAGGGCTCTGATGCTGTGGTCAAAGTTGAGGTAAATAAAGTGCTCTACACATATTTAATCAAAATTGAAAGATTTTTTTGCAAAAACTCCTGAAGTTTTTCTGAAAACATGTTTTATGCATTTTTTATAAAAAGGATGATGATAAGGATGGAAAGGGGAAAAAGAGAAAGAGGAAGAAGGGTGATGAGATTGAGGAGGAGGAACTCGATGAGAGCATGTTGGATTGGTGGTCCAAATATTTTGCCTCCATTGAAACTCTGACAGAGGTGAGTAACAGGAAAACATCTTCTTATTTACTGACTGCAGTAGCTGGTTGAATATGAGCCCCACTCTGAAACTGCATGCTCTTACCTGTGCATCCTTTTTTAACTTGATCAACTCAAAACACAAGTGTCTCAGGAAAAAGTGGATATTTTTTGTCATCTTAATAAATCCTGATGAGAAATTACTTTCTGTTCCTGCAGGCTCTCAAGGCTCAAGAAGCTGCTCTCTCAGATTCAGAGGACAAAGATGACATGGACATTGCAGATGGCGGAGGTAAAACAAGATAAAACAACACACATGAGCAGTGTTTCGTTTATGTCGTCATCAATTTCAAAGTTTTATATTATCTAGCATGCTACCGTGTACGTCTGTGTCACACCTAAACCAAGTAGCAGCTATAAGCACTCCTTGTCTGAATCTGAGTAGCAAACCTGTGATGTTTTAAGAGTCCCTTTAAATTATAAAACAGAGAGGAAAGCTACAAAATATTACTCTCAGTTACTTTTCTTGTTGTTCATGCGTGTTCACCTTTTATGAGCTCACTAACTCTCCATTGTTGTTTTCTCCAACAGTGCAGTAGTGATCCTCTTAGACCTCATAGTTCGAGAATGCCTCCATGTAAATGCTGACATGAATGCAAATTTCCACACGTGGCACAACCGCTTTTTCTCTCCCATATATGCATATGAACCGTATGCTCGCCATGAAAGTTGTCAATGAAAAATAGCATTTAATTTAATGACCATGTGATTCCTGTTAGATGTGCTGTTCCAACCCGGCTGCATGAAATCATATTATGTATGCACATGTAGTATGCATTGTATTATATAGTACAAGTACATATAATACTTTGACATGACTTGACTGTGGATGATAATTACCAGGACTTGTCAAGTTGTTTCTTTAATAAGCTTTTCAAAGAGACTACACAGCTTCCCCTCTGGAGGATCCTGTCGCAGCACAAAGTATCCCCACTGAACTGTATATTTCAATAGTATACAGTTCACTGGCATGCTTGTTGTTTACAGTAAATGCTGGTTTTTGGCAACTTTCATGTGGAATTCATGTCTTGAGTGCTCTGCTCCTCCAATGCCCCCCCACCCCGCTCCCCCTCTTCACTCCTCACCGCTCACCTGTACTCAGATATCAAACCTGATGACTCTCCTGTAAAAGGCACCAAGAGAGGAAAGGGAAAGAAGGAAAAGAAGAAACAGGCAGATCCGTTTGAGAAGAAGAAGCCCAAGCTGGATGAGCTTAAGGTACTGGACTCTGCACCTACACAAGAGCGATTCTCATTCAACGTGTACTTGCAAAAAAATAATCCAAAACTTTAAAAAATGTATGTTTTATTTTTGTGTTCTCACACAAGGTGTACCCTAAGGAGCTGGAGGGTGAATTCGACAGCTTTGAGGATTGGCTCCACAGTTTCAACCTGTTCAGGGGAAAAGGTGGCGACGATGACGACCAAAATGTGACGGATGAGGACAGAATTGTTGGAAAATTCAAAGTAAGAACACAGTGTTTAGAGTATAATACACGGGACTAAGAGTAAGTTATTTTTTCAGTTACATCAGCTATCTTTACATATTACTTACTAATTTACATTTATTGAAAAACAAGTCCCGTAAGTAAATTACGCTTTCGTTTAGCTCCTTTAAGACACTTTAATGTAATGGAACAACTTTTGGGTAACATGTCTTTTCCTATATTTATTACAGTATAACCTTTCAATTGTTTTACTCTCTTTAGGGCTCACTGTGCATGTACAAAGTGTCCGATGACACGCCCAGAGACATGAACTTCGACTCCACCATGGGAATGTTTCAGAACATTCCTCACAACGATCCCATTAACGTCCTCGTCCGCATCTATGTTATCAGGGTAGATTATGTCTTCTCCCCTTTTTTGAATGAGAATTCAGTTGTAGATATCTCAGGAGAAACCCATATTACCCATTTGATTCTTTATCCTTTTTTTTGGTAGGCAACTGATCTGCATCCAGCTGACATTAATGGGAAAGCTGATCCATACATTGCAATCAAACTGGGAAAGACAGAGATCAAAGACAAGGAGAACTACATCTCCAAACAGCTGAACCCACTGTTTGGCAAGTAAGTAGAAATGTTTTATTTCTGTTGAAAGTATCCTTACTTATATGATCGTATTATTAGTTATTCATTGTTTTTAAATACTCATAAAAACCTGACAAATGCCGTGTTTCCCCTCTTGTCAGATCCTTTGACGTGGAGGCCACATTTCCGATGGATTCCACACTCACCGTGTCAATTTACGACTGGGACCTGGTGGGAACCGATGACCTGATTGGAGAAACCAAACTTGACCTCGAGAACCGTTTCTACAGCAAACACAGAGCCACATGTGGCATCTCGCGTAACTACGCCATGTAAGAATCAAAGACAGGACTCTAACATTTGCAGTGTGTGGTTGATTGTTTAAAACTGCGGGTAAATTATTGAATAGAAAATGGTTGAAGACTGTATGTGTTCTACATGGTAAACCACATTTGTTACACATATTGTTGTTTTTTACCTACATGTAGTTTCCTAACCTATTTCATAAACAAGGTATATTTTATTTCATTTTGCATGGGTATCACAGATCTATGTAATGCATTGTTGTTTTTAAACTGCTTTTCCTCTTTTCTGTAGCCATGGTTACAATGTGTGGCGGGACCCAATGAAGCCCACACAAATCCTGGCTAAGCTGTGTAAGGATGGCAAGCTGGACGGACCTCACTACGGCCCTGGAGGAAGAGTGAAGGTGGAGAACCGTGTCTTCATGGCACCGACCGAGATAGAGGATGAAAATGGTACATGTTCATTTCACTCATACTCAGTACTTGGAGTCCTCTGGAGCAGCAGAATATAAAACAAAAAGTTCCAAAGTATGATTTTTACATTGGTATTGAACCACTTGATGATGATCAGGTTTGAAGAAGCAGACGGATGAACACCTGGCTCTGACCGTGTTGAAGCACTGGGAGGAAATCCCACGGGTCGGCTGCAAACTCGTCCCGGAGCATGTGGAAACCAGACCGCTGCTCCACCCGGACAAACCAGGGATCGAACAGGTATGTCATTCAGCGGCTCTGCTTCAGCCAGCCAGCTGCACCTTTTAATCAATTTTTAATACTTTAAGACCTTGTTTTCTCATGTTAAAATGCTTTTAGGGGAGAATTGAGATGTGGGTGGATATGTTTGCCAAGGATATGACTGCACCTGGCCCCGCCCTTGATATTTCTCCAAGGAAACCAAAGAAGTATGTTTTCTAGTCAGCTTGATATACACTTCTCCATCATCTGAATCTAAAGAGTCAGATGAGTGCTCAAATAAATGCCTTTCATTTGTTATCATTCTTGTTAGACTTTCATCATATGTCTTGTATTATTATTTGTGTCCAGGTTTGAACTGAGGGTGATCATCTGGAACACAGATGAGGTCGTTCTGGAGGATGACGATATCTTCACCGGCGAGAAATCTAGTGATATATTTGTGCGAGGGTAATTATAAGCTCCTTAGGTTTCTTTTTATCATTTTGCTAATTTATCTGTCTTTTGGGCTCAACACAACCATGGCATGTGGTGAATCTGTTCTACACTTCTTCCTCCGACAGCTGGTTGAAAGGGCAGCAGGAGGACAAGCAGGACACAGACGTCCACTACCACTCCATCACCGGGGAGGGCAACTTCAACTGGCGCTTCGTCTACCCCTTCGACTACCTCATGGCTGAGGAGAAGATCGTCATCTCCAAAAAGGAGTCCATGTTTGCCTGGGACGAGACTGAGTACAAGATCCCGGCTCGTCTCAACCTGCAAGTGTGGGACGCCGACCATTTCTCTGCAGATGACTTCTTAGGTGCAGTGGACAGTCATTTTAAATAACCTTTGGCCTCATGAATCACTGTTAACTACAGGATTAAAACAGATGTTGCTAATGCGATAACTTTGTTGAACAAACACCACTTTTGAAGACTAAATCATTTTTGGTACATTTTACAGCTTAACCTATCAGACATTTTTTGTGAAGACATGGATCTGTGTATTACCTACTTGTTTATTCCATCATGCCTTTCTTGCATTTAGGCTAAATGATTTCTCTTTTATAGGTGCAATTGAGCTGGACCTAAACCGTTTCCCACGTGGTGCGAAGACCGCCAAGCAGTGCACCATTGAGATGGTGACGAATGAAGCAGAGATGCCCATGGTCTCCATCTTCAAACAGAAGAGGATCAAAGGCTGGTGGCCATTTGTGGCCAGAAATGAAGAGGACGAGTTTGAATTGACGGTAGGTCAAAAGAGAAGGAACTTTAGGCCGTGGATCAGAGTTGGACAGTAGCTTAACTCTGTGTTTTTGGTGTCCTTTTAGGGAAAAGTGGAGGCAGAGCTGCACCTTCTGACAGGAGAGGAAGCAGAGAGAAGCCCAGTCGGTGAAGGACGCAATGAACCGGAGCCACTGGAGAAACCCAAGTATGAAGGATGTTGTGTTATGAACCCACTGTCCACTCCAAAAGCAGTAGCCACTCCACTGTTTTTTTTTATTACTGAGTACTCTTTTGTTCTATTTTTCTCAGTAACATTGTTCAGTTTATCCTATGGCTTTGCCTACCTTTCACCCTCGCTATAAACACACAGAGACAAAAATTCAAACTTGCATATTCTTCAGTCCAGCTTGACTAAAAAATGTAAAGATCTGAAAGTGGTCAAACCCAGAAGTAACTAAATAAATACTACGATAAATAGAAATATAATAAATGCATGAATAAATAAAAAGATAAATCACTCATAAACAAAAAATGTGAATTCTCAAACAACCATAAAAACAAGCATAAACATACATTATAAAATTACATAATAAAATAATAAACAAAATAAGAAATTTCCCGAATTGAGGAAAGACATTTGTACGCATTTACTTCAAACAAGTTCTGGACTTATACCTAGGATCTTCTTTCTTTAAATGGTAAGTTTCTGTTTCCTCATATCTTTTGTGTATTTCTACCTAGAATCATCTTTAAGTTCTCAAAATACTGTAACTTGTTTCTCCGTCTTGACTTAGGTTTTTTAATTGTTTCAGTAATGTCAGCTATATTTACATTTGAATTAAGCTAACAAAGATAGCAGCAGTAGAATGATCCGCAATGCTTAAAGTCTGTGTTACTGAACATCTGTGTTTTTGTCCTTGCAGCCGCCCAGACACCAGCCTTCTGTGGTTCCTCACTCCCTTCAAAGCCATAAAACACTTGGTCTGCACCCAGTACAAGTGGCTGGTCATCAAGATTGTCACTGCTCTCCTGCTGCTGGCCATGCTGGCTCTTTTCCTCTACAGCATGCCTGGTTACATGGTCAAGAAAATGCTGGGAGCCTGAGATGTTTGCTCAGGCACCTCTGCAGAAGGTTTCAGCAATTTCACAAACCAGAGGGCCTCTGACACTCTCTCCTCCCCCTTTCTATCTACACTTTCCCTTCAGTCATAGCATTTTAAAAAATGAAATGGTATTGATTATATAATTTAAGCAGACCACGAGACATTTTATGAGCCAAATATGCATGAAACCGAGCACTTTAACCACTCCTGTAGTGATGCTCCCTGTATATAAAATTAAATATAGTTTTCATTATGGATTCGGATCTCTTACTTTTGTGTTGAGTTATTTTGGGGCGATTTTTGACAATATTCTGGAAAGGTTTGCACTGATTTATTTTGGTCAGCAGCATGCAAAATCTGACAGAATTTGCAAATAAAGTGGCAAAAAATTAAACACCTCCTTACCTCGAAGCAGTGTGTGGAAATAAGAATGAAAGACTAAGATCTAACTGCCCTTAAAGGTTAGGTTCAGCCACCCACTTCATTTGGCTGCTCGGAGTTTGTATTTTTAGTATGAAATTTGCTTTCTGTATTTTGCCAAAGGGCGCTTTCTTTCTGAGTTGCATATCGGCAACATGAAGAGGGAAATTTGTACTAATAAGACTTGAACTTTGGAAGATAAACACTTGATTTATGTTCACCAAGGCATAATTAGCTTCAGCTGAACGTCAGAAAACATTTTTGCATGAAATGAGGACTGGATTTTATCCCCTATTTCTTACAGCAGAGTGCCAATAAAGGGAGGACCTCAGTGAGCACTTTATGACCAGTATGGACAAGAGGGATTGATAAGCTACAGTGACCCGTACTTTTTTCAATGTACAAGCAACCTTTTCATAACTGATGCATAGTTAGTCTGCAATAACAGGCCACAAACACATGCCTCTACCTGCCCAATGTGTCTTTCATCCAACCTTCACACCAAAAGGAATATCATCCTTGGTGTGGTGTTAAGCAGACCCCCCCTCCCACCTCAAGTTATAGCAGTGCTTTTTAGGAACCTCGTTCTGTGTCCATTATTTCACCGTGTCGACCGTCTTTGGCGTTCAGTAATCCTGTTTACGTCTCTGTGCTCCACCAGCCGTCCAGATGTGGCCCTACTCTGGTTCCTCATCCCCCTCAAAGCGGTGAAACACCTGATGTGCGACCAGTACAGGTGGCTGACAATCAAGATCTTCACCGCTCTCCTGCTGCTGGCCATCCTCGGCCTCTTCCTGTACAACATGCCCGGCTACATGGTGAAGAAGATGCTGGGAGCCTGAGTTCATACCAGCAGATCGTAACTTTTTCAAAGGATGTGCTTTCAGTAATAATAAGAATTGTTTTGTGAGCGTTTTGCAGTTTAGCATACAATAGCAACACTGATAATAAATCTTGAGTGCACCCGTCATTGGTTGTTAATGTAGTGTACAAATCTCAACATATTTCTATTGTTGATGAGATAACTAAGCAGTTTTTCTTGTTCCTCAAATATGCTTTTCTGTACTCTCATTAAATTAATTCACTGTACATTGCTCAGCTATGTAAACACCATCAGTTGGAAAAGTTTTATTGATTATGAAAGTGAGGATTTTTAGCCTAGTTGGCTTGTGTTTTTCTTGCTTGAACAATGTTTTGTCATGTCCTGTTTATGTGTCTATGTATATTTCAAAATTTGTGCATAAACTGACCTGTGAACCGACCACTGTTCTGATAGTTCAGTCATCTGTCTGTGAATGTCTTTGTTTGTGTGTATGTTTGAGTATGTATTAGGACAGTGTGCGCCTTATTATTTTATCATGGGTAATTTTAAGGCTTAAACGCATAGTTTTCATATGCATTTTAGATAACAGAATTAAGTAGAAGAAGGCTTGTTCTTTTTGGAAACTTCCCAAGTAGAAGTATTAAATAGCTATGACTCTTAACAATTATTATGTCACACCACTGTCAAATTCAAATGATTGTAACCATCCCAGTACAAATACACCCAACAAATCAATTTATTGTGGCATCCTTGAAAGTGATGACCATCTTTTTCTTCAGAAGCCTAAAGTCATGAGAAGACGTAAAGTGCTAAAAAGGTTAAAAACAAACATAAATAGTATTCTCATATAGACATAACACAGTTTCAACCAATTATTATGGCTATCATTGCAAATTTAGCTAATTACTTAAAAAAAATCTACATGTTGTATATTCTTAAAAACTATAAATTCTTTGAAAACAACCTCAAAAAGAGGAGTCCTTAAAATTAGTGACCATCAAACCTGGTTAAGACGAAGTGAGTATTACCGCAGGTTGTATTGGTAATTTGTTACAGCACATTTGCCTTTTGGAATTGAGATTATGACATTTCTAACACACTTATTGTCTCCTGTGCTCCACCAGCCGCCCAGATATTGCCCTCCTCTGGTTCCTCATCCCTTTCAAAGCTGCAAAGCACCTGGTGTGCGACCAGTACAGGTGGCTGACCATCAAGATTGTCACCGCTCTCCTGCTGCTGGCCATCCTGGCTCTTTTCCTGTACAACATGCCCGGCTACATGGTGAAAAAGATGCTGGGAGCCTGAGATACCTGCTGGATTTCACTGTTTCACTCACGCGAAATAAATCATGTTGTAAGTTGCCCCTGTTTTCTTAAAGAGAAGGCCAGATTTAAAAGACACCATCAACATGTAGAATCAGTATGGCCACAGTATGCAAAAAGGCTAGCTTATTCTCATAGTGACGTGTAATCGCTACGATTGATTACTCCATTAATGTAGTGGTGAAAATTTGTTATCATTTCACAGGGACTGTCAGTTTTTTCTTGCTTAAATTATTATTATTATGATTGTTGTTGTTGTGGTTGTTATGGTTGATGCTGTTGCAAAATAAGGCTGTGACCTTTGTGCTGTTTTATTGTGAGAACAACAGTTTGTCAACCGTGTGCACTGTTTGTCTAACCTTCGAATTTGTGAATAAAGTGACGACTACCAACGTTTCTAAATCTTAACACAACCCGTCTGCTCATCTGTTCACACACACCAACAGTAAAGCCCTCCATTGTTAGCTAGCAAAGTTACCGTTTACATCGAAAGTGAGTCTTTTAAAATGAACAAGCAATATTTAAAATGTTTTATTCTCAAGGAAACGTGGAAAAAACACTACGGCTTTTTTCCAAAATAGTTAAGAAAGGTGAGGAAGGCTGTAACTGACAAAGAAAAATTGATAAATAATCGATCAACAGTGTAGTCAAAATAAAGATGCACCTGAAAAGGTGGAGATCCATTATTCTACGTCACTACATCAACATTCACTGTCATTGGTTAATAATAATTTAAATCTACTTTCTTGCGGTGTGATTGGCTATCCACTGCAAAACTGGATGACGGAGTCCAATTCTCGCAAATGATTGGTTAAAAATCTAATTTTGGCTTCCTTGATTAACGGCCGCAGAATCGATCCACGGGAGAAGATGGCTGCCTCGCTCATTATATAAAGCTAAAAATATGAGCCGTGGCTGTGTTTATAACAGTATGTAGAGTTTTAAAGGACGTTTGGTTTAACTTAAAATTAAGATGGAAACTTTTTGCATCACTATCACTTGAACCGTGGCTGGTCACCTGACAGGTTGCCTTGGAAACCGGAGCTCCTTCAACAGTTGGCATGGCGTTGGTCGGAGTTTTCATTTTACCGAGAGAAGAGAGAGAGAAAGTCAAAGGTGTGTTTCCATGTTTTTTTCAAATATAAAGTTAAATAATTATTGGAGGATGCGGGCATCGATCCCGCTACCTCTCGCATGCTAAGCGAGCGCTCTACCATTTGAGCTAATCCCCCTGTGATGAAAGCATATAGCGATTTAAAATGAACCGTGGCAGAAGTTTTTACACAAAAATTGATTTGGAATAAATTTGAATTGTGAATTATACTCGATAATAGTCTAATAGTCAGCCAGTATTTCCACTGCCCCTCTCATATCGGCTCCCAGCATATAAATGATGATGTGCTGCCACCTGCTGGTCTTTGCTGTCGATGATCAGAATCAACTCTGCACCATTATTGAACTTTTCTCTTACTATTTACTTATTATGTCTTATAGTTTATGTTTATTTTCACCCTGTCGAGCTCTTGTCATTGTTGTTAAACTGTATGCACCACTGTCACTGTGTGTCGTAAAAACCGCAGTAAGACTCCTTGTATGGGTTCAAATACCTAATCAATAAACCTGTTTCTGATCACCAGTATTGGCCAGGTTAATGCCAAGTATAAGAACAGCTCAACAAGGAAAACATTAAACTAGTATGTACAAGTTTAAATATATATAATAGTGTGTATAATCAAAAAAGGGTGATTTGGAGGATGCGGGCATCGATCCCGCTACCTCTCGCATGCTAAGCGAGCGCTCTACCATTTGAGCTAATCCCCCACACTGTAAACACACTGAGCACCAGACGTATTATATTTAACGCTTCTGGAAATAATATAATAATAATAATAATAATAATAATAAGATCTTTATTGTATAGGTGTTGATATTAAACTGTTTTGTATAAGATTATTACGCTTTGAGCATAAAGAACTGGTGTTTTTCACGTTGCTACAGTTGGAGTTTATTAGCTTAATTAGCTGTCTGCACACCATTCACTTACTGCAAGTGACGTTACAGTGAAGGTTAAAAAACACAACACGCATGATTTGGAAGAGGCCAAAGTTAAAGTGACAACAGGTTCAATATTTGACTTTATTTGAACTTGAAAGTGGAAGTGTGGGAAGCGACCCCGACATCCAGTGTTAACAAGCTTACTAAAACAGGTGTTACACCCATAATCATACTCATTCTTTGTTTCTCTTATTTAAGATACTACTTTGTCACCCATAAGCATCCTCATTTAATCTCTTATAAAACATAAAAGTTTGTCTGTGTGGATCAGCTATCTCAGATAACTTAACAGAAACTAACTCCATAGTTTGTAGGGTTGATTTAGTGAAAGTTCATTCATTTCATTTAACTCACACACACTTGAATCACAAGTTCACGCTCACTCAAAATGAAACCACAACCCAGTTATTTCACAACTGTTTATTTATTCAAAACTCAAAAGATGAGTGTTCTGTAGATGTTTTACATGGTCGATGAATGCAAGTTCCAGAGCAGACGACAGCCAGTTTGCAAAGTAAAAATAGCCGGGGGAGGACGAGGAGACTTCCACGGTTTATCTGCTCGTGACGACCAGTTGGCCGGTCACACATCTCTTTTATTTTTCTTCCAGACTGCAACCCACACACGCTGGGCAACCCTTAGCATGACAAAAAAACAGGTAAAAGCTGTCATGTGAAAATGTGTCTGTATTAATTCAGTGTCAGGCTCCCTTTATATTTTAAAAGAACATTAGAACTGCTACAATCTATAACCATGTCGTCAGTTTGCGGGTGGCTCTCCACCTCCTAAATTTTAAACTTACAGGCGTGTCGGCCCAAAAGATACGACGGTAGTTAACCAGGATCGTGCGACATCGGACGAGATCTACCACACAAAATTACATACATATACAAAATATCACTCATTCACAGTCAATGAAACATTCTCATGCTCAGATATGTTGCTGATCAGTAATGAATAATCGCAGAGCAACTGATCATACGCCTCGAGTCATCGCACCACAGAATTTCCTTCAGCGTTTCTACATGCCATGAACCCACCATAACGGAAACCAAAAGGTTACGTTAACTGATATAAACACACATGGCCTCAGCTTTCACTTCATGTACAGTAGGTTTTGCACCACTTTTGCTACAGAAAGTTAATCTAAATGAAATATAAGTTAAATAAATAAGAAATTGTTATTTAAAAAGTCACTTCTGTTACAATTTTAGTAGCTCTGGGAGTGTCCTGATGGCACATCGGAGCAGCGTTGTTCTGTGCTCTAATAAGAAGCATCACAGCGCACCAAAGGCAAATAAATAACTCCATAAAGAGCAGAGACATTGTTCTCCATAGAAATCACAATGTCGGTAATATTTACAGACTCAAAATTCACTGTTTGCCATAACAACCTCCGTGCCAGGCTCGGCTCGATTTTTCTGCGTAACTCATGCTGAAATAACTGGGATGTGTCGCACATTACTGTTATTGTTACTGTGTAAGTGGAGGCAGGGAGGAGCAGCAAATGGTGATGCGGAGCAGTTGTGTAGCGCGTAGACGGCCAGAGGGCGGATGGAGGGGGGGAGGTTTACGAACAGATATACATATGACAAAGAAAGGAAAAGACGGACAGAGAGAGCAGGGATAATGGTGAGTATTTCTAGAGCGTGCAGAGAGAGTAGAAAACAAATGAGGGCAAAAAGGAAAGGGAAGATGGAGATGATGATGGCGGGAGGAGGGAAATGGAGGGCTCAGTATTCATCCTGGTCCAGGTGAGCTTGTTCATCAAGGTCATCGTCCTCCGGAGGCGCAAAGCCTTCCTGAAAAACAGAAAAAATATATGTATGTTATTGTTCAGTATGTTGTTCATGTTATTTTGTCCTGCTTTATTTTATTGTCATTTTGTTTTAAACCAAAGACATCCAAAGACATAAACAATGTCCTTTACATAGAAAGCCATCAAGGCTAGCCTTTGTTCCACTATCTCTCATTTGTTCTGGGAAAAAAAATTACATTAAATTAAAAATATTTTATGTCCTAGACAGTGTTTCTAGGGTCCACTGTCTGTATTATTATTATTATTATTATTATTATTATTATTATTATTGTATACTATTTGTTATATTATATTATTATATTTTCTATTTTTAGATACTTTATTCTATATTCTACTCAAAGAGCCTGTAAGTCAAGAATTTCATTGCAAGCAGCTGCTCCATGTAATTGTTGAACACATGACAAATAAAATCTTGAATTTTAAATTACTGCATGAAGACAGCAAGAAATCAGCCTGTTCGACCAGTGGAAGTCTCGGACGTGCATGATCTTATCCGCCACAGCTGGAAAACGTCTGTAGTGCATTTAATCTATGGGCCTAAAAAGCGCGAGGAGACCTGCAGAGGCTTTTTCAATGTACACACCCAGTGAGCATACACGTTGGATCCAGTTCTCCTTAATACACCTACGGCCCTGCTATTATTACTATACACACGTCTGAACGGGCCCCTTGACTCGCCCATGGACTCGCCTTGCCTGTCGAACATTTAACCAATGACTGTAAAGGACTTATGGGATATGATCTTTGTCAAAATGGTGCAGCCTGTATTTGTTGCTAACAGCGCTTGGTTACCTCTGTTGCGTAGAGAATGTCGATTATCTTGCTGAGGACAGGGTTGTTTTCACTCTCGTGTTCCTGGCAGATGAGCTCAATGTCCCGTAGTTTGCTGAAGTAGAAGTCTCTCTCCTTCTCTAGTCCGTCTACAGTCAACTTCAGCTCCATCAACTTCAGAAAGGAAAAAAACAAATATATGTAAATGTGGGTAAAAGAGGTAAAATCTTCTGATATTACTTGTTAGTAAGGCTCACAGTGGCACATTTCTAAAAACCAAAAATATTTTAAAACATTAATTTGTCACCCGAAATCAACCGCATTTAAAGCAATGGGCCTTTTTCATGGCAGATGTCTCGACTTGTCGTTGAAGGAAAGCAGATGTTACTAACATCAACGATTGTTCACAGTGAGCCATGACAGTTTGACAATGAGTCGGCATGCACAATAAAATGGACTTCAGCCATCAATAATTTTATTATATACACACGTGCTTTTCCTACAGGGACATGTCAAAATGCCTAATGTGAGAAAGGCCTATTAATGCAATAAATCAATTCCTTTCAGTAGATGTGAACTGGCAGAGAGTCCATTGACATGAGAGTGAAAGGAGGTCAGATAAATGACGTGGTTTAAGAGTATATAGCCCCCCCCCTCCTCCCCATACAACTCTACCTGTTGATTTAACTCCATGATCTCAGCGTCACTGCCCCCATTTCTTGACAAAGACGGATTCTTCCTCATGGCCGGAGTGTTGTGTTGGACCCGCTGTGGTGTTGGCATGTTTTTGGGAACTGTCGGAGATGTCCTCTGTGGTCCTGGAGTGGTCAGAGATGATCAGAGGTGGTTACTGTTTGATTCAGAGTGGACTTGCTGCATTTACGTTGGCTTTGTAGCAGTTGTGGCGATGGATATAGCACATTATAGAGAGCTGATGTTTCCAGCTGATAGCATAATGTTGTACCTTTTGAAATGCCAATTTTGTGAAAGGATTACAAAACGACTGATAGAATAGAAAAGAAATTTGGATAGCCAGATTTTAAAAAGCCAAATTCTAAATAAATAAAACTGACCAAATGTTTAAAAATGGCTGAATGTCACATTTACTTGAGTCAAAATCTTTAAGAAATAAAACTGTCCTGCCAAACCTCTATAAGTGCTTCAGCAGAAGTGTTTCAAATAAATTCAAAGCATGCCAACACGCATTATCATAATTTTTAAAAAAGAAATGCGGTCATTCTGCCCATTTTCGACCTGACTGCTTGTCAAAGCAGGCTTATGACACACTACAAGTCAAAATTAGACTGGATTGCCATGATTTCCAAGCACAAAGCTCCCACAGAAACATAGCAAGGCTGCTCAGGCTGACAGGTTACTCTTGTTAGTAAAATGAGACAAACCCTCCTGATCATCAGTCCAGCTTTCAGAGAGAGATGGAGCTGCAGCAGTGTTGCATCAGCCGCTCAATGCAGGACACTGGAGAAAATGGTTGCACTTGGATATTTCTGTAGGTCTCCTGGCGTCACTGATCGTGACCAATTGGAATTGGGGAAAGGAAAGTGCGACTGGAGTTGCATGTTGTGTATTTTCAGCCCTACTAATGCTGCATCCCACTCGCCACTGCGGTGATCCCTACAGTCCCACCAGTGACTCAGTCGTACCTACACAGTGTCATGTCGCTTGTGAATGCTGGGCAGTGAGATGGATCTAAGAAGACAGCAGTCATTCTGTGAATCGTGCTGCTCACACCACTTGCTTGCAGGGTGCCATCCAAAGCTCAGGAAGACCGTGCAGCAAAGGCAGAACTGTTTGGTTTACCTGGGTTTCTCTTTGGTCTGTGGATAAAGTGATCACCTGGGTTGGGGGCAGGGGCCACGTCCTGCCCCTGTCTGGCTAGTAAAGGGTCATACTCCTTCCCGTCGTAGTTGGCATCGAAGAACTTCTTGAACCACTGCACGAATTCAAAGTTGTCCTGGAACTTCCCTTTTACGAGCTTTTCTACAGGAATAATCTGGAGGATGGAAACAGGAAATGCTTGAACAGCTCCGTTTGATATAACAAGCGTCTTTTTAATGCTGCAGAGGAACAAAAGCAGGAAAATTTAAACAACATAAAAAATACAGTGGAATACATGATAATGCAATAAAAGCGACTGACTTTGTCAACACTCATCCTTTTAAAAGCTGCCTGAAGAACTTTAAAGTTGTGTATAAATTCGTGCTCCAGCTTGGCTTGAAATTTGACCTTCTTCAGAAGGATGCAACCTGGAAACAACATGTCCATGAACTGGCAATACGCCGCTCCTGGAAAAAAATAAAACAACTCAGAGACCCAGCACTTTGTTTTAGTTGTCTTGTTCCGATTTATTCACTGAACAGTATCTGATAAAACTTTTGCCTTACCTGAACATAGCTGTTCGATCTTCGTGTAGGTGAGATGCAAAGAATCGTTGACCCATGCCAGCATGTCATGTCGGCTGAGGTTGTCAATCGACACAGACGTGGCGTACACATTCACTGCCATCCCCTTACCCGAAACAAACGACAAGAAGAAGAGAGAAAATTCAGTCATTCAATTGGAAGTTTTGATGTCTAATCTCAAAAACATTCAGGTTGAAAGTTAAGTCATGTGCCAAAGATCAAGCAGCTATAACTAAATCACAATATTTCAAACAAATTACTTCATCTGTCTTTGATTGACCACCTGTATATTAACAGATAACCACTGATTGCTCTGATCATATAATCAATCTTTCCCGTACTTTACCCCTGAAGAATCCAGAACTGATATTCATTCAGGGCTGCAACTACCAGTTATTTTTTGATTAGTCTGACAGTTTTTTTTGGGGACAATTTTGTCAATAAAATGTCACAAAACAATGAAAAATATTGCCAATAGTCCAAAACCCAGAAGTAATCTATTTACTATCAAGTGTGACACAGAGAAACAGTAAATCCTCCATATTTTTACTTCAACATTGAAACACGTCATTGAAACACTTCATTGATCATCAGGAAGGCTGACAATTTAATTTGCTGCCAGACGATTGATTGGCTAATTGTTTCAAATCCAAGTCTTCATGGACCTACTTTATTGGACTCATTTCAACTATCCCATTTCTTCATGTAATTGTCCTGGATCTCTGCTGCAGGATGTAGTACAGCAGTGTTAGACCCTTCTATAATCTGAATAAAATGATTCAAATATCTATCAATATGTTGTCACTTCCATTTCTCCAACTTCACCTCATTTCAACTGTACTTTCTGCCCCCTTCCTCCTCGTGGCCTGAGGTTTTCAGAGCTGGTTTTTACTGTCCTCTCAGATTAGAGATCTTGGGCTGGGTCAGAAACCGTTGCAGCACTTGAGACTGGTGACACCGGCCTGAGGGCGCGCTTGATTTTTATTTATTTATTTATATATTTGACTGTAAACACATCCCCTGACAAGCATCTTTAGTTTCAGTTTTAATCTACAGATGTGTTGAGACCATAATCCCTCCTCACTCTAGATTAAACAGAAAAAAATCCTGCTGTTTGTGAGCAGCTTTACACATCTGGCAGCTCCAGCCCCTCTCACTGTGTGCTCACTTTGCCTGCCCTGCAAAAAGCGTCCCCCCCGGTGGTGTCATGTCAAAAAACAAAAACAAAAAGAAAGAGAAGACTAATGGGCCTGTGACACCTTGACACCCTCCCTGCAGTAAAAAAAAAACAACAACAAAACAGCAGCATGAGAGACACAAACGTGTGTGTAATGGTCATTCATAAGGTCAACCTCTGATGTGTGTGTGTGTGCAGCATGTCGCCACATTACACACAAATAACACCTGAATCCAGCTGCGGCCTTTTCTCTGCTGATAACACTGATAATGTTGTGAATGATGCACCTCCAGCAGCAGCAGCAGCCTCACACAGGGGGGGGGGGCTTTCCTAGCCTGCAATTACACGATTATAACTTGCACCTACATGAGCACCAATAAAACACAGAAACGTGCAGCCTCGGCTACATCGTCTTTCATGGGGGGGGCGTTTCTTAATAAATGTGGATTGCTGTATAGAGAAATGCGCACTAAAGCGGAGTCTATTCTCTAAAAAAAAAAAAAAAATCTGCAGGGCCTTCAGTGAAAGCTCCAATAATGACTGCAGCAAAATCCTGCACAGTGCAAAAAAAAACACCAGTCTAGCAAGTGCAAATGGGCGGAGATGGAGGGGGGGTGGTGGTGTATGGGGTTGACATTTCAAGCCCGAGAACAATAAGTGTGCCCCGTTTTTTTGTTTTTTTTTCTTGGTGGTCACAATAATAATAATGATAGAAAAAAAACCCTCCGCAACGCTGGAGCTGCTCTGCTAGCGGCCCCCTCTACAGGCCTCCCAGAATACCTCAGGACTGTCAGTGCACGGGAAATATCCTCCCTGCATGGGAATAAAACACCGCCCCCCCCCCCCCCACACTTTCCACCACCTCACCCACACACAACCCAGCCCTAAACACAGCAAGGAGGAATAACCGAGACAAAAGAGGAAGGTGTGTGTGTTTGTGTGTGTGTGTGTGTGTGTGGGTGGGGAAGAGAATCCTCTCAGGGTCGTGGTACTCACTGTGCTCCGGAGCCTGGTGTCGTTGTCGTGCTGCTGTTTCCGTCCGTCCGTCGGTGCCCGGTGTCCGCCGTCGCTCGCTCGGACTGTGCGCGGTGCGGTGCTCGGTAACGGGCCGCCCTGTCTGGGGCTGCAACAATCCGCCTCCCACCGCGCATGCGCCCGACTCCATGCTGCTAAAGGTTCATTATAAATAGGACTCCGGCCTGCTCCAGCCCAGACACATGATGTGGGGCTGCTTGGGTGTCTTTTTTTCTTTTCTCTCTCTCTTTTAGGGCCTGTTAATGAAACCACACTGTTAATGTTTTATCAGCTGCCGGAGAGGGGGATATCAGTAAAAAGTGCAAAGGCTGCAACTCACTATTATTTTCATTATCAGTTAATCTGATAAATATATTCCTGTAATTGGTGGAATTTTAAGTCTTAAATGCTCAAAATCCATCCGTTCATCACAATTTCTTAAAGCCAAAATGCTTTTTCCCAACAGTCCAAAACCCAAATATATTTACTTTACAATGACATGATGATGATACGATGATATAATACAGGAAAGAGCAGAAAACCCTTATAGAGGCTTATAGACTATAAAGTCTTCATAAGTCCTCGTTAAGTTAAAGCATAGAAGCAGTGTCAGCAAAATGTACTTAGTAAGTAAAAATGTTTAATCTGCTATGAAACGAAAAGGGGTTATGAGGAATAAAAAGAAAGTAGTGCTACACAAATTTGTAAAGGTTTTTATGTACCATATGTGTAGTATAGAAAGATTTGCCTCTGTGGCAACAGTTATTTACATAATTTCTATAACTGAGGCAGTATAGAAGTAATATCCCTTATTGGTAACACTGCTAGCAACTAACAAGACAGCCCCAACTTTGTGTCAGATATCACAAGCCAAAAAGGTTGAAACTATATATATAAACTAACTGTTAAATAAATGTGTTAAATGGAGAAAAAAGTACAATATTTCCCTCTGAAATGTAGTGAAGATTAAGTATAAAGTAGAAGCACTAAAGTACAGCACTAGTAATAAATGTACTTGGTTGATTTCCACCACGGGTCAGCAATCAGACACAGGATTCAGTTGGAGATTTCATTGTGGTTTATTTGCACTCAAATCATGTGATAAAAAGCTGCAAGACAAAATCAGGGATAAAAGGAATTCAATGTGACCACACATTGTTCAGCACCAGTGTACGTTTGGGAGGGGGGAAGACTTCAACAAAACTCACTGGAGCTTCTAAGGACCAAAAGTAAAATCTGTCCAAAAAAAACAAAAAACAAACTAAACAACAGGATAAAAATACTGTAGGACTTTTACTGTAGATGATCCTCTGAACATAGCTGGGTCTAAAACATGATCCAAAATCTTGTGTGCACCCCTGCTTACACTGCAGTGTTGACAAAAATACAACAAAATCAGTTACTAAGACAATTATTCACAAGACATATTCTGTAACTAAAAAAACAAGCAATAAAAATACAGTAGTAGTATCTACAGTAGTAGTATCAGTGCTTTTCTGTAGTCGCTAAACAAGCATGCTTTCCAGTTTAATGCTGAACTTTCAGTGACATACAGTACGAAGGCGTCTGATCCCCTGAAGTAATGGCATTAATCGACTAACACTGTCTATTAAACTCTGTGAACTCTAAAGAGGACCACCTTCTCTGTATGCTTCACAGTGGTGTGTTACATTGCAAGTGTGAGTCAGAGGAACATTTCAAATCCTGCCATTTCAGACCAGAACGCATCAAAGCAGTAAAAAGTGCCCACTTTCAAAGAAACGATCAACATGTCACGATCTGTGCCGGCAGTATGGGACGAGGTGTTAGTGGGTGTCTGTGTTCTCAGGTGAGAAAAAGGCAGTTTGGGTGAGACTTTTTGCTCTCTGTGGAAAATGGATACGATCACAAAGAATGTTGCGTAACATGATATCGATATCAGTGCTTATTACAGTAGTTGTAGTTGTAACTATGCTACCATGCACAGTACGCGCAGCATAGGTTCATTCACATTTGGTGGGGGTGGAACAGAAGTCTATTCTGCTATAAGGCTGTAAACATGATCTGAAATGCTAATCTGACAAGGATGAACTACTGAACGACGATTTGCATTCCAGAAATAATTCTAACGCGGTAGCAACAATGGAAAAAAAACAACACAAATAATGTAATATAAAAAAATAAATAAACAAACACAAGTAAATGGTCATCTAGCATTATGATATTTTTCATCAATTGGATAATTGCAACTAGATTTTTCAAAAGTGACATTTTAATGTCATGCCGACACCTTTTGTAATAATTTAATTTATTACATTTCACTCACCTTGGCTCGCATTAAAAAGACATTTGTGATATTTGTGACATTTAAATCATGTAAAAAGGCATCTAAAATAGTACATGATACAAGTGCAAAATCGTATTTTACAGTGAGGTAACACAATCGCATCATAAAAACCATGACTCACCTTCATTTTCCTAAAACTATTTGTCAGACATTTCCCCTAACATGAACCAACAGCCAAAGTAATTCGTTGGCAACTCATTTTCTATTTGCTGCTTATATTTGGTTAACATTTAAACAGAAATTTGGTAGCCATAACAACTCAGGAATAATTTTCCTTGATCCAAATCTCAATGTTATAACGACAATGTCATACAGTTGAACGTTCCTAAGTAACTGTGCTGAGTTCAAAATAAAAACATGACCCCACACACATTCTAAGCTTCCAGAAAGAAAAACAAGTCATCTTGTTCGGCCGCACGTTTCCCTCAAGTATCATTCTGCCGCTTTCTCGTATTGGCCATCTCACTGGTTACCAGATCCCGCTGGATCGCCCCCCAGGAGGAGCGAGGATCCTGGCCGAGGATCTCTTTGGAATGTTGTCATCGATCTGGGCACCTGGAGGGAGACGAGATCAGCGGTGAAAAACAAGGCCCTGCAATTCCCAACTAATATTTATGCACAGCCCAATCATATTTTCTTGTGGTTAAGCAATGCAGGAAGCAGTTTCTCTTCCATTTAAAATTAAGCTTAAACCATTTATAGTTACTGGCAAGAGTTTAGGTGTAAAGTACACATTTGCGTCATAAAATCTGGCCTTCCTGAGTGATGGTTAAACTCAAAAGACTGAGTCAACGTCCAAAGCAAAATGAATCTCCAGGCATCATCATGTTGTACAGATGACTCACTGATTTAAAACAGTACTGGGGGAGGTTTCCCTGGTGGCCTAAAGGTTAAGACGTTAGCATGAGTCTGTCCACAGACCTTTGTTGCACGTCATTCCCCATCTCTACGCCCTAATTTTCTGTCAATGTACTAGCTAACGTCTGAGTCTGAATATGTAGAAATGTGAAGAATATGGCTGAAAAGCAGGAGTAAGCTTTCTATAACTTGGTTTGTCAAAGCTTAAAATACTGCGTAAACAAGTTTAATCCTCAACGTTTCATCCTCCACAACTGATGCAGACAAACACTGGGCAACTGTCGACTGTATGAGGTCATCTCGAAACACCGTCTATCTACATTTTTTTAAGTGTGGCGCCCTCATCAGGCCAATTAGTGTATGATTAAAGATCGAAAATGCATGGGACAAAATACAGCATTTCTCCTATTTCCCAGTTACCAGTGTGTGAAAGACTACCTGAGTTTCCGTGTATAGAATGCAGTCTGAAAAAATACTCCCTCTTACACTCAAAGTAGCACTATGAGAAAGAAAAATAGACATTTTCACTGATGAGAATGAATCTGTTGATTGTTACCAGACAGGCTGAAGCTGGACTCGTGGAGGTCCCTCTGGCCCCCGTGCCGGGTGCAGGGGCGCGTCGGAGTGTCCAGGTCCAGAGCCCCAAAGTCCTTCTTTCCTGAGTTGGCCACCGCGACTACTTCGCCTGTGTAGGGCTCCCGTTCAACGGCTTTCACAGCCTGGCACTGGTGGGTCAACATGTCACACACACACACACACACACACACACATATATTATACATCAACAGTAGTAAAATCAGGTTTGTCAACATGTTGAACTATTTATTGGACAACAAGTGTTGTCTAGTGAAGGAACTAGTGAAGTAGAAGTATTAACAGCAGAATATCCTTAAGTAGGGGTACTGTTATATGTACTTCATTGAAAATTACTGAAGTAGAATTAAGATTACTTGTGTTGAAAACTTTCTTCATGAAAGACCAAGAGCAGCACTTTGGTCAACTACTCTCAGTGATATCAGCTCTGTTACATGTGGTCACACCGACATCTGGACCAGTAAGATTCATTATCAGCAATGGTGAGCTTTGTCAGAGGGTGGAGTCCGATGAAAACACAAACACAAGAAAGACTCTGTGGTGTCATGGTGGTGCATCTGACTCCAGATCAGGAGCTGCATGTTAAAATCATGTCAGGGTCAAAATGTCAGTTTGTTCATTAAAAGCAATGTGATCCCTTAAAAAGGACCAACGATGGGGAATATTGTACACAAAACTACGCAAACAAGACAATATAACAAAACAAGGACATACACAACCAAAAGACTGAAGGTGGAGGAAAAGAGAGAAAATAAGAAGGCAAGGAAAGAAAAGGAGGAAGGAATGAAATAAAAGAGATGAGGAAAGAAGATGTAAATAAGGAAACAAAAGAAGTATGCAAGGCAATGAAGGGAAGAAGGCAAAAAAAGGAAACAAGGTAAGAAAGAATGGTAAGAACAAAGGAAAGGAAGGAAACAAAAAAGAAAACAAGGAAAACAAGCAGGGAAACAAATCTGTAGAAGCTGTATATCTGCTACTCCTCAGCTGCTCCTCTTCCCAAAGTCCACTTGTGAGAGGGCAAAATGGCTGGGTTTAGAAATTATCTTAAAAACATCAAGTATGTAGAAAACCAGCAGTAGTAATGCTGATAGAAGTCAGAAGTCATAGAGGGAAAATGAGCAGTACAGTAGAAGTTGTAGTGGCAGTAGTAGTAGAGTTTAGTGTGTGTAAAATGAACCGTCTCGCCTAGAGCCTGTTTATTATTAATATAATCAGGAAAAATGAATATGAAATGAATAAAAGATTACACTCAAATTCAGAGTTTTATTTTTATAATATTTGATTAATGGCCTTTGTTATCACACGATCAATGGCTGTGTTACTCTCAATAATGGTGTCTTTCTCTACGTCCAAACTTAATGTGCATTTCAAGTCGGTTTTCAGATTGATCCACTCTGGGTTTTTAACAAACATGTTCTGTCTCGTACCTTTTCCCTCTGAACCATCTTCTTGTAAAGGTAGTCTGGGAAGAGGTTCTCAGAGGGCAAAACTTTCCAGAGCCCTCAGCGCACGTGAACATGCCGTTTTCATACATACACCAGACGGCCACGGCTGATGGTGACCAGGGGCACGCCGTGACAGCGGAGACCCTCATACAGGTTTATATCTCCACCCTGGACCTGGTTGTCAATCGAAATAGTCCGGAGCCTGCAGACAAAGAAAAAAGATGACCTGGTTACAGGTTTATATCTCCACCCTGGACAAAGACCTAATCAGCTTCAGAGAGGAGAGATAAAAGCAATCGAAATAGTCCTGCAGACAAAGAAAAAAGATGACCTGGTTAAATCAGACAAAGACCTAATCAGCTTCAGAGAGGAGAGATAAAAGCCAGAGTGAGACAAGCCGGTCGATGAATGGACGGATTGAGTTTCATACTTGGATCCCTCGGGGTCCCAGACCACCACATCAGCATCTGCTCCGGGGATGATCCTCCCTTTCCTCGGGTAGAGGTTGTAGATCTTGGCAGCGTTTGAGCTTGTGACTGCTACAAAGCGATTCTCATCCATCTTACCTCCAATCTGAGAATTTATAGCAAAGATGCAACTTAAAACATGTTTATAACCTTATGGATTAACTTAAAATCATACACAACATCTCCCTGAATCAGCCGATGTTGATGTTTTGTGTTGTACCTCCTGTGTTTTATTTTTTTAAAAATCAGATCAATATCCACCAAACCAAAACAGATGTCCTATTTGTAGAAAATCTCTGGCAGCCAGACAGACACAAAAGAGCTACGCATACCACTCCTTTCTCCCAGATGACGCTCATGCGATCCTGAATGCCGGGAAGCCCGTGGGGAATCTTTGTGAAGTCATCCTTGCCCATGGCTCTCTGTTTGGTGGTGAATGGACGGTGGTCGGAGCCCACAACATTCAGAGTGTCACTACCGCCAAACACAGTGAGAGGGTCACATTTATTACTGCTGCAAGGGAAGAAACCAGAAGCACTCACATCATATTACATTTAATGTGAGATTTGATAGGGTTTTCCTCACTTTCCCAGCAGGCTCATTAGGTAATTGGGAGTACTGGGGTCCAGGCGGAGAGGGGGCACGGTGACGTGGGCTGCAGCGTAGGCCCAGTCCTGATGATAGTACTGCATGCCGTTCAGCACCGCGTGGGCCGTGGTTGTTTCACCGTGGACCACCTTACCTGTAGTCAGACAGAACAACATGGATGCTCATTGGATCAAATGGTAGTGAAAATACTCTTGTAACAAACTCACTTTGAATCACCAGGAAGTTACTATTTCAAACGATTTACTGTTTTATAACATTTTAAATTTAACAGAGGAACTGGATTTCAGAACAGAAATATGAGGACTAGGATGGGATCATTAATTCAACACAGGCGCACAGGCGCAAAGTTTAGGCACTATTCTCCCTTAGTATTGAACTCCAAGAGGAGAAATAAAGAGAGGAAAAAACAATTTCATCTAGTATTTTTCACACTTGTCTTTCTGTAGTTAAACCAAAGTTTAAGTAATCTTTTCCATGAATTTTAAAGAGTTTGCAGTGTCTTTAAAAAAGTCTAGAAAAAGAGATCTAAAAAAAGATCTAAAGCCAGCATTAAGTAACAGTTTTGCTTTTTTTCTCTTCTTAGGAGCTAGAACTCACACACACAAAATACAGATAGAGAAATTGTAGAGTGATACTTAAATTCACACTACATCACATTTAGTTTCAAACTGTCTCCCAAAAAGGCAGTTTCATGGTCGACCAGTGCTGTTAATTAAGACGTTATAATGGCCACTGTAACAGAAAATAGGCCTTACCCTGCATCTTGGCTGTAGCCACTACATCTCCTGCAGCCATACTGGACACATTGACAAGATAGATCGGGCAGCGGGCCTGACGGACAACAAACACACAAGGTACAATATGTATTACATAAATGAAAAAACAACAACAACTGATTCAATCTTTTCCCCAGTATCTATTTCTTTATTTGTGCTGGAGAGATCTCACTCACCCTGTTGGCGATGGTGATTGCCCTGTGGGTCGCCTCCGCTTCCAACTGTAAAGAAAAAGACATGGGGAGTCATAGTAAGATACTAAAATAGAGTCTGAATTTATCTGAAAACAGAATGAATAATAATAATACTCTTAATAAAACTGGATATAATAAAATGTTATTTTATCTTGACAGACAGTATTTCAGGGGAAAGCAGGATAACCCTGACTGTCATACCTCTTCAGGCCTGCTGATTTCAATCCCTTCTGGGCCACTGATGCCCAGGTCCAATACCTCTTTTGCACCCTGGTAAGAGGTAACAGAATCCCATGAATTATATATATATGACAAATGAGTGCAAAATGCATTTGGAAAAAAAATCTGTCTGTTTAACATAACAGAATAAAAACCAATAAATTTACACGGAGAGACCATTAAAACAAGCATTTATAATCATTTAATTTGTGCACACGACAATAGAGATAAAGGCAAAAATATGAATAAGCAGGTAGTGAACCGCTTCCCCCTCACCTCAGCAACCAGTTCCCCATTTTCAGCGTGGACTCTTGCTATCGCGCCGATGTCCTTACAGTGCTGCAGAGCCTGGAAGAGCTCGCTGTCCCTCAGCATGAACATGTCCTTATAGGCCATGAACATCTGAAAGGAATTCACTCCTTTCTCTCTCACCAGAGACTCCATCTCAGCTCGCACCTGCAGGGAGAGAAAGTGTAAATGAGCTCCAGTATCTGAGTCGAGTATCCTTGTAAATAAAAGAATTCAGATCTGACAACAATTGGTGTACTGTTTTATTATTGAGGTTTATTTATGTTATTCTTGTGGATAAATAGAGTCTAAAATACCAGTTTTATATAATTATACAGTCAGAAATTTATCATAGAGAGAGAAAACATTTCTCTCTCAGCCTGAATTAACCACAATGTAACATAGCTGCACTGAATTTCATGTTTTAAGTATGTTTTTGCTTTGTGCTAGTCCAAAAAAGTCTCTTATTTGGATATAGCTCTCCACCTACACAAGTAAGGAGCTGAAAGAAACACGTACAAGTCTAATCCCCCGGAGGTTGCCAAAAAGCATTCTGGGAACTGTAGGAAGTCACCCCACCCCCGGCCCCTCTTCATGAAAATACATGATTCTGCGGAGATGGAGGCACAGTACCTTGGGTCCCCACCAACTAACTCCCACGTGCAGAGCGTAGTCACAGCAGGCTTTGGAGTCTGCCGAGCTGCGGCACTTCTCGTAGGCTTCCAGCAAAGACTCGTTCTTCTCTGGCAGAATGTGTCCGATCACCATTGTTGTGCCACCGGCTAGAGCGGCCTAGAAGAAACGCAAACAGAAGCACTCAAGTTTTAATTACTTTTTTGCAGTGTGTAAACCATCGTTCTGATTTTCTGATTTTTGAATCGCCATTAAAGACTAAACAAACTTAAGTGAAATGAGCCGACCTTTAATTGAATTTAAAACATGGACGTTAAAACTGAGGATATTGATTTAATAAGCCCATAAATACTGAAGGGATTTTAATCTACAAATCAACACAGCTCCTGCTCTAAGCATAAAAGTAAAAGCTTCAATTGCCATTAATGCTTATCTTTATGGTTATTTGCAGACGACTGCTGGGGGAAATATAAATCCTTCAGTCGTTAAAGCACCTCGTAATGTAATAATTTAAAGCAGCAACAACCGTTTCTTTTTTTTTTAATATTCCTCCAAAAAAACAGATGTAGATGTTTTAAACCCCAGCTAAACTAAATCTGAATAACCCCAACTAGTGAAGACAGAGTGTGTTTTGTGTACGGGTGCATGCTTCACTGAGCATCTGTCAGCTGACCCTAGAGAGTCGAGTGGTGTGTAGTGGGAGGGAAGACGAGGGGGGCGTGGGTCTGGGAACCATTGTCTCCAAGCACAATGGCGTGAGTGAAAAGGCTTTGCATCAGTCTTTGCAGCAGCCCCCTGGTATCCATGGAAACAGATACTGATCTGCATTTGTCTCTTGGACTTATTTGGGAGCACGGCGGCAGGGAGGGGCGAGGAGAGAGACGGGGAGAGAGAGGAGCGAGGAGGGAGAACAGTGGAGAACAGTGTCTGTCACCAGCGCCTACCGGCTACGGTTCGTCTCCCCAGTCACTAAAACAACTGAAGCATCAGCGGCCGTCATCTCTCAGCCTCCATCATCTCAAAGTGCAACAACGTGATGAGTCATCATGGTGCCCAGAGGCGGAGTGGGGTATCCCAGCCTAATCAGCAGCCATGATGACTCCATTCCACACTTATCAGCCTCGCCAACGGCAGAGTGCAAAATCATCTTTGTGTGAAACTGTACAACCTTATAAGACCTCCAGAAAAAAACACATAAAACTGCCAAGTAGGGCTGCAAATTAGAATTATTTTTGTTATCTATAAATCTGCTTGTTTATTTTATTAAATACGCAATAAATCATTTATTGAGCTGCAAATAAGAATTATTTTTGTTATCTATAAATCTGCTTGTTTATTTTATTAAATACGCAATAAATCATTTTGTGTGTAAAATGACTTATATTTATATTATATTTATATATATTATATTCAAATGCTTCTTGGCTGGTTTATGTGAATGGCTTTGTTCACGTTCATGATTACCACCTGCAATTTCAAAGCAGGATTGGTGACATTTGACTCTCTGAGGGACCGTCCAACAACCCATAGATCTGAGTCCAAGGCGACATCCTCAAATGTCTTGTTTTGTCCAACCAACAGTCCAAAACAAAAGGTATTTGGTTTACAATGATAGAAAAGTAAGAAAATCTTTACATTTGGAAAGCTCAACCCAGACACTTAAATGATTACTCAAGGATAAAAACACTGTTCCATTTATTCACTGATTAAGCAACTAATTTTTGGGGCTCTCTTCCTCAGAGACTGATGCTTTCTCTACGACCATCCTCAGTATGTAATGGCTGACAGTACTTCTCCTTAGTGTTCAAACTGTCACCATCATCTACCTAGTTTAAATAACTTGGTATTCTTATTTCAATGCTTTATGTTTATTATTGTTTTACTTTTGCAGTTTTATGTATGTACATTTATGTAAATTATGTCCTACTGTCATTTTTTCAGTTTACTTAGACAGTAAGAGAAGTTCTGCCTAAAATAACCAACATATTTGATGCCAAAATATTAAGAAAGCTGGCTTTTCTCATCAAAACGAAAGTAAAGAAGCATCACCGACATTTTGGCTAAAATTAGCATCAGTGGAAAGCTTTTATTGACCTCTACCCGAAAGAAAAAAAACAGCTTTGTGATCATGAGCAATATCAAAGTTGGGGTGATATCTAAAAGAGCTGAGATAAATTTAGCACAAACTGCACTCAGGATTTTGCTTCCCAGAATCTTTTTTCATGTTTTGAGTGAAAAATATGCTGTGTTACCTTGGTGCCGCTGTAGAAGTCGTCCGACGTGGTGGCGTTCATGAAGGTCTCCTCCAGGTGGACGCTGGTGTCGATACCCCCAGGGAGGACCAGTTTTCCCGAGGCGTCGATGACTTTGGCTCCCCCCGGGATCATCAGCTCCTTCCCCACCTGCTGGATAATGCCGTTCTCGATGTAGACGTCGGCGTCCTGGGTGCAGTCGTCGTTCACCACCTTGCCGCCCTTTATCAGGATCCGCACCATCGCTGAGCTGGAAGACATGGCTATAGCTCTGTAAGCAAGAGAGAGAGATGATTTACTCATGGGTTTTAAGCAATGTTTGTTAGGCAAAGTGAGCAGCTGACTGAATGTAAAACCAGTAAACTACAAAAAGCACAAAAAAGTTACAGCTGCAGCAACTTTTTGAATGCGAGAAACCTGAGAAAGAGAGCTTTTTCCAGTACCTCATCCTGACACAGTGTAGCAAGTCTTGCAGAGACAAGAATCAGTGCTGCTGCTCTGTGACCGGTCTGTCAGGCTGTGACTGACATCAGCTACCAGACTAAGTAGGCTGTGTCAGTCGCCGCCTGTGACCTGCCGTCCCAGTGGGCAGTGATGTGGTGGTAAATAGAAAGAGGCTGATTCCAGTTGTGGATCACAATAAGGGAGATGATGGTCAATGAGGCCATTATTTTTTAAAGGACTAACGGAGCATAAAGCTACTGACAGTGATGTTCACTCACTATGAAACCATGCAGAAAGATTCATAGACTGAAAAAAATATGAATTAAGTATGTTTCAGTGGGTTTTCTTTCACAACAAACATGCCATATAGCTTCACTTTTCTGATACAGTGCTTCCCAACCAGTGAGTCGGTCCATACAAGATATGCAAGATAAATCCAAAGGGTCACCAAATGATGGAGTAATGGAGTCTGGGGTCTCCTGACTGCTATAAAATAAAAGCCAAAATGCAAAAAAAAAATACTGTTTAAAACTTAACATTTTAAACATTTCTCTACTTTACTGTTGTCTTGCCAAATATTGCACTGTTTTACTCCTTCAGCATCTGAAATTATTTTGATGAAACAATCTGAAATGGCAACTGATGATGCTGGGCTGCTCACATCTCAAAGCCAAGCTCCCTGTGATGACATATACAGTGGGTCTGTTATACACTGATTCTTGTATTTTTTATCAACAAAGTAGGTTTAAATGAGTAAATTTAAAGTAAAGTAAATTTAAATTGAATGACTCTTGGACTACAAAAGTGGAACGATGCAGAATCCAGAATTTTAATCCTGGCAGTGCGAAGACTTGAATCAGCATCTAGATGATGGTGTGAAATCAAATTGGCTGAACTGCAGGGGGTGAATCATGAGCTCAGTATTTTTACAGTTCTGGCTGTTCATCCTGACCAGGACCACATAGGCTGCCCTACTTTACTGCGCTCCCCCTTCTCTGTCTTTAATTTATTCTAAAGAACACAACCACAGGCAAAATAACGCAGATCATCTCCTCATCAGTTCTTGGGTAAACTGGAGTATTATCTCTGATTATACCCCAATAACAAAGACACAAGAAGCCTCCTCCTCCCCTTCTCCACCTCTGTATGAACCGAGGTGATGTATTGTGTGTGACCGTGCCCGTCCTGCGTGCTCGCCTTGCTGTGCGTGCGTGTGTGCGTGCAGGGTGCGTACGTACGAGGGTGCGGCAACTTTACTGCATGGCACGGACTCCTTCACACATCCAGATCTGAGCGCTGATAGCGAGGGAGGACTGCTTTAATCTGAAATGTCGAGAGGCAGCATTTCTCTAAAAGCTGCAGGTTATAGTAAAGTTATTAATCCATCACAGGGCCTTAAAGCTCAGTGAGCACTGTGGAAGTTAACACCAGTTAGTCACTAATAAACAAGTGATGCTGCTTATTTCAAGACCTGCTGTTGTTTCAGTGGAGCAAATGTGAAATAAACACAAATCCGGTGCAGATTTAACACATGCAACATGCGATGCAGTGTAAACAGTCACCTTGGAGCACAATTATAAATCCGCAGGCCATCATACTGTGTTAGTTAGATATCTTTACATTTTAATCATCAATCTATCTACCGCATGCATTCACAGGTAGGCGAATAATGTGATTTTTACTGCTAAAGTGAAATGATGATACTTCCACTTGTGCGACTTGACACAAAGAAACCGGTCCCCTTCCGGTGTGATTCGGCTGCACAGCCTTCATTTACCGACCTAGAAATAAAACGCCTTCACAACTCCTCAGTCCGCCTGTAGTCCCTCCTCTCCTCCTCACAAACTATCTAACCCCTGCAGACTCACAGCCAGGCCGGGGTTGTGGATCTGCTTCAGGGTGTGCAGAGGATCTTGGGAGAGACACCCAGACGTGCAGCCGGGTGTGGAGTGGGGTGGGGTGGGGGGGAGCATGGGAACAAAGTCTGCAGGCTCCAGCAGATCACTCCACCCCTCCCCTCCACCCCCCCTTCCATGCAGACTGAGCCGCTGAGAAGAAGAATGGAGATGATGGTGAAGATGTGGAGAAACATACCTCCTCTCTGCTGCTGCTGCTGCTGCTGCTCGGCTCTCTGCTCACTTTCTGACAGGAACAACACGATCCGCGGAGGAGACACACACACACTCTCTTCCCTCTCTCTCTCTCTCTCTCTCTCTCTCTCACACACACACACATACACCAGATGGATGCCTGCTGCCTGCCTTCCTGGCCGGTCCGGGACCAGCAGCATCATCATCACCGTCAAGTCAGTAGAGGAGATGCAAGGGAGAGTTCCGGTTGCAGCTTTCAAAATAAAAACAAATCCAAGTTCTTTTTCTTTTTTTTGCAGTTTGAGGCAGTGTGACAGAACTTGTCTGATGATCAGGCTCAAATGTCGTTTTCATTCATTTCATGCACTCTGTGTGAGTCGCTGAACAAATCGCGAGCTGTGTGAGCGGAGATTCAGACGTCTGGGACCAGGCAGTAAGTAAACTTTATTCAAGAGACATGCATAAAGTTAAACATTGTTTTTCTGTGAAAGACACTTTCTCCCACCAGACACAGGGCACGAAATTGCCCCATATTTGTCCACTAAAATATTATTGGAATCATTAGATCATTAGGTCTTACCACTGGCTCAATTTATATCTTAATTTATATAATCTGTATAAGATATTGGTAGTATTAAAATCAGTTATTAATGTTAATCAGTTCATCGATACATCTGTAATAAAACTGTAGACAGTTATACAAATTGTTAATTGAATAACCATATTGACTATTAAAATGATATGTAATTATGTTAGATATATTTTGTGTTCATACATTTAATGTAACTCTGATTACGTAATATCTGAAGATATATGCAAATGTATGAAATGTATAATGACAATTTTTCACAGACATGTACTTTCAGCAATTACAAGACATTAATCTAAATAAATCAGATTGGCCAGATTCCATATTGTAAAATCAAACATATCCTTTTTTGTTGATGAGTTTAATTTACTTAAGTTTTATTAATATATCACAAAATCATAATAAAAGTAATCTTATGAGATTTTACATATAGAGCAGGTCTAGACCATACACTTTATAATATTATTAACAAAGACCCAACAACAAGAGAGAGATAATTGTATTGGCATCGCTGATAACCTTATAGGCATAGTGCAAGGGGGAGCCTCACTATAGATACGTTTGTCATGCTCTTATTTTGTAGGTAAATCTCCAGTCTTCCGGCTCTTCTCCCTCTCTGTGGTCAGCTTTGTGCGGCTCGCAGCATCCAGGCCGTGCGACGGTGCGATGCTCCAATCAGCAGCTCGGAGTGAAGGCTCGGTCACCTCAGCAACCAATGACTCTGGACCCTGGGCGTGTCCACTGTGAGGAGGATGTACCACTTATCAGAGGAAGAGGGTGGCATCGAGATAACAGAGTGAGGATGCATAATTGATTATTATAATGTATCATCATCACTTTTATCGTGGCTTTAATGGCGTACACGTCTCTGTGAGCTCTAATTGGGTATAATGATAGCACAGTCCTCCTCATGTATTATCTTACATGGCCTGAACAGTCATGAGTGAGGAAAAAAGAAACATAAAACAGATAAATAATAGATTTACGAGCTTATGGTATTAGTAGGGAAGGTAAGTGTGTGCCTCTAAACTCACTGCTTTGATTCATGTCTTAACGAAAGGCTGTTAAGTGGCACGATGCTCAGGCCTGAGCAGAGGGAAGCAGCAGGCCAACACCCTTATTCAAAGCTCTGAGGGTGGTGAAGACTCAGGTGTTAAGACACCCAGTGATGGATCCCCTGCTGGAGAGCACGATGGCAGGCTGGAGCTGAATATCAATGTCCACATCTCCCCTATCAGCACACTGATAAAATATTAGTGTTATAATGAGGCCGTGTATCAGTGGAAGCTCATTTCTGCCACTTGAGAGGAGTTTTTCATCATCAAGTGGACTTCTTCACATAATTCCCACTTTATTGTATCATAATTATGATGTCATTCCTCATAATTACAAGATTTCTCATAATTCTGACTTAGTTCCTCGTAAATGTGACAATTCATATGTGATACTGTCTTAGGATCACTTGAATAGAACAGACCCATCTTTCATTTAATTTCTTACTTTGACAAGTGGAAATATCACAGCAGGAAAAGCGAATTATACAGATGGATGCAAATTTCTGCACAAAGTGTAGTTTTTCTCTCAATTACAATACCTCATCATTTTGAGATCACATGACTGTCATATTTACTGTATGGGACAGTATACTAGCTATTCTCTTTCTACTATTATGAGAAAATAAGTTGTAATTAAGAGAAAATACCTAATGATATGTGTGCAATAGTAGAAAAAACACATGATATTAATAACATTAAGTATGGCTCTGTTATATTCAAGTGTCCCAGTAAAGCATTACTTTTATGTAAAACTAAATATGTAAACACCCTAAATCCTCCTTACATACTGAGTGTAAGCAGGTTTGTGTCATCTAATTAAGTATATGCAAAACACTCAGTATGCAGACTAAAAATATTAATGGTGATGAAACAAAAAACCCAGATACAAGACATTCTTGGGGAAAAACTGAGTTATATCTTTAAATTTTACTTGGCGGTGCCAGTTTGACTGACATCTCATGGCCAGATAGTGTATTGTTTCTTGTTAGTATAAAACTGAGTAGGTTTATTTCTTGTACACAAAAAAAAGAGTATACCATGAAAATTATTATATACAATTAGAATTTAGTATGGAACTAAGACAGGACAAGTTGGAGGCAGAAATCTTCCATTAACGGCCTAATTGTACAACTAAAGACCCTGAAAACATTTTTCTTTTTTTATCTCAACAAGCTTTTTTTTTTCTTCTGACCTTTGTCGGTCAAGTCAGATAATTAAAGGGTAATGATATCTGACCAACACAGTACGATAGGCTGTGGATTTATAATTGTGCTCCAAAGTGAATGTTTACACTGCATCTTTCCATTTCTGTCATTTTTTTTCTGAGCTCCTCTCACGTGACAAATAAGCTGGAAAAAAAGTGATGCCACATATTTCTTTACACCAATCAGAATTGACATTTTTTGTGTTGCAGAGCTAGTGAAATGAAATCTGAACAAACCGCACCCACGTAGTCCTGATGACACAGATTAACTGACTTTTTTACTTTGAACAGGCACATTTAATAATGAATATTTAACATTACAGCTAAATGCTCGAGATTGGAAACTACAGGCGCTTCAATGTAAATCCAAAAGGCAGAGTACATTTTTATTAAGGGAATTTAAAAAAGGGACAGCAGGTGGCAGATTTTTGCACAAAAACAATACATTTATTCAAGTGTTCTCCAGCACAAGTACATACGGAGCCTTTATCTTCTCTCTGGACACTAAACATAAGTATGGGGGAGTCAAAGTGGAGAATGACTGCTACATTTGCTGTACGAACTGGTCTTGAGGAAAAGTGTATAGGCCATAAACAGTTATGACAGAAAGAAAGTCACACAGAGTGTCAACAGTATCACCGAATATAGAATTATTGACCTGCCTTGAACAGTAAAAAATGAAATGTTGTTTCTGATTAAAAAAAAACAAAAAAAAACAATCAATTCAAAACAACATTTTGAAAACAGACATGGAGAATAGTACGGCATGGAATGTAGGATTAAGAAGCAATGCGTATTAAGCATACATTATGCTACAGTAAAAGTTATTACCGTTTTTTTTTTCTCACACGATTTTCCCACAGATAAGCACCAACTACAGCAATCTCTAGTCTAAAACAATATAGGAAACCTTTCATTATTTGTTATCCTTATTTTTTCAAGTACAAAGTTAAAATGCCTTTGTTAATATATTTATATGAGTGAAATAATAGTTCTTTTTTCATTACTACAAGGAACTTAAAAACAGTCATTGTCAAGACATGTTTATTTCTCCTCCAATCAAATATATTTTTCTTGATTAGATAAAATGTTTAGCACCATCGGAAACACCTACAATCCCTCTTTTAAAGTCTTACAAAAGGAAACAGAAGCGAGAAAAACAAAAACAAAACACCACCGTGTAGGGCTGTGCAGTGAAGTTGAGACCGTTCATCTTAAAGCTGTCCATAGGCCACTATTAAGATCACATGACATTAAAAATCTGGATTCACTTGACACAAACAAATCAGAACTATAAAGTCGACTTGGAGTCTCCCTACATCTAATGCTCAAAGCAAGTTTTGAATCAAATTTGTCACTTGATTTTTATTTTTATCCTAAGATTTTTCCTAATTTGATGATATATATTAGCAAAGAATTATATTTGTACATCTCATACGTAATAAAAAAAAAAAGATAAAAACAAATTGAAAACAGCAACTGGAAAACTCTATGTACAAAATGTACAAATGTGGGGGGTATTAAGTATTATAGGAGGAGGGGGGAATAACATCTGGTTAAATTATCACAAAGCACACAAAGAGCTCATACTGAGCCCAGCGTGCAAGGACAAAAATGATGGCAATAAGGTCACTTAAGAAATTAATTACATTAAGAAATTAAATTTCAAATTTTGAATCTTAAATATGATATAGATAAGCGATAACATCTGTTTTTATTACCCTCTTTACTCTTTGAGTGCTGACATCTCTGTCAAACACTGTGTCAGTTTTTTGTTTTGACAAACTGCAGCCTAAATCCTCCATATTTAGCTTAGAGGTTACAATCAAGAGAATTTATTTTGTGAATGTAATCCAAATTTGGATCAGCACTTAAATTTGTCAACATGACGACTACGGTTTATCAGGGAAATGGCAAACTGTCCTTCACAAGGGACAAAATATTACATAAAGCGCATGACATAGTACTTTAACTCTGCCTTACATTTTACAATCTTAATAGAAATAGACATTCTTTGAATCTGGGTAATAACATACTGTATCGCTGCTTTAAAACAGAGAACAATATGGATGATGGAGGAGGGGAAAGAAGTCTGGGGTTACAAATGTCAATCCATCTACTGTACAATGAGTCAAATAACATGGGTTTCACATATCAAAATCCATTCTTTCACTTCTATTGGCACAGCCCTACTGTATACAAAAAGTATTACACGAGGGTAGATCAGTTCACATCATAAAACGAAAAACAAAAAAAACAATTCACAAGAACCAATATCTTTTTTTAAAAAATATCAAGAAAAAAAAGAAAGTATACATATAAAAGTGCTTTATAATGTTGATAAAACAGCACAAAATTGCTATAAAAAGGTAGAAGAACTTTGTGAAGCCGCACCATATTGTTGAGGATTTGCACCTGACAGTTTTACAGTTTAGAGAGGTGGAAGTTGAGGAGTAGAGTTTACCCGGCCTGGCCAACCTTCCTCCCTCCAGCGACCACACTTGTTAACAGTTGTACAGTAATGTCATTGGTCAGGATGAAACTAGAAAAAAATAGTTTCACAGACGTTGATCTTAAGTTTTTTTTTTGTTTGTTTTTTTTTCTTTTGAATGACAGAAAACATCATTTCCCATGTGGCTAGCTTCACTTTCTGTTTGTGCAGATCCGGGCGGAGAGCCGGAGCGCAGCAAGGCTGAGAGATTAAATGAGCACCAGTATATAAACTGTATAAAAGCTGTAAAATGCAGAAGAGAGGATATACTCTATCTTGCAGTCTACTGTTTGTCACTCCTACGTTTCCTCTGAAGTGAACAAAACGGCACAGAAATGTTTTTTTTTTCATTGAGTGTAAAAACATCAAACACAAGTTTTTTCCAGCAACAGGTTAAAGAGCTCCGTATTGTCTAAAGTTGTAGTGCCACATGGGCTATGATGTTTCTCATCATCTTGGAGCACCATGGTATTGTAACCATATTACAGTAGTACCTTTATTACCTTCAGTTGTGTATAGAAACTGTAAACAAAGAGGTATATGTGATCTGGTGTTTTGGATTCTTAGAGACACAGCTCTCCTGACACTGAAGAAAATCGCCTTTCTCTTCACATCTCTGTGAGGCTCAGTAGCTGGAAGCATGGCTGCACTGCAGGTGGGAATCTCGCAGCCCCGACGTACAGTACGCTCACACAGCAGAAACATTTCACATATCTCAAAACCATTTCCCATCTTTCGCGGTCTTTCCCATCGCGTCACCGTCTCCTTTAAAATACATGTTAAGCATTTTTTTCCCCATCTCAGTGTCTTGAGAAGAAAGCATAGTCTCAAGTATAGCTTGCACAAACAAATCAACAATACTTGATAACACTGCTAAAAGGTAAAATGACATATCAAAATTAAATAGAATAAGAATTACAATTCAAATACAAGAAATAATGTGAAATCTACGTCAACGTTTCGCTTGCAAATTATACAAGAGTATAATCTGAGGATCAAGGCTCTTAATTCTAGTCACAACATACGGTTGTAGTTTCTAAATGGTTCAGAGTGAGTTTTCTTGCTGCTCAAACACAGGCAAAGTAATCTTTGAGTGGTGCAAACAGGTGGCGGATGACCGGGACGCTCCATGATCTGCCCAGGAGCCTCTGTCGTGCCAGTCGGCTCATGTTGGATACGTCCGTATAGTGGACTGGGAAGCCAAAGACCCTGATGGGGAAAGCAGCCAGACCACCAAACAGAAAACAACCAGGACAGACAGACAGACAAGAAGGGAGGGAGGGAGCAGGATAAGGGGAAGACACAGGAAGATCATTTTGAGATTTTGATCGCCAAAAAGAGCTGTGAAAGGTAGTTTGATGGATGATCTTTTTAAGGTTTGCATACCTCTCCATCTCAGTGCACCAGAGGATGTCCTCCTTCTCATTCATGTAGACAGGGAAGTGCTGGTCCTTGCCCTGCTTGATAGAGTTTGACCTGGTGGTGATGGTCCTCACTTTACCAAACTGAAAAAAAGGGAACAACATAAACATCAGTCCATGAGTCTGACTAGCTATGTTTTTAATCATCTTATGCATATCAAATCTGCCAAACCTGAGATTTTTTAATACAATATTATCTCTTTTATCTCATTCATTCCTGTGTGTGTAGTGAAAATCTCAACGCTGACTAATGGTCTTCCAAACTGTTGCCTCTTGCTGCCACTTGGAGACGCTGACATGCAAAGTTGCCATGTCATACGTCTTTTATTTTATCATTTTCTCTATTATTCAGCCATTATTTTCATTGCTTCATTTTCATTTATTTTAAAATGATACTTATGACTGTATAAAACTAGTTTAATTGGTTTTGAAAGTAAAAATTGACAGAAAACACAACTTCTCTTTTAATTGTACAGTAGGCTGCTCTGTCTAGGAAACCTCCACCAAATGAATGAACTACATATTACTGCATTCACTTCTGTTGTAATATATTTGTTGTATTATACATGTATGAATAAGTACCTTAGCTGTTCTGCCGTGTTCTAAGCAGTCCTGGAGGTCCAGCTTGTCGGAGCACATAGCACTCAAAGGCCTGAAAAGGAGAAAGGACAGGGGCCACAGTGTGTTTTTAGACTTGCTGTGTAAATTAACACTTTCCTAGCATTATGTTAAGTCTTTTCAAGCGTCCTCTAAAACAGATGAATGACTAAAAAATAATCATCCATCCATTGGCTATACCTTCTTATTAACACACAGATACAAACATTCAGAATCATGTTTACACCTATGAGCAATTTAGCCAGTTACCACAACTTATGTGTTTTTGGACTGTAGGAGGAAACCCACGCAGGCACACCCAGAATTGCTATTCTAAAGTGTTTGTTTCTCAGACTGAGTTCGGAGGATGCAGTCAGCACGGGAATTAATTACTTAATTCAGTTAAAATATAGTATCTTTAGTGGGTTTAACAGAAACTCTGTAAACAGCCTCCCTTGTTCATGGGGCTTTTCCGTTGTGTATGTCACAGGCTGCTGCTTCCCTCACCATTCACACACCAACCTGTTCATGCCAGGAAGGTTACCCCAGAAGTAGCGGGCGCGGTGGGCAGCAGACACTTCCTTGGCATCGATCATCACCGGGTTACACTGAGATAAAGCAAAGAAGAGGAGAAAAGACACCAGTCAGAAAGGACCCAAGGTAAGAGGCTTTTTTACATGTAGTGTGTTACAATACAGAGAAGTAGAGTTACCATTTAATAGCACAGATTTAGATAGTTTTGACTGACTAAAATCAATTTATAGGCAGGTAAAAAGCTTCAATATGTCTTCAAATCAGCTTCAAATAATTTTCCACAGAATCTCACAGTTTAAAAATGGTTTCAACATAGCACATCAAAACACATCAAGGGAGAGTCAGCGCTCCCTTCTCATGATGTATCTAAAGATGTATTAGTGCCACAAGGGGGCAATCATAATCCATCAGTCCTTTTGTCACTGTCATCACCACATGCTTCACTCTACGATGCAGTCTTAAGATTTAATTATCTGGTAGAAGGTAGGACTGGTTATGACCTGCAGCGTTAGATAAACTAGTTATTTAGCGGCTGACCTCTAAAAAGCGAGATATGTCCCTCTTATCGCTGACACCCATGGCCACCACGTTTTCAAAGAGCCAGAAGAAAGGCCGATCGTCGCCGTCCTTCGGCCGAGCCTCGTGGAGCAGCCTGTAAAACTCGAAGAACAGGCGCCCGGTGCCCTCTGTGGGTCAGAAACAGTTTGTTTCAGGTTAGCAGCTTGTTGGTATTACACATGATTTGACAACATCACAAAGCAGTGAACAGAAAACTCACCGTACAGACCTTTCCTCGCAGGATTGACTATAGAGAGGTCGTTGCATGGGCTTCCACCAATAACTAGGTCAAAAGGACCCCACTCCTGTATCTGTGCACAGATAAAATTCAGAGTCACAAACACAGAGATAAAGACGGTGCAGATACTGATATGTTAATCCAGCATTGCATTCCTCAAACCTTCTAGAGGATTGTGCAACAAATACTGAGAAAAGAACCAATTCATGTCTGCTGGCAGAGTCGGGTTGATGCTTTAAAATTGCCTTTATTCTATTCTAGTCACCAGTTTGTACCTTTAATGAGTTCATGCACTTAAATAATAAGGCCACGTGGCAACACTTTTTTATCGTTTCCTCTTGAAAACATTGAAAGTCAGTTGCCAGTTAATATGATGTCTATACACTGCACATCAGGCATTAAAGAGACTACAGTTGTGTTTGGGGGTGTTACAGAGCAAAAAAATCTTTTGTAATCTTATCCTCATCTACAGTTTTCTGAGTATTCAAAGTTGGATTAACCAAACTCTTATCTGCAGTAACTTGTTGTGAATTGCTCATTTCAGCCTGATGAGTGCCACCTGTTCACGAGGAGGTGTGTGTTTTTGAGATTTGAGCATTTGCATAATCTCATATGCTAAAACTGTCATGTAAAATGTACAATTGTACACTGCAGAGCTTCAATTCCTGCCATAAGAAATCAACTAAAACATGTATCATTCTCAGCAAAGTGGCATTACATAAAACAATTAAACGGAAATATTATTAGTAGAGCTGTCAATGGCGTGTCATGAGACAGAAATAAAGAGGGGATTGTTTCAAATGACATTCAATGCTATCTTTCTAAAGCAGAGCGGTCCATAACTAATATGAGAGGCGGTCATGTGACAGTCACGGATATATTCGATGGCATGATACTGGACAGAGACCTGCATAGAGAGGCAGCTGTTGGACAGAGAGAAACTTTCTAGCAACTCCTGAATTGATCTTGAAATGATTTCAGGTCATATGTGTGTTTTTCTCTGTCTGTGTAAAGTGAATATACATCCCAGCTCTCGCCTCCTCTCCTGCTCGGTCTAATTCTTTCTTTTTAACTCGCTTTTCTTCGTTGCTTTTCTTCTGTTTACTTATCTCTCCTGTAAACTCTTGTTTTCTCGTAGCTTGGTCACTCAGTTGTTGTTTATCCGCCGTTGCGTTCACTCAGAGTTAACTTGTGCGTGGTGAAGCAAAGCCCGCATGCAGGATACATCCATCGGATACAGATTGGTTGTTTTTGACCCGGGTGCGGTGGATTTTTGTCAAAAGAGCGGAAACATCAGCACATCTGTATGTATATCGGAGTCCCATTTAGTAATTAAGGATAATAAACATTTTTAACATTTAACTAATTCCTAATTTAGTTTTAACAACACTGGCGACTCAACCAGTCTCTGCTACAGTGGAGATTGTTGAGAGATTGTTGAGCTGATTATAAATATGATTTGGATCAGACCAAGCTGGACTGAGTCTTTTCTCGTCAGGGCTGTTTGGTGTTGGCAGTCAAGAGACGAGGGGTACAGTGTGTATATATTACAAAACAAATCTGCCTGAAAACATTGATCAAACTAGTGTAACGTACTGTGTGTGAGAAAGTAGCAACTAGTTTATCATCTACTGCAGGTTTAGGTCACTGAGGTTGAGCTCACTCTAATGGACTTCTCTCTCTTTTAGCTCTTTGTGTATTTCACAGTCTGCATTGCCTTCATTTCTCCATCCACCATTTCACCCAAATACAACATTTGTATTTGGAAGAGTTACTTTCCCTTCTTCTGTACAGTTTTCTGAATAAATTAGCTGTGAGAACTCTTTCTGATGAATGTGTTTCTGTTTTGGCGTGGGAACATGTGAGAATTCATGTTCTTGCAGGATATTTTTGTGCTTTCCTTGCAAAACTCTTTTATTTTCATAGTCAAGTATCCCTCAGTGTGTTGTCCCTGTTTACACGCTCATTTCTGACATTTGAGACTAAAAATCGGTGCATGTCAAAACAGTTGTGACAGGGATGTCTGATTTGAGCAGTAAGTTTGTAAGTTAGTAAGTAAGTTACTACTGCTGTACAAGTTAGCTACTCATATGAATGTGAAACATGCTATAAAAAACTAAAAAAAACAAAACAATCACACAACAAAGCAAAAAAAAAAAAGATTAAACTCACATGTTTGCGCGTGACGTTCCTCACATCGCCAACGTACATGATGCGACCCTGATGCCGGACAATCCCCACAGTGATGGAGTCTTCGCACACTTCAGAGGCTACGTAGCGATCCACTTGGATGCCAAGTTCTTTCAGCACCAGCAGCCCTGCACAGAATGGGGTCAAAGGTCAGACAGAACTGAGAAAATTAAGGACTGTAGCCCTCGAGCTGTCTCTGACTAAAAAAGTAATCCCACATTGAGTAAAACTGAAAACAGCCCCTCGAGTCCTCGTTAATACTCATACAGTGTCTGAAACGTGCTCAAAACTACATCACTCTCCCCTCATCAATATAAAGCTTTGATATCAGCCACCTATTGACTGATAAAGAATACAGTAATTTTACTATTGGAAACTCTCGGTCAAAAAATAAAAAAGGTAATTTGTTTTCATGTTTATTGTCCAATAAGAGCACATATCATGATATCAAAGTCAACTTAAAAGATGAAACATCATTATTTAATTCTACTATGAACAAAACGATTATGAAAATGTTGAGTTTAATAAAGAAACTGGTGGAGTAAATTGATACGAGCAGAACATTTCATATAGACTTTGAGTAGAAAAAGCGGCTCCGGTTCTTGTCTAACCTGTTGCTATGCCGTCAAATAGAGACAGGACACGAATAGGCTTCCTCTTCTCCACCATGACTGGGGGGTAAACCTTTGGTGCGTCCTGAAAAGCAACACCGAGAGTGGGGAGGGAGGGAGGGAGATAATGAGACGCACAGGAAAAAGACTCTTCATTCAGACAGGTGGTTAGCCTGAAGGTGCATTACTCACAAAATCTTGGTCATGATTATTTGCAAAGAAGTGCTGGAGGCGGCTGGGCCAGTCACTGCGACGCCCCAGCAGGCCGAAAACGCTCTTCTGACCACACATGTAGCAGTTCCAGGGGTCCTCTTTGATAGCTGCATGGGCCGCTCCTTGACCAACAAGGAGGTCGACGCATTCAACGCAGAAACACCTTAACACACGCCGAAGACATCAGTTAGTTAGTGATATATCTGATTAAACAACAGGCTCTTTAGGTGTTTAACAGAGCCAAGAACCGCCTGTCTGTGCAGATAACAGCTGTGTACTTTTTCCAAAAAAAAAAACAAAAAAACAATCCAGTCTGCAATTCTAGTCCAACAGACTTTTTGTCAAATTCAGCAAATATCTTCTCACAGTTTGCTAGCTATCCATTCTGTGCATGCCTTGAAAAATAATCCAATGTTCATACACAGCCCTGGCTCTGTAAATGAGAAACAAACAGTGTGGCTTGGCCTGAACCACACAACTCGTGCTTGTGTGTAGGACAACAGTTTGGACGACAGTGAGTTTGACTGCGGGATCATTTGTGTTTATTATAAATATTCGCTTCTCCATCTGTTTCTGGTGAGTGGAAGTTTCATAATTAGTTTGTCAAAATCAATAAATACTTACTGAATTCAGCTATTCACATGTCAGATTAATTAACTGGGCTCACTACAGAGGTACAATACCAAAATAAACAGATTTTTCTGTCATTTAATTGCAAGGAACTGATCGAAAGGAATATAAAATAACCACACCATGATGCTGTTTGTCAACAAGACAACAAGCATGCAAATGTTAAAATGCTTGTTTTCTGAATGAGGTTTGGATCGATCAGGGCTCTCCAGAGTCAGAGACCTTTAAATCATCCCTCGACGTCTCTCATTGCAGTCTGTGTGTGTTTTCATTTGTTTGAGGCACATCATTAAACACATCGGGGGATGCTGCATACTTTCCTTAATGTCAACCAATTAAAAGATCAAAAGCAAAAAGCAAGAACTTGGTCCTACTAATGCTTATCTGTATATCTTGTGTACATTATGAATTAAAATCTGAAAGCAATTCCCAACAAATGCACTTACTCCTTCTTGGTAACGTTTGCTAAAAACTACAGTTCATCAGCTTTAGGAAGTTATTAAGTCTTGTTTGATGCTGGCCACTGAGTGCCACAGAAAAGGAAGTGAAGTCGAAAATGATGATGAGAATTGGAAACTCATTGTTGGTTTCTGCCTTTTAATGGGATTTGCTGATGATTACAGAAACATAGTCAGATCCCCCGCATTGTCCTTTAAAGCAGGATTTATAATAAATGACATAATAAGTATCTTAATCAATCAGAGGTCAGAAGCAGGCCGCACAGTTGCTGTCTTCATCTATATATCTCCAAGGCCTAGTTTTAATGATTTTGATATAGGTTTGGGAGTTTGGAGAGGCAGTGAGTTATCATCAAAATGTCATCCAAATGTCAAATGCCATCATGTTAAAAACACAGAAAACCATTGTTTGGCGGCTGGTCCAACATGTGACTGACGAGGCCCAATCTGTTCTCACTGGTATTTTTCTAGACTTTAATGTTGTTGTCTGGCTGTGTGAGGATACTTGATTCGACTATTTCTTCATAATTAACAGTGGTCTATTCAACTGACACACAACCACACTTTATATAATATTTGTGATAAGTCGCTTCTCCACTGGACCTCCACGATGCCGCCTGACATCACTGCTATGAGATTTGTGACATCGCTACAAAGACTCTATTATGTGTTTGACGATGTATTTCAGGGAGACGATGTATTTATGTCCTACGGAGATTTATTTTGGTTCAGGGCAAACAAACCACGTGTGGGAAAATGGTTGAACATCTTGCCACAATGTGGTAAATATGTAAAAGGTCAAAAAATCTATTAAGTTTTACACAGAAATGACCATACTTTACATATAAATATCCTTCTAACAATAGTGGATAGAAATTTCCATTTTCTTTTGCCAATTTAATGGAAATTTGGTTGAAATTTGCATGACAATTGGAAACTTTACAGTTTGTTTAGATAACACAACACTGCCCACCACTATACAAACATATGGTGTTTTTTATATTATTATTTGTACAAAAAGACACTATGGTTTCTATTGCCACCTCCATCACACATCAGAAGCGAGTAGAAAACTCACCGACAGCAGTTGTTGTTTCCGCACATGAGCACCTCTCGTCCTCCGCAGCAGATCGTGCAGTACGACTGGTAACCATCGTCGTCATATTGATATGCACATTCTAGGAAGCAGTTCTGTGAAAAGGTGAAACAAATTAGAAGTGAGCAGTTTGACATATTTTAAAAAAACCTACCTAAAAACCTACGCGCTGCTTCAGATATGCTCAGGCTCAGTTTATTATTAACTTTGAAAGGAGCTGTGATCCTTTTACGACGCGCTAGTTCGGAGTTGAGTTCCAGACTTTTAATGACCTCTATCCCAGCTTACCTTACAGCTCTGGCACATTCCTCCAGCAAACAGCGGGTGCTCAAGACTAACATTCAGACTTCCACAGGAGATACAGATGTCTGTAGACAGAAGTGCAGTATGTCAGGATTTAACAGGCAGAGGTCAGAGAGGTGTGAACACTGCTGCTGCAACGTACCAAACTTCACACTTCAATTAAATTATTTGAACAGCTGTGATGCAGGTGTAGATCCGATGAGCTTAGCTGGCGTGTTTGCAGAGGACTCACAAGAGGGTCAGTAACGCAGGAAAAAAAATCACGGGCATGTTATTTCTTCATCTTTTTATCTTTTTTATTAACACAGACGCATACGTTTGTGCTGCTTTGCTTGTCAGCAACAAGAGTGAGTGTCAGGCGTCGAGGTGTTCATCCCCCGAGAGGCCCCTACAGGCTACAGCACACACGTCACTTACCCTCTATGTTGCGGCACTTTTGTCTCACTTCGTGAACAAGCCGTTCTGCAAATACAGCACATGACACAACTAATGAGAAATGTAGGTTAACGAAATTCACACTCGACAGTACATTTCTGTTTTTTTAGCTGCGAACTGTACTACATTTCTTTAATTTGACAAAACATATTTAGATTTTTAAACCTCTGTTGTACACCAAATCATAGGAAGGAGCCATTAATAAAAATAAAATGTTACAAAAGGAGACATTTTAGGTCTCCTAGATTCATATAATTCTCCATTTTAGGCATTAAATCTATCATTACCTGTGTTTCATTTAGGAAAAAGGGAGCATTATTACCCAATACAAGTAAAGGGGTACATTAATTACCTCAAGGGTGTATTTACAGTTTTTTTCCTGCCTCATTAAATCATACACCTCAGGGTCAACGGTGGATAAATAATCAGATGCTAATGGGACTCAGACTCAGAACTGGGAGTCTGAGCAGAGGAGGATAATTGGCTGATATACGAGAGGTGATGTCCTTATTCGTATTATTACACAGCAATAATTTATAAAGAGAGCTTCATACATAAAACATATTCATTCAAGATATTCTGAAGTGAGTAAACTTTATGTCTATGGCATCAAAGTTCAAGAGTTTAAGAATTTCAGGTTTCATTTTCATTTCATTTCATTGGTCAAACATAGAGAAATAAAGTAAAATACAAGTCAAACAACAGTTTTTAACACTAGCTTTTTTAACAGTGGGCTGAATCGATACTGCGGTCTGTTATGTTTTTGAATCAGGTACGAGACGTCCCACAGTAATATGATTAAAGCTTGTTTGGGTATAAACTAAAACAAACATCTATTCAGTCTCTGGAACTGCCCAAACCTTTTTGGCTTGTCACATCACTCACTTTCATCCTAAACCTTCCGCTCTAATGGACCTTTTGTCCACAGACTACTTCTCTGACCACTTACTCTGATGTACAACTCTGCTGAGTCCTCTCCACGGGGAAGAATATGGAGTTCATGACTCCCATTTAACCTAATAAATGAGGCACCTTACCCCGTGTCCTCTCATCAATGATGTCCTTGACCTTGGGTTTCTCTGCTGTGCTTTTGCGAGGCTTTTTGGCTGGAGGAGGCGTATAGGCTGCTGCTTCAGGCTCCACCCACATCTCAGGGTAAACCTCTTTGTATGGGTTACGCTCCTCTGGGGGTGCACAGCATATCAGACAATTAATATTCGGGCAACGTTATGAATTATTCAATGACACGCTTAATTCTGTGAGAAATATGGGCTTTAATATACATGGGAGGGTGCTTGGTAATGTAAAGTTAACAATTCGAAGGCCGTAATATTGACTTCCTCTTACCCTCTGGTGGCTCTAAGGCCTTGGGTCCAGTGGGCTGAAATCCTTTCATAGCCCAGTCAATCATTTGTTTGTTCAGCATTTCCACTGATTTTGAGGTTTCTGTCTCATCACTGTCGGGGCAGGCCATGAAGGCTTTGCCTGCCCGACTGCTAGCCGCCTGTGAACACAGAAAACATTCATGACTGAAGTTCAGTCTCAGTTTATCTGTGAGATGATCAACTACTGAGTCAGTGCGGTAAATGTCTTGACAGAAGAGTTCAGCTCAATACAATCCGAAAAATGCATCAAAATTCTTTATTCCTCATCTAAGCACTTATTTTAAAATAGTTTATTCTATCAGCATGTGCTAATAACACAAAATTTTCATATCATTTTTATGGTTTTATAGACACGCTATACCAAGACATAATAAAAATAATAATACAACATACAGCATACTGTTGTAAGAAATCCTCTGCAAAAAATGCAGAGAATTAAATAAGAAGAACTTCCAGTGCTGTAAAACCACAATTTGGTTGTTTTTTATTTCTGTTTGAGCACAGATAGAACAAAAAAGATACAGATTAAGCAGAGTAGCTTGTAGGAGCATTTTTGCTAAAGAGCAGTTTGCCCCTGCTTCCAGTCTTTATGCAAGGCTAAGCTAATTGTCTGTTGGCTCTGGCCTAATTTTTTGCATACAGATACGAGAGTGGAATCAATCTTGTCATCTAACTAATAAGTGCATTTGTCAAAATATTGAAGTATTAGGGGCAAAAACAACTGTACAGTGCTGTCAGACAAATGGCCTGTATAGGTTAAAACACTATATTAGCAACTATAACTATAACATCTGCTATAATAAAAGAACCAGTACAAATATAATGTTTGAGACATTGAGACCAGTTTAATAGGCAGGTTATACTCACCTGTAGCACTTCATAGATGGCTTTCTTGTACATGGGCTGCTTGTTGTAAGTTGGTTGGTGAAAGGCATTATTGAAGGAACTTAAAGGCAGGAGTTTTTCTACACAGACCTGTGAAATACACAGAAATTTCCACATGAAAAATTATGTTGTTGAGGCAAAAAGTGTCTGGATGGACACATTTCTATGTTTGTACTGGAAAAGAGCAATTAGTTGGGTAAATAAAACAAAAAAAAAAAAGCTCATTATAAAGTTTGTGGTTGACACTATAAACGGAAGGCTGTTTTGCTGGTGAAAAAAAAAAAAATCACCTGACAGCAATATTAATGTTGGCTCTCAATACTCACCACTGAGAATTTTCCATCTCCAAACCACATGACCCATCTGGTTCCCTCGGCAGCTCTGCTCCGTCCCGTCATCCACCAGGATACGATGCGGCCTGGCCACCACGAGAACCCTCGCAGCTTTCCCCAAACCAGCTCGCCGATGCCAAAACCGCGGCCATCCTGCAGCCAAAATAAAAGACAAATCATCCGCTCTGTATTAACTTCTGGGTATAATTGTGAAACCTTTTTAAACAATGTCTGTCTCAGTTTGGAGAAGTCAAGTCAGTTTTATTTATAGAGCCCGATATCACACATTACAAATATGCCTCAAGGGGCTTTACTATGTGTACACCCTCTGTTCTCAGACCTCGAATTGGGGAAGGAAGAACTGCTTTAACTGGGAAAAACATGGAAGAAACCTCAACAGGGGAGGGGTCTCTCCTCCAGGACAGACAGACATGCAACAGATCCCAAGTGTTTAAAACAGAAATGCTACTAAAGATATTTTTTTTATTATGTACTTCTTGATAATAAAGTTTTATTATTGTCAATAAAATGGCAGAAAACCATGAAAAGTAGTTTTATAAACAGTTGTATAAAGCCTGTAAAAAGTCTTGTACATTTACCCAAGTTAAAGCCCTCTTCATACATTCAGAACAAAAAAATCACACTGTATAATAGTATTATGTATATTTCGTAATTAGTTGAAGCTACAGGATATAATGGTCTTGCTGATTAAATTTAAAAACCTAGTATTAAACACACACACCACTATGTTTCTAATACTACAACATCACATCGTACTGAAATCTACTGTAGATCTTTTTATACAAATTGCGTTAAAATTAAATATAATGTATTTGGCCTCTTTACTTGGTTGGCCCGCCACGAGGCAGACGGTTGTAAAACACACAACAATAAATTCCCAAAAAGTCGACACGGATTAACCCTGGCCTTAAACTGAATCTGTTTTCCAATGGCGATCTCTGTTGTGAAATCGTGTTAAGTCTACGGCCGGACATTAATCAGTTCACAGTGATCTTACCTCATACTCAGGCTCAGTGTCTGCAGGCTTGGGGGACGTCTTGTCTCCACCTCCGATCGCGACGGGCTCCGGGGTCGTGGCCACGGTGGGGGAAGCTGGGTCAGTAGGCTGCTGCTGCTGCTGCTGAGGCGGTTGCTGATGCTGTTGTTGTTGTTGTTGTTGTTGCTGTGGCAGCGATGGCTGCGATTGCTGTTGATACTGAGGCTGTGTCTGAGTGTGCAACAGAGGCGGCGGCGGTTGCTGCTGCTGCTGCTTTGAAGGCGATGGGTGTTTGATTATTGAGACCTCCTCTTTCTGGGTCTCTATTTCATTCTCCTCATGATCCTTCATTGCGTTCATCGCTGACATCAGTTTGGCCTTTTTCTCTGCCTGAAACAAAGCCCAGTGACAGCGATGAGGACAGGCCTTTGCACATGATGTTTAAAGTTCAAGGAGCTTTTAATACCGGCTGGATACTTTTCTCGATAAAAACACATCTATCTACTAAAATACATTTTCGATCAAACAAAAAAAAGATAATTGCTAATACAACTTCTGTTCACATCTACATGTATGGCAACTTGGGAAAACTCCTCTCTCGCTAAGTAGGTTAAAAGAACCAATGTATCGATCAAATTTAATAGAAATTTGTTGTAGAAGGAATAGAAAAAATAGAGCCATAATGAAACAAAACCACAACAACCTCAGAAACTCCAAATGTAAGTCTTAATCTCAGCCATGATGCACAGCTACCACTGCTGGATGGCTCTTTTTGTAAAGAAGAGAAGAATGAAACGGACGACTTGGAGAGCATACTCAAAGACATGAATCAGTAAACAAGTCAAGAAGAAAGACAAGAAAAAAGGTTATAAACGGACCAAGCAATACGTGCAATCTTTGAGTACTCAACAGTGTTCAGGCACTATGGACACAATGTTGAACTCAAAAGTATTGAGGTTTGAGACACAGCTCCACAAGCACTTATTGGTTGAGATGGCTCCAACTGCTGAATGCTGACAGCTGGACATATGTTGACATGTATCAGGACGGACCGAGATGGAAGTATAGTACCGGTTTCTTGTCTGACTGGTGGTAAGGCAATGAACAATTTTGTAAAATGTCAGTTATTATTGATTGTTTTTTTTTTCACTTTTAAGGTGTTACTGTTAAAATGTTAGCCAACAGTTACCTATTAAAACATCTTGCAGACACAGAGCAGCAACATTCATTTGGGGTTTTGAAGCCTCCTAAAGAAAATCTCTTCAGCTGTGAAATGCTTCACTATGTTCCCCAACTAGTTGCTAAACTTGCCTGAAAAGATGCTGGTGAGAGCGGTGAAAGTGAACCAAAAACCAAAATAATGAGCTGAACGGTGATAAAAAGCAGGGGGAATATCAAGGATGGGCGATAATCCTCCGTGAGGTTGTCACTACCGGCAACACCTTTCACATTACACTGTCATCTCACCCAATGTTAAAGCAGCTCTATGGAACTTTTTCGTTTTGGGTTGATTTTGGCGGTCCCTGTGGTGAAACGTGGTAACGTTAGATTATGCGTTCCCTACACTTCACAGCCCACTGCAAGGACACTACTTTTCTGGGAGGAGGATGTGTGGCAGCTCCAAAAACTGATTTTCAGTTAGCATCTGAAGCAGCTCGAATTCAGTCAGAGCAAACCCAGACCAACCTTTTGATCTAATGTCGTGGAAAAATCTAGCCCAGTGCCAGGCATTTAAGACAAACTATTAGAAATGAATATAAATAGCCAATCTTCTTGCCGTTGGTCCCATTTGCTTATGTAGGTCATAAAGAGGCATCAGTATTAAATTGAGACTATTTCCCAGCCAGTTTAAAACTCCACAAAGCTGCTTTGATATATAGATATTGAGTGGCTTTAAGTAGAGACGAGTGCTATGTGGTACATACTTGGTACATATCACACCTGTAATCATAAAATTTATGTTTGCCGTGCAGCATTATCAAAAAAACTATCAATCAAATGCAGTGTAAATACAGGCTGAAAGCATTTATAGCCGTTTAGCTGCACACTATAAGTTGTGCACGTCGCAGTGTGAGTGCAGAACCTCGATTGTGAGGGCCTTTGTAAACATGGCTTTATCTCCGACTGTAAGGGCCATTCATCAGCGGCGCCATATACAGTAACTCTCTAGTGTCCGGAGCTGCGGCAGAGGGTTCACTGGGTTTGTGGTACCTGACACTGAACCGCTAGGTCGATCATAGAGGACGAGACGCAGCCGGGACTTAAGCCTCTCGCAGTAAATCCCCAACAGCTGCACTCATTCTGATGTCTCTCTCTCAAACACACACTACAGTAGGACGCGGCATGCACACACATGTTAACTTTCTTCTCCTCCCCTCGCTCTCTCTCTTTTTTTCCTTCAAAAACACGCACACACTTAGAGAAAATATATCCGCAGCCCCATATGTAAACACGTGTTAGTCATACTATAGGCTCCACGTGAGAGCGGTGCTGCACAGCTGTGCTTACTTTCCTCAAGTCTTTCTCAAGTTCTCAGGTCTCACACACACTGTAAATGTCCAGAGGTAGACTGGGTGTGTGGGAAGAGGAGGGGAGGACCAAAAAAAAAAAGGAAAGAAGGAGAGAGACTGAGAGAGAGTATAGCACAATCCTCCGTCCTCTCTCCCGGTGTGACTCGTAAACAATAGCGCCTTTAAGGGGAGGTGGTGCCTAGACGGCGTGGGGAGGGGTTTCGGCGCAGAAGAGTAGAAACATGTGCTCTTCAATCAAGAGGCTCTGCTGTGGTTTATAAATATCTGTACTGTAGTGCTGGATGGATGGTTCAAAGCCCTTGGCCATATGTGTTAGGCCTCTTGGCTCCAGCACGAGCACATTGGAGTTAGTGTTCGACAGCCTGCTTGGATGTGTGGTTCCAGATGGTAAACTGCAAAAACTAACAAATGTCAATTAAACTGCTAAATGCCTTACATGTATGAGGAGAAACAATCTGTGATCATATCGGAGAGTGAGGAGAGCAGTTGCTGGGAATAATAACTGCAAAAGCTGTGTAAGTGAAGCGCTTCATCTGTGGTAACCAGTAATCACAGGTATACTGGGAGATGTGTAAATGGCAATAAAGTGGCTGAGATACTCTTAGTGTGCTCATTTTGTTGTGCTCAGGGTCAGACTGTCTCCAGGGTTCCTTCTCCTCAGAGCCAATGAGAAAGTGACGCTGAAAATGCCAGTGGGGGGAGGAGAGAAAGTACAGTGGCTATAAGAACCAGATATTTGTCTGGACTTCTTCCCAGTTGTAAATGCCCCCCTTTTGGGGGCCTCACAGTGTGTGTGCAGCTCCACCAGCAAGACAGGCCCTCCGAGTCTAAAGGGGAAAATAGGAAAGGAGGTAGCAGAGACACAATGCGGTCTTTATCATTTACGCACGCCTGCCTGTCACTGACAGTTCAGAAATACCAGCACTTATATCTGCTGTCACGCCGCACTGAAGATAAATACCAAAAATGACGGCAGGCGTACTGTAGATGTAGAAACACAGGAGAGCAAATGTGTTTAAACAACCTAACTGTGAAAACAGCTACACTTTTTCCCCCCTTAGATAAACTATGTTATATGCGAATACAATGTAAAACCAAACATAAGTTACTGTACTATCAGTAATCGTGGATCTTGTTATGGACAAAGTGAAAACAGAAGCTCTGCGCGGCTCCGGCAGAGTGTAGAGACATGTTGGGTGCACAATAAGGGATAATCTGACTTAGAGGTCTGTGCAGCATGAGACCCTGAGGGCTCAAGGGGTGACAGAGTGCATTGGGAGGCAGAAAAAAGAGAAGAGCTATTGGTCTCTGGGGTGTGCAGATGATACTTCAGTATCTAATCTGGGCTGTGCTTGTTAACAAAAAGGTCGCGTTTACTGCGTAGGTTCAGTTATTTATAACACAACAACTGCCTATTATAAGGCTGTTAACTTTATGAGGAAAATCTCTAAGTCTCAAAGAGTCAAAAGTGCAGTTGTTAAGATGAAACGCACTGTGCATAAGCCCTGAAAACTCACACTTAGTACAGAGACAGAGAAAGCAGGATTCAAACAAATTAGGGTTTTTGAAAAAAGACATTCAAGTTGCAGTTCAGGTGCCGTCGAATCGCAATGAACAAGCATTGTGCACGCTTTGATTAAAGGTAAAATTTACATGAAATAAACTGTCACTGAACATTACCTCCTCACACAACGTGACAGCGAGCCTTTGAAGCAACACAAAAGAGTTTGACCTTTGAATGCAGCAGCCTCTCATGCGCAACAGGCAGGAGAGACGCAGCAGGGACTGTTTTGTGTAATTGTTTGATGGATAATGCAGTGAGATATGTCTTCACTGCACAGACCTGAGCTTATCTGCTGTGCAGGACTCTTTACAAACAATGAAAACTTCCTTAAGTCACGTCAGGTGTAGTTAACTCAAGATGCATCGGACCAAGAACACCGCAAGAGCCGATGCCAAACGTTGAAAAAAAAAAAAGCTAAATACAACAAAAATACAGACTGAAAACACACAAGTGGTAGGTTCTGTGCAGCAATGTGACTACTGCATTCATTAGCCTGATTTTAGCACAGATCCCTACAAAGGCTGTGTATTTCATGGCCTTGGGGGGAGGGGGGGTCACACCAAAATAGGCCATCTAGTACTCATTGTATTGCGTCCTTTGAAGAGATAATTAGGAATATTACAGAGTCAGCCATGAATACATAAACAGAATTCCCCATAAATCCACAAGTAGAGTTGTTAAAAAAGCTCCCTGAGGAGGCTGCTCCGCTCACTCCAAAGCTCTTTAAAACCTTTTTCAAGTAATCAAATTACTCCTCCTATAGTAAATCTATGTCCTGTGTCAAACAGAACAAAGTACACAATGATAGGAAGGAAAGGGACCAGCGGCCTACACAACAACTTCACCTTTTTCCCAGTTGAAAGTTATGCAAGGTTAAATCATGGCAGCTCTCAAAACACACAGCAACATTTTTTAAGGTAAATATATCTGAATTGAAAACAAAATCATGCTGCTCTGACATTTCTAGGCGCTTGCTATGAAACAGGAAATAGTTTCAGCACATATTCATCCCACGGGAAAAACTTTTTTCATGCAAGCAACTTTTTTTCCCCCCCCAAACACGGCTAAAGCAGGCTCTTCCTTTTTTTCCTTTTTTTTTTTTTTTTTAAAGAGACGGTTTCCCTTTAAGCCGTGCAGAGCAGATGGTTTACGACAACTCTCGTGGAAATACCTGAAGTCAGCATATTCCCCTCGCTGTAAGCAGGCTAATCAAACATGCACACTATCCCCCTGTTATCAAACAAACAATGCAGTGCACATACCCATACACACCAGCGCGCAACCCTCATAATCCAGTGTGGGGCTTGAGTTTTTTTCACCCCCACTCTCAGGGTAGGAGAGATCGCTTAAAAAAAGAAAGCATGAACATTTCTTTGTCTGGGAATTCAGGGTCAGGTGATTGCCGACAGGAATTCTGGTTGGCTAGAGAGGACTTGCAAAATGTTGGCAGGGAGCCAAGAGGCTGTCTTGCAAGCAGGGCTGGAAATTTGCTGCAAACCTCATCTTCAACCTCATATCCATAGCACAGAGTTCATTTCCATAGCTGGGGGAGGGGTCAGGAGAAGAATCGGGGAGGGAAACGGAGGGAGAGGGAGAGACGGATAAGTCCACTGTAACACAAGGCACATGAAAAAAAAAAGAAAGAGAGAGATCCTGAGAGATCCTGGAGAAAGTGCAAGACAGTAGTAACCCTTTCAGCCACCATGTCCTCTTCCTCGCTGCAGAAACATGCAGCCGCCAAAAAAAAAAAAAGGCTCCGTGTCCAGAGCAGAACCAAAAACTAAAAGGCTCTGCATCACGTTACTCCTCAGGAAAGCACTTTGATGCCAGAACAAATCAGTCTTTGTGCAAATCAGATCAAAGCTCACAATTTGCAAGATGAGAAAAAAAGGGGGAAAAGAACAGAATTTGCATCTTGCAAATCCCCTTAAATCTTAGCCTTGTAAGAGCGACTTGTTCAAGAAAATCTACCCCTGTTTGGAAAAACGTGCCTGCCTACTTGCCTCATATTTTACGACATTTCACTTGTGGGACCCCGGCATGTCCTGCTAATTTGGCAATATTTCTTCCCTGGAGACATTTTTATGGCCCCTCTCCGAGCAGAGGGGGGCGGGGAGGCAGAAGAAATGGAAGACCCCATGTTGATACTACGGAGACTCCTCGTTATGTAACAGACAAAGTTGCACTACACCACATTACTACCAGGAGTCATATTTAACATGACTAAGTAATGAGCGGTGGGCTTAACTTAATATTTATAAGATTTAACATCCTACTGCATCCGGAGCTTTCATTAAAGGTTCAAAAGGAAATCAGAGCTCCAACATGTGCTGAGAGGGAGCGCTGTGTGATCAATCTGAAAGCAGTTTGCTGATAAAGAAACCCACAGGATCCATAATTTAGAAGTGGTTTTAACCCTAACCTATGATCTTCATGAGGAGTTTGCTGAGTTGTCACAGATTTGTAGATGTTCAAATTTCAGTTTCTCTGAACACTTTAAGGACTTTTCCTCCGAATTCGGCTTAAAAGATGAGATGGAAAGTTTGTGCTTGACCTTGGAAACAATAGTTGACTAAATAATCTCACCAAACAGTCCATGTAGTAGCTGTTCTGGAGCTTGAGGAAGAGTGTGTCATTCACCTTAAAGCTGTAAAATAGCTGCTAAACAGAACTTGTGTTTGTTTTGTTTTTCCAAGGTCACGAATAAACTTTCAACTGTTTATTGTTGCTCTACGTTTATATGGAAAGTGTAATTTGAGCTATTTTCCATCAAAGAAATAATCAGAGCAAAATCTGTTGACAGGGAGCCTGTTCAGACTCATTTTGTATGCATTCCCCTTTGTCACTTGAAAAAGGTAAAAAGTACAGATAGATTACTCTGTAATGGGAACAACATATCTACTTTTTACCTCTCAATAATGAGAGACGTAGATTGTCAAATAAAATGACTGTCACTCTTATAACTTTTCAAAGCAGTGAAATCACAAAACACTGGGCAGAGTTTGGCATCTAATAAGATTTCAAAAGCCATGGATTTCATCAAGGTTTCTGGATTTCATCAACTCACCAATATCTGGAACAACACATGCCCACTAAAACAGCCATGTCTGTGGACTAACCAGATTAACAAGGACACTGTTTCTAGAAAGAGACATTGCTGTTAAGTTTTTCAAATGTAAAACTCTCAGAGGGTTAGAGGGAAAATATGTTTTTTGGTGATTTAGATGAACTGACCCTTTCAGAATCACTTCACCACAGCTTCGAGACACAAAAGAAGTCAGTGATGGAAATCTAAATTTATAGCAACGTTTTTGTCCAGCATGCATGAATCATGTCAAGGCATCAAACAGATGTGATCAATGCAGCTGCATGTGATTTCTGCTCCGCTAACACAATAGACGAGAACAAAGTCAGGAAACGAGGGAACTGACTGAGCCGACGGCCCTGGAAATCCACTGAAATAAATGGTACCTTCATGAGATATCAAATGACCCATCAAATACACTTGGCCGTGAACACACTACGAGCCCCCATCAACCCTGGCAGCTTTGGTCCACGCCTGTCGCTCGCCCTGTGCTCTATGGTGGCTGGGACAGAGCTGGGGTACTCACCTCCATCTTCCATTTGGCCAGCCACTCCTCTCTGGTCCGCTTGCTAATGTAATAAGGGTCACCAGCCTGGAAGGTTATTCTGGGCACGGGCCTCTGACGAAGGCTGATCTCCCAACCAACTCCCCTTCGCAGCCTGCCTCGACCTCCCTGTTTAAGGTGTTAAAAAAATAAATAAATAAAAATAAAAAAAAAATTAAAAAAAAAAGTTAGCTACTTATTTTCGATTTCTTCTTTTAGAGTGTCTTTCATAAGGAAGCGTCCAGATTTGTAGTAAATTTGTGCATCCAGTCTGTCACCAGAGCCTGTGAGACAGACTCTAGTTAACGAGTGAGTAATTGACGGGGTTGTCTAATTTCCAAAAAAGATGATGACTCACATGTTGGTGTGCCGTACGGTGCTATCTGCTCATGATTGGCCGGGCAGCCAGAAGTGATGCCACAGTGTCTAATCTCAACTCCCTGGCAACAGTCTTAAGGTCACCAGCACCAAGTGATTCAAGAAGCTCCCAAGTGTATTTGATATTTCAAATCTATACACATATTAGGTACCATTTCTTTCACAAGTCCAAAGGCAAGAGGTCTACTCAGTTTTTATGGACCTTGAAGATAGGCGACTATAAAAATCTTCTAGTAAAGGATGGTGCAGACAGTTTACTTTCAGTGCAAGCTTTAGTCGTTAATTTGTGGAAAAGTAGGTGGCAAGAAGCATAATGAAAAGGCTGACATTGAGAAATATACCCACTTTCTTGCCCAAAAGTTGTATCTCTCCGTTGAATATGCCACTACAGCCAGCAGGAATTAGCTTAGCTTAGCATAAAGACTGGAAGCAGAGGGAAAACAGTTAGCCTGGCTCTGTCCAAAGGTAATGAATTGCTCCTACCAGCACCTCTAAAGCTCACTATATATATCTTGTGTCTTTAATTTGTACAAAAACTCAGGCGTAGAAGCTGCAAATTTCTGGTCTTTGCCAAGAAGTAGTCAGGCACATAACCTCCCATAAAATGTCAAATGATCTACCAGACAGACAGAGAAAGGTGTCAATCTTCTCATCTGTCTCTAAACAAGAGCAAATAAGCACATTTCCCAAAAAGTCAAACTGCCCCTTTAAGGAGGCTATCTAACACAGACTATCTTTGGACAAAGCCAGGCTGTTTCCAGTCTTTATGCTAAGCTAACATGAAGACTATGCTAGGCTAACTGGCAGCTCTCAACTAACTCTCAGCAAGAAAACGTAAGAAAGTGCATTTCCCAAAATGTTGAACACCCAGCAACAGGCGTGCAAAACAAGTAATCCCCCTTTCATCAAGCATACAACCTGTTCTACAAAAAAGTAGCAAGAAAAAAAAAGAAGAAAAAATCTGTAATAACACAGAACAGGTTGATGTTTTTACAACATACCAGGTTATATATGGTGGAGTCAGGTTGAGAATTCAGTAATATTCAGTGTTTCTGTTACAAAAACTGTCCTTTTTAAAGTCAAGAAAAGCACTTTTGCTTTTGTTCACACTGCACCATAACCATCTATCACGCTGGCAAGCACAGGATTCACGGTTTGTGACATGAAAGGTAAATCACACTAAAAAGAGGAAGCTATAGTCCTGGCAACTGTGAAAGACACCTCAAGAGTTACGTCAGCCAGACAACAAAGACTCGGCAGAGCAGAAATCTTACCTCGGTCTTGACTGCATGACCCCCGTCCTCCTCCTTGTGCTCCACATCTAGAGAGAAGACAGCGACACAATGGGTGGCCTGAATCATTCATAGGAGAGTGGAAATTGACCACATCTGTTATCCTCGTATTGGCGTTAAACTTTAGTGGCCTTTGCATTCATCAATAAACCATGTGACACATTTATTAACCTAAATTGTTAAGCTTGCCCTCCACATCATCCCGCTGCATTTTTGATCAAATTAAAGTCAAATTAATAAAACCGTGAGGGAGATACCGGCTCCGGGAAGCTCCTTATGCGTGTTTAGACTTTAAAATCATCTGGGATGATCGGAGCTCGCGCACTCAGGTGTCATTTGAGTGTTTTCTGCAACCCAGAGGGTTTGGAGTGGCAGCCCAGGTTGTGATGAGCGTGGAGACGGGCCAGGTTTACTTTGGCAAATGTCACACTTCTGACCTTATATCCCCCCTTCATGAGACACACAGCTGGTTGCTATTAGCATGGCCCCTTCCACGCCACTGACACTGAGCCGTAAAGGCAACAACATACTTCTTCACTTGACTGTGGCTCCGGGGCCGTATATATAATCTCACTGCCAATCTCCAAAGCCCCGACAGGACCAAGACGTGAGTCTGTTCATGCTGCAGTTGACTTATGGAGAGCTGCAGAGGCTGGTATTTGTCTGTTATTTGGAACAGAAAATGGTGGCATGGCCAACACATACTGCTGTGCCATTACACCAGTCAAGATTTTGTGTTTTATAATGATAATGATGATAATGATAAATAAGTAATTTACTGAAGTTCTCCACTTAAGTGCAACTTAAGGTACTTGTGCCTTCTTGACCTTGGAAACAGCAGATGACAAAATAATCTCACTTCAAGGTCCATTTAGTAGCTGTTCTGGTCATACAATCTTCATCAGTACATGGAGTTTGGCCCTGGTGTTATGGAAATGTAGATGTTAAAATTTCCATTTTTGTGAAAGGGGTTTTTGTAAAGAGGTTTAAAATGATTAAAATGATTGAAGATTTTATCATACCATATTTATTACAGACCATATATTTCACAGCTATAGCTAAAGTTCATTTATATATAAAGTATATATAGTTCATTTGCACATTCTGGTTTTATGAACAAAAGAGGTACTTATTACCTCAGTTTATCTCAGGAAATTAAAAAATACAATCCAATTATTTTCAATAGTACATCAATTAGTCTATTAAATGTCAGAAAATAGTGAAAAATATCGATCACAAAATCCCAGTTTTGTCTGAGCAGGCAAATATCCAAAAATGTCCTAATACATCTGCAAAGAAATCTTCAACATACTCGTAGGTTTTTACTTCATTCAAGTTTGTCATGTGGGACTTTTACCTGTAATGGAGTATCTTTAAATAGCAGTATTGCTACTTTTACTTTTTCAAGAATAAGAGCTAAATACTTCTTCCAACACTGTCGTATTGTAAGGAGTTCCTTAGAAAGACAAATATTTTCTACAGGAAAGAAAATGTATGCAGAGGAAGTTGCAAAACCAAAGAACAGAGATGCAGCAGCGGTGTAAAGACTGTCAAAAATAGAACAGAAAATATCTGGTGAAACGTGCACTGAAACCGCAGTCTAATAAAAACATAATAAAAGCTCCAGTTGGGATTTCCCATTAACTTGGCAATGATTTAAGACCTGGAGGTCCACAACAATGAGGGCATGTTATTCATTGTTAAACTGCATTGTTTTCCTGTGTTCAGCAGAGCAGCGAGGGGTTAGCCAGGGAGCATGGACACCACCCAACTGAAACACCAGGACAGCAGTCAGGATTCATGATTCATGAAAACTTTTTCACCCGCGGCAGCAGCAGAAAAACAGATAACGAAGCCAAAATCAGCTTTATCACTGAACCCCAAACCCACGCCTCGGGTTTACTTTCACATTGTTTAATTTCAGTGTAAGCAAGTGTTTCTAGAAGTGCCCGGGCTCTGTGATGTGACACCGGCAGAGTATATACACGTCACTCAAGCATCTGTGCCCTAAATTAGCATGATGGCAAAGCCTGACTAAACACGGCTATCTGCTGAGTCCAAGCCCAAACACTATCATAACACTTGAGCCCTGAGAGGCTAAGGACAACTTTTGATGACATGTTTTCTGCACAGCCAACTCTAGCTTGTCAGTGAAGTGCCCTACAGACCTGTCCAAACAATAGTCCGCTCTCTTAGCAGCCTCTTCAAGTTGGTTCCATGTGTAGCTGAGCCCCCTGTTCCTCCTCCCCCCCGCCTTGCTCTAATTTTTTTTTTTCCATCCCTCTCTCCTATGGTCTGGTCTCCTCGTCCTCATCGGGAATAAGTGACTATATAACAAATCGGTGATGCAGTGCGGACTGCCAAGGTCATTGGGTTTGTGAGGGAAGCTGGCTAATGTTGCTCACAGAGAGTATACCTTGCCAGTTTGAGCGGGTTCCAGCTCTCGTATTGTTGGAGCTCAGTTCCACTCCAGCCGGAGCTCAAATCCTTCCTGTGCCCTCCAGATGGATAACAGAAACCCTGTTTAGCCGACTATCGATCCACCACACTGCCCCCCACCAAGGACTCTCTCTGAATAAATACTCCATCTCCTCAAACTTGTTTGGTAGAGTGATTAATATCTCTGTGTGTACATTTTAGTCGCATTTAAGGTAAATCAAAACGTCATGCAGGCGCAGCAGCATGTGGTGTTTTTTTTTTTCCACTTCCCTGAGATCACACAACAATTAAACTCTGCGCGGGACTGTGACCACTTTGCTGATGTAATCTGAATTAAAGGTCTGTGTGCCCCGCCACCCCCCCCTCTTTTTTTTTTCAGGATTGCACATGCCCACTCTTGCTGCTTTTTGCTCCAAAGTCGCCTGCTCCCACAATCCTTTGCACCAAGCCTGTTCACTAACCTGCAATCTGTACAGCGTGCCTTTTCCTTTCTTAACCTCCATATTATTTTGATGTGCCGGCTGAAAGTCTTGTGTTTTTTAAGTGTTTCACAGGCTTCAGATAAAACTCACAAACTGTTGCCAAACAGCAAATGTGTGTGTGTATGGCTTGCAAACTAGAAACTATCCACCCTGCACTGTGTTCACACATCACAACGTGACTGCAGTTGCTCGCCTGCAGCCTTCAAAGAAAAAAAAAAAAAAAAACGTCACTGACATCTGCTGCCGGTCTTGAGGGACCCGCGGACTCAAGGCAGACCTCTAATGTGACTTTTTGTACGCCTTTTTTTGTGGTTGTGGTTAACACCGCTTCTGCTGACTGCTTAGTTCCTCTTTCTCTTGATTCCAATCTATCTGATGTTTGTTACCTCTATTGCAAAAGTTCAAACAAAAAAACAGCTTCCTGTAAGCTAGAGGGGCTCTTACATGAAAGTTGTTCTAAGAATAAAACGTTTCCTGCAGGTAATGCAACTACAATTTCCAGAGTCAGTGAACATGTAAGCGTCAGTCATTCCATCTAACTACTCTATAATGGGGATTTATGAGATCAGCAGAGTTAGAGAGAATGTTTTGTTGAGTTATTTCTTTCTGATGTAGTCTTAGCAAGACTGAACGCACTAGTGTTATATCAATTTGATCAACCTACCTCCTTTCCACGTTTGAATTCTCACTCTAGACTATTGCTCACATGTACATATCAGACACATGTACCTTTCATGTTTCTCCTACACAGGGCTTATTAAAAGTGAATAAAAGTAGAGGACAGTGCAGGTGAATGAATGTAATTTTATGGGATTTCTTCTCTTTATGTGATACTTTTAAGAAGTTAATGCAACGACCTGAACTCTAATAATCATGTTGGCTGGAGGCTGTAGCCAATATTTACTCTAGGATATCAAAAGCTTACAGCCAAAATAGGCCAATACAGCTTTTAAACAGCTGTTTAATGTTGTACCTCCAATAAAGCTGTGGAGAGACTAGTCAAAATTGAAGAAACAATTGGTGAAATACCACTGAATCTAAACATGCCCGTTCCTACGCTTCAAGTTTGCGTTCGACCCCCTCTGGTAAGCATCAACAGGGTTATTCTCTTCACAACTCTATTAATGTGTTCACAGGCTGACTAATACTAATCCTCATGTGTGCCCTCACAAGTGCCCCGTTAACAGCTTTGGTGATCTGCTGCCTAAAAACATTTTCCAGTCACATTCTCTTGTTCGCACTGTGCAACGCAAGTGTTTTAATGCGCTTTAACAGTTCAGCTTATTTAAAGAGTGATTTTTACACAGATCACATGTAGGAGACTTGTCGTTGTTGAGGAACCCCAATGGCAGTTGTCAAAGAGCTTTTTTGAACATCTTTAACATTTATCATCACCATTGTAAATATGTGGAATTTAAATATTATATATTTGTCATGCCCTCTGTGTTCAAGGCTGTATCTCAATAAAGCCGAGCAGCACTGGACCCAAACCCAGATTAGGGAGCGGAGTTGCAGACCTGGTCCGGAAGGCCTTTTTTTTTGTCATTTACACCAAAAGCAAGCAGGGTTATCCCAGATTTCTGCTTTGAAGTGAAGTAACAGATCCTAGAAGCATGGATCAGGTGAATGCAGAGTGCGGACTCAGTTTGTAAAGAGCTCTGGGCACCACGCCATCCACCTGGCAGGGCCCCCGACAGGGAGGCGGCCACAACAGAGACCTGCCAGCTCCCAACAGAGGCTCGTTGCCAGGAGACGAGTCGCTCCTCCCCGGGCTTTATTTACTGCGCTCCTCATCAAGGTCATAGCCGGTGTCTCTGTGGCCGAGAGAGGAGCGAGAGAGACACGTGGCTGAGAGAGAGAGACAGGGAGAGAGAGATGGGACTAAAAAAAGCAGGCAGTGTGGGGGGGGAGCGGCTAAGTGATATTGTTAATCTCCATCTTGGACTAAAAACTACCTGTCAGCACCACTCTCTCTCTCCCAACAATGCCCCCCTGATTTATGTCATCTTTATACGCTAATGTTATCTACTGCTGCACTGTGGCTGGTGCACGTTGACTCCAATGCTATTGGAGTATATATTATATATTATATGCTATTTATTATGATAAAAATGTGTACAGGTTGCATCTAAGGTGTTTATTTTATGTAAAGTATTTCAACTAATTGTTACTCCATAAGCCATTTAAATGATCCCAATTATTTCAGGATAAAATCTGCATTAGAACAAATAATCTCACCTTTTTTGAATGGTATATTTTTCTAAGTATCAAAAGCTTTAAATGTTTTTAATCTTGTTGCCTTAGCAGCTACTGTACCCTTTTTCACAAAAAGCACATAATTAGGGCAATTAGAAATTCGATTACTCTTTTAGTCTATAAGAAAACCATGAAAAATGCATGTACATCCAGACCGACAATCCAAAAATCATAACTGCTCATTTTAATGTGACTTAAGACAAAGAAAAGCAGAAAATATTCACATGTAAGAGACTGAACCCAGAGGATGTTGCTTGAAAATGATGTAATTTATCAAAATGGTTGGAGATGACTAATCAGTTAATCAACTACACATAAATAATTACTACTATAATACTTTTGGGAATAACTTTGCACAGAACATGCACTTGTATGTTTGTGTCTTATTAAAGTCTTTAATCTTTTTTTCTCACATGTTTTTTTTTAATCTTAACAAATTGTAATCTATTCCTCGGAGTACACATATTGTGACTGCTGTTGTCACGTGGTGTTTTGATGTTTTGATGAACTGTCAGCTCACTTTCCTTTTCACTACATCATTTAAATAGGAACTCCTACTTCAGATTTCTTTTTTTCATTTTCGTTGCACATTAAAATGTCAACCGGTTATGCATATTGAAAGCATTGTGTGAGCCACATTAACTCATTCAGAAGAAGTGAAATAGAGCGTGCATAACATTCAGTATGATGTGTATACAGTAAGATGAATACCAACAGTATAAACATTATAATTGTGTCTGATTTACGCTGCGGCCCCAATATTTACTACTGTCTTTCCTTTAGAGGACTGTGCAGCAGCATGAATGCAACACTTGTAGACTCGGTGTTACTCATCCTGGCAGCGTCGGTGCCGTGCTCTGGGTGCTGAGCTGCACAGACCCACTCAGTCTGACATACATTTACAGTTCATTACTCAACATCTTGTACTGGTCATATGACTTTCCCTTTCAAAACACAGCCGAGCTGAACAAGCAGAAGCTCAAAAACAAACAAACAAAACAACTCACATTTCGTTGGGCGCTCCAGTTTCCGCCTCCCTCGTTTCTTGCGCGGCGGCATCAGGCTGTCGTCCTTGTCTTTCTCCGCGTCCTGCTCTCCCCGGCTGGGCAGGAATCCGTTCTCCTGAGACGGGCTCCGGCTCTGACCCTGGGAGCTGTCCTCGGCCCGGCAGGAGGAAGGGTCTCTGGGGATCCCGTTCTCTACTTCCCTCTTCTCCTGTTTGGGGAAACAGGCGTCGGACGTCCTGTCTCTGTGCCCACCCACGTCTCCATTGTGGACCGGTGCCATGGACGGTCTACCCACCCCGGTGTAGCTGTTACCCAAAGCGCCTTTGAGAGGTCCGCAGCTCTCAACCTGCAGGCGAGGGGAGGGGAGAGGAGGCTGAAATGTTAAGATCCTGGCAATCCATCAGCTTTAGAGATTATTATTGCCGCGGCTATATGTTTAGAGTTTGATGTTTTGAAGGTGTACAACAATGTTGTGCCTGTCAGCGGTTATGACATATCGCTGGATATACTGTAGCTGGCTGGCAATAAAGAAAACCATTCGCTAGTTACAACAAATCATCTGGCGCACTTTAAAAAAAGTCATCTCAGCGAGCAACAATAAAACAGCTGGCACTATCAGAGTTAGGACAAGCTCTGCAGCCTCTGTTGGCTAAATGGGCTATTTAAAAGAAAATGTGAATTAAAGCATTCATCCATCTCATATTAGGTAAGCTTAATTTCATCCCTTAAGCCTCCTCAGCTCTATCTGGACAGATTCAAACATGTAGCTCAACTTCTGCACTTATTAGTCAGTGAATTATGGCATTTCCCCATTCGGCTCTGTTAAACTGGAGTTGTAAACTTCAAAGCTGTGCCAGTAAATGTGCTGTGCAGCCATTAACTTGCAGGTGAGGAAGGGATTACACGAGAGTTCATCAGGTACACCGCTGAGCTTCCTGTAGCTGCGCATCCATCATTACAGCAGCATGGAAATATGTCAAGAATGTTAGCTGTTTGTCAACCAAGAAAGTCTTTCACTCCGTCCAGTTTGGAACGCCCCGTTCAACTATTTCATTCTGCGCAGAGGAGTAAACTCAAAGAGAGCTGACCCATCTGAAGCTGAGGTTCAAGTTACACTCGTTTCTTACACCTTGCTTTACCAACAAAACAAAAAAGCAGCACCATCTCGGAAGACCAAGAAAAGATTTGTTTCAACTCAACACTTTGAAGAACAGTGATAGTGTCTCTGCTCCCGCCTAAAAATAGCCATAAAAACACACTTTCTCAGACAATCCCATTACTGGGTCACTGGGAGCAGAAAGTGGAGCACGTCTTGCGAGATCAGATTGTCAACACTGATGAGAGCAGCGCCGAAGCTCTCATCTCCTGTAGATATAGATACAGCAGTTTGAATTTACGGCAGGCGACAGCAACACCTCCGTCTTTCAGCGGGCAATGTTTGGCAAACACAAGGTCCTGTGCTGGAAGCTGAGAGGTCAAATGTAATCTCATTCTTGCAGACTGAGGAGGGAAAACACAACGTAAAACTGGCTTTAATGTGACCCAGAGACCTATAAAACATCTGCGTAATGAATGCAACGCAAATTACGCGGAACAGAGATGCAAAATAAACTTCAGTGAAAGTCCTACTGTATCGTAAAACAAAGCTTCATCGAGCCAAAGTTGGTTTTGAAGCATTCCTCGCAGGCCGCAAACTCTAAATGACTTCATCATTGGAGTAACTGAGAACAAATTAACTGTAAATGTTGAACAGTTGCACTCAAAGAGCGGCGCTCTAGTAAATCTGTTTGACATGACGAATGAAAACAACAAATCCACAGCTCAGGCATTATTAATAATCAATTTCTCACTGAAAAAAGAGGCTGCGTGCACAAGCATGGGTAAAATGTTCACACACACACAAAGAATACGCTGCTGCTGCAAGAATTACGCAACGCATTAGTGACCCACTGAACTACATGTGGCCCCTGCCAAAGGTCACAGGTCACAGTTGGTAAAACGGACAGCTCAGACATGCAGATAGAGGTCAAAATACAACACCAACTACCGACTGCTGCAACGTTGCAACATATATACAAGTTTCACTAACAGTTAAAGCTGCACTAATCATTTTTTTATATTAACAATGGATCAAATGAGCACTATATAATGTGAGAGGCATCACTCGACAAACCCTCAGAAAATTATCATCCAACTCTGCACTCTTCCCTGCCGCTCATTGCTCAGGTATATGTATATATACATATATATGTATATATATATATATATATACACATATATATATATGTGTGTGTGTGTGTATATATGTGTATATATATATATATACATATATATATGTATATATATATGTATATATATATATATATATATATATATATACGTATATATATGTATATATGTATGTATATAAATGTATATATGTATGTATATATGTATATATATATGTATGTGTATATGTGTATATATATGTATATATATGTATATATATGTATATATATATATATCATATATATATATACATCTATATGTGTATATATATATACATATATATATACATATATATACACATATATATACACATATATATATATATACACATATATATATATATATACGTATATATATATATATACATATATACATATATATATAAAAATTTGTAATTTACAGAATTTTAAATACAGAAAATTTTCAGGTTGCTATAGTACAGTATGTGATGAAATTACATGGGATGACTCACATATTACAACAGAAAAGTCAATGCACTGAAAAACAAAGGCATCAATGCTTGTTTTATCTACATATATTTAGACATGTTCATTTATTGATCAGTAAGTTCTCAAACAAATCATCAATTAATTTGTAATCTTACAGATGAAATATCGTGATCGGGATAAAAGCAGCTAGTTTGTCTTCAATCACATTGTAGTTTTCACTCTTACTAGCCTTAAGATAACTCTGCATTGAACCAAATCAACTGTAAATGTTCTATAATGAATTCAGTGCAGATTCAGAGTGGAATCACGTAACCGGCTAAACACTTTTTAACCTGTTTAAGACTAACTGAAGGCACTGAGCGTTACAGCCTTGACCCATGATAGTAAAGGGCAGAAAGGTCTGTTAATATGTACATAAAACCCTGTGAACTGAGGTGTGTGGATAAATACTTTACTTTTCATGGCATTCCTTAACACTCCCACAATATGTTCAATGAGGACCTAATCTGACCATGTTCATGTCTGTGTGCTTCATGGGAAAACTCTCAAGGCTTGCGATATAACACACTTTAGAGGTTTACCTTCTGTTTTTACCTGATGTTTAATGATGAACTCCTCTAATGCATGCCAGAGTATCTTTAAAAATCATATCAATGACCAGTACACAGCTTATTCAGTCTGCAGATTGGTAAATTTTTTGAGTGACTCTCTCATTAGGAGAGAAGAATAACAAGAATGAAACACCTATTTGACTGGGGCGTCTGGCGCATCAGGTCAATCCCCCACAGCTGTGAAAACACTCACTAATGTGTCCTGGTTCTGAGTATAGCTTCTCTTCATCTGCTATTGGTAGTAACACTCAGCTGCTTTAAATCTACCCCGACACAAACCCTCCAGCGTATCCCGACTTACCATAAATATCTGCAAATATTTTTGTCATCTTTTTTATTTTTCAGTTTGTTGAATCATACTGATCTTAAGCAGAGGTTCATGCAAATGTCTCAGGGAAAAAAATACCCAGATACACGTTGGCCCAAGAGTCATTATTAAATCAGGGCTTTTAACTACAAAACACAGCGCATAAGATTACAAATAGAGAGGGATAGAGACTGTGTGATGTTTATACATGAGTATAAAGTAGTTTTCACGAACCTGAATGCTGATACATGTTACCTTATGTCGATATTCAATATTTTTCAATTTGTTCAGATTCATAACAACCAAACAAAACCAATTCACATTTTTCAGAAATTTGCAGTGTTTCACTGAAACATTTTACTATTTCAAGTCTCTGAAGCTGCATTTAGACCACCTGCTGTCAAAGAGAGAGTGAGGGGCATGACAATCATCAAAACTGAGCTGCTATTGTACACTTTTGGCCAGTTTCCCCTCAAAGGAGTTTTCTCTATTGTACTTGTTTTAAAGAGGAATAAAAAGGGAGATGAGATCAAACCCTGCATACTAACTCACCTCCATACACTTAGTCTGTCGCTGTACAAGTGTCTAATTGTCAGTTTTGAAAAGTAAAAATCATTTTTAAACGCAGCCCCCAAAATTACAGGTTAACAGTCTGTCAGGCACTTTGTTTAAAGGACACTAAGGGCATCTTCAAACTAAAGTGCTTATTGGATGGTTGAGCAGTTTCTGAAACTCCACAGTTTAAGGGTGCCCAATCCCAACATCAACGCCCATTTTATGCAGTGACCGGCCAACTGTGCAGAGGTGAGAAAGTAAACAAGGTTTGAAACTCTCACTCACAAAGTCTCTTCTCTTTTATTCCTCACACCACCGTTTCCGTCGCTTTTCATGCATTAATACGATAAATGACTTCGCGCAGAGAACATGCGCATTCATCCACAAATTTAAAGTGATTAATTGCATGTTGTCCTTGTCCTTGACAGTGGGATTAATATCTGTGCATGTGTGGGGGAGTGTGGACGTTCAGAACAGCTGCCTCAAGGTGTGATGTGATTTTCACCATTGCTGCCTTTTATTTATTCTCTGACTGGAATCAAACTATAGATGGTGCAGATATGTGACACACACTCAGCTAATTCTTATCGAGTCTAAACCCCAGTCTCTCAGACCCATTTAGAGCCAGTATGGTACACTGAAACTCTTCATAGGCTAAAGAAATTCTTTAAAGGTTAGAATTTCCTTAAAAGGGTGCTTACACACTCTGCTTACTCAATAGCAATTATTCCAAGAGTCAAAGAAAATCCTTATGGAACAAGGACATATGCATGGATGGGTTCGGTTGTAAAATTTGTCAACACTCACTGGAAACTGCTTGCGCTTTCTTCCGGGCTTGCCAACTTTATAAGAGGCACTACTTTTAGCCGACCTCTCGTCTGTCATCAGGTCCATATCCAGTATTGTGCTTTCACCCTGTCAGCAACGACAAAAAAAACATAATGCACACCATGATTTGGACTCAGCATCACATAACAATAGGAATAACAGTGCCTTTATCTTTCAAATTAACAACGGATGCACACTAAGCGTCGCATCTTTCCAGGTTATGAAAGCTTTGTGCACACAGTAAGCGAAGTGGCGGTTTCACTTCAGCCGAAGATGCAGCAGGGGTGATACTACTAGATCTGCAGGACACACACACACAACTGCACCTCACTGAAACACTTGAACATTTAGGGGGGGGAGGACTGCAGCGGGTCCCTGAGTGTCTTTGGCTGAGTGGACAATGAGACAGATAGAAACTGAATGGCACGTTCCTTTGAACTAGGCTGAAGTGAAAGCCCCACGAACGCAGCGCTGACCTTCCACAGACAATCCCCTCTTGACACCGTTACAAAGACGTCGACCGGCACCCGCCCCCCACCCCCACCCACCCGCTGCAATTTCCCTTTGATTAATAAAACTGTCTACCCCCATGAACAAAGCCCCATGTCCGCCACCACCAAGTACCCCTGGGGTTGATGGGAGAAAAGATGATCCTAATGTAGATGCTTTGAGTTTCAATATTGACTGAATAGGACCACCAGCACCAGGTCTGAATGCAAATGAGACTGTAAGGCCATCCCTGACAGCTGCAAATGGGGTGGGGGGGTTGGAGGGCCGGGTCCTTATTAAATTCCTTCAGGATTGAATGTGAGATTCCCCCGAAGATAAATGAGCTCTCCGCACCGTAAGGCATTCTGCAACCCTCTGTTGACTTGTTGTCAAGTACTTTTATTTTAATCTCTGGCGTAGGATGATGTGTGAGATTATCACTGTAAGATACAGCAATTTAATTTATCCAATAAGAAACTAGAGTGACAACACTGTGCTGTCGCATCCTCTTCCCATCTTCAAAACATCACCTCAAAACTATCTGGAAACAAGTCAAAATTGCAAATAAAAACTATATTTGAAACTTTTCACTACATTTTAACATGATACAAAAAGACTGTGCTATTCAGGCAATGGAGCAAATAATGGAATATTTTAGGTATGTACAGTAGATTCACTCCTAAAGACTTTACTCTGGATCTCGAAAGCAGCAGTAGTAGCTGTTTTAGAGCCTTCAATCATGTGATCTTTGTAAGCTGATGGAGTTTTGTTGTCATGGAATCGCAAATATTTATTTTTTCCCTTTTTTTCTGAGCAATTTAAGGAGTTATCTTGTTCATGTGAGATTAAAACCCCTTTGCAAACACCATCTCGTGAGCAGATGGGAAAGATTGTGTGATATGGTCGAAAGCTAGAAAATCACATCTAAATAGGTTTTTCTCTACTGCTGTTTCCGAAGTGAAAGTGAACTTTGAGCGTCATATTTTAAGCCAACGCGGATGAGAAGTTCTTAAATTTGAACTGTCTACAATTCCAACTCTGACTTTGACCTTGTGGTGAAGAAAAAGGTTTTGGGGGAGCCGTGGTAGTTGAGGGGTCTACCAACAGGCCCATGAAGCTGTGACATCTTGGTGTCACACTGAAATCTGTGAATTATAAGATTCTGCAATGTGAGAGTGTCAACAATAAAAAAAAATATTGATGTGTCAACCAAATGTTGAAGTAGTGTTTCTAAATTTTATGAGGTTAACATCTGTAACTGCTATCTAATCTAACATCTGTCTAACATATCTAAACACTTCAGCATTTGGGAGAGAAGACTGGAAGGAAGAAGGTCCTCGTTTGCGATGTTATGTCATGTGCAAAAGGTTAAATTCATGTCTGACAAATGTTTCACCACCGAAACGGCACTTTGGTCTCTCATATGTCCATGTATGCATCACACAATAAATAACATAACTAACTAACTAGAGACTTTATGTTTTTGGTAAAGCAATGAACACAGTGTTTGAGATGGCAAAAACCTCCCGGCCTTTTCTCTGCTCTGTTTTTCCATCAACTGTCCAGTAAAGGCAAAAATGCCGTAACAACATCCTTAAAAAACTGGTCGCGTGCACGCACAGATTCCAGCAGACTCTGCTTGTTAAATAATTTAAAAGATGAAGGATGTTAATAAACACAGGCAGGAATCTCAAAGGTCAGGCCACGTTACATCCTGAGAGTGTTTGCAGCGAAAATGGAATATATCCATCAACCATTAGTGTCCCAGGGTGATCAACTGATTTGCATAAAAAGACAGATGTGACCAGAGTAACCGATGCTGTGATTAATGGGCACAGGGTTATAATTGATAAATATCGCTCAAAAATCTGGAGAAATCATCACAGAATATTCATAGATGGCTTTCAGGATAAACAAGCCTTTAAAAGCTTGTTTTAAATGTAGATGTGGATGCCGTTGTGAGAGAATGTGTTTTGCATTATGCTGCCCCGTTCATTGTGCGATCACTAATAGAGAGCCTGGTGCTTCGGTTGTTCCTTACAGGGCGGCAGAATTTGCATAGATAATGGCACGTTTTGAGTGCAGCCTGGTGTGCAGCCTCATTTGGGAACCACTTACATGGATGACACAATTCAGCGGCGCCTGCAGGAACAGCCCACACTGCACCGTTCATCCAATTCCCAACCCGAGCGCTCGGGCACACTGAATGAAAACAGCACGCCATTTTCACACACAGCTTCACTCTAATATTTTCTGGGAAAAAAAAACACAACATATAAATATGATTTGTTGTTGCCTGGAGTGAACCCTACTACATTGTCAATATTGCTGCACTATTTCCGTCTGGGTAGCCGGTTATTTAAGGCAATGTCTGTTGCCAGGCAACAAGACTAAGGGCAGTACTGTGTAATGGGAACGTGGAGGAAGAGGACAGACCCCCCCCCCCCAGTAAGAGTGCTGTAGAGCCATTCCAGCTCCAGCTCAACCTACCAGCCAACGCCCACGTCACCAACCACCATTACAACAGCAAATGTCACATAATACGGCTGCATCTCGCGGCAGCCTCCTCGGTGATGCTGCCGCCGCTGCTGCCTCTGTGCAGCGTCAGTGATGCTGCAGCTACGCACACACTGTGATAATGAGTGTCTGCATCATTAGAGGTGACATGGCACTCCACTTTTCTCATGTTACTGTCCATTCATGTCTCTGATAAACAGACGGAATCGATGTGACTAAGTCTACTCCGGTAATTCTTTAGGCCGTGGAGATCAATGCGGCATTAGCTTGACCGATTGATTAACTCCATTCATAAAATTGGGAGCGGTTTTAATCGGTTTTGACCTGAAGTGACTGTCCTGTCCGTGTTCCTCTTGTTTCAGAGCTCCATCAGCGCAACGTCAAAGTGATAACACTGACAATCTGTACCAGAGACACACACATTCATGCATGCACATGCACACACTTGTACTCTTTACGGTTATTTTTAGGAAAACACTAAAAGGCACGCTGTGCTGCATCATTTCTGGATGAACCCAGTAATCTCCTTTTAAATCAGATCTGACTTTGAGGCCTTTCAGAAAGACTGCATTTTGCAGCGTTGGAGAGTTGAGCCCAAAAATTAATCTGCAGCTCAGCTCGAGTCGCTCAAAAGGCCAAAACTTGACCCAGAGAACTCTTTAAACGCCCTAGAAATCCCGAGCCGCTCACCGACACGCCGAGTTTTGGAGGAGCCTAAAGGCCTGACGTGAGATGTGAGATCCCTGAGGCGTGCTTTCACATTCGACTCTTACCATTCTGCTTCCAGGTGAGCCGGCATAGTCTGAGCTTTTGAATGCAGTGGCGTTGGCGTTGGTAACAGCGTTGGACGGCATCGTGCGGGGGGGTGTTGTGGGCGACGTCTGACAGTGAGGGCAATGGATGCGGATGGAGATGGGGTGAAATTAAACTCAAAGGAAGAAAACAAAAAAAAAATGAGAGATGATCCTCCTTCTCTTCGCTCTCCTTCCTCTTCACTCTCCTGGGGAAATAAGACAGAAAAAAGCGACCTGCTGGTTAGACACACTTCATTTTGGCATCTGTGATGCTCTCATCCAGAGGTGGAGACACACTTTGTGCACATTTCCTCCAGTCAGATTGGTTAAACTTGATTTTCTGTCATAAAGGAGGCTCTTTTCTCTCTCCTTTTCTGCACGTCACGTATAGGAACCTCACAGGCCTCTATAGGATACTGTATGGCTGCTCTCCCCTATAGGGCCACATTTTTACACCACATGGATGTGCGAGTGTACAGTAGCTGATGTTAAATGGCTGCTGGTGTGCGCGCAGTGACCTGAATCAGCCTGCAAAACACATCCAGGACGATTATACTGTTTGATTCATGAATTTTCTCTTCTTTTGAAGGATTAACATTTCATTTCTCACTTCCTGTGTCTGGGTTAAAGTTACTCCAGCAGTCAGCCATGTGCACACAGCACTGTTTGCACTCGTGGAAAATGTGCACAGAAAAAAGCCCACACATCTTTCTATCCATATTACATGTGTTTAATTTCCTCCAATGGGGTTTAAGTCAAGATTGATGACAGCCGGATGGGAGTTATTTAAAAGGGTCTAACGAAGCTGCAGGAATCTTTCCTCCTGGAAATAAATAAATAAGAAATTGTAGCCAACAATTCAACCGTGTCATCTTGCAAAAAAAAAAAAAAAAAAAATTAAGTTAAAAAAAAAAATAATATATATATATATATATATATATATATATATATATATATATATATTTTACAGGGCCACACCGTTTAATGTCACTGCCTCCCCCCAATGCACATCAAACCACAGCCAGGCCTGCCATCCAGCCCCCCCTGCATTGATCATCCAGCCATGCATTAAAATCTGCAAAGTTTTCAGACGTCTTTCCAGCAGGGGGGAGTCTGCAATAAGAGCCAAGGTGGGAAGGGGGGTTGATGGTTGTGGATCTTTTTTTCTTTTCTTTTCTTTTTTTTTCAACAGGCCACGGCCACTCAAGTCTGAGTCCCCGTTAGATGTGATTTTAATGAGGCCGGTGCTGTGGCCGGTCCCGGTTCTTTCAGGGGCTGCAAGATAATTCGGTCAAGTTCAAGTGCACACACGCATACACACATATGCACACACACCGCGATGTCCAATCAGCACATCTGCAAAAAAAAGGCATGCAACCCCCCTTCACTCTAAAAAAAAATCGCTATTTCCCCATTTCCATCGCGCCTTCCGCTCTCGGGGCTTCTTTCACGGTCTTTTTGTTCCCCTTCCTGCGCGGTGAGCAGCGCCGGGTTAACCCGATTGAAACGCGTGAATCGCCGCAGTTTGTTCGTTACCCGATTCTCTGCCCAGGTCCCAGGCCTGACCCTCCTTTTTGTGTCTCTCGCTTGCTCCCGGAGCCTCCTTCCTCTTCTCTCCCCGTCCTCCTCCTCCCCGGCCGGCCAGCTCTCCTCCAGATGAGCCGCTCTCACTGCAGGGGCCTGCGCAGCGCCCGGCCCGGCCGCGGGGTCCTAAAGCCCGCCGGTTACGAGGTAGAGAGAGACGAGGTGGGGGGGGTGGGGGGGGTCTGAGACTAATGAGTCCTTATAATAACCCCCCCCAGTACACACACACACACACACATCTATATCAATTTATCAGATTATTCTTTTTTCTCTTAGCAGCTCAGTGGCATGCAAAACACTGCTCATGTGCTCTTCTATATCTTTATGTATTCATTTCTTTATTTTTAGGAGGCAATTTGACCTTTTTTGCTATCTCATATGACAGCAGATGTGTTACTCATGTGCAATTTATTATCCAGTCCAATATCAATCTGTATATATGGAGGATTTTTACCGTGTACTTGTGTTTATAACAAATTTATGACATTTTTACCTTATTCATGACTTAAGGAGGGCAACATGCAGCAGCGATGCAAAGTTGCCAATCTGAGTCTCAGACCAGCAGGCCCATGCAAAGATGCCTAAAAATCTTTATATAAACATTTATTCATTAACGCCCGGTTGTAGCAGTCCTGTGCTAAATTTTTCAACAGACATATCTGATAGCAGTGGCCCTCTGATGTGACCTCGCAGCAAAAATAAACACCAGGCCCGTGTGCGAAAACAAATGCCCTGTTCTTATTTTCCCCATATCCCCTCTGAGAGATTTGTTTTATGTTGATTTAATTGCTGAAGTGCCACTAAGTGGGCCAGGTAGCACCAGCCCCGGCCTGTGTGGGGCTACAGGGAACATTTTATTAAACCCTCCACCCCACACCCCATTAAACATCAACACAACAATCCAAGTCACCCATGTGAAGCTTTTATTTAGACATTTTACATTACACTGAGAGGTATCACCAGTGGCATTTGATTTGCATGCATTGTACATTAATAATATTATACAAAAAGATGTTTGTTTTACAAAATGGTCTTTGCATGGTGCACTTAAAACGTTGCACATCTGTACCAGTACAACTGAAAAGTGCACAAACTATACAGGCGCAACAAACACAAAGTAATATTATTAAAATGTTAACAAAATGAACACAGGAACATAAGGAGACTTTAATTTGCTGCATTTATGGGCCCCCTGGTGGCTGAGGGGCCCTAAGCAGCCATGTAATTAGCTGATGCCTCAGGCCAGCTTTGAGGCCTGGTGAAGTGAAACATGTGCTCTCTGTAGTCATTGCTCTGATAATACTGCAGTGCATGTTTACCTCTCAACACTGATGTAAATTAATATCCACTCTACACTTCATTCTCACTGTGTACAAACTAGTCTTTATACATTAACAAGCATTTGAGTACATACAGTGTAATAAAGTGCTAAAAAATACATACTGTATACATATAGTATATACACTACATATATATGGTTGCTTACATTTGCACATTTTTCACATTCCATTGCACAAATTTCAACTTTTACACTCTTCATGCTCTCTACTCTAGTACATGTGGTCACATCTCTACACTTTTGAAATTCCTTCGTGTATGAAATGTGTTTTTTCTTCATGTATTTCTGTATTGATTTGAGTATTCTTTGGCTGCTGCGGCACCTTAAATTCTGTTCAGGGTTACACAATTTGGAGTTGAACTGATAATTTTCACAGCAGACACAGTGACAAGTCCAACACAGCTGTAACTAATAGCCTGCATTAATTGCCGGATCGGAGCCATCATTAATGTTATTAGTTCCACCTGTGCTTTCCCTGTTAGTACGAGTCAAAATGTCTGTCGTGAAAAAGTTTGATAAATATGATTCTGGAAGAAAATTGGTGACGGTGCTCATAAGGTAAACATTTTTTTCAAATCCAGTATAAAGAAGTTACTGCCAGTGTAGCATCATTTGCACAACAGGAACCATAGTAATAAGAAATATGCATGGAGAGACTTTGTGCTATTGATCATGTTATTTGAGTCAAATTAGCCCCTTTTGCCATGTGTTACTTCAGTATAGTTATTAGTTTATAAAAATGCAAACGATTTATTTAAACTCTATGACACAAAAAGTTAAGGAAGTTCTGTCCTGTTCTATCGAAGAGTTGTGTCTCCTCTTACAAAAGCTAAAATGCAAATTCTCCAGCTGGTGAAAAACATAAAACATAAAAACATAAAAGTGAGGCACGCAAACGCCACCATAGTGCTGATTTTGCACAATTTCACTGTATAACAACCACATAATAACATCAAATTGACTGGAAATATTGGCAAATGTGGTTCAACATTCTCAAACAAGCGGTTCTGGGTCTACTTTTTAAAAGCAGACCGGTCACATTCCTGGGGGCACTGGGCTGATTATTCATTTGGCCTTTAATCTGTGTATCAAAGCGGATGTAGGAGCATGTGGCTTATCTTCTGCAGCCTCATAGATTTTATCCTCTGAGCAGAGTCTTCCTCCAGCAGCATGTATTTCATTTCCTAGAGTGCAGCAAGAACAAGATATCAAATCTCTTATCACTTTGAGCCCATTAACTCTACAGCGGCCTGCCACTGTATCCACCATTTATCCCACACATGCCCACTAGACGGAGACACAGCGAGTTCAAAGTTAGGCAGATGCAGCGAGAGGCTCACAGAGCTGCTCCCCGTGAGGCAGATTGAGTGCTTCTGAGGCGAGGGAGAGGAAATGTATGTGCAGCGGGCGGATGTGGTTCACTGATCTGGAAGCAGCGGCGTCTCCTCTTTCTCACAGTTGTCAGTGGCACATTTGAGGAGTTCATTTGAGGGCAGCAGCCGCAGTGGCAAGACAGCACCGCATGATCTGTGGACAGGGGCGGCGTGCTAGCAAACACTTTGGAAAACTCTTTGTCTCTTCTTGGAAACCCACAGAGGACGATGCTGATAGGTCAAAGCGTGCCCACCTCATTTCACCTGCGTAGTTTTTGCCGCCAAATGTGCCTGAAGCTGCAGCCAAAAGGCCACAGATTGTTTTTGTGGGTGAAGCAGGAAAGGGCATTGTTTTTTTCGGCTGACCTGTCTGGGGGAAGCGTTCACCCAGTTTGTGTTTAAAAAGAGAAACGAGGAACAAGTCACACTCAAGAGACAGAGTGTGATTTATGGGTTTTATTTTCGTCCGTGTCCGCGATAAACAAACCACTTAATCTTGAACGTGAGCAACAGAGAAATGTTTTCTTTCTGTAAGGTCAAAAATCAGAAACTGAGCAGCAAGGGGCACACACACTAACTAAAGAAACCAAAGGGAGACATTTATATCTACGTGACAGGCCAGAAACTGAACACAAAACTGGTGATAATACATTAGTGGAGGAGGAAGTGCTCCTTTAATTTGGTAAAAGTGTCAACACAGCAAGAAATGTTCCATTATACGTAAAAGTCCCATATTCAAAATTTCACATGAGTACAAAATATGCTTAGAGTATCATAAGTAAAAGTGTTCATTGTGCAGCTGAATACCTGCCTCCAAGGTGTTGTATTGTCATATATATTACTGGATTATAAATATTAATGCATTAATATGTAAGCAGTATTTTATACTAGCAGGTCAAGGTGGAGCTACTTTAAGCTACTTTATACACTTCTGGCTACAATGCAACATAATGTATTTGTTTAATATTTGTTTAATTTGAATATATTTATATATATATATATATATATATGTATCAATTGTGAATGCACAAAATAACATCAACAAAGGCTCAAATCCAAACAAATCCAAAGTAAATGTAGTGAAGAAAAAGTGTTATTGTTCGAATACAGTGTTTCAGAGAAGAGTTATTTACTTTCCACCACATCAGATTAACACTGGAGTGTATTATGAGATGTATGATTTGATCAAGAGCTTGTCTTTTTATGTTTTAACAACAAAAAGAATCTCTACATAAGACACACATGCAACTTGCCACTTTAATTTCATTTATCTATTATTTTAATTCATTTTAACTGTGTTAAAGTATTGTACTAAAAGTAAAATGACTTTTTTTATTCAGTTATAAGTTTGAATGAAGAGCTTATTATAAATTATTGAATTATTAATGATGAATTATGTGTAAACAGGATTTAAATGTTGTAGCTTGTTGATGTGGAGCTAATTTTGACAATTTTATAGTGTTCTGTATTTTTGTATTTGAAAAAGTATAAAAAAAATTTTATGTTCAACTCATTTGACCAAAAAAATCAAAGTAAATAGTAATTTTAGCTGTCATGTTGTAGAGTAAAAAGAAAGAAAAAGGAAAAAAGCAATCACGACATGAGCGCTCAAAACCATATTTTAAATCTTTTTAATATATCTCACATTTGATTTATTTACAAAAGACAGTGACTTTGTGACATAAAACTATGTTTTGTAAAATCAACATGAGAAACAAATGTGTACCAGAAGCATAACCATACAGACCACATACATAGATAAATAACATCAGGGGAGCATCGTTGTCGAGGTCGTCCTCTTTGTCTCTCTGCAAACGATAAAAGGATTACAATGGATGCACCTCCGTATGACCGGCTGTGTTTTATTAGTGCCACCCCGTGTTTGGTCTGACAGGGTGTACGGTATTGCCTCCACACTGGCTAAAATGACATCAGCGACTGTCTTATCAGTAGATTTGGAATGTGTTTTCTCTCTTTATTATCTGTTAAATACGATTTTTTTTCCCCCAGAAGACTCCAGCAGTGGAAAACATTGACTGTGAACATATTCAGGCATTCTGTGAATAAAGTATGGGCAACAACAACAAACTAATGCAGATATACTTTGATATATACCTGTAATTTTGTATGACACACAATGTCTGCAAACAGTTTGGCACAAATGTAAAGGCTGAGCGTCAGTTTCCCCCAGAACACATTTAATAAATAAATAGAATCTCTACAAAGTCACAGACTAAAACTCTTGACATAAAGGCTGATAGATCATCTTATTTGCTGAATGGTTACTTTATACAGCACTTTACAGAACAGCTACAGGCACAAACTCAAAGAACAGAAAGGAAGCTAACTTTTGAATCCAAATGCGTGACCAGAATGAAGGGGAAGACGGAAACTGTTAAAATTTTTACCTCTGCACTTCAATAATTCCTGCACCTTTTCCGCTGGATAAACTAAAGTCTTTGACAGCGGCGGTCGCAGATTTCTGAATGACGGCACTTCAGTTTTTAGACCTTCTTCGTATTTGTTCGTATTTGGGCGCAAAGTGTGAGCGTGCACGTGATTCTGCATTTTGACGAACTCGTTACACTGACTATACTCCACTAATACTATAAACCAGAATAAGAACAATAAATATAACATAGAGCAGGACAGAGAACTGAATGAAAACATCACACTGAAAACGTCGATAACAGAGGAGCCTCTTTTTGTTCTTTTTCTTCACACAGTGTAAAAGGGTGCTGAAACCTTAAAGGATAGACTTACTGTACAAATCTCAAAACAAAAAAAAAAAAAATCAGGCTTTTCAAGTTCGCTTCAGTCAGGTTTGACTCCCTCTGACAACTGACTGTGTTACTCTGAAACTGCTCCCGGGCCTTTATCGCATTCACTAAAAAGCAAACATTGCTCATTTTCATTTGAGATGAATGGCAACCCTGACGGACAAAAAACATTGAACCAGAAGACAGAAAATAAAAAACCAAACAGGAAAGGTAACTTAAGAGCTGATATCTGACTTAAAATAAACATCATCTCCGGTCGACACAGCTACCTCTGTTACCAGCTTTGCTTTTTCCGCGAAAGACACAAATTCACACACAGACAAACTATATCCAACAACATGCTTCACCAAATAGCACTTTAGAAAAACGTCTCTCCCTCTAATGGTCCACATTCTTTACCCAGCGTTTAATCACGTGCTGTTGTTTCCCTCTATGGATATTTAAAGGGGTTTCACTCCAAACATGAGACAAACTGACAGGTGGAATGGGAGTAAAACGAAGGAAGTTGGGACTCAATCTCACAACAGGGGTCACAAAAGTTTACAGCGGATTTGTATTTTGGAATGAAACCCTCCACTTTTAATCGGCGTTGACCTGTAACCTCTCGACGTCTAACGGTTAAAGGACGTTCGCATTGTATCTCACCTAGAGTAGCTCTGCAGTCCCTGAGCACCTACAATTCATTGCACATAAACTTTTTTTTCAAAATTCCTTTATTAACTAAATAAAGCTATCAAAGCAAATCCTACCTGCTCACTACGACCGTACATCCTCACGTATTTGTATAAGTGTTCATTTTGTAACTCACAGCTAAAACTCAGTGCCTAGTTCGTTACTATTTAAACATCCTGAGGTGCGTCCCTACACTCGGAAAGATAAATTACGGAGGCTACCAGCTAGTCAAGTGTGTTCAAATTTCACGGGGAAGAAACAACGAGACTCGGTTTGTCATTGTGTTTGTAGTAGCCCCATAGTTTTGTGTTTTCTTTATTTAACGCACAGCCCTCTTATTCGCCGGGGTGGCTCACTGAGAGCACAGTAGCAGCAGTATAGTATGTGACTCAGTGAGTGTGTTTACATGCACAAAGTATTCTGGACACCGGCTTTTTATTCTGAAGTTCTCCATGTGCGTCCTCATACTGTAATAACGGCACATGGATAGGAAGAATATTGTCACGGAAACCCATCTGACATTTAGAGAGCGCAAGAGCTGCAACTAACAATTTCATGTTTTATTTTTATTTTTCCTCTTTTTGCTTAGATGATAATTACCACTCTCATGACTGTAGGTAAATATGAAGCTACAGTCAGCAGCTAGTTAGCTTAGCTTAGCATAAAGACTGGAAATGTGGGGAAACAGCTAGCCTGGCTATGTTTCATTTGTATTATTTAATTTGTGAAAAAACAAAGATAAAAACTAAAGGTTCTCCTTACAACAAGACTCTGTGCACGTCCAAGAAATAGTCCAGCTCCTAACCTCCCCATAAAGTCTCAACTTGTTTCTTTTACACTTTGGAAATTTTGCAGATGAACGTGAGCTTTAACTTCATCAAACATTTATATTAAATATTGATCATTGTTCTTCACAAATGAATAACGAAAAGTCAAAGGTTCTGGATGTGTAGGCGATGATTAGCTTAGAATAAAGGCTGGAAATAAAAGCAAACAGCTATCCTGGAAACGTGAAAAGGTAAAAGCTCATTATTGATTTGTGCTGTATATTGTTTGTTCCATTGGTGCAAAAATCTAAGTGTAAAAATGATAAGTTGTGGTTTTTAAGGGGGATTACATACTGGACTATTTCTTGGCCGGGTGCAGTGAGTCTCTGCTCATTGCCTGGCCCCGTCACGGTGTCTGCTTTTACAAACGTCAAAAGTTTATTTGAACAAACGTCAGAATATGAACGTGCCAGTAAACACACTCAGCGTGAATTCTGAGGCAGGACACTCCTGACACCCCAGCTGTCACCATAAACCCACAAAGAGCTGGCATAGCATGGTACAGTACCTAAATCCAGACATGAGTGCAACTTCATGCAAAAATTATACAAAAAACAAACAAACAAACAAAAAATTACTAGCGCTAATCATACAAAAGCAATGACGAGGAACATGTAGTGACAGGAGGTCACCTTCATGTCGGGGCGTTCCCGTGGTCATGTGTTTACAGTATTTTATATACAGAATGAGCTGCTGCGATGGAACCGTTGGGGGAGAAAGCACAGCAAGCCATTCCTTAGCAGTCATGAGGGAAATCATTGGGTAATTACAGCAGTTTTTGTTTACAGGACAACATACACACTCGCTAATTAGACACATCTTGCTACCTGCAAGGTGTGAAGAAACGTTTTTTCACATAGTGAAATCCTGTTAGATTACAGCATGCATTACTCTACGTGCTAATGCCAGGGGTTGTTGTTGTTGTTGTTGTTGTAATTGATTCTTCCCGGTTGATGACTGTTTGTCCTTACGGGGTGGAATGGTGTTCTCTTTTCCTCAATGCTTCTGTACTCTCACTGTGCCTGCATACACACACAGCAGAGCAAATTTAGTGCCGCTGACAGCCTGCATCGACTGAATGATTTAAAAAAAAAAAAAAGTAAATGACTCTGCGGCAATGTGCCATGGTGCCCTGCTACTGGATGGACAGTTGAAGCAGAAGCCCATTATAAAGAGCCAAACAAGTATTTTACTGTTTGATAGCGTTTCATGCATATGTTTAGCTGCAGCCAGCTCTTCCATCGTCTGACAAAAAGGAAATAATGCTGTAAATAGCATCATAACTACTGTTTGTCCAGCTGCAGAAAATAATATATACAGAATATTTCATCCCATTATCTTGAGATCATGAGTTAATTATCCCCTTATCTCAGGATATCAGTCATTTTCTAGCGATGTAGGTTAATTATCTTGTTATCTTGAGAAAACAAGCTGTTATTTCTTCAGATGTACAGCTTGTTTTCTCGTGATAATGGGTAAGTTATCTTGACACAAGGCCATGTTATTTTTAGATAATGGGATAATTAATGCATTAACTTTTTACATAAATCATAACTCAAAAAACAACGTATCTGATTATTAGAGAAAACAAGCTTTTGCATGTTGTATGGGGCTTGTTTTCTCAAGATAATCAGATAATTAACCCAAAAAAATGTGCTATCTTGAAATAACGGAGGAAGTAACTTCTGATCTTGATTCAGATAAAATAAAATGATTACAACCACGGCCGTTCACGGCTTTCGTAGTACATTATTTATGCATAATATAAGATTAATTAATTATAATTCCTACTTTTTGTTGCTCATTCTGCTTCAGCTGAAAAAAAGAAAGGAAATATTGTATGTTCTTCGTGTTCATCCTTCTGATCAACAGAAATAATTCTGAATGGCATTTTCTGTATAATATGACTATATGCAGGATATATATATATATATATATGACGTATGAAGAAGACTATATATGTGTATGTATATGTATGTATGTATGTATATGACTACTATAAACTACTAGCATGTAATCAGACTTACCTCTGTCCCCACCGTTCCTCATGTTGGTCTCCTCTTCCACTCCCCCATCATCCACTTTAAAAATAAAACCAGAGATTTCAGTCAAGATGTTTTTTATTACTATGAACAAATTTAAAAACTATAGAAAGAACGTAAAGACTCAAAGTCAGGAAACAGTCCTAAACTGAACCTAATCCAGATGGTGAAACAGACAGATGTGAACACGTGGTGTGGATTAACCTGAGTGGAGCTCTTTCACCAGCGATGACATGGTGTTTGTGATTGAGTCAGCAGCAACTAATAGATCATTCCGAAGATTTCTAGGTACACCTGGAAAACAGAGACATGTTCATCTTAAATGAAAGACATGTGCATGTTCCCACTCTTGCAGCATTTCATGTGAAAGTGTACATAGGAAGAGGCAGTTGAAGTGCATATCATGGTGGCAGAATCACTGCACTTTGTGGGAAGCATCATTAAAAATATATTAAAGACATTCAAGTTAAAAATGTGGGTCTTCCTTTTATAGTTTTTCCCACATATTATAATTGTAGTCAGTATGTTATAGATCATGCATTGGTTGTTCAAGTGTTGGTGCACGCTCACCCTGAGCAAAGGCCTCGAGCACGTCCCCTCCCACCCCGGCCAGGCAGTCCTGTGGTGTGTGCGTTGGGGTGGACCCAGCCGAGGTGGAGCGTATGGGCATGGGCATGGAGCAGCCCGCACCGTGACTGGGAGAAGAATGAGGGGAGCCTCCTGACTGGGACTGCAACATAAAAACACCCGCAACAGTTTCAGTATCATCAGCAAAAAAATGAACTGTCACCTTAAAATATAGTTTTGTTTCACCTTGGTTACTCTAGAAATAGATGTTAAAATGAATAGTTTGACTTAAAAAAAAGTTTGTTTTTTTTTTAGAAGATTGCTTTCTTGAGTTTTACAATAGAAGATTGATACCACTCTCATGTTCATATGTAACCACAATTTGCTGTTTTTACATTTCTGTTATATTATGGAAACAAAGAGATATAACATTAAAATTTGTCAGGTTTAGAGGTGCTGGTAGATGCTGCAGATTTTGTTATGCTCCCATTCTTTATTCAAAACTATGCTAACTAACTGCTCGGGTTAGCTTTGTATTTACTGTACAGATATGAGAGTGGTATCAATCTTCTCATGTAAACCAGTTTCCCAAAATATCCAATGACTATTTAAACTCAAGTTTACTCCTTCAATAAAACAGCATTCCTTCTTTCATGACTTTTTGAAAAGTCTCACAATAATTTGGGAAAGTTGGTCTTGAAAGATGTTTATGAGCTGCTGTTACAGGCATCTCTTTTTCTGGCGCACAGTTAGCAAATAATTTGCATATTTGGTTATTTTCATGACATACTGGATGGTCCACTATGTGCAAACCTTTAGTGAATTTGGGCTTCTGATAGACAGAAAAAAAAAATCTAACTAACAATTAATCTCTTCAGCAACAGAGCCAATTTTGGAACAACTGCATTCCAATGGAAGATGCCGTATTGCAATCACAGATTGCAGCTTTGGAGAGAGATGGCCTTTTTGCCTCTAAAGATGACTTTTATTAAAACAAACACAGACACAGATGTGACTAAAAGAACTTAATCCTTGTAGGGAGAACAAACCAAAAACAACGGTTTAAAGGGAAGAAAACCTTCTGGAAAGCCTATACTGGCTGGCTATACTCTGTGTCCCTATAGTGCACCTTTACTTTATCAGGAGGGGGTGGGGGGGGGTAATGAGAACCATGTGAAGGTGAGCGACCGGGGCCTGTGCTGAGACGAGAGATATATCTCACAGAGAAAAGATCGCTGTGTGTCTCTGGGTCTGGTACAGGCCCAGGTCGATGGCTCGGAGCCAGGCAGCAGATGGCCGGCCAGACTGCCGTCACATTAGAAGGGAGGTTGTTAGCGCCGATGAAAGGAACAGGTCCCTGACAATTTGGGCTAAGAAAATACACCGTGCTCTCAACTTGTTTGGACCAAGGACCTGAGAAAACTGATTTTAAAGATTGTGTCGTAGTGGATAGTTTTAGCTCGCAAGGAAGCGGTGGGGTAGGACTAGATTAGTGTAACCCAGTTAGATAGTGGAATCCTATTATCTCCCCTAACATCCCTCTTAAAATCTATTATAAAAAACTTCCTTCAATCACATCTGTGTGGTGGGGAGAGTGTAGCAGCATTAAACTAAGTGCTGAGACTAGAGCCACGTATTGAGCCTTGCAAACTGGATTAAGGGCAACTTACAGCCTGCTTCTGCTCCTCATCCTATCAGCCAGCAAAGGTAAGCGGTGAGAGAGAGCAAGAAGAGTGAGAGCAACAAAATTAAAGCAGGGAAGGAAGAAGAAGAAGAAAAGGAAAAGGAATTTCTGCATGCACCATATGGCACATTAACAAAACTTAAGATCACTACAATGTCTTGGTTTTAAAGAATCAAACATGCCAACATCTAATTCCACCAAACATGCTAGTGAGAACTGACAAAACCTGGAACATGCTAAAGAACAGATTTAGGACAGTGGGTAAGAGCTTATGGACCATCCTGGGATATAAATACTGATTCGGAGACCTTTTTATTACACCTGAATCTTCTAGAAACAGGTGACCGTCTAACCTTTAGCAGCCTCATGAGTCCCTCCAGCTGCACCATCAGCTCCCGTCTGCTCTCCTGCAGCGCTGACATGCGCCTCTCCAGCTCGTCCTTCCTGTGTCTGCAGATGAAGGACAGAGTTTAAGGATACATAAAAAAGAGAGAAAGTGGTCCTTGGTTCCGACAGCAATAAAACGCAATGCAAGTATCACTTACTTTGTTTTTAGCAAGGCCACAGTGTATTTCTCCACATTTAACATTTGCAAGCTACAACATAAATACTGAATCTCAAAAATAACTGAACTCTGTTTTACTGGAGTGCACCAGAATGTGTCTTTATGAACCAAAATGTTGACCTGGAGCACTTAAAATTTTGAGAGAGTTGATAATTTATTCATTTACTGCAACTATTACTCATCTCAACTGCAGGTAGATACGTAACTGTTATTGTCAGCTATCTCTCACTCTAAAAATGCAGAGCAGAGTGGCAGATATAAAGAAGAACGAGAATTAATTGAAAAAACATATATGATTTGACCACAGTATTAAAGGGTCACAGAAAATATCTGGCCATTTGTTTTTCTGGCATATTGTCACCCTCTGCTGCTCACAATGTGTAACTGCATTTTTAAAAAGCCTTTAAAAAAAAAGAAAACTGTAGCACGCCGTCTGTTTGGAGTCGTCCTATCAAAAACTCACAAACATCTGCAGACTGTAAACACCTCTCCTCTGTTCTGCCTCCCCGAGCGAAATAAAGGCAACATCAGAGGCGTCCAGCCAGGCTCCAAACTCAGTGCGCAGTGTCATGAAATAATTACTACTTGATATCCTGGTCTAAAACCTGAATCACAAACAGGATTAGTAAGCCGAAAAACGCTTCCAGACATATTTGAATTAAACTGAGAGAAATAATAAGTGGAATAAATGTCACCTCCAGTTATATAAACAAATGATTCTACAGTTTAATTACTATGTAAAAAGCATATTATGTTGTTATGATTCCTGCACATACAACATAACATGCCAAAGAGCAACTGTGTGGGAGGTGAAAGTGAGACAAGTATAATTCAAATTCATCTCTCGCTCTGCTATAAATGTATTAACCAGCACTGAAAGGTAGCCAATAATTTATGCCATAAAACATTAAAAGAAAATTAAATCTCTGTCACGGCTGTTGACCACAAACCCAACTGCTGATTCATTATTTAGGTCAGGCCAGACAAAAGAGGAGTCATTCAGGGCAACAAGTGCTACGCCGTGTCCTCTCAGGACGAGCTCTCATCCAAGAACCGAACCCAAGGGTCTCAGCGTCCTGCCAATTTGACAAATACCCACTGCTGCTGGTGGAGCTAATTCAGAAACACTCTCCTGAATTAGCAAGGCATTATTTCTGCTTGAAGAATGAGTCCAGCCTCCACAAATACGAGACCCCTGAAGTGGTTTTACTACTTGGTTTCCTTAATATATGGCTCTTTCTTCCTGTTGTTGGGGAAGATGCTCTTACTGAGAGGTGTGGGGGAGTTTCGTTGTAGTGGGGGAGGATACCTGAGGAGTCGGAGTTCAGTCAGAAGTGTGGGGTTCTGCTGGGCTTTTTCTGGGGTCGGCTGAGAGGCCTGCTCGTGCTCCAAACGCAGCCGCTGGATCTCCTGGAGGATCTCCCTGAAGAAGTTAGTCAATCAGTTAACTGGACTGCAGAGGTGGACGAGTTACTGTACTTCTTTACTTAAGCTGAAGCAGTGATACAACAAAGTAAAAGTATGACTTTCATAGCGTTTTATCACATCTATATTATATCCTTGGATTGCTATTTTTGATTTTGATATACAGGTATTTTTGGAAACATGCTTCTCCGCAGTCCTTTTAGCGTTCGTCCCACTCCTTCGGTTTGCCTGGGTACCTCACGGTGATGACAATATTTCAGAAATGTAATGCTGGCAAGAAATTATCTGAAAAGTATTCATTTAACAATTCTTTATGGTGCTGGGTTGTTAACTTTCTAACAGTGCATCGTGTTTTATAAGACTTTCATGTTTTGCATGTAAAATCTGAATCTGTAAGGTGACTTTTGTAATTATAGCTATCAGATAAAAGTACAATATTTCCTGAGAAAAGTATGATGTAAAAATACTCAAGTTATACTACTTTACTAGTTACTTTCCAGCTCTGCCATCCAATTAATAAAAATACAAATTTGTTTCCAATCTGTAACTGATCTTTAAATGATAAATTTTACCTGTTTTTGTTCTCCAGCTCTGCAATCAGCTGTCTCTGCTGCTTATTGGCATCGAAGTTGAAACTCAGATCTGATGGAGGACATTGTTGCTGAAAAAACAAAATTACAATAGAATGGCATTAGAAACTGTGGGAGGGCAAAAGTCAAATACCAACATCTACATTTTAACCACAGCGAGCAGCACTGACTCTCTGCTGGAGGCTTATTATGTTTCTGCATAAACACAGAGCCATTTCAGCTCGCCGCAACTTTCCTTTATTATCCCTCCATATTAAAGTCACACTGCAAAGTACAAATCCAAATAAACCCAAAGTGACCTGACATGAACATTTACTGCCTCAGATCATTTTGAATGGTTTTGGTTATTTCACGAGACATTGCTAAATCACTGTTTTTCTGTGCTTCTCTCGCTGGTTTGAAAAGAGAAGTGCTCAGTTATAAAAGGGAGAAGTCTTTTCAACATATTCTCAGTGCTTAATGAACATCAGCACCAAAGTTGACCTGTACATTAAAAAATATTTTTTAATTATCTTATTTTGAATGTATATCATGAAATTCATTTTCTCAACACTGTAATCTTCAGCTTTCAGCTGTTGTTAGTGATGCATGAGACTGAATTTTATGCTCATGATTGGAAGTTTCTTGCCAAAATGCACCTTGGCAGTCACAATATTGGAGAAAATACTAGCTAGCTCCAGCGTTATAATCCTTAATATTTTTGTGAAATCACTTTATACTCCTCCCAGTGACATAACTAACTTATTTTTTTGTGTCCTGCTTATGTGTGGTTTCAGTTATTCTTGACTGACTTCTTTATAAAAACACATCTCCTTTGTTTGGCTGCGCTGTAAACAGATACACCAATTTCTTTTTCTTTTTGTATTTCAGTAGCTTAATGATTTTGTTTGCTGCCGTATTAAACTACACATGCCGTTAGCGTGTTGACCATAGATGTGACCGGATCCACTGAGACTGAAATCTTAAGCATATCAAGGTGTTTCTTCTTTCCATCATGTTTCAAGAAACGTGCTCCCTTTCTTCACTTGCCTTATTATCTATGGCTGAGCATTACGCAGTCTGACTTGTGTGTGAGCAGTCTTTACAGCTTCAGCAGTCTTTAAGTTCTCCAGTCACGATGAAGCGTCTAACAATAACTTGTCAGAGCATTAAATGTGAAATGCAGGTTGACTGAAGCCCACCACGGGGCGTCCTGCGAGGCACTCACTGTGGAGTTGCCCGCCTCGGCTGCCAGGCGGGCAGCGTAGCGAGCGATGAGGCGGTGCTCTTCATCTAGCCGGCTGGGACTCTCCAAGACACTGCCCGAAGTCAGAGACAGAGAAATGCATCACACACACATATACACACACATATATATATACTGCAACACTGACTCTAATGTGAAAAACTCTTATGTAAGGAGAAGGGAACATTCGTACAGTCAGCGCGATTATGTAAAACAGTTTGCATGAAAAACTTTCAAATTCAAGTGACCTTCATATATGACACTTGGCTTTGACTCCAGTGTTGGTAGACAGTCTGAGATAATTGGTTGTAACAGTGAACTGAGATGAATAAGAGTGAATGCAGCATGCCAAATGCGTTTGTGACTGTGCCAGTGCCCGTTCTGGCCATTTCATCACTGACTGGAAATGTCAAATAAGGCATGAGGCTTTAAATGATCACGGGCGTGGCATATGGCGTGGACAGATGACAGGGCATATGCTGTCCCTTTTCGGGCAGGCAGTCTGCAATGAAGAGTGAAGGAGAGCTGAAATGGTGCTGGACGCTATCTAACTCTGAACGGCGATTGAGCGATGATTAAGACCATTAAACCCAGTCTGGCTTCAAACCCGCCGCATCAACAACCACAGTCCCTGCAGCTTTGACAACCCGGGCCCAAAACACACTGCAAACCAGACTTTTAATCGACATTTGTATTAAAATCTTATCTTTCACAAAGCTAGATTAAAAAAAAAGCCACCAGTGTGATGAGATAATTTTAGCTGCTCCAGCTCCTAACTCGCTTATTTCAAGGGTTTTTTTAAGCCCAGCGATGATATCTTAAAATACTCAGCGGATCATTCGACTTGTTTCAAGATAGTGTCACCTGACTCAGAAAAACACTCAACTTATCCACACAAGGAAAAAGTGAAATCAGTCCACTGACATGTCAAAGCACTTGTTTTTTGGAGGAAAATGCCAAGAAAGGTCTGGTTAAAATGGGACTCTTTCTCAATAATTTACAGTCCCATCCTCGGGCTAAAGCATCGTCAGAGCCTGAGGTTTCTTTTGAGATTAAAGTAATACATTAATGCACATCAGGGAGCTTCCTGGGTTGGCTCAGGGAACGCTGTGACCTTACGTGGTCTTTTGGAGCGGGACCGCGTGCCTGGATCTCCGGGCTATCGGCACAGACGCCGCTCCTGCCTCTGCTTTGTTGGGGAGTTTCCTGGCACCACCTGACGGTCTGTGCCAGGTTTTGGACAAAGATGCATGAACTGCCTTCAAACCCTCCTGAACTGGCAACTTTCCCAGGCGTCTTTTATTTCCGACGCACATTTGAAGACTGCATATCTGCATATTCCTACTCAAACACAGTATCTCAGACGCCACTGGTGACTAATGTGGAGATTTTGAAGTGCTCTGATTTGCCTGATGGTGCTCTAACTAAAAGGTCAGCTATCCAGATCTGTTGAACATCTGGAGGGATGATGCATCCTGTTCCTGACTGGCTCTTCAACATTGATGGTGGATAGCATGCTTGCATGTTAATAAGACTAGGTACACGATACACTAATTTTGTTTATTTCTAAAGACAAATTTCAGAGTCATCATCACTGTGTTGCAAAGTTGGATGGACTTTCTGACAAGAATGGAACCATGCAGTATTACTTATATAGCTCTATTGTTGAAAGCCAAACTATCTTACATTTCTTGTCTCTTATCAATCTTGTAGTTTAAAATAATTACTTAAAATAATGTTTAGATATTCCTTAGATTGGGGATGCAATGATGTGATTTCTTTCAGATCGGTATCAGCCGCAGTATTAACTGTTCTCGATATCGGCCGTGATGTGACAGACCCGCATGAAATTCAGACTCCTTTATAAAATGAATGTTTCTGTTGTGAGCTACAGTCATTCAGTCACGGCGAGGTGCTGACTCATTATTTAGTGCCACAGTAATCCAGGCCTTATGTTACCTTGCATAAAAATGATCCCAATGAGCTCCCTGGAGAATGTCAAATTTGGGAAAAAGAGAGCGCTGGTCTGTGAGTGCTGTTCGCTATTGGCAGATAATACGAGCAGAGGTATCAAAATTGTCAGAAGAGTCAGATTAGTGCTCCTCTAACGTATCTGCAAGACTGGATTAAGGCACTACACTCCTTTTGAATGCAAACAGCTCTTTATCTGGATTCTTTTATACTTTTCAAAGCTTCATGATCTGATGTTATTAATGACTCCTTTAATTGGCTCGTGTGATTGTTGTTTGTCTGACTTTATGTTTGATTTTTGTTGTTGTGGCCGTCTGAAATGTAGCCTGACTAGTTCCATTCGAGGTAATTAGCATATTTATCCAGTTTGTTTCAAAGTAAAGAGAGCCAGGATTAGTTAGCTCACCACACGATACACTAGATAATGATTAAATGTTTTGACCTAATCTTTCACGTCACTACATGTACATGTCACTCAGTTAAATATTTAAGGAGTTCATAGGTCTTACATAATGACGCCTCCTGATGGAAACACAAACTGCTTCCCCGGCAGCTGTGTTTCCACTCTGACTCACATTTGGTCATTTCTTAGTTAACCCCAAATTAAACCTCATCAAGCTCAAGACAGAATTTTCTTGTCTTCTCTCTTTTTTTTTTTTTTTATTTTATCTTGTGCCGCCGTGGTTCTGCATGACTAACAGGTAATAAATTGCGGTTCGCCCTTGGAGGACCGGACAGTGGTGAGTGATTGTCTGGGAGGGAGCGAGGAAGGAGGGAGCAGATGCCATGTCAGCAGAGCAGACAGTATCAGAGCGCAGACCGTGATGGAGGCTGGGAGCACAGTTTTTCAAACATTTTTCAGCATTTGGTTCCAACCCTGCACTGACACAACATCACGAGTGTATTTTTGCAATGATTAAAAAGTGGAACCTGAAAAAGGGTCAACAGACAAGGGCAGCACTGGTGCCGCTTTTCAGTTTGGGGCTTTTGAACTGATTCAGAGCCACAAGGAGGTTTGCATTATTCAGAAGTAGCATCTTTGACTCATCGGCTCTTCATGTGAAAGCAGGCAGGCTGGTGCCGTGTAATTATAACAATAGATTAATATTTACAAACCAAATGTGACACAGTGACAGGCTGGAGGAAACCGGCCTTCTGTTCTCTGCAACCAAACCGGGTGAAGCCTGGTCCTACCTTATTTACTGGTATCCACACTGACTCTCAACACACCCTATTTTGGAAGCGTCACGGTGGCTTAATGCGCAATTTCTGCCTTAAATATGGTAGCTTTGTAGTTGTTATGCCCCCCCAAGGCAACAGCATCCTCGGTGCATGACATCTTCCCAAAGCAGCTCTGACTCACAGAGCAAAATGTCAAGACAAAGGTTATCAGGCTTCTTCATTACTGCCACAGTGAAACAAACCTCAGGAGAGCGTCGCCTTGCTCTCATACACGCTGCAACATGTGACGTCTTACGCTGACCTCCACGGGTCTGGATGGCAAGGCATCGTTTACCACCTCGGGTGTCCCTATCTTGTCAGCTTCCTTCAAACCTGCACTGATCTTGATACTGTCAGCCCTCAGGGACAAGACTGCACTGCACAAAATGTTCATCTCGGCTCGAAACTTGATCTAGTATTGATTGTTGGCATCTCATTTTTCTAAACAGAGACAGGAAATGTTCCAGCTGGGTTAGGTAATTACACTTTATACAAAATAAATTCCATTTTGAGATAGAAGCAGGGGAATATCTGCGTGACCTCCTGACTTTACCTGATCTTTATGACTGAAAATATACATCTCTTGCTGCGATGGACATTTTTTGCAGTGTGTGTGCTGCCCTTCAGCCTGGGTCCTTGATGTAGTACTGTATGATATCCCGGCCCATGAAGAGCACAAGTGGAAAAAAAACAGCCACAGACTTCATTTAAGCTCTTCCTGAATTCTTAGTCCAGGTTTCAGCCAAACACCTGATCTTAAATATGAACACACGCACACCTCTATTCTCTCTGTATGCCAGCCAGCGACGCCTCTTCCCTTCTAATGTGCAGCGGGAAGTCCTGAGTCCCTGAGCAGTCCTGACTTGCAAACACAAATTGCCGGAAAGATGTGATAGAGAGATACTGTACATAAAGGGAAAATTCATCCAGCACAGACCTGCGGGACAGAAAGCAGATGCATTACAGAGCCTCAGAGTGCTCTCCATTATCGAATTCATAACCACAATGGTTCATTACCACTGTGAGTAAATAATAATAGAGGTGGCCCTCAGCTGAGAGGGGCTGAAATGAGAGGACAATTAGGCCGCTTTCACTGTGGCCCTCGCCTGCTATCCACGTCCATGATAAGGCTCCAATTCTATCATAATCTATGTCAACCCTTTAAGTGGGAGTGCTCACATATTCTTCATGACAGCGTAACAAATGTTTCTCTAAAAATACACTCACAAGGGCACGCTGCTCGGATGCAAAAAAATGTGTGTCAAGTGTGAGGGAACAAATAACATCTGTAGTCTGATTTGCTGCGCTATTCTCGCTCTTCCTGCCGACGAGAGGGAATCTGTCACTCATTCGGAGCACGGAGCGGATTCTGTGTGATTAAAAGAAACTTCCTTTGCATGTGTGTAACTGAAGGTGACATGTTTGCCTTCTTTAAAGGACACGTTTGAGGCGGTATTGACAAAAGCGGAGCTAATTCTGTGGAATCGTCAGAATCATATCTTCAAACAAACATTTGTGCATTATTGCCTGGAGGGGGTGGTGGGGAGGGGGGTTGCTTACCTTTTGGTAGGAGTAGGTGCCCCAGAGGACATGAGCATTGTGTCGTTCATGTTGTTGGCCACTGGTTTCGGCTGACTAAAAGACAAGATTAGAGGTCTTTAATGCTACACTGCAGAGGCCTCTGGTGCTTGTCACCGCGGGGATGGAGTAGAGGGCATTTGCATTTTATTAGTAATCATGAATCAGCGATCCTGACTTCAGAAGAGGGTAAGAGGGGAGGCAGGGAAGGAAGGAGGGGGATCATTATAAAATACTGTGAGTGTGGTGTATAAACAGGCAACATGTTGTACTCGAGTTAACTTTAAAATGTAGCGAAAATAATTGACTTTTCCGGGAAGAGCAATTTAAATGTTTTTAGGGCAATTAGCTTAAACTTAATTAACATGAGCGAGAGCAACAACAGCAGACAAGGAATCTAATTAAACTGGAAGTCTGTGAAAAACTAGGAAAGGTGACATTGTGGGTGGCAATTTGTGGGAGTAAACAAAGCAATGGGGTCCATCTGGCGGCTGAAGCAAGTGGCCCCAGTGAGCTCAAACCCCCCCCGGACCACCGAGTCTGATTAACGGATCAAAATATCACCCGGCGCATCTCAGGTGCTCTCAGCTTCACACTTCACCTGGTGCAGAAAAACAGCAGCCAATCACGGCGGCGCTTGATTTCCATGTCTCTGTAGTTGCATCTGCTCAATCTGCACACATTATCTCCCTGTAGTCATCAGCCTCAACTCCATTGTCACTGACTGTTTTATTTAAAGCACTTATTATCACATAAAAAGGCAAAGCAGTGAACAGCATTGTGTCCCATTATGCTTATTTGTCCAATCAGCATTTCTGGCCCAAATCAAACTATTTATATCCACATTGTGCAGACTGTTATCAGCACGAGGCACTGAAAGCCTTTTTCTGCTACGCTGCCACAAAGTGCCTCAACAGCACACATAGTCCTCTTGTCTGTCTGTTATTGTGCCACTGAAAACAAAACAGCAAGAAGAGCAACAGAAACTGCATGATTTTGGGACTGCTAATTGTGCTCAAGTCATTTTGCAGCCTTATCTGCTCACAAACCAAACTGCATATTCCTTTGCATTAATGTGGATGCCCATGGGGATTTTGCGTGTTCTTTCTGAAGACACAATGTAGTTATTTATTAGTTTGTGCATTTGAATTTCCCTCAGGAGTAGCCTGACAGATTCAAAAGGAAACCACGGACGCTCCTGCATGAGTTATTTAACAACCCTAATTTTTAGTTTCTGAGGCTATTTGCACAAACACGAGGCTGCTAATTCTCATGTTTCAAGCATTAAAACCAATAACGGGAGAAGGAAAAGAGAAACTGTCACTACTCCAACCTGCACATGCTGCCTCCTGGTCTCCTTCACAGGCAGACTGTGTGCACAAATACTCCAAGCAAAAAAAAAAAAAAAAATCCTCTCTCATTTAACGCTATTTTATTTCATAATAATCCGCCCTGAGGGTGAGCTCCAGACAGAAGGGGGAGACACACTTACCTCTGTGAGGAGAGAAAGCACCTGTCTGGCTGGCAAAATACATCCAACCGCTGCTGTTGCCAGATGCCTAATCTGCCCTCAACCGAGCAGGCGAGCATCTCAATGTACTACACTGCTGCTGTCTCCAAGGAAACTCGGCGGTCACATGACTTTGTGACGACGTAGATTTCTCTCTCTCTCTCTCTCTCTCTCTCTCTCTCTCTCTCTGTCTCTGAAGCTTTCTGCTCTGACTCCGTCTTTTCACCTCTCTCTAACACATGAATACACACTGGAAATTAGGGAAATGCTGCTTACACTTAACACCTCAACTGCTTCCTCTGAAGAAAAAAAAAAAAACCTCTCATCCCTCATTTAACAAACTGCCTCTTCAGTCTCCACCATAATTACATTTACATATCTTAACTCCTCCTCTTACCTTCAGCGAGTTACATAAGTCAAAGCTCTTCACAGCCATCCTTCTATAAATAATCATCTGTCCTTTTTTTGTGTACACCAATAAAACTCCTGCAGAACAGCGGGGCGCACTAGAAAAAAGAGCATCTTCTTCTTATGTTAAAAAAAGCTTGACAGTCAAAGTATTTCATTTCCCTCTAACAATTTGGATTAATTCTAACAGGCGTCCTAACTCGTTCACATCAGTGTCTGCAGCCCTGCGCTTCACTGGCTGAAGAAACATTAATTAAGGACACACACACAGGGCCCAGTCATCCGGCTGGCGCCTCAGAGGTCATGTGGGAATGAATTGACACAACACTTAGGCACCAAGAGATCAAAGTCTGCAATGCGCTAAGCCTTGTGCTACCTGCGTGCAGTGAATGACAATGTCCCACCCTTTCCTTGTACTTGGCACTTGGCAGGGGTACAGGGAAAATTAAGTCTGGAGCTTCATACACACACACACGCGCGCATTCAACCTTATTCCTGACAGCGACGGATGCACGGCTGCCTTCAATCGCCCTCAGCCGGCTAAAAATAATACACAAACATGAAGCATCCTCTCCTGCTGACAAAGGTGCTCCTATTCCCAAGCGGCTGTCAGTACCTCGTCCATAAAAACAAAGCAAAAAAAAATCCCAATGGATCACACTCACTGAAAAGTGAATTACATGCCTGTTCTCTCCACTTTAATGACATTGCTGGAGTTTGCATTGACCCGGAGAATTAAAAAAAAAAATGAAAAAACAGAAGAGGCCTTTTTAAATATGTTAACGGATTTCTGGGGATTATATAGAGAGTGGAAAATTGGTTGCTAAATATTAAACATGGCGCTGAGACTTTGACGCTATAGTGTGTGTTCCACATTAATGCAAAGTACTGCGAGACTCCTAAGATTATTTTGGTCCTTAAAGTCTTTTGGCAAAGGCGGTGCTAAGTCTGAAGGTAAGAAGCCGTATCATAGATTTAAAGTTCCTCAGACAGACGGTGCATCCCAAAACTATAACTCCTGTCCAATACACCGATCCCCAAGAATCTCGCTGACAGATTAAGTGGAAGGGAATAAGAAAAAAAAATAAAATTCACAGCTGAGCTCGTTGTTAGTCTTTGCTTTCAGACGTCAGTAAATATTTCACAACGGCATCAGAATAGCTACACTTTGTCTGAAGAAGGAGCGAGAGGGTTGGACAACTGGGAGAGTCATGTCCGTTCAATTTGGGAGTTTTGATCAAACCTGACGCTCTACCCTGATTCTGCCATTATAACTCACTCACAGGCCCTCACACACACACACACACACACACCTGAGAGACCACGCTGATGGATGCCTCCTGGTTCACAACATGAAATAACACCTATTCACAGGCAGCATTCATCAGGATTGGCAACTAGCTGCACTACTTTTAGAGCACCGGCAGCACATTCTTCTCTCTGTTATATTTCATCAACAAAAACGAAGTCAGAGTAGAATGAAATTGGAGGCTTGGCAGTTTTCCTGTGACTAATTATCTGAGGGATCCGGTCTGAGGGAAGATTTCTGTAGCCAGCAGGGAAAATCCACATGGGAATGGTAGGCGGAAAATGTCTGTATTCACCCGTAATGTCTCTGAAATTGACCGTTAACAAATGGGAATTATTCCATTAGTGCCAGCTTCTTCTTCTTCTGGCTCTTGGCTTCACCGAGCGGAGAAGATCTGAAACTGGCAGGCTGCATCGGATTAAAAGAAATAAGTTTGACTTTCTGGGGAGTTATGCTCATTGCGCTTTCTCGCAAAGAGTGAGATCGATGCCACTATTCGCAGATAAATGTGAAGTTAGCTTCACTTAGCATGACTGGAAACAGCTAGCCTGGCTCTTTCTGGGGGTAATAAAATTCACCTGCCAGCACCTCTGAAGGTGTGTTAAGACAGAAAGTGAAGCAAATATTCACGTTGCGTCACTTGAGTTAATTTAACTGTTGGACATTTTGTGGTTATTCGACAGTGGAAATTACGTGTCCGAATCTTTCTTGGCCGGGTGCAGTGACTTTCTGAAAAAAAAAACACAACTTGTTGCTGTGACACATCTTTTTTTGTGTGAAATAAACAAGAAAGATATAACATGTTAGTTAGTGACCTTTATAGGCGTTGGTACACTTTGACACCCGTTTCAAGTCTTTGTAAGCGAACTGTCTCCTGATAATCACGTTATATTGAACGGACAGACTAACAGTGGCACTGATCTTCTCATTAAACAGCTGTATGACCACAATTTCTTGTTTATACACTTTGGTTTTATGTATATATTACATAAGAGAGATATAAAATGCTAATTGGAGAGCTTTGAGGTGCTTCTGGAAGAATTTTGTTACTCAGCTGTTTCCTCCTGTTTAAAGTCTTTATGGCTACAGCTTCATATTTAACAGAGAAACATGAGACAGGCAGAGTGGTACTCATCTTGTTAATCCTTTAAATTTTATCATCCTAATTTATGTGTCATATTACGAACTCCTACAAACAAAAATCAGGATATTTTACTCCATGTGTGAACAAAATTGCATTTTCTTTGCCAATAAAAATTTGCCCTGCGATTCAAAGACATACACGGTTAAATTTGGAAGCATTAAATCTGAAATAAAACTGAGAATGGCTGTCACCGATGAATACATGTTTTGAATGGTTGTCAGGTTTAAAAAAAACATCTTTTCATGGCACGGTTGATGAGAGGCGCTACTTCATCACCGCACACAAATAAAAACAGAAATGCCTCTGGAACCCAAAATAGACGATTTTCCACCGTCAAAGACGGAGACTTTTGGTAAATACCTTCCCTGCATCACACATAACAACAGAGACGGAGAGACGTATGAACAAGTCTCAGGGGTCAACAGTCACATCCATTATCCTAAAAGTCAGTGAACACACACACACACACACACACAGTGCCACCAACATTCAAATGCCATCTGTGAAAGCACGAGAATGCACTTTATCCATTAAAGTGCAAGGAGGACATGATGATGAGAAGTTCCTGGAATTTCTCCCCCCAAAACTTTTATTTAAGAGATATCACAGAGATACATTGAGTTTTTCAGCAGAAAAAACACACCTGTCAGCGGTATATTATTATAAAATTAATTTTTAGATTATTTATACATCAGTTCTGTCTGTTAGGGTGTACAGCCATGTGTATCTACTTTATATGAAATCACTAAATGTTACATACCTACTTTTAGTTCTGTGGTGTGGTTCACAAACTAGAATCTGAGAGATGATTAAAGAGAGAAGATAGAAGACAAACTAAATTTTGTATTTGTAAATCTGTATTTCCTCTAATTATTACATTTTGTAACATATCAGATAAATTGACATATTCGGCCTTCTTGGAATTATTTAAATGAAATGTCTCTTTGGTAAAAATGCTTACAAACTCATAGAAATCTGAAATCTGACAAGATGCCCAAACTAGACACTGTCAGAGATCACAAGACAAAAAGGCTTGCTTAATCTTTAACAATATTTTGTATTTTATAAGCTCCACATGTTATTTTATTGTCCAATCTGTATCTTAAAAGTCGCTATGAACTGCATCTGAATGCAGCAGAGTAAAAAGCATAATATTTACTTCTAAAATTTAAAGGAGTAGAAGAATAAGGTAGCATAAACTGGAAAACCTAAAAATTGTACTTATTTACAGTACTTGAATAGATTTAGTCGGTCACTTTAAACCGTTGCAAATAACTAATATATCTTTGTACAGTAAAAAAAATCTCAAATGGGGACTTCATGGAAAAATCATTCTGAGGAAAAGAATTACAAATAAGGGCCTCTGTGCTATAAAATCCGATATATCCAAGCGCCCCAAATAGACAGAACTCAATATTCTCGGGGCGTCCATCATCTGAAATAATCAACATCGTAAAAAAACCCACAAAAACCGACACGGATTACTGCTTTGCTGAGGGCACTGGAGAGACATAATCCAAAGTAGTTTAGCCACAAATTTTATTTTAATCAATATTAATCTACTTGTGTGATGTAATTTCATGCTACACAGCCTATACCGCGCGGGGTAATCCAATCGCCTCATCTCTCAGCTGGAGGAAAACATCCAGGTCGACAGTTGAATTCTCCGCACTGTGATGAATTGTAAATTTATGCAAATGTGAACTTCATCTTAAATGCATAGGTTTGGGCACAATGCAGAAAAAATCCTCCTGCCAGTGGGCAGAGCCTGGCCGTGATTCAGGGATGATGGCGTCTATCAGGCAGTAAAACAGGAAATCGTGTTGATGTATTTACGTTGTGTCTATTTTTCTTGGCATTCACTGAGCTAGTTTCTCCCCCCTTGTTATGTAGCTCACTATCAATTACTCACTGACACTCGCCAGCAGCAATAACCATATACAGATAGCTTAGGTTCATGGTCGTGACTGGAATACGAAGCAGGATTTTGTGATGAAATGTGCCATGAGAAAATGCTGAAAAGCTCAAATGAGAAAGTTGTGAGATTTCCTGTGATCCTATTAATGCCACAAACACGCAAGATCGTAAATCACCTTTTTTTTTATAGGAACATTATTAGATTTCATCTTGGTGGAGGCCAAAAGAGCTTCGCGGGACAATGATGAGAACAATATGAGGTGACCTTAGAGGCGCGGGCTACTGTGGATGTATCTCGCCAGTGGGATTGATTATGGAAATCGTAGTATTTTTCAACCCAAATGTAAATGAGTGTGCAGGGTTTGAGACAGCTGTAGACTATAATGCATTTCCTGTAATGATTTCCAGGAGTCTCAAAGCCTGGAGTGTGAGATTTATACCACGGGGTCCGTTTCATTGCCAACAGACTGATGAGGACAACCGTGCTGTTAACGGCCGAACCTGTCTACTATATCACCATCTCCACGTTAGCAAATAATCACGGGCCTGACGTCTGAGCGAGATGGCACTCTATCAGTCATGCAGCGCCGGCGAAATGGAAAGATGGAGGCAGTTACATGACAAGAACAGACCATAGATCATGAGCACACTGGGCCTCGCGGTGCTGTTAATCAACAAATCAGCTGGGCCTCCCTCATTAATGACACACAGAGTGGCAGTGAATGCACTTACACAGTATGGGTGAGCTCCTGTGGTCTCTCCGCCTGCTCGGGAAACACGGGATGCGGCGGCTCTCCGATGGGGACGCAGCCGAGAGATTTACTGATTGCGTGGCTCAGCTTTTTGGCCGGAGACTTCTGTGAGGAGGGCGGGACAAACAGAGTATCTGTCACCTTTTTGTGTCGCGCCCACTGCTGTCAACGTGTTGGAACAGTAGCAGCGGTTTCAGAAGTCATTTACATAACTAGGTCAACAGTTTGTTTACTGTGTCAAAAGTGTGATTCAGCAGCAGTTTGTTCATATTCGGTAAGTGTTTGTGTCCTACGGTCCCAAAACTGAAGCACAGTGAGTCAGTTATTCAGCATTCATGTCATATGGACATATGATCAGACAACTTGTTGTGTGAGACTTAAAAATACTGTGCAGAAAGAACAACAACACCATATTCATAAAATTTGTGAGAACAGAAAGCTTACCAATCAGAAGATAAGATAAGATAAACCTTTATTGATAGGAGGTGGATCAACTAGAGTAAGAACAGAATAAATAATAGAAATAGATAGTCTAAGTCTATGTAACTTGGTACTTAGTCTTTGTCTATATTAATATAATACAATATAATGCAAGAATTGGTTCAGTAAGTAAACAAAATACAACACATAACATAATATTGCAAAGTTGGTAAGTCTGATATGACATTAAGGTGCCATAACCATAACATAGCGTTGTTAGTGAAATATTTTATTGATCACTGTAACATAAAACTGTAAAAATCTTAAGTCACTGATTTCAGATTTTCAGAGTTTCAAATCTCACCAATTTCATGCCAACAAAGGACCGAATTTAATTCTTGGCAGGGAGCAAAGTCTCGAAAATGTTTTCTCATTTAACAGTCCAGTGAAATACAAGAACAAAAACGAATGAATTAATTTTAGGTACTATAGGATAGCAGTTCCTTAAGGCAGGATGATCGGTGTTGCATGAGCCATCATTTTGGAGATAAAACGGCAAAGGAATAAAATATTCAAAGAAAGTGTAGTTTTACTACACTTACTTACTTTATTACTTACTTTAAGACAACTTAAGGGGGGCACAGTTTTATGAAAGTTTATGATCATTTTGGAGGAACAATAGCAGCACTGGTCAGTATAATGCAACACTGCTCCTAAAATGATCATACAGTTGAATCAGCACCTCTCTAAAACAGTTTCAGTTAAAAAAAGAAAATTAAAACTGTCATGAAGGAAGGATTTATTTAATGATCTATTAGACTGCATTAGGTTTAATTAGGTGTACCTAATTTTATTTTCTAGATTGAGTGCCGCAAAAATAAGACATGTCTGTGTTGTAAACTGAGATTGGGAAGGAGATTTCAGTAAGAGGCGTAACAACTGTAGTTAACACTTCTAACACAAGCAAAAGATTGCATTATGTCATTTTTTAGGAAAGAAAGTAGAATACCAGACACTATTGTACAGTTTTCTCCCTTTTATGGGATTTTTTTGAGATGGTGCTGTTAGTTACTTTGGCACAAACTTCCTAATGACAAGAGATCTGTCACAGCTGTTTAATCTAAATCACATTAAGTGTAACTACCTATTTATAGTGGAATTTGAACATATGACAAGTACACACAGAAAAGGTGTAATAAACATACTGTGCATACACAGCAATGGTCCCGCTGCTGTATGAGCAGCCATTTCTTTATGTCACAGCAAGAGAATTGGACAGCAACACCGCCAGCTAATCAGAATGGCGGCGGGTGGAAAACGCAGCCAAGTGCCAAACACAAACATTACAGGTCGTTTTTTAAGCGCTGGAAAGCAAACGAAATGCGGCGAACAATGTCACAGATGTTTCATAGACGAACAATTTACACCAATTTGTCACAAAAGAAGGAAACATGCACATGGAGATGAATGTCATAAATGATTTTTCATATACAGACGGTGTTTTGTGTTTCATACACTCAGTTATTCAAGTCCTGAGGCTTCATCCACACATTCATTCTTCTCTATGCAAAAGCCGAGTGGGATGGGAATTGGATTTGGGATCCAGCTCCTATGACTTCCCTTGTTTCGATTTGTAATGATTGAGCTTTGGGGGAGTGCGGCAACACGGCAAATTCAATCAATACAATTCAATTCGCTAAAATGAGTAAAACCCCATGAAATCCTTCTTGGATTGTTTGAGAGGACAGGAAATGTAGGGAGGCGGCTGAAAAACCTGCCATGCTGTAAAATCATTCCACACTCTCACAGAGATATTGACTTTTTGATTGTTTGGACAAAGGACCGACACAATGTAAAATTGAGAGCGATCAGGGCTTTTCCTTACCCAGGACGAGTGCTCCTTCATCTGGTGCTGGTTGCTATGGGGACCATTGGCATGGCCACGCCAGAAGCAGCTCTGACAGAGCTGGTAGCCATGGCACTGCTGGCACCGATACCGGAAACCCATCATGCTCTCACTCCGGCAATATGAACATTCCACCGGATGGAAGACTGAACGGCGAAAGACAACGACAAAGACGATTTTCTGTCAGAGACATCTTGACTCAGAGTGACTGAAGAAAACCTGAATACAGTTAGTTTTAAGACAGTGCTTCCAAATGGCATCTATGTATGCCTGCAGCCGGTGAGTGAAAATAATAAGTACATCTATTCAAGAACTGTACTTTAAAATCCTGAGGCATTTTATTTATATGTATATCCATTTTACTGTATGTTATTTTATACTGGCACTCCACTACATTTCATAAGGAAATATTGTACTTTTTACTGCACTACATTTATGTGACAAAAAACATACTTTATAGATTATGATTTGACATTAAAAACACAAGATAAACCAATGCTTCCTGAATTCGGCCATGTGAACTCTTGTAAAAAAACTGTATCTAGTTGGGGCCTCTTGCCACGTTTCAGGTGTCTATGTGTTCATAGCAGTTTAACCAAAGCAACTCTAAACGTCTCTGATGATTTTATTGGCATGAAAAAAAGCAATTATTAGAAAAAAGTCCAAAACTGATAACAAATGTGTGTAAGAGGAATTCTTCTTTCATTAATCATCTGTTAACCTCTCAGATTTATCCTGCCACCATTTAGAGTGACCCAATCTTTTGTTGTTAACCACTGTACCTAACAAACAGCTGTAAAATGCTGCTTACTTACTGATGCATCAGTAAAATTTAATAATGTGACACATTATTCAGCACAGAACCACAACTAGTGCTTTCGATACTTGAGGTATGTTTAGTTGATAATACATCTGTACTTCTAATTAAGTAGGATTTTTTACTATTACTTTACTGTAATGGAGTATTGTTTACATTGTTGTATCGGTACTTTTATTTCAACACAGCACACAATCCTATAAGATAATAAAGTACCCAAGTATCAACACGTCTCAATTAGAAATGATTTTAAATAGGATGTGAAAGGTATTATTTATATAAAAGTGCATATGTTACAGTATTTTTAAATACTAATCCTGTCATTGCTGTTTATTGATGCATTTATTTTAGTTATTTCAACTCTGTGTTTAAATGTTAACTAGTTTTCATGCAGTTCCAGCAGGTGGTGTTACACCTGAGTAAATCTGATAAAAGCTTCATCCTGTGGATGTGCACCTGCTAGTGTAATGCTTATTTGGGCAATTCATATACTAAAGATTGGCCTTACAACAATCTGTAATATTTGTGTGTTTATTTTCCTCCAAAGCACCAAAATGTGGACGTATGTATTTCTTAATTAATTTAATCCACAATCTTTCCATGTACACACTGGCAACTACAGTCCACCCTTGTACATTTTATTCTAGTTGGAACAGTTTTGAAAGATAGAAATTTATTCAATATTTTATTTATGTTTAAATGTTGAAATTCCAATGTGGTTTTACAGTATGAATATGAATATGTCCAGATCTTACCATTTTCAACATTAGCAAGTCGGTGCATGAGCGGGAGCCATACGAGGCATTGAGGGGGAGGATCTGCCATCAACACATCCAAAAACGTGTTCAGCATGATCTTCTTCTAGATACAAACACACACATGCATGTATTAAACAAGACATGTAAATTATTAGAGTTCAAAGAAGAGAAGAGGAAGAGGAAGAGGAAGAGGACAAATTCAGACATCCTCCTCATACCTGCTGAGGGAAGCACGTCCGCACCGAATGCTCCGTGTAGCCAAAAGAAGGGCCCTCGAACACGGCTGTGGGGAGTTTCAGCACCTCCCGAAGAAATTGATCAAACTTTGCAAACATCATGACCCCACTTGAGTCAGAGATCTGTGAGAAAATATCTGATAGACAGCAAATGTCAGGCTCATTATTCTGAGCAGCAACGCGGCGCAAAACAGACTTCTGACATTTCTGTAAATATATGTTATTGATTCACAGTCTGCGTACTCAGCAGAGAGTTAAAGTATGCACAGTTTAAGCAAATTAACTCTCCACACATGCTCCCACAGTGCCCCTGTGTGTTTAACTTGGGCAACTGCATGATAAACAGCAGCTTGTCCCAGAAATCCCTGAGATGTGCGGGTAGCAATGACGTCAGATTTTTAGACAATCAGGTACAAATGATTAAAGCTAATTTAAATTATCCACATACATAATTATATATTATCTGACATGGTGTATGTTAAGTGTGTAGAAATGTACTTACAGCGTAGTTTGTCAACAATTTTCCCTCCACACATTGTTGCTAGCATGGCTTTCATTGAGAAAACTGTCAGCTTCCCATGGCTTTCACTGCAAGTAGGAAGAAGGGTGATGCTGCATCAGTACATTAAAGTGACACTATGTGAAATTTGAAAGAAAAAACAACATAATATTAATCTTGGAAATGATAAGTTTAATTCATAAGTAGTAAGTAGTAGTAAGTAGTAAGTATCTTGTCTGTTAGGACCAGAAGCTATGAGATATAAAGTAAGTATGTGCCTCTACATGTGCTACTGTTAACCAGTGTTTTAATAGATAATATTCATCTAATTTAAAGCTGCATCTACTCATTTTAATAAAAGATAATGTTTGCTGTTAAATGCAATTGAAATGTGGAATGTATACAATTTTATTCTATTTTGTGGAGTCCTCATTTAATTTTGCTGAGATTAAAAATCTGAGATGAAAACAGAGAGAAGAGCGGCCTCATTACAGCGTAAGATGTCAAAAATCCTGAACTAAGCCTTAAATCTCAGATTAACACAGTATATCAGGTCATTATAAGGCTGCCTCAAGACCCCCTAAAATCTTTTTAACTTGCCAAGAGAGACCAGCTCTTTCATTTCAGATTCATTTAGCTCTGGCTTCCGAGCAGAGGTAACTGAGTACATGAAAGCTCCGCTGCCTAATTCAGTTTGGACCTCTGGGACAGATAGAGAAACTGCTTCCTGTGATCGCAGACAGTCATTTCCACAAAGTTTCCCAGAGATACGGCAGCATGAATAATAACGGAGCGGGGCCAGAGTGGCCTTACAGATAAAAGTAAACCAATTGAATGAGTCGGTGAATGGACGGGGCAAGCAGCCAATCAATTTGAGCGCACAAGGTACAATAATAAGAGAGAGCTTTACGGTCAATAATAAACCTGTGTGCTCCGGGATGCAGGGTGTCTGTGGCGCTGAGCACAGAGCAGGCATTAAGAGGAAATATATAATGTAAAACATCACCAGGGATGCTTGAGCTGATGGGGACTGTTCTTTTAATACAGTGCACTTTTCTATTTGCTGCGTGTTACAAAAAGCGGGCAGATCTGTATTCGTTCCAACATTTTCCTGCTTATTGCCAAGAGGCCTGAAAACCTGTCCGGATGGATTGTTTGTACAGTGAAATCAGGGCCGTAGCTGCCATCAAGGACAAAGAGGTCATGGCTTCTGGGAATAAACAGTTAACCTTTTTTTTTTCATCATTGCTAACAGTGCGGAGAGGGCTCAAAGACATCATTTAGATATTTGTGCTGGAAAATAAAACGCTTCATTTTATAGGTGCGTAATTTGCCTACAATTTCCAAGTTTCCGAGTTCTTAAGTTTCCTGGAAAGACAGAGCTATGTTAATTATAGGGAAAACAAAGACTGTTCTGTGACATTTACTTTATTCAGAGGAGGGCTGAGGATTTATTGTTCAGTGCAGAAATCAGAACATCAGTATAAAAAATTGCCATCAAGAGTCTATAGTGACATTCAGTCTGCACATTGAAGGACCTAGAGCCACTTTTTTTTAAATGTATTTTTGCTTGATAAATTCCTTTTAATTAGCTGAAAGAAATTTCCTTGAAGTGGTCAATTTAAATAAAACTCGCATAAAATTTAATAGAACAGTTTACTCAATATGCAATATATGAATAATCCAAATAATCAAACCTCTTAGTGACTTAAAGGGTATAACTTTGCGTTGATAGGCCAAAAACAGTATTCAACATTGAATCTGCTGACTGTCACCCAAACAAGTGTAGTTATTATTATTATTTTTAGGGGTCGCAAAAAACATTTAATCTTAACTATATTATGTATTTTTCTATTTATTCTCTTAATCTTTGCTTTTCCTTGTTAAATACTAAAATATTTTACCTCTTTAGGCCTCTAACTATTACTCCAAAACACACAGACATAGCAACGCAGCTTTTGTTTTAATGGGTCACAAGTTAAAAAGGTTAAGAGCCGCTCCTCTAAAACAGGAAATGTGTAAGTGGTTTGTTAAAACTGTGCAGCAACACTACCCAAACAACAAAAAAGGTCATTGCAGTGATAGTGTGGTGCTCCTCCGCAGTGATCACCTGGCCCCTACCTGTCGTAGGTGGCCACCATGAAGTTGAGCAGCAGCCCGATGGACTGCTCCACATTGATCTGGTGGGTGGTGGGCAGCCGCTTGTTGAGCTGGTAGTAGATGGAAGACAGGATAGTCTCCAGCCGCGACACATTGATCTCAGCGTTGTGGTCCAATGTGTTGAGCCCGTTGTCACGAAAGGCTTCGATCATGTTCCAGACATCCACCAGATGAACTGTGAGACAACCAGACTGTGATCAATTAAGCCTGTATTCATGTCGGAACAAACGTTGCCATGGGTTACACGGTGCCATAACGGCAGGAAAGAGGGGAAATTATTTAAGAATCCACACGCTCTTACGGTTGCATCTCTTTTGCACAAACCGGAGTTTGCAGGCGGTCCTGTACGTCGACAGTCTGATTACATCGAAGTTTTGAGCTCCTGCAAAAAAAACATTGAGAAAATGAGGTCTCAGACTGATGCTTTGCCTTAATGAATTAAAATTAAACTCTAGACACAATCTGCCTCACTGAAGGTACATTTTAACACTATCGCTGTCTTCGCGTGGGAGGAATTACACTTAACGTGTGAGGGATGTAACTTCGAGCCAGCCAAAGAATGAATGCACGAGGCGAGCTGCTGACTACGAACAGTGAAAAGAGATTTCTCTCAGTCGACTCCACTCACTCATCTCCATGAAGAGCTGTCTCTTCTCCACCATGGCCTTGCCTCGTTTGCTGCCTTCCTCGATCATCCTGTGGTACATCAAACAGAAAAGCATGCAGCGCTTACTGTTCAGATGGCAGCATGTTAATAAATGGAACACACAGCTCTTTTCATTGTCCAAAAATCAATCACATACCAGGCAAGTGAGGATGATTTATACAAGTATTAGCTATTTGCGCAATTGAAGAAAATGTTTCAGACTATAAGACTAATTTTTCGAGTAAAGATAAAATATTACCTTAAGCTCATAAAAGAACATATTTGAAATAGAGACCATTTGTTTTTTTTGTGTGCAGTATTCCACCTTTCACCTATTATGTGGACAGGTAAAACGCACATGACGGCCCTAAACGCCGATAAAGCAAAAGCATTTACCCTGAACATAAAGGACTGAATTAGTCATCACTCCAGCTCTTCACCTTGTAAAGATTATATAGCTTTGGCTGGCTCTTTAACAGGTGATGAAACCAGTTATGAGGATAAAATTATAACGACTAGAAACAAATGGAAACTGCTAGCCCGTCTCTGTTCAGCGGTAACTAATCTGCCTACGATCTGTTAACATACTATACCTCATTGATGTGACAACAATCTTCTGAACAATTGAATTCAAATTCAATCACATCTTCAATTGCTTTGTAATAGTAATATCATCACGTCCTCTTATGAAATGAAGACACTTAATCATAGAATCAATATATAAGTGGCATCTGTAGAATGATGTATTAGAAATAGTGTAATTTGCTTTGACACTATACATTAAAGATACATTTACAACTTTTTTGTTATATATCTGCTTTTATGAAGATCTCAAAAGTGTTTACCTGTCGCTGGCTGAATGTCAAACAAAGTGAAGCCCCAAGTGTCGACCCTGCGAAGAAAAGCCACATTGAGAGAGTCAGTGAGGGTGTCTTTACGCTGCACGTCACCATTACTATGAGAGATAAACTATTCCTCGCCGACAAAATGCAGTTTAAATAAGTAATTAACACCTCCCCTCTCTCCCTCCTTCAAGGACTTCATTAACTCTCAATTTGTGCTTTTGTTTCCCCTCCCTCTCTTCCTGTAGAGACACTGGTGAGCTGGCTGGGGAACACTCGAGCGCCCGTGGTCTGTGCAAATGATAATTCTCCATGACATCCCGCTCAGCAGTGACTGCGTCCTGTGGGCTAATGACACCGACTGAGCTGCAGAGGAACCACTTAATGATGACGGACGCAGAGCACTCTACAGCTGGCCAATGAGCGAGAAGCGAAGGACCCCCAGACGGGCCTCGCACCAGGGGGGGGGACCGAGCTGCACCGATCAGGTCTGGATCACATGCAGCGTTCACAGGTTGACTCCATCCATCCATCCAAAGTCTACAGACAGGGAGGATTTCTCTACTTTTTGGCTTTTATTTTGGTGATCCCTGCTCTGTCCAAAAGAGCCTGTCTCCAGTCACTCACTTCTCCTCCAGCTTGTGCTGAGTGTTTCTTGTTGCTGCTATGAACAGTGTCTTTAAAAGGACCCCATCCATTGAAATCCAGTGTTATTCATTCATGATTCAAAAACAATAGGTATTACGATCAGACCTAATGATTATCTTCATCATCTAACCAAATTTATTTGTCTAAAAAACAGTAAATAAAAAGACAATAACTGGAGCTGCAATAATTTGTCAGTCAAAAGAAAACTAATCTGCAAGTGTCTTGATATTCAAATAATCATTGTGGTCATCTTTTGAGCAGAATTGTCAAACATTCGCTAATTGCAGCATCTAAAATGTGAGACTTTAAAGCTTTTTTTGTGTCGCATGTGACAGTAAATTGAACACTTTTGGTTTTTGGACTATTGGTTGAACAAATCAAGATATTTGAAGATGTCACCTTGAGCTCTGGGAAGTTAAAAAAAAACAACAACAATCAATTGATTCATCAAGAATATAACTGTAAGAGTAATCGATAATGAAAAACAATTAGTTACAGCCATACCATCATCAGATTTTTGAGAGTTCAAGGTGACATATTTACATCTTGACATCTTTATCTTTGTTGTTTTTTCCAACAACCAACCAGTAGATAATATAAATCTTCACATCTGAGAAGCTGAAACCAGAGAATGTCTGACATGTAAGCTTAAAAAATTACTAAAATCATTAATCACTTGCCAAGTAATTATTTGTTGAGCGACTGATTGATTAATTGTCTAATACATTCACGTCTAATCATGGTCACTGCTGGCTGCTTCCTATGACAGCAATAAACCACTTTTTGTTAAATTAAACAGCAAAGTGAACAGCAAAAAACACTCTTAAACAGTCTTACGTCTCTCTGTAGCTCAGTGGATAAATCATGGCAATAACTGAGTCAGGATTAAAGGTTCACTTTGGCCACTTGAAAACACTTAAATGGGGTCTTAAATGGGGCAGCACACACAATATTTGGGCATTTTTAGTGATGATATGTCAGGAAGGTGTACTTTGCTGTACTTTGGGGGACGGGGCAGAAAACATTTTGCTATGCAGTGGGAGACCCAGCAGACACATGTCAGCAGAATAACACAATGGTTCATTGTAAATATTCAGCCTATGAAGTAACTGCAGAAATTCATGAGTAGGCAACTCAGGCCTTCCTCCACCAGCAGGAAAAAAACAAACAAAAAAAATAGTAAGACAGCTGATGACAGTTTAATACAGCAGTAGATTATTTCATGTAAGAGACAAGTTCTTAATAATTCATAGATCAAATGAATTCACAGACCAGAGCACACTCAAAGGCACAGAGCAGATTCACGGCGTTTTTCACTCAACTGCAGTCACTCACTTGCACATAAACAATCACAGGCATCATAGTAAATTCATGTCAGCCTCTTTTTTTTTGGCTCACTAAAAGCTGTGTGGTTGTCATCTCGGGCCCGTAAAGGTGCTTTTTCTTTTTCTTTTTTTTTTACTGTAACCGCACCTTCGGCTCCGAGGTAATGACAACATCCTTTGACGCGACTCAACAGAAGGACTGGGTTGCTGCAGTGCCTCCCATCCGCTGATATCATTCACTCCTCGGTCTCCTCAAGCCTCAAATCTCACACCGAGCAAACCCGCAACACTTCGCGTCCACTCCTGCAGCCATGTTGCCGATTTAACTGCTTATTTACCTTATTTCCGCAACGGCATCGGCGTGTCGTGATGCCCATAAAACACTTTAGAGGGAGGGGGCGATGAGAAACAAAGGCAACCCTGCATCTTTTCAAATCCCCACTGCTGCTGCCTCGGAGGAGAGGAGGCATCGCAGGAAACTGGCCTCTGCCGGAGGAAAATCACGCAGGTTGCGCTTCAAGCATCATCACCATCATCATCATCATCACCATCAGCAGCAGCATCAGATGGGAGGATGAGCGGTCCGGGGTGAATACGGAGGAGATTTCCTCCGCGATTCACAGCCGCACTCTCACCTTTGATGAATCCACGCGTGTGTCCGCCGACGTTACAGCTGTCCGGGCGATGAGGCGCAGCTCGGACCGTCCATCACCGTGTCTCAGGCTCCGCTGCCGTCTCATCCGACTTCAGGCTCGGGATCTGCGGTCGGAGCCGCACACAGAGACGTACTGATGCCCCGCTCGGCTCGGCATCATCAGCGACCCAGCGGCAGAGGACGGCGGAGCGGAGCTGAGCGGAGCGCAGCCAGGCGCGGAGATGCCATGCGCGGCCACCTACTACACTTTACGCATGTGCGCACGCACGCTGGTTAAAGGCGCACTACTACTATTACTGCTGCTGCTGCTGCTCTGAATTATGATGCTCATAACGGGGTGAAGATGAAAGAAAGAAACACAGATTCAGTTTAATTTAAAGGCACACTCCAGAGGTTTCCTGATGCGCCTTTATTGAGTTTTGGGACTCAGATTTAAGAAGGAAGGAGCACAATCAGAGCAGCAGAGGTCCAGATATTCTGACTTTATGAGGCAAGCACCAAAAATGCTGCATTTCCTACATTTCCCACAATGCAGTGGGAGGTGTTTCCCATTCTGCATTCCCATATCAAATTTTTCTATTATGGATATCATCAGTGTTTCATAACATAAAACAGAACTCTCCTTGATAATGTAATAAACATGCAGGTTAAAGTCACCACCGCTGTTTGGTGCATCTGTCAGACAACCCTAAACCCAACAAGGCCCGTGACCCTCTGCCTCTGTTGACGCAGAAGGAAGGTCAGATCACAGCAGTATCAAATTCAGAAGCTTTGTTGTTGCATTAGTGAATAACACACAGCACCACGGTTGCATATTTCATCCAAAATTGACCCAGAAAGCTCGACGATCTGAAATTTCTTGACAAAATGCACCTCAAGAGTCGTTGTTAACTTCTCCCCCAAAGTTTTTATGTACACAGGTTTTTTAGTTTTGACTTGATCAAAGAAACACATACTTTAAAACACATTTGTTATTTTTATTAACTGATTATTCAACCTGGAGAGTAATCGAGCTAATCCAAACAGCAGAGGTGCTTCAACTGCAACTCATTAAATATCGTCAATGGGGAAAATGAATTTTACTTAGTTTAACCTGAGGCACCCAATGATTGACCATCCCTGACTGTTAAACACCAGCTTCTTTCACCCTCCACTCTTGTAGTTTGTAAATCGGGCTTTCTTCTTCATTTCAACCTGTCAAGCCCAACCTGCCCGGTGACCCCGATGACATCATCAAGGTTATTTTTCAAAACTTTGTAAAGCTTCCCCCAGAGCCTCAGAAGACATGAGAGACAGACAGAATGCTTTTCTTTTCATTATTTATTCATAATAGTCTATAACTTTTGATAAAATACACTTTGTTTACAAGTGCTGATTACTATATTACATTCACCCAGAGTTTAAATGGAGACAAAATGACACAGACATATTAAACAAATTCACCTAGTGATAATACGTGACATTTTCAAAGTGGTAGGGATCGCCCATGACACACTTTCCCCCTGCAGTCTGTTCTACATCGACTGCTCTTCTGAATGCACACACAACAAGGAACTTCAGTGACAGTGGGGACTGCTGCCTGACTCGAGTTTCAGTCGTCATTAAGAAAGATTTCAGCTGCCTTTTGGGTCAGTTGCAAATGTTTTATGTGTTTGTTTATTATTTGTTTAGCAGTGCAATCCAGCCCCCAACTCTACACGAGTAAATACAACATCACATTTAACCAAATAGGACCTAAATATTTATGGGGGATGGATTTGTGCTAACAGAATCAAACACTGATAACACCAATTTTAATTAAATGACTGCAAAATTGTGGGAAACGTCTCCTGATTCTAGCCCTACAATCTTAAAACCAATTTTTTTTCCACGAGACATAACCCTCCCATTTAATAACAAATACATTTACATTTTTTTTTGTATTAATCCACTGACCTAAAAATGGTGCTTTAAAAACTAATCTTTTTGTTTTCATAAGGTAATGACACAAATGTAGACAGCTAAAAAGGATACACGTATTAGACAACATCTCTATTGAAAAATATAGACCAACGGATCCATTGAAAAAACCTGGGCCATACAGAATATTGATACCTGGGCGATTCGAATTATAAAAAGTCAAGTTATTCTCTGTACGGTGGTCTGTCCAGTCTAAACAAAATCATAGGAAAAATGGACAGCCAATATATTATTATAGTAAATACCCTGTTGATTTTCAAAAACAATTAGCAAATAGATTTTTTATATTAAAATATATTAATTAAAATATATTACTTTGATTAACTAGTCAGACATTTAAAAACAAGTTCTGATTATTTTGTTTTCTTTAAGGTGACTTTGGCATATTACCTTGGAAATAATTGCTATAAAACAGGCCTACTTTGCACCTTCAGGAGATTTCAAAATATAGTTGATGCATCTTAATTTGCAATCAGCGTGAGCACCAAAAAAACCAGCAGAGGTAACTCTTCACGCTGGCCTTTTCACACGGTAATATGTGGTAAACATCACATTACACTGTGTTAACGTCATCGTAACGCAGCTACAAGGTCGTAACAACACAGTGTTCACACCGCAAATGTGCTGGTTCGTTGTTGTACATAATATAAACATGACACAGTATTAATTTATCCTCACAATACTTAATACCACATTAAAATTCTCTGGAAAAAGGCCATTTTAGAGTGACGCGTTACACCCGCCTGTTAATCGGTGACTTATTGTACCTCCAAATCATTTTGTAAAACTGAAGCATACTATGCTGAATCATTCTAAGATAAAGCATTTAGCGTTTTAGCATAACTTACTGTTCTTCTCTATTTTCTTTCCAGAGTAAAAATAATTATGTCATAAACAGCTGGATATGCTCAAGCAAGGTGTGCTGCACAAATAAAATAAAATACATTTCTACATCTAGGCATATACTGTAAATGAGCAAATATTTACAATAAAAAAAAAATTATCTTCATTTTCTCCCCTTGCCTTGAGTGTTTTTTTTTACTGTTTGCCACTGCTGATCTATCTATACAGACATACAAGCATGAGAAAAGCCACCTCATGGGAGATAATATCTACAAACTGGCTTTTATGGGGAGAAAACTCAGATTCACACAGTAGGAAGTGACTCTAGATCTTTACCTGGAATGGAAAATATCTCAATTTGCAAAAAGGGAACATATAGCCATTTTTTTTATATATATAAGAGATTCTTTCCATTCCCCTATGTTTGAATGTAAGTGCTGTACACAGTTACTACCATGTATCCAGGTGGTTTTCAAGTGCTTCACTCTGTAGCTGTTAGTCAAAAAAAAAAAAAAAATCATGTGATGTGCAATCCTCACAAGTTGAAGTATCATTCCTTTTATATTCTCTTTCCAAAACTATACATGTTCTTTCTAGTCCTTAAATCTGAGTGTGTTCGGTAATAAATGTACAGTTTTTTTTATATAAAAACAGTTACTGTAAGTTGCACTTCCCTGCCATGCGTGCATAAATGCCAAATAGGAGGTACTCTACAACCAATGATTATCATTAGCGCCCTTTTTTTTTTTTGCCATTAACCATAACTGATTAGGCCCAATAATAAAAAGTGTCAGTCTAAAACACAACAACAGTCATTATGTTCTACAAAAATAGCAACATTCTTTTTCCCTCCTTTTTTAAAAACTACACACACACATATATTTAAAAAAATATATCACACTAATCCTAGCCGAGTGCAAACGTTGCCAGATTTTATATTTGTTACACATCTGACAGACTACTGATTCGATTGAAAACTGATTGACATTTCTACCAAAGAATTGCACAAAACAACTTCTCATAGGTGTTGGTGAAACAAAAGACCGTCCAGTGTAACTCCTTGTCTTTCCAACAGCGGCCACATGCTGGTTGTTTTGCCTGGAGCGTGGCGACTGCGCTTCACTCCCGCATTGATTTCGTATTGATTCTGAATGACCTGGCCTTCGTGCCTCGCGTCAATACAAATCAGACCACAATATCTTCTGATTATTATTCACTTCGTATCATCGTACAACTAAACATGACACGCACAGTTTCGAGGGGCCGATGCAGTCATCGTGGCAGAAGGCGCCACACCCTTTGCACATGATCATCGCCTTCAGTCGGCAGTAGCATTTAGACTGGACGTCCTCCATGTTGGAGCTCTCGATGAACGACTGCTCGGGTGAGGGCTCGCCCTGGCTGCCGTGGTCTAACGAGTGACCTGCAGGTATGGTGGTGACAGTCACTGAGAAGGACATGACGCTCCCATGGACGCCGCCGCCGTCGGCCTCCGATGAGGCCGTGGAGGAGCCGGTGCCTGCGGTGGTGTGGTTCAAAGTGTGAGGTAAGGACATGCTTATGGTGCCACCGAAGCACGACGCTGCCACAGATTCCTGATTATCGAGCGTCCTCTGGGTTTGAAAGGCAGGCGGCCGCTGGTGACTGGGGTCCACTTGGGCAAGATATGGCTCGGAGTTTCCTTGATTACTATTGCAGAGTTCGAGGTGCCTTCGGTGTGACTGAAAAAAAGGGCTGGTGTCTTTGGCTGTCGCAATGGCGCTGTTGTTATCACCGCCAGCTGTGTTATCCTCTGACCCGGGCTCAGTCTTTACATTGGAGCAATGCTGACTGCTCCATGCTTCATCAGACTTGGTGATTGAGCATCCCTGCTGCTCTGCCTTAACCCCAGAAGCAGGAGAGAAAACTTTCCTGGCTGGTTCTTCTTCCTTTGCCGCCTCCTCTCCTTCTGTGCTTTCCCTTTTTAAACTGGACACAGACGTGTTCGGGATGGCAGACTGCTGCAGTCTCTTGCTCTCTGGTCCTCGGCCGTACGTGGACACATTGAGAAGGTAATGTCCTGTCATGGCAGGCCTGGGGATCCTCTTACGACCCAGAAATCCTACTGAAATCCTGGACTGGTCCTGGCGCCCTTCTGCATGCACCAGCTGATGGACTTTGTACTGAGGCTGCTGAGGCCCCATACCACCGTAAGGCTGGCTCTGCTGGCCTTTCCTCTGCATCAGGGCCTGTAGGATCTGCTCCTGAGTCTCCTTATTAGGAAGCTCCCTGTGAAGTCTCGCATATTCTGGGAAAACTCCTCCTCGTCCTGCTGTATTTAACTGGTGGGACTTATCAGGCCTATGCTCTGCAGAGTGTGACATCTTCCCCTTACTACCACAGGGCAAGTTTGACATCTTCACCTCCACCTTGGATAGTGGTTTTGGGAGGATTTGCTCCAACGGTACCTCCTTGCCCTGCAGGAGCTGAGTGACCAGCGGGTTGTTTGCGGGGATGCAGGAGCTGGTCCTGGAGGTTGATCCAGCGGGTGGTGGGTTCTCCTGTCCCTTCAGAATGTGCACAGATGAAGGAGTGAGTTGCGATGATGTGTTTGAACTCTTCTGGGGTCCTGCAGTGGTGTTATCAGTAGAGTGACCTCTGTGTTTGTCGTCAGTTACACTTGTGTGAAAGCTCTGAAACTGGTTTGGGCTTAGCTGACCCAGAGAGTCCTGTGGACAACAGGGAGGCATACTGGTCTGGCTACTGTTGATGCCAGGGGTTGGTAACCTGGTCGGTGCCTGTGGGGACACTGGGCTGCAGCTTGGCGATGGCTGCGTCTGCTCACCGCTGCCTCCTCCTGGCCCTGGGCCTGGCACCGCTCCCTTCGATGCAGATGATGCAGCGGCGGCCGCTGCTCGCTGTGCTCGGGCAAGCTGAGCTTTGGCTTTGATGTCGGCCAAAGTGCGAGCACCGGTGCGGCCCGGGCTGCCAAGCGGGGACGGGAGGGGAGTCCTGGGTGAGACTTGGCTAGGTGACACAGGAACTGGAAGAATCCGTGAAACTGGGATCTGCAATGATAAAAAAACATAGGTATTTGAGAATTATTAGTAAGTAAATGAAAACAATCCATAAGACACATTAAACTTAGTTTCTCCACAACACTTAAACACACCATTTCAGTGTCACATTAACGCCTCCTCTGAGCTTGAAAGTCTTGCTCAGACTAGCTAATTTAGGGATTTACTGTACTGGGAAAGCTAAGACTGTTTGGAACATACTGCACATGGAGATCGGCAGCAGAGAAATGCAGGAGTTTCTATGGACATTTTGATTATTTTTGACACATTATTTGTTGTGAGGGTTGCCACTGGAATCCACTGACTCTGCTGTGAATACAAACTTGTCAGAGCCACCTTTCAAGTGGTGAGTTTTTGATGCTCAAAAGATACAAATGATCAAAGGAGACTCACCTTGAGTGGTGGAACCCTCTGATTTGTTGTTGGACTTGGTGTAGGAGGGCTGGATGTGGACGATGCTGGAGGAGATACGGAGGAGATTGAGGACACTGATGACACTGAGGACAGACGGGGCCTTTTCTCTGGTGTCAGTTCTCCCTCCATCTCACTCACAGATTTCCTTTTCAGTGGCTCTGAGGGGCCGCTGGGCTCCGAGACGACCTCTCCACTCTCCTCAGCAGGCTTAACCACAGACACCGGCTGATCCTCTTTTAACTCTGAACTTGCCTTTGCTGGGAGGCTTTTCTTCACAGACAACTCCACTTTCTCCCTCACTTCGTCTTTATGCTCCTTTTCAGGCAGTGTATCTACTGCCGCCCGTTCAGTCTGTCTCTCAACCTCAGGTGTCACTGAAGGTGTACTCCCAGGCTGTGCTGCTGTGTGCAACTTACGATCCTCTGCGTACTGTGAGCGCCGTGTCTTCATGGGCTCTGCGGTGGAAACTAGCTCTCTCTGAGCAGGCTGTGCCTTCGGAGGCTCCTGTGTTGGCTTCATGTTTTTCACAGCGATAGCAGCAGCATCAGTCTGGCTGCTGTCCTTGATGCCCCTGCGATCCTCCGACGCCAGAGCGGCAGGTTCTGTCTGATGACGCGGGGACTGAGGCCTGGCAGACTCCTGATTCAGATCAGCCTTTGTCAGCTCTTTGGATTCCTCAAAGCTGAGCCCAGAACTACAGAGAGAGAGAGAGACGGAGGAGGTGGAAAGACAAAAAAATAAATCAATAAATCAAGTGTATTTTTTTTTTCATAAAAGGAAAAGAGATAAACACTGAGCTTTTAAAGGAATTGTCAGGGGCACACACAAAGTTGGCAATGATTCAAAACACTCGAAAAACAAAATTTTTGTTGCTAGTATGGTTCTTCAGATCACAAAAAATCCCATTAAAACCTGGTTTAATTTTGCACTCAGATTCCCTACATTTGATATCTTGACATGCACAGTTTATGCAAATTTACACCATGATGAATAAAATATATTCTACATCTGACCGGTGTAAGAAGTATGAGTTGGTAACGATCCATTCTTTTGCATGTCACCCAATGAGACCGCTTCGATTGGCATCTTGATACACGATCAACAAGCTTCCAAATTAGATAGATTTTTAAGCAGCTGAAGCATCAATTTGATTTTTTTTTAGCCTTTTCTTGAAGCATTATGATGTTGGATTTAAAGCACTTCTGTGAACTCCAGTGTAATTCTACTAATAATACAATTATTTGTTTCCAAGAATAACTCTCACCAGGTATTCGTCTACTCCTGTAATGTGAGAATAAGGAGAAGGCGGTGTTTAGATCCTATTTGGAATCTCATTCGGCTCTATATAATCCTTTCACTCAACTCAACTCAAACACTCAACTGTTAATAACAATGCACTTCTGAAATTAAATATTCAATCTTGTTAATGATGTGAAGAAAATAAAATCCTTAAGAAAAGTAAGACTGTCAACCTAATGATTGTACTGTAGGTCCTAGAGGCTTTTAATTTGAAAGGCACAACGTTTGGCATTTGAAAAACATGCTGGAGCAGATTAGCAAATCAAAATGTTCAGTCATAAAGGAGAACCTACTTTTCACCATAATAGTTTTCAAAGAAGGCCTCCTTCCAGTGCTCAACTTTCTTTTCCTTCTCAATTTCTTGGCGCATTCGTAGCTGCAGCTCAGGAGTGAATTCCCCTGTAAAGGAAAAAAAAGTTACATAACGATAAAAAAAAAGAAAAGGTTATATTATATTCCTTGACATCATTTTAACTCTGAATGTGAACTGAATGCTGTTATTATCAGCTTGGAAACACTGTACTGACCCTCAGCTAGTCTCTCCTTCCAGGACTGTGCTGCTGATGTGAAGAACTCGTTGTTTAAGGCAGAGCTGGTGACCTTCAGAAGGCCGTCCATGCAAGCCTGAGGAGAGGAGGCACAATGTTATGACTGGCATCATCACACTCACCATCTCTGCATCAGTACTTACGCTTATTTTATATGATGTACAGCAGTTAAATGTGTAGAATAAGTGAAGCTGTGCATAATATATCTATATCTACATGCATTAGCAGAGCTGTTTTCTACATTTTTTTAATATTTCTAAGCTATTTTCTAAGATAGTTTAATTGATCATACAATTTATGACAGGACAGATGAGAACTGACATATAACAGTATTAGTACACTCTACATTTAGTGCTACATAATGCAACAGAAGAATTTAAAAAAGGATGTATAATCTTAGAGCCACCTGCCGGTCAACCTCTGGCAGAAGTTTGAGCAGCCTCTGTTGGCAGTCTGAGGGCAAGACGGAGAAGGTGTGCTTGTTGATAATTGCCCGCAGGTTGGTGTTAACCAAGATGGAGTCTGGTGTTTCCACGTCTATTTTGCACTTGGTACGTTTCAGCTGCCCTGCAATACAAAACAGGAAACAGATGTAACCCGAGAGAGATCCAGCAATGCAGAAAACATGTCGACCTTGCAACTGCCATGTTGGGTAATGTACTTTCCTGTAGTCATATCATTTGTTTTGTTCTGCTAATGTGGGATCATTTCACTCATTCCTGGACTGAAATAACGCATTTAACTCCATCAAGGTCCAAGTTAACCTGAAACCTTTTTTACATTTTTGGTGCACTGGTGAGTATTAACAGCAGCAGGACAGTATAGATGAGGCAGACTCAAAATAAACTTCAGAGTCTGTGTTCACTGTAATGAAAGAACACGCCATGTGGTTTGTAATAGGTTTTGGATAACAATGGAGGACGATGGCATGCAAGAGGAAAATGCTATAACAGGCTTTGGCAATGCAGGGAATACTCGATGGTGGGACCAATTTGTTGTTGGCTTTGGTTTTTTCACGGATTGCCAGTGAGGAAACACAACAGCGGCTCTCTCCTTTTCCTGCGGCTCTCTCCTTTTCTGAACTACCTGACAGAATTAAAACTGATGTCTGACTTACCTGCACTGAGGCGGCCTGACCTCTGGGAAACCTTCCTCGGGACGACTGGGTGGCACAAGTCTGTTTGGAGGAAGGAAAAGGAGAGGATTGAAAGGGTCTGAGTAACTGCAAACCAGAGATCTAACTGTTTCCACACTGATGCTGCCAATTACATGAGTCATGTTTGGATGATAATACAAAGCCTTTTGTTGTCTAGCTATGAAAACCTCCAATAGCAGGACAATACCTAAGAACTGCATCAATATCTGTCATTATTCCTCAATTCTGTGTGTAATAAGCAATGAATATTAGTAAAATATCAAAACTGACTAAATATCACACCTCATTTCATTAATCTGTGATGTGCATCTATTGTGCAAGTGCCGTGTGCAGCTATCAATTTAATTTTATACTGTATTTGACAATATAATAACTGCCACCTACCAGTCGATGTAGTCACGTTGTCAGACATATCTTTGATGGTTTTCAGAAGCAGTCTGGGACTGGAGGTGGTTGGCATCCCTCCCTGTCTGCGCTGGTTTCTCTGTTGCTGCTGCTTCAAGGCCTGAAAATGAGCAAAATAAGGTAGGAACAAATAGCCAGCAGTATGAGAAAGAGAGAGTGTGAATGTGTGTAACCCTCTGTTTCCCTGCAACAACTCCCCCAGGGCCACTTGCCTGGTTAAATAACAGCTAAATAACAGTGCAGCAATGAAAGATAGGTTGCATAACACAAGCATAAATCATCTCTGTGTAGCAAATCTGTCAAGAAGTCTGATCACCTCACAAACACAATGTCAGGAGATTAAAGAAGCAATCCAGGGAAGATTCTGTTGTGCCTGTCTTTTGTTTTAGCTTATTGAAACAAAAAGGAAATCACTGAAGCAAAAATGCACAATAGGTCTCTCCAGCTCTCATATTTTAGGCAAATCGCCATCTTCTAATGTTTCCTACACCCAATAAATGAATACAAATTGGTCGTACAGAGCAGAAAATTCCACACCAGCACAGATGGAGTGAATTACAATCTGTGCAATCAAGTGAAATCTAATTAAATGGAACACAAAAGGCACAAAGCAGCCAATAGGAAAATGTCGAACGGGTGGATTATGAGAACATTAATACTGTAAAAGCAGCTATAGGCATTCTCCCCATGACGCCTCATTGTTTTGAACTAATCAGCCCAAGATGTCGAATGGAGAATGGAAGGATAAACATGGGTTAGGTACATGTTTACTGAATACATGTCAGCGAAAAAGTTTAGATAAATGAAGCGAAATGTGCAGAAAAGTGAGAGTGGACATGGATTAGATGTGCGATAAAAATCTGAATAAACACAAACATCCAACAGATTGACCTCAGCTGCTGAAGGACAGTTGACTCAGATTCATGTAAGTGCTCTTTTTTGACTAAAGAGTAGGAGTTTCCTTTAAAAACTCTCCATTTAGAATATCAATGCAATACAAACTACATGAAAACGTATTTGTACTTAACAAGGCCGTGTTTGTGTGCTGCAGAGAGGGCTGGCAGGGATTTGTTATGTGTGCATGTGAGTACAAGGGTGGGGCAGGAACTCATGTAACATCTGAGACGTGTGTTTGCTCAAAAAGTCAATACGGCAAATAAACAATTAAAAAACAGAACACAGAAGCCAGCAGTACCTGTTTCAAAGCTTTCTTGCTGTGTTTCTGCGAGGGGGAGATGAGTTTACTGGTGGGGACAGAAGGCGACGAGCATCGAGGCTGCGGAGAGGACGGCTGCGACTGCAGCTTGGAGGGAACTGCGGGATACAAAAGCACAAAACAGATGTTACAAAATCCATTTCCTGAGGGTGGTATATAGACTTTATCACATCATGCTTTTGTTTTGATGAAACTGAAACCAATACTGTGCACAAAGAGGCAGGTCAGGTTACACTGCTAAAATATCATATTACACACAACATTTCAATGGGAGGATTGTTCACAACAACCTCTCTGACAAAACCCCGCTTTTACCTACCGTAACATTTCCACTTGTTTCTTTTTCGATGCCACTTCATTTGCATTCGACTTTCTGGTTCTTTTTTTATTGATTAGTTAAAAAATAAAACAATATTCGAGTCCTCCCACTCAGATGTAAACCAAGGTTATTTGCCTGGCAGTTTCTACTTGTGCATAATGAGGAAGTGGTCACGGGTCATACTGAGAAAATACCGTTTCCTGTTTTAACAGTCACTTAAAATATTCAAGTGGCAGAGAGAAATAATGAGAGTCAGTAAGAGCACAGCCTGAGGAAAACAAAGTAATTGGTACTTGAGCGTAAGCTCATGCTCCGAAGTTGCTCTGCAATCAGGAAAAATCAGGTGAGTGATTCACAATAAAGCAACGATTTTACTGAAAGCCTGCTGTGATGCGACCGTCATGTGCAGCCCGCTGACAATTAACGGAAGACATTATGGACGCAGCGCGTTTGTTTAAAGATAGAAACCAACCTTTTGCTATCATCATGTTTGACGGTGAGTGTATTCCAGAAGTTATTTTGTGATGAGATGGTGTAATTTACGTCTGTGCTGAAGCCACTTTCTCTCAACTTGCCTCTTCTACTGCTGCTGCTGCTTCAGCGGGTTTCCTGTGTTCCCGCAATGACTTCTAACAATGTCTGAGAGGGGGCGTTAACTCTCAGGGTCATAACAGAGCATGGTAACCAACCAGTGTAACTCAACAGTGTTTGCTTATTCGATTCTATTGAGGCTACTGTCAATAGAGAGAAAGGTATATTTCTTTTCATCGGATTTCATCTGAATGATTGTTGAATACCAGTGACAGTTATGTAACAAGAAAGAAGCTTTTAAAGGTTACAAATTAAGTTGTTCCTTGAGTTACGAAAGACTAATTTGAACACTGAATTTAGATAAATAGATAAACAACTCTATTGATCCTAGAGGGAAATTAAATACGGTCAGGGGTGTTTAATGAATTACGCTGCAAAATCAGGCTACCATCACGAACCTTAAGCTACAAAATTATGGTGAATTTTTAAATGAAATGACATTGCATACTTTATTTTAACATCTTAACATTTTAACATTTGTGTCATCAAGCTACTATCAATGTTGATTGGTGTTTCCTGAATAACCCAAAAAAGAAATGACTTAAGGCTTCAGCAGTATTCAAAACGATCTTGTATGCGGAGCACAGTACCTCTTCGCATCCATCTCCCTCTCCTGCCCTCTTGAGTGATGGCACTGCTGCTGTTTTCTGTGCTTTGGGAGTCAGAAAGATTGTCACTGCTCTCCTCAGAGCCCTCCTCAGACAGCTCCTTCGCCACATCTGAGATGTCCTTCTACATAAAAATAGAGTACATCACCTTTATGTTAGAGAGAGAGAAAAAGAAGAGCCAAGCAGACAGTAAAAAACATCTTGAGGTGTACACTCACACCGTGCCGACAGAATTCAACCATTCTGACTGATCAATGATTGCAATTACCAAAATTAATTAATGTGAATGATCTTCTACTGAATCGAACTCATTCAAACACACAAAGTCAAAGCTGTGTCTGTCTTACTAACCTTTAGTGTGTAGACCCCCATTCTGCCTGGGACTTTGTAGAAGATCCCCTCCTCGCCACGAGAGTTTGTGTGCAGCATTGCATTCAGACATGCCAGCGGCGAGGTTCCACTAGATCACGAGAGAAAAACGCAAATCACACATCTGTTTCCCAATAAATCAGACAGCTGGGAGAAAGACGCAAGAAGGGTAAAAAGCTGGTCTGATATCTGGGGGAGAAATTGTGATCATGCATCAGGAGGACACGTGTGAGTTCAGGTCAGATTCACATCGGTTTAGTTGTGAGGCAATTTATTGAATGTTTTATACAGAATCAGTTGCATAAAACTGGTTCAGGACTAATCTAGTTATTGGCAACTGATACTGTAAAGTTAAACTGGTCCGACACAACTATGTCTGTTGCATAAAAATCTGCTCTTGTTAAGTCAAACTGTCTGTGCGCAATAAAGCCTCAGCAATCATGCAATAGAAGTATCATGAAGTGCACAAGGAAGCAAAAATGATTTTTTAACTTAGATTTAACTATTTTACACTGTACTTAAAGCTAATTACGCAAAAGGTTTAGTGAAAAAATGCACTGAAAGTGAGAAAAATGCAACATCTGTTATTCATTTAGAAAATCGTACTAATTAGGCTTACAAATACTGCTGGCTAGAATCTGCCAGATAATTTATATCATTAAGTTTTTTGCTTTTTTTCCTAAGATGATGTCATGTAGCTGAGTTTAACTTTCAAATCTATAAAATAAAAATACTACCACCAGCATCCAGGCTTTATTTTGTAAGGATGTTGAGAAATGTACCATACTGGGAAATACAGTGATGTTTTTATGCAACAGGTGGCTCTAAATGCTGCAGCACCTCTATAATGATGAGTCTAACACTGTGCCTTTATGCAACTGAACATAGGACATGTTATTGTTAATAACATGCAAAAGGTAAAACACCAAACAAAGTGGCATTGCAGTGAGTTTGTTAAGATAAGGGGAAAAGGGGATGGTGGTGGGGCTAGCTTTTTTCTTACCTTCTGGATGACAAGAGTGACAATGAAACAAAAAGAAATGAAACAATTATTGAGTAAAAAAACTGTTACTATGGGAACAAGAAAAAGGAAAGTACATAATATGAACGATCGATAACAAAGGAGGAAAGCTGCAGTGCTCTCTCTCTCTCTCGTGAAAATGGGGGAGCTGCTGAAGAAAAGCTACTACAGCAGGCGAAAACTCACCTTATTTCCTTAAGCCTTTCTCTTTGGATCACCTGCAAGATCTCTTTATGGCTCATGGGCGTGTTGGGGTATTTCTCCAAAACCTACAAACAATCATTATAGTTAAAAATCATGATACCTGCAGGTTCCCACAAAGACTCAATCCTCTTAATCGGGACTAGAAACCTTGGCTTTTTCTCTTTAATACACTTAGCTCTTTAGATATTTAGAACAAATGCACATCTGTAATCATGCTGATAATAAATAACAAGAGGCTTGTTGTATAGTAGTTGTCACATGTAGTCTGCCATGTCCTGAGCAGGTAATGCAGCTATATGTCAACAACAAACACATGACTTAAACATCAGACAGTTTTATTTTGCTCCCAGCTTGCATACATTTTGTTTTGACAATTTATATATTTTTTAGTATTGCTGGAGGGAGCCTGTGACTTTACAACTGACTGCTCCATGTGTTTGTTATGAACATGACAAATACAATCTTGACATCTTCAGTCATACATCCCCACATTGCTGCAGTATGTTGAGCATCTCAGTGAAACAGGACTTTATTAAGTGCTTAGAAACTAAGGTCACCACAGTTTATTATCTCCGCAGTGAGCCACGTTGTGCGAGCAAAATATTTCTGGTGGATAACTTGGCGGAGCCCACATGAGCAAACAGCGCTTTTACTATGAAATACTTGTTGGGAGTTTCATTAGCATGCTAGGCTACGCGGCTAGCTACAATGCTAACAACACTCATGACCGTGCTCCGATATTCACCACACACAACATTGGCATGCGATCGACTAACTTAATGATCGATTATGAAGTCACTGTAACACAAAGGGGGGTGAGTTTAACACACTGAGTGTGTGTTTTATGCAGGAAAACTCGCTGGCGAACAGTTAGCATGGGAGCTAGCATGCTAAGCTAGCTCCAGTTCGCGGTTACTTTTACTCGACTTCACCCCGACGTGCCGGCCGCTCTGCCCCGGCCACGACAAGCCAGGGAAGGCCCGCCGGGGAGGGGTGGTGGGGTTTGGTTAAGTGGGTGGGTGGGTGGGGTGGACGTGCCGCAGCCTGCACACCGGGCGCCCACGGCCGCTCGCTCATGTGGCCGGGCTCGGTGCGCTCGACGCGGGCGCTGCAGGAGGCGAAGCTCCGCGGCCGAGCAGCGGCGCGGGGCCTTGCGCGGCGGCGTACGCAACATCTCGTCTCCGGCAGGTCATGAACTCATAAACACAGTTGTACAAGTGGGAGCGTTTAAGGAAAAACAACCACAACACACGGCGGCGAAAAAGCTGCGGAGAGAGTACCGTTTTTGCGGCTTCCGCCCACGTCCTCCCTTTCTTTTTCTTCTGCCTCTCCCGCATGGCTGATGTTGTTTTTTGCAGAGTAGTGTTGGAAGAGTCTGTCTCATGAAATGTTGCTTTAGTTACCGCGTAAGATCCACTCCGTCTGCCATGTTGGACTTACTGTAAAGAGTCATGTGACTCACAAGGAAACGTCATCTTACTGTATATAGCTGTCATTGCAAAGTTACCCCCCCCACCCTCCAACACACACACACACACACTCCTCCTCCTCTCCTGCATGATATTTAAGTTGCTGTCAATAAATTGCATCACATCCAGGATCACTTCACTTCAGGATCACGTCATGTTATGATGTTTATTTGTTTTCATGTGTAAGCAAATGCACAATTTCACAACTATGGAGTGAAAAAAAATAAGGCAGCTAATCAAGAGAGCATTTTGCAAGCTTTCTTCACATTCACATTTTTTTTTTTTTTGGCTCACAATGACATCAGCTACAAATCTGAAGCAACATTTCTTCAAGCATACAGGCTTAACAAGGTGACCCCCCCCCTATTACCCATTACAGTAAAGAAGGTGGGGCCTTCAGTCAATTCACCCTCCACTGTTTTGGCAAAGACCACAAACATTTTCCAGTTTATCTTTGAGAAAACAGGTGATATAAGTGTTTGTATATAAAAAAAGTAAAGTAAATAAGTAAACTGAAATGTAATTAAATTAAAAATAAGAACTGTAAATCTCTTTCAAACAATTTCCCGCATATTAAACCTGCATTTAAAAGTTTTGGCTGTGCTATTTATTGAGACTGACGTAAGCCACGAGAAACTACAAGGTTTTCAGGCAACGGTAGGCAAGAATGACGTTCGTCTTTTTAATACATGCTCACTAAAATGATTCTTTCCTCCCCCCCAAAAAAAAAAAAAAAAAAGTTTTCAAATCAAGGCATAAGATCCCACACCCCCCCATGTCTCATTTGTCCCCCCTTGAACTAAGCCCAATCCTGTCGACATCTATTATCAGGGGCTTGTCTCATCCGGACCCCCCAGTGGAAGATAGGCAGCAGAGGATGGTCTTTGTCGCTGGGAAGGAGAGAAGCTTTGAGATTCGGATGTCAGAGTGGTGGATGATGAGGATGATGTGATGGATGCTGCCTGCGGTGCTTGGTACCTGTGGACCGTGATAACAACAGATAGTATTTAGGATGCAGTATGTTTCGCTTTTACTGTACATTAATAGAAAACGACCAAATGTGCATACAGGATTAAATGTGGCTGATCAATAGCAATATATGAGTAAGCATTTCATCAAGTGCTGAGGCTTTAAAGTCTCTACTTGTGCATTTGCATGGACAAAAAACTTTAGTATTATGAAAGGAAATTGGTCAACAGAAGTGGAAAGTACATGTGGTTTCTAGTTAAAGGGGAAAAATATGAAAAGACACCAGTATAGTGCTTTAAAACTCACTTCCTCCATTGTGTTATTGTGTCAAAAACTAGGACTGACCCCTCACCCGATTACAAAATATAACACAATTCATGACAATTCTTCACACATCCTTATCCTGAATGAATGCTCCCGAAAACGCGAACTCTCAGCATCTGCGAGGATGTAATACGTCAGCCTTTCTCCAACTGCTCTCTCACCAGGATTGTGATTTCCTGACCCGTGACGATGCGGCGCCCCTCTCCCTGATGGGAACATTCACCAGGAGATCCCGCATCAGCCTGGGAGAAAAGGCTCTCTCCAGGTGAGTGCCGTTAAGGTTCAAGGTGAACATGGTCGGCGGAGACATGTCTAACTCCAACAACATTACATTCTCAGCCTGCGAAAACACAGAAAAGTTGCGTAATCACACACGCAAATGCATCTTTTAACAAGTTTCCTTTGATTCAGGTACATTATCCATTCATTTAAATCTGCAGAAAATGTCAACAGTTGTTTACAATAACAAAGGTCTTTGAAGTGAGCTCCACCTGAGTGTGGACTTTAGCATTGCTACACTAGTGTACTGTTGAAATAATGCTGTTAAAATGCAGGTTATGCTAAATTGGCTTTTCATTATTATTCTATTAATGGATGTGAACCAATATTATACAAACATGTCATTTCAAGTCTCCACCTCGACCTTGATTTATTCCATAATACTGCATCCAGCCATTATTTGAGTGCCGGCACTTATATCAGAATGTACTGTATTTGATTTGTGACATTACATCATTCGCGTAAGACGTAACTGTTAAAGATGTGAATGGTTTCCATGACTACAACCATTTTCACATCCTCCAGCAAAGTAGTCAGGCCGTGAATATGGAAACAGCGTGCGCATGACCACTATTTCACATCTCTCTCTCTCTCTCTCTCTATGTGCTGTACTTTTGCCAACTCTCCTCGTGAATGTCCGAGAACTGACCTGGTATCTACATGGGGCCCCAGTTGCCGTGGCAACAGCCATCTGTGCATATTGGCTGATTGGCCTCTTGTATCCCACAGCGGAGAGGGGCCTTCTCTTGACCTGAGTGGGTGCACTTGGGATAAAGACATGGGAAAAAGAAGGATTTGGATTCAGTTAAAGACTTGGTTTAGCGGTTAAGACGCAAGAACCTCGGGTGTCCCGTATACAGTGAACTGATCAGCCCCCACCAGACAAATCTCCCCGTTATCTCCCCTGTGCCATCTTCCATTAAGCTTTCAAGACGTCTCAGTTAAGACAAATTCCAAGGGGGTCTGATTCTCCTTTATATAAAGGTATCTGTTTCTTGGATAGGCACAATGCATAAATTATCTATAGCATGTCAGCTCAGATTGTTTTACAGCTCATCTGTGTAACATTTACAAAATACTGACTTTGGTGACTCCTAGTGATCTTACAAAAACAGAAACTGACCTGACTAATGTAAAAAACTTGGACCATTAGAATCATTTGAATCAAAATTGTACAAAAGTACAACTCTGCCTGATCTATTTATACTTCTGGTACTAATTTCCTACATTTCCCAGAATGCTGATTGACAGCCTGTAGAGGAGGAGTGTGCAGGTTCATTCAGATGTGACATGTGGAGGTCAAACCAGCAGCAGAAGTTTTAAAGAGGCAACACTGATGGTCTATCCCAGTAGCTGATGGTGCAGAAACTTTTATATCTGCTGCTTCAGTGACAGGCTTCACCTAGTCTGGCAGTTTTATGTGATTAGCTGCTGGTTCATAGTTTATAGTTCAAGTCAATAAAGTGAAATGAATCCACTGACCTCTCTGAAGGAAGGACCGGCTGGAGTCTCCACTGATCCTCCTCGCTGTCGAAGTGCAGCCTGTTCATGATCTTGTTCTTTTCCTCCGGAGGTATAAAATTCTCAATCAAGAGATATCTGAAATACCAAGTACAAGTACGTGTCAGCTGAGGTCACAGGAAGTGTTCAAGTAAAATAGCAACAGTTTAAAATAATTCCCAAGAAAACAGGTTACTATTAGAAAATAAATGTAATAAAAATATCTTCTTCCTTTCATATAAGAAAAAACATTGTTGTGTTATTACTGCTTTCCTCATAATAAAAGTCAAACAATAATACAGCAGTAGACTGTTGTCTCGCCTCTGCTCATTAAACAAACTGCTTACCAAGCAGCAAAAAGGCTTTTTATCCCTGCCTGGTTACAGTTCACATTTATTTATTTGTTTATGGTTTATTTGATAGGAACATACAGTTATAATATATATATATATTATATATATATATATATATATATATATATATATATATATACATATATATACACATACAGACAAACTGAAAACAGCTATCCTAAGCAAGTTTCATAGTGTTCATAGTGCATATTAGTCTGAAACTCCCGTCCCTAAAGGAGCTTTTATAAAACAGAGAGATTAGAACAGTGAGTTAAGAAGAGGATCAACTTAAGACTGGTTGATGCCTCTCTGATATCCTGATTGAACTGAAAACCATCTAATTAGGATGGAAACGCTCTCAGCTGCCAATAATTTATCTCTTGATGAAAACAGTATTTAGATATATTGCAGATACAGTCTGAAAAGCACGTAAAATGCGTTACCTCCTTTTTAATTGTAATATAAATCGAAATTAGAGACATAATTAAAAACTGTGTGTTGTATCCTTGAAGTTTTACAGTCTGATTTGTACAATACTGTCATATTTCCCAATAGCAAAAAATGTAAACGTTTAAAGAGTTCATCTAAATGAATATCTCCAATGTCAAATGTTTTGAATGAAATAACTAAATTCAACTAAATTTCTGCAACTAAACCACAACGCCGGCTTGAGTACATTACATCAATTAGATCATGCTCAACACATAACAGGGATTATTTGTAGAAAACATTGCACAACTTGAGGTCTGTAACCATTCTGCAATACAATAACGCTTTATAACGGCAGCCCCGCCATGACATTTTAAATTATACATTTTGTCAACTCCTCTGGGGGTGACATTGCGTTACAGCACATGTGTACGTTCACTGGCGCGTCCACTCACTTGTACTTGAGTTCTCGGGTGAGTTCGGTCTGTGTCTGTTCCAGCTCCTGTCTGGTTGTGACGTGTTCATCGATGACGTCTCTCATCTCTGCCTTCACCTGCTGCAGTTTGGCATACAGCTGTACAGAGCAGATAGATATTAGTTACTCGTGTCATTAAAGATGTATTAGACAAGACACTAATGTCAAACAAACACTTCAAACCCTTCATCTGCCCAGTCAAGTGGAGACAAACATATCATATCAATACCTTTTTAATAATACACGTATTAAAGTACTTGTATATATTGTTTTGTTATTTGAAATATTTCTCCTGTGTTTTGTGTGTTTAACATGAACTACAACTTTCATTTCAGCCCTGTGTTGTAAAATGACAAAAAAGTATGTAAAAAAATGAATTTAGAGGTATAAAATGAGAAATGTAATTATTCCTGAACACCGGGAAGTATGAGCACTTTCCCGAAGAAACCTGGACTCTCCGGTGTCTCCCGGTGGCGTCTCTCATGAAGAAAGCATTTCCTAATTGTAAATAAGATCATCTGATTAAATTATGGATCCGCTGCTCGCGTGATAGCGGCATCGGTTGAGTCACCTCACCCTCTTCAGCTTCTTTGTCTTGAGTTCCACCTCCTGCTGCAGGGAGGAGAAAGTCTCCCTCATTTCTAAGGTCTCCTCGTCCTGCAGCATCATCTGCTGCTGGATCTCTCTCTCTCGTCTGATCTGCAAATCAGACACAAAGTTAAATTTGTATGTGGTCATATCCTGTTGTTCTTCTTATTATTATTCATTTATTATGACTACTGTTTTGTTTTGATTGTATTTAGAGTTTTTCAAATCTTTGAAGTTAATTACTATTATTTTATTTCATTTTAATAATATTTTTTCAGGTGGAGGGGAGAAGGAAGAGGTGGACCGGAGGGGGCTCTGATGGGTGGGAGATATTATAAAAACTCTTTCACAATCCTGTTTATCTGTACTTTATACTTTCAATAAAGATAATATGGAGAAAAGAAGGAATACAAAGAGTAAACCTTTCAAAATAAAGGTCATTATCAAAATGTGTAGGTTCAGATTACCCACCATTATACTTCTTCTACCATGAATGGAAATGTAATACAGAAGTAAGTTTTTAAGGAGTAATGTTGGGGAAAAAATAGCTTTTTGCACACCTGCTCTGCAATTTCTTGCCTCTTCAGCTCGAGCATCTTTTGCTGCTCATTGGTGTGATCGATGATCGTCTTTCCTCCGACCAACAGCTTGCTCTCCATAGCCTGTGAACAAAGACATACAATAAATTATTTATGGAAATTTCTTTTGTTCTGCCTGCGTTTCATTCATCAGACATGTCTACCGTATCATAACGAAGCGTGGGTACCTTATATTTCTCAATGATCTTCTCCAAAGCATCTTGGTCCCACTGCAGGTCCTCGACGCTCTTCCTGTTTTCATTCAGGTGTTTTAACTTCTCCGTGCCTCCCTGGCAGCTCAGCACTTTGGGGACATCACTTCCTTCTTTCATGTGAGGTTTCAGCTCTGGTTCCTCTGCGAGGGCCTTCCACACTTCGGCGTCCTTCTCTCGGAGCGCCTCCTCCTCCATCCCGACCATACACTTACTCAGTCTTTTGCTGTTCCTCCTCCTTCTCCTCTCCTTGGCGAGCATCCCTCGCTCCTCCAGCTGCGCCTTCAGCCGTGCGATCTCCTCCTGGAACTCCCTCAGCAGGGCGTCTTTGGGATCCTCATTAATCCGAGGTTTGTTCTTAATGTTCTTGGCCCTGCTGGCGTACCTCAGCGTGGCGAGGGATTCCTCGAAGTTCTTGTGCGACGGCCCCACTGTTGCGATCATGACCGTCTTCGCGTTGCCGCCCAGCGAGTCCTGGAGCAGGCGGGTCAGCTTGGAGTCTCTGTAAGGGACGTGGCTGCTCTTCCCGTCCACCAGAGCCGAGATGACGTTCCCCAGCGCAGAGAGGGACAGGTTGATCTTGGCCGCCTCCTTCAGACGCTTCCCTTTGGCGCCCGTCTTGCTCTGGCGCTCGCTGCCGGCCAGGTCCACCATGTTCAGCTTCCCCACCCGGATGTGGTCCTCGCCGTCCGGCCCCACTTCGCTGCACTCCACGGTGATGACGAAGATGGCGTGGGAGCGAGAGCTGCGTTCGTTCATGTTGGTGAACCCCACCGACCTGGACTGGTTGCCGATGTTCATCACGTGCTCAATCTCGGCGGCGTTCTTTGTCACCACCGAGGACAGGCCTTTGACGTAGACCCCAAAGTCGGGGCTCTCCTTCAGCTCCAGCTTCTTGCTGTTGTCTTTGCACATGAGGTCCCTGATCTCCTCCTGGTAGATCTCCAGGTAGGACGACCTCACCAGGTATTTCTGATTCTGAGTCCTGGATATCTGCGTGAAAATGTGCTGGAAAGAGTTGGGGATGACCCCCCTCATCTCGGGGTCGTTTGACACCCCCTGCATGGTGTGTGTTTTACCTGTCCCGGTCTGTCCGTAGGCGAAGATGGTCCCGTTGAAGCCCTGCAGCACGGACTCCACCAGGGGTCTCACCGCGTCGTCGTAGATGTCCCTCTGCCTGGAGTCCCCGCCGTACACAGAGTCAAACGTGAACACCTTCATGGGCTCATCAGGTGGCGCCTTCGGGTTCCTGATGGTGATCTGCCCCAGCTTGTCGTCAATCTCCAAGACGTTTTCGCACTCCGCCGCCTCCTCCCTCCTGCTGAGGGGGCGGCAGCGGACCACCACCCTCACCGCCTCGCACTGTTTGCTCTTAGACATTTTGGTCCAGAGATATATATAAAAAAAAAAAATCACACCTTTCCTCTGCGCGCTAAAAAGACATTTTCTAAAGCTTGATGGTGATGATGGGGGGGGGTCCACGCAGTCTTTTCTCCCCCCTCCCTCCTTCTCTTCCGTGCAGGTGCAGCAGCAGCCTCTATTGCATGTGAGGAAAACCAGACAGACACACCTCATGTGATCCTTCCTCTGCCGTCACCCCCCCTCCTCCATCCCTCCTCTCCTCCGCCCCGAGCATCTCTCAGGAAAAGGAAGCGATGTTACAAGATTTATAAAAAAAAAAAAAGAAAAGAAAGAAGTAAAGATGCTGCTGGAGGAAAAACAGCCTGTCAGCCTCCAGCCCAGCCCACACAGCTCTGTGTACCCCCCCTTCCTAAACACTGGTACACACCCTGCTCTGCTGCGGACAATGGAAACAACACACGTGACCCGCAGCGACCAATTACACTTGAGCAAATCCCCTCATGGTACCCAGAGATGGACTAATTCTGTAATCATGATTAATTACCCACTAACAGGCACTTGAACGCACCTTGAGAGAGAGAAATAAATAATGAAATACCAGAATATAAAATAGAATAATGATCTGATTTTTTTCCCCCATTCAATAAGAAAATTTTATTCAGGCTTCACATTTACATCACTGTTCAGAACCAGGCCAGAAAGTCTTTAATGTACAAAAAGAAAAAAAGACACTCTGTGATAGTTGTAGACATTCATCAGTAGTGAAGAATTTGCCAGTCGGAAAATATTTTAATTCTTCTGCCTTTTACAGTATCTTTACATCTGCAATGTGTGAATAATTAGCCTCCGTCTGCGCCCCGGTCTATACATCATTAAGTAAATCAATAATGTTAAAGTACAAAAAAAAAAGAAAACAAAACATCCAATTCTGATGGGATTACACGCTCAGTTACCAGTTACAGATAAAACAAATGCAGTCTAATATAACTGTCCCATGATAGATGCTACCTTTTCGAAGACTATTTTGTCCAGCCCATACATCTTAAAGAGAGAATAACACCTCAGTATGGCATATCCTTTGTATATAATGCAATACAAGTTGAACAAGCACCTCTGAAAAACTGCAACTGAACATTGTAATCTTCATGAAAATATGTCTTACTGAACGACTAGATTATTAAACTGCATTAGTTTTAGTTAGGTTTACCCAATAAACTGGACACTGAGTGTATTTTTTCTCCATGCTTGCCCCCGCTCGTGATATAAATGTTAGGCACATTTCTAGCGGCGGGCTGGAGTTTCTATTAAAACTACTGGCACACACGGTGGGTCGGTCACTTGTGAAATTTCTTGCTAGAGTCCTTCGCGTGATCCAGTAGGAGCTGGCAAGGCGTGAACTGGTTTCCATAGACGGCCTCGAACTGCCTCATCTTCTCCACCAGCTTGTCAGCGCCAAAGGTGTCCACGAACCGGAAAGGTCCTGGAAGACGAAGGAGATGTAGTTTTAGAACTATCATCACACGGTGCACGTTAAGTTCCTGTCTGCATCTTCCTATTTACTGCCTTCCTCCGTTTGTCTAAGCTCGTACTTTTTTTTTTTTTTTTAAATCACCCTTTTGTATTGCCACAGTATTCAAGTCAACTATTCATTCAAACATACAACTTTAGCCTCATCGTAAGAAATATTTCAGAGTTTGTTTTCTCTTTAAATGTCACTTAAATAAAATGAAAAAAACAAACAGAGAAATTAGTATATAAAGAAGATGGGGGCATGGTTATGATTAATTTCTTGATAACACTGATTATTTCATCTTCTTGCTGCAAAATAAATGATCTGGCTTTTGTCTTTTGGGGTATTTCAGAGTTACTTAAAAAAGGTCCTGTTGCATCTTACATGTCTTGAAAAATAATTTTCAGAGCAAAACGTACAAGGACAATGTGCATTTTTCCACACAGACGAGCATAAAAGCTAAATTTGACTGTCTTAATTGCTTGTGTTATACGTTTAATGTGCTGCTCTGTGGCCACTAACATCAGTTTTGTCTTTAGATGTCTGTTTATTTCATTGTGAATGGGCGTAAACCGTGATGTGTTGGGTCTGCGTTTCAAGTCAGTGATCTAGTTTGATCTCATCATCTCAAAGTTGGCTTTATGAAAGAGTTTAATCTTGTTTTAGTTTTTGAAACACCCCTCAGCTCAGTGACTTAACTATAAATAACTAAATATGATGAAACAGGTAAAATATTTGTCACTACAATTCCTGGACTTTTAAATTCACATAAAAAAGGATGCCCTTTAGGAAGGTCATGCTCCCTTCACTGAGAGAGGACACTAAGGTTGAACTCTGACCTCCAAGGCAGGGGGGGAAACCCAGGCCGAACACAGCGCCGATGTCTCCTTCCAGAGGGTTGTTCAAAATGCCCTCTTGCAAACACAGCACGGCCTCGTTGACGAATCGAGAAATGAGTCTGTACTGCACATCAGAGTCTGAAGAACTGCACAAAGATTCACGAATAAATAGAATTTCAGTAGTTAAATATGACAAACTTCAACATCAGTATCTGCATTGATACTTCTGCAAATGTTCAGTCTCAACTTACACGGCAGGATTGGGTGTCATCCTGTATTTCTCAAGGATTTCTCCAATATCTGGGTTGACTTCTTTGACTTTGAGTCCTGGCTGGTAGATATAGCAACCCTTTCCTGATTTGCGGCCTTGAGAGTAAAAAGATAAATTTAAATAAAACACATATACATAAATCAAAGCTCAAGTATTTAATATATAATATTAAAAAATAGTAATATCAAACTAAAACTATAACCCTAACATTTCAATGTCACCCCGCCCCCATACCCTTGAATCCCAGGTCCACCATGGTCTTAAGAACCTCCACATTTCCACCACCAAAGCGAGAGCCGAAAGCTTTGCCGAGGTCTTCGGCCACGTGGGCAGCTACGTCAATACCAACTTCATCAGCCAGAGTGGCTGCACCCACAGGGAACCCGAAGCCTGTGGTGAGTGAGTCCAACTTCTTGGGGTCAACTCCTTCCTGTAAGCCCAAATGGATAAATTAATGACATGTTTAAAAGCTTGGTTGTGTGTTTAAAAGGTTGCTTTGTTCCTCCACTAACCACTACATATTAAAACAAATTACAGTATTTACAAGAGTAATTAGTACTGAGTTCACAGCTGCATTTTCTACTGTAGTAATAGTACCAACCTGAAGCACTCGTACTGCCTCAGCCAACATGGGAGCCAGACACCTTGTCGTATAGAATCCAGGTCCATCCTGCAAGTAATCATTAACATTCATCAACATGGTGGTCATTAATTCAAGCTCCTGCTGTATTCATATTTTTGCTGAATCACCTTCAACCATTTTACAACTTAACTGTTTATCTGTGTCACGAGGTATTAATTGATCAGTAACTATAGAGAGACAGAGGAAACAAACATGATGCTAAACCTCACCCCAACGACAATGATGACTTTGCCCTGCTTCAGGCCGACTGCCACAGCAGAGGCCGTGGTGTCCTTTGACGTCTGCTCAGTGGTTATAATCTCCAGGAGCTGCATCTTGTCCACTGGAGAGAAGTAGTGCATTCCAATCACCTGTGAACAGAGAAAATGTTCAGCAACACTGCTTTCTTTCATCTAAAAGCGCTTTTGAGCTACAAGGCTCCCGAGTACAAACCTTGTCTGGTCTCTTGCTGGCAGCTGCGATGTCCTTGATGGGCAGAGCAGATGTGTTGCTGGCAAATATGCAGTGAGGGGGAACCACCTGCAGACAAAGGTTTGTTAGATTGTAGCTCAAAGTCACAGCTGAACTAACTGTGACAACAATGTCTTACTAAGCTTCTTTTTGGTCACTTACAGCCTCCACCTCCTTTAGGACTGCATGCTTGATTTTAATGTCCTCAAAGACAGCTTCAATAACCATGTCGGCCTTTTCAAAGCCACTGTAGTCCACCTGGCCAGTCAAGTTGGACAGTATAGAGTCTCTCTGAAATGATGTGATGTTCTTCTTTTTGGTCTTGTCATTGAGCCTTTTAAAAAATAAGAGTGAAAAACAATTTCTTAAGATCACATAGTTTAGGTTTCCACATATTTGTGCTACAAAATTTAAAACCAAATGTCATATTGAAATTTTAAAGTTAATTTGTAATTAGACTGAATCTACCAAATTTAATGTCAGGATCTGAGTTTGATACTGTTCAACACCTTCTCCATGATCAAAACAACCAATATTTAACTGCCTGACATGATAACCCACCCTTTGTAAACCTGCTGTTCTCCCCTGGCCAGTCCAGCCAGAGTTGTATCCTTCAGGATCGTGTGAACACCTTTGTCCACAGTCACCTGGGCGATGCCTGCTCCCATCAGACCTGCTCCCAAGATGGCAAGAGTCCTAGTGGCAAACAAAAGGACAGACAGTTTTACCACCTCACGAAAGCAACACAAAATATTAGACATTGGAAGATTGGCTCTTATATTTCCTGTAAACCGAAGCAAAGAGTGAGGATAATCTCCTGTTTGCCATCAGAGTAAATGTGTCAAAGATGCTCAACCATGACCGACAAACTTGTGTCAAATATCAAATAGAGGTTGATCGCGCGTTAATTCAAGACATCACACAAGCTCTGTATGTGAAAAATGATCAACACTCACTTCACTTCTTTTTGAGGAACTCCAAAGCGGTTCTTCTTACACGCAACTTGACCGTGGTAGAGACCGATCAGGGCTGCCGATTCTGAGGTTTTTGCCAATTGACCAAAATTCTGTAACAGTCATGAATATCGGTGATGTTCACTTGCACAATGTACTACCGCAGATAAACAGTTTGTCTATGATGTCGGCAAACAAACCTTACCTGAGACTCAGCGAGATACCCAGCAGTGGGGCCTTGTTCAACTCCAGTCTTCACACACTGAGGAAGCAGAAATAGTCATGTTAATTATTGTGCTAAAAATTAGGTGATTAAACAAAGCAGAGAGGACAAATAAGACTGATAGCCACTACAAGAACCAAAATAACACAAGTTGTGGCCATTGAATGTTAATGTATTTTACATTCAAATTTATTGATAATCAAAAGCGTCAGGTGAACATTTCAATACCATTTCTCAAACTTAACTGATAAAATACACTTGCACACATTTATTTCACTACAAATGGGCAAAATTACTGCTTAGGAGTTTTTACTTACTTCAATTATTTTCAGTGGTGCTGGATAAAGTCCCTTGCTCTGCTTCATAACTTTACCGTGGACCGTTTTGTAAATCTGATTCCGCACCAACGCAAAGCTCATGACGTAGTCTTGAATTTCTGCGGAGAAAGAATGTGAACTCTTTAATATAGTGTTTTTATTCATAATAAGACACACTTAAGGGATTACAAAGAGTGAAATGCTCAATAAACGCAGCGTGACTTACTCTGCATCATGCCTTTCTCTTTGCGTAGAGGGATCTTCTTATTGACGATCCCTTTGGCATATTCAATGGCAACTTCTTCGAGGTAGTCGATTGTTCTTTCCTCTGGACTCTTCAGCCCAGGTCCTAGAATAAAAAGTAAAAAGTAAAATACTCTAATCATGCATTCCTACAGGAGGAAATACTTTAAAATTATCCATTTGAAGTAGTTTTTTTAATTATATGGAAGTCCAGATATCTTACCAAGGGGGTCTACAAGTTGGTCGACAAGTCCCATCTTCTTGGCTTTATCTGCCCGGATATTTCTTCCTGTCAGCATCATGTCAAAGGCATTGGGTAGACCAACCTAAAGGTCATAAAAGAAAACATATGAACTGATTTATCATCAACCCTGAGAGTATGTTGTGCTGGATAAAGAGCATATCGACACACATTGTAGTGTGAAATTTAGTGTCATGAACAGAACTTATATTCTACTTAGTTATAATCCTGCACTTTGAGGGACGGACTTGCTGAAAACAAGACACAATAAGCCAGGGAAATAATATGTTTGCTGGTTTGAAGAGAGTCTACAAAGGTGGCTGTAAACATCTTAAACCAATTATGAGCATTAACCAGATTATTCTGTGTTACAGCCTTGCCACTTCCGGTCTCTTCCTACTACAATAGGATGATTTCACTCATGCTACGATGTGCATCACTGTACGTTTTTTGTGCTTAAATAAAAATTCAAACAGCAAGCGGACAACATATATGGGAAAAATGAAGAATATAATCCCAGTACCAACCATTTTGGGGAGTCTCTGAGTACCACCAGCTCCAGGTAAAAGACCCAGCATCACTTCAGGAGTACCAAGAACTGTTTTCTTGGTCTTTGTTGCAATTCTGTACTGACAGGCAATGGCAAACTGAAATGCAAAGAGAGCTCATTAAAGAATAATTCATAAAATCTTCCCAGTCCAATATTCCCAACATAGTGAGTGGTTGCTATAATAGTTTTTATTTACCTCCAAACCTCCTCCTAAGCAAGAGCCATTAATGGCAGCGACAATAGGCTTTGGAGATTTTTCGACCAGCTCGAACATCTTCTGCCCTTCCTGAGAGAGTTTGGTGACCTCTTCTGCATTTTTGCAAGCCTGGATCATACTGTGACAGATGTTGAGCAGGTTAAAAAGAATCCCAGGAAATCTAAGGCATTGCCATTTTGACAATTCACACAAATATCAAACTCTGACCAACAGTGGATTTAACAAGCTTTCTCTTACTTTATATCAGCTCCTGCAATGAAGCATCCTGGCTTGGAGGAGATGAGGACAGCACTCTGGACTGCGTTGTTGGCCCACACTTCATTCATTACATCTTTCATCTCACTTTGCATTTGGATTGACAGCGTGTTAACCTGGAGGGGGAAACGAACACTGGGTCACATAAAAGTCATAATTCAGCACTGAAAATTGTCACATTCATTTCTGACGAGCTCACACCTTGGAGTTTGGGTCGTTGATCCGTATGACAGCAACATTGCCCTTGACTTCATAGTTGACATGTGTTCGGGCTAAAAATAGAGAGGGAAGATAATGTACAGTGAGAAAACAATTGTGCCAAAGAACAGTTCAACCTCTTTATTTAGAGCTGCAACATTTAGTTGAGTAAGCAACTATACTGATAAGTGACTGCTTGTTTAAGTTATCTTTCCAGCAAAAATCCAAAAATTTTATTGCTATTGGTGAGAAATTGCCCCTTTTCTTGGTCTCGCATTATATGGACATATACTGCATTATATTTAATATTTTTTTTGACTGTTGACTGTACTTTAAGGGCTGCTGTTTAATGCTTTCTGATGTTAAACGCTTAATCGCTTTTGTGAGAAAATAATGAGCTGATTAATTGATGACAAAAATTACAGCTGGATGCAGCCCTACTGTTTTTACCCCTGACCTATATAAATGTGAAGAGACTTTGAAGTTACCTAGCATCGCAGGAGCTACTGAGAAGGTGCGGACACTATTTCCTGTAAACAGAAAAATGACAGTAAGAAAAACATGATTTCAATCACATCTTACTTCCTTTGAACACCCACTGTATCACTTTTAGGCCGTCTACTTATCATAAATGATTGTCTATTTTATATTTAATTTATACTTTTGACTTGTAGATGTGTGTTTGATTTTTATATTTTTGCACCAACGCACCATTACACTATTGACTCAATTTCTACATGTTACTGTTATTATCATTATTTACTTTTTGTAAAATTACACTCTTTCATATACTAAATAGTTTGATGTGTATTTTTTACCTTGTCGGACTGTTGTCCTTGTTTAACCTGTATGTACGTCTATTTCTGTGTACGTGCAGTGACAGTGTTGTATAAACTGGAGTCATATCGTCTCTAAAAAGTGTAATTAGGTCAAATGTCGTCCTACAACACCCGTGAAGTGCAGCAGTCGCTCAGGTGACTATTATTGCCATGACCTCGGACAGTCTCGGCCATGCTGTGCACTTCAGCAGAAAATGACCTTTCACCTACATTCACCAGCTACCATTCAGACAGACAGACGAACAGGAGTCAACACAAAGGAGAATCACGTCTTCACAACCACTGTCAAACCTGACATACACACACACATCTCACAGTCTAAAGTGGACACAAGCAGCCTGATTTGAAACTTTCATTTTGAACCGTTTTTTAACCCCTTCCTTAACTTTAGCAACCAGCTAGCTAGCACACATAGCAAGTATAGTCGCTGAAAAAAAACTCAGAAGTCCCACTTTCAGTGAATAATCTGGACAAACTTTGACTGAAATATATGTTTGCTGAGAAAAACAGACAAAATTATAACACTGCAAGACGCATTTCTGCATTACATTCTTAGGAGCTAACGAGCTAATTACCCATCAAGGCCAATTAGCAAGTCAGGTATTTTCAGTATCATTCACTACGCTGGTTTTCTTTCATATATAAAAACTGAATGTAGGTTTGTACCTGTGAAGAGAGCGTATCTCCTTGATGTAAATTTGGAGAGAACACCAAGGGCTCGCACACCAGCCATCTTGAGAGCGGAGGTCAGTCAGCAGTGCTGCTGAAGCTAGCTAGCTTTCTGTCAAAGTGCTTTCTGCACCGCTTCCTGAAACCCGGATGAATCGGATCAGACGCTGATTGGCGCTTTTTGAAGACACTCGCACACCATTGGCTGACTCATAGAAACTTGCAGTTGATTGGATGGTCAAGGACTACAAAACGCCTCTTAACTCAGCTGCGTCACAGACGTCTGAAACGAATTCGTTTAATATTTTTTAAAACATTTTTGGGGCAAATGTGAGATACTGAAGTTTGTACACACGTATGCATAGTATTACATTCAACACAAAATTGCCGTTTATCATTTAAGAAAAGTGGCTTTAAGGATGGACGCAACCAAATTAACGTAATAAAATGGAAGTGATGAAAATGCTTCAGAATTAATAATAAAAGTTCTTAAATGTGTGCGAATTGAAAAATAAAGTGAAAGTTTGTCAACTGATTTGATAAACTTCATTGACATTTTATTTTAAACAGTGTTTCTCTGATAATCACCTGTCTGCCATTCATCATTCACAACATCCTGCTGACATTTATTATTATTCTTAGTGACTTCCACCCCTCACAGCGTACGGAAAACCTGCAAAGTAAAACATAATTATTAGAGGAAATGAAAGCAGTAGCAGCATGACACCACATGGCGGAGACAGAAATCAACTTAGAGACTTCAAACTGTGAATAATCAAAGTAACTGTTCTTGACAGTTTAAATAGACATTTTGAAGTTTTCTGGTGATTTATTGTATTATAGTTTTTAATCTTAAATTGCTGTCTGTATTTTTTTGTTAATCTCTGAGTTCTGTGTTCTTAATGTACTTATTGTATTTATTGTTGAGCTACAAATTTTAGAAAGATGTTTATCAAATATGTGAAAGTTAAATGGAACAACAACCTCCCAAACTAACCTTGAGTGCAAACACTTAAACAAGTTGACTCCATGCATAGTTTACCTTTTTGTAACTATATGGATTCTTATTTATTTGCTTGTTCCGTTGTTTGTTTGTTTGTTTGACAGTGTACAGCTTCTGATCTGAGCTGTGCAGTTAGCTATAAGATTATTTTCATCGGGACCCTGGGGTAGGAAACAAAGGATAACCTCTCTGTGAGGAAAATTAACTAAAAACTAAAACACTAAAAACAACATTTTACAACATTAAGACACATCAAGTGTTTTCACTTATATTAAGACGTCTCCATTACAAAACAAAAATGAAGCCATAACATGTGAAATCAGCAATATACTAATTTCTATCATTTAAATAATTTAATTTAATATTTTTATGGTATTTATTTTTTCCATAATTCTTTATTTTCTTCTGGAAGTGCTGAATTTTCTGTTAATGACTGTGAATATGCATTATGCTACCAAACATTCAATAATAAAGCACAATGTTATGGTAAACTGTCTCTACATGTAGATTACTTTGGCACAGAACTGAAATTTTATGTCCAGTTTGGGTCCCTTGTCACATTTCAGATGCCTGTGTGTTGTTAGGAGCTCTATCAAAGAGACGTTTCTCCTTTTATTTGTTAGAGTCTCAAATAGGTCAAATTATCTGACATTTCATTTCAGAGAAAAAGATCTGTTAAGGATTAAAAGTAGTTTCTTGTAAAGATCCTCTCTAATTAATCAGTTCCCCTCTTACTGAGAAACACTTAAAATCTAACAATGTCATGTAAAATATAATGTCTACTGTCATACATAATAATATATCGCTCACAGGGGACATTTTACTGCACAAAAAGTACTTTTACTTTCAAACTTGTACCTTTACTTAAGTAAGACTTTGAATGCAGGATCTTTACTTGCAATGTAATATTATGCTGGTATTTTTATCCAAGAAAAGCAACCATTCTCACCACTGGGAATGACACATCAAACATCTAAAGCCACTGTGAGCCTGCATGCACGGCCCAAAGATGGTTCCTATATCATTTATTAATCATAGCACAAAGATGACACCCTGTGTACAAGTTGATGAACTACATTGCATTGACCCTTTTGGGAAAATGGCTCCCACACAGATACAAAGTTTGCACTATAGCTGATTTAATGCCTTGAAAGTTTTAGGATGGTCGGGGCAAATTAAAAATTGATGATCAAGCTCCAATCGCTTTATTCACATTACTTTGCATCGTATTGTATAGTTTCTACAACAGGCCAAAGCCTCCAAAACTTCCTGTAAAATGAGCACATCTCACACCTTGCAGTAAAATATGAACTGAAAATGGTAAGAATAAAAAATAAAGTGGCCACAAACACTTCAGATTGTGATTTTGTTGTGATCTTAATATCTGGTACCACAGATGGTTTTAACTATCAGGAACTTTCAACTAACAGGAACTGATCATTTCCCTGATGTGCTACTATAATATGCCACCACCTCCCTTTCGCTGCTTTAAAGAAGCTGCTGTCCACTGTTGTTGGCACATTTTAAGATATTTCATAAAGGTTTTGCATGACCCAGGTTAATGATTAAGCTGCCCTCTTAAACTGACTAATGTTAACACAGGTGGATGAAGTGAAAAGATGCTTTAATTAAGTCGCAAGTAGCAAAGTGTGTGTTATATCATCAGATTATTATTACTGATGCAGCACTGTGCAATGCATAAATAAAAATGCATCACAGACATCATATTTTATAAGATGATCACATGTTTTGTTTGCAAAATCTTGATGTTTTAACTAGGTACTACATCTTTGAAATAAATGCAACATTTTTCTTTAACATGTATACTGAAATTGAATAATCGTGTAATCAATATAAAATGGAAGTCCTTCAAAACTGTACTTAAATACAATATTTGAGTAAAGTACTCTCCACTAATTTTCTAGCACCACTACTAATAGAAAAGTTTAGATTCTTTTCTGAAATTAATTGAAAATCTACTATATTTATGCTCAACATATTACTAATATTTACACTCCTGATCTTTGACACTCGCGTTTACGAGCGACATCTGAAGGCAGCACCCGTCTTCTAAAACAAAGGGCGGGCTCTAACGGGAAAAGAGCCAATCAGAGGCCAGATCCTCACGTAGCAACCCCAATCAGCGAAGAGGGACTGTCTGGTTGCGAAGGTAGTGGTAGTGCTGGTGTGTTGGAAGGAGCAAGTGTTTCCTCTGGGCTTGTCTTGCTGCCGCGATTAGCAGCAAACATATCGCCTTTGTAATTGCTTAAGTTTGACGCCCACCCATCAGGAGTTTAGTCATCTTAATCGTAATCAGTTTCTGGATTTTAACACAGGAACTGCAAAGTAGCTCGAGGCGAGGCGGGCGCAGCCGCGTCTGAGGAAACATCTAACTGGAAGACGAAATTATTATTATGCCATCCCCAATGGAGGGATCTTCAAGAGAAGGTGACCTCTTTACTGTGAAACATGAGCTGAAAAACGGTGAGTTGGCTGCGTTTAAACCTCTTAAATCACACTGTTTGTATCTGCTTTCTTGTGTCTTTAAAGGTGGCACACGGTGTTAGCCGGTTAGCTCGGTCATTTGCAGCAACATTAATGGTACTCGAGTCCAAAAATGGCAGAGAAAGGCTGACTGTCCTTATTACCTGTGAGGCTGCTGCTAACTCCTGCAAACTAATGCTACCTAACCTCTCCACCAACCCCAGCTCAACGCCTCTTACAACCCCGGGCTGGATCCAGGTGGTGACATTGGCTCAAGCTAGTTGGGAACGTTTAACTGGACTTTTTTCCTTTTTTTTCCCTTTGAATTTATTTGCATGGATTTGATTTGCAGTCAACTTCTCCTTTGCAGACGAGGACACAGCTGCAGGTCCAATCTGCTGCACATTATACAACATTATACAGGCGTGCACATTAACACTAATGTGTGTGTGTGTGTGTGCATATATAAAATATATATATGGTATTGTGTAATGTTGGTTGACAGGGATTAACTTTAACATCATCCTCTGGGTAAAACTATGATCGTGCTAAATCCTGCTGCCTTATATTTTTCTTATTTACCCCTCATTGAATGATGGTACAAAGTGGTGTTACATGCAGCAGCAGCATCTCAGAGGCATGCATGACTTCAAGGATCAACAGGAAATAGTTATATCTGCTGTCACAATTCCCAAATATTTATTATCGAGTCCTCAGAGTCTGCAGGTTGAATGCACAGAGGCTCCTGAATGAAGTTGCCTCCGTTACAGCTGGTTTCTAATGACACAGTGCTGCTGTTCAGGCTGCAACATGACTGTGCTGCACCCCCATTTACTGCCCTGCCCTAAATATGCAGTCAGTCTAGTTACCACTGGCGCTTGTTTTTTTGTAAAATTTTTTTGTATGCATTACACCCAGCACTGTGGCCGCTGCATCGACTTAACCCCCTCTGTAGTATATGACCCCAGCCGAGACAATCTAGACGCATAAAAAGATAAAACAGACCAGGTCAGTCGTTTGTTTTTGTCTACTTCTCAAACAGTGTCATGCAAAATCAACACATAAAGGATCAGCGTGCCTTTTTCTCCCTTAACCCCTCCACGTACCCGATCACACTGGCATGATCAAATGACATCTGGTTGTTCCAGTGCAGTATGTCAGATTGGGAAAAAAAGAAATTGTAATAAAAGTCATATTGGTTGTGTTGTGCTGAAAAAAAAGATAGCAAACATAAACATCAAAAGTGTTGACAAATGACCTAAACAGCCCAAGACCTAAGACCTAAGCCCTAAGGGTTAATGTTCTTGCTAGATATTGAGTGTTTTTGTGTGGAAATTGTAAAAAAAAAAACAATATACCACAGCAGACATGACAGCTATAGTCTGAATAATCTTAGTTGTTTGTTGTAATAATCTTTGTTGTGTTGATGTTGATGCAGTATGTGGTTATGCAGATGAAAACAGAAGATCTACTTTTCCTAGTGAAAAACGGCTTGTTGAAAGTTAGCTGTATTTGAATGCAGACCAAAACAAACAATGTATAGAAAGCTTTTTGTTTTGAGGAACATGGGCATTTCCCTCCTGCAGGCCGAAGAGGTTCCTCTTTTCTCGCAGCGAGGCATCATCTGGTTGGACACCTCTGTCCGGTCTATTAATAAACACCGAAATCAAACTTGGTCTTGGCAGGGGGAGCTTGACAGGGGTGTTATGCAACCTGAACCCCTGACCTCAAATTTGAAGGACAGCGTTGTTGATTTGAAATGATCCAGTAAGCACCCCGAGTGCCTGATAGTTGCAGCATTTCTCCTCGTGTGTAACAGGAGAAGCGGCGGAAAAGATTAAATCAGCCGTTTTAATTGCTTAGTGGTCTATTTTCAGAGTGTGAGACAGAAGGAATGTGTTCACTACAATGGACATGCATGTCTAAGAGCTTGCCGTGCCGAGATCTTTGATGGACAATAACAACCTTTTGCTGGTTAATGTAGCAAGTTCACTTGCAGTTGCGTGGATGATTATTTTCAACTGTTGCACATTAGTTAAGAAGAGTTAATCAGTTTCTTGGCACACCATTTGTTGTTTTTTTTATTTTATTTTAATCTCTCTTTGAATGAATGAAGTTTACTGTTTATGCACGTTTTGACATTAAAATCAGACATGAAACTTCCTTTTCATGTTGATTTTGCCTGTGTGCAAAAGCAGCAGCAGCAGCATATCACCATAAAGATCTTGATCTTGCTAGCATTCGTTTTGGAAGTGAGTAAAAGAAAGTCTATTTCTTTTAGCACAGCTGTTTGCAGGATTCATAGCGATGAGGTAATATATCTGTTTGTGGCTATAATATGATAATAATATGGTGGTAAAACAAAGTAAACTTTTCAGCTTACAACTAACAGATTTGGTTGCCTGGAAATAGTTATTTTGTTGAGAAAAATAAAGTTATCACCATTCCCTAGAAATTTTACGTCTTAATAACAATATAAATCCAACTGTAAGATATAGCTCTGTAGCAGTGCCAGCATAAAATGTTAAGTCGTAAGCCGGTTGTATTACATTATGTCCACCGTGACTTAACGTTTTACCTCCATGGACATTAAAGCTACGTCTCTTGATGTATGTTTAGGAAGAAGAGGGACAATTTAGGATTACTTCTGAAGCCTTTCCTATCCTGAGTTCACTCCATCTGCTGAATCGCCGACCAAAGTTGACTCGTGTTTCCATTCATACTCTATCACTGTCTCTTTAAGCTTTTTTTTTTTTTGCGTATGTGTGTGGTTGGTCGATACTTTTCTTTTTGATCCTGCTCTAAAATCAGCCACAATCACAAATTTTAACGTCAAAAATAAAACAAAAAAATCTCCATCTTCTTCCGTCTAACTGGCTAACGTCGGTCTCACTGCCAAACTCTGCCTGGGAAAATGTAAACAAAGGCTCTTCTGGTCTGCGTGCCACAGATCGTCTGACATTTCAGGGAATCGGACCCAGTGACAGGCGTTAACAATGACTGTATCTTCTTGTTCCCTTACGTAGGTCATATAGAGGCATTGGTATTAAACTGAGACTGTTTCACAAGCAGTTAAAAACTCTTCGTAGGTGCTTTAAATAAACTAACCACTGCCCAGACTTTTCTAACTGGTCCAGTGTTTTACATGACTGATCCTCCAGGTTAAATCCCCCCGCACCCACCTTTCTGACTCCCTTGGCCTCGGAGCACCACAGCTGAGAGACTCTTTGTATCAAAATGAGACACAAGAATATATTATTAATAACAGGGGCACCATTTACAAAGCTCAAAGTGTAGAGGATTGAAGGCTGATGTAATGTGCTATCTGGTGTCCACGGTGGCAACAACACCTCAAACAGCTGATCAGTTTCAAATGCGTTTACAACTTGGCTGCGTTGTCGGTATTGAACAGACAATGAGAACGTCCTCACTGATTTTGACTGGAGGCTTTTATTGCTGAAATGTCAGCTCGTTAGCTTGCTGATCAACTAAGCATCTTCTCACCTTTTTTTTATTTTATTTAAAAACAGAAACCGCAAACTGTAGAGAGGGACCAGGATGAAAGGCAGTCTAAAGACTAAATTGCCTTGAAAGGACAATGTACTATTCATATCTTTAATGTCTTGGTTTTAGTAGATGGCATGACCTAGAAGCCAAATACTAATTCTCCACTGAGTTTTCCAGTGGCTCCAAGCCTGGTAGGTGGGAGATTGATAATGTAACTGCAAACAGCTATTGCAGTCACAAACAGCAGGGCTGCCAGTGCAGTGAATATCAACATAATTTTTCCCGCGTTCCAGATAAGCCTGGGTGGAAAAATACCTAATGTGGAAAATATTCTTCTGTTTTTGGTCTGACTACTGATTGATATTGTGAAAATATACTTTCCTCAATCTGTCACAATCTGACCCTTCTGTTATGTCTTTTTATTTCATCATGTTATATTATCATAATGTTTTAATTCTGCTGTGATTTCAGCCAACCTGACGGGCCATGTCGAGAGGGTGGGCATTGAAAACTTTGAGCTTTTAAAGGTGCTGGGCACAGGAGGTGAGTAAAACCTTTCACTTCAGACATTAAGATGATAGTTTGCATGCAGTCTGGCATCCGATATTGTGCATTTCTGCAATGGTAAGCATGTCGTTCAAGTTATTTGTGTTGAAGCCTTTGCTCTCCACTGAACTTTGCTCTCTGTCTTTGTTTATTTTAACCACCAGCGTACGGCAAGGTGTTCCTGGTGAGGAAAGTGAGCGGTCACGATGCAGGGAAGCTGTACGCCATGAAGGTTTTGAAGAAGGCCACGATCGTACAAAAGGCCAAGACCGCCGAGCACACACGGACCGAGCGGCAAGTTTTGGAGCACATCCGGCAGTCTCCATTCCTCGTCACACTTCACTACGCTTTCCAGACGGATACCAAGCTGCACCTCATTCTCGGTGAGGATGTTTCAGAGGAAACCGCCTTCTGTGCCCTGTAGATTGTGTGTTATGTTTATACAAGCAAAATAGAAGGTTAATGATTATCTTTAACCCGGTGAAAGAAATGGATTCCCACCAGCTGAATGAATTAAAATAAACAGAAATCTAAAAGAAGTATTTTTTTCCTTCCCGGTAGAAAAACTAACCAGCTTACTTTTAATGAGAAATGACACTCCAGACATCTTCCTTTTTGTAGATTATGTAAACGGTGGGGAGCTCTTCACACATTTGGTGCAAAGGGTGCGATTTAAGGAGCAAGAAGTCGCCTTGTACAGTGGAGAGATTGTGTTGGCGTTAGAACATCTACACAAGGTAACTGCTAAATTCAACACAAACAATAAATCATCTTTTAAGCTGTTATCCATTGTTGCGTTACATGCTTTGTGTGTCACTTGCCCCTCACTTTTCGTTTTCTTGTCGCAGCTCGGGATCGTCTATCGGGACCTGAAACTTGAGAATATTCTACTGGATTCAAGTGGTCATATAGTTCTCACAGACTTTGGCCTCAGTAAAGAATTTGACCAGGTACAGTTTGTCTCGACAAGTCTCTCCGTCCTTAAAGTCCCCGAGGCTGTAAAAGAGAGAAAGAATGGCCGAATTTATAACCAAAGCTGACTGATCTGTCTGCTCACATAGCAAGCATAGAAAGAAACAAACAGGACATTTTGCTTTTCCTTTAAAGACCCTAAAACTATTTTCTGAATGAAGCTTTTTTTCATTTTCTGAACACACTATTAGATATAATTAGAGATGATATCAGATTAGCTGAGTTTTCAAATGTTAAACTCCTAATAAATAATGTGTGGAGATCTAACTCATTTTATCAATAATATTAATGGTGCAGTGGAGAGCTCTCTTGAAAACAAACAAAACCTGTTCACATTCAGCTTTACAGAAACACACTGTTTACATCCTTGAGGTCGGACAAATGTGATGAATCTATTTCCTTTCTCGAAGCTGATTTTTCTTAAAAAAACCTGCTTGTTTACATTGACTGCTGCGCGTCTTGTGGCATTTTCGTCATCTGTAGAGCAGTGGAGTAGTGTGAAAACACTGACAGTAATATGTACAGTGTCAACAAACATGGACGTGGGAACGTGTTGGTAGAGGTCAGTCAACCACAGGGGACCTTTAAATGTTAAGATTTAAATCCAGGTTTTTCAGGGGCTTTAATCATTATCTCACAAGTCCTGGCCACTTGCAAAGACGAGGTTAAGATGTGTGCTTTGTGATTCCACAGATGGAAAGGGCGTTCTCTGTCTGTGGCACCATTGAATATATGGCTCCAGAGATTGTGGAGGGAGGAGAGTCTGGACACGACAAGGTAATTTGTGGTTTTTATGTTTAACGCTGTCGCCTGTTTGATCAAATCAAGCATCCAGGGCTCTCCTCTCTGGATCCCTGACTGCGTGTGTTCTCCAGTTAGATTTTTCTCTCAGTCTCTTAAGCCAAAAGTCATGGCTGGGTGCTTTTTTGTGCATTCCAGGCGGTGGACTGGTGGAGCCTCGGCGTGTTGATGTACGAGCTTTTGACTGGCGGATCACCCTTCACCGTTGATGGAGATGAGAACTCGCACACAGACATTGCCAAGTATGGATTCTCCCCCCGATCGCCAGCCATGTTTTTCAGCTAGCCTTAAATTGAACCTCCTCTTCGACACTGACCATATCTGTCTCTCACATGACAGGAGGATTTCTAAGAAGGATCCTCCTTTCCCCAAAGACATGGGACCACTGGCCAAAGACCTCATCCAGCGACTCCTCATCAAAGATCCAAAGAAGAGATTGGGCTCGGGTCCTAATGGAGCAGAGAATGTTAAAAAACACCCGTTTTACCAGGTGGATCTCTTTGCCTGTCTTGAGTATTTTACAATATTTAGAAAAAGTAAATGGCAGGGTGGGCTGTTACTATACATAATGAGGCTGCTTAGAGGGTGTAGCATTAAGAGAGCTTAGTGTTTGTATAAGCCATGTTCATAAGGATGTGAACAACCCACATTTTTCTTTTTTTTTCTTTTTTTTTTTTCTTCTTTTTAAACTCACTTTAGAAAATTAACTGGGAGGACTTGGCAGCTAAGAAGGTGCCTGCCCTGCCGTTCAAGCCGGTTATTCGGGACGAGCTGGACGTCAGCAACTTTGCAGAAGAGTTCACGGAGATGGACCCCACCTACTCCCCCGCAGCTCTGCCTCAGAACTGTGACCGCATCTTCCAGGTGGGAGGCTAGACAACCACACTTTTTTTTTTTTTTTGTTATTGTGACTCATGCTTTTGTTGTCTTACAGACAGGAAGTTGCCTCTGTTGTCCTTGCAGGTCATCGTGCAAGGACAACATTTTTATTAGCATATGCTTTGTGCTGATGTTTGTCTGGGCTTTGGTTGCAGGCAGTGTGAAATGTTGACACGGATGAAAAATCGCATTATACATTATCCACTTTTTGTCTGTGACTATATTTGACATACTCCACAGCAATTGAAGTAATCAAGTGAAGTTTTGAATGTCCTCAAAAGGTTGCTGTAAGTCAACATGAGTCTGTCTGTGTGCACTGGTATTCAAATTGACTAAAGGGTCTTTTATTGAAGTAATTGCTGCCATATGCAGCTCTTATTGAAGTAACAGATGTGAATGACTATTTTTGATGTAGCTTTGAACCATAATATGGCCCACAACTCCGTGCCAGCTGATGGCTGTCTGATGTATTGCATGAAATTTCAACTCTGATTGCCTTCTGGATCCTTGAGCTCGGTAGATCAATAGATCCATTAACGGGCTTCTCTCATGGAATAAAAGGTTACACTTTGAGAGCATCACCACGTCTGTCTCGGTTACGCCTTCAGTCTTTGATTGCCAACTTCATCTTGGCTTTTTTCGCTCTCAGCTGCCATTCACATAGTCTGAAATTTTGTGGTCTTTATAATTTGCAAGCCTAGCAATCTCTGAGATAACGACAGCAATCCCAATTTTAAACTGTGCACTTGCTCCCCCACGGTGCCTCACAAAACAAAATTAAAATTGCATTAAGAGCGCCAAGATGTAATTTCACAGCAGAGCAATCAAATATTCAAGCCCGGCAATTTAGGGCATCTCATTCATTCAACATCCATCCTTCCGTCCATCCATGGCTGTCACTACATACCACACAGCTGTGTGTGTGTCGGTGAAAAAGGGAAAGAGAGATTAATGCCAGCTCAAAGCTTTGGGCTCCCCACAGCTGGAATTAAGCAGGCGGTGCTCCACAATGACAGGTCTAACAATGGGAACAGCTGGACAGCCGCTGTCACTCACAAATGAACAGAACTGGTTTATTGTGGGGCTGTCAGGCTGCTGAGACATGGAGGCATTTGAAGAAAGATGTTCAACAATTTCAACTTTTACAGTAAATATGGAAATAATTGAAATACATTAAGTGTCTTTAAATGTCTGTGACATTTGAAATAAAATATAATCAGGAGTCTTTTCTGAAGTCCATAAACTGCAATAATGGATGTTTCCTTTCTCTCTGTCCATACAGTCCAACCCTCACTTTATGTCTTTGTAAGATGTAAACACTTAGAGTTCATGTGTCTCTGTGTGCAGGGCTACTCTTTCATGGCCCCCTCCATCCTGTTTAAGAGGAATGTGGTGATGGACGACCCTGTCCAGCTGTGTGGGGGCTCTGAGAGGCCGGGCTCTGCTGCGGTGGCCCGCAGCGCCATGATGAAGGTAAGATGAATGGGCTTGGATTCCCCTGTACAAACACACTTAAGCTAATGGCTGCTGTCACAGACAGATGAGATTTTTTCCTTCCTCTCCATTCCACTACAACTGTTTTTCTGCTGTACTTGTTTAACTGCACTTAAATTCAGTTTACAGGCATGAGCCTGTGTATTTAATTATGTTTGTTCATGAATGCATTTGTGTATCTGTGCATTGAGCTTTTTGAGGAGATTGCAGTGCGCTCACTGGATTTCAAGCTTTGTCATCAACACCCTGGGTACCTGCTGTTGTGGAGATTCTGTGCTCATTTAAGTGATAAGAAATTGAGCTGATTCACAAACGTTGCTGTTTTCAAGATTTGTTATCAGATTTGCAGTGTTGGGGATTGTGATGAATCATTTTAATGGTGTTCAGTCAAAAACCTTTTTAGCAATGTTTGATTAAAAAATGCTGGAATATTATAAAGATTTTTTTCATAAAATGAAAATCAGCATTTTGGCTTTCCTGTAACTTTGGTCATGGCCTACTTACAACCTTTAGTGCTTTAGGTTTTTATGCCACTTTCTGTCACAAACAGGAAGCTAGTTAACAGCCTGTCTTGTCTTGTCATGTCTTGTCTTGTAGTATTCTTCACTATCTTAATTTAGATCCAGGAAATTTGAGATTTTTCACTGCTTCGTTGCTATGTGCATTTCTCACTTTGTCTTTTTATATACAAATGAATGCTGACAGTGTTGCACAGTAAGATCTGCTGCAGATTAGTGTATGGTGAGATACTTGTAAAGAAAAAAGCTATTAAAAAAAAGCAAAGACAGCATTGCATGTTTAATATAAAGTGGTTAGATCCAAATTAATGGTAAAATAATTTGATCTGTGCATGATCATCAGGATTACAAGAATATGCACAGTCTTTACTTATCAACATGTATTTCTTTAATTAATTAAGACTTAACAACAATGAGGTTGTTATTTAATTGAGGTCACGTTTACATTTACTGGACACTTTTGTGATGTATTTGCATACTCAAGCAACCTGTTGTCGTTCTCTGTCCCCTCCCCTACAGGACTCACCGTTCTACATGAGTTATGAGATGGACCTGAGGGACAGTGCTCTGGGAGAAGGTAGCTTCTCCATCTGCAGGCGGTGCACGCACAAGAAGACTGGCCAGAAATACGCCGTCAAGATTGTCAGCAAGAGGTACAAGCTCCCTTCCTGCTTGCTCAGATGTGTGTTTGTCCACCCGAGTTGCTTTTGGCTGTGTGATGTTTATAGTTGACTGAATAAATCAGTGGACCAGCCTCCTCCTCCTGCCTGGCAGAAATTGGACTTTTTCCCGCCAACTGCACACAAACCTTACAAGAATATCAAATTACAAAATGCATGTTAAACAGATAAATGTGAATGGCAGTGTTATAATTTTACCTGATTTAATATTTAATTTATGTTTTTTATTTGTCCTGTTGCTCTAGTTAAGGTTGCCAGATGTGGTTTAGATAAATGTAAATACACCTCTGCTCACAAACCTGGTTGTTTTTGCTGGCAGCTGCTACAAAATGAGCTTTGATCGTGTGTGTTGACAGCGGCCCTGCTGTACACCACATTCCTACACTGACAGTGTGGCACCAAATATTATGGCTCTAATAAGAACAAGCCTCTCTGGGTCAATCTTCCTGACACAAACACATGTTCCTGAGATCCAAACAGGCACATTTGGAAAATAAGTCATACATTTCGTGATTTTTGTTTTACGTATTTGTTTGTTTTCTCACCGTGCATTGGTGTAACTTGTCCATGTCAGAGTAAAACATTGGTGGGGTTACAAAGCAAAAGTGCTCTTAAGATTTGAAAATTTACCTTAGAACTGAACCTTGCGGGCTTCCATAGGTGAATAACGGGAGATGACCAAGAAGAGGAAAATGCCAGCCCCATACTGTTGAAAAAATCTTAAAATAATAATGTACAAAAATGATTAAGTTAATGTGTGATGGTTGCAGTGGCTGAGGATGCTTTGTTTACGAATATCTTCATAATTACATTAAAACTGCCCACTTTAGACCAAAATGGTGATTGAAAACTGTTGGATACAAAAATTTCACTCTGAAAGGTCACTTTCTCACTCTACTGTGTATGTGTGTATTTATGATGTATTTTGTGACAGTTATGTGGCTTCCTGCTTGTGTTTGCTGTAGGATGGAGGCTCAGACTCAGCGGGAAATAGCAGCCCTGAAGCTCTGTGACGGCCACCCTAACATTGTCAAGCTACATGAAATTTACCACGACCAGGTAAGGTCGATCGCGGCCGCTGAATTTGCCGCCATAAATTCTGTTTTGCCTGGTTCTCTGCGGAGCCTGTGGAGACTGCAGCCTTATTAAGTCCTGGAACTGGAACAAGGCAGATTAATGGGGAGGCTTGAAGCCCTCGAGGTCTGTCTCCGTCTCTTCATGCATTGTCCCATAAACATCCCTCCGTGTGCTCGATATTTCGCACCAAACGTATTTTTAAACTGCAGCTGCACAAACATCCATTTCGCACCGCTGAATAGAAACAACCCAGATTCACTTGTGCTGCTAATCGAGCGGCTCACTCAAACCAAACGAGATGTGCATGTGTTCCAACGGAAGCTTACCCTCGGTTATTGGGAAGGTGTGTCCGTGTGGCTGACTGTGGCTACAGGTTCATTAGCCCCGGTCCTTCAAGCCCAGGAGCACCACTTTAGTCCTGATGAGCTCAGTGGGGTTATTACTGTACCTCAGAGGCCTGTGACCCAGATCAAAGCAACGCTGCCTCGCCTCGCCTCAGCCGAGTCCTGCCTTTGTTCCTCAGACCCAGCACTAATGAGAAACTCTACCCCGCTGCCCAGACACATTATTCCCTTCCCACTTTGTTTGGCCCCTTTCACTTTTACTCAGCACCATTATGGTTTGATCTTACCATCATGGTATCAAGAGTGGGTTGTTTGTGCTGTGGTTATTATTAAATTCATGTCCATTCATGTTAACATACAGTTTTCAAGTTCAAGCTGTGAAAAAAGATTCATTATGCATAAAAAAAACATTATTTGCTTAATTGCAAAACCTACAGAACTATTTCCACTTAATGTATAGTGTTAGAGCACGTCAGAGAATAAAGGTTGGGACTGGGTGTGACGGAGGTTGCTCAGAAATGTAAATATGTTCTGTGTGCCTGTTTTTCTGCAGCTCCACACGTACGTGGTCCTGGAGCTTCTCGGAGGAGGGGAGCTGCTGGAGAGGATCCGCAGAAAGCAACATTTCAGCGAAACAGAGGCCAGCCGCATCATGAGAAAACTGGTGTCGGCCGTCAGTCACATGCACGACGTCGGGGTGGTGCACAGGGACCTTAAACCGGAGGTATTGGACACACACTCAGCAGGACTACTGCTAGAAACTATTTTCTCTCACAGTTTGTGTCTTTGTGATGAATGCAGACACACTAGATTGTGGTCTCGAATTGTGGTGTTTTTCTGAACTTTGTACGATCTGTTGGATTGTCATTCTGACTCCGCAATCTTGTACAAAACAAAAGCAAAATTGTTTGACCCCAACATGGATCAAAAGTACCTGGTCAGACAAGTCCTGATGCCCAATTTAGCAAGCTCTTGAGTGGACCAGCTTTGCAGAGCAGAAAGAAATTATTGCTGTCCCTATCTTGAATTGCTTCTTAGAACCTGCTCTTCACAGACGAGAGTGAGAACTCCGAGATAAAAATCATAGACTTTGGCTTCGCTCGCCTCAAACCGCCAGACAATCAGCTCCTGAAGACTCCCTGCTTCACCCTGCAGTACGCAGCGCCAGAGATCCTCAAATATGACGGCTACGATGAGTCCTGTGACCTGTGGAGTCTGGGTGTCATTCTGGTGAGTGGATGTGGGGCGACAGAGGTTAAAACAAAGTGTTGGCAGTTGGACTGATGGAGAATCATTCATTACTCATCTCAACGTTATCCAGAGGGGAAAGGAACATATTAGCAGCTGCTTATCTCGGCACTTACACAAGTATTTTATTTTAGAGCCGTTTGAAATTATGAATATTATAAGAAATAAATTCTGTTAGCGTACTATATAGAACTACACTGCTGTAAATACAACATCCAAATTTGCTGGTTACATATTTTAAAATATAAAGATTTGCTTGGTTTCTTTTTTTGGATAAATTAGATTTTTCTGACAGAATTGATTAAGCAATTAAATGTTTTTATGGGCATTTTCTTTAAGTGACAGAATGATTACTCATTTAATGGAACAAATACTTTAATCAATAAAGGACATAGTCATTAGTGACACCATTAATACAAATGGGATGGAACTTTTAACTGTTTTCATATTTATAATACATAGAAAGATGATTTGTCACACTCAAAAAGAAAGTACATTTTACATTATGAGCTGGCTGTAGACCTTATTATTGCATTCTAAGAAAATGATTTACATATTTTGAACCCACTAATCAACAATTATTTACTTGTTTGCTGTTTCACATTTGATATAATCATGTTAAAAGTTTCTGAGGATATTCGCAGAATCACACATCAGAGTTCTGCTTTCGGTTTGATGACATTAACGCTGCTCAGTCAGGAACAAGACTAAATAACACCTCATTGATTAGCCCCATTCAAGAGCGTTATTATTTGAGACTGCACAGTCTTAAAAAGCTTAGACCTACTTTAAACACACTACCACATCCCACAATGCCCCAGGAGAGTGACCTGATTATATAAATTTATTTAAAAAAAAAAAAAGAACTTTAAAATCCACAGCTCCAAACTCCACTTTAAAGTTGTCTTTCATAATAATGTTAACTGAAGAGATTTCTAAAACTAAATAAATGTTTAATCAAGAGCTCCATACAGTGTTGATTTGCTGACTTTATCCGGTTTATGAATTTAACATTTGCTGCAGGTTATTCTGATTGAGCAATCAGCTGTTATTTGAACTGATTTTGGCTGTAGTTTAGGCTTTCAGTGTGTGTGTGTGTATGTGTGTTTTGCATATCAGTGCGCACATGTATGTATGTATGCATGTGTGTGCATGTCCTGCCTAATCTGTTTTGCGTGATATTCATCTCCCGCTCTCGTTCAGCCCCACAACCCTCAGCATCCTGTGGTGAGCTGACACAGTTTAGCGCTCACCACGGAGTGAAGAGCAACCAGCCCGCCTCTCAGAGCTGGTTAAGGCTGCGCTCATGTGAGGCGCTCTGTCCTGGTAGCGGAAATGTCATCCTAATTCAACCTTTTCCTGCTTAGAGGAGGAAAATTGAAAGACGAGGTAGACAGGAGAAGGAGGAGAGGGCAGAGAGAGAGACAGAGAGGGAGATTTTTGTACTTGGCCAGTCATCCATACACAGTCTGGGCTCTCTGTGCAAGTGCTGTTTTTGCACCATCGCCCCCTGGGGGGATATGGGAGTAGTGTGCCTCATGGAGCTTTGATGAAATGGCTACTGACAAGCTGTGTGCACAATGCCCTGGAAGCAAAGTGAGCCCAAACACAGAGAGAGAGAGGAGAGAGAGAGAGAGGGCACGACAGATCCTCCACTGCCAAAAGGGCTGTTCCCAACTACTGTCATTATAATGAGAAATGTGAGGGCAGATGTAAGCGGGCCATGGTGAGAGTATCCTGTTCATTCAGCCGAGCACGGACCGCTCTTCTGTTTAGTGCTGGTTCAACCACGGTCAACAACATGCAGCATAACAATGGAAAAATGTGGACAATCGTGATCGGTTAAGAGCTCCTTCAAAGCATGTTGTTGTTTTAATAGTAGATATGTTTTAACACTAATGCCCAGTTACAGCGTTTTCCCAGATCACCGTAGGCAACATGATGAAGAGATACAAGCATGTAGCATTTCCTGTGCCACACAGACTGCACAAAATGTATTCAGTATTTCTCTTCTGTACATTTCAGTATTCTGTATTCAGTGTGTTGACTGCAGATTGTCTGTTTGTCGTCTGTTTGCAGTACACCATGCTGTCCGGCCAGGTGCCTTTTCAGTGTCAGGAGAAGAGCCTGACCCACACCAGTGCTGAGGAAATCATGAAGAAAATCAAACATGGAGACTTCTCCTTCGAAGGCGAGGCCTGGAGAAATGTGTCGCAGCAGGCCAAGGACCTCATACAAGGTGAGGATGGAGGAGGTGGCTTGTTGCTAAATCCAGCGTTTTCTGTCACAAGACTAGAGATGTTATGTCACCTCGACTCTGTGGTTTGCATTTTTAGCACAGAAGTGACACAGTTTTAAGACTAAAATACTACAGTTGCAAAAAAAAAAAAAAAACAAGACCATCAAACCACTGTGTCATGCCCTCTCCAGTATTTACACTGCAAAAACAGCCCTACTAGAAAGAAGCAAAATATTCCTTATATTCAATCAAATTATCTTGTATCAAGCAAAAAAATCTGCCAATGGGGTAAGCCTTTTTTTGCTTGACAAGAATTCTAAAAATAAGCACAAAATTCTTTCTCTGTTAAGACTAAAATGAGACTTAAAACTAGACAGAAAATCTTAAATTAAGATTAAATCTTAAATTGAGAAGTTGTTGTGAGTGGTCTTACTCTTAAAATAAGGCAAATAATCTTGGTGCTCCACTGAGATCTATTGTAAAACATTTTTATACTCTGTTTCTGGTTCATTTTAGCTCAAAATTAGCTGGAATATCTTATCAAGAAAAACTTAGCCATACTGTTCTTAAAATGAGGTAATATTTCTAATGTAAATAATGCTTGATGAGATTAATATTCTTTTTGGACCAAAAATAAGATTTATTTCCTTGATACAAGGCTTTTTTACTTTCTTGAAATTCCTTTTTTGCAGTCTAGACCATGTCCATTACAGCTTTAATTGCACTTGTCACTAAGAGTAAGATGAATAGTGTGGCTTATTTATGAAAAATTAGCATGTAGTTTGTTTTTCAACTACTTGTAATTGAAAATACAGGTCTCTCCTATACTCATAATTTTACACATGAGCTGACGTGAATACATCTTTACAGCATTAGAAAACATTTCAAACGTAGATTCGGTTGTTGCCTGTTAGGGCTGGTGTCTATTTTAAAAGACGTGCCAGGCAGTGACTCAAAGTAGCTCACGGAGACTGAGCCACCTCAAGAGGAAATCACTTCCTCTTTGTGGCTCAGCTCCTCACTCGCGTATTTAGAGCACTAAAGATAATTATCTGTGTCTTGTTCCTGCAGAGTTGCTGACGGTGGACCCAAACAAGAGGATTAAGATGTGCGGCCTACGTTACAACACCTGGCTCCAGGACGACAGCCAGCTCTCCTCCAACCCGCTCATGACCCCGGATATTCTCGGCTCCTCCACTGCCTCCGTCCACACTTATGTCAAAGCCACCTTCAATGTACGAAATTAGCTGTTTTTGTTGGCTTGTTACAGATATGGGTCAGGAATTCCCAGCCATTGAGATGTCTGATGTAAGAATTTGGGTAGAATTTAGCAATTGTTGTTCAAATTGCCAAACAAATGTAAAGATATCAGCTTTAAGGACTTAAGAAACAATTAACAGTTTCATCTTTTTATAGATGAGCCTGAAAAATAATGATCATTTGCAGTCCTTGTCCAAACAAATTTAGTAAATCTGTGTTTTAGGCATGAAAAAAATGTTGCTTCTTTGCAAAATTCAAAATATATGCAAGTTGCCCAAAAAAGTGCATAAAATATTGTAACATTCAGGGATGCACCGATCAGATACACTGGATCAATAGAAGTACTGATACTGACCCTATTTAAATGGAGCAATCACATGTGCCCAATCCACGTAACATTTTCTTTCATTGTTTAAAAATGTAGTGTTTCATCTGACAGTTGCTTCATTCAGTAATGCTGGTTGATAGGTTCATATTGCCTGAAATAAAAATGACCCTACAGATTTTAAATTTGGGAAAAATACAGCACTGGTTAAGGATCAGCCTTGATCAGCAGATATTACCTAATATTTCCCAAGTCAGTATCAGGAGAGAAAGCTGAATCAGTGCATCCTCTTGGAAAATTGACAAAAAGAAATCTTAATAACTGACTCACCAATCCCTTTTTCTTTTTTGTCCCAGGCATTTAACAAATGCAAGCGGGAAGGTTTCCGCCTGCAGACGGTGGACAAGGCGCCGCTAGCCAAGAGGAGGAAGATGAAAAAGACGAGTACCAGCACAGAGACCCGCAGCAGCTCCGGTGAGAGCACCCACTCTTCGTCCTCCTCCTCCCAGTCTCAGGAGAAGAGTTTTCCTGGGGGCGACGCCAACCCGCAGGCCTCCAACATCACGCCTGTCAGCACTCCCGTGGCCCTGGGAACGGACTCTGAGCACCAACCAGCGCATCCGGCCTTTCACTTCTCTGAAGGACAGTGAGACATCGAAGGCAAAAAAAAGGAAGATTCAGACAGTTTCATGGACCATAGGAAGGCTTGGACCAGTGTAGAGACAGCTCTCTTCTCTTTTTCTCTGTCCCTGGCAGCTCTCTGCCTCTGGCTCAATTGCATGGACGTCCGCACGTCTCCAAAACAAAGCATGCAGCAGGAGCAGCAACCGTCACCTCAGTATCAATCAATCAATCATCAATAGCAATAGCCTATCCCTTTTCTTTCTTTCTTTCTCACTCTCACACACAGACTGTATCAATCAGGGACTGGACCAGGAAGAAGTTGTCACCGGTGTCCAAAATGAAAAGGGCTGCCCCACTGCCGCAGGTCCAGACAGACAATAGAGACACATCTAAAGTCTCGTCAGAAAATCACTGCTCCATTTACCTGTCTTTGTCCATGCCTCCAGAGGTTTTAAAGGGAAAGTCGTAGTGTTTACACCATGGATGCTTTGTATTTTCTTGTCAAAGGGAAAGAAGAAAAGCGTAATGTAACATGGGTCCGCTTCTCTTTTCTGGGAAGTCTCTGCAAGATGGAGCAGGGTATTTATATGTGAATTTTACAGACTGAAATTTATTTATGATAAGCTATATTGTTAACTTATTTATGGTTCAGATTGATCTGAAAAGAAATAATGGGTACAGTGAGTCTTTTTTCTTTTTTTAACAAAAAAAGGAAAACATTTTATGTATATGTGTATGTTTTCCCCTATCAGCTCAAAAGACTGTTTCCATGTAGTCCGATGGTTGTTCATACATCTTTGTAATCATCATAGACATCAACGCTTCAAGTAGGTTACTGAGACACAGTTATGTAGACACTGTAAGACAATTATAGACAAGAAGAGATTAACACCATTAGCTTCTGTTTAATTGTCGTGAAGCAGTTTGTCAAATTTGTCTAACTAAAGTCCTTTGGTCTTTTTTCAAATTATTTATGGAGGCTGCTGTATTTTGGGATTGAACTGCAGCTGTGTCCAGTGGTTTAAAAACAAGCCTCTTTTCTTGTCGAAAAGGATTAAAGAAGCAAAAGCATTACCATCTTTTTGTAGGAGCAACCAAATTTGGATGTAATTTGTTCAGCCAAATCTGTGGTTTTATTGTTGTTTGGGGAGTACTGCTGCCCGAGGGGATGTGACCCCTCAAGAAGAGCTATATTTAGACTTCTTTTTTGCCTCTGATGTAGACTTCTTTTTTGCCTCTGATGTGGGAGTGCGACTGCTTCGAGGGCTCGGCACCGCTGCTGTTCCACATTCTCTGATCCTCAAGTCAGTATTAAGCCCAGCAATGGATTTGCCTTGCGTGGTGTAGGACTTAATTGTCTCATTATTGCTACAACCAATTGGATTGAGCACAATGGCCTAAATGGAAAATTCAGATCAGCTTAGTGGGAGGCAAATGCGTCAGGATGTTTGAGGATCGCGAGATGCCAAAGGGCAGCTTCACATGGCTTCCTTTTTAGATAAATAAGATAAAACTATTTTAAAATGGAAAGATTTATTATTTATGTGCCAAAAAATGCAATTAAATGCAAGGTTTAAGCCCGTGAGTTACAGGTGATGATACATTTGGACATTTTCAGGCTATGTAATGCAAAAAGTTTCTTCCTGTGACACTGCCCTAAGTCTTTAAACTACTGCAAAACATCAACCCGTCATGAAACTAACTTTTTGAGATGGTCCCTTGCTCTGTTTACCATGTTGTACTGCATGACTGAAATGGTGATCTCTGCACTGTGTGACAGCTCTCACTTTGAGGCAGATATCTGGTTAGTGTTAAATCTACAGTGCATGATGTGACATGAAACATCAATCTCTTCTGTTTCTTTAGTTTTTATGGGCTTTTTTTCCCCCGGCAGATTCGTACTTGATTTAACGTGAGTCTGTTACTTGCACATTTGAATATCCCTGATTTTAATTCGGGACTTTGAAGTTTTTCGCTGTTCGAGGTGTGATGGATGTAAACACCAAAACCCATTTTTACAATAGCCTGAATATTGTAATGTTACAATACTGGTGTTAGCGAGGATAGTTGGGCAAGTCAATGCCATGCTCTGTGAGATGTTTTTTTGCAAGTATGTGTTAGTCTCTTTCCATGGTAATAGTTGAAATACTGTATTCTGTTAATATGTACAGGGGTATTTGTGTTCAGTATGTGAAGCTGCCTAGAAACAGTTTCTCCTGTTCAGTCAGGATACAAATTCTTAGTTGGACTACTGTGTGCATTTAAAAACACTCCCTCATCTTCTTCGATTTTAATGCACTCTGAATCTGAACCAAAGCATTAACTTCAAGGTAGCTGCTCTTAAGCTGCATGAGATTTTTCCTTTCATGCAAATATGCAAAGAAATGCTTCATATATCACGGTTTCTCTTTCTGTTTTGTCCAACTGGTGAATTTTGTTTGATGTTTCTAGCTTAGATGATTTTGTAACAGCGTACAGTGTGTTTCCTCAGAGATTCTCTATCGGATCTATAATATCCATATCCAGCACATTATCATGCTCAAAACTATGCACCTCTTTTTGCTCTTTGGTTGCTTTTGTCATTTCAGAAAGACCTCCCCAAATGGGTCCAAACACATGCTTAAACGAGCGTAACACATGGTACATATACTGTACTTTTTACTCCCATAGCATGAGCCACAATAGAAAGGACAAAGTAGGATCCACTGCCGGTATGAAAAGCTAGAGTCCTTGGAGCTAAACACTACAAAGCTCTTGTCTAACTTAGTTCGCATGAGTTCTCAGTTGCTGCCTCATTAAGCCTCTTTTCTTTTGTTTGGGTGTATTAATAGCTCAAGTGGAGGAAGAGGAAAAGTGTCCTATATTGAGCTACCCTCTGGGAGCCAGGCTCTATTAGCTGATGTACTGCAGTGCTGTTTGTTCCAAAGAAAATACCGTACTCCACTCACTGCCTCTGTGGGACCCAGCTCACTTTTCTTTGTAGGGGGAAAAAAGGAAAGGGTTGGTTTAGTACCAACGTCTCTCGGGGCTGATTTTCAAACTAGGTTTCCCCCCCTTTGATGAGCAACTTGTTCAGTGTGCCACTATGAGGGAGTGGGAGGGAGGCTGCGTTTGATTTGACGTCCTTTTGTCTTTGATAGATTTTTTTTGTCAGTTCCCTGGAATTTGAATGAAAGTTCCTCCTCTGCCTACAGTGCTTCCTCTTTTTTGCTTCTCGCTGAATTGAAAGCGGCCATCTGAGAGGCTAAACCTTTGTACCTTTTTGCAACATTACTTAGAGGGCTGGTAGTCCGAACAGTTTTTTTTTGTAAAAAACAGTGACTGCTGTTGTATGTTTTTTCGAGTCAAAGGACTGAACTTGGGACGTTCCTGTGTGCTTCTGTCAGTGGTGTCATGTATGTGCTGCAGAGGCAGATGTGGGTGCCAAAGCTCAACGTGACATCGAACATCTTGCTCTGAAAGCACGACTTCTCAGTCAGGTGCTTTTATGCGTATATTGTCTGTGAAGGTGACATATTCTTTGGACCAGCTTTGTGACTGCTGTGGTTGTTTTAGGTCAGCTTTTAGCACGGGATCATATAGAGCTGTCCACGGTGCTGAAGTGGCCAAACCTCTGGTGGTGCTGCAAAATCAAGTGGCTTTCCACAATGACCAGTAATGATATGAACCTTTGAAGCAGTGACTCCAAACCAGTAATTGTGGGTAATGTAGGTGCCAGGTTTGGACAAGGAAGAAGACCGTGCAGAATAAAAGATGCGACATGTCCTATTGATTTTAATAGTGTCAGCCATGAGTCTGACAGTGCTGTAAGAGTACAATTTGAATTGAGTACTCTTGGGTGTATTTATGTCACAGAACTGTCAGCTCTAATAAGCTAACTGCACAATATACAGTTTTCACAAACCTGATCCTGCTGTGACTGAGATCACACACTTGGGTGAAAACAAGTCAGCACAAGCAAACAGTTTTTTGAATTATACTCAGCTCAGTATTGCCCTGTTGTTGATGGATTAAAGCAACATGAAAAAGTTTTAGTGTTTTGTATAATTGATGTCATGCAGCGCTCATGTCAGCTTTAGGCACCATCATCATCATCGCCATCATCATCATCATCTTCACCACAGCAATCACTATCATGCATGTGCTACTGCTTTATTCCTGTCAATACTTTAGACTTTTCTTATCATATCATGACTGAAGTGTGTCAAAAAGTACTGTAGCAGTGAATCCCTTTGAGATTGGTCGATATTAAACTGTTTGGAAACGCGCAATGAAGCTTTAAGGGTAAAACTTTGCACTTATATGTTATTTTAATCATGCAAATTGATTTTCTTTTTTGTAAAAGAAAAAACAATGTCCTCTTTGACTGTGTGCAGGTTCTGATGTTTCAACTTATTCATTTGTATGTTTTTGTTGGTGGATGTTGTCCAACATTTCTGAGACGATACTAAAATATGAACCTCAACACCGGATAGTACTTTTACTGCAAGGATACACCATGTGCATACCTGCTTTTTTTAGGGCACTGTGAACATCATCATTCAGGTCTTCTTGCACACCATTGATAGTATGAGGAAAAGGAAAAAAAAACCTTGATTTGCTTCAATAAATGCTTTACTTGCTGGCTGAATACATCTGTACATTTAATAACCTTTTAATGGATCCTGGGCTTCAGTGTATTTTCAAGTGTCTGTTCATCCTTACTGAAGATATTTTGTGATACCAGGATTTTCGTGTACGAGTAGTCAGAAGGACAATAAATGTACGTTTTCCTGTTCATTTATTGATCTTGTCTAATAAATTACATACAAACTATTTTCCTATTTAAAATGGAATTCTGATTAAAAGGCACATTGGAGACATGGAAACTTTATTTCAGTGGGCATCCTCTAGATGGCAGTGTTTAATAAAGTACCACTCAGAGAACAGCTTTCTGTGCAGCACAAATGCCTCTCAGCCTTTTAGGATTTATTCATAGATCAGTCAACTATAAGATTCTGTTAAATATACTTTAAAACTAAACTATCATTGTCCATGTTGTCTAGAGGGAGTATTTAAGTACCAGGTTGATTAATTGCATACAACCAAACTGCTATTTGTGTCTTAGAAAGTGAACTGAAAGTGCTGTAAATGTTCTGTCCAGTTCTGTTATTTTTATTCTCTGATTAAAATATGCAGTTGACCTGACAAAACGTTTCTGGTCTCTTTGAAAGAGTGACTATAAGATGCACCGATATGGTAAGGGAGCTTTGTTTGTGTTTGCAAATTTTGCCTATTTAGAGTTACATGTGTAGTGTCACATCTGTAAAGAAATGATTATTTTATATGTTAAGGTCTTTAATGTCTTTGAATCTTTATAATAATCTCATAAAATATAAAAAACATATAAAATATGTTTGTCATGTGTTGCAATAAAAAATAAAATTCAAATATTACATATAATTTCCGCTAGGGCTTCCACTGATGATTACTTTCATTTGAAGATTACTTTCTCATCTTATGTCTTTCATTTAGACTTCTTGGGTCTTCCCAGCAACCCAAAGATATTAATTTTACTGTCAAAGAAAATCAGCAGATATATAGATTTGAGAGGCAAATGAAGTAATGAAGCTTTGTCATTTTTGCTCATTTCTAAAAAAAAAAGAAAAGTATTTGCCGATTACTTTTTTGTCAGTCCACTAATAAATAGACTGAATAATTGTTGCAGCTCTGTTCCAGCTCCACAAAAAAACTGAAGCTACAAGTTGTCTTTTCTGCTGTGTACTACCACGTCCTGACAGGAGAGGACGCTCTTCAGCTCCCGGTCGGCTGGACTTTGATTGCTCTTGTTGAATTCAAATGCTCTTTGGAAAAAAGTCACATATAAATGAAGTGAAGTTTTTGGTGTTGAGCAACAGGGAAAAACACAAAAAAAAAGGATTACACGCCCACAGCAAACCCGTCATGTGCTTTAAAACCTGGTGAGAGACCAGAGAGGGTTAGATCAGTACATCAGAAAGGTCAGAGGTCATCTGTGTGTGCAGTTACTTAGAGAAATATCCTTCTCGAAGCTCTGTAAAATAAAAAAAAAATTAAAAAAGGTATCCATAAAATCTAAAAGGCTGATTGTAAATTAATTGAAAATCACTGGATTGTTTTTGAAGTGGATGAGAGCTGAAATGTTTCAAAAGCCAAACCGTCATTTGGCTTTTGAAACAAAACTAAATGTGCGTCTTTTTGAGGACGCACATTTAGTTTGTAGAGTTTGAAGTGATGCATTTCCCTTTTTTGTGTGTTTTGTTTCTCCTTTTTTCATCATCAAATCTAATGTCACTTCAACACAAGTCATCAGGCAGGTCATGATTCCAAGTGTATGGAGGCTTATGTGAGACATGACCAGGTTGATACACTTTTCTTGCACAATATTTAAAAACCAAAGCAGATTTTTTTTTATGCACGGCTTTCAATCCACTTATTGTGGTTTCACCCCACTTGCTACTATATGCAACAATAGAGATGGTGCACTTACAGAGCACTTTTGCCTGGCTAATTTTGCAATGCGGATATCAACATGGATGCTCAGCAGGAGCAACTCATTACACAGTGTGTCTTTATATGCTTTATATGTGTGTGTGTGTGTGTGTGTGTGTGTGTGTGTGTGTGCATGATATATCCTTTTCTTTGAAATCTCTCTGCAGTAACATGCTATCCATTACTAAACAATATGTTGTATACTGTGGTCAAGTATTCAGATGGAGGATCTGCACTCTAAAATCCATCACTGAGATTTTTAGAGGTAGACCATCAGCTAATACACCAAGAAAGACGAAAAGGCACAAACATTTTTTTTTTTTTTTTTTACAACAGACATAAAAAGGAAGCCTAAGTGTAATATATAGTAAGTTGATTTCATTATTTTTTAAGCCTAAACTCTGTATTTACTATAGACTTATTACTTAAAATTGAAATGTAAAGACTGAAACAACTGACAGAAATTTTGAAACATACTTTTCAAGCAATAGTAGAAAAGCTAAAGCAATGTGACCCTTTGTTTGTTCTTCTATGAAGCCTAATTCTGCCCATTTATGCAAACCCTTTATTGTTCGCCTTCAAAGCACTCAGTAAACAACCTGAAACAATTTTACTTTTGTTCTCGTTCATGTAATGTTCATATTTCAACCATTAAGACTGTCCTTGCCTGTCAGTAAAAAATCTTTGATATGCACATGCAAAGTTCCTCTTAGTTCACTGATTGTATGACCAAGTGATTTTGTGTTAAATTTCATCAAATATCTCAAACACCTAAACATGTCCTCACTAGTGCCAAGTTAGAACAACCAAAACCAGCTGATGATGCCAGTCAAGTCAACAATTTATGTTCCCTATAGCACCTAAAAGACACTTCAGAGACATCTAAAAAGTGTTAAATGGGCTTGAAATCATGGATCTCTTAACGCATCTCACTTTGTTTCACAGAATTTGAGAGCACACATATTTTGTTCCCTTGTTTTGAGTCTGTTGTGTGTGGAATTTAAGCATTTCATGTGCACGTTTTACTATTTTGTTCACACATGTAAACTGTGCACACCGTATAGTAAATGAGGTGATGAGATGGCAGCCTTCGATATATTTATTGTATTTTCACCCAACTTATGAAACAATACAGATGCACTTACAGAGCATTTTTTCCTAGTTAATTGTGCAATGTGGATGTCAACATAGATGCTCAGCTCACAACACTCTTAAAATACACAAAATGTCATAAATAACTACAAAGAATCCCAGAGGGCATTTCTTCAAATGGGGGGAGCTGAGGGTTGAATATGTTGAATATAAAATGGGACTGGACATGATGGAGGAGTATGGGCTTTGAGCTGGGTTTTGATGAGTGTGTGGTGGTGGTCTAGTTCAGCCATACTTGACAGGACAGACTCTTGACACCACGCTAGTCCTGATATTTGGCTCACTGGTTAAGATTAGGGCGAGGGCTAAGTTTATGGTAAGCTGGCAGGAAGTGAATGTAAGCCAATGTGGTGTTCTCAAAGTACGGCAAAACCAGTGAGTGTGTGTGTTTGTGTGTGTGTGTGTGTACTTGCTTGTGTGTTTCAGAGGGCGGGGTTTAGGCTGGACTGTAGAGGGGTGAAGTGCCTCCGATCCTTGGGAGTGGAACGCATTTCCTTTTGTTGCCCTCCAATTTTTGACTGGTTTGCCCCAGCACATGAGCATGATGGGGCTGTTTCTATTATCCAGCTTCCCAGCAACCCCCCCCCATCCTGCCCTGCTCTGCCTGTTCCCAAAGCGATTGGCATTCCTGGGGGCCACCAGTGAAGCAGCTTTAGAGGGAAGGCCCGCTGGCTCCTGGGTGGCCTCTTGTGCACGGGCTCCAAGGGGAGGAGACAATGTCTTATTAATTGACTGGGCGTCTTGGGCAGAGTTCAGGAATTTGCAGAAGGGGGAGACAGAAAAGTGGGGATGAGGGATGAGCTGAGCGGGATGGAGGGGCGGGACGACCAGGGAAAGATTCACAGTCCACCAATGGAGATTCATTGACCTCTGTCTGAGATTTATTTCTGTTTGATTTACATTGCTACCAGGAGGACCAGAGTCGTGGTGATGTAGAGATCGAGCTGCTCTATGTGGGCTGTGAAGATCTGAAACATGAAATATTTTTTATTATCATTAAAGTAAACTGATTTTAGTTTCAGATTTGGCTGTAATCAAAAGTCATCCAGTCCGTCGTCATTTCAGAACATTGTTATTGTTACTGGGCCAGATGTGTCTTCATTTAAATTTACAGTAACTCTCTTTACACTACTATATTAACCTTATAGATCTGAGTACTATTTAATTAAGTAAATTATTTGCTAAACAGGCTAATATAACCAAGTCTATTTACTGACATTGTGTACTTAAGTTCAGAGGTACCTTTTCATTTCAACCCACTTTGTTCATCTACTCCAAAGTATTTTACAGGTAAATATAGTAGTTTTTACTCCACCAGATTAAGATTTTTACATACAAAAAAAATTAGATTTTTAAAATATCATGCATTGCAATAGATTCGATTGCCTATAGAGAGTCAGAGTAATATAATGTTAATGTAACGTGATTAAGGTCAAATGATATAATAAGATCAAATTCTGCATATGGAGTATTTTGTATTTCTTATACTGTATTTACATGCTATTGCTAGCCGAATTAAATTTTGAGTATTTTTACAATGTAGTAATGCTATTTTTACTTATGTAAGTGATCTAAATACTTCCTCCACCACTGGTTATTGTTTGTTTGTTTTTTTAACTTTTTTTGGGGGTTTGATTTCTTTTAAGCTCATCTACCCATCTTAGATAATTGTTTCATATATTCAAGTGCAACAAAAATGTCTCATCTCATCATGAAAACAAAAAACAACAACTTTTGGATGTTTTCCTGAGTCAACACACACACGGTGGGCAAGCAGCCGTCCCTCCACACAAGACTCCTGGTTTTGTGCAAGTTTGATGGAGTGGGACAGGACAGGGAGAGGCTGGGGGGTGGGACTGGTGTACCATCTCCCCATGTGGTCCCCCCCCACCCCCAGGTGTCCTCACCCTAATCCTGTTACATGTGTCCCCCATTAGCACTAATGGAGCAGCCATTGTCCCCCCGTTGTGAGCTGTTGTGCCCTCGGCCCAGTCACCTTGAGTCAGTAAACTCAGCCCTGTCATGTTTGGACTGCTTCCCACACACAGGGGTCTCCATGACAACGATGGACAGCCTCTCCACACACACACACACACACACACACACACACACACATCTCCTCCCACCAACACCACATCGCTCAGGCTGCTTGGACACCAGAGAAAGTGATGGGGGGACGTTCAGAAAACTCTCAAAATGTCAAAATTAAAACTTACATCAGAATACATGGAAACTTACTGAACCTCTGAACAAAAATACACAATTGTAAATAAAGTTGGTTGTTCTTTTGCTGTTTTGTTGTTCTTTTGCTTCTCTTCTTTTGCTTCTGCTTCTACTATCTTGGAAAGAAAACTCAAATCAATGCATGTCTGTGATTACAAAGTATCATCAAACCCATTTGTTTTCTCTGGCTTTCTTTTGATTTTATATTGTGGTTTGTACATTTAATTCTGCTTGTCTTCCCTGTCTCTTTTATTGCCCTCTGTCACAGTTTTTCTTCCTGTGAGGCTGTCTGTGTGGTTTCTTGCTAATCATCGAAAAAGGGAAAAACAAAATGAGTTAACCTTTAAATTCACCAGTATATCTCTGATTAAAGGGTTTCTTCACCCAAATCACAAAATAAAAAAATAAAAAAAATTCCCACCCATGATATTTAGCCTGGAACATAATTTGGATTTTTTTTTTTTTTGGCTAACTAAACTTTTCTTTTAGTCAAGTGCTTTAAGTGTAATAACATTTGTGTCACCAAAAAAATTAAACTATTACATTTGATGAAGTCAGCAGCCTGGTGTCTTTGCAGAAACGATGCCCAAATTACTTTAGATAAACTGCAAACTGATTTTCATTTAGATTTTCTTTGAGTGAACAAAAAATAAACTTTAACTCCACAGATTAGCAGATCTGTGGTTTGTGATCATCCTTTCAATTGTATTGATTGTGTTTGAGTTATGTTAAGGTTATGAAATTAAAATAATTAAAGCCATAATTATTAATCTCCATTCTGATACATTTGTTAGTTATTAGTCAGACTCAATTTTCTTGCTCTTCTTCTGGCCTTCACGTAGTATCTTTTAAAAGACAGCTGACAGAGGGATGTAGTAACTGTATTTTTCTGTATCTGTGTGTGTGTGTGAGAGAGAGAAGAAGAACTAAAGAGGGGAAGAACAGAAGCTGCTGGAGGACCACGCAGGAGAGTGGGCCATCTTGTCGGGTGCATTTTCAGGTGACCCGGCCCCCGCGCTGCATCCATCATAGAGAGACTGATTGGGCTGACCTTCAGGCCTGCCCCGCCGACCCCCGGGCTTCCTGTTCTTTGTCAGCCTCTCACAATACCGCTGGTATCACACAGACAGGGGAGGTCTGAGAACCGACCAAGGGAGTCCACCCAGGCCGAGGTGGGGGACGGCGGGGTGGGGTGGAGTGAGGTGGAGGGGAGCAGGGGTAGAGAGGGTCTTCGGGGAGGGAGCTGAGGACCCCCTTTTCAATTTCACTCGGTCTTTCCAAATGAGAGAAAAGGCAGAGAGTGGTGTCCTCTGTCACCCTGCCACACAGGGACCTTTAAAAAGCAGCCTCAGTGGTTTCTCAAGTGAGGTGTCTTCTCAAGAGACAAAAAAAGAGGAAAAGAATGAGTGGGTGAAGAATTTAATTATGGTCCTGTATGAGGGACTGGTAGTGGGAGGATAGCCACTCTAACATTTGTAAAGGGCCGAGCCAGTTTACTTGTCCTTCCTCTGTGTGTCTCTTTGGCCCCGTGAAATCTGAGGTGGGCTCAAGCTGCTGATCTCTCTCAGGTAACTCTCCTTAAGAGTGATGGAAGAAGTAAACAGGTGCTTTACATAAGTAAAATACCAGCACTGGACTGTGAAAATATCCCATGTCAAGTTAAAGTCCTGTATTCAAAATTTTACTTAAGTAAAAGTTCTATCAGAAAATGTACTTAGAGTATCAAATATTTTTTTTTTCTTTTAAAAATGACCCCAGTGACTGATTATTATTATATATTATATCATTAGATTGTTAATACTGAGGCATCAATCCATAAGGTGCATTTTACTGATCGTGGTTGAGCTTATTTTATCTACTTTAATCCAGGGGTATCTAACCTAGGGGTCATAACTGAGGGGTTGCAAGATGATTTATGGATTAGGGAAGAAGAAGAAGCAAAGACAATAACTTTTCTCTAATCTTTGCTTTTTTGTGAATTGTTAGATAGTTTTAACTTCCTCCTCTCTCCTCCTCTTCGTCTCGATAAATTACAGTACTTGCACCTGAAAAATGTGTTTTACTTATTGTTACTTAACTTAGATGTTTGAACTTTACTGTGTTAGACTGATGTATGTGCAGAGTTTTATATAAGGAAGCTGTCTCCACATTCATCTGCTGAAAGGACGCTCACATTATGTCTCAGTCCAAGATGCGTACACATACACATTTGTGACTTCTAGACTAGTTAAACTTAGACAAAAGCGACTTGAAAACTTGAACCTTTCTAGTGCACAAATACCGAGGATGGATGAAGTAGGAGACATCCAGGATTTAAACTTTGGATATCAACAATATTTGCATATTCATAGATTCTGAATTTTTCAATCAGAAGGGAGGAGATTGTTATTTTAAGAATTTAGGCATTTGGTATTTATTTAGACTTCCATACACAAATTATAATTCAAAGTAGAGAATTTGTACATTTCTTAAAGTATGACTACAGAGTGTGAATTCCTCTTTAACAACTCAAAGACATCCGAAACATGACAAAGAGCCCCCCGTGTACACGGCTCTCTCACCATCTAAAAAGGTATTTTATATATATCTGCAAAACAACTAGTAACCAAAACTGTCAAATGCATATAATGTAAAAAGTAGAACATTTCCCTCTGAAATGTAGTCAAATGGAAATATAAAGTAGCATAAAATGGAAATGAGTGCCTCAAAACTGTACTTGGCTCAGTACCTGAGTAAATAAAACGTAAGTATAGTTACTTTCCACTGCTGCTGATCGATAGTGACCAAGACAAGACAACAAGGTGAAGCGCACATAACATTCAGATTAAATCATCTCTGAACTTTCAGTCTTTCAGCCTCTCTCACAATGCTGCCTTTGTGTCGTTCTCTCTGATTTTTGTTTGCCTGCTTAAACATTCATATGCATGCGTGTTTGAGTTCTCACTTCACGAGGAGACATGCAGCTTTGTCTGAAGTGCTCACTGGTTACCATGACAATGCTTCTTTGCGGGGGTTTGGAACAATCACCTATCTGTATTTCCTCCCTGTAGAAGTTATATTAATAAGATTTGTCCTTGGGTAGCGACATACATGACTGTGTGGAGGATGGGTTAATACACTGTGTTAATCAATCCTGATTTTATATAACCGCATTCATCACAGGGCCAAAATAAATGTGTTTCCTGCGCACATGAGATGCTCTTTCAGCAAAATATATGAGGAGTCCTTGCAGCCCTGGATTTTTATGAATAAAAATCAATAATCCTGCATTGATTCGCCCTCCCATGAACCAAAACAACAGCAAAACAAAAATAAAAAAGCTGAATAAATGACCATCTACAAGTAAATGTATTATGTTCCCATTAGTGATCTTCCATCAATCCAGAACCCATCTGCCACAATAAGATAGATGATAAAAACATTTAAAATGTGGAGGACAAGGACTTTCTCATCAAACATCTTAATACTTGGTAGCTAGAATCTGGCCTTCCCTATTAGTGGTAATTACAGAGATTCTGTGTTTTGGCTAACAGCGCATGAACTGTGAGATATAGAAGAAGGAATTTGCTGTTTTTCATCTCTGTGGTTTCTTTGGATGAAGACCTGGATGTATATAATGGACAGACAGCGGACCCCACAATGGCATCTCACTGGACCCAAGTCACGTTTGCAGGTATGTTTACATCCAGTGTGCCGCAGCTGAGCTGAGAGGTCAGGCAAATGTTTGTTTGGTTGCTCGTTCAACCAGCTAAACTGCAGGACAGGATGTGTGCCGGTGTTTGGTCAGTGTGGCTGCTTTGCTCTGCCTGTGAGAGAACAGCGAAATAAGGTTTATCTGCATAGGTGGACATAGGAACATAAAACCAAAGACAGAAAAAAGTATAAATTTCTCCCTCTTTACAATGCGGATGTGTTAGACCACACCCATTTGCGCTGAGCTAGATTTTTCACCATTTTCAGTTTTTTTTTTTCCCATGAAGAACAATTTTCACTTCCTGTTCTTCATAATCAGTCCAGTCTTCAGCAAACATGTACATCATCGGACCATCATATTTAGACAACCCCAAAAACAACTATTTCATTTGTTATTTTTTAAATATATATTCCTTACTGTCTTTCTACTGGTTACCAAAGTTGGTAAAGTACTTAATTAGATGTGGCCTCTGCGTATATAACTCTGAAACTCTTCAATGTAAAGTTCAGTTGCATCTCTATCTAAGGTTGCATGTGCACTTCAGACCAACAGGCACCTGTATAAAAATTGGAAATGGGATTTCACCCTTAAGTGGTGCTGCAGTAAAAATAATTATTTTATTTGCTGTGTTTCTATTAACATTACAGTCATGGTACTCAGTACTCCCCTCTTGTGATCTGCTACTGACCAAAAAAGAGACCAAAAAGAGAAAAAAAAAAACACTTCATATATCTTTGTGGCTACTGGTCACTAATGAAGTCATCACAGCTAACATTAAAAGAGCAATTAAAAGGCTGATTGATTGGTCTTGAAAATATTCTTCGCTGTCTCCACGTCCTGCCATCAGCTGCTCCTCATCCCACAGCGTCCTGGCAGCACTCGGTCAGGATGCTGATCTGCTCTCTCCCAGCTCAGACTGCAGGCCTGTGGCTCAACACACTGAAGCTCCACTTCTTTTTCTTCCATTTCATTTGCAATGCTAATGCACAGGAGACAGCTGTCATCTTGCAGCGACCATGATCAATCCAAAGCCAGGGGGGGACAAGAAGGAGGAGAAAAAAAAAGATAAATAAAACTGCTGGGTAAATAGGTCGGCCTATTATCTTCTGGCCTTGCATGGGTGCCGGTCCTTGAAAGCATGAATTTCAGTGAAAGTCCCTTTCACCGGGGGGAGAAGAAGAAAGAGAATAAAATATGGAAAGATGCCTACAGAAACAAATGAGAGCAGAAAATTAAAAATGGAATGAAGGAAAGCAAACAAGTTTTGTTTTCAGCTGCCTAGTTGAAAGTACTCTTTATCAAGCATTTGGAGGGCTTCATGAAGTGTAGGGAGCTTCGTCTTCAGCCTGTATGTGTGTGAGTGTGCTCTTCATAAAGATGTAGATGTCTGTCTTCTTGAGAACACATATATCTGATTACTCCGGTCGGTTCTCTATTTCCTGGAAGTGTGTCTGCCAACCAATGTTTATAACAATCCAATACAGCAACAACAACCTTCAAATATACAGATTCAATTGTGCACTGTATTTTTCCTGGAAGTAATTGATATACCCTTGTTTCAATAAGCCATTTATTCAAATACAGGGTTTTTCTGCTTGTGATCTCAGTGACTGATCCGACTTGTGTTGGAGCCATGAAGTCCAGAGAAAGAACTGACTTTTACTTTCTATTCATTCTGCAGTTTCTGTATTATTTCACATATCATAAAAGAAAATATGCTCAAATTTTGTAAATGTATGATGCAATTTAATTACACATAAACAATGGAGGAAAGTTATTTAAATCATCTTACTTAATTTGAGCATACATCCAATTAAGCTACTTTTCTACTGTCTACTTCAAGCTAGATCAATAGATTGTCTTGTCTATTATATCAACATACCAACTGATATTGACTCATGGTACATATACCTGTGTTATGTTTATGTGAACTGAGTACTAACAAGGAATTCCAATACAGAAATGCCAACGATGATTTAGAGACTGTGTCTGACATACTAAAGTTCTTTAAAAAAAAATCTCAAAGGAATCTGCTTTAATATTGTTTTTTTATTTTATGTATTTATGTTTAAAAACAGCCTCAAGATTCCTGTTGTTACTTTGAAAAATAAAATTGGAAAAACAGATAAAACATGACTGTTAAAGAGAACATTTAACTGTCCAACAGTACATAAAGAAGGGCTTTACCTAAGAATTATTTTCCTTTTTAATTAGCATTAACCGAAAGTTGTTCAGATTTATGTCCCATAAAACAATGAAAAGCAGAAAAGTGTGTATATAGGCTTGATGTGGATAATGTTTGGCACCCTTTTGTGAAAAATAAGTCAAAACCTTTTTTTATTAGATTTGATAAAAACGGATCAACTAACACATCAGAATTAATCAGTGTGTAATATAAAGTACACTAGTATAACACATATAATAAGTACTTTTGATGCTTTTATTATAAATTACTTTTATTGAATAAAACACTGAAGGCAGGACTTTTACTTGTAATGGAGTATTTGTGCACAATGGTACTAGTTTTACCTAAAGTGACTATTGTGGGAGATAAGGAACAACTTATCATTCAATTTAAATGGTGGATTAATTACTCACAGTAGGACAAAGGTTACTCTGGAGGTGCGAGGCAAAATATCCAGACAGTACTCTGTAATTTGTAAAGCATATGATGACAATGGAGGTCAGTCAAGACACAAGAAGCCATTACTTTCCCTCCACTGCCTTCACTTTCTCCGCTAATAATGTTTGCCTAAGCTAGATTGAGGGAAATGAGGTGGAAAACCCAGAGTGCGTTAGTGTGTGTGTGAGTGTGTGTGTGTGTGAGTGTGTGTGTGTGTGAGTGTGTGTGTGTGTGTGTCTTTGGGAGGTGGGGCGGATCTATTTCGGTGTGAGGGGGGAATCAATTGATTCCTGTTGTTAAAGAGTAGCAACAATGTTTCATCTTAAGATGTCATCTCTCTCTATCTTGCTTTCCCCACCCCACCCCGCTTACACAACCCCACCACACACACACACACACACAAGCCCGTTGATGATGTTAGACGCAGCAGTGGTAATCCCTGTGCTAGTCTAGGCCGCCCAGATCATTATAGACTCTGATCTGCAGTCCCTGAAAGAGGGAATTAGCTGGGAACACAATCCCAGCGACCTCTGTGACACGGGGACAAAGCCTCAGCTGCCGGGGGTCCACATCCCCTAAACCAGCCCATATGGCTCAGACAAAACTGTTACAATGGCCGCCACAATGGGAACACGGTGGGAGGGTCCGCCGTCCTGCCTCCGTGTGTGAGTGTCCCCCACAAGATCTGACGGTTTGCCTGTGTTTGTACACTCATATGTTGATCTTAGCTTGTGGATTGTCCACCGGGCAGCGTGGGGTGCAGGTCTTCTCCTCCGAGTAGTCCAGAGAATCCGTATTTTTTTGCTTTTCGTACAGTTTTGACACATACTGTTCAAAAACGTTCTTCATTTTCAGGGTCAAAGTACGTAAAGATGAGGTGGTTCCCAGTTTCGTCCACATGTCAGGTTTCTCCCCGAGTTGTTTCCTGTTTCTACAACACGGACGGAAACATCAGATGAGGATGTGTGCGTGTGTGTGTGCTCCTCCTATACAGCCTGTTTCCTATATGTAAGTCTTTCCTCTGCCCTTTCCCTGTGAGCTGATGGGTTTCCTAAGAGCTCCCCTGGTGTGTTCATGCTGAGCAGCTCTTTGTGTTTGGGGCGAATGGAAGAGACCCCCTGCTTTTAGAATACACACAAGAGCTCTCTCACTGTCTCTCTCTCTCTCTCTCTCTCTCTCTCTCTCACACACACACACACACACACACACACACACTGTCTCAGGACACCTGTTCTCTTCTCTTACAATACTTCTCTGAGATGCTGAAAACTTCACTCTAACACCCCACTCTCTAAATAAATCATGTTTTGTACAAGAAGTTTGGGTCTCCCAAGAAAAACTACAGCGTTAGTTGTTTCAGAAAACACCAAAAAAAACCAAAACAAATGTGTGTGCTGAAGTGACAAAGCCCCCTAGCGGCTGTGGGACTGATCACGGCCTCCCTAAAACTTGACAACAGAGTAGTACTAGAGCCCAAATCATGATCTTTTTGCGAACCCTAACCAAATCTTAACCACAGCCGAGTACTGTACTGTCAGTACTCAGCTTGACAAACTATATATCGTCTCATTTCATGTGGAGAATTGTTAATGGTAAGCTGATATTGACATCTGCTGTGGCGCACCTCTTCAGTGTACACACAAATCTGCATCCTTCAGTGCCTCATTTTTGTGCAAAATCAAAGAAGGAACCCAAAAGACCAGTGTCCATTTTGGCTAAATATTTTTTTCAGTGTTTTTCAGTGTATATAAAAGGATTAAATTCTACACATATACAAATTTATCCTCTCATATGCAATCTGCTTTGATGATGAGAACTATACCCGCCCAAAAAGCTGATTTTCAAAGACTGTAAAAGAACAATCTCACTTTAAACGTTAAAAATGGTTAGAAGAATAGATTTCTGTCATACATTTGATGAAAATTTGTCTGAATAAGGGTTGACTTTGGTTTTTTAGTATCTTTAATACTGTTCAGTGACAGTGACAGGATGACCTTTTATGACTCTTCAACTACAAACAATCATGAAAACTGGGGGAAACTTTTGTATATCTGTATGTACCTGTTCTTCAGTTTATACGCTGAGATATGAAATCTGTGACCGCTGCTCTTTAGTTTCCTCTTTTTTCTGTTTTCTTGAGCATTAGTTGAAGCATATGAAAGATAATGGGCTCTTACAGGCTTTCATTGCCGGACAGCAGTTGTAGTGGCTGTCAAAATGACGAGCTTCACTCTCTTTTCGGATGTTTTGCACACGCGCTCTCCTGTTCACGCTCCAACAAAGGCAACAGCGATGGGAAATCTTCCTTTCACTGATTTTCACCCTTAATCCATTCAGGAATTTAAAAGTGAATTAATCTCCCACTTGCCTAAACTAGTCCAACATTTGTTACTTCCAGCTATCTCACAGTCGGCCCAATAACATGGAAGGTCATCAATAATAGTGCGTCACATGCTGTATCTTGATTTCTTTTAACAATGAATGCAATTCACTGACAAAAAGTGGAGGGTACTCAGTGCTGCTAAATGGTTATAAGGCTCCTGTTTTCACCTATCAGGCCGAGTTATTTCTCTAATGGTCCTTGCTGATGTGAAGTGGGTGAGAGAGCGGGCCACTTTTTGCTCATATGGCATGCTTCATCAGATATTTAAAACACTGGGAGCGAGAACACAAAAATCATTGAGCCGTTTTAGAAGGTGAGAATTTGAACGCTGAGCCACAATGAGCCTCCACATGACTTTCTTTCCAGGCGCGTGTCGTGTTTCACCGGCATTAACGTTTGGCATGATTCTTGCCGTGTCAATAGTGTTACAGCGGAGGTGCATTTTCTCTGGGGGCCATATTCTCTCTTTCTCCTTTCTCTCCACTCTCTTCCCCACTCTTCACCCTCTCCAATTAGGGCATCTCCAGCTGTGCACCAGTCAGGATCAGAGGCTCCTTCTATTAGCCAAATCCATTTGTGTGGCGATTGAATCACTCCCCAATCTTCTCTTTCGGTCCCCCGGCCCCCACCCCAAAGCACAAATACACAAACGCATCCATACACCCACCCTAATACCCCCCATGAATACCCCCCCCACACACACACACACACACACACACACACACACACACACACACACCAGTCTTGATGACAGCTCCACATATAGATATTTATCTTAGAAAATATATCCTGTGGCAAAGGCCCTGACAAAATCAAAACATTTTTTTGATTTTCATTTAGGCTGACATATATTGCTATTTCTGCAAATAACATTACTGTTGACTTTTTTCCCCTCAGAAGTTTCTTTAAAAGAAATATACAGACTCATAATTCACCATATATTTATTATTGGAAAGTTTATTCTTCATATATGTTGAATTTATAACCTCCTGTGCACTAAAAGACAGAAGTATAAAGTATTCTTCATTAAATGATAGTTTGATGATTACATTAAAGGATACTTTTTTACTGATAATTAGAACCAAAAGAAACTATTCTTTTCAGGAAGCTTCCTTGAAAAATACTATTAAATTATGCACTTGTAAGAGAAATACTTTAAAAAAAAATGTTCATCAATAAAATAAATTAGAATTTTATGTTATACCCTGGAGGATAAAGAAGCGCGAAGCTGAAAAGACGCACATCAGTATAGAATCTATAGCTCCATGAAATTCATAAACTTGCAGATAAATAAACTGGCGTCGAACAATGTCATTCTTGAACAGATTCACTGATGAATTCTTCCCTGCCCTTGACAGATGTCCCCATTTATCCCAGAAGGTGGCACAATTGTGTTGGATCTGGTCACAGGCCAGGCATTCATCAGGATGCCATTGATGCACCATAAAAACCCTGTCACTGAGGTCTTGTTCCTTACACAGTCATAAAAAAAAACATATCTCCATCTTTGTTCACTGTATGTTAAGAGACCTCTTGACCTTTTGCCCTGAAGATAGTGTTAATAAGTTGCCAAAATGTGTTTTTCTTTTGCAAAAATATTGTTGGTTGAAAAGAAAGAGCCTCACATGAAGAGTATGTGGCCCTTCGTCAGAGTCATATAATTCAAACTCAGCAAGGTCAAGTCTTTTGTAAATCCTCTCTTCATCAAGTGTACTTTCCTGTCTTTCGTTTGCTCTCACACTGTTTTTTTTTATTTCCTACCCACATTTTGTCGCTTTCATACACACACACAGACGCTTACTGTTTTTTCTTCCTCCTCGTCCTTCTTGGCACTCTTGAATGACAGAGCCTGGTCCTGGACACATCAGTCCCTGTATGAAAACCTTCAGAGTGGCACTGCTCTGAATGGAAGAGATTATTCCGCATCAACTTTATTGGCTGTCAATTTTAGCCACAGTAATAAATCACCATAGGAAACAACTAAAAACAAACTCAGTGTTTCCAGCATTACAGCCATGAGGAATTTTTGAGACATAACCTAATTGCCAAAATGATTCAAGAACATCCCAATTTTATAAACTCAAATTACTTTGAGAGTTTTTTATTTAAATAAAAGTTCAATATCCTCGTTGAACTTCAGTTTTCCTCTATTACATGAGCAGTATCTGGAGATTTTAAATGCAGCTTTTTATTGTCACACTTTGAATTATATGTGATTAAAAAGGGCTTTAAATTACAGTTCAGGTGGACCATTTGCACATAATTTATGACCTCCAGCAAGGTAGTTATAGTTATTTTGTTAGTTTTAAATGAGTGTTTTTTCCTGATATTGGATCTGAATCCAGGTGCTAATCAAAGTAGAAGTATTTCAAAGAATTGCTTAACTTTTTTTTCTCGTGACTTCATCATGAACCACTGCACATACTTAATATAGAAGTTGGCAAAACTGCACTATTATAGTAAGATTTCAAAAGAGATGCTAATGTATAAGTTATGATAATTTAATGAATGAAATGACATATTGTGCACATATGTTCTCTTTTAATCAAACCATAGTCTGATTCAGAAATATCCACAAGTTGCTTCTGCATGACCCAAAAGTCAGCAGGAAAAACAAAAAAATCCTAGTTTTTCTTTTTCACTTTATTAAACTGCTGACATACACCTCAATGGCCACATTAATAGGTACACCTGTGCAATCTAATGCAATCCAATACAGTCATTCTGCCATAAGGTTTACTTTTACGATGCCTTTAAGTTCAGTTTTTTGTTGACAATGTCAAATATATTAATTAAGTTGTATGTTTTAGCACCGATGCCATAATTATATATGTATTCAGAAGTGTTACTACTATTCTGTCCCTCTTGTGTATGTCAATGGGAGAACAGAAAATGTGATGTAGTCTAGTAACACCACCTTTAACAGTGACCTTAATAATAAAAGTTAAATTAAATGTACATATTCATGACCATTTCACTGGGTTTTTGGTTTAACATTACAAGCTTTGTTAAAAAATACCTAATAACAAATATAAATATGTTCATATGCTCCAACATGTCTGTCTATTCTCCTTGATGTTTTAACTGCCACCTGCTTAGATATTTTTTCTTTTCATTTGACACTCTGACTCTGCTTTAATTTTCACTCATTATCTCAAAAGCAGCAACAAATCTCATTAACAAAAATACGTGTCACCCCTTGCGCAACATGTTAAGACAACAGCAAACAGCCTCACATATTTAAAAGTTCTGTTGTGCATTCTGAGAGGCTGATCTCAGAAGGTCTGAAGTGCCCTTTTCTATGTAACTGGATTCAAACTAATTTTGGTGGCATATAAACGCTGGTGGTGTTCTTGCTGAATGTTTTTTCCCTCTTTGCAAAACACACTAGAAAGGAAACATTTGGAGGTTGAGGCATTAAATGTGTTCATGGGGGAGCACACCTGATCCTCCTAACACTCATGTATTTTCCTGCCCGGTTGTCGCTCCACTTCACCCCCAGAAGTTCAGGGTTGAGAGATGCCTCTGGTGCTCTTGATGACATGAGTTTAAGAAAAATAGCTGTGGCTAAAAGGCTTGGCAAGGTGTTCTGCATGGGCATCCGAGTGTGTTTGTTTGAGGGGGTACACTTGACCTCCTCCCTCTCGAGGAGCGATGGAGGAGACAGTGGAGGGCTTCTCAAGGCTGTCAGTCAGACTTTTTCTCTCATGGAGCTGCTGCTGCTGCACGACTCGCAGTTCCTCACGTATGAACCAGTGAATGCATTGACATGCTGAGTATTTGATTTGACACCCATGTTTCAAAGGAGCACTGCATTATTGGCTTTTTGTGCTTAAACATAATAATTACCTGCGGTGTTAGTATCTTCTTTTTGCCCTGCAGCACACATTGAGAGTGCTATGAAATGTGTGGAGTGAATGGGGAGTGAATAAAAAAAACAAATGAACACAGATAATGGATTAAATTGCTTTCAGTTTATAATGGATTTAATTCATTAATGTGTTCTTTTTATAGCTTTGTCTTTATTATGCTATTTCACATCTTCATTGTTTCAATTCAAGTCTTAGTTAAGTTCTTAACTAAATATTTATAACCTGTGTAACTGACACAAGTATAAGAATAATATTTATTATCGCAGACATTAAAGCAGGAATGATGTATATTTGATTGATTTTGCTTCAATAAAACAAAATAAAACACTCTAAACCAAATAAATCAACTATGGCCACAAAGACATTGTTCTATTCATTGGAGGTCTGTGTTATGTCCTTGACCTTTGACCTGTAGTCATACAAAGCTGGTGTCTGGGTTTTTAAAATATACTCTCTCAGCAAAGTAAGTAAGTAAGTAAATTATTTCTTTCGGGGGGCTTTGAGAATAAATAAATGATTTTTTAACAGTTTACTGTATTAAAATAACATAATTTAATATAATAATAACACATTTTCTAACTGTATTCACTGTGTCTTTTTAGCCACGAAACCTTAATGCAACTAAAACCTGCAGCATAAAGCTAAAAAAAACTTTTCACTTTTCACCTGCAATTAGCCTTTATCTATTTTGGACCAAAATATTAGATAAATTCAAGGTCACAGGTTGTTCAAATGTCGCACATTTCCTCTGCACAAACCTCTAACAAAAAACAACCATCCAGTGCCATCTTACAACTTTGAATTACGCTTCTAAGTTGGTTTTGTTTTCACTGTCTCTCATCACTCTCAAGATGATAGTGCTGATTGTGATTTGTATTTTCAAAGCTGGGGTGGGAAAGCGTGTGGGTGTTCAAGGGGTGTAGGTGTTTGCAGCAGAAAAAGACAATACAATTAAATGATTAATGCACAGCGGGGCCACTGACAATTAAAACTATTATAGAAATTAAAATGGCATTATGTCACAGTGGAAAGCTGATGATACCCGTGCCGTCTTTTTAAAAGCAATTTTCATAATTCCAATAATTGAAATTACGGCATATTCATTCATTTACTGGGTGAGGAGGGCTAAGAGCGGCTACTAATGAAATGCAATCATTAGCATCCAAACAAAGTAATTGGGTAGTCTTTTATCCTTGGAGATAGGTGATAAGGCACAATCACCCCCATCACCCCCCTCCATCAAAATGCAAAAGCAAGTAATTAAAGCACAGACAAAGATGAGACCAGCACTGCTGCTGTGCTGTACACCTCTGAAAACAGCACTGATTGCCTTGATTAGAGACCTTACTGTACCCTCTGATTTTGTTTATGGATACTCTGACATTCTTGGGGAATAGAAGGGGTTGGGGGTAGATGGGTGTGGATTATAAATTTGTTTAGAAGACGGCTGAACAAAAAATCTGGAGGAATGGAAAAGTTTCATATATATATAATTTAAATATCTCTGTCTATATATACATTGTACTCCACAGTGCTACCTGAGGGCCCCCGTGCTGACTGTGATGGAGCTTGAAATCACAACTAAATCCACATTTAGCTCAGTTAGGTATTAGCTCCTTGTACATACTTAAGGTAATGGAAAATAGTGCTGCTGTGTGTGACAATTACCAACCTGCTCCAGAGGACAGAGCAGCAAGAAAAGGGCGGATGGGTGGAGGTGGAGAGGTGAGCTGGAGAAGAAGAGAGAGATTGAAGTGAGAGGAAGATGGGCACATGAAGAGTCTTGAGAAAAAGAGCTCCTTCTCACTCGTCTCTCTAGTGGGGACACCATTCTCTCTCCCCTTTCTTGCCTACCTCCTCTGTGGCGTTTGGGGTGCTTCTTCCCGGTATGTCAGCCCAACCCCCACCTCCCCCTGATCCCCCTTATCCCCCTCCTTCCTCCACAAGACCGCCATCCTTGGAGGGCATCATTAGGCCCTCCTGGAGGGGAGTCAAGAATATAATGCGAGAGGGGCCACCTTCTAAAAAAGAGCCCGGTGGAACCTTTTCTACTTGTGCCGTCCCCTCATTAACACTCTCCTCTGCTCTGCGCCCGCTTCAAACTTCAATTTCACCTCTTCCTCTGCTCATATGTTCATCTCCAGCGCGAGGTAGCTAATGTATCTACCCTACTGAGGGCTGGGGAGGGAGACCATTTCTTGCTGGTGGGGCAGACAGTTGTCATAGCCACCTCCTCCCATGCCCTTGCCCGTACCTCCACCTCCTCCGAGATGGACCGATGAGAGGATAACAAAAGGACCTGGAGGGGAAAGAAACTCCTCTTCTTATAGCCTTGGCCCTGAAGCCCACCATTCCATTTTGCAGCCTGTGAAAGTAGGGCTTTTCATCTCAAAAGATCAACACATTTCTCTCCTGCAGGCACCTACACCATTTCTCTCTCCCATTTTCTCCCTCTCCCCTCTTTCTATACACCCCTCTCTTTCTTACTCCTTGGCAAATGGGAAAACTGTCCTTGGTTGGATTCTGTTTTTCAAAGGATTCAATTCTCCTTTGTACACACTTGATCTGACCCTGTGACAGGCATTAAGTGTGTCTTCTGCCTGATACAGAGGGCTCGTGTTCTGTGTGCTGATGGACACAGCCCATTATCACACACAAGTGCACACACACACGCACACACACACACACACACACATAAGGAAAAGCGCACTTGTTCACATGTCCACACATGCAGACACGCAACCTCACAGGCACACAAGCATCAACTCATGGACATACTGAGCATCTGTGTGCTTATGCATGCCACTCAAATGTACAGACGGGCGACAAACTAAAGGAAAAACCAACATAAAGTATCTCAGTAAGGTGTTGATCCACCAAGTGGCTCCAGAACAGCCCAAATTATTCTTGGCTTTAATTCTCCAATCTTTAAACTCTACTGGAGAGAAAAGCACCATTCTTCAAAAGATATTCCCTCATTTGGTGTTTTGATGATGATGGTAGAGAGCTCAGCTTAACGTGTCGCTCCAAAATCTCCCATAGCTGCTCAAATGGGATGAGATGTGACTATGAAGGCCATAACATATGAGCCACATCATTTTCATCCTCATCAAACCATTCAGTAACTCTTCTTGCTCTGTAGATGGGGGCATCGTCATCCTGGAAGGGACCGCTCACATCAGATGTTTCATCATAAATTAAAGGTGATCACTCAGAACAACTGTAATGATTGGATGGACGCAGACCATAATAACAAAATGCCCCCCACAGCATAACAAAGCCATCCCTCACTGTAAGCAAGCAGCCACACACACATAGTGCACGCAGACTAAGTCAGTGTGTGAGCTGACGTACAGAGAATGACGGCAATTAAGGTTTCAGGCTGTAAGATATGAGCCACTGAGCACAAACTGATGGCTTCGACAGGAGCGATGAGAGAGTTGAAGAGGTCACAGGAGAGAAACGTTCAGAGCGGATGATACCTGAATCGCAAAGAGAGGTGACAGAGTGTCAATTAGACATCAAATACAAGACACATACCGACTCAAAAGGAAAATATTTGGGTCATTTGAGGGCAGCAACCAGAGCTGCAGGTGGATGTGCAGCATAGTTTTCAGGATTTTGTTGTGTATTAAAGTAGCCAGTTGTGAAAGCCAGCTGTGTGGAATAAATATGGAGATAACAAAATAATTACAGTATAAAAAGTCTTCAATATACAATAATTTGCTGTGTTTCAAAATTTAAAATGGCATCAAATTGAATGAAGAATGCATACTGGCTTGTTCAAGACACAATATCAATGTTTAGCACCTGCACTGGGTTACGCCGTCTATTCATCTATCTCACACTATTTATTAAATATGTTAGACTGCACAATTAAAAGTTTGATAACATTTGTCAACATTTCTTTTCACGTTGCCATTTGACATAATGTTGATCTACATATAATATTTTTGCTTTAAGACTTTAGTAATGCATAATTTAGATCCAAGGAGACAATCGTAGCATCAAATGAAAAGCAATCAACTACATAAACAGGAAGCCACAGTAGCATAAAAAGCTGCACGTTTAAATTGAACTTTCAAGTGCAACTTTTAGCTGATCAAGTGATATAATAACGTAAGTATGATGATGTAAAAGTATGTTTAAGACTACATAGCATTCAAAGTTTAGATTAAGAGGCACATATTGGATTATGCTTTATCTCAAACTTAGCTATTAGCTTTAGTCTGAATGATTATTAGCATAATATATAAACATTTTCTAAATTTACAGAGCAAATCTTTCCAGATTCTGTTTTTAAAATCATATTTTTGTTGATATTCTGTCAATCATCTTGTTATGTCAGTTTTCCTTTATTATTCCCTAATGCTATGTGTGCTATGAGTTTTCCACTAAGTGGACAAAAAAGCTACCAACTGTTTAATTGAATCTCCACTTACACTCATCTTTTCTAACCAGTGACTTAAACCAATGACTAGTTCGCACATTCGGTCTGATTTCAAGGTGTTTATTCCCACATTACTGACTGAAGGACAGCTGACCACAGAGCTGCTCCATGAAAACAGCTGCAGCCAGCCAGTGCTCTGAAAGGATAAGATTCAAGACTCAATATGTTTATTGTCATTTGTGCAAAAATTACATAAATGCAGTCGCTGACAACAAAAATCCTGAATCTCACATTCCCTCCAATAATGCTAAAAAATACTGTATCTGTGTGTATAAAGAAGATAACACCAAAAGTAAAAGATAGTATTAAATAGTGGAAAAGTATTAAATAGTGGAAAAGTTCTAAATATAAGAAGAGAATATATGATATATAAAGTAACAATAACAAAACAAATCTAAATAAAAGTAAAGTTAATAAAATAAAAGGCAGGTATGCAGAAGTGATTAAATAAATAAACAGAATAAACTTGAATGTTATATTGTATGTCATCATGTATGTCATCATATATATATATATATATATATATAGAGAGAGAGAGAGAGTAGTCTAAAAGGAAGAAAATACAAATCAAAATCATGCTATCAAACAACTGCTAGAATTTTTCCATTTTTAGGATTACAATTAACTTCCAGAGATATGAAACTGGCCCCTCTCTGCTCTGATTTCAGTCCTCAGAAAAGAACACAGATCTCCATCACTTGTTCGTGTCCTCTCATTCTGCTCTACCTGTCTTTCTCAATGCTCTTTAATTTCCTGTGATTTCTCCCTTGTTGGTGTGTCTCACAGCTGATACAAAACCCCACCAAGTCTTGAAAAGGCAAAAAATGAGAAAAGAGGCTGAGAAAAAGAGAAAGGGAAGATGGAAGAATGCGTTTGATTAGCGCAAGTTTGCTGTTCGTGGCAGACTGTCTGAGAGCCGTGGAGCCATTGTGTTCCTCGTGCATGTGTGAATGTTACAGCGAACAGAGAGGCTAAAAAAAGACAGACATGGGAAACATGCACAGTGACATTTCTTAATCAAATATGGCAATCAGGGGGCCAACCAACAGCATACCATTTGCAATCCCTTTTAATTCATAATCAAAAGCTGAGCAAATGAGGGAGAAATTGAGAAAGAGAGAGAAGGGGGGGAGAGCGAGAGAGAGAAATGAGGGAGAAGGAAAGAGAGGGGGAGAGAGAGATGCAGGTCATTACATCTCTTTTTACTGGCCCGATGAGAGCAATGTAGAATTAATCAGAGGCCATTAGGCTGTATTTACTTACCACTGCAGGGGCTCGGATCTCTCTCTCCCTCTCTGGATACAAACCCTGATAGGATCCTACTCTGCCCCGACCCTATAACAGAAGATGGAGCACGGCTAAGAATAAGGGTATAACGAGAATGATCCCGCATACAAGTGTGTGCGCGTGAGTGTGCTCGTGAGCTTGTGTCTGTATTCCTGGACATTATGTTGCATCAGGTGGGTGTTGTATGCACTGAGGACACGAGTGCTACCGAGAGGAGAGGAGCTGGAGAGATGCTCTTAAATCAGAGTGTGTAATCCCCTGTGGGGTCAGCCCAAGGCCTCTGATGTTGACTCACAACTCAGGCTATCACATCTCGCTCCCTCTCTCTCCTAATGCACCACTGCCATTACTCAGCCAGGTCCTGCCGGTGCCAAAATCTCTATAATAATGGGCTTGGGTCCCCAAAAACATCTTGGCACTAAGTTAGTGCCATTTTAAGAAAATGGAGATAAAACCTTTCTAAAAGGGCATGTTTTATAAATTATAACTAATGGCTTTTTAATGGCTTATAAATGTGTTGATTATATGTTTGAGTAATACTTTATAGATCAGTAATAAGCAAAGACAAACTTTGTAGTTGCAGGTTTTCAAAAATCCCTGCAGGTAAACAGAGGTAAAAGAAGTACTCAGATATTAAAGTTACAATCTTTTCATTTTGATGCCTTTTATGGCACCTGTAGTAACAATCATGACTGTGGGTGTGTTTTTGGACCCCACTTCAGTTTCAGTTTCATGTTTCAGCGTCTGCAGTCATTTATCTTTTCCCTGTTTGCTCTTCCATAGTAACCATTTACACAAGCAGAGACCGGAAAAAATACTGCTTCACACACAGGTAAGTCAAAGAGCAGGTCTGTTGTGTTAAAAGCCTCTTTAAAAGCCTACCTGTGCGCTGCTTCCAGTCTGTTGCAACGAAACACCTGCAACATATTTCTACAAACACAAAGGCTTTCATCACCGGGTCATCACTGTTGTGTTCAGCGATAGATAGCGACTTAACAGACATTCATTTAAAGTCTTTACGCAAAAGTAGCAATACCACAGAGAATACCAGAAATGCTGTTTCAAGTAAAAGTAATCAATTTCAAATCAATTTAATTAAAACTTCTAAAGTATGAAAATATACCAAAGATGTCAAAAGTAAAACTGATCTTGCAAAATATAGTGTTTCAGAAGTTAGATTATCAATATTAGGTTATAAGTACTGATGCATTAATCTGTCCATTACTTTAATGTTCCAGCTAGTAAGCAGTAAGTAGTGGGGCTAATTTGAACTATGTTATTTGATGCTAGCTTGATTGATCTGTAATGCATCATAATTTATATGCATCAATAATCTGAGTTTTGAAGTAACTAGTAAAGCTGAGCATCTAAAAATCTCAAATTGTTATTTTTTCTTTGGATTCATGCTCGTTGTCGAAATTTCATCATCAATCTTTTCTTACTTTGTTTGGCCACAGTAACTGTGTATTCGCCACACTAAAAGAGACCAGAAAAAACAGTGTGCTGCTTCACACTGGTGAGTTGAAGAGCAAATCTGTTGCCTTAGCTCCGCCTACCCTCTCTGTTGTACCAACCACTGCTGGGTGATGGAAAATGCGTCACTACCTGTGGTCTGCTTGTGATTTCGCCTGGGAATGTCACCACAGACACCCAGTTTGTAATACTGCAAATGCAAGGGCTTTAATCAGTGGGCGATAAGTTCACTCACCATCGTGTCACCTCATTCTGCGGCAGATAGTGAATTCACAGATATCTGATTTGAATTCAAATCTTTGACATAATTACTTTATGAACCATTCTTGAGTAAATATATTTAACTACTTTCCACCACTGCTGGCATGAATCATCCCCCAGCATAACGTGGTTTGTCTTTCTATTTTGCTCTTTAACCTCACTGACTCACAGGATCCGAAATTCATGCTCTGCAGCCAAACATTGTTCAAACCCACAGAGGTTCCCAAAGTTTCTATGAATCAAATACTGCAAAAATAGATTGTTAAATTTTTGCTTCACTGGAAAAACTGTACGTTAAGTTTAAATCCATTACACATGATCTATTGAGCTATAAGGATTATATTAGAGGAGGAACCCTTATTAATAACTTACTCATTAAGAACAGTCTGTATGAACCAGAAAAATGACAGCATCTTTGTTCAAAGGCTCACAAAGACCTGTGTTTATGTTTTGCTCACCGTGACCTTTTGCAGTCATGCAAATAATGGCAGAAGTAGAAAGAAGCTGTTCTGCTGACACACCCTTTAGGAGCCAAACAGGGTGAATGGTTGGGTGTACAAAGTGTGTGACGCACACACACGAGACTGTGGTTTACCAAAGGTCAGCGTTTCTTTTAACCACAACCACGACATTTTCTAAACTTTCTAAACTAGTTTTAGTCGTCTAAACTTTACTGAAATGTGAACATAAAGGTTGCAGATTGTTGTCAGAGAACTTGTTGGAACTCTGTACTTGCTAGATTACGATATAATAAAGTCAGAAAATCTTTATATAAATAAAAAATATATAATAAATAAAATATTAACATGAATACTTTCTAATAAGTTAATGAATCTGCTCAAGTTATTCATATAAGGTCACAGGTCTCTTTCTTTGTAACAAACCATCAAGTCATTAATAAATATTTAACTCTCCATTCTCCCTTCTAACACTTTATTATTGACATGATATCATTTAAATATGGCATTAAATCTGTAGTTGAGGAGCATGTGGGTGACAAATTAAAGGAAAATATACCAGATGCAGATGCTTCCATATAGGTGAGAAGCATTTTCCCGGCATGGTTTAAGTCCACTTGTTCCATTAATGGGGGAGGGTCACTGCAAATCAATAGAATATTATTCTGAATGATCACCTTTATACTTAAATTAATTTAATCATAATAGGAAAGGCCTCTTACAGGATGACAGTGCTAGATAGAGAGCAAGTCCTTTCAAGAGCACAGCAGAACAGCATATTTGTCAGGATTAAAAATGATGTCTTCACATTCACATACTCTTTAAAATGACGCCTGTTTTTTTTTTGTGTGTGTCAGAAATTTGGCTTAGATAAAATATTTGTGTAATCAGATTGAAAATGTTGACACATGTGATCTTATGCAAGAAGGAGAGATGAATATATAGACCCACAGACGGGTGACAAATGCCAGAATGAAGTGCCTCCATCCATAAAGAGTGTAAGAGTGTAAAAAATATTATTATTATCATCATCAAAACACCAAATGAGGGAATATCTTTAGGAAGAATCGTGTTTATCCCTCCAGGAGAGTTCGGGAATTGAAGCTGTTCTGGCAGCATGTGGTGGCCAAACATCTTACTATAAAGAAATTTTCCTTTGTCACCCATCTGTGTGTTATTATGTAATTCATAAGGAGTTGCATTTATAATAAGCCATCGAGTTTCCAGTTGTACGTGTTCATAAGTCATTTATAATCACTTATAACTCCATCTTTTATAGTTTAAGAACCCTTTATCAATAATTAGACACATTTTTAACTGCAGACTTGATGACTTATCATGAAATGAGAAACATGTAACCTTTTATAATTGCCCTAATAATTCTCTATTACGCCATGAAATCTTAAGTTATAAATGTGTGTATGTCATTTATATGGAGTTTTTCCTATAGAAAGACAAACGCTTATATACATGTTGATAAATGAAGATAATAAATAGATTTAGGTTTGGATGCTTTGCAGCTTGTTCAAAGACAGTAAGTGGTCAAATTGTAAATTGAGAGCGTTTTTTTTTAAATAAAGAGAGCCAATCAACAGAATTTTTAATAACCTGTCAACCAAAAAGCTTTAATGTACATTAATAGCTTATTCATGATCTATGAAGTATTAATAAATGACTTATTAACCATAAAGCTATTAGTACAGTATTAGCACAGCTGATAAAGCCTTTGTAAAGTGTGCCTCACTAGAAAGTGGTACAGCCTTTCTTTCTGCAGGCTGTAATCCATCCATTTTCTATACCTGCTTATCCTGACACACAGGGTCACAGGGGGTGCTGGAGCCTATCTCAGCTATCTCTCAGCTATTGGGCGAGAGGCAGGGTACAGCCTGGACTGGACGCCAGTCAGTCACAGGGCTGATATAGAAAGACAGACAAACCACTACACTAGGGGCAATTTAGAGTTGTTAACCTAACCTGCATGTCTTTGGATTGTGGGAGGAAGCTGGAGTACCCAGAGAGAACCCACACACAGGCACAGGGAGAACATGCAAACTCCACACAGAAGGGCCCCGGTCAGCCGGTGGGATTGAACCCAGAACCCTCTTGCTGCGAGGCTAACCACTACACCACTGTGCCGCCCTAACTGTGAAACCATGCACTGAAAACAGTATGTCCACAGGGGTTTCTACTTATTTTGCCACATGATCCTCCTGAAATTGCAACTTCAGGGTCAGCTCTCAGTGACCATAGAGGTTAATTCTCCGGGTGAGACGGCACTTCAAAGCCCCTGGCACTGGCTGACCACGCCATTACAGCACAAACCTCTTTAAACAACTGATAGTGAGACAAAGGAGGCTGCAGCATACTTTCTGTGGGCGATATGAGCAAACAGTTAATGACGTTTACTTAAGATTAACGGAGCTCACCACCAAAGGAGTCTGTCTTGGAAAGAGAAAGAGCCAGCGGAGAAGAGAAATAAGGGAAAGAACAAAAGGACGGCAATTCAACGCTTTAGTCATTTAGTCCACATTGTTGTTTGTCTGTTTGTTGGGTGTGCCGGAGGAGTGGAGGAATGCTGTGTTTAGAAGTGAATAATTCGCTCAAAGCTTCGAACGACACACACAGGAACAACTCTACCTGCACGCAAAGACATGTGAAAGACGCAGTTCATGAATAAAAGATAATTTAAGTAGACTGAATTTTATCTCAAACAGTATCGCTCATCAGAGAATTCAATAAGCTGATCTGAAAACAAAGACTGCTTCTTCATGTGGATCATGTTGAGTGGATCATGCTGATTGTGTTTAGTGAATTTTGCTTTATGAATCAATACAGGAAAAAGTATTTGGCTGCGAGTAATAGGCGCTGTCAGCTTAAAGAGGCGGTGGACAGTATATAGTGATTTATAATGACAGCAATAGGCAATGGATATTTTATTATTTTTACTTTGAGTTCCCATTTTCTTTCAACCCCTTGGTAGGAATGTCAGTTCATCCAAATCATAGACAAAAGAAGTGGAAAAACTATGAAAAACACATTTTACTCACTCCTAGAACTTTCTGGCTGTAGTGTAAGTGTATTTAGCCCTTTTATTTAAGTAAAAGTTGCAGTACCACAATGTCAAATTACTCAATTACTTCCTAAAACTGTCCGCATACAAAACAGCAGGTATCAGTCTATAACAATACAGCATATTTTATGACATTAGAAAATCTGAGGCTGCTAAACTAAGTGTAATTCTCAGATAAATACAAGAGCAAGATGTAAAATATTTCCGTTATATAAAGGTATAAAGTAGAATCAAATGAAAAATTATATGTGCCTCAAAATTGTAAAACCTGCAATATTTTATGAGGCGTGGAAACAAGCTATAAACAAAACACTGATATATTATCACTTAAATTGAGATGGCAAACTTCTTAGTAATTCAGTCGCTCATTTTCACATCCCGTAGATATGGAGCAACATAAGCATCCATTTGAAGTCGTATTTCTGTCCACTCAGTGAGTCCGTTGCTCTCTTTTAGCTCTGTTTTGGTCTCCACCACTCCTGAGGGAAATATCTGTCTTTTTAGCTGATAAATGTGTTCACCTGCTAATTTCTAACTTTGTCTGCCTGATGTTTGCTGTTTATAAATTTAGGTTTTTAGAGTTTTTTCATGATAAACAGCTGCTTGCTGCTGCTGGAAAAAACACTGATGAGTTGGCCAAAAGAGGAAGATGCTAAAACACTTTGAGGGGAACTGCATATTCAGGTGATTATTCTCTGAGATCGTCACTGTGAGGGACACAATACACAGCCATTTCATTATCATTGTTAATCTAAAAATATTCGGTATAGCAGCTTTAAGATTTTAAGATGCCGAACACAACAGCCAACAACAGGCAATTCTCTTTCCGGAAAGAATTTAATCATATATCTATTTGGTACTTTGAGCTTGTACTTTGGCTAAAAATCTTTTGTTTAATGTGAGTAAATTGACTTTTTTAAGGAAAAACAACACTTTTTTCCGATATACATACACAGTACATGTGCTATCAAACCTTTCCTCCCTTTTCCACATATGCTCAGGCATTGTACGTATATCTAATGGGTGGGGTTGTGTTTGTGAACTGAAGCTTCCACACCTTAAAACACTAAAGTTTACCTTCTAACTCTCCTCCTCCCCCACCACCCCCCCAACAAACAAACAGAGCCAGACGGCTGTCTCCGCCACACAGACACGACTGCAGCCGCACTGTAAAAGGCACCCCAACAACTGCAGCTGATTCCTCCCAGAACGTGTAATTTTCTCATTTAGCTCACAAGCGTTCGGCCCGACACCAATTAGCATGGGGCCCTGACCTCAGATGTCTGTACCAGGAGACATGGCGGCAAACGACGCACCACGTGGCGCACCTCAATCAGCCGCTTACACCCTCTTTTCTATTTTGCAGCCATCAAATCATCGCCATATACATAATTCATACACCTCAGATTTGGAGGTTTATTATAACCCCTCTCTAACTCTGAGAGTATGATTATATCTTCAACTTTATAAAAATAGGAGGAAGGGCTGTCTCTGTTCCATCTACATATCGTCTTTCAAGAACCCTTGTTTTACATAGTCTCAGCGACTGTTTACGTCCTGCGATATTAAGACGAAGACACGCTTTGTGCATGTCACTTCTACATCACTGAGCAGTACTGTGTATTTCTCATCAGTATATACCTGCCTATATGTGCAGAAATGCAGAAAACACATTTTTATTTTGCCTGGCTATGTGTATATGCAATACCAAATCTCACCATAGGGGGGTGGGGTCATACCAAAGTGCTGGTGCTGTCACCCATGCCCTCTCAATATGAGAGAGCCCTGAATGTCAATGAGGAGGGTGTAATGGGCTTTGTGGCTGTCTGAACGTAATGGTAAGATAAGATTAAACTTTGATGACTGCGGAAATTGGAGGCAGAATCAGTGTCTTATTATTCAGGTATGGTGGTGAAGACAAGTGCATTAGGAAAGAATGACGATAGTGTGCAAAATTAACTTGTAATTTCTCCTAATAATTGTGGGTTTTTTTACAGTGGGACTCCACATAGAACTATTGATTCTGCGTATTAAATCTGTAACGTGACTGCCGTGACATATGACATTAGTATGCACGATAAGCTACAATTAGATGAACTTTGGTTGTTTTGTCATTAACCTCTCGTGCTCATCTTGTTGTAGGAATTCACATTTAGTGGACTCACATTATACCTGATTAGTTTCCTGATGCACTTATTTTGATTTAATTTGATGATGTTTGCACTTGTGTCTATGGACTGGTGATGTAAACGCGTGTGTGACCGAGTGTTTACATATGTATATGCATGTGTGCTAGTGCGTGCCTGTATGCGACTCTATTTGCACGTGTGTGCGTGCACATGTGTAAGTGTGCAGCATGCACATGTCTCTCCTCCTTGACGTCGTCTGTGCACCCCACCAGGCAGCTCTTGGCCTCCTCCTTTCATTGCTAAGAAACCATCCATTCTGTGTGAGTAATCAGAGCTGTGCCTCCAGGAGCCCAGCCAAGCCTCTCATCCTTGGGCTGCTCAAGAGCTGCTTTAATTAACCATCATACCACAGATGGGATCAATTTTTCCCCCCACCCCCTCTTTCTCGCTCTTTCTCTATGCCTCTCTCTCTCCCTTCTATCTCTGCTGCTTCTTTCCTGCACCCTTCTCTCCCATACACAAGCCCCATAATTGCACTGGAACAGTGCCAGCCGCCAGTCGGGCCCCAGACTGCAGGCCTCTCCTCTCCCTCTGTTCTCCTCCTCAGCCCCTGGCCTCACCTGCTCAATACCTTATTAGTGTCAGGATCTGTAGAGAGCCATTGCGGATTAACTAAAGAGATGTGAGATTGATTTCTGCCCCTGCAGATAGAATTGAAGTTTTCTTCTGATGTGTGTGTGTGCACAAGTGCATGTATGTGTGCGTGTGTGTCGATGAGGGACAGAGAGTGAAAGAAAGAAAGGAAAGTAGGAAAAATGTGAAAAAGTGTCATATTTTTGGTCTACAAGCTGGCAGGAACATACAGTACGGATGTACTCATGCATGTTGCGTGTGTTTGTGCATTACTATTCTCTAGTATGTATGAGGGTTTTTGAAATGAGGGTTTGCTAATTTGCTATTGGAAGACCCACTTGAGCCTCTGCCTCTCTCACAACAAATTAATCCCCCCTCTTGCTTTACCTTCATTGGTTTTCATGTGGCGCTATGATGGCACTAGGCAGACCTATATCCTTCTGTGTTGCACTGTATTCTGGCGAGAGTCTCTCCATCCATACACATGAATACACACACATAGGAAGCAACATACATGGACACTCACTTACACCACCAATCTCACAGTCCATTCTCAGATTCTAATCTGCCGCAGTAATAGTCAAAAGAAATTACCTGTTCTGGGAAATATGTTCACGGAAATAGCGCCCTATTGATTATTCATGGCTCGTGCGTGGCTATATGTGTGTCAACGAGGTCCCAGGAGCAGGCAGTTGGGCGAGAGATTAACATCTATTTCAGCAATAGGTGAATTTGTCGTGGAGGAGAGGTGGTGGGAGGTGGGGGGTGGGCGGGTTTGTGTGTGTGCGGGGAGTTGCAGGAGGCTGGAGCAAGAGTGGGGTGGAGGGTTGTCTCCTCAGGATTGTGCTGTAATCACAGGCCTCCGTCTGCATGGCACATCTCAAGAGTGGTGTCAGCTGGGCTCTCTTCTGTTTGCTAATAGCAGGGGGTCAGGCCTCTCTCACAAAGAGGTGCGTTTGATCCCCAGGTATGGGACACGGAGGGAAAGAGGTGACACTACTGAATACTAACAGGGCGACATACACGGCTGCTTATTTTTCATCTGGTGTGTCTGTGTGTGCGCATTTGACATCCTAATGCTATTTGTTTTTTTGTAGGAAAACAGCTTGGAAAAAAATGTGCTGTGGGTTCTTTTTTTCTCAGGATCAAAAAGGCAGGAGAAACTGGACCTAACTGACCTATTCTAACAGTAATACCTCTAATACTATTAATAATATCAATACTAATGCTAGCACTAACACTAATAAGCATGCATCAGATAAAACAGCAACCAGTCTCACCAGCCTTGAGCAGCAAAAGAAACTTTTCAAACAAATCTATCTTGTTCCTGTTGTTGTGTGATGGCAGGTGCATTGCCTTTGTGTGTTACAGCTGCTGATTTGTAGTGTGGTGTTTGTGCGTTTGTATAACAGCCATTGTGGTAGTGGTTGTGTAGCAGTTCATGGGTCCCAGGGCCCAGCTGCCAGAGTGAGGCAGAAGAGTCAGACATCATTGTGGTGTGATTTCCTCCTCTCCTTGCAGATGGAGTGTTTTTGTCAGAGCGAGGGCCACTGTGATTGCCTCTTCGCCAACGGTGTCAGCCCAGGATAATACTGCAGCCGTCCCCCCAGGACAAAACAGGATCAGCGCAATCCATTTTCTTTTTCTCTGCCAAAATGGAATAATTTCAAAGAGACAATCCCTGGTAGTCTCCAAAGCCCAGGAAAAATCAAAAGACAACCATTATGGCAAAAATCGTGAAAGAGGTGTTCCACCTTTCCCCTTGGCTCCACCAAATACCATGCCCAGCTCTAACTAACAAGCACAGCCACAGATAGACAATGAAAGTGGATTGAAGAGCAAAGCTAGCAATCTCACAAAACAGAGCACTAAAGTGATACATGAAAGATGCATGCACACAGACTGCAGATGAAGAAACAGCAAGCGTAGTCCCCAGTATGGCCCCTCGTATTAGGCGCCACACTCATGTCTTTACATTCAAAATATGGTGGTTCTATGAGTCCATACATCTGCAGCAATCCGAGTTCTATGGCAACCTGCCCTTTACAATCCTAATGACACTTCAGCAAAGTGTGGTGGCTGAGAGAGGGCGGGAGCCGGGAGGCTTTCCCTCAGGAAGAGCTGAGAGCATCTTATTGGGGAAAGGGGCTAAGAGTGTTGTTGTGATGCCTGACTCTATATTCTCGGGTCATAGATATTCAAGAACCGCACCTCCCTTTCCATTCTCTCCTCCTGTCGCCATAACGCATCGGTCGGGACACTGAGACCTATAGTCAGGCACCTGCAAATGAATACACGTGCAAAAGTAGCAGCGTGATGGGGCTTGAGCTTGACAGGTCTGATGTGTGATAAAGATGGGGACAGGCAGGAAGACTCTTCTAAAGGTGCTCTCCTCCTCACATTAAGAAATGATCAAAAGCATCTTATCCACACTTTACCTGTAGCTTTATTTTGTACCTTCGAGAGAAATAACTCTTGACATGTTTCTCAAGAACTTGGCACGACACATCACATGATGTTTGACGCTCTGTTATGCACAGGTGCTTGAAGGACAATATCGGAGTAGTTGTCTATTATTGTACAGTGTGAATGAATGAAGAGTGATTGAGTGCAGTACTCCACGCCACCTATATAAAGCAAAAGTATTGCAATGTGAGGGCCAGAGAGAGAGAGGGTGAGAGAGGCTCTAGAGGCCTAAATGAGGTGAAGGGAAGTGGAAGTGTCCAGTAGGGGGTCTGCTGCTGTGGGAAGAGAGAGGGAGAGGGGGAAGCGGGGGGGAGGGCTTGCTCTGCGCAGCGCCTGGGCCAATGCAAGAGGGTTTGGGGCTAAGTGTCTCATCAGCATCCAGCTCAGGTGCTGCCAGGGCCCACGCACTAACTATGCCCTGACTTGATTGTAATTGCCTGAATTCAACTCCCGCTGCTCCCTCCTGGCAATATCACAGGCACATTTAACTCCAGAGAGCCTGGGGACTGTGCAGCAGGGCCACAGAGAGCAGCTGACTGCCTCTTGTTGAAGCCTGTGGGCTGCAGGGGGATCCTCTCTTGTGCTGTCTGCTTTGTGGGGGAGGGTCACAGGTGCACGCTACCCCCCTCCTCTGGGTGTTTGTGAACATGAAACAAGTGCAACTGCATCGGAGTTACTACGACTGTGATGGCATGACAGAGGTCTTTGCTATTTTAATGTCAACTTATGTGGATTAAAAATCCCCCCCCCCCCACACACACAGCTGTTCTGAGGCCACTTGTTCAAAAACAGCTCTACAGAACGTGCAAGATTTGTGCTTATAGAACCAAATCCCCAGCAAAGATTGTTCATGTGAAACTTCATTTAAAATTTCAGTGGTGTACCCGTGGGCTCTCAGAGCTATGAAACAATAAATTATTTCCTGTTATCTTTAAAATCTCCACACAACCTGACCAAAAAAAAAAAAAAAAGTAAAATAAAGCAAACCCTCTTGTTGCTGTCAGCCTGTGTTTATCATGTCCTATTCAAAGCCAAAGTATGCACTTGATTGCTTCGTATTGCCACCTACAGTACTTTTATTTCACACACAGTTGTGAAAATCATTATCACACTGTAGTTATGCTAATGTTTTGGAGGTTGAAAATTGCTCAAATCTGCTTTCAAAAGAAGAACAAAAACCCTCCAGATGCCATAAATGATTGAATGAAAAACATGAGACCACCATCAACAATTTTACAGTAAGTACATGTGGGCTTTCTCCAAACAATGCATATGAATTTGGCTCTGAATCTGTAGTTATAGAACATTCAAGCAGCCTACATTCGAGTTCCTTTGTCTGTGACATTTGTAACTGACAAGGGCATGAATGAAGTACTTCCCTCTTATGCCGACAGCAGCCCTTATTCAAAAACAAGATACAATATTACAAGCAGAAATAGATTTTCCAGTGGTAATACGTAATTTATGTTTCCCAATCGACCGGCTTTGGAAACTGCAGCAGGGTTAACTTAAAAAAGTTAGCCTGTGGCGCTCCTCATCCTGTGATAATAGGGCCGTCTGTAATGAAGAACAGGCTTGTTGCCAACAGGTGGTCTCTTTAAAAGACCAGAGCCACAGCACTCAGGATGAGGAAAAAACTGCCATGGCAAAATGTGTCAGAATCTAATGTTCTGCAGAGTGAAAAGCCTGTTTTCTGTCTTTTGTTCCCAGCTAGAGATTTAGCCTTGTTCCTCATTGTTCGGGGCACAAACGAGCAACAGTCTTTTTTGACACGGAGCCACAGATGAATAAAGACTGGAGCTGACTAGTCACAGGAAAGAGCTTTCTTTTTGGAGGGCTTGGAGCCCATTAAGAGTTTGTGAGATATGAATGGATATGAATCCTCTCCTTCGACCCCACCAAAAAATACAACTGGACCCATAGAAGACAAGGAACACCTCTGTGTCTTTTTACTGAGGTTCCCAAGGACATAACAAGAAATCAGGCAGAGAGAGGACTGATTGACAGGCAGGAATTACATAGAGTCAATGAGGAAGTGGCTCTTTGTTCATTTGAAAGGGTACACTATGCCCACCCAACCTTAGAGCACTAACCACTGACACCAATGTTGACATATTGACTTTATATTCTTTACATAAGCTGTGGGAAATAAGCAAGATAATTACAGTGATTACAAACTGCATTATTGGGATATAAACTTTACATTTTAGAGAAATTCACTGCAGGAAGCGGCAGGCATAATGCGCTCATGTAATAAAATAGACAGGATAAAGATAATGAGATATTTAGTGAGCCACTTCATGCAGACGCTAGTCAGCGTGCTCGGCTCAATGGGCAGATGATGGGTGGATCCCAGCTAAAGCAGCCCACAAAATACAACCTTTTGTCTGGCTCTATAATCCATTTGTTACACTCAGACCAATTTGTCCTCATTAACCCTCATAAGGGGACTGTGTCTGAGACAAAAGCTCCCGGGGAACAATGAGCAACCCCCCCCCCACCCACGTCCATCCACATCGCCGCGGCTCAAGTGCTCCCCTTCCCAGCACATTGTGGCCCCTTGTTGCCCAGAAGGTTCCAGTCTATGAGCAAGAGACGGACAGAGCCGAACAACGAGCGAGGTACACCTGAAAGAGGGGGTGAAAAAGAAAATCCTCATTTCCGCGTTGAGAATGAAATATCTTCCGAAAAACACAATGCAACGTCTTCTATTGTATTCAGGTCACTCCATCAATCAACACTGAAATAAATCTTGACGTGACATACAAAGAGCAACTGCAAAGAAAAGGAAGGGGAGTTACAGTAATTTCCGAAGACGTGAGAAAGTTTTTTTTTCTGTTTCTGTTTTTCCCACCTGTTGCAAAATGTATTTAAAAATGCCATATATTATAGTTTTTTTTTGTTCTGTCAGAAGAAACACAAGTTTAACGTTAAGGTAACATAAACTTTGATCCAGTGGCTCTAAGAGACTGCGTCTGAGCTTCTATAGAGTCAACCAGGAACAGAACAAGGGTCCTGCTTCAAGGCACTTTTTTAAATGCATTTCATTAAGTTCCATGTTTTTGAAGGCAGATATGTCATTGGGCAAGTTGTTACTTTCCTCTCTTTTAAACCTGGGTCAGACCGACAGCCTTGGTAAGCAAATACCTTTACTCAAGTACTACACTTCAGTGTATGTTACATTTATTCTACAGTTATAGTTTGTGATAACTTTACATTTATTATTCATTTTTATTATTTATCTAATCTAACCTGGGGCATGTATATAAAATTAACCAATGCCACATAATACAGCATTAGTGTAATATATGTTATTACACAATATGCAGTAATAACATATATATATAGAACAGCACAAACCACTGCAAACAATTATGTAGTAAAATTATCGCAGAACTAAATGACAAGCACGTCATTCATGACTACAAGACTGTCCCTCCCTTTAAAAATGATTTCAACCTGAGTTTAGAATGACCCCACTCATGATCCATTTAAAGTCATGTGGGCAAGATCTTCCATTTATAATGTTATAGCAGTTAATAGCTGGTTTCTTTTCAATAACAATATGAGGCACAAACAGGTAAAATGATATCATATTTGGACTAAACTACCAAAATGTATGAAGAAATCAAAACCATATTCAGCAGCCACAACAGCAAAATGTCTCGGAAATGTTGATGCATCGGTATCATCAATATTGTCATCATTTACAGGGGCTGTTTTACTGCAAATCCAGTGATTTTACTTTGGATACTTGAAGTACATTTTTGCTCATTATACTTGACTACTTTTACTTCAGTCAAGAGTCAAATAACCCTTAACTGCAGTTTCAAGGTAGTACAGTTTACTCATGACAGACAAAAATGTGAATCATTGCTTCAGCCACTCGCTCAGTTAAAGCTCTACGTGAAAGCCTTTTATAAACATGTCACAGTGTCAAACGCAGCGGCGTCTCATTTAATGCTGGTTTGTTGGGTCTCCAGTATGTTTTCCAAACAGAGTTGCCGTAATCAGGTCATTTGTTATAATGACAACCATTAGGGGTGATCATCGTCACACAGCAGTCAGGCAGATAAATCAGGTGCTCTCAGATTCACCTCAATTACACACACACACACAGACACCTACGCACACACACCTTTCCAGCATTAGACACCTAAGATGAAAATGTTAAACATCCAGGGGAAACTAATATTGTGTCCATTTTCTGTTTGCTTTTTATAAAAACTGTAGTTCTGATTGTTGTATTATCTATTTGAGCTGAAATGATTGTATCGATTGTCAGAAAATTAAACAGCTACGATTGATCATTCTTTAGTTATAATCTAAGCAAAGATTAAATTTTCATTCAAATGTAAAAATCTTACGGTATGAGAGTAAAGCAAGATTTTGAGGTTTTGTTAGTCAGACTAAACAAGACATTTAAAGACGTCACAACAGGCACAACTTTTCACCAAGTGATTAATCAAGTATTAATTAATGAATTGAAAATGAAAATAATCATTAGTTGCAGCCCTATTTTCTACCAAAAACAAGAATGACTAATTGGAATCAAATTAATAGCTGACAAGTTGAGCTCATGATTAAATTCCAACTAAAAAAATAAAGTCCAACTTTTCATGGAGGAGAAAAAAAACTTTTATTTACAAATCACTTACATCTCAGTTAACTACAAAACTATTCATAAATGTGTTTGCTCATGAAGGTTAAGTTCAAATGAAACATTTATACAAGAAGAAAGCAACGATGCATGTTGAGTATGTTTACAGACATTGTATTGGTCGGTGCGTATGTTACAAAGGGCACTCTGGTCCATATCCAGGCCCGAATTCATTCACCCTCCTCAGCAGCGCCGCTTTCACTGCACTGATCTTCTCATCCAGCTCTGTCAGACTGCAGGCCTGAAGGACAAAGTGAGGTAAATAAAAACAAAACGATTAAATGATCAAAACAGACTAACCTCTACTCACAAAGTAGAGAGAAAGGAAACAACAACTACCAACCTGAGCGGGGGATGTCTTTGGTCGCTTGTGCAGGTGACTCTACATAAGGAAAGCACACAAATACGCATTAGATCTTTTTAATGAGCACAATTTCTAAACTGGCTCAAGCTTTAAAAAGCAAACTTAAGTACTTGTCTGTTCATCTTCTTCATCCCAAGGACAGAAAAAAGGAGCAGCAGACAGACAACATTTCACAAATGTCCTCTGTTAAACATCAAAGTTATATGGCAGGAGAATAAGACCTAAAGAAACGTGTTTTTACTCCACATCTTCGAATATAACTGTAAAACCTTGTGGAATTGTTCATTTTTTAAAGTTGCCGCACAATTTGTTAAGGAGCCTCCTTTTGCTGTTTAGTGTTAAAATGTTGTTCCTGGAATTGTGGGCCAACTGTGTACAGCTCTTCAGCAAACACCAAACTACAGTATTTTCAGAAATTGCCAAAAAAAAAAAAAAAAAATGTAATGGTACTCCGAATATAAAAGACCCCATCAGTTTATTCAAAGACACTCGACATCTCTTGCTCTGCTCACACAAACATGCAGTGAGTCAAAAGCAGACGGAGAGCAGCATACTCACTGAAGCAGCATGCGGCGCTGAGAAATACCAGTGTGAAGAGACATGCAGCATCTTAAGCACACTTACTCAGATAACTGAACATACGCTGGACAGACTCCTTCAAGATGGGAAATTAGAGTCTGTGCGACTCTATTGAAGTCTGTCGGGTTGAATATGAAGTCCAATAAATTACTGTCTGCCGTCTTTTGAGCCTGAGCCTATCTATACAGCGTGGTGTTGTGAAAAGTAGTCACTTCCTGAGTAAAGCCGTCTGCAGTGACATAAAAAGTTGAAGTAAATCTAACCAAACACGTTGCATTTTTGACTCAAATCAACTTAAGTGAAACTCAAGGAGGGAAACGTGTTGAAGTATCAGGTCATTTCAGGGGAGACTCCGGTAGGGTCACCCACAAACTCCTCTCAGCAAGAAGCTTTCATTTGGAAATTATTTTGACACAGCAAACCAATATTCTACATGGTAATTCAGACATCACACACAATAAATGTGCCAGCTGACGGGGAGCGTGCGAAATGGACGAGCTGAAAATACTCTTCAACTTCTCGATTCTCGTCAATTCAGAAATAATACCTGGGGTCCTTTCAAACAAGGTATCCAAAATACAGAAAGTAAATGTACAAATGTAAGATCCAAAAGGTAAACTGCACCAAAAAAATATGTAAAAAAATAAAATTAAATTCCCATTTTGATAATTCATGTTTTTCATATCACACAGTGTTGGTGGCACATGATCCACTAATCATCCACAGAGGGAAGTTGTTGAAATCTGGAACTTCAAGGTACCCCCGTTGAGTTTTTTCTTTATCATCAGTAGCACTATGAAGCAATGTTTTTATGAGCGGGTCCCTGTTTTGTTTGTTTTTGTCTACACACACAGGCCCATAAATGAAGCAACATCCTGATTTCGCACCATGCAACTGAATTACAGCAAGGCACCAAGAAATGCAGCGATTCACCAGCAAGGGCAGGGAAGAAGAACGATCCCAGCAAGTAAACGTGAATGTGAAGAATGCAGCTTTACAATTCAACAGTTTGTTGAGTTATACTGAATGTAAACAAAACTTCTCTTTGTCTACAGGACAACTTCACACTTCACCTTTAACTTCACACTGGAAAACTGACTAAAACTGATGAAGCAGGAATCATAAAGTAACTGAAAAAACAATCCAGATCATATATAGCCTGATAACAGTTATAAGGCAGTAAAAGGCAGTTCTTCAGCACACAATATATTAACGTCATCACTTTAACTGTGTAACTGACTGTACCTCTAAATTTCAAAAGGGAAGAGTCAATTATTAACTATGTAATCACAACACTATGACTTGGATTTATGTGGCCAGACCCCCCCATCCCACCCCACACACAGACACACACAAACACACAAACAGTCTATAAACTGTCAAGTCTGGGCTGCAAAAGACATAAGAGGCCCAGAGTTCAAATGTCTGCAGCAAAGTAAGTGTGTACATTAATGCAAATTAAGGTAAACTGAAAAAAAAAGACATTCATAACACAGAAGTTTAATACAACCCCTGAAATTGTACCCATTACCGTACAACCTGTGTATGAACCGTGACCGAACGCTGATTAATAATCATTAAGTGCCATTCATGAATCTGTTTCAAAGACTCACTGTGGACTGAAAGTACTCAGGCGAGAGTCCCTCCAACTCCAGGATGCGGTCCTCCAGCTTCTTTAGTCTCTGGTAGACACTCAATGGAACTGGGCCCACTGCAGAAAAAAACACTTGTTGAACAGCATGAATACTGATGATTTTAAATGAACAAATCAAACAAATGTAGGGTGGAGATTGTGAGTAAGGTTTGAAGTGTTGGAAAGAAGCCGGTTCATGATAAAAGGTAGCTTAGTAAAAAGAAAATAAATTCTATCGGGGAAAAATGTATAAATTCGCTTATTTTATAAATCTGACTTCTTTCCTTATTTGCCAAAAGTGAAATATCTGATGAATTATACTTTGTACACAGATTGTGATGACGTCATGAATACATTACAGTGTGTTGCATATCATATAGAATGTAATGGTAAATTGCTAGCATTTAAAACAGTTTGAAGCTTATCTAAAATCTAAAAAAAGTAGAAATTTTTAAAAAGCATTTGTAAGATGTGACCCTTTCAGAGACACTGATTTTAATAAAGCTTTCACAACTTTGTTGTTCTCTGACCTGTTGGGAGTTTCAGGTGAGTCTCGATGTTTTGAAGTCGCTCCTCTATGGCAGCATTTCCGCAGTCTCTTGCCATCGGCCCCCTCTGCTGCTCCCCAGCCTCTCCCTGGCCTCCCCCACCACGAGTCTGCGGCCCGTAAGTGTTTACCACCCGCGAAACTAGCCAGTCAAGACACATCACACATAAACACAAGCCAATGTCACCCAGAGACAGTTCATAGTTTGGTTTAACAGTCTTTGGCCTGCAGAGGTATAGATGGATCCTATGAAACCCTTGACCTTTGTTAGGTATGTTAAATTAATTTACAGGATAAATCTTACTTTGATTTGTTCTTACGATTTTTTTCATCATGATACATGTAATGCAGTGACATTTTAATTGATTTGTAACAAAAAATGTTGTTTCTTATTTTTGATTGAAGTAATTTTCAACAAGATTTTTAAGGATTTTGGACCTATGACTTTTTCAAAATTACGTGTGTAATTTAAAAAATGATGGTTACTGTTCATAAAATGAACCTGTTAAGAAATGTCACATTGACATTTGCAGAAAATATTTATTTTCTTACCTTTCACGTGGCTTTTAAACCCTGGATAGGGAGTGAAAACTGCGTCTGTCCTTGCACAGCTGTTTTCTACAGAGGAGAAAATTCTGCTTTTAAAATGTTTTAAGAACGTTATGTAAAAGTAACAAGAAAAACATATATATATATATATATATATATATATATATATATATAAACACTTAAAATACCACTGTTACCATTAGTGTGTGTAACTAACTTGGTGTCTGACATAAGCTTTGAATTAAAAAAGGGCCCTCTTTCTCGTGTTTTTCTGGACTAAGCTGGTTGTGTTTTGAGGCCGAGTGTGTTAGCTACTTCAGCCCCACTCTTGGAGCAGTTCAGCCTGACCTCTCGCCTGTGGAAATCAGCTCTCTCCCAAACATTGGCAATCTGTGTGCAGGCTCCCTCACCACCCTGCCCCCAACCTCTTTCCCATTCTCACCCTGATTGCAGTCGATCACGTTGCAAAACTCGCGCACATTGTTTTCATTGATTTCCATCTGCTTGCGTTCCATAAATGCAGATATTCTTCGCTCAATCTGGGGTTACGAGGGAGAGAAAACACAGATAATAAGATACGATGGATTGATGAGCTACTGATAGGTGTCAAGAATGCAATGAGGGTTTTTTTTCTTTTTCTACGTACATCTAATGATCTAGGGCTAACAGGGAGCAGCAATTTACATTAAATGGATGAGAAACGCAGCAGGAAATTATTCCAGGTAGCCAAAAAAGTTGAATTGCTTGCCATCATCATATGACGGAATATGAATACTGTTTGCTTGGCTACCAAAATAAATGCACAACAGAATGGGGCCTCTTGTCCTTCATCCACATGCAATCTCAGAGTAATGAGCATCCACTTCATAATCCATCAAGGACCTGGCCCTCTCTCAAAGCCCTCCAGCAATGTGGTCTGTTCTACCCGACCACAGCACTAAAGAACCCCTTATTCTCTGCTGAACTCGGCTTATCAGATCTCCATCAAGCATTTGCTTCACCGTGGCACGTCATGTGCACATCCTCGGGAGCAATTACTTATGATTATTCATTTGCTTGACAGAGAGTAGAGAGGGCTCTAAAAATGTCACAGCCAGAACAGCTGACAGATCTGCTGACTGAGACCAACCTCTGACTTCCTGGCTCTGATCTGAACCATGACGTCATCAGCCGCCGTCTTACTTTCTGCAGCCTCTGAGCCGGGAGGACAGTGCTCAGACAGTGCAGCCATCTGCTCTGTGAATGACGGTGAGGTGACCGCATCGTCTGCTGTGTTGTCTTTTGTAGATGATGCATCGTGTTCAGCATCCACCAGTGAATTTAACAATCCCGAAACAGCCTGCATGAACAGTTGGAATTAAGAAAACAAAATTGCACCAAAGACCAAACTAACAAAGTGAGAAAAAAAATATTTTAATAAATCCTTTTGGAATCTCAAATAATGATGTATCAGTCATCAATTCAAACGTATACCAGCAAACCCTTTTAGCCTTAACATGCTAAAATCACGCCATTTAACAAATGTAGAAATTAGCAATCTTGCAGTGTGTAGCCACTTTACCTGTAATTTAGTGATATGCTCCTGCAAAGAGCTGTGCAAGTGTGCATCTGGAGATGACGAAAGGTCCACAGCGTCAAGGTTGACTTCTATTCTCAGAGCAGCATCACTTTGCTTGAGCTGGAATTCAAAAACCAAACCAAAAAGAGAGTTTAATCTGCAGTAGACATTAGTGTAAATCATATACAGTGTTTAATATAGATTAGCACAGTCTGGAGATAATGTGCCAAGTAACTGTAGGTTACTAAGTAGATTACTGGGTGACATGAAAATAAATGAGCAACTATTTCAATGACCTATCAGGATGAATTATTTTGTCATTTTTTAAGGGAGAAAATGCCAATAATCAGCAGTTACCCGCTTCATACATGTGCAGTATGAAACCTGCAGTATGGAACTTTTGTCTACCTCTTCAGGCAGTGATAGCAATTACATAAACACTGTTAACGATGTATGCCCAGGAAACATAACACCCACAGCTGAGACTTGTGTTCACAAAAATAAAGATCTATTTCCACAATTCTAAGACAATAATCCATTATTTAGGTTGGGTAAATGTAAAAGCTACATAGCCTACTCCAAATATTTTACAAATACCAACAAGTCCCAGTTTAATACCGCGACATCCATGTCTGCCCTCAGTCAATTCCAGCAAGGAAAAGCTCCACCGATGGTTATCTATGTTTGTCCTCACTGTCAATTGCTTTCTTTTTTAAAACTGTAATGCTTCCTCTAAATGCCAAGTGTCTTTTTTAACCTGGAGGGTCAGAAACACTTCTTAGATTTTCCGCCATAGACCTTGTTGCTGTAGCCTACTCTGTCGTTAAGATTGCTCTCCCCTTCAGCTACGGTAAACAAATCATTGTTGGTTGATGTTAAGCACATCACTACCGATGCGCCATAGCGGGAATGTGGCCACAGACACCAGATCAATAAAAACTATGGTATACTTCCAAATACAGAGAGATTTACCAAGCAGTGATTAATCAGCATTGTGTGAACTCGTTTGGCCAGGTTGAATGTAGCAGTTCTTTCAGTTATTCTCTGAAAGAACTGAGGTACTAAAAGTAAACTGAAACTGAGGATGTGGACAAAACAAGAGAATATGAAAATGTCATTTTGGGATCAGGGAACTTGTGATGGATTCTTTACTCTTTTACAACAGTGCAGATGTAATGATTAGTCCATAAATTGATTATTCAATTGAAGGAGCACTATTTTGATTTTCACTAGTCACTAAAGTTATTATATTAACAAAAAATTAAAAGATCAGATTGTTCCAGGTTCTCAATTGTGAAAAATTTCTAGGTTGCACGTTATAATAAATTCAATGTGTGAATTTGATTTTGGGGTTTGGCTATTGGTCAGACAGTCCAAAACGTCTAATGAGATCACATGTTGTAATTGGCATTTTTCACGATTTTCTGTGGTTGATAGACCAAATGATTAGTCTAGATAGAAGGCAAATGAATCAAAAGAAAAACGAGTTAGCTGCAGCCCTAAAACAGCGGTGCAAAGACACTGAGATAACGCTATTAATACTAGAGAGACACATTTCCTACATGATGAAGACAAAACAGGTGCAAAGGGATTTATACAAGACATATACACATACACACTTTGTTTTTCATATATTATGTTCATACTGCTTCAAAGACTAAAATAGCAGGAAAAGGTATCACATATGAACTGCCACGCTAAATTACATAGTTCTTATGTTAGATATTATTTGCAAAGAAGAGCTATAAAATGAGCTGTGTGCGGGGTAATAATGACAATAAAGCTGAAGTGAAATCAAGAGATCATGTTCATATTCATGAGTAGCTGGTTTAGCCATGTCTGAACATTTAGACAGGTTAACGTTACAATAAAATCTTCTTAAAAAAACAATGCAGGGTCAGCTTGCTTGTGGAAAACAGCGGCTGGATGTTGAGAAACAGTGAATGAAGTGAGTTTTCTCCCGAGTAGCCCTGCCACACCGGGATGCTAAAAACATTAGCATGATGCTACCTAACGACGCGGACTCTGAGAAACTCGGGACTGCACGGATCCAACAGTCCACCAAGTCCACCAACCTCTTTGCCGAAGTCTGCTAACAGCCTCAGTATCGCACACATGCAGTCCCTGTAGCTGGACATTTCTCCGGACTCGTCAGCAGCAGCGTGGTTTCCGCACAGCTTCATTTTCTCCGCCATTGTAGTCTGACGCCTGCAGAATCCTGCACGCTGATTGGTTAAAATGAGGCGCATGCGTACACTTGCACGACATTGATGTGCGTCAAAATAAAATATAATAATACTTAATAATATATAATAGAGTAGATTATAGTTCTCTCTTATCACATAGAAAATAAAACCATTTATAATAATTTGATCTCACTTTTTTTGGCTTTCGGATCTTTTTTGTTTGTTTATACACAGGATAGTGTTTCTATGTCTGGCTTTCTCTGTGGCTGTTTTTTAAGATAAGATCAGATAAAACTTTATTTATCTCACTATGGGAAAATTCACTTGTTACAGCAGCTCAACAGTTAGACAAATATGAAAAGAAGTACAAAAAATGTATATAAAAATACAGAGAGTAAAATGGCATAAATACACTATAAATATAAGTAAATACACTATATACATCCTCCATATATACAGATTGTTAATGCACTGGAAAAAAAAACCTTAATAGGAATACTGTCTTGCAATATCTTCAATTTAATTAATTCATTACAAAATATTTTACAATGATGATATTTCATCATGTAAATATCATCACTGTGGCATCTATTTAATGCTGTGCATAATGATGAATAATAAAAGCAACCCTTCTATAGAACATTTCATGCAAGAAATGAAGCTCAAAGTGGTTTACAATAAGGAAGTTATATTATACTGTATATACCTACCTCATGTATATAAACCAACCTCTTACATTATCACGTTTATTTCAGCACCCTTTGCACTCTGCACTATTGTCTTACTGTCCACAAATGTTAGTGTCGTTATTGTTTATATACATTTTTAAGCCATATGTATCTCTGTTTCTGTGTATGTACATTGAGAGCATTAAAAAATGGAGTCAAATTCCTTGTATGCGTACACACACCTCATCAACATACCTGATATTTTATAAATATTTCATGTTTTACATAAGTTGCTGTTTCAATGAGTGTAGAAGTTGACTGGAAATACTCTATACTCCAAATAGCCAAAAAGTCCTTCCATAAAAATAGTAAAAAGTACAGAAATAACAACATAAAAAAAGAACAACAGCAAAATATACTTAAGCATCAAGCTTGAAAGTATTCTTTATGCACAAGTCCAACAGTATGTTTATCTATTATATTATTCTCTTATTCCTGTTAGTGATATATTACTCCTTAATATATATCATGTAAGCAGCCTGGGGATATTTCTAATAACCTTATATATTGTTAAATAGTTTAATCAACAATAAATCATCAGATTTTTAAAAAATGATCATATGTTTTGTGTGTAAAATCTTTATGTGCAAAGTAACTAGCAACTAAAGCATACATCTCTGTTACTCATGATTGCCCTTTAATGTCAGGTTTATCGCTTTTATTTTATTTTTATATCAATTTTTGCATTGTTTTTATATTATCATTTTCATGTTTATATCTAGACTGCCTCTGAATTGGTTTATATGTCCATATTTCCTCTTATTCGCACTTTTAAAACATTTTAATGTATGCAGAGCACTTTGACACTGTGAAACCTGTGTATGAATTGAGCTACATAAATGCATTTGCATTGCATTGCCTTATAGCTGTAGATGATGCAGGTAATGTTTTCCACACAAATACACAGCTAATAAAGTAGATCCGTACACACTAAAGCTTTTCAGTAATTGAAAAGTAATTGATGAATGATGCTCAAAAAAGAAAATTATCCTCTGTTCCCACTGAAATCAGCATAATTACATATGTATATATCTACATTACCTGCATATTAAGCCTAAAAGACTGTTTAAAAAACCAAAGTACATTATATTGTTGTATTCTTGCTCTGAATTATATCTGCAGTCAAATGAGAAACAATCGGATGTGGCTACCTGCAGACTGGACGACTCAAATGCGAGATTTAACTGTATTCTCCATCTCTTACTTTTCAAACAGGAGAAAGAATGGTCACTCAATTATAGGAACACTGTCCCTCAGACCGCGGCAGACTGTGCAGCAGGGCATTGGGATGGGAACCTGGCGACAATGGCGTATTTTTCGGAGTTGAGTGACTGTGGGAAAATCTCCCTCCTCTATTCAGACATTTTTCCCTTCTTTTCATATAATGAGGAGAGAGACTGATGAAGGCAACAACAGAAAAAGAACAATTACAGGCAATGAGAAAGCACAACCACTCAGAGCTCAATAATGCTCTCTAGAAGGGTTAATCATTTTAGGAAGGGGTCTGAAGACAAGCCTTTTTGGTTTAATTCATCTCTGGGTGATATTTTTTTCCCCCGAAACAGGAAGGGAACTGTAACACTTGACATGGTTTGACATGCTGAGCCATTCGTGAATGTTCCCACACAGCAAGGAGCTCAGAAATTAAAAAACTGCTCATTTAATTTGCCAGGCTCCAGACCCAAAAGCTGTGATTTTTTTTTTCTCTCCTTCAGCTGGCAGGAATTGTGATTTAAGGCGCTTAGATTAACCAGCACACTGATATTCTTTCCTCATATATTTAATCTTCCTTTAACCAAATTTGAGCTTTGCGGGGAATCACAGTCTTTGAAATTTCACTTCCTCACATGGTTCTGTTTTGGAAAGAACTTCATCTAGCTAAAATTAGAAAAGACCAGTAATAGTATTTATCATTTACTCAAGTATCAGTAAACACTATAAAAATATTCAGTTACAAGTAAAAGTCCAACAACAACTGAAATGAAAGTACAGAAGTTCCGGCAACAACATCTACGAAAAAGTAACATGCTCGTTATGTTGAATGGACACTGTTAATTATGTTATTGTTATTAGTGATGCATCAATATACAGGCAGCACTTTAATGGTGTAATTGGCTGAAAGAGAGCAAATTTGACCTGCTTTAAGTACTTTAAGGTACTTAAATCTAAACCAATTAATCATATTTTATGAACTGCTAATTTTTTTTGTAGGTATAATGTTAATGTGAAAAGTAAGTACTATAGCTATGAAATAAATGCAAATGTAGTGGCATAATAATAATAATTTTAAAGTATAAATACTGAAGTATTTGCATACCCAGTACATCCAAACTCACAAACCTAACATTTTACACAACATTTTGCCTTTTGTTTTCTCCATATACTTTAAGTCATCGATACAAACTAGCAATGGCACAACTACGAATGACAACCATTTACAGCAACATCTATAGTATGTAACATGAGTTTCTATATAAACAAAAATTATCTAAGCACTCATAACCAGCATATCCTCTTAATAAATTGTTTATGATGCACTATAAATGTAGCTCTATGCACATTTTTAAGAGTTTATTAATGTATCTGTCAACAATTATATTATGTTGTCAGCAAAATACAAAATATAAGGTTATTTTTAAATGTTTGACTACCTAACTGTTTATACATGTATAGAAATCATTAAGATGAACCTTAAAAACTGTTTCTAAATGTGTTCGTGAAGATATGTTCGGCTTGGAAATAAAAGTCTGACAAAGTCAACTCAAGGTCCACTTATTAGATTTCTGCCACTACTTTCAGCCAAATCATGGCCTTCATCAGTGGGTAGGTTTTGCTATGTTGTCATGATGAGAAAAAAAGACATTCATAAATACATAAATAGGCCTCCTTCATTGATACATATACATACAATCAATTAATACTCTATATTTCATATTCATATATAATATGACTGACACCATTTGCTGACAGGAGTTGACAAATACAGAAGTAAACACTTAAAATATCCTTATAACAGCTTTCAGTACATTCATAATGCATTTTTAACCAATAAGTGTTTATATATACTGCTTATTAATGATAAATAGAGGAATTAAAGATAAGTGTTTCTCCCTTTGGAGTATTTTTGTGTGTGTAAAAAAAAAACTCTTGTGACTTTCGAAGTTCAGAATTATTTTATCTACTTGACAAGAGTTTTTCAAGCACATTTAGATTCAACACTATTAGGTTCTTTAAAAAAGGACTTTAAGAGAATTCAGTGATGTTTAAAGACCACAAATGTGTTGGCTCAGAACAACAATATATTGTGCCATTGATAATATGTGAACTGTCATTAAAATGTTAAATAGGAGGGCGATACCGAGATACCTTGCTGGGTGGAAAATGTTTGACTTTGGTTCACAAGAACGTGGTCTTGGCGGATAGAGGGAGTTTGTGTTGGACAGGAAAGAAGGTGCTGCTGGTGGTGAAGGTGGTGGTGGCGGTGGGAAGCGAGTGAAGAGGGATTGTTGCTGCCTCCTGCCTCAGTCACATCAGCCACCTGCAGGAGAGTAAAAAGGTCCGCTTTTGAGCCTGTCTGCTCCCCGGTGGCAGATGATGTTGACAGAGCATGAGACAGAGGAAAGGCCAGATGGGAAGGTCAGGAGAAAGAGGGAGCACAATGTAGAGAGGCAAGTGGATTGCGGTGGGAAGGTTTTGTCTCGTTCAACTGAGAGGGGAATAATTAAATGTATTCCTCTCCTGGGGGCTTGCAGGACTGAGCACCCCGCGGTAGCTGAACATGTAGAAATGCTGCTTTTAATAAGTATCAACCAACGTTTTTAACAAGCATCTTTTGTTTTGAGAAGAGAGCCACTTGTTCACCACGAAGCAGGAAAACATCACGCCGGATAAAATGGTTAAATATGTTGAAGCGCCTGTTTATTTCATTATTCGCTGTTTAACAAGAGTCTACAGTCATGCTAGTAGCTCTGTGAGGCTGTTGAACTCATTTCTAGCATCAGCATATGGACGTGCTCACAATGATAATGTTAACATGCTGATGTTTAGCAGGTATGATTCTTAATATATTGTTAGTAGTATGCAAATTCACAAATCTAACATTTTACACAACATTTAGCCTTTTGTTTTCTCCAGATACTTTAAGCCATCGATACAAACTAGCAATGGCACAACTACGAATGACAACCATTTACAGCAACATCTATAGTATGTAACGTGTTTTGAGTTTCTATATAAGCAAAATGTTAGAAAATTATCTAAGCACTCATAACCAGCATATCCTCTCCATGCTAACATCGCCTAATTACCGCTAAAAACGAAGTACAGCTAAGCTTAATGTGAATAAAAACACGTTTTTAGGGTATTTTGTCATAAACCAAAACACTGGAGACATTCATGAATCACCAAAGTCATCACACTTCATCCTGAGGGAACAAAAAAATTGTGTCTAGTTTTTTCAGCAGTCCATCCAAAAGTAGTTGAAACATTGCAGTCAAAATCATTGTCATTGATAAACATTCCCCGCAGAAAAGTCAGGGCATTACCAAAATCATTAAGATTTATCCTCTGGGAACCATGAATAACTATTTTAGATTTCTTGACTATCCAAGCAATAGTATAGTTCGACAAACTGTGTTTTGAACCCAATGTTGCCTCCATGATAAAGATAAACTATGCACTCTTTTACTGTCGCCTCTGAGGTGGTGACACGCTTTTATAGAGGTTTATATTTAATGGTGAGGTGGCCTGGTGAGGAAATTTGACTTTGGCCAACAAAACAGGCTCGCTATCCTCATTAAAGTAATAAGATTTCAGGCAGGAGTCGAGCCCGTCTTACAGACCTTTGTAACAAGCAGGTGTTTGGGAGATCAGCACCTTTGAAGTTGAAACTGTTAGCTCATCGTTTTAAGGTGCCCGTTATGATAACCAAGGGCGATATGTTTAATATATATGAGGATATAAGGTTTTCTTTGTCCCTGCCGCCTTTTGTATGTTAAATAGTATATAAGCTTTAAATTGTTTGTTGTTCAACAGAGTTTGGGTGTTTTTGTGTGTTTTGTATGATCCTGGCTGCAAACCATCTACTCAGTAAGCGACAATAAAGATACTTTGACTTTGTTGTTGTTGTGATACTTGCTGGTTTCCCTTGTTAGCATGTTTACATTAGCTAGTTAGCGCTAAACACAAAGTACAGTGGAGGTTGATGGGAATATAATCAGTTTGCTGACAAAACTAAAGTCGTGGACAATTTTGACGTGCGGTTGGTTAAAGGAAAAATTGGGGGATCAGCAAAGTTAACACACTTTCATTGCAGTTTATCCAATAGCTATTGAGCTCCTTTAGTCTAAACCTGAAATGTCAACCTGTTGGTGGCATTAGATCAGGGAAAAAACAGGGGATCACCATCATCTGTAGACTATTAATGCCTGTACAGAATTTCAAGATAATCTAATTTATAGTAAAGGTTGTATTTCAATCTGAACCAAAGCAAACCAACATTGCTATCTAAAACACCAACACAGACAAATTTCAGAGAGAAAAAATGTCCAGACTGTTTCACTGCTCACACAGAGACAAACCCAGCTCCACTAAACTCTCAGTGAGATAATGTGATGGGGAAAACACCACACTCCTGTGCAATGCAGTCTCCATTGAAAGTTAGCCACAGGAGTAGGCAGGCAGGTTATTGCTTTAAGCCACTTCTGACTGTGAAGAGCATTAATGATATGGACAATGCGCTAAGGATCCTCATAAAGTTATTAACTGGCTTTTACCGCTGCACACGGCTGTTCCTGCCACATTTCCAATCAGCAAGAGAAACATGCACGGCCACCAGCACTTCAGCTCTTGCATATGCAGTCGCTTAATCAGCTTAATACAGGTTCCTTTGCACGTATGGAGCGATTCAAGAGGCCTCTCGTCTGACCTATGTTCGGATGATTTTCCATTACATGCCTCTGACTGTCTGTAAAATCATGCTTTTTTAGTCATCTCATATCTGACGCATCACACCACTGGCAAAAGTAACATGACAAAATGGTAAAACTGTAAAACAAAAAAATTGGTGAGATAACACAATTTAGCACCAGTAGTGAAATACGGAGAGAGCCAACGTAGTAGCTAGCAGGAGCATTTCATCAAGTTTGTCCAGGTGTCACTGCAGATGCAGATTTTCAAATTTCCATTTTTTATTAGAGCACATTTAAGCCTTCTCATCTAAGCTGACTCAAGCACTAAGGCTAAAAGTTCATTCTTGAGCTTTCAAACATTAGAACAGAACAGAGAAAAAACTTGAATACTTTACTTAAGCAAAACGTACAGTACTGCAACGTAAACACAACATTACAAGTAAAAGCCCAGCACTGAAAATCTTACTTAAGTAAAGTAATACACCAAAGTATGTAAAGTAAAAGTAACCTATGTATTATGCAAAGAGCTGGCTTTCAAACTGTGGATGCCCAGAGAGCTAAGTGAACAAGACCTCTTTGGCAACAAGAGGCAAGTGCAACAATACCTCATGTCCTAAATAGGACTGACATGCACTCTCAACACAATGTACATACTGTATAGTGTGTTGGCCAGTTTTGTAATTATTAATAATTACTGTCATGTCAACAGTGTTTTGCAAACCACCACAAATATTTTGGTATATTCTAACATCATCATCATATTTTGTTAGATGATCATATGCATTGTTCATAAAGTGTTAAAATGCCAAGTAACTATAGTCAGCATCATAACAAAGATTTTAGCTAAACTGAGGTCATGAATTTACTTTCTTACTTTTTAATCCTAACCGAGCAGCTGCCAAAATCTGAAGATTTTCTGGTTTTAAATTAATATCGTAGTAAGTACAGTTATGTTATCTGTAAATTATATTTCCCCTCATGTTTTATTTTATTGTCAGTTTTCTGCTTGAAGCTGCAATCAAAATTTTTATATTAACAAGGGGTCAGATGACTGTGTGTAATGTGAAAAGTGTTCCTAATTGTGATGACGCCGCAGAGAATTACCATTCCACTCATTTCTCTTAGCTCTATGGGACATTTTAGTGTTTCATCTTTTTGGTTTTAACTTTACTGTACTGCAACTTTACTGGTTTGAATTTTAACTAAAGTTTCTAAAAACCCACCATACTCTACCTCGCCCAGCATCAAACAGTAAGATCGATTCAGTGACTAGGTGGTGAACATGGTGGAGCTTTTAAGCAGGTAAAGAGCCAGATATTTCCTCTCAGGAGTGGCTGTAGACCAAAACCAGAACTAAAAGGAGAAATATGTTGGTCTGTAAACCAGAAACACGACTCCAAATTAATGCTAATGCTGTTCTGTGTCTGCTGGATGTTTAAAGAGGCATAGCTGACGCATTCACCCTGTTAACTTAAAAGGTGTTTATATGTCAGTGTTGAGTTTACCCCCAAGTAACCAAAATAATCCATTCATGCAAGTTTGAAATAGTCTAATGATATAATAATGAAATAACAATCTAAATATATAGTAGGTGTAGTAGGTAGGTCATTGTAGAAACTCCAAAGTCCTAGAAGTATTACTGACAATATGACCTTGGTGCAGAATTAAAAGTACAATATTTCCTCAACAATGTAATGGAGTAGTCTGAAGTTTAAAGTAAAAGTCAAAATTGCAATGAAATTCAGTATTTAAGAAGATGCACTTGGTTACATTCCACTACTGATCAGCTCTCAGCCTTTCAGTGAGGACTGACCAGGTTACTGGTGACAACTTTAGCCCTCTGACGTGGTCCTCCCAGCAGCCAAGACAGGAGCCAGCGGAACCTAAATAAATGGCCGAGGTGAAGTGCAGTGAGTCAGAGCGCTTCAATCACTCAGCAGTCTTTCCCTGAGAGGCTGTATGTAGTTCCCTCATTATTACATCCTCAGTCAGAGCTGTAGAGATGCATCCGAAACATGGACGTCCGCCAGGGCCAGAGACACTGATGAAGACATGAGATATTTAGGATGGATACTGTGTGTAAATGGTAAATGAAAGTGATGTTGTTGTCGGGATGTGAGTCACTTTTGAGCAGCAGCTGTAGTTTTAGCCAAAGAACTTAATGCGCAAATGGCTGTAAATACAATTTTGGCAAAGTAGACACAATATTTGCCTTTCCTTAAGTAAAAGTACCAATACCATGAAGTAAAACTACTTCATTAAAGGTCCTGCATTAATAATTTTACTTAAGCAGAAGTACAAGTATTAGCAGGCACAAGTCCATAAAGTATCAAAAGTAGACTGATTATGCAGCAGTATAGATCCTGTAAAATTGTTATATTACACATTTTGGTCATTCTTTTTCTGATAACTTAACTTAAGCATTTTGGATGAGATGAGGATGAGATGGAGCTAATTTTAATTAGTCTATATGCTGCTGTTTGGTAGCTCATGCTTTAAAAATGCCTAAAAAAAACAGAAGTAACTGTATCTGGTAAACATTTACTTTAAACTCTATATTTATCATGTACAAGCATCATATAAGCACATAATGGTTTATTACGCAGTATAATATAGTTATAGGTGGAAATAATAATAGGTTTCCATTTAATGTACAGATTTTTTTGAAACATGTATAACTTGTCCCATAAAGACTTTATACCTTTATACTACTTACTTATTACAACTGTTATATTATATCATCATTCACTGTCTGTTTATATGGTACCTAGCTATGATTGTATAACAGAAGGCGTTAACAATGACATCAACAAACACTAAAAAATACCTCTTTTTAACTACATTATTATAGTGTGTTGTTAACCTTGTATCATACTTTTATATAAAAAACAAGTGTTTATATTTCAAATAAATATAATATAGTGGAGTAAAAGTACAACATCTTCTTCTGAAATGCAGTGAAGTGGAAGTACGACATAAAATGGAAATACTAGAAACTGCATTTAAGTACAGTACTTGAGCAAAAGTACTTTCCTCTGATGGTATTGGATGTACATGCAGAAAATTCTTGATGTTCCGTTAAAAAAATTAAATCAAGTAAAATATTTTTAAAATTGACTGTTCGCCCAGTCTGCAGAGAGCCTGTCTTACCTCAGTCTGTAACTCTGTCTCGCAGTGTCCCTACAAATACATCTTGCTATATTCCCCCCCCCCCATTTCATGACACCATCCCTGCCCCCACCTTCAGCCGACTGCACCTGTCACCTGCGGGCCTCTGCCTACATTCAGGGATCAATTTACATAACCTCATTTAGCAGTTCACAAATCAGAGCCATTAAGAGCTACTAACAGGAACCAAGGGTTCTAATTTAGCTTGCCTTTCACAGTGGGAAAATTGTTCGGTTCAGGCCTACAAATAAAGATTCAGGTCTTGGCTTTGATTGTTGATTGTGATGGTAAATGTACAGATGATTAGAACAGATTTTCCCCCCTGTATTGATTTCCTGCCAAAACACAGCAGGCATTGGTCCTGCACTGGAAAACCACTGGAGGAGGTGAGCGCAAATGCAGTTTGCTGCAGACATTGATATGTACATATATTAAGGTAAAAAAAAAAAGAGTGTTTATTAAAATCATAAGACTGCAGTGGTAAGGTGCTGCAAAATCCAAAAAATAAAGATGTTAAGGCGATCCGTTAATCATTTATGGTTGGCATGTCAGTGTTATTTAGTGTATATTGTGTAGTAAATACCTGTTATCAACTGAAATACTAACAAGTAAAACATATTTGAGAAATCCTATCCAGAGAGTCAATGAAGAATTTGATTTATTTACAGTTAACACTGGCAATCTTTGATTTCTCTATGCACGTTAGTATCCCTAATCTGACAGCCATACAATCATTTGAAGGATTTTCTGGAGACTTAAATGCTTTTATTTACATTTCTGTGGCAATGTGACAGTAGCAAAGCCAATTCAGAGAGCCGTGAATAGCTGAAGTCAAGAGCTGAAAAATTATTTTCAATCTGCATTCAATTTGGCAAAGATGGGGCTCATAGAATTAAGAGGCTGATTCAAAATTCCCACTTGTTCACCACTAAACTTGGTGGTACGGCATTGTGAACATGTGCTTTTTAGGGGGCATTTTTGGGGGGAGCTTGTTTAATTAATCAACAAATCAGCGCTCCTCTCACTGGCGTTCCAGACGCATATGTTTGCACTTCAGGCTGTAGGATAAGGAGGAGGCTCTGCATGAGATGCATCCAGACGCCTACAGATTTTGTCTACTGCTGTTGCAAAATGCGATTGCATAACATCAGTCATCAGCAGGCAGATAAGAGCTGCAATAACAGCGGGCCCATAGAGTTGGCAAGGTTTAGAGGATATGCGCTGAAAGACCCAGACGCATGCATTGACTGTATAAAAGCTTTGGGGGTCAAGTCACACAAAAAAATGAAAATGTTTATGAGGTGTGATTCAGTAAAGTGGGCCTGTCCAGCTTTGGTCCAGCTCGTTTCACTTCAGGATAATTTATTACAAGTGTGCAGAGCAGGTCTATGTGGGGGTTGGGATTTAGCAGAATGGTGCTTGAAAATGCTATAGCAACCAACAAGAGGTTGTGGGCCTTTGGTAAAAGCAACTCTGATTGTGTAAAAAGGGAGATAAGATAGCATACTGATCATGATGGCAGAACGTGACATTTTAACATAACACTCAGTTAAACAACAGGGTTCAGGCTGCTTTTTCCCCCTTCCCCTTTGCAAGCAAGCAGAAAACAAATGAGCATAAATAAATATAAGTGTTGCACAAATTGCCTTTTAATGATGAAAATGGACAATGTGGGGAATTTAACTCATTTAAAATGGAACCAAGCCTGACTTTCAGGCTATTTTGAGCTCAATACAGACAGGTTAGCAGAAGAAGAGCATATACAAGCTCAAAAAGTCCCAGAAAAAAAGGAACTTGGACCTCAGCCACTGTCTTGTCCATCACTCCTTAAAAAAAAAAAAGGACAAGAGGGGAGACAACTGTTGTTGTTGTTGTTGTTGTTGTTGTTGTAGCCTGGACGAATTACTTTTAATGAACATGTAATTAATGGAAATAGACTCAACGGTTTCAAAGCAAACAATGATTCCAATTGATTTGCATTTCCCACTCTTTTTTTTTTTGCGCACTCCGATTCCTCTTTGTCCGGCTCCTCTATTGATTACCAGCTATGTGTATCGCTCCGCATGTGTTTTCCTTCATTAAGAGATAACGGGTTCCTGACTACTCCCATCACTGGGTTTAATGTTGCTTAATGTCTACTTTGTTCCCGTGTCATGTCGGAGGGCAGCGAGAATAATGAGAGAGTGGGTGGGCCGTGATTGGCCTGCAGTAAGGCAATGGTGTTTGGGACGCCGGCTGCAAGGGGATCAGTGGAGAGGTTAGAAAAGCAGAACCTGTTTTTTTTTTTCTTTTTTGGGGGGGTGGTTTAAACGCAGCATGTGGCCTCCGGGTCCGATTCACTGTCACTTACACATTTCTTATGTTAAGCTGCTATTTTTTTTATCAACACCTGACACCCGCGTACGGAGCCGCCCGTCAGCCGGACACCCCGGAGCTGGCCGTGCGTCACGGGCGCATTGGGTGCGCGTTTATGTTAAATAAACGCAGCGCAGATCCGCAGCTCTTTTGGTGGGAGGTGGGGGGGATTAGGATATAAGCCCTTATTCTGTCGATTTCCGTCCATTTAGCCTGTAAATTGACCAAGTAAGAAATCACATAGGCTATATCCTACTGAGCAATTCAGGCAGCGGAGCGGCGCGCGGTGACAATTGGCCTAAAAAGAGAACTACTGCGTTACGCGCGGAATTGCATGTTAGCTAATTGTTAATTTAAGCGGCTCGCAGCGGCTAATTACGTCGGCACAGCCAAGCCATTTGCATGATGGACCAGCCACCTGCCTGAAGGCGCTGCCAGGGCAAACTATGTAATTACTGAACAGCAGTGGGGCAATTTTTGACTGTCGCCCCTTTTGTGTCACATGAATTCCTCGTAATGACATATTTCATTAGGGGGGCAAATATCACCCCTCCTCCCGGCTCCCGAACAAAACACGCGAGTCTCAACAGGTCCTAATATACAGGACCTATTTACATCCACCTCCACCCTGTGTATTTATGAACCTGTAGTTATGTGCGTCTTTGCTGTGAGTTAAATGGACCCGCGGTGCCTTTTCTCAGCTCGGCATCACGTTATGTGCCGCCCGGGTTAAAATGGACCAGGTCTTTTCTGGAAGTGATTGCAGCCTGAACTCATTAAGCTGTCAAATGTCCAGGCTTTGGGGATCTTGATTGCTTATTGTAGCAACATTCAAGGAATTTTTTTTCCTCCCTTTAGTCTGCAAAGAGACGCACCCCACCATTCAGCCTCACTGAAGAATGGACCGACTGAGGAGGGGAAAGGGGGGGGGTATTAGATTTAAAGCTCCCTCACTTTACTGGGAGAGCGTGTAAAGTTTTATTATGCATTTATTTCAGTAATAACGCCAATCAAAAAGCATTCATAATGAGCTCATGGAGGGCATTATTTTATTATTTCATCTGAAGCATGCACACGCAACCCATTCTGCTCAACAAAAAAAGGCTAAATATATTTATTTTTGATGTTATAGTGACTTATCAGCGTTTCTTCAACCAAAAATATCACTATAATACTTTTATAACATCCTCAGTGTTGGAGGACGTATTCTTTCAATGAATAAAAGTAACAACGACATATAGGAAGTCCGCATTACAAATAAAAGTCCTGCAGTCCTAATTGCACTTAAGTAAACATGTAAAAAGTGTTAGTGTTCAGTATTAACTCAAAATTAAAGGCGCTAAATATTGTAGTTGGGGTCATTTTAACTGCTTTACATTGTGTTAGGTAGTTGAGTAGTAGAATATAACAGACTATGTTATAAGCTGGTCATGTGTTTTGTGTGTAAAATCTTCATTTGTAAAGTAACTACTACCCATAGCTGTCAAATAAAGCCGTGAAACAACATTATTTCCATCTGAAATCTGAAAGAGTAGAAGTAGAAAAAAGCAACTTTATACCCTGTCTCTAAGTTTAGCCTTCATAAGTACTTAGTTACTCTCCACCTTTGCTCTTAATGTTGCCTAACATATTTTTATTGTGAAACTTTTCTAGTCCTATACTTCTAGTAATAAAAAAATTATATAATTTGTAAATCTTAAGTGCCCTCTTGTTTATGGCGTGCAGGTCAATTGAAATTCACTTTAGGTCTCGCCATTTGAAAGGGATAGCCTTGGACTATTCAGACCTTCATTAAATGGAGAAGTTATTGGCGCAGGCCTATAGAGCGAGCAGCGGGACCCGGGTCGGCCTGGAGGGTCTGGTGTTAACGGGGTTAGTGATGGCTCGTTGGTTTCTAAAGGACTCCTGCTGGTACTGTACACAGACATGACAACTCAGCTTTAGACTCCTCTCATTTATTTATTGGCATGTTTAACGCGCACACACACACACACACACACACACACACACACACGGTTTCATGAATTTCTATCCTTGTGAGGATCTTCTGTGCGGTCCTCCTCATTCAGCCCAACAAATTTAATGTAGCTTTTCTCTAATAGTTTCTCACATAGTGTTAAAATATTTTACAAATTTTGCAGCATTGTAGGACGAAAAACTAAAAATCAGTGAAAATAACTGAGATTCGGTTCCAGTTTGGAGCTAGAAAGTTAAAATATGCACTGAAATAACAAAGACTTGATTTACAAACACTTGAAATCTATCAAAAGGCAGCAGCTCATTCAGTGAAACGTTGGAAGGACTCTTCAGTAAAACTAAATATTCAATATTCATGGGTTATTCCACTGATACAAAACTCTTCCCGGGATGTGTTTCCTAAGGTTTGGCTCATACTGCTGGTGTTTTGGGTTAAAATATGCTTTTATAACAGATGAATGATGGTTTTTTTTTGGATGGGACAGAAAAGTTTGCACCTATTCAGGCCATTACTGGTGACCTGAGGTGGTAGCTGTGCGGCGTTTATGGGACGAACTGGAATGGGTTGATAGAGGTGCATGAAAGCCTGCTTGCTAAAGGAATACACCAATTTTTGTGGGAGAAAGAAACCAATGGACCACTAGTGATACAAGATGTTTGAAAATTACATGAGAAAACAGAAAAAAAAAGTAAGAAGTTGAAGGGGATTTGATATTTGGCCCTCCCACCTTTGGTTTGTACATGTGAAGTTTTTACTTCACTTTACTAATTTACTTCAGAAAAAAATGTTTTTTATGTGCATAAAATATATTTGAACTATTGTTTCCATCACTATGTTTATTTTCTTATATCATGCACCAGAGGGATCCTTGTACGAATAGCATCTGTCTCACAAAGTGGGATTATAAACTTATCTGGATAAATTTATAAAATAAATAATAAACCCTGTGATTTGCAAGGTCTTGGCTGCTTGTCATAACCTGGAAACTAAAAACAACCTGAACCGTCTCCCTCATCCCACGCTGATTATTTTAATTTTTTAAACAAATGAAAATACCAACCATAATCTTAAATGTACCCTCTGCTTTAGTCTGAAACTGAGACGGGGTCTTCTCAGGACAGATGAACAACATGCACACACTGAACTAAATGATGACAAGGTACGCACTTGTGTTAGCTTAGCTGGGTACAACCAGGAAAGCCCTTCATTAGTTTAGCAGAAGAGAGCCAATCGACAACTGACTGAAATGGTTTGAGTATCGCTGCCCACACTGTCTGACCTCATAGAGTAGATGAATTTATTTCTAATAAAAATGATAAATATAATGTCTTCGTTTGAGGTACGACCCTTACAAATAGTCATATATTTAAAATCTTCTCTCTCAGTTTTAATAGATTTATGTTTTAGAGTCAGTAATAATGTTTTTTGTCACAGTTGTTCCAAATAAACTTTCTATCACATTACAAGTGGGTTGCGGGTATGTCCTCATGTTTATACTTTGTCTGAGTTTATGGTAGGCATTTACTTCAATATCCTCCTTAATATCATCACAAACAAACAAGTTAAGAGAGAAGAGAAAGAGAGAAAGAGGAAATAGAATAGATGTTTCCTAATATTTAAAACAAATTTCAGAGAATACAGTAAGTGAAACTGTGATGTCTTAACCAGGTTGGGGTGGAGATGGCAGAGCTGTACTCGGATGATGATAATATTATGACCGCTGTTGTGTGTTTTCTCATCAAAACACAAAAAGGCCAGTTTAAACAAGTTGATACTACAACATAATCAAAATCATGTTTTAGTATCAACTTGTTTTTTAAGTGCCAAGAGTTTCTCCCTCTCATACTAGACCAAATCTCTTATGTTATATTTCTTAAGATATGTAATTGTTGTTCCGTCTTTACTATGATTTTTTCCCGAATTTTATATCATATAAATAATCTTTGAAGACACAGCATCATTGAAAGTAACAAATTTCCACTAGATTGTATACATATATATGTATATATTCTAATGGAAATTTTTTTACTAGCTACTAGCTAACGTTAGTTAGCAGAGCAATATCTCAAGAACAGTTTTGGTCAGATTTTGTCTGACAAAACCTTTGCTTACATTTTTAAAGAAATGATGTAACAACACGGGTGAGGGATGGTGTCCGTATCTTTACATAGTCCTGTATCACTGTAATCTCTAAGTCAAGCCCAATTTTATACATTCAATCACATGCTAAATACTCAGTTTAAATCCCTTCAATAACTAAAATCCATTGATATGGTCTGTTTCAATAAAAAAATACATCGCATGAAGCTTAATACAACTCAAGCTCTCTTTCACTATGACTTATATTCTATGCAGATGATACTCTCCTTAGAACCTGATTCAATTTTAGTGTAAGGTGGTTCTTTAGCTGACTGACCAGAAAGCATTAGAAAACACGTTACTTTGAAATCAGAATTACAAGCACATTAAGATAGGAGTAAAGAGAAAATGAGGCCATTTTAGGCCTTTGGGTTTACTTTAAAATAATCAGGAGGAAGTAGAAGCAGACAAATTATACAGGGCTCTAGGTGCTAGCTAATTGTGCTGATAAAATTAATCAATAAGGGTAAAATAAAATAAGATTTTTACATTTCTACTAAAGACAAAATCCACACATATTTTCTTTTCTATAATAATTTTTAGTGAAGAAAGCAACATACTCATACGCTTTTTGGTACTTTGGTCCTTATACTTTAATTGGGTAAAATAAATGATATTTTCTACATGTTTATTTAGTTATTTATTTGTTTTCAAGTTTGTTTTTTGTATGGTTTGAAGTTTTGGTTGTATTTACTGCAACCATTGTTGATTCTAAAGTAATGTGCTTATTTATTTGTAAACTGCAGCTTAGAAATAACTAAGCACATACATTTAGAAATACAAATCACTTCAGTGGCTGTGACATCTTCTAGGTCATTGTTGGTTTGAAGATACCTCATTAAAAATAAATTTGGGGGATTTTTCACGATTTCTTAACATCATTGTGAAAGAAACTTTTGCATCCAGTCTAAAAAATGCAGGTCCCACCCCTGCAGCTGTCAGTCCTCCTGAAGTGTCCTTGAGCAAGATGCTGAAATCCTGCTGTCCAGTATCATTTAGTTAAAGGCCTGTCACGTCAAACTGATAAACACATCCATTTACAAGTTTTCTGGCTTTTTTTGTGGAGGGATAAGCGCGAAGTCCATTGTTGGGTGTTGAATTGAGAAATCTTGTGATTTGTGCCGTTTTTTCGCCTCAGCAGTGTTATTAAAATGAAGATAAATTGCAGCCAGTCCGAGAGAAATTTTCCTCAAAAGAAACAAAGCCAAATGAACACCGAAGATGTATAAAATGCGCTTTGTTCATCAGAGGGAGGGAGAGAGAAAAGACTCCACTCAGCGAGCTCTGAATGCTGCATTTCATGCCGCCAACAATTATGCTGAAAGGTCAAGTATTACAGCATCTTGTGCTCCGCTTTGCATGCAAAGTATTTCAGTTCACAAATGACCCTCGTTTGCGCTCTTTGAACAATGCCTTGAAGAACCAGATAAACGTAGGACAATTAAAGATTTTTGCTGCTAGCTGACAATAACATTTACCAAAGGGGGTGATTGCAGTTGCGGTGTAATTGTCCCATTTGTAATGCACGTGAATGCTCAGGCCTGCTGCAGTGAAATGTTTAGGAACTTAAGAAAGAAGCAGCAGAGTGGCTGTGCTTTAAAGAAGTAAAGGTGCTATTTTTTATAATATTTTTACTACACACACACACACACCGTGGACAGCACCCTGTTCCACATCTTGCATCTTTAACAGAGACAAACAAACAGCAACAACTGGAAACCTTTTTTAAAACCAGAAGAAGCCACCCTGACATTTACTGCATACCGTTTTATTCTATTAGAGTTTGGGTTTGTAAGGACTTGTACTCAAAGCAAATTAACCACAGCGCATTGTTCTGATCTCATAATCATCAACAGGAAAATATGTCAGAAATCACACGTTCACTTGACGCCTGCATTTTTGTCTATTTCTTGTACTTTTCTTAATATTTACCTTTTGACAAATTTTCAGATGTGATTTTTAGTCTTAGACGTGCAAGTTTGAGATGTGTGACTCTTGTTTTGGAGGAAGCAAATATTACTTCTGCAAGAGCCTGAACACAAATAACACTGCAGAAATATCCATCCCTAGGTGATTACATTTCAAACGTGCACCTTTCTGAGAATATGTCATTAAGCTGATGCACTATAGATACTGATTTTAGAGCATTTGCCTTAAAACAGCAAAACTGCACGGAAAATAAATCTACAATTTATCATTTCAACAGAAAAAAAACTGAAAACAAGAATTAATCGTTGTTATTAATTAAGACTGCAAATAAAATTTCTCTTAAATTATTTGCACTGCTGCCACATGTCGAGGCCACTGTCAAGTTTTAAATCCATTACTCTCTCGCGGAATTTATTTCAGACGCACACATATTTGATCACCTCTCAGACTTTAAAATTAAACCTCAGCTGATCTCACAGACACATAAAAACAGCGCCTCTGGATGCTACATATCGCCCCCCCAAAAAAGCGACACCGAAGCTAAACAGGCGAATAAAATTCAACAGCCAGTCGCTAACTCAAATATGATTACCTTGAGATTAGGGACTAATTGCTTGGGGTTGATGGAGACCAGCCCACCATAAAGCCAGGAGGACTTGGGGAGATGCACTGTGGGTTTCTACAAAAGGGAGCGATGAGAGCACACACGCTTCCAACAAGTCATTCTCAACAGCTACAAGCTGCACACAAAGACCACACACCGCGCCAAAGACATGGTAATGTAATCCCAAAGTTCTCACTCCTCTCCCGAACAAAACCAGCCCTGCAAAATACCTAATACAAGATAGGTTCTGATGCTGGTAAGATTTCACTTAAAAGTCTCCAAAAGGGATTTTTTTTTCAGGCTGCCTGGTGGCTCCCAAAAAACTGCTGCTGGTTTAAAGTGAAACACGCAGATTAAAGGAGAGGGTATTTATTTAGCTATTTTGGTGAAAAATTACATTTTGAAAATAATATTTGTGAGCAAAAATTGCTTTTTGTTTAAAATAAAAGTGGCATGTCAAAAGATAAAAGTGAGTTGGGTATCACCATATAAAGCAGTCCACCTGCTGATAGCTGGGCTCTCAGTCAAAGTCACAACAGCAAACCTCTGAGGAGATTTTTTTTTTTTTTAAAGGTTTCCTCAAAAGAGAGACACATATTGAAAGGTTGCGTTAACACCAAAATAAGAATGACAAGATTACGCAAGAGTATGATAATAATAATAATAATAATAATAATACACAATAAAATTTGACAGCTATGGCTCAACAAATTCCAGCAAACACATGGTACTTTAACACAGTATACACACTTTTTTTATTTTGGCAGGTTAACAAATAAGTGTTTTATAAGTTTTTATAAGTTTATAATTTTATAAATTTATTTTCAGGTCTATATTTCGTCCAGATAGTTGAATACTTAGCCTGAATTATTAAGAGTTGGGGGTTACTAAAGCAGATGCGCTCTCACAAACTGACCCACATACAGAAATAATTCATCCCCTTAAAAACAGCTGATAGATAAATGTCCAGGCATTTCAGCTCCTCCAAGAATGAAAGCAGCAGATATAAAAAAATAATAATAATAACTAAATAAATAAATAGAAAGCAGCATTTCGATCAAACCACTTCAGCGTCTCAGAGCAAAACTATTTGAGATGAACAGCTGCGGGATCTGAAAACAACTTATTCGAGCCGTAAACGAAAATCACCTGTCGTTACCTCCGTCGCTTAGCAACCCGCGTTGTTTACCTTTAATACTTATAGGCGGCGGGAGAATAGTCCCTAATGATTATTATAGCTTTGATTTATAGAGCCCACAGCTGAAGGGAAAGAAATCACCGCGGCTCTTATTGAGGCCGTTTAGATAAAATAAAATACATTAAAAAAAAAAAAAAACATCCTTCAGGCGTAAAATACATCCTGATGTTTGAGAGAAATGTTTGTGGAGACCTGTGCTGGTTTGTGTTTGACAGCGGACACAAACGGGCCTCTCGCCGTTTCCCTTTCAGCTCCCTGATTGATTATTGATAGGAGCAAGCTGATAGCCCCGCGCGCCGACAGGAAGAATGAGCGCGCTGTTTGCTCGCGGATTTATTTCAATCGATAAGGCGTTTGATGTCCAGAGAGAGAGAGAGAGAGAGAGAGAGAAAGACCTCACCTCTGTGACTCACACGGCCAGCACATATAGAAACACACACACACAGAAAGAGAAAAGAAAAGAAAAAAAATCTGCACATAAAGGCTCAGTTTACTCTGACGATAAGTCTGAGCGGTGTGTGTGTGTGTGTGTGATTTTGAGAGTAAAACAGGCAAATAAAATATAAATACATAGGTCTCCAGTATTTAATCGTCATGTCAGAATAAAAGCCTGAGTTTTGAGAAAGTGTTTGGTCTCATTTAACCAAACCTAGATCTATTTGGCAACATAGAAATCTGCTTTTTAAAATTTCCTCTGCGTAAATAAATTGCAGAACATTTCTAACAGTAAGAGTTCACCTCCTTAAAAGAGGAAAAAACACCTATGTAATAATAATAATAATAATAATAATAATAATAATAATAATAGCGCACTAGTTTCCTTTTTCTCAGATGAATATTTCCGCCATTCAGCACCGCGTTTGTCGACATATTTCACAAGAAAAAGCTTAACTGTCTTGTTTCCATAATTTATTAATAGGACTGTTTTGTAGTAAGTCAAATATCTATATAAGTTACAAAGAAATTAAACGTACAAATACCAATGAAACGACAACAAACCGGCAAGAGCGTCAAAAACTTTGTACAACAGATAGCTAAAATTCAAACCTTTTACAGAAATATACAAGCTAGATCTACGGCTTACATTAAATTCTATTATAAATCAGAGTCATGTGTGTTTGTGTGTGTGTGTGTGTGTGTGTGTAGGGGGGTTAAACAGCACCCATATACAGCAGTTTTTGTATACGCCTCCATGTTCAGACTCACTTCTCCAACTAATGCGGCCTATAATGGATTCTTCTTTTTGTCTCAATATAATTTACATAAATAAATCCAAAGACTTTCACATCCGCAGTTTCTGGTTTAAAAAAAAGTGTTATTTTTTTCTCTCTCTTTCTCTTCTCTCTCTCCTTCCTTTCCACATGAGTCTTTCGCCCCCCCCTCCCCCAAAAAAAAAAATTGAAAAAGGTGGAAATTGAAGGAGAGCTGCGCCGGTGTCTCTCGGCTCTTGTTCGGACGCGCACATTTACAGTAAACTTGTAGAGTCTCGAAAGCAAAAAAAAAAAAAGAAGAAGTCTGTCTTTTTTCTTTTAAATAGAAGAATGGGTTTAAACGACAGCCGGCGCCTCTTGTCACCACGTCCTGCCGTATAACAGGGCTGAACACTGCAGGGCCGAGCCGTACTCCGCGCCGGGGGAGTTGAGGTGGGAGAGGCCGGCCACTTGGCTCTGCAGGGTCGGCGGACTGGAGGAGTGCGGCGCCAGGTCCGGGGAGTGACCTGTGCTCCCCACCTGCTGGCCCTGGTGCTGCCCGAGGCCGGACGCGTTGTTGGACATGATCATGACGTTGCCCCCTTGCTGGTGGTGGCTCTGCGCCGAGGAGGTGGGCGTGTGGCCGCTGCCCTGGCACGGCTTCCCGTCCTTGACCAGCACCGGCACGGCCACCCTCCGCGGGGACTGCTGCTGCTGCTGCTGCTGTTGCTGGCAGGAGCCGCTCTCCTGCTGCATCTGCTGCTGGGACACTTTGTCCTTCGCCTGCCTCTTCATCTTGTACCGGTGATTCTGGAACCAGATCTTCACCTGGGTCGGGGTGAGGTGGATCATGCTCGCCAGGTGCTCTCTCTCCGGCGCCGACAGGTATTTCTGCTGCTTGAAGCGCCGCTCCAGCTCGTAGACCTGCGCCTGGGAGAACAGCACTCGCCTCTTTCTCCTCGGGGTGCTGGACAGGGAGCCCATGCCTTTGCCCACGTCCGCCAGCGAGCCGAGGCTGCCCATGCTGCCCATGTTCATGCCCGACGACGAGCCCATGAAGCGAGAGACTGAGAGGAAAACATTCAAATTAATACAATAAAAGACTGATTTTACAGGAAAACGTGTCACAAAAAAGACAAATAAATCAGTTTTTACGCAGACAGTTGGCTTCGAGTGCGATCATTGATTGATTTTTGGATGCAAACCACGGGTCATAATGTCATTAACATTAGCATTGATGCAAATCCAACCCTGATAATTAATTTTCGTGGATGTAAAAAAAAGTGCCACTTATCATTTTGACAAGAAGCTGAATAAAATGAGTGTTAAAAACGTTTCTCAGAGAGGCAGGTGGCATAAAAACAAACACTAACGCGCGTCAAAGTCCATGTTTGTACTGTATCAAGAAAACCTCTGAGCGCACACTGCAGCAAAAAAGAAATCTCACGACTGACAGCATATTATTATCGCATTAATGTGATAAAGTACTCGTTATTAACATTAAACCAAAGGCACGAAGCTTAGAGGGGAATTTCCATGAACGCTCCCTCGCTGACTTTCTGTTGCTTCCAGATGTTGCACGCCGTGGCCGAAATGCGCCGTTTGGCTTTATCTTTGCCCTCCTCGATAATAAAAATTAAAACCCAGCGGATGAGATCCAGACTGGAAGGGGGGCTGGTTGGAGAGGGTCCACCTTGGCGCACGGACGCGCACAGGTGGCAGAAACACTGCGGAGAGCGCCAAAATGCAGCAAAAGCAGGAAGTATGCGCATCTAAACCTGCCTTACATATATATATATCTACACACACACACACGCATAAACACATAAACACACACACTGCGATAACTCCAAGCCGGGGGTGCAGTCACAGGTTGCGGTTACTCACTGGTGGAGAAGCGCGGGTCCGGGTTGGCTCCGTACCAGCCGGTGGCCGTGGTGCTGCCTCTCATGCCGTCTTGGTAGGACGGCAGGTCTCCCATGTTGCCCAGGTTGCCGTTGCAGTAGCCCCCCATGGCCGTGTGTGACAGCTGAGAAACACCTGCCGCAGTCATGTGGTAAGCCGCAGACACAGTCCCATTGTGGCCCATGTGGTGCTGCTGCATCGCCGCCTGAGAGACCTGCGGCTGCCGGTAAGAAGTGAGAGGTGCCCCCAAGTTGTTATTCTCCATACTTACTTTCTTATAGCTCTCCTCAAGGGGACTCAAGATATCGGAAACAGAAAAAGGAGTCGTATGCTTAGGGCTCATCGACATTGTTCTGGGGCTGGAGAGGGAGAAATTAGAAGGCAAGGCAATCTCTCCTTCTCTTTTTTTCCTCCTTTTTTTTTTTTTTTTTTTTGGCCAAAGCCCCTCTGGTTCCTGTTGTCTCAACGTCGATCCTGGTAGATGAACACGTAGGAGAGCGCCTCAAGTCCGCCTTAATTGGATTGAGTGGGAGCTCGGCGCTGGCTTTGGTTTGTTTTAGCTGGGTGCCAGGTTTAAGGCTACCATCAGAGGCGGGGCATCGGCAACAATACTAAACAGCTCTAGCCTCCTTCTCGCCGGAGCGTAATTTCACTTACAAGACATGTGCTCCCCTCCCACCAACAATAACAGAAGCGCCGTGCATGATCGCAAACGCTCGTCCCGGCAGGCTGCGGGCTGCGTCCGGACGCGCGGCTCCTGCAGCTGCTGCGTTTTTTTGTTTTTTTTGGGGAAAGCTTAGTGAGTCGCTCGCCGCCGCTGATAAACGCGCCACTGTGCACCTTGAGACTGACCACAATACACTTTATTAACTGTAGTGATGTTTACGAGGGCCTCTTGATGAAAGGAGGCCTATATGGACTTGAGAGTTTGGAGAACCACTCCTCAGCTGAACTACTGACTTTTAATGGCCATGAGAGGCCTCCAGTGATTGCAGGATTGTTTGTGTTATGCCTTATCGTACTCAGACATGCAAAAGTGCACTTGCGGGGAGGGAAATTGACTGATACTGATAAGTAAATAAATACACATCCGCGTGTTAAGTGGCTGCGTAAATGATTAACCCCCCTCGATTTCTTTCTTTTTTTTTCTTTCTTTGGATATCATTGGACGCACGCAGCAGCGTGTTACCTAAATTCAGATCCACACAGTCATCTAATAGACCCGATGAAGAAAAAGAAAAGAAAAACAACAACAACAACAACAAATCCAAAACAAAACAGAGTCTGGAGCAGGAGAGGCTCTCGTGTGAAGTTAACGGCGTTCAAGTACTCTCCTGCAGCACGACGCCAGGTAGCCCTCAGCAGCATCGCGCCTTAATGCTCAAGGAGCCACAACAGTTTAACTCAATCATATCTTATTTCTAACATTTTAACACAGGAGCATAAGAAAAAAAAAGATCTGGGCTTCATCCAACCAGCTCTGAGGTTTAAAAAAGAAATGCAGTCCTGCGCGTTGCTCCAGAGCCAAAGTGCACATTTACGCAAAGATCTGGGGTGACTTATTCCACGATGTTCACTCCAAAATAAAATAAATCTTTAAACCATAAAGATAACTCTGATAATATCATTTGTGTTTATTATTACTACCATCATTACAATTGATATTATTACTATTATAATGCAAATTTATTGGAATGCTATCACCACCAGTACTTTTTAAAAGATGTGCACAAGCCTCTTTTAATGAACAATAACAGCACATTATTTGACATGTTTGTCAGTATTTTAACATAAAGCAGCAGCTTTAAGCACAAATCATCATTCGGCTACCAGTTCATCCCGTCTGCTGCTTTTTTTAGGCACAAAATCAGTGACACACAACAGGAATTAAAATGGACACAATAACTTCTAACTTACACAATCTGTGGTTGTCAGGATCATACCGCGGCTGAATCTATGCCTACTGTAAGAAAGAAAATAACAGTAAAGCAAGTATCATCAGTACATTTCGGGTTTTGTTGTCGGCGGCTGTAACGTCAGTCCTGCAGCAGATGCCAGCAGCTCCTAAAAGAAGAGTGTGCGCCTGCAGGTCGAGCCGATATTTCCTTATAGAGGAATTAAAGAAACACAGCGTCTTCTGGTGGCAGACACAACAATGTGTCATATTGTGATCCCTTTTAATTCCTCTGTGACTCTAAACCAGCTGCTTTCTCCTCCAACATAAAACTGTACGAATTTATTTTATTATCAGTTTTATTCTAATCAGTGGTTATGCACCTTCAGCAACAAGCAGTCAGCCCGAGGCCAGGCTCAGCAGCAGAGTCAGAGACGTGCAGATCACAGGGGGGGTCGGTCACGGGGATCATCAGCCGCAGTTTTGTATTTTACAGGCTCGTGGCTGCACATTTCACGGCTGCCCGCGCGTTACAGCGGGATAATGTGCGCAGTCTTTACGGAGCTGCACGGAGGCGCACACACACACACACACACACACACACACACACACACACAATCCATACCCTCCTATTGCCTTACAATTACCTTCAATCAAGTGATGTTATCACCTAGTCCAAGCCTCAACATTACAGTTAAAATAAATTGTTTGGATGATAGCCGAGGCGCATAATTCGCAGGCCATATAATCGCAGGCAATTAAAATTACAGCATGTTTCTGCATCCAAGGTAAATCTTTGCTTATGCCTTCCTTAATTAAGGAATTTCGCAAGACATTCTTAATCATCTAAATCAGTACCTTTTTACTGTTCTGGCACACGGCTATTATGGCCAATTAGCAGTAATTAGTCCAAATGTTCCGGCTAATTCCTCAGAATAATGAGGACACTTTGAAGTGGCGGGTATGAGGCTACCGAGCCTTTGTTATCGAGGCTCCAGGCTGTTGTTTACCAAGTGATTGGTGCATGATATAATTCAGAGAACAACTTCAGACAGGAAAAAACTAAGTGTGCGCAATGACAGCTGTGAAAGGAAGTTACTTATTGTTATTATTTCCTATTAAAAATAATTTTCTCATTAAAAGAAAGAAAAAAGAAAAAAAACACTTAAGATTTAAGTGCATATAGAAATATCATGTAGCTGCAGCCACATAGCAGAGAGATATAAGTTGGAAAATACCATTAAATGCACCTCGATATGAATTTATAGTAATATATATTTTAAAAAATCTATCCATCAAGTGTAAAAATGTCACTTTATGCTGGTGGTTAATGAAAATTGATCCTCAACTAAATGGGGAAAAAAAATCAAAACATTCGCACACTCATCTTTAGTGCACACATCTACAGAGGTATAACTAAGAGATCTGAGGATGATTCATTTGGGATATTTTTGCACTGAAAAACAAAACATTTGAGCTCCAATTTAACATAAATAGTTATGTTAAACATGATCAATGATGCCAAAGCTGTGTGGCATCCTGCAAGTCTTTAAACGCCCTTATTAAATCTCATTTCAGCAGATTCAGTATAATAATAACAATAATAATAATAATAGTTAGTATAATAGTGCTCTGTAAGTCTTGACTCCTCTGAGGATTTTTTCTTCGCCCCTCAAAACTTTATCTGACTTTTTTTCTCCGTCATCCTCCTTTTCTTTACAACTCCTGCTCCACCAGGAAATGAGCTGCAGGGGGGAAAAAAGCTGCTGAGAAGGAGGTGACAAAAGCTTCAGTATCACAGGTTCTTCCTGATCCTGAAGTGTGGACTACATTCATTCAGAATAACACAATAATAATAATAATAATAATAACATAATAATAATAATAATAATAATAATAATAATAATAATAATAATAATAATAATAATAATAATAATAATAATAATAATAATAATAATTCCCCTCGTCATTTGTCCAGTCTTCTCACACTTGAAGGAGATGTGTGATGATGTGAGGGTTTGTGTTGCAGTCCTTTTCCACTGTGCACTGTGACTCATTAGAGGACTGGTGACTTTGCAACTCAGCCCTTGAGCAAATACTGTCTGGATGACGTCACACTAAGCAGACACACGTCACTGGAGAGGAGGAGGTGTGTGTGTGGGGGGGGGCATGGTTCTGCAGCAGCCAATCAGCAGCTGCAAAGCGACATAGTGGACTCAGGAATGAAGGATGGTGGTGGTTGTGGGGAGTTGTTTTATTTATTTTATTTTTTTTTTGTCCCAGTTGAAGGCGCCCCCCAGTGGACCAGCCACAGAGCTGAGCACACCTTCTGAGCACTTCCACCACAGGGAGGTGAGAGGTGATACCGTGTGTTAGTGCGCCATCAAGTGGATGGTTGGGTCATAAACACGCAAAGACTTGATCACCCTGGAGTTGTAGTTTCTCTGGGAATTGAACAGATGTCACCACAATTATAAGATGAATGATGTGCCTTTGATAAGAAGAGTACCACAGTGTAGAAATAATAAATACTACTGTTACATGTAAGTCTTGCATTCAAAAGTATTAGCAGCACATTTATAGTATAAGAATCATATTTATTATATTACTGGATTATAAGTATTGATGCATTCATGTGTTCATTGCTTTAATGCTGCAGCTGGTAAATATGGGGCTAATTTAAACTACGTTATATACTGCTGGGTGGATTCATCTGTGATAATATGTGTGATAATATGTAACTTCTGTATGACCAATCTGAATCTACAAAGTAACTAAAACTTTAAAATTAATATAGCACAGTAGAAATGACAATATTTCCCTTTCAATTTTGGTGGAGTAGAAGTATAAAGTAGAAAAAGTTGAAAAAGAAAAGTACAGGTACCACTAAATTTCACTTTGGTACAGTACTTGATTAATGCAATAGCCTTTTTTTGACATTTGTGGGATAAAGGAGGATTACAAACACTTATTATATATATTGTATTATATATTTTGTGGCATGTTAAAAAAAGAAAAAAAAAGAATTAATGAACACAAATGCCAAACCCAGAAGTGTAATTAGGAACTGTAGCTTGAAAAGTCAGAAGTTTATTTTTTGTATACAGAGACTGACATGTGCTTTGGTGCCATGCGAGCCATTGATATTTTTTCAGATTTACACCCTATAGTTGCTGCAACTTCACTCTGACTTTTGACCTTTGACAACATAAACTAAAAACTTATTTTTTTAAAATGTTTCACTAGAGATGCCTTCTTCATTTATTAGCATCAGTTTGGTGGATTTACTGGAACCTGAGAGCACGGCCACTGGAGGGACCACATGATGAACCTGAGGAGTTGTGATATAAAAAAAAATCTTCCACTGCTAAAATTATGTTGATGTTTTCTAATTTTTATCTAATGTTTATCTTATGATATACCAGATACTGTTACCTTCCCTTACCTCTAAAATATATCATAATGAAACTAAACTAAAACTCTTTGTTTGAACTGCACATGACACCAAATAAAAGTGGCACTACGGGGTGCAGATAGAAAATGCTGTAAGTTTAACCCAAAAGGTTGGAAAATTGCTCACCGTGTAAACACAGTTAACAGTCTTTTTCAGTGAAAGTCCAGAAAAAGGGACAGTTATTTTTATGGGATTGCTTTTTCAGTTTTTGCTTTTTCAGTTTTTGCTTTTTGCATAAGAAAACTGTTAACCAAACAACACTTATTTAACAGGTTAGAAGGCCATCAAAAACTTTTAAAGTGATCATATCTTAACTGAATTAACTCAGATTTCTCCATTATTTAGTGGTGTATCACCAACTGTAGCTTCACAGAGCTGCAGCAATAACCAAAGCCTTCACATTTTGCCACTGATCCTCATAAATTCAGACTGAAGTCCACCATGTCCCCTATTCGAATGAATTTTAGGCCGGCAGCTCATCACTCAAATATAGTGCAGAGCTCATTCATAATGTCTTACTCAAGTTACTATCATATAACCAACAAACATAAAAGCTGCAGTATTCCTTCACATAACACAAACTAACAAATATTTGTAGGTGAAATAAATAAAAAATGAAAGATCCTGACGTTAAAATTATAACTAGATACAATTTTCTGTTTTATCTGTCAAGCAGTGATGCAGAAAGTCACCAAAGTGTTAAAAGTAGCCCATTTTTAAGAATATAAACTATTATAATGTTGAGGCAAATATAATGTTTGCAAATGGATGAAGACAAACTTACAAAGTATGTCAAATAAAAAGATTTCAAACACCAATATTTGGGTGTACGTTACGTTTTAAATGCCCCCAATAAGACCCAAAAAATGCTCTGCACTAAAATTAGAAAAACAGAATCACTCTCTCTAACTCTGTGGCCCATTAGGACCTAATACACATTAGATGTTATTTGCAGCGACTTAACAAAACTCCTCCTGTGGCCTGGTTTATGTGGACCTTATAACTTTCCTACGAGGGGCCCCCGGGAGCAGACCAGTGAGTAAAACTATAGGATGGGCAGGCTAATACAAGCCCATCCTTTTCAGACAATTCCTCTGACCAACTTAAAAAACCAATGGCAACCTCTAAAAGCCTGTCTTTGTCACCCTTAAACCCCAAGATGCTCTAAAACACCATTGTGCAGTTAAACCTCATAAATTTGTCGCAGGGACTGATTAAACATCACGGGAATTGAAACACTAAAGATTTTGTCTCTGTCCCTTTTGGACGAGGGACAATGGTCCATTCACGGGGAGACACGCAGACAAAAAGAGTGTTTAAGGGGAGATGCAGCAAGCTGAGGGGTTCGGCCAGTCCCCTCCATATGTGATACAAGGTGGCCCCAGCGAGGGGCACAAAGGACCAGGTGACAGGGACGATGGGCTGCAGGGTCACAGGACGAGCAAACAACATTATAGGGGGCGTGAAAGCAGAAGACCCCCCTCGTCACTGATGAAATACTGACATGATTTTAAACACCGAGGCATATTTTTCATGGTGCTGAATTAGAGAGTGGAAATGAGGAAAATTAGAAGTATTTTTTAACCTGTACGGGCATGATAATCAACACTGTGGCCAGCTTTTCTTTGAATCCACGCTCACTGGATGTAAAAGTGCAGGTGAAGAGTTTTTAAAAGCTGCCTGAGTGCACAAATAAACAACTTAATAACACTGTAAAACATGCTGTGTCTGATATTAAACACCAGAAAAAAAACATTAAGAAAACTCTTCCTTTTCACTCAGATTTCTGGCTATAAAGTAACCTTGCTTCTGTTCAATTATCCAATAAAAATATTTAAGATCAGTGTTCGAAGAAAGGTTCATTCTCCACCTCAAAAAAATCATATCCTCTTCAAACCTACAGTACGCAAACCAGGATTCACACATAAACTTAGAGTGTTAATAGCCGTATTTATCCCACTTGCCTCAGAATAACAAAAGTGAATTGTATAAAACTGAAAAGCCGCCCATGGGCCCAGACGACAACAGGGTGCTATAGTGAGAGAGGCTGTAATGTTTGCTGGGTATTCTTATGCTTAACCAAATCCAGTCTCTTTAAGGGTGATGTTTGCTCAGCTTCTGGGTGCATAATTAGTTTTTTAACATTATAAAAGCCTCCGGGCCCTGTCATGACCTGCTACATATTTTAGATTTTGCTAATTGAATATATTTAAGACTACAAATTATGATTTTAAAGCCATTTAAGACTTAATAGGTAAATTGAATAATTTGAGAGAAGTTAAAAATGATTTTAATAGAAACAAAATAAAGTAAATTTTAAATAGATTTTAAAAAGCCTCGTGCATGTGTTTGTTTTTCAGAGGTGGATGCAAATTAAACACTTTTTTGTGGGCTAAGCTTGAAAAAGAAAGCACATTACACAGTTAGATGTATCATACAAAATATGAGAAACTTTTTTATTAATACTTTTGTTCACAAAAAGAAACAGTTTAAATGGTAAAAACCTTTAAAGAAATTCTTCTTAAAGACAAGAAATAACATTATTTTTCCTTCAAACATTCAGGCTAATAGTGGCTTTGTCTGCTACCTCTTCTATCTCCGCCTAAAGCCTACTGCACCTTATTTGTCTCCAACACAAGTTATTTGTACAAATATTATGTTTCAACAGCTTCACACACAAATACATTATCTCATAGGATAATTAAAACTCTACAGGCCACACCAGTAAGCCCATGTACGAGAAAAATATTATCAGCAATTTTTAAAAAATAATCACAGACACGCGCAAAAAACATTAAAAAATAAATTGTGCAAAATATCCTTCGTCCTATGGTGGAAATCTAAATGTTTAAGTTGCTGGAAAAGTTGCAAAACATTCAGAAAACATTTGATGCGATTCTAAATGAGTTCGTGCATTTGAAAGGAGGCCGCGGGTCACTTGAAGGAGCTGAAGTGGACCGAGTCGCTCCAAAAGTCTCTCCAGGCCAGTCTGGAGGGAAAGTGCTGCTGGTACCGGGGAGGGAGAGCGACCGGGGCCGGGTGCTGCACGGACTGGTAGGGCAGGGGAAAGGGCACGGCCTGGGAGGGGGGCAGACAGCCGGCCTTCTCCGTGTCGAGCAGGCAGGTGTGAAAAGGTTTCCCGTCCCGCACCAGGATCGGAACCACGACCCGGCGCAGCAGCGGAGGGTGCGCGATCTCCACGTCCTGCAGCGCGCCCTCCGCCCGGCCCCTCTTCATCTTGTAGCGGTGGTTCTGGAACCAGATCTTCACCTGGGTGGGGGTCAGGCTGAGGAGCCGGGCCAGCTGCTCCCTCTCCGGGCCGGACAGGTAGCGCTGCTGACGGAAGCGCCTCTCCAGCTCCAGAGTCTGCGCCTTGGAGAACAGCACCCGGCGCTTCTTGCTCTTCTTGCTCTTGTCGGGCTCCAAGTCCGGGGACGAGTCATCCGGCTTGGTGGAGTCCGGGGAGGCCTCGAGGCTCCCTTCATCAGAGGCTGAGGACAAAAAAAAATGCAGGTTAATACCCAAAGTCACACAGAAATCATGTTTTATTACACTGCTTTTTATAGTCTCATCTCTCCTTATCCATCTATCTATCCATCTATAATCTATCAATCCATCCGTTCATTGATCCATAGTAATAAATAAAGAGTCCGTCATTTTATAATATTCACATATCTAGAGGAAATGTCCCTCATCATTTCAAAAATAAAGCTCCAAGATGTTAAAATAAAAACATCAACAGGTTATTTGGGCGGATGGATACGTGATTATCCAAAACAACCGCATTTAATCCAGCATCATCAGCGTGCACTCACACATGCAGCGGTCGCAGTCCATCCAGGAGGCGTAGGGCGAGCCTGGAGGAGCAGGAGGAGTACACCGGGGAGGAGCGCGGCGCCGCGTCCGCGTCCTGCTCCGGCAAATCCAGGATGCTCCGGACGGAAAAACTGAACTTGGTCGGCGCAGCCATCGCGTCCTGCCGTGCAATCCGGGATTTGTTTAAGTAAAATAATAATATAAATAGATAAAACAAAAAAAAACAGGCAAGCTTTCAGAGTCGGTCTATCCAAGGAGGTGTAAAAAAAAAAACGCAGCGGATCCTCTCCACTTTACGCGCCGTCCAGAGCGAAGTGTGCGCTGCGCTCAGTGTTTACACAAACAGCTCTCCATGAGCCGCAAACACAAGGCTGCTCTCCTTATAAAGCCCCCTCCTCCTCTGAGCACCTGAAAGGCTGGAGTGCTGTCACCCAATGACGGTAGGTGTGGGGTAAGAAAGAAAGACAGACAGAAAGAAAAAAAAAACTCCTCAGAGCTTCAACAATGAGCGAAGGAAACACTCGTCATCATTACAGATTCGTCCCGTATCGTCAAACTGGGGAACAGATAATGGTGATTGTTGGAGCTGAATCACGTCTTGGGTGGCAACTGACAACAGAGCCCGTCCCATCATCACCCCCCCCACACACACACACACCTCTCCTCTCCCTGTACTCCCCTCCCTCCTCGGTCCTCTCGCCCAAACAACGTGTCCAACATTTACATACAAAGTGAGCAATTAGCGTGATGCCTGCGAGTTGGTTTAACTAATACGCCCATTAGAGGCCTATTAATTGCAAACGTGAGAAGTTTTGACGTTTATGGATGGCGGAGGACTCCCAGACGGGGATTTTTTTTTACCCCCCTGGAAATTTAAGGAATGCTCAACAGGATTTTTTTTTTCTTTTTAGGTTTTCTGGATGTTTTACTTGATGATACTTGATACTTTATACAAAAATGGTCAAACTTTACTTTAACATCCAATAAATAATGTTGTTTTAAGCAGATCTAAGTGTTTATTTGTCAACAACAATAACTCCTCCTGTGGACATCCATAAGTGTGAGGTGGTGTGAACACATAAAATAAATATATTAAAAGGTAAAATATGACATTAGAGTAAATATGTCTTTATAGAGAGCTTATAATTATATTTTTTGTAGTCAGAGTGCGTTATTAAGACTTCTTAACTGTGTATTTGATGTTTACAGATGTTAAATAAGAGTAAAATGTTTAAAAAATAATAATAATACTTGTACTGCAGAGGTAAATTAATTACACAATAAAGACTTTTTATGCCTAAAAGCTCCACACATGCTTCATTCAGCTTCTGACAAATCGGAGCTGTGACTGATGACCGAGCTGACAAGATTTTATTAATTGGTAATCAAGATAAATTATTGATCATTCATCATGTTTCACTCACTAAACATGGAGGAAACAATATAATGCATCATTTCTGTGGACTTTTATGTATTTAGTTTGATATTAAAACGTTTAAAAAAGCTTGATATGCTGATGTTAAAGTGGTCCGATCGCTCTTCATCCAGCCTGACGCCCAAAGCCTCTTTTTTGTCTCTCCGCACATATAAAACGCATTAAATGCAAAGCGTGAATCCAGCCTTATGTGTTTGTATGTGTGTGAGAGAGAGTGAGTGAAGGCTTTTTTCCCTCGTATTTGATATTGATATCGGCCCTCATCCACTTCAGTGAGGTGCGTGAGGCCGGGAGCGGAGCCGCCGTGGTGGACATGCCTCCCCAGTCGTCCTGGGTGGTCGGGCGAGAGGGAACACAAATACATGCCAAGCAGAGGAGGGGAACAAAAGGGGAAAATGTAGCCCCGCGTCCGAGACCCGTTGGAAGCATTTGTTCCAGTCAAGATTTTGCATTTGTTCAGTCCCGCAATAATGGCTGATTGACGCCCCGGCACAATGTCCTTTAACTTTGCAGGATAAATCCGAGCTTGTTCCGTGTTGTCATGGTTTTGAATGGGGCTGAATGGGATCCGGGACACTATCTACTGCTGCTGCGTCCACTGCCGCCAAGTCTATAGCCCCCGAAGCGATATTACATGTGTGATCCAGGACGTATTAAACTCCTTTTAGATTTTAAGAGTTCAACAAACTGGTGACCTGTAGTTTTTAGCCCCCACAATACCAAGAAATCAGCATTTATCCTCACTTTCTCCCAATCCAAAGCTTTTACGCACATTACGCACGAGTGTTTCATTGGAGAAGAAACTCCACGACGCGCATTTTAGGATAAATTCTCCACTACCAAAACAGAGAGGACTGACTTCGCCCTTTCAGCATCATGTCTGTGTGCACAAGAGCCTCCCAGCGGTGCACAAACACCAGAGGATTACAGTACCGCAGGTTAGCTGGAGTGGATAGCTCACAGAGGGCACTCGATTGGAGAGCAAAAACACGCATAGGCAAAGAGAAGTCATGTCCAAAGAGCGGGAATTTCTCTGTCCACAATGACCCAGCAGCCACTTAATCTATTTAACACCCTGCAGGCTTCAGGCAGAGAGGGTCCTCTGCAGCTCCCGAGAGCTCTCCACTGCCAAATATTTACTCTGTTGTTCAGCTCTCCATTCCCAATCCCTTCCTCAGACAGATGGAGATTTTTTTTCTCCTCTCACGGCTCTGGATTCAGCATCTGAGCCGAGAGATTTAACATCTCAGACCTGAGCAACAGAGGGACCTCAGTGAGTATTTTACAGACTAAGCAACCACTAGAATGTAATTCAGCACTGAGCCACAGGAAGTGATTCACTCCAGTGTAAACATTATATGGAACATTTTTGTTGTTAAAGCCCTCCTCTGCTCCATAAGGCGATTTGGTTATTTAATCTGGATGTTTGAGCTTCACTTCCACCATAAATGTAAGTTTTAGACACATCTATACGAGTCTGACTCTGTAACATCACAACTAGTTTGGAAGTTCATCATGGTCCAATATGAAACGTGTGATGAGGAAACACTAAGAATGGACTTTTTAATGAAGTACAGGAGACAATTTATGATGAAAGTTGAACTTTTGAAACCAAAAAATATTTGACTAAAGTACATTTTTGTGAAAAATTAAATTAAATTCAAATCACATATTATCTTAAAACTTTGTCTTGCCTTCTACCTGTTTTTCTTCACTTTTATAACAATATAATTTTAATTGCATAGCATTTTCAACTAAAGAGAACAGTGCAAAAAGACATACAAATATAAGAACACAACCAGAAAAAAGAAGCATCACAAACTCACAACAATAAAAGGTAAAAAACTGTCCACAAGAGTGACATAAAAAAACAGAGACTATATTAATGTGGCCTAACATGAAAAAGCTGTATAATACGAACAAGCAAATTTATACAAATCTGTGTTAAGACAAAACCCAAAGCTCAGTCACCTCCTGACCTTAACCTGGACTCTCAAACAGCTAAACCTCAGCGGATTTAAAAGGACTTTCTGAGCAGTAAAGAGTTAAAGGCGCTCTGATCTCTTGTGCCTGGCCATGTAAATCCTTGTGAGCCACGAGCAGGACTTTCAAATGGATTCAAGACACCGGTAACCAGTGCGAAGCGGCTAAACCTGGGGTGATGTGAGAAGATCGTTTGGTCGACTGCACAGTTCTCAGTGACAGTTCAAGCATTTAAAAAATACTCCCAGGTTTAACAGTGTCCTCTGATGGCATTGTTAGACCCGCAACGGGACAAAAAAAAAGGACAGAAATAAATTTATGCAGCAAAACTAGAGATAAAGTCTCTTTTATTCCAATCATTCTTTATCCTTGTCAAAATCTGACACCTACATTAACCACAATACAATTTGACTGCTGGAAAGTGCAGTAGTGATTAATGTACCTCAAATAGAGAGGTCTGGTAAGCTCACACACCAAGATGTTTTTTGTCATACTACAAACTTGCAGTTTCAGGCCTTTCCAATAATAAATTGCCTCTGGTGATGTCACTTAAGGCTTTATACATATTTTTTCATATATCCAGTAGTGCTCCCTTTAAGTTCTCCTTTAAGACAAGCAAACAAAGCATTACAGTGTCTCAACTGTTAGGTTATAACAGTGTGAATATCTTATTGTATTCTGAGGCGACTTTACTCAGCTTGAGTTGGGAAAAGTGCTGTACAAACAACTCTTTATATACAACATCACTGCTTATTTAAGTCTGCGTCCTTTAAACCAAACACACACAAGAGCACCAGCACGTCCTCTGCTCTACGTTGGTCGTCTATAACGCGGCTCAAATTGTGTGAGCTTGTACTTTATGAGACAACCAAAAGCGAGGATAAAGCCCAGGATGTTTGTCCGATCTCAGACTGAGTGATTATCCATCACCTAAAACACCCACAATGACCCCTCTGTTGGCCCTCAGTGTGATGTGGAGGCTCAGCGTGGCCTGATGCTCCAGCAGCTGCACCTGCCGCTGGTGTCCTCTCCCGTCTCCCAGTCCTGTAAATACCATTAGCATTTTGGAGAGGGGGGCGACGGGGGGGGGGGGGATAATTACTTGGCAGGCGCATCACTCTCTCCGCAGTAAACGGGGGGGTCTTGTGAGGCTGCTTGATCATGCAGCAGCTGTGTGTGTGTGCTTGCTCAGTGAAAGTGCGTCAGGAAAAAGTCAGGTTTGTTTATACGGTGCTTTACGACACAAAGCCGGTGTGTGCCAATGGGATTTTCATGAATGGGGTTACAAAACAGCAGGAAAGATCCGACAATATAGAAATAAAGTGTTCAAAAAGTAAAAATTAAGAGCAAAAGCACTTAAGACAACAGGTCACACACTGGGAAAAGCCAATATTTGAAAGGAAGAAGTTAAAGTGATTTGAATTTTTGAGCGAGAGGAAGCCACAGGCTCAGTAAAGTTCTTGATTTTCCAGTTTCATTAAGCTCTGATTTTATTTCATTCCTTGATTCGATATTTCATAAACTTTCAGATCAGTTTAACATAAAGAAATCACATTTTAAATGTTTTAGTGTTGAAAGCTAAAAGTTCTGTGGATACAGCATGACGAATTATTGAAATTTTATCTATATACCAAATAATTAGAGGCGGAAGAAGTGCTGAAATTTTGTGTTTAAGTTAGAGCAGCAATACTACAGTGCAGAAATAATTAAAAGTATCACAAAGGTATTTTTTGTAAAAAATACAAAAAAAAGTACCAAAAGTACTCATCATGCAGAATGGCCCATTTTGAAATAATATTTATCATATTACTGGATTATTGATGTATCAATGTTTCACTAATTTTATGTTGTAACTGGTAAAGGAAGAGCTTATAATTCATATACTTAATCTGCTGGGTTGCTCCATTATTAGACATATAAAGTGTGAAGAATTATTAACCTCCCAGTTCGCTCACCTGAATCAAAAAGACATAAAAGTAAAATAAGGAAATATTACTTACTTGTTTGCCGAGTTGTCTCCCCGCCTCCCATCGTTACAGTCCATCAGTTGTTCATATGAGTCCCAGTAAGTTGGTGAAATCAGACGATCTATTTAGAGAGCAACAAAGCAGCAGATTAAACACAGAATTTGTGCTTTATTTTCAAAACTTTATGAATTATTTTGTCTTCTGAAGTAACGTTGAACAAAGTGACGTCACTGGAAGGAATATGTTTAAAGCTTGTATTTACCATGCTTAGTAATTATATACATGCTAACAGGAAATCTGACAGTCTATAATGTCAGTATGATGTTTTAAGGTAAAGAAATGTGAGGTCAGTTACATCAAACAAGCTCTTTAGAGGATCTGCAGCTCCTGAAACTCAGAGGATTATCAATGTTGAACAACAGGAGCAGCATTACGCATTAATCAGTGCTGTTTGGCGACAATGGCAATCTTTTTTCCATCCTCAAACACTTGATGAACATGAAAATCTGAAAGAATTATATTTTTAATGCATTGAGAAAGTACAAATGTGCAGGTGTCTTTATTTTGAGGCACTGCAGGAAGTATTTCAGTAAACCTGTTACCACTCATGTTCTCCAGACTTTATGACGTGAGGTTGTTCATTTGAAGTCACTGCATAATAGTGTCTGACTCTCCTGAAACAAGAAAAAAAAAATCTTAGTGAACGTCTGACTTGTTGGACATGTGTGATACTTGGTTGCCCTCTACAGGACACACTGATGAAAACCTGTCAGGCACACTCCTGCTGTCAGACCTCCTTTAACTCTCTCCAACCAACCACTAACTGTAGGAGGAGCTCAGTTCACCTCAGCCTTTATTTAAACCCTGAAGTGGTCTCAGCCAGAGGTGGAAAAAGTACTCAGACCCTTCACTTAAAAGTATTAATACCATACCTTAAAAATACTCTGTCATAAGTAAAAGTCCTGCACTGGAGATGTTAATTTAAAAAAAAAAGGTATGTATGTATAATCAGGAAAATGTACTTAAAGTATTAAAAGTAAAAGTACCCATGATGCTGTCTGTTTTACTTTATACCTGATTCATCTGGATTAATATTACTGCTGCATTTTATCTTTTTTATACACTGTTGGGTGGTTTAATCTACAGCAATGCATCATGGTTCCATAAGATCATCATACGTTTGTGAGTACCTCTGAAAAGTCTTCATGCGCTCAGAAACACAGCACAGTTTTCAGCTCTTTTGTGACATTTTCCAGCTGATCCGAGGAGCGTTTAAGTTGTTTTTTTAGCTTCAGAAGGGGGAGAATTTTCCCATAAATGAACTCTTCGTCTTTCAGTTTATCACATTTTCACTGGACATGTGAAAAAAACTATAGTCTGCAAATTGAGTGAAGCTGCCAGACAAATGTAGAAGAGTAAAAACTACAATATTTGCCTCTGTGACGTGGTGGCATAGACATAAAAACAAAATACTACAATAAATTTAGTACTTGAGTAAATGTGGGCTGCTTAGTTACACTCCACCACTGAATATTCCTTGAAAAAAGCCATTAGTTTTTTCCAATGAGGATATATGTTTGATTTCCAAATGTCCACCAGGTGGCGCCACTGTATTTTGGAATAAAGCAGCTGTGTGACTCGGCAGCATCAGTGACGCTCTGCAGACACTCAGAGAGACAGAAGCTTCTTCTTCAACATTTCAGCCTCACCAAGAAACTACCAGGCGGCTTTTGGCACAAACTTCTGATTTCTCATCTGCATCTGTTGCTCAAAGAGCATCACGCCCTCAGTCACCCCCTCAGCTTTATCATCATCACTCACCTCTTGGTGTAAAAAAAAAGAAAAAAAAATCAGCTCACCTCCACTGTACCTGATCCTCCTGCCAAAATAAGATGCTTCAGATTCCACAGAGTGACAACGTGTCATTAAAATTACGCAAAGGGACGCAGCAGCCTCACGCACATCTGCGTGCCGGGAAGTGTCACCGCGCTGCAGGCCGGATTCAGGAGGCTTTTATCCCGCGAACTGCTCACTCAAAGCGCGCAAAGAGTGACACCTGTGGGTCACCTGAGGAGACAAAGGGGACAGGTGAAAGGTCATTCTCATCATTTCTCACTTTTCCTCGTTTGTGCCATAAAAAGACAAACGATCAGAGGGTTCTCGTAGACTTTTCTCATCTGACCTCTTGTTTGTTTTTGGGGGGGGACTTTGCTTTGATCTGACAACATCGTGAAACAACGTGACGGTCCTGTGCTCAAAAAAAAAAAAAAAAGAAAAGAAAAAAAAAAAAGCAGACAAATTGCGGAGACATTTGCGCGCCGGTGTTGGTTAGTTAGGATCTTATTGGATAATAATAATAATAAAAAACTTGAATTGGAGTTCAGTCCAGGTCTGACTCAGTGATTCCTCGCTCCGGCGGTGTGGTCCACATCAACACCCCATTCACACTTTTCTGCACAAAAAGAAACGCTGCGTAAAAAGGCGCACCAAAAAAAGGCGCAGGCTCTCCATTTTGTCCCGGTGTCCTTGGCGCGGGACAAAGAGCGCTCCAAATGAGGGCGGAATGAAAAATATTTAATACTAATGAATGCCAGGTGCCAGACGAACAGATGTCAAAGTGATGTATGCTTAAAAGTGTCGTAAATATTGTTGCTTTTTCTTTTTTTTTTCTTTTTGGGTCCCTCTCTGCTGAAGGCCTCTGAAACACGACTACATAGGTCGTTAACCCGCGTTCGTCCTCATTAAGGCCGCACTAAAGTTACCGGGCCACTCAGCCCTGGAGAAGTGCTAACCTGCAGAAAGCCTTTAATGGTGTCACCGCTGCAGAGGTTACAGTCATCAGGGTTAAAAAAGGCGCACGACTGATGGCGTCTAACAGTAAAAAAAAGCAGCCTTTTGCGCATTAAAGCTGCACACAGTCTTATCTTATTTGTATCAAGCAGCTGGGGGCGACACCGGGTCCTAATAACCCGGATTAGGGGGCGCGTTTTTTGGGTGACAAACTGCAGGGCCTTGTGTGTGAAAGCAACACACACACACACACTTATACCATAACTCTCCGCACGTGTGTGTCTCGTTGCACAGTTTGGGGACAGTCTGTGTGAGATGACAGACCTCCGGCTCGAAATCACTGCAGCGTCCCGGTGAGGAGCCATTAGTGGTGACTTGGATTTCCCGCAGGAGCTTACTGGAGACATTAAACCGGGAAAACTGGGAACATTTCATTTCACTTCACTTCACCCCCACCACACTCACACTCTCTCACACACACACACACACACACACACACACGGTCTGCTTCCATCGCAGATAAGAAAAATCCGTCGTGCGTCATCTACTTATTTCTTTCATCTGGAGCTCAGAGAAGAAGCAGATCACAGCTCCGGGTCTCCTGTTGCTTCTCTCTCCACAGACTAAACGCTTTTCTTTTTTCAGGCCCACTGATACAAACTCATGTGGGATGTCAGGTTACAATAAATTTAAGGCGGATGGATCTGATTGTGAAAAAAAACAACAAAAAAAATCACTGCATGGAAAATAGAGTCTGCACGATGTAATGAGCAACAACAATAATAATAATAATAATAATAATCCTATTTGAACATAACTAATCTAATTATCATTTTTCTACTTGAGTTGTTATTATTGTTCCCTCCATCGAAAATGATTTTTTTTTTACATCGTTTTATTCAAAGTCCAAAGCTGAGACTGAACACCTGAATGAAGTCGTCGTCTTTAATTTTTTTTTTTTGATTGATGACTTCTTCTGAAGATCTGACTGACAGAGAAATTAAAGAACTCAGACTACTTTTTAAAAAAACAAACAACTAATGAAAGAATAATATTTGTGAGCTGCTTCTACGGGATTAGATCAAAAGGCGATTTAACTTAATGAAACACTAATGATGGAGGGAGCATCATCACTATCATCCTTTAAAAAGAATGAACTTTTGACAGGTGCTGAATATAAATCCGAAAAACATCTTCACAGTTTGAAGATTTCTCGATGTTTTTCAGTTTGAAATCTGTTTTTTTTCTTCTTTCACAACAAGATGAAGAAAAAGATGAGAAGTCGCTGTTTTTTTCACTCTTATTAAGTTCGTTGCAGTTTGCAGTCATTTGGTTACTGATGGTGTAAAACTCAGCCTCAGTGTCAGATGAAGAATATGCGTCGATTGTGAGACACATTTTATTTGGGATTAATTGTAAAAATACACAAATAGTCGCTCTTATGGCTGAAAACCTTTTCTCGGGAGATACAAGTTGGTGATTTATGTTTGATTTTAGACACTTTTTATTTAGCGCAGCATCACGGGTCATATACTTCTCTCCAAAAAAATCCTTTGTGACAAGAAATACGCTGACAGACTCTCCTTTATATTTTTCTCTTTTTTTTCTCGATTCGACTCAATCGAAAAAAACAAAGTCTGAGAAATCACAGCAGGTATTTGCTCAGTTCTGCAGCTGCCTCTGAGAAACAACAGCAGCTCCTCAAGTCTTCACATGTCGAAAATGTGGAAATTAAAAAACAAAAAGGAAAAAAAAAAGGTGGTTAAGTTCCTTTGTTGACACTTGAAGGAGATAGCTGAGGTGGGAGTGGCTGTCATCACACTTTACTGTACACTGTGGAGACATAAACAAACTCATTTACATGGTTTTCTTTCTCTCCTCTGCTCACAGACCGGAGCTGCTGTGAGAGTCTGAATTATGGATTTTGGGATATCAGAGTTTACTGGAAAATCTTTAACTCTTCATTTTAATTTAATCCCATAGAGTGGATGAAGGTGTGCATCTTGATTTTAGGTGGTGAAGAGAGGACATCCAGCCAATGATCTTTACAATTATGAAGATATAGAAAAAGAAAAATGCGTTTCTACTCGTGTGCATGTTAGTGGTCGTGCAGCTCACCTGATTAAAGGCTGTCAGTCAGAAACATCGACTTATAGTGCCTCTCATCCAAACAGCACCTTAAAGAGAGACATCTGAATAAAAAAATAATAATAAAAAAAGAGGGGAAGGGGGCAGAAAGGAGAAGCAGCGCAGAAATCTCCTCAACCTGCGCGCTTCCTCCATCATCTTGAGTCAATAAGGACCCTGCTCTGCCTGTGAAATCCATTATGACCAAAACAAACACTTGGACATGAAAGAAAGCTGTGATATAAACAGGTACCAGAGCCGCCACGGAGCAGAGAGAGCTGGTTTACACACACACACACACACACACACACACAGCTAATAATCTGTAAACAGACCAAAGAGACCAAATCATTTCTGAATCATTTCAATAATTATGATGATCGCCATGCAAATTACTGCACATGCGAATATGATCGCATCTCCGAGGGTGTGTTTTACATCAAATCAGATTATCTTGCATTGCAAATTTAAGCACGTAATTTGTAATTATATGTGCACGTTTTTAAAATATGATACGACTATTCGAAGACCTGAAAGCTACACTGTAGTGGGGGTCCACAAGGTCATGAAAGCTGCAGGGAGTGAAAGAGGCTCAGAATATGATATTATTTACCAAAAGTCCCTCAAGCAGTAAATGATAGATTATGGAGGCACAGTGGTGTAAACTCTGCTTTGTGCGTTTTACGCACAGAAATACAGCACAGGACGCCCTGCAGGACTGTGCAAGTTCACTCCAAAACACTCAGAGAGAATCCACAATGCTTTAAAGAAAGAAAGAAAGAAAGAAAGTATAAATAAGTTTAAACATTTCTTTTAAGCAGGCGAGTAACAATCCGCACACAGACGCGCCTTTATTTTAAAATCTGCGCAGAAGAAGAAAAAAAAACGTGACCGTCGTTCCGCTATGAGGCCCGCTGAACATGCGCAGGAGGGAGACCTGCAGCCAGATCCGGGAGACGCGCGGTGCGATGGGAGCAGGAGCCGGGCCGCCTCCTGCAGAGAGCCGCAGCGGAGGCTTTCAGTCCGTCGTTACACAATTTGTCTGACAAGTGATGCGTTGCTTTCAATTGGACACGGACGAGTCTGGGCCTGTGAGCTGTGCAGACATGTGACAGCCACGTACAGTCTGGAAATCATTATTAACAAGGAGGACCGCGCGCTTCAGACCCTGAAACTTAATAAATAATAATAATAATAATAATAATAATAATAGGATTTTGTGCGTTGATTTTTTTTCCTGAGCGTAATTGAACACATCATTTGTTGGATTTGTTGGAACTGCAAACAATTATTCCAATAACCTGCTATTGTTTATTTCAGGCGGCAGTTTAATATTTCCCAGTAGTTGTGTGATGTCACTGGTCACACAAACAGGTATGGTAAATAAAAAAAAGGGGGGCCTCGTCCTCTCAGGTGGACCTCTGTCGTGGAGCTGAGCCTTTTTTTTTTTTTTTTTTTTGCGCAGACCTCTGATCCCTCTGCGCTGACCTTTTGTTATTTCAGCCACCGGAGGAAGCTCAGTGGAAACAAACTGAGCACGCTGGTCATCTTGAGGCAAAATAAAACTTAATGCAAACAAAAATACCTGCAGAGAAACGCGTCAATCTGCGCCTCCTTTAAAGCTTTGTTTTAATCTGAGCGCTGTAATCTGTGCGCTCTCAGATATTTATGTCACCCTTTAAAAGGTGGCAAAAAAAACATAGGTTTTTGTACGTTCACCCCTCCAGTTTCCAGCCCACAGAGCCGTGCGTGCTGAAACAAATCCTGAGACACACTTCATGTCCATTTTTGGCCCCTCGCTGCCTCGGCGGTGTTTGAAATGTTTTCGACAATAATCCTAATTGCGCGGCCGTACAGGAGCGCCTGTTTGATGTTCACATGCATGTTGATCCCTGCAGGTCGTGCGCAGAGATGAAGGTCAGTCATGCGTCGTGGCCTTTTTGTTTTTTTTAAAGAAAAATATGACAGGAGAGAGCGGAGGCGCAAAGTTATGGCGTGTGTTTGTTTCTCGTGTCGGGAAGCAACAAATCTTTCTTATTGCCTGCAAGTGGGCTGTGTGTGTGCAGCGAGAGCGCGTATGGAGAGGCAGTAAAGTTGGAAATAATCCCTTTGTAAAGATACTGGTGCACGAGCTTTGAGTCTGAGAGGTAATTGCGTAAAGGTTAAGACATAAAAAAGGTTTTTATCATATAAGAGCTCTGAATGCGTCGAAGCTTGCTGTGCGTAATTGGCTAAACAAAAAAAAAAGAGGCAACATTTGGCCTGTCCTGTGCAAAGCCTTAATGCAAATCAAATGGACCTGCAGTTTGAAATGAAAAGGGGGGAGATTATTGAGTTAAAACAGCCTAATGTTCGCGTTACAGACTTTTAAATAAATCCCATAATATTTAATTTAAAATTGGCACAGGAGAGAAATTTGGCGGACCTTTAGCTCTGTCGTTTCTTTTCAAACTGCATGACCAGGCGGATTCCTTCCAAAGGTTAAACATGTTCGCCTTTTGATCGCTTCATTTTCAGCAAAACACCATCCCCCGTGGAGGATTTGCTTTTTTGGCGTTTTTTTATGTGCAAAATGTGGCAGCCGATGTTTGGTGCGTAAAGGAGGAGAGCAAGAAAAAAATATATATATATGGGCGACAAATGAGGAAAAAAGTGTGATAATCCTCAAGTGCAATGAGATGCAATTTACAAACATGGCCCAGCCAATTACATTACTCAAAAGCAATCATTCATTTCCTCCCATTTCCTTAATGATGCCATTTAAAAGGTTGAGATGAAGGCTGGTGTGGTGGAGCGGAAAGCCACCCCAAACTCAGGTTTTCCTCCTTTTTTGTTTCCATAACAGAAGCTGAGCTTTTATTCTAGTTTGAAAGGTTTAATATTTGTTATAAAACACAGCTAAAAGGCTGAATGACAGATAAGTTACACGGGCTTTTAATCTCAGAAGTTGGTGCGTTTTCATGAAAATAAATATTTTTCTTTCCAGGTGATGGATTCTTGTATTTGTCACCCACTAGAGGTTTTTTCTTTTAACGCATCTTTTTTTTATTATTTAGCGCCACATTAGTGCTGAAAATGTGCAGATCTGATCTTGATATCGCATGATACTCACCATATCTGTGTCAATAACAAACGCATTCATGGTGGTGTATCCCGGCTTTGCTTTCTGATGGGGAGAGAGCAGGACGAGGAGGAGGTGAAGAGGGTGGGGGGGGGGGTCCGCTGTATAGACTTGTCATGTCAAACTTTGGCCACCAATGGCACCGCAGCTCCGAGAGAGCTCGACAGTCTATTGGAGAGCGGAGCCAATCGGCGGGGCAGACGCGTTGGAAGTCCAGCCTCCTGATTTCAACAGATAGAAATGTAAGCCTGTCTCCAGCGCCGTCAGGAAACAGATCGACAATTTTGGTCCTCGTTCCTTTATCGCACAAGAAGATTTTCTTGGAGGCGGTTTTGGACGGCGGACACGCTGGACGCGGAGCAGGATCCACGCAGGAGGCACGAACCGGACACCGTCTTCTTCGTTTGCGGCTTTAACGCGATGGGTGAGTTCAGGGTCGGATCGGGCTCTTTTTTTCCTCCTCTTCTTCTTGTCAGTGATGCAGCGAGCGATCCAACGACAAGGTGGGAAAAGTAGAAGCGAGATACGGTCAGACTGTGATGTGTCTGCGGCTCCGTTTATCTGCTGATCCAGCGGGAGCAGAACAGCGGACTGAAAGATCACATATGTCACTTTACGCACGACTTGTGGCTCTGGACAGCAGGCAGCCTGTGTGAAGTTTAGCCAGCGTGCACGGCAGCTATCAGTCAGCTGTTGGTTCCTGCTTTCCACCCAAAACATTACGCACAGCTCAAAGTGACAAAGTGGTATTTATATGGTGGAGGAAACTGCTTTGGTGGAAAGACTTAAGGCGTAAAAAAGATGCGTTTGTGCGTAATGGTGCATTTATAAAATCAACTATGAAGACACATGAAAGAGTTTTGGTTGCACAATGCTCCCATAAATATCAAAAACTTTGAATAAGTAGATTAAAAGACAGTTTAGCATTTAACATCCTGGTCATATTTGATTATGTTTAGTAGGAGACATGAGGCCTTGTGCACACGTGCGGTTTAACCCGGGTTAAAGCAGTCCGTGCTGGGCCTTGGGTCGGTTACCTAATCGCTGTTTCATTGTTCTGCCCCCCTTTCGTGTGTTTGTTTTTGACACCAGAGCCAGCCTTCGGCGAGGTGAACCAGCTCGGCGGCGTTTTCGTGAACGGCAGGCCGCTCCCCAACGCCATCCGGCTCCGGATCGTGGAGTTGGCCCAGCTCGGGATCCGACCCTGTGACATCAGCAGGCAGCTGCGCGTCTCACACGGCTGCGTCAGCAAGATCCTGGCCCGCTACAACGAGACCGGCTCCATCCTCCCGGGGGCCATCGGAGGCAGCAAGCCGCGGGTCACCACACCCACAGTGGTCAAGCACATACGGACTTACAAGCAGAGGGACCCGGGGATTTTTGCTTGGGAGATCCGGGACAGGCTACTCGCAGACGGGGTGTGCGACAAGTTCAATCTGCCCTCCGTCAGCTCCATCAGCCGGATCCTGCGCAACAAGATCGGGAATCTGTCCCAGCAGGGCCAGTACGAGTCGGGCAAGCAGGCGCCTCACCCGCCGCCCCAGCCGACGATACCCTACAACCACTTATACTCATACCCGACGTCCAAAGTGCCCACTCCCCCCGGCATGCCCACCCTCCCCGGACACATGGCCATGCACAGGATATGGCCCTCGTCGCACTCTGTCACAGATATTCTGGGGATACGGTCAATAACAGAGCAACAAAGTAAGCACGGCTGCATGGAGGGCGGTTGCATTTGTTTATTGCACAACATTTAAAGCGACTTTTGAAGGGGTTTTGCGCGCAAGAGTGCGAACATGTGTGCGTGTGTTTGGGAGAGAAAGTGGATTTATTTTTTTGTTCCCTCTTTTGAGTTACTCTAATTGTGTTTTATAGGCCTCGAAAAGTAACTATGGGGACGTTATACACTCAGAGTCCTCTACGGAGAGAGAGAGAGAGAGAGAGAGAGAGAGCTTAAATGGCATTTGACCTGCCTGCTGCTGATATTGATTTGAAAAGGGAGGCAGGTTAGTTCAGAAACAGATGGTCCGGCTTGCAGTAATAATTAAGAGGCGGATGTGGAATATTAGAGGGACAGCGGAGGGAGAGGCGGTGGGATAAAGTGCATCCGAAAAAGAGGTGTGCTGAGTGTTTGCCCTGACTCGGAGCCAGACATTTTGTGCGGGGTTTTAAACGTGATTCAGCTCGCGTTCAGTTTTCTTTTCTTGCTGCTGCGCGTGTGTGTGTGTGTGTCGTGTTCAATGTGTCCCCATGCAGGTAGGCCCAGATCCATTTGGCCGGCTCTCCGCGAGACCACAACTTGTTTTGGAAACAGTGAAACAGGATCCGGCATAAATCAGTGTTAATGGGCGGCTCGGTGTTGTGAAAAAGGGATTTTCTGAGAGCTTGTTTTCCAGTGGCAGGAAGGGGGGAAGCGCTGTCAGGTCGCTTGCGAGCCGTCTCCGCTGTCAGGATTCATGGCTACCAGGCAGAAACACGCCCGGTCTCCTCTCCACCTCCACCTCCACCTCTCCATGCGTAAAACCAACCAACTCAGGCGACCCAAAATGCGAGCGCAGATATCCACGAAAAATCACAAAGGGGGGGAGGAATGTGTTTTTGAAAGGCTGCCTTGATAAACTATTTATGCATTTCCAAATTATTAGCAGATGTCTGTTCTGTGGCAGCTAAGTTTTTGGTGAGATGAGAGCTCATTTTTTTGCGCCAAAGTGACTTCACCAGTCAGACTGCTCAAAAAAATACATTAGGAATTTATGGGAAAATTGCAGCTGATGGTTTAAAAAAATCAAGACAACGTGTGCAGGATTAATATCACAATAGTGATCTGACCCAAGATAATATTTAATCTGACGCACACAGAGCAAAGTGCTGTGTTTAAAACATCAAAAATACAAATTCAACACGCACAAGACGCGCGTTTTAAGAGGCTCCTTATCGAGTTAAAACTTTGGTGGGCCTTTCCCCAGTGTAAACTTTAGGAAACTGTGCATAATACAAAAGCCATCATTCACAAAAGGAGCAGAGACGGTAGAGGTTAATCTAATTTGTCCCCCAACAGAAAGACGGTTTGGTTTTTTGGAGGGCTAAAATGTCTCTGAACCAGCAGAGAGTCAAATCTGTTAATCTCCAACTGGGCCTCAATCTGATCGCGGGGAGGAACCAAAAAGCTTCATCCAGTCTAAACACACTCACTTCAAAAGGCATGTGAGGAAATATGACAGATAATTTCACTTTTTTTTCGCCCCTCAGTGTTTCTTTCTCAGTGTTTGTAGTGAAAATCCTGAACAGAAAACATAAAAAAGGCCCGATCATGCATGGCTGAGGGAAGCTATAGAAACAAGATAAAATATCTCAAATGATTATTTAAAGAAGATTTTTATCTCGCATACAATTAAGATTATGTAAATTTTGCCTTGGATGCTAAAACCGACATTTTTCTTTAACAGATGCAGAATAGAAACGTTTTAGAGACACTTTACGCGCGCAAAAGCCCGTGAATAAAAGTGCTGTTTGTGCGTAAAAATGACAAATCATCGAGCTCCAGCGCAAAATGTCACAGGGGTTTATGGGTTCGTGCAGCCTTATGGGCACCAGAGAGCAGCGGCCTGTGTGCGGGGTCTTTTCCTATTATCTTAAAAAAAAACTCCTCTCTGACTTTCCTCTCTTCTCTCTTTCTCTTTTGCCCCCCCAGTTAGTGACAGTCCATCCTTTCCCAGCGCCAAACTAGAAGAATGGAGCGCTATAAACAGGACTAATTTCCCACCAGCAAGCTCTCCACTAGTCAATGGCGTGGATAAACCGCATTTAGAACCTGAAGCAAAATACACACAGGTAAAAAATGGACACCCTTTTTTTTGGTAACCTAAAATGCAAGATTACTGAAAAGAGTTTATCCAAACTTCTAGCAATCAGGCTGTTAATCTAACTGTTTTTTTTTTTTAATTAATATATATATATATATATATATAATTTTTGAATAATTGTGTGGCTTGGAAATTTCCCTTTCACAGCATTAATGCGCTCCTTCTGTTGGCTCGCTGGTAATGGTGCATTTATTTTTATAATATCGTATTATTTTTTTATTTTTGGCTTTACAAGGTGCACTTCCTGCAGGCCCTGCTGCATGGTCAGTGCTTTTATGTGTAAATTATTTCATAATTAGTAGGTTAAAGAGTTCTGGACAGCTCGGTTATTCTCTTGATTCTTGTTTTCCAGCTCGGTGTGTTGGGTTTTTTTTAGATTAATTGCAGCGTGCTTAACACTCAGAGACTGGTTGGACCCATAAAAGAAAGAGAGTGAGCAAACTAATTCATTATAAGTCATTTTCCTGGTGAAGTATTCTCGCACAGGCCTGCAGTATTTTTAATGGGTTCAGAGCTGTAGTCCACGCAGGGTTTGAACCAAGACGAGGAGGAGCACCGACCGCTGCATGCTGTGTCTGATTCAGCTGGATGTGAAAAATACAGCAGCTGATTGCTTTGTGTTTTGTCTAAAACAACTGTGGTGCAGGCCCAAACTGTTGGGACATAAGTCATTGCGCAATGATTTGTTAAAAGCGACAAATAGCTATTTTCAAAATAAAGCAGATTAAAACGTTCATTCACGCCGAATGTCACAAATTTACATTAATTAACCAAATTTAACGTTTTTTCAATTTTAAATGGTTGAAACTAAAAATTTAATTTGACATCCTTAAATCAATATAGATTTTGTACACGTTCCTGCTCCTACGTCTCCATCCAAAACTTATTTTTGTAGTTTCTGTAAACGTCTTTTTTAATAAGCTTTATTTGTTTTATTTATTTATTTTTTAGAGTTGGTAACAAATGAGGGGCTCTGATGACACCATGTGTGCACGCATGCGTGCTCGTTTTCTCTTATTTTGACAGGGCGGTGTGGGTCTAGTTACAGTCACCAAAAAAAAAAAACAATGTCACGGTGCGTAATTTATTTCGCCACTTTATCACGGGGGAGTTTTCACGCTCATTACGCAGAAAGGAACGGCGGTGCTGCGGGATGAGGAGCTCAGAGTGGACGGACACACCGACTGTCTGAGCCCAGCCGACTGTACAAAAACAGAAGTGAGCCATTAAACGCAGAAAATAACAACTCCATAAATTACGCAGTTTATTGCATGAAAAACAAAGGATGGGGAGGCGAGCGGAGGATTAACCGAGTCTGAGTCTCTCTTCGTGCTGAGGGCTCAGAGTTAAGACTCATCTGTGTTTGCTGGAGACAGTAAAACGCAGGGATGTCACGCGTGGATCGTGTGGAAAACGGTGCCCGAAAGACCCAGAAATATTCAAACTACACTTCCCCTTCTTCGTGTCGTGTTTTCACACATTTCTCTCACAGCTCGAGGGCCTAATTTTTTAGATTTCCCTTTAGGGTGACTGTCAGTTTAAAGTTAATTCAAAGGCCCAAAGGTCTTTTTATTTTAGTCAAATATGAGTTGGAGGCTGTGGCCTTTGGGCGCTGTTGGAGAGGGCAGATGGGACTCAGGTTTTTTTTCTCAGGAAGAAGAAAAAGCAGCATAATTAAAATGGATTTAAGGTGAAGGCACGAGCTCGGCGCGCGCGGCGGCTCAGACTTTCACTAACACTTTCACAGTCAAATAGGATATTCAAATAGATTTCTTTTTAATATTCGCGGCAGATGAAGGTGCTGTTCGGTATTCAAAGGCTCAAATGATTTATTGGGAATATAAACAAAGTGATCAGAGCGTGACCAAGTGATCCGATTGACTTGTAATTATTTGGATGAGTGACGTCAGTGCTTTTATTATTCATCACACAGTTCCGGTTGTATGTGCGCGTCCTACAACAAATTCAAGAAGAAATCAGAACACCGTGGTGGTAATTATCATTTAAATGATTTTTTTAAGAGAAAATGAAACTAAACCAATACAACTGAAATAAATATCATTTTTATTATTAATATTATGAGGCCATTTTAAATGTAATTTCTGAGGCTGATTTCACAGATAAGTATTAAATAAAACATCTCTAAATCTCTAACATACTTATATATTATATATTGTTTGAGATAATAGGTGGTGGTGGTGGTGGATAAAATAATAGGTACAGCTAAAAAGAAAAGCTGCGGTCTGACACACACACACACACACACACACACACACCTTCTGTAAACCTTTCAAGGTTGTTGACTTTGTGTCAGACATTTTTGAGGCTCCTCCTGAAGTGAATTGTTGTACTGAAAGGTGTCAGTCTGTATATAATCTGTGTGTGTGTGTGTGTGCAGTATGTGCGTGCCTGTGTGTGTTATTGCATTGTGCGTGTTAATACGTTTCCATTAAGTGAGAGATGCGACAATCTTTGCACTAAATAAACTCGTTTAATTAGGCTAATTGACTGAAAAAACATTATTTTGCATGTGGCGACGTGAAGACACACAAACACCCACGCAGACACCCACGGTCACCCGACACACACCCGCAGACACCCGCAAAAAGCAGCTTTCACCGCGTCATTTCTCACATCTATCAGAGACACACGCAAGTGACTTTGCATGTCAAAAAAAGGAGAAGATGCCCATTTCTTTTTTAAAAACATATTTTTTAGAAATGATTCCTCAGTAGTCGCAGACCACCCAGGGACAGAAACTCGGCCTCCCTGCTCAAATGCTTTGCTGAATTCCTCAAGTTAAGTCCTGTCGCGGTGCCAGAAGAGCAGAAACTCATTCATGACTCCAGCCCTGCGCTCGCCTCATTCTCTATCATATTTCCCCTCTTCCTGCCCTTTCACTCTCAATCTCTCTTGACATCTGTTTTGTGGCCCCCCTCCCCTCCTCTCCTCTCTCCCTCCCTGACGTGGTGCATCAGCGCACAGACCGAGAAACGTCCACTTTTGGGTATTAAAAAAAACAAAAAAACAGACATGTATGTTTCTAATACATGTTTAATATGTTCCAGGGGCATGAGAGCGCATAATTGATCTCCATACTTTCATCAAAATTGGGAAGAAAAAATGTTTTTTTTTTTTTAATGTGGTGGCTGTGAAGTTAGAATTTAAGTTTCTGCAGATTTCTGCTGCTTGTGCGTCTACCTGCGTTTGGAGAGGGGAGGGGGGTCACCAAATTATGCAGCTAAAATAGAGCCTTTTAATGACTGTGGCACATCTTAATTTTTATTTCTTTTAATTCTAGGGAAGAAAAGAAGATTTATATATATATATATATATATATATATATATATATATATATATATATATATATATATATATATATATATATATATATATATATGTGTGCGTGTTTGTTTAATATGTCCTCTCTCTGCTTCGTTTCCAGACGCCGAGTGGATTGCCCACAGTGAACAGCTATGTCACAGCACCCAGCAGCATCCCTCCCTACCACCCTCCCACCCAAGTGTCACCCTACATGGGGTACAGCGCCACCACCTCGGCCTATGTGATGTGACCGGACCCACGTGGCAGCCGGCCAGTGGCAGTGCTCTCTCTCCCCACAGCTGTGACATCGCCGCGCCTCTGGCCTTCAAGGGCATGACGGCCAACCAGGGACGCCATCCACCCAGGTGGCCGCCTCGGCACTGTGAAGGGAGCCCAGGCAGACTGACAGGGGTGGAGGCGGAGGGAGAGGGAGGGGGTGGGGGTGGGGTGGAGTGGCGAGGGAAGGGAGGACAGGAGACACCAAGTCTGTCCCCTGTGGCTTCATTTCATTCCCACTGCCTCCTTTTCTATGAAGGACTCGGCCCCAGGACCCATATTTTTCTGAACGTGACCCCCCCCCCCACCTCCTCCTCCTTCATTTACCACCTCCTCTCTGCTACACACAATCAAACCAAAGACAAGAGGAATACACAATGTCTTTTTTTTCCCCACCACAAACTGTGTGTCTGAAAGAACTTGCAGGACAGGTGTACTGAAGGACTGATGTATGACTGCTACTCCATCCATCAACACAATTCCTCTCAGATTCTTTACTGCACACTTCTGCAAATGTCTTTGGGCAAAATTGGGGTAATGTATAACTTCATGAATAAGCATGAATAAGGGGAGGGTGGGGGAGAAGAAAAAACAACCTTTGCATTAGTGTTTCAGGGTGCTTATTAATTGCTATTGTTTTTATATGTTTGTATGCTCTTTATTTTTGTTGTTCACGTTTTGATAAAAGTAACTCTCATATGGAGCCGTTTCCCCACTTCTCTTAAAAAAAAAAAATGTAAAAAAAATGTAGCCTGTGCAAGAGCTCCAGGGAGAAGTTTATTTATTAGATTAAGGTACGTTGAATGAAGTGCAATTAGCCTCACAGACAGCATGGGGATCTCCACGCACGTTTAGACAAAAAAAAAAATTGGCATTTATGTTGGAGTCTAGAGCATTAACAATTGACAAATGTTGCACAATGAAATTGAATGTATCTTATTAAATTGTTTGGCTGTTATTGGTCTTCATGGAGTTTGCCAGTTGTTTGGGGGAAATCCTCAACAAGTTTTTATTCTAAGCGCACACCATCACGGCTTAAATGTGTTCATCCTCCCTTTTTCTTTCTCTGTGCTAAACTCAGGGTATTGTAGCCTTGCTAGCCTGTTTTACATGAGCAGGAAACTGCTTTCCATAAAAGAAAAAAAAAAAAATATGTGCGTGCTCATACAAGGCCTGCATTTTCTATTACAGAGCGTCACGGCTCACTAGGAAAGTTCATCAGAAATGCTTTGAGCACACACTTTGAGTGTTTGTCACCACACAGAGCAATTCTTTTAAAATGTCCTGGTCATTAAAAATAACCTCACCTCATTACACTTAATATGGCCCTTTCCAGATTCATAAACATTTATGCCTCAATATTAGCTCAGTGACAAAGGAATACAGGGTTTAAAGAAATATATTTATGTGTGTGTGTGTGTGGGGTGGAGGGGGGGGGTTTCAGTACAATAGAATCATATTTGTACAATTTTCTCAAGTGAATTTGGGGTCTAAAGCACATATTTTATGTTGACAGTGAAGTGATAAAAATAGCTACACAACGCAGTATTATTACTAAAATATGTAACGATAATATTTTCTCACTGTTCTTGCAGAAAATATTGTCTACAGTAAATAACTCATAAAAAGAGTGGTGTGATTTTGAAAGCCCAGCCATCCTTTGCAAATAAGAGCAAAGGCCTAATGTGGTGCATTATAATTTCCAATATTTTTAAAGCTATAAGGGATAATTATTGGATTTAGGCTTATGAGAGACACAGTAAATTAGAACATCATTGTTGCATTAAACCTTTAGATGTGAGTGCTGAGGGGACTCCCAGACTCCCCTGGAGCTGAGGTGGAGTCCGTGCGCGTCCAGAGAGCCACAAATAGGCTCATTGGCCTGCGGTCTCCAAGGTCATCAGACATGTGACCCGAACACGAACCTTCAGCGGCCGCAAAAGTGCCAAATGGGGCTTGTCAGGGCCAACTCAACGTGTTCATTACAAAGAGAAAAGCGCACACAGCCCGGCTGACAAATGACATGTTTGAATGATGCAAAAATACTTTGAAATTTTTTTTTTTTTGAGAGGGGAAAGTGTAGTGTAATAAATTCTGAGCACGTCTGGCAAGCCCCGTCTAGCCCTGCAAGTGGAAACCAGAGATTTAAACAAACTGGACCTGAAGCTGCAGATTAATAACTTGATAAAATGGGCTCACCTGCTCTTTTACATAGCATTTCTACCTCGCTGCTGAGGGTTCAGAAGGGGCCCGTGTTTCCATTCCTCTGTGTGTTACAGCATAAACAGGCCCTCCATGTGACAGTGTCAACAGTCCTCCCCACGCAGGGCCTGATTTGACTTGGAAAGCACTCGTCCCCGCATCCAGTGGTCACGGACCGTTGCTCAGGGATCGTAGTGTTTCTTTGACCGTACGTGAACCACATCACAGGGACGTGATGATCATACACTCGCAGCCCTCACAGTCACCACCCCACACCCCCCCCACCTTTTTTTTTTCTTTTTTACCCTCCACCATCCATCCATCACGTACAGTAAATGATGGTGAACTCTCTGAGTGGCATGAAAAAGTCGTTACATGCTCTTGTTTTTTACCTCAGCCTACACACAACAAGGCCAAAACAACTTTTCCTTTCAACTAGGCTGCATGAACCGAACGCAGTCCTCTGACTCATGCAACGAAATTAAAATGTGGTCGTCTTAATTGACACCAGTATTTAAAAAAATAGGAACAGTGTGTTTTCTAGACAGGAGGAATAGCTTCTCGAAAGTCTAATAATGCCATGCTCTTGTAGTCTAATGTTGGTCAGCTTTATGGAGGCGAGGGTCTGAAAGGGCCTAGTTTTAAAAATAGGGGCAGACACGTGTTTATAATTAATGATGCCGGCTCTGACTTCAGTGTCATATGGTTATCTTTACTTCTCCACATGCAATCAGAAACAAGACAGCCTTTTGCAGAGTAACACAGAGCAGAGTGTGCAGCGCAGCGCCCCGTGCGTGTTCAGGCTCAGTGGGCATTTCCAAAGAAGGAAAAAGAGGTTGACAACAGCCAGAAATGTTTTCTTAATGCCTTAAAACAGCAATGGTGAACAGACAGGTGAGTAAAACTTCTTTAAAAAAACAAAGAAAAGAAAATCACAACATGTCTGGCTCCGTGTCTTTGCACACAGGAGCCTCTTGAACACATACCAATCACACTTTTCTTTTTTTACATGCAGTGTAAAAAAAAATGCATGTTTTAATCTACATTAATCTGCGTTTGGACAGACAGGTGGAGCTGTGTCCAGAACTGCAGGGTTGTCAAAGAGGGGCCACTGAATTGAAATGCTATAGGAGAAGATGGGGCGGAGGGGGGGCGCGATGCATGATGCATGGACAGGCTGTAAAGAAAACGAGGGGAGAGAAAGGGGGACTTTGCTGCTGAAGATTTATGGTCGGTGCGGTGTGCGGGGAATCCAGGTGAAGGGTGGCTCCGTCTCCATGACTACCTGCAACACACGCCGCGCATGTTGTAAGCTGTCAGGCCTGAAACCAACATGCGCCCGGCAGCTCCATTACAGCAGAGAGGACAGGTTAAGCGCTTACAATCCCATCAGTCTGCAAGCTGCAGTTGTTAGTCCATCACCACAGTCCCCCCCCCGGGGGCGAGAAACCAGGAGCTGCTCCATGTTGGCAGAGAGAAACTCCCACATCAATGATGACTGTCAAATGCCAACGTGGCTCAATGTAAGCTGCTACCAGATGAGGTTAAGATGAGTCTCTTGCAGAGCAGCCACCAAACCCTAAGGCTGTGCAACAGGTGTGTGTGTGTTTGCATGTATGTGCATATTTGTGTAAGAGATAGACTGGCAGAGGGAGAGAATATGTGCGGTAACCCCCCCCCACCTATTCCTCCAGCCACATTTGCATTTCTTGAGCTTGTTGTTTTAGCTTGCACTAAAGCTGAGCTCAGACACAGACTTCCCAGAGAGAGAGAGAAAGAGAAAGAAAAGACTGAGGCTGGGTTGGCAAACGCAGCTTCTATGGCTGACAGGTTCTCAAACAACAGTGATCTGATGAGGTTGGAATTGGGGGGGTGAAGACATGGTAAACTGAAGGAAGGTGATACACTTATATCAACGCCAAGCTGAAATCCAGAAAAGACAGACAACACAAACTTACAGCACACACAAGTGTTTAACCCTCCTCCAAACAGTGGTGAAAGATGCACTCAGATCTCATACTGAAGTAAAAGTGGTGATACCGCAGTGCAGAAATACTCTGTTACAAGTAAAAGTCCTGCATTCAAAATTTTACTTAAGTAAAAAAGTATTAAACATTAAAATATACTTATGGTAGAAAAAGTAAAAGTAATCATAAAGCAGAATGGCTCATTTCATAATAATAAATATTTTTGAATTATAATTATTGTTGCACTAAAGTTCATCACTTTAATGTTGCAGCTTGTAAAGAATGAAATAATTCCAGTTACTTTATCTGCTGGGTACGTTGTGATTTTTCCCATAGGGGATACGTTAAGTTTTATCTATAATATTTTGTAATAATTTATTTGTTGATATTTTCTTTTATTAATCTAAATGTGCAAAGTAACTTCTTGTCATAAGTTGTCAAATAAATGTAGAGAAGTAAAAAGTACAATATTTGCATCTAAAATGTGGGTGAATAGAAGTATGATGTAGCAGAAAATGGAGATACTTCAGTAAAAGCACAAAAATTGCACTTAAGTACAGTACTTGAGTAAATGTACTTTAGCAGTTACTTTCGATAACTGCCTCCAACTGCCTCCAACACAACCGTGCACACCCCCACCTACACACATAGTGAAGACCCAAGTGAGTTTAATATTATTGCTTTTTATTTGTTACCAATACATGTAAGTAACTTTCCACAAATGCGAATATTTAAAATGTGATTTTACAAAAAAAGAAAAGTCAAATTAACACAATTTCTTTCCAATAAAAACATGAAAAATAAAGATTTCATTCTAATAATCCAAGTTCAAGGAAGTACATACAAATGTCAGTCATGCAGAAAGGTACTGAAAAAGTTCTACAGCAGGCCTTAAAAATATCACTGTGTAAGAAATTCGTACACATTGAGAATTATTAGGCACTATAACGGCTATTTGGTTTGTTTGAGATGCACAGTAAGACTCAGTGCTATGAGTGTTATCACAATATATGTTTGTGATCATGCATTGTTATATATGACAATATGTACATACAAACATTATGTACAGCATGTGTGCATATAGACACGTGTGCACTTCAGCTTACTTCACAAGCTGCTCCTTAATGAGCAGCTTACATTAAGATACGAGTGATGTTTGATGGAGAGGAATGATCCACTGAGTTTGTCTAAGGAAGTGAGACTCATCTGAACATGTTTCATCATATAACATCTACTGTGCAGCCATGTAGTGATGATCTAAAGTTTTTAAAATGATCTAAAGATTTTCAAATGTTTTTATTTTGTGGTTGTTGTGACCATTTCCTTCATTCTGAACATTAAAGCTCCTGAAAACTTGCATATTAAGCATTTCTTTATATTATTAAGCATTTGTGACTTAAGGAGTTACTTCATGAATTAGAGTTTAACTTTTACAAACATCAACAGGACAGTGTATGTGTGGTTTGACTGACAGTACTGGAAACATACTGCAGGTAAACAACTGCACAACTGTCATCAGATTTTGATTCTTTGAAACTTTGATTGGTGCACACAAGTACGACATCACTTTTCTTTTTCCCAACTGAGCACCACCCACTTCATGAAAAAGTGAAAAGAGCAAAAAATACATAAATCTCTCATGTGAAATAACACAAAGTGTTTTTGACAGAAAATATTGTGTTCATGTCGGACCACAACGTTCAGAGTAAAAAGCTGATTGAGGAAATTGGTTTTCAAGGCCTTTAAAACCTATTTACTGTTAAAAGCCTGGTTTCTATTATAAAAGTCTATGTCAAATTTCAAATATTGCAGCTGCTTTTAATTCCTGAGAAATTGTCAAATATAATATATATAACTTAATTACTCAGATATAGTTTTTCTTGCAGAAAGCTGTATTCTTGCATATATTGTGAAACCGATTTGGTATTTTGTAGAGCTGTATTGTGTATGTGAGATGAAAAAAACAACAACAAAAAAACAAATTTTGTCTGGGTTACTGGAGTCACTTAACAATACTGGCAATGAGGCACCATCCATAAGGCACTCTTGTGACTTTCTTTCTTTGATTCATTCATTGGGTTTTTTTGTTTTTGTTTTTTTGTTACCAGTTCCTCTGCAGCCATCCAGACACATATTCATAGACCAGCAGCATCACTGCTCCACCTGTAAGCAAACGGACAAAAGAGCCACAGTCAATCAACCCATATTTTCCTGTTGTGAATAAGCAACATGAGCTACCCAACCAACAGACCCAAGTTTTACGGTCATGTGATGTAAAATGCCGATTCAGAGGTTGTCTGGTAAAACACAGAGGACTGTGGTGCGTTATATATAGATACTACATGGTTGGACCAATTAGGAAAGACCAGTAGGTTTGACATAGCTCACAACATTTTCCTTCAAACACTGCAGATATCAGAAAAAAACTATGAATTTGCATTTTAAATAACTAAGTTGTACTTGTTCTTGCCTCATTTCATTAAAACATTTGTTGAATTTAGCACCAACATGCTTTGGGAAGCTCTGTCTAGATTAATAAATTGAGAAAAAAAATAGACATCAGTATATTTACCAATCCTGAAAAAAACTGTTGCGTCTTGATCAAACTGAACCTTTTCATCTGTTTAAAAACGCAATTTTGGATTATAAGGGTATCAGAATAAATTACCTGGTCCAAGCCTCATTATCTTGGGCACCAACCCCTTGTATAGTGCGAAGTACCTGTAAAAAAAACATATGATGTTAATAATGTATAAATATAAAATACCACAGACACTTATCAAGTCAAAATGTCATTTCAGGACACTAATTTTATCTATGTATGCCTTTAGGAAGTGTGTGTACTTGCATGTGTACAGGCTGGAGTTGGGGGGGGTGAGTTCGTGCTTGGCTGTCTGTCGGCCTGCCTGTCTCTCACCCTGTCAGTTACATAGTTGAGGTCTAACGGCCAGCGGTGGCGAGGACCTGCCCCTTAATGCATTCAAGGTGATCAGTGGCTGCCTGCCTCCGCCTCGTGCTCCCTGTCCTGCTCACTGCCCCCGCCACTGATGGCGTTAATAAGGCTCGACCCACTTCCTCCCTGGCCCTCTGTCTGATTAGATTGACCCGTGGAGCGCCGCGCGGCTCGTTAGGGTCTGCTTAACGACGTCTCCCATAGGGACCACTAATTAGCTGGGACTGTGTTGTGTTAGAGCAGGGGACTGGATGTGGCGGACGGGGGCACCCTCCATGCACCCCTGCGACGACGGCGTTTCAGTGCCGTTCCTGCAGCAGCCCCCAAGGCTCCTGTGTCCACTAACTACAAACATCTCGCTGGCCCTTGTCTTGTGGAGCTGCATGGGGGAAAGTGGAAAGCCTGGGGCAATTGCTAACATAACATACATCTTTCCTTGAAGCTTCCATTTAGAGCTGTCATTCTCCGAGGCCTGAAAATATGTTAACATTTACTGTACAACTGACAGACTGCAGAAATGTATGATCACACACGAGGGGAATACAGCCCAGAGTGTAACGTCACTATTTGGTTTCCACTCATCGCAGCTTTGCAACAAGCTAGTCATGCGCTTCCCTTGTAGTTAGTGGAGGGAACTCACACCGCACAATAAAACCCTGCCAGATTATAGCTGCAGCTGGTACATTAGTCTTTTCTGACAGCCAGTTTAAGTTTTGAGCTTTTTAGATAACCAACTATAATTTGCTCCCCGACATCCCCCCCCCTTTTTTGTTCGTACCCCTCCTCCCGGTACACCAGCGCCATGCTCTGGAAGCAGGTGCGGTACTTGATCTCTCCAGGCACGGGCTGGGGGCCTTGGATGCGGCTCTTGGCCACATCGAAGGGAATGTTCACACACGAGGAGATGGTCCCGGACACGAGGCCGATTGTAAACTTCCTCAGGAACTCCAAGGTCGGGTCCTGGTGAAGAAGTAGAGATACAGAATTAAAAAAACAAACAAAACAAAACAACCACCTTTACTGGAAACATTTCTAGAGTGGGCACCAGGTGTTAAATGTGATGTGTGATACAAAACATAAGCAGCGAATAAAACTTACAGCAATAGGGAGAACACAGAAAAAATGAATAAATGGTGAGGTGTTGTGTGTGTGTGTGTGTATATATTTGAGCAAGAGTTAGGGAGAGCACGAGAGGGCTTGTGCATATGATTGCAAAGCTGGCATGAAAGCCCTGATCATTTTATGGTAGCGGGGGGCAGATTAGTGCTTCCTGACTGTGGTGCAGTGTTCTGATTGGCTGAACAGAAGCACATGTTCTTTGGGGGAGCCAAGACGGAGGATTTATAAACAGGGTGCATGCAGGCAGACTGGGGAGGCATATGGGGACAATTTGGGTAATTGGGCTGTGACTCGGCACAGGGGTATTACTGTACCAAAGAAGCCCAGACTCAGAGAGCTCTGACAGCTAATTGGCCGGGATATTTTTACAAATGACAGCAGCCTCTCTGGTCCGGGCCTTTCTCAAGCGGCTGGACACCCTGAGAGCTGGGGTAAATCAACAGCTAATCCCACTTCTTCTGTTTTTTTCAAGTGGGATGTGGGGAAGGGGGCAACATACCCGCGGCCTAAGTACACCCATCAACCCACTTCCTAACAGCCTTAAGCAAACATCTCCTCACACATGCACTTGTGAATGATGGCAGTGTGCTATCTGCCCCCTCTGAACTATTAAAATGGCGATTTGAGAGGAGCCCGAGCTCGGTCGGCTCGATTTGACTACAGACGCGTTTGACTTGCAAGCTCATTGCTCATGCTGCTGACAAAAGGGCTTTGGAGAAATGCCACTTCCAGCCCAGCCTGTGAGCTGTCAGAGGCCACAATATTTATCCTTTTCTGCCTCAACAATAGCCGTCGTTGCCCTCTCACAAACAGCATCATTCCATCAATGTACATACCGATGGATCATTCCCAAAAGCAACGGCCACAATCTAAGAAGAGAGCTATTTGGGTCATCCGGCCACATAATTATCATTCACAGAGGATGACCACTTGGTTCTCTGTACACCATGCGTCACTGGAAAAATGTTGAAAATATAACAGAGACTGGGCTGCCACTGTAACCTTCTCTTGAAAATAGTATCGTTGTCTGCTTCCAATTAGTTCACTGAAGTTCATCTAATGCTCCGGTTTGTACATGTGGAGCTGGCGTATGGTAACGTTTCCATTAAACAAAATTAACTTTTGTTTGGGCCATCAGGCCCTGCCGGATGTGTAATCTGAAACTTTGAGGATGTTATGAAGAGCAAACAGACGAGGTATTAGCGGGGCTGATCTTACAAGCTGCTCTCTGATTTTTGTTTCCTCCTTGCCATGGCAGGCAGGCAGGCTAACTAATCACACTGTCAAACACATACAATTCCCTACTGGCAAGGTAGCTGGGACACGTGCGTATCATATAGCCTGAAGTTAGCAAAAATTATGTGTAGTCAAGGTTACAAAGACCAAAGCAAAGTGCTGTGTCTGTCACTTGGCTTGGGTTTGAATTTGTCTGCAAAAACTGAAACATAACTGGAGGCCGGTGTGCGATCATAAGTTTTGATTGGCATATTACCGGACTGGTGGGAATAGCATCCTTGACGTTGAAGTAGAAGCCAAAGTAGATCATGTTGAAAACTCCATGGCGTCCCAGTGTTGATGTTAATCCTTTATTCAGGCCCCTCAGTCCAAATCCGTCTGACTTAATTATGCGTCTTGCTTGAGCGAATGAGGAGGGTTGCTGTAGTAGAGAGAGTGGATTTCCAGGAGGACATGTCAAATGCTGATAAACACCCACTGGGACGCTGGTGAAAAGTGCACATTATGTTCCAAGGTAAGACAGTATTTTATTTTTATCAACCTCTTTGAAGGAATCTCTGTTGGCCTGGAGACTGACTTTCACCACTTCGAAGGGATTGACGACAACAGCCTCAGTCAAGCCAGCGCCAAGCCCTGCCACAGACAGTGCCTGGAGGGGAGATGGACATGATTTAGGAGTGAGAATGTGGAGATAATATTTGGGTAGAGACAGAGCCGAAAAGTTAACCTGGTGCAGACAATGAAGAAGACTGTCAACAGGTCCTGGGCTACAGGAGCTCAACACTGAATCGTAGTTTCATTTTTTCAGAAACTCGTTCCCCGAGTCTTTTTGTCTCGTCTAAAATGAACATTTGTTCCCGTCATGTCTGTCATTGTGGTCCTTTGACAAATGTCTGAAGACGCACAAGACACCTGTGTTTGTTATCATTTGACAAAATGTTAAGATGACAGACAGAGGGGAGAGGAAGGTGAACCAAAGGAAGAGACAGGAATGTGAGCAAGTGTTTAAGATTCACCATTAAAAAGGTGAAAACTGTAATTCAAGGAAGTAAAAAAACATCAATTATTTTCTAATAACCAAATTACTTTATTTCATTTTATGTCACCTTATGCTATATTAAAGGTGGGAAGTACACAAACTATTTATAAATGTGTTTCCCTGACATTTTAATTAACAGTGGATGTTGCAACGCTACACGTATTTGCATTGGGCTGTATATGTCGGCGTGTATGTGTGTGTGCATGCGTGTGTGTGTTCGCAGGGAAGCGTAATGGGAACATGTCAAGAACGTGTCTATAGCTCATTACTCTTCCTGCCTCTTTATCCTGCTGTCAGAGCCCCGGGACCCATCCTCTCAGACATGCCTCGCAATGTTTACACAGCCAGCCAGCCAGCCACGTTTTAATTCCTTATTTGTATTATTATTACTGTGTGTGTCCTCATTAATCAGAGTGAAGGCATTCAGCTGTGCCACACTGAATAGGGAGAGAGAGAGAGAGAGAGAGAGAGAGCGAGCCATTCAGAGCCAATCTGTAAATCACTCGCACTAATGATGTGATGTGATTACAGTACTTGATACGCGAGGGCCTCTGGGAGAAATGGGGTTGGAGGCACTTAAGAAGAGGAAGATGAAGAGACAGAGACGGAGGCAGAGGTGGAGGAGTTTGGGGACGAGAGCATGATGGATGGGACAGGTAAACATTTCTCCACCAATGGCTGTGAAAACAAGACAAGGATATGTGCACACTGGGGCAGCCTCCGTGCTGTGTTACAGGTAAGCCATCCATCACGCCTGACACTTGGCTGCCACCTGAATGGGTGGCGTGCTGTGACCGCACCCCAGCAACGCAAATCTGTCTTCCTTAAAACTCTGACTCAATATAACAGAAACCAGATTAGCCAAGAAGGATAAAACCACTTGTATATTCATGGCCTGTGGTGTAACCAGTCTCCAAAATTAAAAACCGCCAAACAAACATACAGTGTAGAGTGTTTGTCTTTACTCCAGCACACTGCATTTAAAGTGAAATGATGACTAAGGATAAAGTGATGAATTAGTTGAAGCACAGTTTTAATCTTGAACCTGTTGCCTGCGACTGATTTCAGAATCAGACTGAATGCTCGTTGGATCAGTTATTGTTTGACTTGCAGTTTGAGTATCGTTACAACACCTGATTAATTCCTTGAATGACCAACCTTTAATTCCTTGAATGACTTTTTGATGATTGGTTGGATTTCTGACTTGTCATTAATATGAGTCGTCTGTTTTACAGTTTGAGTAGTTTCACAGTCCCACATGACTTCTATCTAAAGACCCGAGCTTGTTTGAACATTACAGAAGTATTTTGAGTGTTGTAGCTTAAAATATACGGATGCCTCTACATAACCTACATAAACAAACAATCACAATAGCGATAAAATTGGCTATTTTTGTTTTTTTTTGTGGTTAAAACATCGCTGAGGTTTGCTCTGACTGAATTCAAGTTGCTTTAGATGCTTACTGACAGTCCATCTCTGGAGCTCTCCTCCTTGCAGTGGAGAGTGAAGCGGAGGGAACATGTAACCCAATGTTAGGATAAACACTACCACCTTTGTCCACAGGGACCGCCAAAATAGAAAGGTTACACTGAGCTGCTTTAATTTGAAGTCTTCACTGAAACTGTGGTGTTTCATAAAGACTTGTTTGAGTAAACTTTATTGGAATTGTCAGCAAACATGACTGGGGGTTCCATGCTTACATTCAGTGTGAGCTTTATGTTACGACTGTCGTTATGAGCGTAAAAGTTGCAGGTTTTAGCTGTGCAGAGAGGCTGAATAAAAAACTAAGAGTGTGTTAACACAAGAAAAATATAATAAATAAAAAAACAGTATCTGATAAGCTTTAACCCTGCACTTAAATTTCAGTCAGTTTCATTTCAAACCAAATATGCTAGATAGAAATATAAAAAGCAAAACTGCCCCAATACAAGCAGTAAAAATTGTACTTGTATTAGCTTGTAATGTTTTAAAGAGGTTTACATTTGGATGTCTTACTTACAGTGTAAACAGTGATTGCTTTTTTTCTGTTTTCACACTTTAATGGTGCTAATCATTATACATTTTTTCACACTTGGAACACTAAAAATGCCTCTGTAATAAAATGTCTCCTGACAAAATGCCAGTTACAGTAATGTGGTAGAAACCAAACATTTCCACTGGCTGCTCTGCTGCTCATAAAGCTCATACAGCGCTGGCTCAGGAAGAAATATGTTGTTAGCACCAGCCCGATCAGCTGATAGCCAGTACCAACCAATACACACATATTCAAACAACAGAGCTGTAAAACACCATATTTCTAATTCATAAACCCAAGTGAAACTAGGGTGACAAGGTGATTCAAAATCACATTTACATTTGTAATCTACAACTTAACTACAACCTTAAAGCCCAGACTTACTCAACATTTATCACGTGGTTTACTCTTTGTTTAGACAGACAGGGTTTATTGTGTAATGCTTGGTTAAATGGACCAAGCTGTTATTAAAGTTGGTTCACGGACTGCTGACCATCTATGATACCCTCAACATTTGAATGTGTTAGTTAGTGATCAATGATGCTTAACACTGAACAAAAATGTTGTTTCAGGCTCTCTTTGCTTAATCATCGAGTAGTAAATTCTCACAAAACACTGTGCTAGAGTTACCAAGTGAGCCACCTAAAAAAAACAAAGTAGTAAGTAAAATGTATGATAAATTCTGGGTGTACTTATGGATTACCTGTATTTGTACAAGAAACAGTAATGTAGTACAACTGCAATTTTGCAACTCTTCATTGAAGGGAAAATTTACATATATTTACTAAGCAAAGTTATTCTTGGCATTTGTCTTTGTTTTACCAACGTTTGGAAGGTGAGCTCATACGCTGATTTTTGTCGCTGGGTGTAATGCTCTTCCTGGTCCTGCGTGTTTATTTTTCAGGTGAGAGTGTATTCAGGTGTTTCTGTGTGTAAGACTCACCACACCTGGAGACAAAGGCGTTAAATTCAGCAGCTTCTTGTACTGCTCGAAGGTGAAAAACTGCAGAGGCAAGATAAGGACAAATTAAAAAGTTAAATTAAATAGTCTTAGTGCATTCATAAACTGACACCTCTACATACAAAGACAACCACATAATGTTAAAAGCAGAGACCTGGAGGAAAGGGGAACTTGGGTGAGCACTGTATCATCTCAACTAGCGTGTGAAAATTAAGTGCGGAATCAGAAAAGTCTAATGCACTTTCAAAGGAGACACATCTAGTGATTTGTTTATCTGAGGGCAAAGGGGCAAAATGCCAGGAAAGGCGTTTTAATCGGTTTAATTTGCTTTAATTCTTTGCTCCAGACATTTCTCACCATCAGTTGGCTTTGTTCGCTGTGTGAGCGATTACCCCATCTTCTCAGTGTGAGTGCTTATTTTGAAAGTTCACACATCCTCGTCTCCATCTCATTACAGAGCAGCTCCATGCCAGGCATCAGGCCCCCTCTGCGCCTCCCCCATCACCCCATTATATGCTAGCATTAAGCGAGAGATGCTAAGCCTTCCTACAAGCACATATCAAAAGACTGAGGCTCAGGCTCAGGCTTGCTGTAAATGCTTGTAAGTCAATATTTGGTGGGCCAACAGAACAAATAGGAGGAGGCAGACATGGATGAGGGCGTCATGTGTTTAATCAACATGTGTGTACCATGTTAGAGCAACTGCGGTCGGAGTGTTTTCATATGGCATTTCACGGTGAAACCAGAGCCAGAGCGTTGCCTCATAGGGTGAGAAGCTTTGCGGTTTTTCTATGAACCAACATACACATCCTTCATCTCACCTTCACCGCTCTCTTTGGTGTCTCTGCCAGAATCGGAGGTAGGATTCCCTTGTAGAAGCCAAAAACTCTGCGGGGAGAGAAAACAAAACAATTCAAGATTTCAAGAATTTATTGTCATTACACAAAATTTACATCAGCAATCATCGGTAATGAAATTCTTAAATCCCAGGGTCCCCAAACGATTCTAAAAAACATTCACAAGCTCATCTGAATACCGTTCCTTTGTTCAATTTCACGCGACATTCTCATGAAACAGGATGTAGTCAAGAGCTGAAACAACTGGCTGATTAAACAATTTGTGGATTGGCAGAAAACGGATCAGCAAATATTTTGATAAATGTTTAATAATTCCATACAAATCATGAACAGTATACTTTATATTATAGCTGAACATTCAGGAAACCATGCTAGTGTTTGTTATTCTGTCTTAGAAATCCAACCGACTGCGTTTATTTTGTCTTTCAAGGCAGTCAGTTTCCATTCACATTGTTAAAATGTTAAGATCAATTAGAGGACTCTAGCATGAGTTGTGGAATACATAATTTACAGTCATTTCATCTGCCCAAAGCGACATACATGAACAGCAAAGATCAAATGGTTGTATTATCACTGTGAGGTCATATGCAGTTAATCCACACTCAGTTCAGCCAAATTACAATAAGTCCTTGAAGGTTAATGAAGGTTATATTGTTCAGTTGTTGAACGATTGAAATACTGAATACTGAAAGGTGTTTTTAATACTCTTAGACTGCATTACGTAGGTAGACCTAATAAACTGGCAAATGAGTAGTTTTGTTTTTATATTTACATTATGTAATTTTCATAATTAAATACATAATTTGAGCAATTTTTAAACATCAGCTCATTGATTTTCATTCTGTCAAAAATGAATGGAAGCTAATGGCTGCCTGTAACTGCTCTTACAAAAATATTCTCATAAAATACTCTTGTTGTATGGCATGCATTTGAAAGTACACATGATTTGGACTTATGGGGGTACTCCAGCAATTCACTCTCATGTCTTTTAAAATCCACAACTTCGGTTTATAATGCTGACTTCCTGTTATTAATTTGTCATCTCCATGCACAAGCTGAGATAACCTAAATGAAATGATGAAGGTAATTTTCTTAGACATCACAAAGCTCCTTCAAGACATCAAATAAGTGATGTTGCTCTTTACAGAGTTTAAATTTGACAAGATCCTGCTATGGTCCTTTAGCACCGCACTTTCTCAAAGACTTATGGTTATGACAGGAATCAAATCTCTGACAATACTGAAAATAGACTGTCGGACTAATACCACACTCAAAAAATGGAAACAGAAAGTATGTTGCTGCTGTTTGGCAACATGACTACCAAGATATATTTTCAGACCACAGACCCTGGCAAGTGCTCCAGGAATTTGCGGAGGAAATGATTTAAGAGTTTATTTCAGCATTTGATATACTGGATGTTTCAAAAGACGGTAGCTGTATAATTTTAGTCAATTTGGTAGTTTGCCTTTGCTCAATCATACGTCCAGCCATGATTTAAAGCGTACTTGGAGGCAGGAAAAATAATAAAATGATACAGTGAGTTATGTATATAGAGATGTATGCCTACATTTTACAGTGTATTTAGTAAGCAATCCATTTTATGGAGTGTATTTACAGAGTAAATGGACAGTATGGTGAGTTTCATGAAAATTCCCTTATAAACACCCTTGTTAAAACAAACAGAAATGCAATTTAGATGTTTCTGAAATGTGCACAAATGTCTTTTGAAATATTCACAATCTTTCAGTCATGCATTATCCTGCCAATTTTAAAATACATAATAAGAAGTATTAATCTAAAATGAAAATATTTTAAAGCTACACATCACATATAGTCCATTTTTACCAAGTGGGTAAATCAACAGAATGTAACAACAACTTTAAAAGGCTGACACTGATCAACATTACAGTGAGGGTTTCTCCAAAACACCTCAACAGTGATGTGATCACATGTAAGAGGATATTAGTATGTTTTCTGTTTTGCAGAGAGGACACAAAGCATGTTTCGTATACATTCAGAAGTGCATACATGTGCATTTCCCCCATTCTTCAATTTAGTGAAAACATGGCTAGAATAGTTCATTTGTGTGAATGTCGACATGGCCGGGCAGATGTCAGACAAGATGTCAATCAAGTAAAACTATGGAGGTGCTTGATTGACTTTCCTATATTTTTGTCAGAGCATTCTCTCTGAAACCCCACCTATCTGTGACATTAGTGAGCAAGAATGAAGAAGGTAAAAACATTACGTAGTCCAATGTCTGGAACATGGCACACCTCAAGCATTAAACACTACAGAGTCTTTTGCTGTTGTGGAGATAACGAACTGTCGTGGCAACAACAGACTACTTCTATTAAGCTCTTCTATTCTCAAATGTTATTTTAAGGGGACTCCCTCAAAGTGAAACAGGTACAACAGGTCTACACCTTTAAGTAAAAGAACAGTAAACACAACATCTTTTTAGAGCCAATAACAATGCTCAAGGCACTATTGGGGGTAATAATTAGATAATTATCTCCAACCATATGCCTTTCTACACGATTAAACAAACAACCAGTGGAAACAGGTCAAAGCAATATAAAACAGTAGCTGCATTTGCACCATACACTATGCTTCAAGACTTCAACTTCAAGACTTCAAGAATTTATTTGTCATTGCACAACAATAAGAACATGAAACTAATTGCCAGTGAAATTCTTAAGTCTCTTGCTCCCTACAACCATGCTTAAGAATATAATAAAACACTCAAACAAGGGAAAATGATTAAAAAATATATATATAAAAAAAAAGAAATAAAGAAATAAATAGCACAAGAACAATAAAAATATAGAAATAAATAATAGTACAAGAATTTAAATTTAATAATTTATATATAAATATTACAACTAAAATATGCATATGCAATATGCTTACATAATATCTGGAGTATTTCTGACACATTGTGCAAATGTGATAATCAAAATGTTAAACTGCAGTTTTTAAAAACATGTCATTCTGAAGTGAGTTCAGAGAGTGAGCAACATGACCAAAATGTGTTCATTTATTTCTCACAGCACTGAGCCTAAGAACATGTGAACAATCAACAAACTATGACAGGATTAAAATTTTGAGGTCACAGGCTTTTTAGATTTCCATACTTCCTGGTGTCTTTACAGTGAGAAATTTTTTCCATGAGCAAATATCCTGGTCATGGAAAATGCTAAATATGCCAGTCGGTCACAGCAATTCACATCTTCCACTTTTTAGAGAAAAGACAAAACACCTCAGAAAGAGTATTCATGGTCAGATGAAAGGCTTTCAAGAATAAGATCGTATTTTCAAGAAACGTATTTGTTTGGACTTTATTTGTAAGGATAAGAATATCACAGGGGGGTCGATTTAAAGATAAGATCAGATAATCCATATTTTTCCCTTTGTCAACAGATCCCATGAAAAGATGAAAAGATTTAATGACCTCACCTACTGTCAAGTATTGTCTGTGTAGCCAAAGCCTGATATCGTTTATTCCTCGGTGCCATAGACCTCCATCCTTCTTTATAATGAACAAGGCAGTCATTTATTTGGAGTCAATTAAAAGAAACATAATCCTGCTGCCATAAGTACTCACTAGAGCAACAAATGTGTTTTAATCCGCAGCTAAAAATAGTCTCCAACACATATACTATTTACTCCTGTTTGAGTAATGCTCATAAAAAAAATCCCACAGTGGCCAGCTGTTTTAGGAGATTATTTAGCCTTTTTCAAAAATAAAACTATTTATTACCTTCTTTAAAAGATGCACACATCACTAGTAATGAACGGACTTGGGGTTGAAAGCTATAGAAGCACGCCAGAGTCTGAGAGTATTGAGGGACGTGCTAACATGCTGGTTTTGGTTGTTGACGAGATGTGCAGACACAGACAAAATATACAATATCATGAGCTCTACCTCTTTAGCCATGAAAACAATTTAAAAAACAATGAAAGTCAGCAGCAAAATGTCAAAGATTAACCATCAGACCGAGCCCTTCCACTTAGCTGCCTGTAGGTTACAGGAGATAACAGCATGAGGGAGCGCGTATTGATACTGAACACAGATCTGTGGACAAAGAAGACAACGTGGCGTGACCGACTGTATCCTGTGAACGGCGGCACCAGCTCTGTTGTGGCAACATTCTCTACAAGTCAACAGAGATGATCTTGGGCGATTATGTTCAAGTGTAAATATTTTTGCTGCCGGCACACATTTCCACTGAATATAAGCAGAGAAGGACAGGCCATGCAAGTTGCACAGACTCCCCGGCAGTGCTTCGTAAAACAGCAGTGAACCACAACTAATTATCAAAACACTTGTCATCAGATGACAGGCCAAAGCTACTTCAACAACACCTTAAGTTCCGCAAGTGGTACTGGCTCTGGGTAATTGAGCCGCCGTAATAATGCTGGTGTGAGCAATTATGGCTGAGGAAGATCCCTCTTTGATGCCAAAAAATTGTATCCCTCGTATCGTTTGTGTAAACAAGTTATTTCAGTCAGACGGAAGACCCTTCCCTCTGCTCTCTTTGTCCATGCAAATGGTGGCCACAGATTTCCCGGGAGTGGTCAGGCTGGGGAGCCACCAGGTGATGAAGGAGGAGTGAAATTTGTTACAGAACAAATATGGCCTCTAGTAAGTGGCCATCATTTGAATCCTAATTTGATTTCCAATGTAAAGTACACACTAAGTCCCCTTTTGGCTTTCCTAAACAAATGGCCTCCTGACACAAAGCGAGGGAAGGGTGGGGGTGTGTAGGTGTGTGTTTGTATGCGCTTGTGTGTATGATTTGTCTTTCATTTTCATAAACCTTTCCTTTTCTAACAGCCTCCATCCATCTGGAGAGGAGTGTAGTACTGATAGAACTACACGGACACGACTGATTAGATAAATTATCCATTAACAAATTCTGATTCTGAACAGTAGAAATGTATACATCAATAAACTTACAGATCATTTGCATTTAAAAAACAAACAAAAAAAAAATCCTGAACAGTCATTGTCTCCAGCGCTTATAGGAAATATGAGCCACCACAAGGAACTTTAACATGTAAACAGCCTGCATGCATCATCTGCAAATATTTTCACTTTCCCAGTGTCTACTATAACCTTGACATTGTCACCAGCAGGGACAATACGGCAGAAGTGGCAAAGATTCTGAAGATTAAAGGCTCAAATGACATATTTCTCTACTTGCCGTGTCATATAAGCCATCTAAGCTTACTCTAGTGTAGCATGATGAAACAGTGATTATTAATTCACATCTAAAATTAGCACAGAAAAGTATATGTAATATGTATGTTTATAAATGTGTATATTTATGTTTAGATGTTAAAATATATAAACATATTAAATAAAATGAAGGTGGGTTACCGATAATTGATTATTAAAGGAAAATTTCTACTACGATATAATAAACCTACTACTACTCTCCCAAAGATCAAATGTTCTTATTTGATCATATTTTGGTGAATTTTGTGCTGTCTATAAGATGAAATAATGAATTATGACATTTTAAAATGTTTCCATTTGGCTAAATGTGGTAAGTGTGGATGTGCACTAAAACAAATCAATGGTTTACGCCTGGAAATCATATTACTTTAATTCAACTAATATAATTTTACTATTTTAAGGAGGAAGATTTTAGGAGAACATATTTTTGTAGGAATAGTTTAACATTTTGTAAAATGTGCTTCACTTGCTGGAGTTAGTTGACAAGATCAAGACTCATATCTGTACAATAAATATGAACCGAGCGCCCACTGCCGATTGGCTTAATTTGCACAAAGACTGGAAAGAGTGGGAAACAGTTAGCCTTGGACAGTCGAAAGGTAACTAAATCTGCCTACCAGCACCTCAAAAGCTCAATAATTAACACGTTACATCTCATTAGTTCAATCTGTACAAACAAATGTAATGGAAAATAAGCAAATACTTTATATACAGTAGCCTGTTTGCCAAAATATTGAACTACTTCTTTGACATGATGGTCAATTCAAATAAACCATGGACATTTCACCGTGACGAAACCTATGTATGTATAACTTCTTTACACTTCCTTGTATGTACATATTTTTTGCATGGGTGGTCGCAGCTGGAGCCAACCCCCCCGTCCCCCCTCGACCTTGCACTAGTTCCAGCCATTCGTCATTGATCTACTGTACGCGGGCCAACGCGCTATGCTGTAATGTATGGACCCTTTTAATATTCCTGTGGCCGTGCTTTGGGTCCCGACCCAGTCTCTGGATACCACACTGGTAAAGAATGCTCGAGAATAGAGTCTTTTTGTTTCCCTCCAGACGGAAACACTTAACACATGCTCATGCTGCTACACCCACATGCAACAGAAAAAGGAGCGTGGCCTGTAAGGCAATACACCAACCAAGTGTTGGTAAGCATAGTTCACACTGTCACACACACTTACCAGCACAGCTACAGGGATTTAATGCTATATTTGCAAGATTTAGTTACCTTGTGTAAAATTTCAACAGAATTAACCTGCATTAAAACGGTAATTTCTTAAGTACAAGCATTCAACATATATCATCCTGCTGCTATATAAAAAATAAAGTCTATAGGTATATTTATTGTGGCCATGCTTCAGACACTCAAAGATGGTGTGCACATTTCCATGTCTTTCTTCAGTTTAATCACCGAGCTCAGGCAGAGGGCTCAGGTTTCCTCCCTCATCACCTCAGAGAGGGGGGAAGCCTTGGCGTTAGATCGGTGCTGCCATGAGCTGACGGGAGATGTTTATTTTTAATAATAATTCTACAACAGTGGGGCCTTACACTATTTGTATAAGTTATAACTAAGTGGTTTGGCCTGGAGGTAATCCGCGATGTGCTACTGGGGAGTGATTACAGCCTCAGCAAAAATATACTGTTAGTGATAATTGGTCGACAAGAAAGTGGATCTTCCGTCTTTGGGGACTCTGACATATACCACGGCTTTGTTGCATGAGCCTACAGTCAAATAGCTCTCATATTTGATGATGTGGATGCTGTGTAATTTGGCAACCATTTTATTATGTTAGAGAATTCTCTGGAATGGCAACCTACTCCCAAAGGACACACCCAGAAAGCATGCAGGCACAAAGGCATTAAATTTCACACTGTGGGAGTGTGTGAGAGGTGAAGAGGGCACAGCTACTGTAGCAGGATAGCTGTGTCTGTTGAACCACAGCCAAGGTAAGGATTTCCAACTGTCACTAGCCGGCTTCTCACCGTGCGCTCGCTCACACCTCGCAGCAGATCAACTTTATATCCGCTGTAAAGCTGTCGACTCGCCATAAACAGAGCGAGTGGCAACCACTTTCTCCTGCACCTGCACTGTCTCACAGTGCTGTCAAGGGCAGGCAGAGGAGGAGGGAGCATGTCAGCATGACTGTCTTCAGTTAGTTTTTACATTTAAGTTTTAAGCCAGTTGCAGCAGCACTGATAAGACACATTTGGTGGCTTACTGAAGGATATTTCTGACACGCTGGCAGTTTTAAAGCACACAAATTTGTTAAACTTTAAACTCTCTAGCCACTAGACTATACCCTACACTATACCTGTATTGCTAACATACATCTTTTCCTCAGCCAATTATTTCTGATGACATAGAAGCTTGATATATTTTAATTTGGAAGTTACACCATCAGGAAATACCAGTTGTAATAGTGTAGTCTTGGTACATTTATTAGGGCTCTTTTTTTGGGACACTGTTGGTCTGCTCCTGGTTGGTCGATGCCATTGTCCCTTGTTTATTTCAACCCTCTTAACATGGTCATATTTTGTATTTAAAACATTTTTTATCTGTGTGAATGTATTGTTTATATCTTGTGTTTGCCAATGTGTTTGCCTCGAATTGACCTTTAAAAGATAAAGTATTTTAACTAAATTACTGCATAACATTAGTATCACTCTAACACACTAGTCTTCTGTCATTTGAGTGTAGTGAAGGAAACCTTTCTTCCCTGCAGTGTGACACAGGAAGACTACCATCATTAGTGCTCTGAAGAAACTGTATGTCCTGTATTTAAATTCAATTTAATCAGGCAAGTTACTAAGAAGAAATTCTTATTTACAATGTCGACCTGGAAAAAAGCAAACATCTCTTGAAAGAAAGGGTTAGGATAAGGGATAACTTACCCTTCATTGCGGAAGATGGTCCGAAAGCAGTCACCCAGACTCTTGTAGCTGGTGGGGTCACTGGTTCCCCTTTGGATCTGAAACCTGCAACAACAAAGTTCTCATTAAAGCCTCTTCCTTCCAGTTTTGCATTCAAACTACATTCTGAATTAGGCCTCAGTGTACACAGTTTGACACCTGTGGGTAAATTACACTGAGAACAAACTTGATCTTATCATAAATGAGCTCATTTCCCTCCTTACTTTCCTCCCCTCTCCCTTTCATCTGCAGTTTTTTTCCTCCTCTCCTAAGATGAGAGGCTCCTACCACCAGGTCCCCCCAGCGCAGGGGAGAACTCAAACATTTATTTAACCCAACCGATCCAATTAGCCACCCAACTCCCCAGGACCAGGCCTTTTGCAGCAAGCTTTTCGGCTACTAACATGCTAGTAAGCCAATTGTAACAGCTCTTCAGTTACGTGTAAATTTTTAATATGATGGAGCCAGTCGAAGGACTTTTTGTTGTATAGCAAACACGCTGGTCCCTCCCTAATAAAGGCTGGTGAGCTGTGTGTAAATCTTTTACATGAGAGACCAGTTGGGGGTGAAAGAATGAATATAAATGGTGCCTGCTAGAGATAAAGAGTTTCAGGTATTGAGACGTTAAGAAGAGATCTCATTATATACTGCCACATGGCTTAGACATAGATCCCCTGAACTAAATGGTCTAATGAGATTACACAGTGATTTTAGACCCTACTAATTTGAGCAATTTACTAAACACAATAAAAAAAGCATGGTTCATTATGTGATAGAAGATGACTTGAGGAACCTGAATAATTTTCCTGCAAATAATAAAGAACACCAGGGCTTCTGAGAGCAGACACAGAGGCAGAAATGAAAAGAGTAGGAGGCATTGGGACAAGAGAAAGATTCCCTCCTCATATGGCTTCAACTGCCAGGTCACGAGGTTAGCAGTAAGTCGTCCACGCGGGTGCCTGATGGGGCCATAAAGGGCCCCCGGGTTCCAGTGGAGGGGGAGTTTAGTGGGGTGAGCGGCCTTTCATATCGCTAACAGATTAACATCTTAGAGGGGTGTCCCTCAAATCCTATTTGGTGGATTCCCAAATAGCTTGTAACCCGTTCCTGAAAACCAGTTAAAACAGCATAATAAATAGATGTCTGACACCATATTAAAGAGAAGAAGAAAAAGAAGGACTTGAGGTATGAGGGGTGGTGGAATAAGGGGTGCAGAAGGGGGGCAAAGACCCGGAAGATTTAAGACTACTGGGGCTTGTAAACATATTCAAATCTGGCCTAATTAAAGGCATATGATACTGGGGTCAAGGATGGAAAGGACTCTGTCCCCAGTCTCCCCCTGTCTCTTTTGCTCTGCCTGTCTTGAGATGAACCGGCCCTGAGAGAGTGGGGTTGGCAGGGCCGTGGTCCGGTTCCAACCCCCTGACTCCACTCGTGACCCAGAGGTCACCTCATTTCCTCATGGCCCTCTCCTACCCTGCCATAAAAGCCAGACCAAACAGCAAGGCCCAGGGAGTGGGAGATAATGGGGAGGACCAGAAGAACTTGTGGCAGCAGGGGAACCGTCAGGCCCCTGGCAAGGAAGCTGCTAATGTCGCTTCTCACAGCCACCAACGGTGGAAAATAGGAATCAAAGCTTCAGTTTCAGCTTTAGTTTCTGTTAATAAGTTCTCAGTGACGATATACTGGTTGGCTGAAGAAGAGCACAAGATAGCCTCCATGGCTCTGGCAGACTCACTTGGCCTTGGACTCAGCCATGCAGATTGTAAACCCACAGACATGAGACCCAAGGAAAACCCTGGGGCTTCTTTAAAACACACTGCTCGGAGCATCTCCTTCAATCATCAGTGAGAGCAAGTAGAGATACTGTATACTCAGAGGTGATGAGATGTGTGAGTTCATCAAGTGTACCCCCCCTTTCATTTCCTTCCCAGCTCACTTTCTCCTTGTGTTTGTGCTTTACAGGCCCAGAGCTGCCCAGGTGAGGGTGAAGTCGAGGGCAGGTTGGTGCTTCTGTGAACGAGACAAGCACTCTGGGGTAAATAATACTGAGGACCTAGTCCACCTGACCTCCACTGCCTATAAAAGTACAAATTCTAGGCGTCCACAAAGGAGTCAAAAAGGTAAATGAGGGCGGAGTAGCAGGCTAGAGCCCCAGTCTTTGTATTTTTATGGACAGGAACGCGGTGTTTGAGGGCCTTACAAGGCCGTGTCCGCTCCCAGACCCCGGTGGTAATGGGCTCGAACCGGGGACCAACAAGACTGGCTGTCACCTCACAGAGGACGAGATGTTGGGGTGAGGCTCATTAATGATGGTGTTAAAAATGCCTATGGGAAGGGGGTAGGGGGGTTATTTGGTTGATCAAAAGGCCTTATTTTAATAGGGGCAGGCCATGATTTTTAGGAGATCTCTTAAAAGAATATGCCCTATTAAATGAGGGGTATTCCCTCAGTGGCACTCAGACCAATTTTGATTACTTGCTCACTTTAAAATTTAGGGTCTAGTAAGGCTGATATGAAATCATATTTATAGCTCTTCAGACAGGTCGACACATTAATTAATACTCTGTGTAGAGATGTAATGACCTAAGCTACAACAGGTAGTCATCTTGTGCTATCTATTAAACTGCAATATTTCAAATTATGCAATTTTCTGAGTATGAACAATATGATTTATGTGTGTTGCTGTGTATTTGGACTGGTTGCTACAGCGAGAGCCTTGATCTACTCATGCCTTCCCACTAGGAATGCCAAGTGCTTTGACAAAAAAAAAAAGAGAGAGACAAAATATATGATTGAAGAAAAAGGAGAACTGAATCACCAGGGGGAAAAGGATGAAAGCTGAGCAATTTCTCATGATAGATCTGCAGTGCATAAGACAATCCAGAAGGCAACATAAAGGGGAAATCTATTTTTTACAGCCAGACAATTAATTTTAATGAGCAGGATCATAAAGATGGTAGAAGTCCATTGCATTGGTACATGAGGTTAAGAGCACTTTTCCGACCTAAATGATCCAACATGGCAAAAGCAGCCAATCATGACTTTAGCCATCCAGTTGTGCTTCGGGGTAAAAGAGAATAACCAGAAATAAAAAGGGTCTCCTTTGAATCTAATGGCTGCTTGTTTTTGACTCATTGTTGTTGACAACAGAGCTGAGTGACTCCGACTGAGTAAAAAGTGTGTTTGGCAAATAAAAGGAGTATAAAACAAGGAGTATGACAGTTGTCTCAACAGTAGCACTGACGATGCTTTTAGTATTTTGTTTTAAAAGGAATACACTCCCAATTTTTGATGATGATATTACGCTCTAGCTCCTACATGGTTTGCACCTATTATAAGTCGCTTTGGACAAAATCAGTGTAATTTAATGTTTATTTCAACTGACATTAACATGAGAGAAACATGAGCTAGGAAAACAAATTTTGATAGATTGAATCTCTGACAAAAATATTACGGGAAAAAGCGTTTGGCCGTGGCAGGAGGAGGCCAATAAAGACAAACCTTTGGAGAGAGGAATAGGAAAATAAAGTTGAGGGGAGGAAGATGCAAGATGGGAGCAGAGGGGAAGTGATAAACCTTTGGCGCTTGTGACACGGCAGGCTGCCAGAGCTTGATCTGGACCAGGCCAGGTTGGATTTCACCAGCACCACAAACCAACGGGACTCGGGACAACCCAGGTTATGCAGCTGTGGTGTGGTTAAGGTAGAAAAAGTTAACTCTGACTGTTAAAAGAGCTGAGACATCTCCCTGTCACTCTGGATCCTTTCTCGCTCCGATAAAACTGACTCCTCCAATTCCCTACGGTGATGTTGGGACCAGTTTGCTGGTCCAGATGTCTGCTCATATAGTGTGACCTCTGTGACCCGAGATCAGGCTGTGTTACCGTGGAGGAGCAGGAAAAGAGCTGCATAAAACAGCACGAGGACAGGGTAGGCAGGGCCAGGCCAAGACCGAGACTCAGATGTTTTGAGCATTACAAACTTCTCCTTGACTGACAGATCACTCTGTATGTTCGAGTGGACTGAAGCAAACTTAGAAAGCCACTAATGCTGAAATGGAGCGGATAGGTGGAAAAAACGAGTAGTCCTACTGACATTTCCAGTAAGTGGTTGCATAACAGAGAGGATTTCTTGGGTGTTTAAACCGGGATCTCTTAACCTCTGCCAAATGCTGTTAACCAAAATGATGGTATTTATATTTGAGCAATAATTTTAACTATGGCATTTATACAGTATAACAGATATAAGAGTAAACATAATATAAAAACTTCCAATTAAGCGGTTGTACAAGAATTCCTCACAAAATCTAAATATTTTTCTTTAATGGGAACCAAACTAGACTGACACAACACACAATTTTAATGCGTGTGTCTCTATCCTGTCTTGGGAGGCCAAAACACTCATCAATGCTAAAAACAATGAGATTATACAGAGATCTTATTTGTGGCTTTAAAATGGGAATTTTCCGCTCCCAGTCATATTCTTTATTCTGCATAAACATTTGTAACTTGATGTGTTTAGATGTTTGGAGACACTTACTTTTACATTTGTAAAAGTAAGACTGATATGCAGAATGTAAAGAAACAGTCAAACCAGCCAAACATTCAAGGTTAAAGAGGTATCCAAGTGAAAAGCTACCACTACTGTTATCTCTCTCTGTCATCTTTGTCCATTTAGCTCTCCTTTCATCATTCATCTGACGTATACATCTTTTTCTGACAACTTCCTCTCTTTCCTCAATGGGTATCACCGAGTAAGAGCAAAGGATGAAGACTGAAGGCCAGTTCAGTCCGTAGCCCCTTTTACTGGACGGCAACCAGATCCAGTACCTTAGATCCAGTTATCTGAAGTTGCTTGAGCTTTAGTGCAGCTTGAGTGACATGAAGTATTATGTATCCAATAAGCGATGCAGATGTTTTAAAGTAGCAACCATGCAGTGGTTTGTAACAAGCCTGAAACGCATATAAGCAGTAGACCTTGGATTTTGAGGCAAAGATTGGGGAATTTTATGGAAGAGGAGCTGCTGCAGAGGTCTTGCAATGATTTTTGAAGCTCAGCAAACTTAATGGGAAGTGCCTCTGCAGCTGTAAGAATTATGTGCAGTTTCTTGTTGAGGAATACCTCTTCAGTCTGTGGTAACCCGGAGTCCAGAGCACCATTTCAACTGCAATGCCTGCATCGACTCTAGGTAGCTCAGTCATCCACTGTTAAAAAAGCAAAAAACTGCTTGCAAGAGGTTGGAAAAGGTTGATAAAGGTGGGATAAAGGATGTACAAGACATGCGTGTGTGAGTTTTGAAAAAGAAAGAGAAAGATGATGCAGCAGGGGGGCAACACTGTGGTCGCAGCTCAGTCAGGGTCTAGTGAAATCAAAGCATACAATACCTCCGCTCTGTAATTAGTGTACTGGAATGTGAACCCCTTCACTGATAATGATTACAGGTGCTCCAGTACACACACTGACATGCACATCTGCTCTTTATGTGTAGTTCTATCTATAGCTAAAATCTCTAATTTAGTGATCCATTTGTGACCGTAACATCTCCAACATCTGTGTGTAACTGCAGCAACAACATCTGTCACAACATTAAAAGTAATGGGTTAAGGTTTTTAAAGTTTATTTTTCTGGCATTTTGCTTTTATTAGATAGTTGATGTGACGTTGTAGTTACATGGTATTCATCATGTACTGCTGGGACCACCGGGATGCCCCATTGTTAGGTCTCAAATTTAACATTATTCAAGAATTATTATGTGAATACCAACATGGTATAGTTTAAGAGATTCAAATTATTTCTTAATTAAAAAAATATATATATTAGGGGACAAAGGGGGCAGTTCAGCGAGACATCCCTGACTTTTGTGATGGACAGTTTTTACAGTTTTTAAAAACTCTTTTGGACATGTTGGTGAGTTATTTTGATTTCTATTGTTTTAAGGTTTTGTTTTCTGCATTTGATTTTGTATTTCCTTTTATTTTGTGTATATAGTTCTATGTATGTATGTATGTATCTATGTATATAGTTACATAAAACGAGAACTGGACTCTTAACAGCAAAAAAACTGCAGTATTGAATCTTTGCCAAAGATTGTAGTTAAGGTTAGGTAACCAAAGCTTGTGGTTACAGGTAAGAACAACATGAGACCAAACACATGAGTTAATTACAAGTTTGAGATGAGATGTGAACTGTCAGCACCACAATTATTATAGGTATATCAACTGCCACACCCTTTCTATTTGGCACACCGCTTCCCGCGCTGGCACTGAACCTAAATCATGCAGTACAGAATAATTAAACATGTGCATAATTCTTAGGGATAATGGAGCAATTACTAATTAAAGGAAAAAAACAACAACAACATAAAATGTCTTAGTAAGGTGTTGTGACTCCAGAACAGCTTCAGTGCTCCTTGGTATTGATTCTCAAAGTCTCTAAACTGTAGAGGAATGAACACCATTCTTCCAAAAGATATTCCCTCATTTGGTGTTTTGGTGATGGTAGGTGGAGAGCGCTGTCTAACACGTCACCACAAAATCTCCCATAGGTGTTCAAAGGTTTAAAGTTGGATGATTCACGTAAATTTCATACTCATCAAAAACATTCAGACACCTTGTGCCCTGTCTATTCATCTCTCCATTTTGCATAACATCACAATAATGAATAATTTAGCTGAGCCACAGTTCCGATACACGAAAAAGAGGCGTCACCACCTGTGACTGGAATGCTAAGGCATCATTTTTAACCCTGTCAAATACGCTGCTCTGCTGTGCTCTTGAAAGGACTTGCTCTCTATCTTTTGCACTTGACTTGGCCTGTTCTCATGCTCGTACACTGCTGAAGCGATACGCAGGCTGGGCTCGCTTTATCCTGCATGCACGTGGCATGTGTTTAGCTTTACGCTGTGAGTAAAGTCTTGCCCCACAGTCTCGCAGCGCCGGGGGGATTAGGAGCCGGCTTGACGACCGCTGACCTGCCTGCTCCTTTACAAGGCAAGATCAGCTATCAGGCTGCTGCTGCTTTGTGCCCTGCTGTTTGAGGGTTGTGTCAGGGATTCCTCCATAAGTGCACTGGGGTTCACCAAGCAGTTGGGGGCAAACGGAGGTGGAGGTGGGGTGAAGCCTTTGGGCCATCCTCGGTACTGTGACACACTCCCCCCCAAAGAGACTGGACGTCATCTGTCAAAGCCCTCATCAAAGATCACTTTCAAGCCCCCCGAGTGGGACCAACTTTCATGCGTGCTGTGACCAAATGGAGGTAGTGTTGCCATGGATACCGCCGCGAGCAAGGGCCACAACCAGGTTTTTCTAATCAGGCTTGAAACAGGCTCCTGGCAGACTTAGTGGTTTGCAACGACTCTGACAGCCATGTCATACAACACAATTTACAGAATTGCATAATTCGATACAAATCTTCTAAAACACATGTACAACAGGGATTTAAAACAAAACATTACATAATCGCTCAACAAGCTACAAATTCAGAAGGAATGATGGAAGTTTAAACAGCGCATTCAGTGTGATGTTAATGATGTTATATAATATGGTTTATATTAACAAAAGTAGTGGCTGATTCAACAACAAGCTAACTGAGATGGTTGTTGAAAAACTAAAAACCGCAGAAGACGTAGATGTAAGAAATGTTAAGTGGGAGGAGTTAAAAAGCTGGATGAAGAGTGGTTATCAGAGAGAAGAAGAAAAAAAGACGGCGTAAAGGGAACAAGGAGGAATCAGAAAGCATGAAAGACATGAACAGGAAGACAGAAAGGGTGAGTGCAGAGAGAAAACAGTCAGAGGAGGAGTGGCTCAGACAAGAGTTATTGCACAAAATTCATCTCTGGGACAAACATCTGATCATGTGCATGCCGTGGAAACTGCAGGAAGTTAGCGATGACAGGAGTCGCTGCTCAGGGAGACACGAACATGAGGAAGGCGTGGCTTCACTCTCTGTGCGGAAGTTTTAAAAAAAAAAAGGGGGGGGAGACGATGGGAAGCTGCTTTCAGATGAGTGCGAGTATGTTTGCGCATGCATGTGTATAAGGGTGGAGCCCCCATGTAACAGGATCTCGACATGAAGGGAAATGCATGCTCTCTAATGAGAGGGAGAACCTGATCAGAGTCAGATGGGGTGCCCCGAGCGCACAGCCCCCTGCAGAAAACGCCGTCCGACACCCTTTACCTTGTTACCTCCAAGTGAGCTGAGACCAGCCCATGAACCATGTAACTAGGTGGTTTCCAGGTTAATGAAAAGCTGTAACTCCGGTCCCACTGTCTCTCCCTGCTAAACTGACGACTGCCCTCCCTCCCTGCGCCGCATCGCACCCTCCATCTTCACCACCACATTCCTGCACCTACCCATGGAGAGAGGGGGAGGTGGGCACCGGGGGGGGGGGGTCAGGGTCAGGCGCAATTAACAGTTTACTTTGTGTGAAGTATGCTACATTTACATTTTGGGCTGATTATTATCCAAAGTGACTCACAATACGAAAAAAAGGTTCCAATTTTTGGATTCACTTTCATTTTTGGATAGTGTGTATTAAAAGAACAAGAAAGAGAGCAGTCCCAGCTGCAGGTGTGAAGTTACATGTGTAATAAACAGTTATCCTGAATGTTAGATAGTTGAGGATAACTAATCATGTATTATTCAACAACTTTGCCTTCAACCAACCTGGTGTGCTTGTAGTGAGACTGGTCTGGTATGAAAATTGGTGTGTGAGTGTAAATGAAATAAGTTTTCTCTGTCTTGTAAAATTGTAAATGGAATATCTTTGTTATATTTGAGATGGGCATATTTCAGCATGATAAATTCCTAATGTAAATATCAATTGGGTGTAGTCTGACTAGCGGCACTGTCCAGTAAAATAAGTTACAAGAAACACACCTCTTGTCCACAGAGAGCCAATCCATGTGCTTACCTCAATGTGGCCAAGAGAAATGTGTACACGCTCAACTCTTTCACAATGATGAAAGAGGCAGTAAGTCACGCTGATGGAAGGTGGGCTCTGCAGGAGCCCCTCAGATGTAAGATAGATGTACTTGTTAGCAAAAGTGAGTAACAGGGGTCATGGCTCGACTGGTCAGCGAGCAACGCAACGGGGAGTGAGAGTGCAACAACAAATGCGAGTCATTGACAAGACTTTCACTCTTACATCCCATATCTAAAGCAAAGTCCAGTATGGTCACGTTAAACACTTTCCCGTCAGTATTATTAGTAGATACCCTGAATTTAAGACTTATTTAAGACCCCACTCTGCTTTAAATAAGCAGTCCAGATTTGTGTTATCAATCATGTTGGAAATTATGCATCACCTTTTTTCAGATCTGTGGAACGCAGCTATTCATTTATCTGTCAAAGTAGTTGTCCTGAAGGATGAATCAGTATTTGTTTAAAAGGTACAAGCTGCCAAACGCTCCTTTTTGATTCTTAACAGCAGTATTTGGCTACCGGAGGAGTGTTTCTACACCAACCGCTACAGCCAATCCTAAATCTGCAATTCACTGCACCCTCCTCTTCCTTCCCCTTAGAGAAAGGGGAGAAAGATAAACCCTCATTTGGAAAATAGGTAAACATTGGCTCCCATGCAGGTACACATTTAGTCAGGTTTACCTTGCAAAGAAAAAAAAAAAGGGAAAAAGGAGAAAGAAAGAAAAAAATCCCTTTGATTCTGAGTTGGTGGAAAAAAGTAAATTTACTCCAGTTGCTGTTCAATTTGGAGCAGTGGACATTAAAGCAGGAGCCGGTGCCTAATAAGAGCCATGCCTAAGAGAGAAAGAGGGGGGTAGTGAGAGAGTGAGAAAGAGAGCGAAGGAGAGAGAGAGAGACCCGGTGGAGGTGTGTCTGTGTCTGACTCTCGGCTCCAAGGTTCCTGCTAATAGATTTCAGCTCCCTCAGTGTCCCAATTAGCTGGTATGTATGCTTGGTTTATAAATTCATGTGTGGATGTTAAGAGTGCGAACATGCATGTACAGTAAGCATGCATGTCTCTTAAGTGTACGACATGTTTCTGTGTGCACGTCCATAGTTCCAAAGCAGCAGCCTCCTGCTGTTTAGACACTTTGGCTAAAGCTCCCAATTAAAATAACAGACTCTTCTGTTTCTTGCATTGTGTTAAAGAAAAAAAAACACCTAAAGACCGTCTTCAGACCAAAAGGAACCAATTTACACAGACCCATTCTCAGCAACCTATCAACATAGACACATGGCGACACAAACAGAAAACAAACAGATAAACCTGTCCAGTTTTAAAGCAGCTTGTACTGCTTTTTAAGGAAGGGCATTACAAAGAAAATAGTGGGTGCACTTTTAACCCTGACCCCGTGTGAGGACGGACAGGCAGAGCTCAAGACTTACCTGTAATAAACCCCCACAGCTTCCACACTTGACCATAAATCACACCGTGTGCCTTCAAAGTATCAAATATCGACTAATACAACACCGCTCACCCCTGGCTTTTATCCCCACATTTCCTTCTCTGTGTTCTGGTGGTGGCACGGCCTTCAAAGTGCAACCATCTCACTTTTTTAAAAGGCACGCCAAGCAATTTATTTACCAAGAAACTGCTGCCATAAATGACAGAAAAAGCAGTACAATTTACTGACAAGTGTGGGGCAGGGGGGCTAAGAACGAAGCCAGAGGTCTTGGCTAAGCCTGTGAAAGACTATAAAGCTTTAGTAGTAGCCCACGACCTGTTTATGGCTGGCTAAGACACTGTGGTGCAAGGCTCCTGATCACTCAGCAGCTCGAGACTGCTGCCGCTCTTGCATAACACACAAACAGGAGATGGTAAAGGAAAAAAGGCTATTAAAACACAGCCAGTGCATTTAGTGGCATCAGATTTATCCTGCAAGTGCCCGTCTTGCATATGAACCGCAGGCTGTACCAAGAAAAGAAGAAAGAAAGAAAAAAAAGGTCTCATTCTATTTTCTTTAATTAAATAATAAAGTAAAAATTTGAGCGATTTGCAAACATAAAAACATCTAACGTTCACATTCTGTGGGGAATGAATGGGTAAATGATGCATTTCATTTTCCACAAAATGTCAAAAGGCTCTTGGCATTGGTGCCCACTTGCGTGGAGAACGAGTGCAGAGCTGGCCAGGCACGCTCAGCTGGGGGAAAAAAAAAGACCTGGTATGCTCAGAAATCCACTATGCAGGCCCAAATACCCACCAAGAAGATTCAAGGCAGATGTGGGCTAAAAATGACTTTCTTGTAAGTAGCTTGTATGTGTGGTTAAGTCACACAAAAGATGACTTCATGTATGAGCTGATGAGGTTGAACAGGTGGGCTTACCTTGTCTTCACTACATCGAGGGGGTGCATCAAGCAGATCTCTACCAGACCTAAAAAAGTAGAAAGAAGGTTAGGATAAGACCCTTTAATAACCTTGGACATTTTGATGAACACTGGCTGTCATGTTCCCAGTTCTCATAGGAGAAAGCATCCAGGGATTTCCAGGAAAAATCTCCTAGAATTGTGCTCCCCACGTTTAGCGTGTCACCAAAACGAAACACGTCTGCATCACGGTGCTCGTTAGAATAGCTATTAAAAAAGGAAGCAGGTGAGAACGGGAACGGGTAATGAATGCTGATTAATATAATGTACCGTATGTAAAATACCCACACTCTCAATTTTCAAAGGAAAATTTTTATTTCTATTGTTCAGCCGTTAAAATCATGAAGCTTTACATTTGTAATAGCAAGTGCTGAGAATATTGATTTGTCTAAAAAAACATGCTTCATTTTTTTCAGAAGGACATATGAAAGAAATACTTTAATCAGACATTATACAGAAGCCACTGTAAAAGCGGCTGAACTGCACGTAACGTCAGGACTTCGGCTCTCTTTAAAGCATTAATTATAGTTGAGTGTTAAGCCATTACAGCGTAGCTATGAAGACAAAGCTAAGCTCTGGTTGATTCAGTCTCCTTAAAAAATGTAACTACAAGTTGGAGCACTGGTAACTACAGAAACACTACGTGGGGGCTTAAAGTCTGGGCTACTTGTGTTTTTTTCCTATAAGTTTTGATGACTGAATTAAGGTGTCTCCTATTCAGTAACGAGACAAGGAAAATGAGTTCCATGACTCCAGTTCTGTAAAAACATATATAGGCCACTATGACTATTTATAAAAATGATCAAAATCTGCGCCGTACTTAACTAGGGCAGGACTCCTTTTAACCACTTACTAGCATAAATCTGGCTTAAGTCGGCTGACACAAAATACATAGTAGAGTCACTGTTTTAAGTCATGTCTCAAATTAAAAATGCTAAATAGTTGCTAGTTCCAGCTTCTAAAAAGTGAAGATTTGCTTCTTTCTTCTGGTTCATATCACTGGAAAGTAAAAATATTTGGATTTTGGTTGAACAAAACCATCAATATGAATATGTGTTTGAGACAATAAACAACATTTTGAAACTATTATACAAACAATGAGTCAAAAATTGCCAGATCAATCGATAATGAAAATCATCCTTATTTGCAGACGTAGACTGCTTATTTGCCTGTCCTGAAATGTTCTGCATTATTTTTTATTTTTCCATATAATCCCAATGTGAACTTGTATATATCTGTTAAAGCCCTGGAGGTTCAGATAGCATTACAAATCAGGTTTTTATGTCAAGTTTGACAGTTCACCTTAAAATAATCTGATAATAAAGCTGCCTGACTGCTAACCCGGGCAAAAGTCAGTGTAAGTTTGTGCATGGAATTTTTTTCCCCTTTCATTTTAAAGCAGTTGTTAAAGTAAAAGTGTTGCACAAATGTTCTTCTTGTTGCCACCAAATGGTTTTGACAGCCAGCCAGCGTCTGCCAACCTTCCACGAGAACCTTATCATCACTCTGCCTAATTTAAATGCCAGCTAACTCAGTCATTCTTGGTGTTTTGAACCTCGTGCCATCTCTGCAAGAACACGGGTCTGAATGAGTGATCCAATGAGACTTCTTTCCAAAATGCCTGTGAGTGACTATAATTGCCGGCATTTTGAAGGGCCGAAGCCACCAACCGTGTCATCCACGCAAACCCAGTACATCAACAATGTTTCAGCAGCTGGAGAATCAATGCAGCCGGGTGATCGGTGAGGGACTCTGAGGTTTCACACACACGCTAACTATGTGCATCTGTGTTGAAAAGCCACTGCTTTGGCACAGAGGCCTTCTGACTCAATCAGGGGAGGGTTTTTTTAAACTCACAATTCTCACTGCATCCTTTTTACTGGTGCTCTGAGGGCTTCCCTTGCAGATTCCACTGTGTGTGTACACAGCTGCAGTGCAATATGGACTCTTTCTAATTTGCTCAATTAAACATATTGTCTATAAAAGAATGTGTCTTCTGGGGTTTTTCCAGGGAAGTAATTATCAAGTGAAATACCACGAAAAAAAAAAAAAAGGAAAGAAAAGACTATACAGTTGCATCCTAGTGGACGAATGGGAGGACCAAGAACTCCTGAAACAAGCTACCGGCGGCCAAGAGTCAAACACAACTCCATCTGTCACGGCTCGGTTGACCTGACTATGGTTGTTAATGATACCTCACTGAAAAGGTTTGCACACACACCATCGTTTCTGGCTTTGCTATTAATTGCCTGCAGTGAGGATGAGACGGATCAAATCAAATTTCGGCAGGTAATCAGATGAAACCCACGATGAAACCAAATCTGCCCGCCCGCCTGCTTAATCGGCCTGTCCAAACACGAAGATGGTGGGAAGTGACCGAACATGCTCCAACAGGTGATGAGGTGGTGGGAGAGTGAAGTGTGGGAAAAGAAAAGGAAATCGTCTTCATCCAGAAAGTACACTTGTACTTGGACGCACCTGGCTGTATCTACTTCAGGTTCTTGGACCATAAAACCTGGTTTGCTCTGTACGGAACAACAAGTTGGGAGTTTGTGGAAACTAAGATAACTTTATTACCAAATGGTGTTAGTTACTCTCCCCTGATATGTTGTGATTAGACTACAACTTTTTCAAACACCCATAGGCTATGATATGACCATCGTTAGATCTCTATATGGACTCACTCACTGATTCTGAAGGCTGATATTTCGCCACAAAGCACGTCCAGTTCTCTCCTAATATGATCATGATTCATTGACTGGTTCCGTTTAGAAACATTCATTAATTTTTCCTTCATCTTTCATTGCAGCACAACCTGGCTGAACATTGCTGGATGCAAATCCACTTTTTCTAGTATAATGTGGATATGGCATGAGAGTTTGCCATTAGTGTAGTCAAAGGGTGCTGAATTTTCTCTTCACAGGAAAGGTATATGTCTTTCACGTTTGTAAACCTGGAAAGTGTGTAAAATGGGTTAAATAAAATGGGAAAATAATACCACTGTAGATACACAGAGGTGAGACTAGAGACAAGCAGCAGCAGAAAACACATGAAGTAAAGACTCATGCCACATTATCACGGTGGAGGTTGTGTGTTTTCATTTCTGCCATCAACAAAATAAAGTAAGAGACATAACGTGTTCCCTAATAACCGTAAGGTGTGCACTATTACTGGTGACTTGTACCTGTAAAGTAGCGGAGCAGCTGTGCACATCTGGACACTCGAATTCGGGCCTCATCGTAAACCTTAGATTACAGGAACAGGAACTCTAAAGAATACAGGTTACCAAATGCTTCATTAACTTAGAGAGGTAACAGTAGTTAACACTCTTTACTAATTAACAGGCCGGCCCCGCTCATGGTGAAATTCAGATACAGTGATTAGTTCAGCGTGTTGAGTTCAATTCTCAGTCTCCAGCGTCTCAGTATACTATGGACTTTAGACATGAGGTCAATGTCAGATAGAAATACCTGAGGTGCCTCCAAGATGACAGTTGTGAAGGGATTAAGTGATGACAAGCCTGAATGCAAAATGAGGCTGTGTTTATTTGAGCATCTGTCTGACGCCCTTGCAGACGAAACACCTTGAGAACAGCTGATGGCAGATGAGATGACAAGCTGTAGGGGTTTGAAGAATAACTAAAAGAGGAGAAAGTGAGCAACTATAATCCTACACTGATCTCCTTATGACATGTGGTACAACCCTTGTTTAAATTAAAATGAGTTTATTATTAATCAATGTTGCAAAGTAGGGGGCTTAGTACACCTGACAGAATCATTATACTATGATTTCTACCCTCCCCATTAACACCTATTTAACTGACACTACCTGAAGTATTCTGTGTGTCAAGGAAATAATTCAAACCTGGACTGTCTCACACACGAAGGTTCTCTATACTGTAAGGTTTTTCCAGTCAAACAAAGGTGACAGTCAAGATTGAACAAAAGCTGTGAGCTTCCTTGTCAATCAAATTACTAAAAAGAAAAGCTGCTGAAGAGGGCGTGGTGCATTTACCTAACCAATAACAAAGATGTGACCCGTGGTTGTTTTAAGGTCAGATTAATCAAGGCTATTATTATTGAAGCGATTAATTGCTTATATTTTAGGAAGCTGATTGTGCCTGCTCCAGTTCAGCAGGAAATGTAATGTATTATTTATTTTGATTGAGCTCAACATGTCAGGGAAACGTCTCTGCGTCACGGCCAAAAGACGCCGAATATGTCATTTCCTCGACACCACTGAGAGGCAGTTCTCCACTGTGCCCCAGTGCATCATGCTCTTCTACTCCAGCTGTCAGCACGTACTACTGTTTAATCACAGAGCGCGGCAGTAGTGAACTCACACGCTCTCGGGAGCACTTCACACCCGATCTACAGCCTCTGATGAGCAGTCACTGAGCATGGCGAGGGCAAACCAGGGAGATGATGCTGTGTAGTCGCTCAGCATCTCCCTTCCATGGCTCTGACTTCTCCTGCAGGCACCCACCTCCTTCTGCTGCTGCGAGGAGGGTGTAATATTACAGCAACCTGCCATCTGGTTGACGTTTATGGCTTTGCTACGCATCAGTGAGTGACATATTGGGAGATTCCATTATTTGAAGGTTCTTTTGTTTCTGAACCACAATGTTAGTGACAGGGCTTGTCAACCAGCGCCTTGCAGACACACACACACACACTCAGTGAGGCCAAAGTGCTAATGACAACCTGGAGCTCAGCCATTAAGACAAATTTTTGCATATACACTACATGACTGATATTTGCCACAAATGCATTTTGTGCCAACATGTAGCGTAAAGTCTAACTGTACAGTGGAAACAAAGAGGTACAAGGAAACAGTGAGATTATTACACTGATTTTATATTGTGACCACATATACTTTTGATTCAATGCCTGGTTCTCTTATAGCACAGAGCTGACGTCATGTGCAGCTTTTTAACAGCCGTGGAATTTGGCTTTTGTCTCGGGTATTGGATAAGAGGACCATATGTTAGGAACAATGAGGCCGGGTGTGTGAAAGACTGCATCATCCCTCACTCAGACGGAGCGTCGTTGCAGTAGGTCTCTGGGACAGACCCAACAAGTAGCCTCACTGGTAGCACTTGTATTGCCACCGCAGTGGAAGGACATTCCAGGTCGCCTGATGACTAGTCTTCCAAGAGAAAAGATTGTACATCACAATCAGATGAGATGATTATCTGAGTTGGTTTTGGCTCGGGAATGTACACGGTTTGCTCCCACGCAAAAGTGAGAAAGAAAAACAATAGTGTGCTTGGGAGCGATTGCTCAATGGGTGCAGGTGTCATCCATCATGCCGAGACACACACTGAATGACTGTAATTCCCAGCAGCCACAGGGAGGTCACTGCCACAGGAAGCACAGCTCCGCCAGTTAAACGAACTAATACATGAGAGACATACTGGCCACTCATTTCACACGCTTATTTGACCCAGTAAATGCCGTGCCACAGTCTCTAATCATAGCTTACATGCTAATATTTTAAGTATGTTAATAATGGTTTCTTAATTACTCTCATATAATTACATTACAATAACAAGACATTCTGTCTGAAAGAAGTGACAACAGCAGAATATAGATTATGTATTTTGTTGACAAAACCAATATATAGGTTTGTTGTACTTCTTTAAATAATACAATACAAACATGTTGCTAATCATTTTAAAAACATGGTACTACACGGCACATTTCTTGGTTGATTGAGAGCCAAAGCATGAAAATCAAAGCTCCTCCTGGTTTCAAGGCGTGAGACGAGGCGTAAGAGTGTTACGATGACAGAGTTTCACCTCACAGGCCCGCTCTGGTTTTGACAAGAGCTCCTGACTGAACCTGCAAGGTGATATCTCATGCCGCCATGTCCTCCATTAATACTTCTCAAAACACAGCCGATCTGGAATGCTAAACAAACCCTGCGAGCTGCAGCTCCCCTTCCCATTTGTCATCTGCCGTAACAAAGCCAAGCGATATCAATCAGCAACTGGGCCGGGCCCTCTGATATAGAAACTCTGATTAATCTCGGGATCTTTTAACACTCCGGCAGAAACAGAATGAAGAAGGCCATAGCGATGAATAAAAAGATGCACCAGCTGAGATTATCACTAATAGACCATATAAACAAGCAACAAGTGATAGAAGGATTCAAAATAATTCACATTTCATTTCATTGCAAAGGGTAATAATTTCCACCTCCAGATTTGTATCTCTGTCATACAAGTCCTACCCTGCTGCAGCTCAAACATTAAACTAGGTTGTGTTGATTTTAGCCGTGTACTCTTTCATGACAAACAATTTAAGCCTGCCTGACCACATTTTTACAGGATTTCTTGTAAGTTTATCAAAATACAAACCTACTACAGCATATAACCATTAATTTATAGTGTTTATTCTTGAGGGTGGCATAAACAAGGGAAATCAGGGAAGTGGGTGAAACAAAGAAATGTAACATTAAAAAGATACCCAACAGGTCTGCCTACTTAGGTGACGACAATAAACTATAGTTATTACCAAGTGAGGCACACTGAAGTACTGAAATACAGCCTTGGCGCTAAACCTGTTTTTAAAGCAAACAAACGGTGTAACAATTACAAACTTATCACATTAAAACTGAAACAGAGTATAAAGCATTTTGATACAATGCTGGCACAAGTAATCTGTCATAAGAACATATAATGACCTCACAGGGAGAAGAGCAGGTGGAGGTGCTATGGCAGGAGAAACGCAGCAGTTCCTATACATTACAAGGCATTTATGTTAAAAAAAAAGAAAAGTGAAAAAATGTCATTAATGCGGAAGCAGGCAACCATTACTAAAAGTGATTTATGCTCCCCCATGTAACTCTGTTTTTGTGTCAGAAGTAGATGAATGTGTTCTCAGCAAATTAGTGGAGGGAAAAAAAAACCCCAAAACCAGCAGGAAGAGAAAAAACAAAGATCATTATGTTAACTCTATCTCCAAAAACAAACACTGGTGTGGAGGAACTGATTATGCAGGAATTTACATATTTAAAAAAAAAAAAAAAAAAACCCTCAGGATAATGACTCAGAGACATCTGGGGAGGAGGAGGGAGGGAGGAGAGAGAGAGAGAGAGAGAGAGAGAGAGAGAGAGAGAGAGAGAGAGAGAGAGAGAGAGAGAGAGAGCTCTGAGAGAGAGAGAGAGAGAGAGAGAGAGAGAGAGAGGAGAGAGTCACAGATAGAGAGAGAGATTAATCACAGATAGAGAGATATCACCAATCAATCAGGCTTCCTGTCTCGGGAGCGCAGAAGCGTCCCCGTTAACTCCCCAAACACTCCCTAATTCTGCACTTGAAAAAGCTCAAAGGGTGCTTAGAAAAACAAGCGGGGCCATCTCCAATGACAGAGAGGGGGGGGGGGGGGTTAAAATGGAGGGCCCCCGAAGAGAGGTGCAAGCATCCTGGCATTCCCCGGGCCTGTGTGGGCTGCTGCTGCTGCTCGGTGTGTTATCATCACTTCTGAAGGGCGCACGGTGTGGATCTCCACATTATCAGCACTTTAAAGTAAAATCATTCAATTTAAACTGAGTCTGAAGCATTTCACTTCATTTTCAGTGTGTTAAAACACAAATTAAATGAGACAGACAGTTAGAATAGCTGTCTATTTTACGATAGAGGAATTTTAGAAACAATAGTAAGTTTTGTTTTTATAAATTTAATGATAGATTGACCCACCTATTCCAGGATGAAACCATATTTCCATTTATTTGTGCAGATTATTTTAAAAAAATGGACCTGGAGTATGGAGTGTAAGTTTGTTTATGAAGCTTCAAGTCTTGCAAAACCAATCAAGTATCTTCCCACAAAACAAACAAACAAACAACAACAAAAACGTATACTGCAGAAGATTTTCACTAGAACTATTTTACTTAAAAATAATTGAATTGAAATATCTGTAGGCACAACTTCACTGTTATAAAAATCTTGATAAAAACCCCCATGCCAAACTGAGCTAGTTCCCAATAATGTGGACATGTATCCTGTAGAGACTGAGCACCTCCTGTTCACAGGTCAGTGGTTGTCAATGCATGAATTGAGATGAAAAGAAATAAAAGGAGGAAGAGGATTAATTCGTTTACTTCACCTGATACTTTCGCCTTTTTTGCATAACAGTCAATCAACACCCTCAAAAATCTCCCTCACCTTCCTTATGTGATGCTTGTACCAAATGACTGAGCACAAAAGCTGCGTTAATAATGCCGCAGGCTGGATGGACGGAGATATAAGTGCTGGGAAATGACAGTGATATTTCACTTAAGTTTGCTGTCTCCACTTTAGATTTATCGTCATGCCTTCGCATGACGATAAATCTAAAGCTGTGTCATGGTGCAGATCCCCCACCGGCTGTGCTATAGGCAGAGACAGCTCGGGTATGTCCCTGTCTGTCAAACTTGAGGTGAACTCTGATACTGATGGAAGAGTAAAGAAGTGTGTGTGTGTGTGTGTGTGTGTGTGTGTGTGTGTGTGTGTGTGAGTGAGAGAGAGAGAGAGTATGTGTGTGCGCTTCTTCACTGGGTCAGGGCCTGAGCTGCCCAGGCTGACGGGCTAATGATAAGTTAGTGACAGACTGACAGACAGACAGACAGACCGACCATGCCGGCAGTCCAGAGCTGTCAGTGTCACCCCCCTCCCTCTTTCCCTTCCTCCCCCCTCCAGCTTCATTACTGTCACAGTTTTCTTGACACCTGTGGTCACATTTTTATATGCACGACCATCCGATGCAAATAGACGCACTGGCAGCACGGAAGCGGGTGTCGGGAGGAGAAGAAAGGGGGCACAAAATGGATGCAAAACCTGGTGTAACTGATGTTTGAGAGGAAGTTCTCCGTGTCATCTCAGCCTGATTCTTTCATGAGGATCGCTTTTTAAACAAATAGTCTCCAACTCCTGCAGGACACCTGTCACAGTCTAAATAAACTGCGTGATCCTGCAACAAAAGGTGACGGGGACTGACAGTGTGAGGTCTACAGATATGAGTACAACACACAACTAAAAACCCTTCGGGTGATTTTAATAAAACATGCTCACATTGTTCATTATAAACCACTGGCTCCCAAAGAGGCGATCAGAAGGCCATAAGAGAAAGAAGAAAAGAAAACTCTGCTACATAATTCTTTTCTCTCTTTCTTGGGAAAATCCCTCTTCAAGCCTCTAAAATCAATAAGTCTTCAACTGCTTATAAATCTAACTTGTGAGGATCCACATTTTTCCTCATATCTAAAAGGTCACTTGAAAGAAAAAGTACAGCTATAAAACTACAACTGAGTAAGACATTCACTATCAGACACTAATATCAATTACTGTAAGACAATAGTGATTATGTGCAACTTCACAAATCAGTAAAAAAGAAGAAAAGAGAAAGAACAGTTCAGGAAGTAGTTATATTGTAGAAGAAACTGAGGATCTAGTACTGAGGAGTTGACTCCCCAACTATAATATTCTGTTAATAAAAGGTGTCTGATACATGTTTTTTAAACATGGGATGATTTGTCAGATTGTATTCAATAAGTTAACTCCTCCATTATATCTCTAGTATTTCCCAAAGCTTGTTTTCAAAGGGTAAAATTCTATCAGAGAAGCTCTGGACAATTTATAAGCCTAAAACTAGTAACATAAATATAATGTGATCTAATGCCTAATGTGTATTAGCCTTTAAAATTGTTGAGTGTTTGAATTGTTGAATCACCACCAGTCCAGAGAGACGAGATCTCCCCGCACAACTGTCAGTCTATAAAGAGAGGATATGAAAGATGGTATTAAAAAGACTCATCTCTGTTAAATGTTCCTTCAAAAAAGTACATTTTATTACAAAAATTGGGCAATTTGGCTCATAACACTTTCCTTATTTGCTCAAATTGGAGGATTCAAGTTATAAAGCTGCACTACTTCTGATGTAAGACCGTGGAAATTTTAGGTTCAACAGTTCAAGAAAGAAATCTGATACAGTTTGCTGGACGTCAAATGGACAAGAAAAGAGACACTAAACAAGTATTCAATGTGTTTTTATCATAGACAAACCCCCAAGTTCTTTATAAACACTTTATTGACATTATCCAAGTGCCTTGACAGGTCCATCATAACATTTGCTAAAGCGGCGGCTGGAAACCATGTAATTCCTTAATTCAAATAAAAACATGAAAATCGTAAAGACTGGCATCAAACCTGACAACACTGCCGTGCCAAATTATTTCACTCCCCTTTGCCACAGCCTCTTTGTGTACTTCCCCTAAAACTCACCTGTCTGCGCCATTTCATCAGAGCTCCACACACATGCCCACAGGTCAAATCCAGCCTGAAAACCACAGGCAGTGCAAACGTCTTGGGTTGTGGCACCAACGCTCTGATTACCGGTAATTACCTGAATATATGGCACTGTTGCAGGGTTATTAAAATGTTAATCAAATGTGACAAAGATGTATTTTTAAAATTGGAACTAAAACATAAAGATCAGCCCTTGATCAACAGAGATTACAGGTAACCAAAACACCGAGAACACAAAAAAGGCTCGTGCCCACACCAAGCTCCTCTCTAGTATCACTTATTTTGCAATCAGAGATTGACAGCCTGACAGTAACTAAGAGACAGTGATGTTTATTAAGATTTATCCTCACAGCTATATTATCCATTCGTTAGAATAACAACTGAATGATTGCCGTTGCTCTGGGTTGGCGTCCCGTGTGTGTCTACCTGCAGCCAGGAATGATTAAATGTGAGCGATTATCATTTGTGTTTATTAGCTTACACTTTTCCAGTTTGCACACGTTTGATAAAGTCATCAGACGACTGTCCTCCGTTACATGCTGACTACACACTGGAGGGGAGAGCGAGGAGGAAACGCTACCACCGCCTCTGGTTCTGGAAGTTTTGAAGTCCTGTTCATTTTTCAAACAAGGCTACGTGACTCCCAGCTGAGGCATAAAATAATCATATAATAATCCTGTTTCTATGTTAAGACACACTGAGGATATGTCTTAAAGAAAAACTTCAAAAAGGGAATACAGACTAATGAAAAACCAGCACCCTCTCCCACTTCAAACTCTAAAAAGAGTTGAAATGTCCAGCTGCTGCAGTAGTACGAGCACAAACTTGACCAAACCTACTGCAAAAAGATCAAAACTAAGCATCAACAATTCAAGACTCACCATGAAAAAACACCCACTTCTATTAAAACATTCAGTATAAACCAGTTCAAATGAACACATCTGGATCATTATGGTTACTTGAAGTTCATCAGATGGCTGTGAGATTACGTCAGACAAAAAAAAAAAAAAAAAAAATTAACAGTCCTAGAAAAACTACTACTGCAGCTACAAAACAATCAAAACGAACAAGTTTCTATGTTCTATGATACTTTTAAGCTTTCGCACAGCACAACGAATAGACCATTATGGCGAGCCTTTATATGCTGCTGAGTGATGTGAAGCAGAATAGTCAATGAGTAGTAAGTGGACTTCCCGCTGCAGACACCACCATCATTAACTTCACCACCACGTCACCACATCACTGCAACATCACCACTGCCGCTGACACACCCACCCAGTCGACAACCTCGAGTCTTCAAGCTAATTCACCTTGTGTAAACAGAGATTACACCTCATCCTGTCCCCAACCCCCAGAGGGGAGAGCTGTGTCGTTACTGTCACCTAGTGGACGGAGAGGAGACAGATTGATTAATACAGAAAGAGGTGAGGCCGAGAGAGAGATGGAAAGCACATGTGGGAACCGCACTAAAGATGGCTCTCTGCCTGAGAGAGACAGAACAGCTGCAGAAGCATATTCCGTTTAACATAACAAGGAAAATGGATATGCAAATGATCTATCTGTGCAATGTGCAGCTTTATAAATAATATTTTCCATTTATCACAGAAAGTTAACAGATTCTGACCTCCGAGCTTCACAGCCGTTCTAAATCCTGTTATTTTATACGGGGGACCGAGCTGACCACTCAGCCAAAACAAGCACAACTTTCTGCGGAAGCTCACCTGAGTCCATAAAAGCTGATAATAGAGCCAATTATTGGGAGGGAACAGCAATAATGGAGTTTTAGTGAGGCAGTAAATACTTTAATTAGTTGTTAACACCTTGTGTCTATATGGATAGGGAGAAGCTTCCCCCCATTGCTAGCTGCTGTCAAGAGTGGGCTGAATAGACATTCAGGTAGAAGGCCAGGGATTTATCTTTAAAAAAAAAAAAAAAAAAAAAGAAGAGGTAGAGGAATGAAAAGACCATCACCTTTAATGTTAACAGGCGTTTGAACACCTGTATGTCATAACAGGGAGCTGCTGGGGAGCTGCTGGACATTTAAGAACTACAAAAGCTGTCATGTGCAAGCTAACTTGTAACTTTGCGGCTCAGGAGCTTTGGATCGAGCTTGAAGGTTGAAAATACAGACGGGGCAGAGATCTTCTGCGGGCCCGGGCCTTCTGCCGCCTGGAAGAAAACCCTTTTTGGCTGACATTTCGGGATGCATCACGGTAAGGGACGTTCTCCAAACACACAATCTTTGCGGGTAAAGAAAAAGGCTGCAAGGTAGATAAATGCAAATGATGCAGGGACTGAAAAACCAGCGGACATTCCTGAAGAGTGATACGATCTTTCGGTCCACAAACTATCCATGGTAGGAGTGATACAGCAGAGGAGAGAGTGAATAATCCAACAGGGTGGTCCGTCCTTTCTGCACTAGGTTTTCTGATGGGCATTGAGGGGAGGAGGAGATGGCTGGAATGGTAGCAGGGGCAGGGACCTGCAGCAGGAGCAAAAGGGAACTACCCGCATGGTTCACTCTTGTCCAAGCCAGGGGAGTTAAAGGCAGGAAGCCATTACCAAAGTGTAAATGCACTCAGCCATCACTGCTTAAACACAGTCGAAATATGTTCCAGCGCTCGGTGTGGGAGGGGGTCTGTCCCATGCAAACATAACGGGACTCTCTTATCCCCTTGAAATAAAAGACTGCAGGACAAGTTAAGGCCCTAACACAAGCCGACCAATTTTACGTACACACTGTTAGCGAGCTCGCTGTGTCGCTTTCCAAACATTGCATAACGCCGCTCCAGATGCTCGCCGGTGGTTTGAGCCTGACGAGAGGCCGTGATTATGTTACATACGCCGGTGGTTTGATGCAATAATTATGCAATCAGCAGTGCAGCTTTGTGTTATGTCTATGATTTATCAACATTATTTGAATTGGGGTAATTAATTGTCGCAGGCGGGCGGGCAGGCGGGCTAAATGGCTCACTGTGTGACAGGGCAGGGCATCTCTGACGGCTTTTGTTTTGGCAGATGGCCGTGTGCCATGTCGCTCACCCACCACCCAGCATCGGGGAAACCATACTCAGGCTTAATCACAATGCAGGCCTTACGCTCTGCTTCGCTGTGCTTTCTAAGTCCCACACAAACAGATTATAGATCAACAGATAGGGGAACAGATGCAGGGAGGCCTGGAGAGACAGAAATGGGTTCTTCATTCGCCGTATGAATAGAGCGTGGGGAAAAAAAGGAAAAAAAGAAGGTCAAACTAGGGAAATCCAGCATAAACCAAAGCAAACATGGCAATATTCCTAAAATCTTGGACAGTTAAGTCAAGATTTGTATACATGATCGTATGTCAGTCAAGATTGAAATGAGAGACAAGGCTCTCTGGTTGTTGTCATTAAAGAGACAAACCCTGGAGCTGCTCCATTGGCACTGAATGACAGACTGACTGTCTGGACCGGCTCGGCGTCCGAGGTGATGCTGAGAAAAGGTCAAGCAAACATTCTTCGAGTCCATAAGTCTCCGATTCACTGTCAATGGAGCAGAACCAAGTTTTGTCCTGTGATGGCCTCAGATTATAAGCTTGGTTCTCTGGTTTCTGTCTTTGTGAGGGACTTGCTGTAGAAGCGGAAGGAACCAAAGATCACAGAAATAAAGATGCACTCAGCTGCATTTAGAAGGAGCTATTTAGAAAAACTGCTGAGTGTATACTGAAGGAGCACCAGACGCTGCACATGCATGGAAAATCTCTGTCAGAAGCATACAAGTGTGCACATTTTAGGCAACAAATAAAGCAAAGCTTCATTTCACATGTGTGGATGCGAAATTGTTAAATGAAATTCAGCAACACGCAAGAGAAACAGCTCCATCATCCTGTAATTGAGGGGTCAAGATCTCCTCATTGGACAAACTCCAACTGAACCGTGCACGGATGTGGTGGTTGCTTTTATCCTGCCATTTGTCAAAAAAGCTGAAATAACCCCAAACTGTCAGCAGAGAATTATGAATGAGAACCACTATTGGGAAAAAAAAGGAAAGTCACACAGTAACCAGACTAATAAAATCTAAAGGATGTGTTTGAGGAGTTCCAAAACGGTAAAATACATCACTTGAAAACATCTGATTACTAAAAAATGATTGGGAGAATCAAACTACAACTTTATGGAGTATTTCTGAGGTTTTACGCCATTTCATTTAATTACAAAGCAGTAAAATCTTCAAAAACATGAAATTAAACGTGCTGTTGAAATATCAGGGACCATTTTTATTTTTGCGTCAAATGGAAATACAGTATTTTTATTTGGATTGGGATATGTAAAGGTTCGTAAAAGTAACAGATGACACCTTGGCTCGGACTTGCTGCGATGTGTGGGGGCTCTTGTGCGGGAGCCAGTCGGGCCTTGGGACAGATCCTAACATGTCCTAAAAGGATCCGTCAGTTTGCTTATGTTTAGCCATCGCTGAGGCCAGTTTGGCGACAGCAGTTGCATGGCCTGTGTACATTTGAAGCAAGAGCGAGGCGCTGCGGTGTGAGAGCAGCGAATGCTTTTTGGGCACCAGCTTTGCTATGACAGATGCTGACGATGAACTCTTGACACTGGCTCAACCGGTTTATGTTCAACATGTGTGTCTCCATTACTGTCTCTGGTTTCCAGAAGGCTGCCCTGGCTGGCTCACTGTGGACGTAGGTATGTGTGGGTTGGGTCTGTGTGTGGGTCTCTCTCTGTCTGTGTGTGTGTGTGTGTGTGTGTGTGTGTGTGTGTGTGTGTGTGTGTGTGCGCGTGTGTGCATGTGTAAAGGCCAGGCAGAGATGAGAGGAGCAGCAGGATCTGTAGCTATCTGGGAGGTTCAGCGTAATGACACACCGGGGACAGATTAGGTTCCTGTCCATCAGGGTTCCATCAGGAAGACTCTGATTTACAGCCGTGCTGACCAGCCAGCCAGCCCTCCACCCAAAGCAAACACACACGGAAAACACCACCGCCTCTGTGTGGTGGCAGCTGGTGGGCTCGCACACATGTTGCATTTGGCTACCTCGCACACCCGGTCAGTTTTTGACTCCGACGTCGGTGCAGAAGCAAGCATGGACAGCAAAAAGATGAGTGTGAAAAGTATTTCAAATTTTATACTAAATTCTTCAAGTATATGCATGTCTGTCTAGAAAATATAATGCTATGCATGCTACTTACTGCTTACCTCCCTAGAACTGTGAAAGAAGAAAGATGGACAGATCCATTAAACAACATGTCACCCCCAAACACAACAATGATTAATCACATGCTGCAAATTATAAGCACCTGTATGAACGAACAGCAAAGCAAAACCCCTCTCCCACTGTCTGACTGCATGCTTTCACTCTCTCAGACAGCCACCCCTCCGCCTTGACCCCCCCGCAAAACCCCCCGGCCCCTTCTCCCCTTGCTGACCCTCTGCCCCCCTCACTCGTACCAAGAGGAAGTCTGCCTGAAAAGAAATAACTCACTGCGTACACAAAAGGCCATTTTGACTTAAACTCTCCATGAAGTGATAGATTTTGATGTTTTATGCAGTGCTGACCTACAGGAGCTGTTAAGGAAGGCTAGATGAAAAGTAAATATGTGACACCTGGATGTGGCATGGTTTTGTATCAAACGTGAAAATCAATGAAGGCAGTTAAATTTTTTTTGCTTTTAAGTCAAGTGATTTCTTAAAAAAAAAAAAAAGGCACAATTATAACCTAAATGTAGCAGCAAAAAAATGAAGTTCTGGTTTTATTCATCCTTCAGCATAGCGAATTCACTTCTAGAAGACTGTGGCCCTCTGTGTAAGACCACCTGAATTCATTATGCTAACAAGCCAGCCCTGCTGATAGGCACACGGGCTGATGTGAGGAAATGTGAGTTTGATTAATGTGGGCAAAATTGAGCTGTGCAGACTGCTCCCCAGCCCCAGTTAAAGGAGTCGCCTGCCATCAGGCTCAAAAGGCTGTGAGCTGCAGAGCAGACTTTCTCCGGCCTGCACTGACACTTCACAGCAAATCTGCAGCAGACCTCGCCTCTCCTGCCACACAAAACAGAAGTGGCCCCTAGCCTGGACTTGAATAAATCTAGCTGGCACACAGAGCTGTAAATGAGAACCATATTCCTGATAGCTTACATAACAAGGGAGATGTGCTTTGTGTTCATCTATATACATATCACATAGTCCTGGGCTGGCTTGTCTCTGTCTGTGATCCTGCAGTGCTCTTAAACTAGCCAGACCACTGGTGGGTAAAAGCAGACTCGGTTGAGAGCTGGTCCCAAGAGACGGACCATCTCACGGAGCCCAGCCGACTGGGCCAACTGGATCCAAAAGCAGCAACCCTGACAGACTCTCACCCTAAGAGGAGCATGGCCCACCGCCGTGCATGAAGAAGGCATAGAGGTGGAGAGGTAGGAGGGGGGGGGGGGTAGAAGGGAGGGAGAGAGAGAGGGCGGGAGGAAGGGGAAGGCTGAGCAACAGAGCCCCCAGGTACCTGCCTGTACAGTCGCCTCTCTCCAAATGTTTACTTTGGACCAGACTGGCGGCCAACTGGTTGCAATTGACCCTCTACCAGGACGAGTTAGAGAGTGAACATGAGACTTTTCCTTCTGGGAAGATGGAGGAAAGCCACACACGTACACAGACTCCGAAGCACGCACACGCATACAAATGCATATCAACAGATGAAGAGCAAACACCAAGATAGACTTTAATGGTAGAAGCATACATGCGTAAAGAAGAGCGTGTTTTGTTCAGCCCAATGCACTGGAGTAAAAAAGGTATTTTAGAATTAAGCTGGAAACAGGCCAGAGGTCAAACAGCAGATCCAAAACCTACACAGGTCCACCTGTCACAGGTGTTACATCTCAGGCCTGCTGACTCTCAGTCTGGTGGAAAACAGGGTGGCTGTCACCACCAAAAACAGTCCATTCCTCTGCCATCACGTATGCTAACTGGCTGGTCATCCACCCGACTGCAGGGATGTGATGGAGGAAGGTTGCAGGGAGGACGCCCGCTGGCCCCATAGACTAAATAAAACCTCTTAATCCTCATAAACTGCTCCATATGAGTATTACATCCCTAACTCTGCACAGGACTTCCAAGGGAATGGAACTCATTTCGTGGGTATTTCGTTCCTCCCGGGTGGCTTCTAAAACATTACCAGGATTCCTCCCGTTGCTGCCTGGCTTCTATAATAGGTTCCGTGTTCTGCCGAGGCCCGCTCCGACGCGAACCCTCAATTTCCCCCGCAAATATTGATGACAGAACGCGCTTATGATGAAAAATGCCCCGGAAAATGCAAATGAGGTGGGGGCCGGCCAGATGAAATGATTGCTGCGTATGAGTAAGCATGTGTGTTCGGACAGGCATGGCATGTTGCTCGACAAGGATACAAACTATGTGCTCGAGCCGTTTGGGGATTCATTGCACCACGAGCAAAAAAAAAAAAGGAAAAAAAAAAAAAAAAAACCTCCAGCAACACCGACATGCTGCCTCTTGCTAAAACGTGATCATACAGGCCTGCTGAACTGAGTTGATATGATTCATCAATAAAAATCACATTTAAAATAAACACGTCAGTGTAATCATTTCCCTTGTCAGCTGGCCTATTCATGCTCGGCACGCAAACCCTCTCAGCGCACACCTGAGCAGTGTAAGCCTGCGTCGGCCTGGGCAGGAAACAAGGCCAGGGGAGGGGGGCAGGTTGGCATTTCACTCCAGGCCAGTCATTTGTCACAATTGTCACAGAATGCACAAACACAAATTACTAAATTATAACTGCGGATGTGTGTGTCCCGCCTTGGTTAAAATCAAGACAGCACTGGGAGCTGTCATAACAGGGGCTGCGTGTCTGGGCCACCATGGGGGTGGAGGAGGAGTCGTTTTTTTTGGCAATTCCTGTGTTAGCCGTTGGTGTTTATTTAGGTAAACACAATGTGAATGCATGGCTGACTGATATGGGGGAGGGAGGATTAACAGAAAATAATCAAGTAACAAGGTAGAGAGAATTAAATACAATTAGCATTTTAAAACACCAATACCTCATTGTCTGTTAACTTTGATGTATTGGTGTAATTACTGTAAACAAATGAGACAAGTCACATAGACAACCAGTAGCTTCTGTCACACAAGCCTTCCTGTTTCCTATCAAAACCATGATGTTGGTTCTTTGCTGAACGTTTCCCGAAGAGGATAAAATGCATTGCAGATGATAAACTAAATGGATCGAGATGAAACAAGTAGCTGATTAATTATGTCAATTAAAAGCAGCATCTATTTGGTCATCGCGTCAGTTGTTTTTTTCAAGAAAAATTCCAAATGTTCATTTCCTTCAGCTTCACCATTGTGAGAATCTGATGCTTTTCTCTGTTTATATGATTGTTCACTGAATATATCTCAGTTTTTGGATAAAGCCTCCTGATTCTAAAGCTAACATAAAGATTTACTGATGTAGCAAAGCAATAACCACCATATCAGTTCAGCTGAGGACAAAATGTCTCAGACATCTGTATCTATCCTGCACAAACTTCATCCCCAGTGTTCATAAAAAAGGTGCTGGTATGCGTCTGACTTGCTCTGTTGTACGGCGAGTGTGTGTCGAGGTGAACCACACAGGTATGGTGGGCCAGACACAGGAAACGTATTAACATGGACCACCGTTTACTCTCCTAACCACACTGTGTCCCACGGGGACATGGATAAAAAGCTTGAGCCAAAGTCTCTTCACACACACACACACACACAAAAAACAAATCCAAACATATAAATTCAGATATACTAGACAGTTACACAGACCGACACACAATAATTTTAATTTATACTGCAAAAAGACGTAAATATGCACAGAGACGCACGCACACTCAAAACACAAATTAAGCCACACAGACAAATTCAAACATAAATTAAAATATCTAAACACGCAAACATACACAGATTTATGCATGCATATATACACACTCAGCCATATTCAGACATAAACAACATTTCACACACACTCACACACACAGTGACGCTCAGACACAGACAGGCATCGGTTTCTCCACCTCTCCATGTTAACACCTGTCCACACAGACATTCACACACGATCCATTAACACCTACATAAAACACCTACAGGCACCCGTATTCTATTAGAGGTCAGCGCCCAGCTCCTCAATTTCATGGCCCATGTATGAGGGCGGCAAAGGTGAATGTGATGACAGAAGGGCGGGCGAGCTGCACCGCTGCGGATGGACTATCACTAACTAATGCACACACACGTGTGCACTAACTGACATGTGCAGCGGACACGCATGAAACTGCCTTTTGCACACACTTTTATGTCTCAATTTAAACTGCAAACACAAAATACTGATCAAGCCGAGTGTCTGAGGCACAATCAAAGCGACAAAGTGTGAAAAATGCAGACTTGAAATAAAGGAAAAATGATATTTATGATCATTTTGATGCCTAACAGGTGAATAAATGATTCATCAACCTCTTCCTCTTATCCTTATTCTTTAGAGGCAGTCTGTGCTTTACATTTTCCCCTTTTTTTACCCACTTTGCTCACTCTCAGAGGTATTGAGTTGTTCTCTTTGGCTATGGGACTTTCTCTAAGCTCTCCTCCTTTTTCTTTTCACCCCCACCCACCCCCTCCACCACCCTCCCTCTCGCTCAGGAACTACGTCTCTTCCATGGCTGGGAGGTTGTAATTTGTTACAGGCGGCTGGGCAGGCAGAGAGGTCTCCCTCTTATCTGGACAGGGGATCACCAGGAAAATCATATCAGAGGGAAGGCGTGTTTAAATATAGCCGTAATTGCAGCAATCATTTCTTGCTGTCTCTTCAACCCCCACCTCCTCCTTTAAAAAAAAAAGAAAAAGAAAAAAGGCCCCACCCTCTGTTCCACTAACTTTCTCCAGTCTCCCCATCGTCCTCCAGCTCCCCCCCTCCTTCCCCGCCATTCCCAACTCCCCAACGTTTTTCCCCTGGCTTTTCAGAACAACCTCCCTCTTCCTCAGCATTTCCTCCTCTAGTATCCAGTTAATCCTCGCTCGTGGTGTGGGCTCGGGGGCTGACAGTTGCATGACAAGGAATGTTTCCCTTTGTAAGAGCCTACTTCCTCCTTGTGCAGTTTTAGCCTAATTGAAATGTTTCCTATTGAGCTCAATCAAGGGGGCAATTACCTAATTATTCGCTTATGCCTAACTCAACCCTGTGGAGAGGAGAGATGGAGAGCTGGAGAGGGATGGAAAGAGGGGAGAGAAGAGGAGGAGGAATGAAGGAGAGAGGCAGAAAGGTTTGAAATAGAGGCAGCAAAAATGTGAGATCAAAAACGGGACAGAGGAAACAGATTCTTAGAAACTGAAGTGTGCAGTTTCATCAGTGAGCAATCTGAAAATGGACTGAGCTGTGCACACTGCAAGAAATGTCCTATTTAACCAGCTATTTAATATACATATGAAGCTGTAAAATGTTATTTTCCTGAATAATAATAGATAAAATGGTACATTTTGATAGAAAAAAACTTTCTTGATTTAAGGTGGCATTATTTTGAGATATTGGCTCTTATTCAAGAAATGCACTGCAAACAAATGAAAGATCGGTTGGACTTGATTTCAAGACCGAATATGAGACCAACTTAAGATGCAAATTTTTTGCAGTGCACAGAGGAAGAAGGTGGTTCTCTGAGAAAGCGTCTGGTTTTATGGGCTCATAAGGAGAAGTATTATCAAAGAGAGGAGCGAGGGGGACGGGGGAGACGAGAGGGAGACATTAAAGGAGCTGGAATGTTTTGTCCCAGCTCAGCCGGCCTCCAACACATTTAATAATGAGACAGGTAATAAAACACACTGGCACACGCACCCTCATATATATATACACACACACACACACACACACCACGGCGAATGGGAGGATGTGTTTTCATACGGTTTTCTTCCAGCCTTTCCTGACATTAAAATAGATTGCCTATGTCATGTTCTGAACCATAATAAACAAAATTTTATAGCTCATTTGAAAATGGAGTATGTTAAAAAGCAATCAGTACATCGTTAAAAGTATCAATCTTGCGCAAAGTAAAGCTTTACTTGTGAATAATTTACTTCAGCTCTGTGAATAATGTCCCTCAGCGGTGCGATGGATGGCGTAAATATCACTACCTGTGTGAGAGAGGCTGTGTATGCTCTGATTTGAATTCTGCCCTTCTTCGTCTCTCTCTCATCTCTGTAAGCCCGCCCCTCTCCGCAGCTTCAGCAAGTGTTGGCTGGGCGACTCCTAAATCAATCATTTAAATATATGGATAAATCAGCAAGCCTGTCTGGGTTTAAGCACACATGCCGTAGCTTAATTCACCCGAGCAAACGAGCACAGCAGCCATATTTCAGCCAACATGTGCACCACTGTTGTCTAAACAAGCGCTGCGAGGCAGGCCGCAGAGGAGGGTCCTGGCTGGAGGTCATGGAAAGCAGTTATAATGCGCTGCACACAAACACACACACACAAATATATACACACACATACGCATGCAGGCCGTGAAGGGAGTGAAGGGAAGGCCCTGGCTTGAGGTCATGGAAATCCTCTATAATGCCGCCTTTCACCAGGGAAAATGAGAGGAGCAGGGGATCACAGACAGAAGTTGCTTTCCTGTGACACATATGAGCATGTGTACACACACTAAACACATGTACGCCCCCGCACACACATGCTCCCTGGCCTCTGAAACGCACACAAAATAGGCAGGTGAGCATATGACGGCGTGATATGACACACACACACACACAGTCACACTGACCTCTACGGTCCACAGAGAGAAGAAAAATGGAAGCCCACTCTCTCACAGGCTGGGTGGGCTGGTCAGCTGGACTTAGCGGGGCAGTGCATCTGGGAATTCTGCTAAAATGCTTTGCACCCACGTGAATACACACACACACTTTTATTTGGCTATTTTCACAATTTCACAGAAACTTGGTAATGTTTCTCCCACTTCCTATATCTGCTGAAAGAAAGACAAAGGTAAAAAAAAAAAAAAAAAAAAAGCTAGGATGAAAACTAATTTTTAACCCCCCCCCCTCAAAAGAAATCCACTTTTCAACATAAAAAGAAATAGAAACAGAAATAGAGAGCAGATCATCCAGGTGGTCCTTACCCCCAGAGCCTGCATGGGCACTACACTGACTTGAAGGGCAAAACCTGAAACCCATGCAAATGTGATCACCAGAGCTGGCCTTGATTGGGTCGGCCGCATATGACGATTAAATATAATTGCAAAGAACCTTTTCCAAATGCCTCGGTGGTTTTTGAAAAAGTAGGAAGGAAGGATTTAAAACCAATTTCTAACTTTTTTTTTTTTTTGAAGAGGGAGGAAAAAAAAAAAAAAGAGGTGTGCACGCTTGTGAGGAAAAAGTATATTTTGCAAGAAGGTGAGACAAGACGAGAGAGATAAAAACGCGACTGACTTCTTTCAAAATCGGGGCTGGTTTTTACATGCACACGCCGAACAGGGAGGCTTTGCTGGCAGATAAAGTAGGTTGGGGTTCAGGGGCAGACCTGTCACACTCGGATGATTGATGGCTCAGTCTGAATGCTTAAGTCAACAGAGCATGAGCACGTCTCAGCAGCCCAGCCTAGGCCCTCCACTCAGCACCTATTTAAGGGTCAGGTGCTTCAGAACACGCTCACCGTGCAACTGCTGCCATTATCTTATCGAAGCACGCACGGAGAGGTAAACAAAGAGGGGAAATCACCACTCGGTTTTTAAAAGTATGACGTGCGTGACATACGTGCACTTGATGACGGTGTAAAATGAGTAATAAATACAGAGTATCTGCAAATTTGAAGCCATCTTAAAACATTTCTGCTCTCTCTCTAACTGTTCCTCTTCTCAGTTCTGGTGGCAGAGAGATTCCTTCTTCAAGCAATTTAAAATGTAAATGATGGGTAACAGAATGCTCAGTCCTATTTCTGTGCAAAAGTGAAGCCAATATGGGGCTTCAGCAGTCTGGAAAGTACCCATGTGATATGTCAAAACTCAAAGTTATAGTGTTTTTAGACAGACTTGAGAAAATGTGAACCTATCCTTGAAGTGAGCTTTAATGGGCTGATACAATTATCCTGCTTCTTAAGCTGAATAAACATTGTTCAAACGTACTGGATCTGAAAAATGCACGGTCACACAGACGATCTCAAAGCATATACGCGCATTTCCTGAAATGCCAAACTACTCCTTTAACATATGAAAAGTTAAGGTCTTGAAGGTGCAACTAACAAACATTTTCTTAGTTAATTCATTGATGATTTTATCAATAAAATGATGATGGCCTACTTGAACTAAACATTTTAGGACAAAGTTATTTTACATTAGAAACATCACAATTCATCAGCAATCATCAGCAGTATTTGACTCAGAATGTGAATATGGTTGTGGGGATTTTTGGCTTATGAAAGAGTTTTTCAAAAATAATACTTAATAATAGTTAATTTTGGTTGTTGCACATTTAGTGATGAATATTTAATGTTACGTAGAAGATCTGAAACCGCATTTTCAGGGGCTCTAACACTATATGAGCACACATTCTGCATGTGGATGTGTACGTATGTGTGTGTTTTTAACTCTCCACTGTGTGAGGAAGGATTTGGACGGTTCTGGGTTACTTGTTCCAGGGGGCAGGTGTCCACCCTGCTGATCTGTGGGCTGTTCCACTTCAACACCTTGTCACCAAACGCCCCAAAGCCTCCTCCAAACTCTCCACCCACCATCCACTCCATCATGTCATCAAAGAATCCAGGTATGAAATCTGTCTCTCTCCCTACAAATTTATCGCACCTCGACTCCCGTCACACTGGGTGTAATTAGAAATGTGTATTTTCTACACTTATGTCTGGGGGAGATGAACGCGTTCACACTTCCCCAGTCTTGTTTTCATACTTTTGGCCATCTTTTCTATTTTTTTTTTTTTATATAACATTTCATTCAACAGACACTTTACAACACACTGCATTAAGGAAAGTAACAGGAGAGGCTGAACGAACAGATGATAATTTCGTTTGGATAATATTGTTAAAGTCAGGATTTGTTTACAACCTGCTGAACGTTGGTTATCCTCACCCAAATGGACTAATGGACTTCAGGTCTGTTTAGAGATCAAGCTGTGACTGCAGACAAACGGAGTAAACATTTGTGAAATGACTTGAGGAATGATTGGTAAGACAATAAAAATAAGATCCGAGTTAAAAAAATGCAACTTTACTGTAACATGAGGCTGCTGTGGGGATTGAACCTGCGCTTTTCCAACTGCATCTCAATCTCCTGAACTACCAAGGCCACCCTGTCAGACGCGTAATGTGCCAAATATATAGAAACGGTAAAAGTTATCGAACAGTTTGGACAACAAAGAGTTTCTGGGAAGTTACTGACGAATGCCTTGGAGTTGCAGTATGATCTTTACCCCTTAAGTTTCCACATGTCAAACCTACAAAAATCAAACACAGATGCACTACAAATACACTCGTACATCGAGTCTTCAGTGGGGTTCGGTGCAGATTGGCGACAAGGCAGAGGCAGCGCGGCGAGTGTGTTTAAACAAAGTAAAATTCAATTGTGGAGATGTAGCTGGAGTTTGAAATTTGGTCCATGTGCTGTACAAACATATGTTTAAAATGCAGTAGATGTGTACATATACAATGGAGTGGAAATGTCTGTTTGGTACTTTTATAACCCCCCAGAAAGAGAAAAGCAAGAGAGAGAGGCAGAAATAAAGTCAGGAAGTAAGGGAAAAAGAGACAAATCCAGACAGAAATGGTCCTGTGGTCTGACTCATTTTCATCAGCGTGTTTGTCTTCCACTCCAAATGAATGGCAGATGCTACAAGGTGGGCTACTAACAACAGCAAGGCCGCTACAACAAATAGCACACACACACAGTGTTCAGATTTATCTTTACGATACGGTGTTGCTGCAATCTCCGTTTGATTAGGAGCAGGCCCGAGTCGCCGAGAAGTGGCCTGCGAGGAGATAAGCTCTGAGGGGCGGAAAGAGGAGGAAACTGAGACAGCTTAGACATGCTGTAGGTCCTGGCTGGAGCAGAGCCCAATAAATCGCCTGGATTTCAGGCTCTGTCATGGTTCCACCCAGCCCTGCGTATGTGTGTGTGTGTGTGTGTGTGTGTGTGTGTGTGTGTGTGTCGAGGCCTATTTGCAGATGTCTCCCCAACAGGCGTACAACTCTGACAGGACCTACACACCCCTGTATATACGAATATACTGTACATGTGTCTTGTGTACATGTGTGTGTGTGTCTTCCTGTGGGGCCTGCAGCTGTGACAGGACCTACATCATAACACAAACATCAGGAAAATAACTCAGAACACAATCACTGGATCACACAAGATCAGATTCAGTGACTCAGCAGGGGCCCGGGGAGCACTAACGAAACAATCACATGTAGACAAAACACACACACGCACAGGCAAAGGGAAGAGCATTTAACCTTCACGCTGTAGGGGGAATCTCATCTCTGATTTCCCCAATTTCCCCCCGTTGATTCGCCCTCTGTTGGAGCCAGATGAGGACGAGGATGGCACAACAAAGGCCGGCGCTCTTGATCTTCCTCCTGGTCATCAGTGTCCACATCGTCATCCCGACCAAACCACCCCCCCTCCTCCTTGCTTCTCACTCACCCACCCCGTTCATCCACTGCCACCCCTCACCCCCATGGGTTGGGTGCCTCCCAGCTGCAGCCCGGCTCGTCCTGATTGCGCCTGATTTGGGTTAAGTGATTATTACCCTGCTGTGGTTTGGGTAGGGACTCTCCCACAGGCTGGAAACTAGGAAGGAGGGAGCCCTCTCCCTCTTACACACACACACACACACACACACACACACACACACACACATACTGTCTGTTTAGGTGTGTATCTATGGGAGATGACAGAGAGAGAGAGAGAGAGAGAGAGAGAGACTGCCTGAAAGGAAAAGATGACTGTAAACAGACATGACAAAAAGAGAGACATCAGAGAAACGTGTGTGTGTGTGTGTTTGTGTTTGTGTGTATAAGAGACAGTAACTGACTGACTGACAGAGAGTAAGAGAGAGAATGATAAATCTATCCAAATTTATCACAAATTTGAATCAAATATCCAGAAAATCAGCTAAATAAAATGCAAATTATAACGTGCGTTTCTATCCACTGTTATGAAAAAAAAAAAAAAATATATATATATATATATATATATACACACACACACACACACACACACACACACACACACACACTCACCTCCACCAGACGCTATAACAGTTGGTGGTGCTAATTCTCCAGCCTGACTGCCGTTAAATGGTAAACTGTAAACTGTGTGACAAACGATGTGATGGAAACGTGCCGTGCCATTTTAGTTTCTGTCATCTATTAATCTGAGGAAGGTGACACATGGATGTGATGTTTTCTTTTGCCGCCATCGTCCGTCTCTTTAGTGCGAGCTTGAGAAATAAATCACTCACATGCTTTATATACGTAAAGATTTATTCGCCATAAGTTTCCATCACACTTTTTTTTCTCTTCATTTTAAATCAAAACACCAACTTTTCCACTTGAGCTAAACGTTTTTGCAATATTTCGACTTTCTAGTGTTTCCACTTTTTTTTCCCTTTTTTTTTTAAACTGTGCATAAAAACAGGTGGATGGAAACACACTTAGAGTGAGACAGACGGGAAGAGAGAGAGAAAAATACTTAAAATAGTATAGTAGTAAACATACATATCACAAAAAAGGGCAAATGTCTCAACACACACTCACACAGACACACTAGAGACTCCATATAGCATAGTAACAGGGACGTTACAGGAGAAGCGTGGAGGGAGGGAAAAAGCGAAAATGTTCCAAACACATATTTACGACCAAGAGTTAAACTGTCTCTCACTCTGTAATTCTCAGAGCTTTTTACTGCAGGCTGGGGGTGAACAAAGTGCACGTTCTGTTATTCTACCGTCCGTCTCGTCTTACATCCACCCATCAGATTTAGGGCTGAGGTTTCAGGGCCTCCGCTACAGAGACTCAGGGCCTTCGCTGCATTAGGAACACCCTGAAAACTGGGCAGAGTTCAGGATGGGTTATGGGTTCCTATTCATGTTCTCTTCCTTTCTGATTTGCTATTCCTGGAGAGACAGTGCACTTTCCATGGCCAATTTCTGTCTGCGCTTTCGGTAAAATGTTCTGTTCTGACAGATATTTGGTTCGGATCGCTCCGACTTTTGATTTGTGGCTCATGTAAGAATAATGAAAAAATTGCAACTTTGGTTTATTGTGCCCTCAAAAGGTAGCCTGACCTTTCGAAAGCCCAAAACTAATGTTAAAGTACTCAGCTGGTTTAAAGGAAATCTATAAACATTGTGAATACTCTACCTGAAATGTTTTTTGATGTTTCCCATTTTCCATTACTTTTCCAGGCCTGAAATAAAACCTCTCTCACAGCTCATACTATAACTACAATGGCCAATCACAATGAGCCAATAGGACAGTAGTTTATGTACAACATTTGTAGACAGCAGCAAGAAGCTTATCCGTTTATCTGTGGTTATTTTAGGATATTATGCCGTGCCACTCGCAGAATCCCAAAACATTTCCCTATCTCCTGCTTCGAATCAAGAGCAGATTTTTTTTGTTAATTTACCCGTCCTATCAGATGTTCCTATCATTATGAATTCAAGGTGTCCTGAGTTCACATTGAAGATAATGAGCAAACAGCTGCAGTCCAACTTGGGCTCCCTGAACGCGGCCTGTTTCAGGGCTGAACGGCTCCCAGCTAAGATAGTCGGGGCCCAGAAGCACATGAAAAGAGAAATTAGTTCAAAATGAATACACACAGAACCTCAGAACGGCGAGTAGCCAAAAAACACACCATAATCTAAAACATACCAATTTAATCATGGTGGGAAAGATTCAACAATGCATGCACACCTGCTCAATGGAGCATTTCCACACGGGAGGAATATTTCACAAGTCCAGCGATGAATTTTAATTGTGTGGCTGCAGTGGACAAAATGCAAAGTAACTGTCAAAGCCAAAAAGAGTTTCATCTATGGGAATATATATGAATGATGAAATGAACTTAAACACAGCCGAGTGGCATAACAGATGGTGTTATTTCAATAAAGATCTCTAGAAGAAGTAACTAAATACGATATGTTAGCTACCTGCTACATATGTGCAAAAACACAGTCACATAAAACAGAAATCTGGAGAATCTTGATTTAGATCGACTTTCCATTTTTGGTAAATCATTTACAGCCCAAGTACAAAATACAGTATCCAGAAAATTTTGACACAAACAGCATGGTCAGTCAAAAGTTTAACAAGTCATACAACACGAGTCACATCAAATTTATTACTGTTTTATCCCAAATACGTTTAAACCTCTTATCATTTATTCCCCACATACACAAATATCTGAGAAATAAAGTACAACGTACAGTACAGTACAATGATAGCTATCACTCTGCTTTTTATCGTTTTCATTATCATTTTCAATGCTATTATTATTGCACTAATAATTCAAAAACTACTTTATAAGTGGCCTTCAAAACGATTTCCTGTCATGCATTTTCAACACCTCACAGAGACATAACTAAGGTTTAATTTCACTTAAGTTCACTACATTTTTGTTTGATTTTATTTATTTTACTATTCCATCACATTGCAAGCGGCTGGAATATCATTACTTTGAATAATCCACAAATTGTGAGACTGCAAAACACGCAAAGCACAGAGACAGTTCTCATTTTTGATAGAGGTCATGCTATCATCCCCACACGAAGGAAATACAAATATAGGCAAGACATCAAGAATAATCGGTCACGTGTACCTGGTTCAAACGTGGCCAATTAAGCCATGCCAAGCCAAACCACATCAACCTCCTCATCTTCCACTGCTCTGGCTTCAGGAGCTTAAAAAAAAACGTCCACACTGAAACCAACCTTCCTATTATTAGACCACAACACTACAGCCTTTATTCATCACTGAATCTGTGGTGCTTGTACAGTAAAAACATGGGAAGATGAGCCTCTCTGACACTAGCATAATATATATTCATATAGTACTAATGAGTGGGGTGGGACGACTCTCAGGCCTTGTGGAGAACGGACACAGATCCCGAGGCCCAATTACACATACCAAAAACGTGGTGTGAAGTTTTTGAGAAGCAAATTGGTCTGCTTTTAATTACGTAGAAAAGCAGTTGGACATTAAGGCTGGAATGCAGGGTGTGAATAGATTCTTCGGCAGCAACTAATTTCAGATGTTTACCACGCGTGAGCTGGTTTAAAAAACTTGAAAAATAGTGCACCAGAGTGGAAAACATAACATCGAATATTATCATTTTTCGAGGGATGAAGATGGACAGGAAAGGGATTATGTTTGACACCGACCGCATGGTATGCTGCTATAAATATACAAACTACACAGCTGCCGTTCTGTAACATGGTTTTAATGTGCATTACTGTACCATTATAAAGCCTTCATTTTCTTTTCATCAGACAGCAGGACCAAGATCATGACAGCTTAAAGAAATGTAGTACAAAAATATATTTATGTGGACATTTAACTGGATGATGTCTATGGAAACAAGCGTGTACACTGCTACGTTAGTGTGGCGTTTTTCCTGACTTACCCCATCACTTTTAAGTGTATCTATAGAGACCTGTGACAGCATGAAATTAGGCTGAATTCATCGTGAATATACAGTAGTGTATTCTCGAGCAAAGAAAACTACGAGACTGGGCGCTGGGGGAAATCGCACAACACTGCACGCTGTTGTCCAAACAAGGGCAGAGGAGAGGGAAAACGTCAACTGAGAAGAGGGGGAGCCCAGACCACCAGGGTTACCCCCACCCCAACCCCACCCTCTTTGTATTTACTTAAACTTTCATGGTTTGGCTCGGGTCCTACAGGGCCATCTTTCACCCCACATTCTCCCCTCCTTCACGCCCAAAAAACAGCATGCAGCGAGAGAGGTTTCCTGCAGCAGCCGTCTGACTAACATGTACATCCTAAACAGGGCACGCATAAGGGGGGAGGTAAATAATCCCCCCTTGGTCAGTCTGACCTGTGGTTAAGGTCAAGCCAATGGGAATGTTTCCCATCCGGGGCTTCACATAGAGAGCAAGCCATCCATTTTAGTGGGTCTACAAGAGGATATCACAGGGATGACATTCAATAGTGCAGATGTTTGTTTCTTTAAAAGCAGATCTGATCTGATCTTGCAGTTACATTTCTTTAAATATATTTTTTAATGCTCTAAGTACCACAAATCTAATTCCATTCACCTCTGCTGAATTGGAAAAGCAGAAATGGACCAATACGACGACAAAACCTGGCCAAAAAAAACCCAAATTATCTGTGTGGCTATGTGTTGCGCCACTAGAGGAGACTGTCCTCCTTTGCTTCCATCATTAAGTCCTTGGAGGGACAGAGTACTAATTTACAGTAGTAATAAGTGTCACTGTTCATATCCTACCGACAGTCAACGTTGGTTTCTTTTAACCATGACCGTGGTCGTTCCCTAACCATGACGAGTGCTTATTATTGTAACCGTGACCTTAACAAAGTATTCATTTTAACACAAACCATGAGGTTTCTCTAACCAAGTCATTTTGTCTCTAAACTTGACCAACAACTGTATATTTTTGAAATTCCAATGTCATCCTGTAGTAAGGTCAGAAAACACTGTTGTTCTAGTACGCAGGGACCAACAACAGATTTTGGCATTTAATTTGGGGTGACTTATTTTACTACAATGATATATTCTTTGGGTTTTTTTTGACCAGGTGTGCATGGGTGAGACAGTATGCAGATTTCTAAAGAAAATCTTAATGTCACTACTACTACACCACTACTACTACTTCATTGCCTTTTTTTGTACAGTCGAGTGTAACATCTTGGAGACTGTCTGATCCATCAAAAATGAACACACAGTCAGTCAGTTTTTTTTTTTGGCTGTGGAAAATGAAGGCGAGTTTTATGACCCATGTTCCCTGTCCTCCTGTAAAAATCACACCAGCCGTTTCCAGCGTTGCAGCATCATCGGCTGCGTAGCCAATGAAAACAATGGAGCGTGTGGAGAAGAAACAAGGCAAACAAAGAGGAAAAAAAAGGCCTCTTGGACGGAAATACCTGCAGGTTTACTTTATACATATACATCATCCTTTCCCTTCCCATCAGACTTGGAGGTAGACCCCCTTACCTACTTACACACATGTAGAAATCTTTAAGACTCAGCCCGAGAAAAGTTCTCATGGGTTTTCAGTGGCAATCCAAACTGGCAATCTTCCAAAGCTCTCTGCAGGCACTTTGTTTTGCAGAGGGGGGTCTTTTGGGTTAAGCCCAACAAAGATGCATCACTGCGTGGACCCACCACGTGTAAGTGGATAACTGGGCACAGTTTTGTAATTCCATATTATGAAAAGGAGAGCTGCCAAGCTGCTCTGCCTTCGTCCTAATTGTGATCGTCAAACTCTCTATTGAATTATGCGAAGGAGAGGGAGAATGCATGTCTCTACTAAGCCTTGAAGATGAGAGAGCAGGAAATGCCAAAGTGGCTGTCCTGTGAGGTCCTGTCTGTAGAGGTCGGATGAAGACATGCATTGTGTGCATGATTCATATGCCACACTGTATTAGTGTACAACAAGGGCTGAGAGGAGGCAGACTGGTTTGGAACGCTAGAGCAGAGGGACACGGCATTTGTATTCTCCTGCTTGGGTAATACATGGTAACAAGGGTGATTTGCACAGCTAAATCAAAACCAAGTGATGGTGACATTGAAGTCCAATGCATCTTAAGATGATGAAGCTCCTCAGTGTGTTTCGCATCGAAGCCCACTGCAATCCATTTGCTTCTCAGGAGACTCAGTCACTCGAGGTAACATGAAGAGTTAGTTAACCTGCAAGAGCGTGCTTGAACCCTAATGCGCTGCAGATGTAGCCATCTTAGAAGTCACACGTTTTATTGAAAGCTTGCCGCACTGCTGCTTCGTTGCTCCTCCGTTGCTCCTCTATCCCTTAAAGGAAATGTTTAGAGAATGAGAGTTGTATCTAGTTATCTGAGGGATGTAAGGAATGATGTTGCAAAAGATTAAGATGCACACGTTTTGCGTTACAACAACATGACTGTTCAGTTTTTTGAGAACATTTAGAGAAAGAACAGGCTGCAAGCTGCTAAGGCAGCACTAATGCAGGATAGGTGCAAGATGGATGCATGATAGGGGACTTCTGTTAAGGCTTCCAATGGACATGCCTGCCAGGCAGTCACATTACTCATGTAGTTGGAAGGTCTATTATAAAATTGGCTACGCATTATAGGGGCCTAATGTGGGCTCCTGGCAGTCCTGCACACCGCCTGCGGTCAGGCTATCTGACACAGTCAGTCGGATTTATCTGCTGTTATGATCAGACCCACAGAATACCTGCCTAAACACAGCTTATCTCCCCCTGCAACCCAGATCACATCCAGCCCAGGGAAAAAGGTTTGAAAGAACGCTTGAGATGTGCGAACAAGTCCCAATCAGATGATTCAACCTGAAATCATACGAGAAAGCAAAATCTAGACCTGACAAGCACTGCTAATTCTTCATCAAGGCTTCTCCTCATCCCCCTTCCCTTGCATCAGAACCCCCACCCCCCCAGCAGCCCCCTCCCTGGCTCCATTGCTCCAGGAGATCCTATCATTTCTCCCGCAGACTAGATTTCTTGGGTGACTTCAAAGCTTGTTCACTAAGTGTTTAGAAGAATGCAATGGAAACAGGAAAATAATGTTCTGATTTCTGTAAACTTTATAACATCTGCTTTTGCTTAGTGCTGCTGCAGTGTGAAGCAGGGGCTCCATACTGTGTTCAGTTTGGGACGTTTTTTCCCACAGTTTAGACGGCATCTCACACACTGCACACGATGAGAAGGGTAAAAAAAATAATAAAATAAAAAAAGTGTCTTGGGCCTTAGCAATGTATTCTTAAGGGTAAGAAAAAATGACATTAATGAAGCTTTGGTAAGAGAAAAAGTTTGTTTTTATGGTGGGCAGTTTAATTTGTTCCCATTTTCAGCCGTGTCACAGACCATTTGAAAAGCAGGTGAGGATGAATCCCACAAGAAAGGTAATAGTTTAACCCTCTAAGACCTCATTTCCATCACTGTTTGTATAACCTTCATCTTTTGAGAATTGAGAGGATGCAATGAGTATATTTCCACTGAGAGGGAAAGGAACCAGGCGAGGCTTTGCCTGTGTCCCAAAAGGCCTGTGAGTAATGTTGCTGGCACCGTACAAGCATACACACAGACTAACGCTACCTCCTTGTGTATACACAAGATGACAAGCCGTTTTCAGGGCCAGGCCAGATAACTCCATCACAATCTCCCCCGCGCTAACAGGGCAGCATGACAAGAGCGCCGTGTATACACACACAGCATCCGACTGGCAGCCTCGGGGCTCCTGTCTCCTTTCCCCTAACTCAATCATGCTCAAGTTTCACTCTCGCCCATCCGAGGCTAACTCGCTTCCTCTCTCTATCCCCTCACACTACCCCCCCATCCTTAAAATCCTTAACCCACATCCCACCCATACAGTATCAGTTCCTACTCCAATATACATGCATGTAAAGAGAAGGCCTATTAAAAAAGCTTTTTTCAAATATTTATATATTTGAACATCTCCTAAAACTGAAATTACTGAAATGCAAATATCTCAAGGCTTGAAAATAATGTACAATAATGTACATTTTACTTGTATTTTTTTTAAATGTTGAAAGTGGGAAAAGAGACAGAGGAGAGTAATTTTTTGGCAGGATTTAGTCCCAGGCTGATGAGGACAAGTCAGAGACAGCTGTCCTAAACAGTGAATTCTCCACAAACACGGTTGAAAAGGAAAAATCCTCCCTGAATCACTCTGACACCGCTAAAGAAAATTAAACATTGGCAATACACCTTGCACTTCTCCATTTCGTTGTTTGGTTGTATATTTGTCATATTCCAGCGAAAAAGCCAAAATACCTCAAACGTGAAGTCACGTCGAGCCATTTCCAGGGCAGAAAAAAGTCTGCAAGGAAACGGTTTGGCTATATAAAACGTCAAATGACAGATGTTGGTGTCAGCTCCTCTGAATTAAAGAGCAAGAGGATCTTTATGGGGAAGAGGCCTCATTTTACTCTGACGACCTAACAGGGAGAAGTATATCGCAGGGGAGGAAGAGATAACACACTGACAGCAGCCTCAATAAACCACAATGCATTGCAGCCACAAGAGATACTGTCTTCTTAACAAGCCAAGAAAACAGACTCCCTGATATGACAGTCTTGGTCTCCACACACACAGAAGTCTTCCTCTCAGTGAAAAGTACTTTCATCAGGTGCCTTTTATGACCTTTAAGGCCGTTTGGCTCTCTAACCGCAACCCCTAACCCAAATTTCAAAACTTGCTTTGCATACAGTAGGTAATCCAAGCCGTGGACATTATGCCTACGTTTATTTTTGTCACTTTTTCATGACTGAAATTTAGCAAAAAGAAATAACATTGGCTAAGATGGATGACCATTTCAGGCAATTTTTAAATAACTAAGTTTAATTTTAGGGCATGAAAGAAAAAAATGCAAACTTTTGTCTTCCTTATAGGGACAAAAAAAAATCCACTAAACTCTGTAGTAAAATGTGGATCAGTGGTTTGTGCCGTCATCAGGGCCTCTCTGTGTGAAATTTACATGTTCTTTCCATCTTCACACAGGTTTCCACTTGGTCCAAAGGCAAGCTGCTCAGGTGATCTGGAAACTCTAAATTAATGTGAATTTATTGGTATGGCTGCACCCTGTGTACCTATCCAGGGTGAAATCTGCCTTTTGGCCCCTAAACAGGATAAGCAGTATAGAAATGATGTTATATACTGATATGTACTGTATACACTGATATCTTATCTAAAAACTCTTTAAATGCAATACAGAGTGACACCGGTTTGAGTATCTGAGGATACACGTTCCTCACATTTTACAGTATATTTCAATAATCTCTGGCTTACAGACCGCTGTAAGCCTGTAAGACAAGCCGCTGGAGGTACTCAGAGGTTAACTCAAGCTGAACTAGGCCACAAGTGTGGGGGGACCAAATCCTTGTCAAACCTGTGTGCGTGTGTGAGGCTGAACATGTGCCGGGTCCACCCTGCTCGACCTCGCTCTGTTCTCTGTTAGCTGCGACTTCACACATTCACTTGTAGAAATTGTGACAAAGCCATTTTGTTTACAGCATTGTTGTACTGCACATGTTTAAGGGTTAATGACTTGCAGATGCAGCGTCAGGTTTGTTTCTCAGATGAGGAACAGGGTGAGGGTGTTAAACACTGGACATGTTTGGAGGCTCGAGTGTGTTGTATTGTCAGATTCGGTGCAACACGCCAGGCGCCGAGTATGAGATCCGACGTGGGATATACACATGTGTTCGCTTGGCTGTGGTGCAGGAATAATCTTTTCCTTAATGAACTGACTGGTGACTGCAGCGTTCTCGGTCACCTATATGTATAGCTGTTTAGTTTCATATAGTGTGTGCACTAGTTGAGGCAAGAAGCATAGCCGGCAGGCTGTACGGGCCTAATTGGTTTTTAAACTAATTTTCTTGCTTTTTCTTTACTCTCTCAAAATATTCCTGCTGCAGGAAAAACAGCAAATGAGAAAAAATAAACGTGGGGCTGAAAGAGGCAAGAACAAAAATTAACCTGAGCGAGACTGAGGGGAGGAAGTGCTGACCTGGGGAGCTACACAAACACTACACAGTGACAGATGTAAGCATCAGTTGGCAGAGATAGTGATACACATACTGTAGGTATACTCTATGCATTACAGTTGATTTTAAGTTGATATCTAAATATTATTAAAGTTGTATTCCATCAGTTTTACACGTAAAGTTCAGTTCACTCTAGACTACAAACTTATCTGAAAGAAGGGCATTTACCAAACAAGGAAAATCTAATGTCGCTGATAATCTGTAAATGGTGTTTACATCAACATCTAAGTTGTGATTCCGACTGGAAAGCCCCAATATTTCTAATTGGGCACTTAATAATTTGGAAATGGCTTAAAAAAGAAAATATATGGACACCTCATATCATTCAAATACTGTTGTTCTATGTAATTAACCCCAAATTGAACTGATATGATATTTTATTATCAATCCACATTTTTCACACCAACGACTAACTCAGTAAAGATACGACTGGCTTGATAACATGAATGCTTGCAAGTCAATAATATGTTTATCTTTTCTCTCTTCTTCATCCATCCCCTAACTTTACAGACGTACAGGACTCAACCAGTAATCCATTAAATCTGGCTTTCAAATTGACCTTTTCAGGAAAACATTATCAATTGTCATAAACCTAAAAAAGGATAAAAATCACATGCATTAACCTCAGATATTATGTTACTGCAGAAGAAAGAGCACAGAATTTCCCTTAGAATAATATTTGAATGTTGCCCTTCAAAGTGAAATCTGTAGCGTCAGCAAGGGGAGAGTGAACATGACGTGGTTTCTGAAAAGAAAACACACGCAGCGACACTTTCCCTAATGGCCACCTTTTGCAGTTGACCATGTCCGTTAGGCTGAAAGGGGAGGGGGTTAAGAGCAGCTAATCTTCTCTGGTCAAGACTCTCTGGGTAAACATTAATTTCATGGCCAGTTGGACTCGGGTTGTGTCTGTTCTAATTGCCCTAGAAGGGGAAAAAAAAGTGACATCTTCCTTCTCCAGTGCCCAGCTCTCTCCTCTCTGTCACCCACAACTTCTCTCCCTAAAACCTCTCCATCCGTCCAGGTCCAGCCGTTTGTTTCCTGCCCTGGACGCCCACTGCCGTGATGAATGGGCCCAAGCTCCATTCAATTACGCCCAAAGTGCGAAGACGCAGGGACAATGGAAACTGGCCTCGGCAGTGCGGTGCAGACCCTCAGCATTCTTCGCAACAATTTAGTCTAATTAGCATCAACTCCTGCCCCATCCATCATACTCCTCAAGAAACATAAACAAACTGTCAGCTCTAGCGTAACAAACAGATCGCCCAGCTACTTAGCACAAATTATTCTTACATGAAACGCAGCTTCTCAGGCAACCTTCCCCCCCTTCAGGCCATCTGGGGGAATGGAGAGCTATTAAAATTGAAGACATATGTTTCAGTCAAGTTCGACTCTCCGGAGTGCCGCGGCGGACGCAGTGACAGTTTCCTCTGTTGGGGCTGCAGCACTGACTGAGCAGGGTGTGGTGACTAGGATCAGTCTGTATGAGGTTGTGTATATGTGTTTATGTGTATGTCTGTGCAAGCATGTCGTATTTATGTGTGTTTACAGTGAGTCTGTATGTGTTTGCACTTGTAAAAGGCATTACAGAAAGTTGATTTTGCCTTTAAAGGATGACTTCATGTTTTTCCTTTCATGATCCTTTGACATAATTCTTTGACCCAAGATGAAAATATATTGCGCTATATATATATAACCATTACCACATAAACAGCAGCAGCTGACAAATAAACAAATAATTTTCTATAAGCCTCAGTGGAAACAAGTGATCAAAAAACCAAAAACCTAATCAAACAATAATGATTAGCCACAGATAAAATATGCTAAGTATTTAGTCTGTCTATAGTGTATACAATATGTTCCAATTTCACTTCAGTCACAACATACATTTCTATTCACTAGTTTCTTTATGCAGTGGAAACATTAGAAACCCCCCAAAAGACTGGAAATATTGCAAAAAATCATTTTTACACTTAGCTGAGGTGGAAAACTTGCTGTATCAATAAAACGAAACCTGGGACAAAGTGGAATGGAAACAGGTTTGGCGAATAAAACATCCACAGAAGCTTCTGCTCCACTGAACAGAATAAAAGTGGTGGCAGATGGAGGATCAGTCAGAATCAGATCAGTCCGGTGCAATGAGGGGGCTGTGAGCTTCTTTGAATTAATGCATAAAAACAAACAAAAATGCCACATTTCCATCATCCTTTCCATCGCTTGACCAGTGCTCTTTTAATGATGTCATCTCAATGTGCCCTCTTCTTCTTCTCATAATGTTAGTAGATGGAGAACATTTTAATAAAGTCAGTATCCCTTTTAAAGGCCAAATATAAGACAAGCACGGGATTCTCCTGACTTCAGCCACAGCAATCATAATGAAGGAGCTAATAATGAGAATGGGAATTGCCTGGCATTCATTGCATGCACAGACTACACAAACGAGTAGGTTAAACAATCAACACTTAACAAAACCAAACACTTTTTGATCACATTTCAGAGTTCGCGGTTGATTGTCTTTTAAGTACCTATCTGACTCACCCAGGAAATGCGGTAACCAAATTTAAAAACATTCTTTCTGTCCTAAAAATCCCATTCGAGACAAACTGTGGCTGCATTAAAATGTAATTTAACACATTCTTATCTTGCTCCTCATGGTGCTTATAATCAGTTATGAGGCCTCTCTGATAAACAACTGTAAATAAATTAGCTAATGAATTCAGATTTAAAAAAAAAAAAAAAAAATCTATTGCACAAACCAAAAAGGGGTATTAAAAAGCTGACAGCACTGCTGGTTGGTGTAAATTGGACTAAGTTATACAGCAAGCTTGTTTTAGAGTGACCATGTGCTGTATTGGAGCTCCACCAACTCTCCACTCCAGAACCCCCCCCCCCCACTCACGTTCTACAAGGACCATGCTTAATTTGTCAATTTTCCATTTCCTTTTTGATGTTCTGCAGAGTGTGAAATGCTTCGCTAATTATCTAGGAAGTTTGGCAGGCGAGGCTTGTTGTTTTTAGAGAGCTGATGGCAAGCCTCACTCATCCCGGTGAAGGAGGAACTGTGCAAACTCACAATGACAAATAAACTCAACTCTGTTAACAGCTAAAAATGTTCAACAAAATAACCCCCCCCCCCCAAAAAAAAAATCATGCTGAATCAAATGTCAGCACCAGGGGCTCATTTTTCTTTCTTCCTTAAATGTACTTATTCCACATTAAACACACCACAGTGTGTGTGGGGGTGGTGGTAGTGGTGGTGGGGGGGCGCTCAAACCAAAACCATAGGAGCTGAGAGAGGCTTTGACAGGCAGATTGCAGAGCAGTTGGATGCCTGAGCCAAGGTGAGAGTGGAGGGTTATTCTAATCAAGCTAATTCCCTCCAAACCTCAAAAATGAAGTCATCCAGTGTTTGCTCATTAGAGATTCTTGTCGGGAGGCCAAGACTAATTCTCATTCAGTCGTGAATGCAAATCTGAACTCCTTCTTCTACTTCTCTCTCTTTTCACGGGACAGAATCTATATGAAACTATGGAGGGGAGAGGGGGGGCTTCACAAGAATGACTAATAACTGGATTGCATTTGTCACATGGTCGGCTCTCTGCACCTCGCAGGAAACGGCGCTTGATTCACCTACATGCAAAAACGCCCATTCTCTCTCTTGTTTTCCCACAAAGCTCAATTTTTTTTCATGAAAGGTTTCTACGCCGAGCTTTCTGCCCCGTTTCTTCCCTGATGGGTATCACTCTCAGGCCGTTAAGCTTCTGAACTGCTCTCTGAACCTCACTGTCAGTGCTGTGAGTCAGCCCGCAGACTGACTCTCAGATCAAATGCACAAATGGATCACAAGGAGGGCCGAATAGCACCAGCTCTCTTGTGCTTTTTCTTTTTTGCCCTCCCTCCCCTTCTTTCAGTCTCTCTCTCCCTGTTGCCACTCCCAAATCTGTCTGCACTCTCTCTCTCGTTTTTCATCTTCTCTCCTCGGCTTGTCTTTTGCATGCACGCCTTTCGATGACCACATCAGTTTGTCTGCGCTCTTTGTCGGCGAGGCAGGCGCGGCACTGATGGGCAAACACGAGCTACATCCTGCACTTACACCCTTTAAATCCAGCCTCCGTGTATGTTTGTGCACTCAGTGTTTACAATACCAACCAGAGCGGCAGCTAACGACGAATTCAATCATTGAGTAGTCTGCAAATGGTTTTGTCGATGAATCGTTTGGTCTATAAAACGTCAGATACTTTATAAAATGCCTATAAAATGTTGGTCAATAAAATGTTGAAAAATGGTCCTTGCTTAGCAGAGAGAAGTGTGACCAACAGACCAAAACCACAAAACATCCAGTTTACTATTTACTAAGAAAACCAGCGAATATTAAAACTTAAGAGGCTGAAACCTCTAATGGGTTAAGGTCATTATTTCAGCTGCTTTCTCAACTTATACTGTCTACATATATTTGGTATCAAAATATAAACAAACGTCTCGTTCCTAAAAAGCTCACGAGTCTCTGGAAAACTGGGAGACAGCCTTCCTCAGTTACTAAACCTATCTGCCTTTTATTCTTTAAGGTTACGTCTTTAAGTCTAGAGCCATATAAGTACAACAGAGTGGTAGGTAATATTTATAACAGCAGATCCTCTGAGTATTTCAAACACCATGAGACTACAGCGAATGTTGTTGACAGAAGCATCAGTTCCTTCCTTCTGTGGTGTTATGTAAGATTTGTACAATAAAATAAAAACCACAACTTTTGGCTGTACGTAATGTTAATTTGTCACTATCGAGAAATTTATCTGCCAATTATCTTCTCGAAAAACCCAGAGGTGATATCTTCAAATATCTTGTGTAATCCGACGAACAGTCCAAAACCAAAGGATATTCATCATGTCAGACATAGAAAAACAGCAAATTCTCAAATTTGAGAAGCTGGAACGAGATAATGTTTGGACAGTTGCTTGAAAAGGTACTTAAATGATTAATCAATTAGTCAGAGTGGTTGCCAAATGATTCTCTGTTGATCTTCCAATCAGTTAATCAGCTAACAGTTGCAGCTTTATTATGGTTTATGAAAAGTGTACTATTCTAATTATAATTTTATTAAATTTCAAAGTCACTGGATGTTTGGCATGTTTGTCGCCTTGACTCCTGCATCTGAGCCACCATCGCTGGCCATGATGAAAAGAAGTCTTCATGGTACTAACACTCACACACTTGTAGCTGTGTCATTTCATGTTCTCCCTCTCATCAACTAGCTTCTGAATGGTAGTTTACACGATGGGGAAATAGCTTTGAATGGAAACTCAAGAATTTAAAAATGCAATATTCAAGATCACAGAAAAGGTTAATGATTTGCCAAAATAAAAATCAAGCAACAGGAACCACATTTGCTTTTCACATTCACGTCTCCTCATTATTTTTTTTGCACACTGCCAGGTTTATGCAAAGTGTAATAAGCTGGCAATATTATGTGGGTTGTGCATGTTTATAGGTCCACACAAACATTTTCAAGCCGCGTTGAAGAGACTGCAGAAAAAAAAACAAAAAAACATTTGGGCTCTCAACCGCCAACAAACTCCCTCCTCCCCAATCCACTGCATTGCTTACAGTGTGATGAAGCTGACTAAAGGACTTCATGCACACAAGCACGCCTTGCCGAGCACAGTAAATCACTCCCTCTGCTGACGGTGGTGGGAGAGCTGCCGCGTTTCAGGTGCTGTTCATCTGGCAGAGGTTTTGGAGGCCAGCCTCCAGAGAAAGAAAACAAACCCTGATCCACTTCCCCACGAACGGCTCCCCGCGAGCCAGCGAGCGGCCTCCGGGAGGCTGTCCAGCCGCTCCGGCCCCTCGGACCAGGATGTTTGGGTTAGAAAATGACTTTCCTACTCCCTCAGCCCCTTTCTCTAATTGCCCCAAGGGTAATTACCTTGTCTCCTTTCCACTTAAGAAAAACCAAGAGCTGTAGTGTTATTGTATCAAATAGAAAGTAAAGCTTGCTAAAATTAGCATGAGTAATATTTTTATAATCATTATTAGAGCTATAATAATAAATGTATTAAATCAGAATGTGTATGTGATGTAAGTATCAATGAACGATTAAAATAAAGTGTACCGACAACTGGTGGTCTAATAACGGATGAACGTATATTCTCTTGTTTATCCAGCAGCTTAGAAAACGACTGAAGGACTTCAATTAAATAATCCTACAGAACTTTTACTAACAAAACATTTCCTCAAGTAATCACAATAAAAACATCATCTGCAAAACCGCAAAAGCCTGTGCATGATCACTCAAGACATTTTCTTCATGGAAAAAAAAAAAAAAAACATCCCATCAATTTAAAGTAAATTCTGAATATGATGGGAGGGGGTCGTAATCGTGTGTCATTCTGCCGTCCTCCGGGCGGGGACTGATAGATCGGTGCAGAGTGCAGATTCTCCCCTGGGTGCGATACATCAAGCCGCAACGCTCCAAGTACCATTATGAAACACACCCGAGAGTACCGCAATTCAGGAAAGACCAGAACACCAATGGAGCTCTCAAAAGGTTTCTTCTTGTGCGGTACAGGCAAAGAGACGGAGGGAAAACACATTTCTTTGACTGATAATTCCCTGCCAACCGTCACACACCACACGCAAAGGTGGAAAACACCAAATCAGGCCGGAAAAAGTTAACATACAAATAGGGAAAAGAAAAAAGAAAAAACTTGCAAAAACTTGCACTTATACATATGCAGCAGACTGGAGGGAGACCTGTGCCATGTCTTGAAAAGAGACAGGCTCTGCTACAGTTATTGTTGGATTCTCCTTTTTAACATCAATGGTTCGCGATGGAAACAGCTGGCCGCCTGTGTGTTTCTTCAAAGCTTCTGGGGGGATTCTTATCGAGAAAGCATCTGTCAGAGCCTCTGATTACAGAGCTGCCCAGCTGAGCGCCCGCCCTGTCAGACCGCTGATAACTTAACCTTCCTCCGTCCCATTTCTCGGCCATTGCACGCCCCCCACCCCAACCGGCTTCAACCACAGCCGGGCCAGCGCCCTGTGTGGTCTCCGTTCTACTGAACGCATCTCAGTGTGAACTCTGTTTTAAAACTCACACAGGCCGTAGAGAAAAACACCGCCCGTGTCATATCTGAGTCATGGATTTGGATCTCTGTGTGAGATGAAACAATTTCAAGAATCAGTGTGCTGAATGAAAGCTTGGAGGCCTTTCAGAATAAATAAGTATTTCAGACCGGTAATATTAACATTTCCAGTGATACCTGCGGCAAACTAAACACAGATGTGAGGGGATTATCTCATATTTTGAGAGCTGTATGTCTTGGTTAAGTGAAATCATTTGCACATACATGTGAAGGGATCAGCAGAGTTATCCATCTTCGTATTACCTTAAAATCCAAGAACTTCACTCTGCTTTACCGCTGGGAGCAAAGTCTTAACTCACTGCATTACTAAGGCGCATTAAAGAGCACCAATATGGCTCTCTTCTGCCCTCTAGTCACTCCGTCTGAGTCATCATATTCAAGAAATATTTGGATCATATTCTCCTCTAAAGGCAGAACATTTTAATCCTCATTAAATAGCTGTGCAGCAAATTAATGCCAAAATTTGGAAAGCCTGGAGTTTTTTTTTTTTCTCCAAAGCTCATATGCACAGATGTTTTATTCTCTGTGTCTTTATCAGAAATCTAAACCAGATAAATCATTCAACACACTGCTCATTTCTGCAACCCTGCAGCTTCTTCCACATTTCCATCCTCTGCTCTCACTGCTCCCTGTGAGATCTTTCCAGACGGTGACATTTGTGTCTACTTTGATTTCACTGCAGGATGCTTTGATTTCAGAATGATAATGAAGTGGTAAACAAATTCCCAACGTGACCTTTCATTCAGTTTTGTTTCTCATTATCAAAATTTTTTCCCTCGTCTTGTGCCAGCGTCCGTCTCTTAAGTATGTCATCCTCCAACCACTCAAGATCAGAAATAATACAAAGTGTCTATAAATTTGAACTTCCTTAATTAAAGCCTTGCCCAGGGACATGCTCTCGCACGGCCACCAGGCACGGGATATTTCCTCTCAAACGACACAAATTGGCCCATGAGCACAACAAATTACATTATGATTACTGCACTGGCCCAAATGCTGTTCATCTTGATAGAGTTAACTCAAAGTGGGCAGGCCTGTCTCCCAACTACAGAGCTAAAAGGGGAGAAAGAATTACAGTTTTTGGCCGGGGCTTACTGTAAAAACCTGTGTTATAAATTTCCAGCTCATCCAGAGAATCACAGGGCAGACACACACATCGCATACACGCACGCACACACAAATACATACACACGGAGAGAGCCATGTAATTCAGGGTTTTTAGTTTGTCCGGTTTTGTTTTTGTTTTTTTGACAGTACTTATTATGTTTATTTATATTTCAGCGCTTACAGCAGGAGCACGGAGGGTTTGTAATTACTGTATCTGAACTCTTGAATCGTGTATCAAATTCAGTTGAAATAACATGAGGTTTGTCTTGGCCTTGGCCTTGGCCTTTTTTTTTTTTCCTCCGAAGATTTCCTGCAACAAAACAAAAACTATTAAACAAGAGATCAGAAACCGGTGAGCCTGAAAAATCAGCATTAGGAACGCATCCAGTGGTTACCTCCACCGCAGTGCAGCGGGCCCATATATCTGACCTACTACCAACTGTGGCTACGAGCTACAGGGCAGGAGGTTAAATGCCCAATTCGAGACTTTTCAACACACGTCAGTGTTCATGAGGAACAAGGTGGTAGAGGATAAACAGAGGGAAAGCAGCGGCTCTTGTTCTGAGATTTTCTCAAGTTTTCTGTGTTTCATATTCACGGTTATTTTTTTGAAAAAATGAACACAACAACATCCTATCAATCTGCTGAAATCGCACAGCGAGATAATAAGTCTGCCGGGATGACAGACAGTAGCTCTCCAGAGGAAGAGCTTGTTCCTACTGTGACTTAATTAGGTGGTTCAAGACAGAGCCGGCCTCAAAAATACCCACGCGTCTGAAAACATAATCCAGACACATGCAGAACACACACACACAAACACGCTTAAAATACATCCATTTCCTTGGATGCATGTGCACGCATGTCTCGCACAAACACACGCAATTATGTTCAATTTCCCGGCATAAATTTCTCACTCGGATGCACATACTCGCAAAACAAACAAACAAACACGTACAGCTTGACCATTTCGTTGCATGAAAACGTGGTCCAGGCACGCACACTCAGCCATTTTCTTTCGCACGAATACATAATCCAGATGCATGCAAAAATACACACAGACGCACACAGAGTCCAGTCACACAACTGTAAACTTTCATTTTCTTACAGGGTCACTCTCTCTCTGCCCCTTGACTACTTAGTCTAAGTGCTCAATTAAGCATAGCTTGTTTAGCTGATTTCCCTCCCAATTTTATTATTGCTGCCATGTGCTGTATTATGTACGCCTTCACTTTTCACTTTTCGACTGCTGTGGAATTTCTGAGTTTTCTCAGTGCTTATTTTACATCTGAACTAGGCGCTACCCTAACCCCTCCACACACACACGAGCACATATTAATGCTTTGCACTACTGTAACGCCGCCTGGTGGTAAAGTGTCATGTGGCGAAAGGTGCAGAAGACCCGTGTGATCATCTTGTCCGCAGCATGAAATCGTGCAGTGATGTGATGAAACACCGTCTAAAATCAGCTCCACTGTGTTTCCTGCAGCGCGGTGTCCTGGTTTTAATAATTGGTACCTCTAAATAGGAGGCAATGATCCAGAGAAAACCTCCCATGTTGAGCAATCATAATTATCTGACTGAATCTGCTCGTACCATAACAGTATAATTATTATTATTATTCTAGGAACTTACATGTATGATAAATGTCCTGTGTGTGCTGCTGTGCATGACCATGATATTTTCAGCTCTGACCCCATAAAACAACTGTAAATTACTAATAAAAATGTACCAGCATGTTGCTTACATTAATGCACTAAACCATCATCTAATCACCATTATTATTGACTACAACTGGTTATAATTAACTCAATGGAAAGGCTTAAAATAAAATAATTAATCTAAATCAATTTCAAGTTAACCAACTTGTACACTATATATACTGCTCCTTACATTTGCAATACTAATCCATCAGTGTGATCAGTGGGACCTTGGACGTTATGTCACCTTACATAACTTTCCTGTGATGACTCCATTAGTGCAATGTGTGACATCACTCCAAAGCATTGCACATATCACACTTTTTAAAAAACACCCATAAAATTCCTTTTTTTTCCACATTACCTCACATCTTTAATATAAATCCATATGACCAGAGCAGAGTTACACTAAGCTGTATGTAACTAGTGTTTATAGCTACTGTCTGCTCAGTGGAAAACTTATATTCAACTATAAGATCAATTATTATCAATTAAAATCAAAGATTGATTGAACATTTGTGAGCCTCTTAGTTTTTAAAGACCTCAGCTCTAATTACGGATTAAATAATGTAATATTATGTTACGCAATAACGCAATCGTATCATTAATGGTGCAGTAGTGTGTCACCTATAAATCCAATGACCCGCTGGACAGTCAGACGCCAGCTCGTGCAGACGTCTGTGCAGCGCGAGGGAGCGAGCGCGTGATCCCGTCATTTGCGCGTGGGCGTCTTGGCTGTACCTCATTTCTCACACACACACACACACACACACACACATACACACACACACACGGTGAACCGTTTTCATAAATCACGTCATTAAGATAACGTCTCGAGCGCGGCCCGGTCTCATGCATCACATCAGACTCTGAACACTGAACCGGGACTACTTTTTTATTTGTGTGCACACTGAGAGCGCGTCCAGAGCTCAGATCTGTTACAGCTCAGATATTTTATATATTAAAGTAATAATACCACAGTGTAAAACACTTTGCCACAAGTAACAACACCACAAATGTTAAAAGTAAAAGTCCTGCATTCAAAATGTCACTTATTAGACAAAAAGTAGAAATAATCATTAGACAGCAGAATACTTCTACATTGTTTATTATACTATTAGCTCTAACATTATTAATCATGTTGTAGGCGGTGGAAGTGGAGCTTATTTGAGTAGTTTAACCCTTAACAATATATAATTTTAGATACTTAATTCTAAATTTTCTATATAAATCTTAATCTGCAAAGTAATATAGTAAAATATCACTGAAGCTGTCAGATTCAGGTGATGGAGTAAAAATTACTACATTTCACAGGGAAATATTGTAAAGCAGAACTATAGCTTAAAATGGAAGTACATGAAAAATGGGGTTATGTAGAGTAACTTTCCACCACTAACCTGCATCAAAACGGGTCATCTCAAACAGGAAATGAAATAAAAATCATTATAAACTAATCAAACAAGCATTTTCAAATTATGTTTTTATCATTTTTACACCTTTAACAGACTGTTTCTTACTCTCTCTGTTGGTGTATTTATTAATACTATTAATAAGGCTTTGTTTGTTCCATCCTTAAAAAAAAAAAAAAAGTGACAGAGACAGATCTGACTTCATTTCACCTGTCAGATAACGATGATTCACGCGCACCCTGCAGCCTGCACGAGGCCTCACCTGTGGATGCAGCAGTCAAAGAAAAAAAGCCTCTCGTGCATGTTTTTGATTTCTCTGCTGGCGCTGCAGAAACTAGAAAACTAGAAAATGGGATTTAATAGATAAATGGAGGAGGCCATGTCATAATGTGCAGTTCAGATGTCTGCTGAGATAATTCAAATAAACAAAAACATGTTTAGATTTATTTGTTTTAATGCTAATATGTTTTTTTTTCTTTAGACAGGAGGGTTCACGGACACTGCTGATTTAACATGCAGCCATTAGGGACTCGTTGTTTGACTTTATCCGAGCTGGATGACTGAGCATCTTCACATGCATGTTGCTGTCAAAACGACATTAGACACGCTGATTGTTGCGCAGGAAGTCCGCCAAAGCCTGTTTTTTTTTTTTAAAAAGCGAGAGCTGAGGTTACCAACATCTGTCCCTGTGAGGAAAAAAAATAACCCCAACACAACACACATCTCACAATGTGCGCACACGTACAGGACAGATATTTTAGTTTTTTATAAGGACGCTTCGTCTAAATTATAACAGTATTTTTGCGCATTTAAAAGGAAACTCCAAATGAATCCTGATAATAGAATTTAATTTGAGCTATGGGTAATAATTCATGCCTCATTATTTAATCATATCGCTGATTTAAAATGCATTATTTTATCATCAGCGGTTTTAGCTCGGGTTAACCTTTCGGGTTTTTACCCGTGCCAGAGATTCAGAGCGCATTAATTAGACTCCATTAGACCTAATGCGTGTTCAGCTCATTTCTGAGGACACTGCGATCACTCACGTTTTACAGAGGACGGTGATTAGCTGAGGGGAGATGATAAATCTTGTGTGTTTGTTTTTAGAGGGAGAGGGTGTTGTCATTTTTTCCACATATTAAAGGTTATTTTAATTATTGCGCGCATCCTGCAGCGTGCAATTAAAAAAAAGACATCTAAAAGAAAGGGATTATCTTTAAATAATCTCTCTTTTATAATGTTTACAGGCTTTATTCTGCAGAAGAAGCTAAACAAAAAAAGACAGATGTGTCCGGTTAAGTAGCCATCCTTCAGCACTATCATGGCTCATTTTAACCAAACCATCCACCATAACCCCCTCCCCCTCTCCTCTCTCTCTCTCTCCTCATGCACATGGACATCTGTCTGTCAAAGATGCAAAAAAAAAAATGTTAATTCAAAGCGAGCCAGAGCAGACATGAAACATGAAGGAGGCTCCGCATGTCCCTCCTAGACTGAGACACAGAGAGAAAAAGAGAAAGAGGAAAAAAAAAGATGGTAGGCAGAGGGAGCTGATTTAGAGGAACAGGGGCTCCGTCCAGAATCAACATTACTTCAAACATGAGGTCATCTAAACATCTGTCTCCAACATGTCCACCGGGAGTTCAATCAAAGCTCCGCGCAGACGAAGACAATTGTTTCTGGAAATAAATATTAGGCCTAATTCGCCTGTGATTGGTGCGGCCACTCGGGGAATACACTCATTGGTAACACTGCGAGGTGTAGTGTGTGTATGTGTGTGTGTGTGTGTGTGAGTGAGAGAGAGAGTTTGGTTTTATTTATTTGACTCCTCTCCTCTTTTCTTCCTCTCCTTCATTTAGACTAAGTGTCTTTATTTGCTCTTTTCCAGACTGATTTCAGCTTCACTGTTTCAAACCAATTAAAAGAGGAGAGTTTGGAAATGAAGCTGTGACACTGGTGGGGGTGGATGGAGGTGGGGGTGGGGGGATGTTGGGGGGGGGGCTGCACTAATCACACGAGAGCCGTCTGTCTCATGTCGTCACAGTCCATTTGCTGGAGACGGATCGATTTACTCACGGAGTTTTAAAAAAAAATAGCTTCAACCGAGGAAATAACAAAGGACTTAGAGAAAACATTACAGCAGTGAGCATGTAACTGGAGAGAGCTGCACTACTTTCTGCGCGCAGTGTGTTCAATCATTATGACATTATTTTAATAACTTTTTTTTCTGCCTCTACTTCACCATTTAGTTAAGTTTTTTTTTTAAGATATAAACATATTTCATTGTTTTGTTTTCTTTTTAAATCAGCATATAAATGATGCTATTCTGCAGAGCACCTTTGTTTAATGTCTGTCTCCATGTATTTAAGAGTCATGACTGAAAAAGAACAACTAAAAAAGTTGCATCCTCCCTTTAGCACGAAGAGGGATACAGTGTGCGACCACTGCCTCCTTGTGGACAAACTGAGAATGGACGGTAAGGTTGAAAATGAAAAAGAGCTTCATTATGCACAAATCCACACTGCAGAATAAAATAAAATCAGTATATGGCTGCATGTAACGATTCATTTTGTAATTTGACTATATGTAATGACCCCATAAAATGTCTTGGTTTGTCCACCCAACAGCCAAATTTTAGTTTATATATATAATTGTATAAATGTATAATTAGTATAAAGCAAGACCAAGAATAGTTAATAATTAAAGTTTGGGGATTTTTGCTGGAAAAAATTCAAAGATTAGATGATTATTAAAATAGTTGCCAATTTGTTTTCTGCCGATGAACTACTGATTAATCATCCAGCTGTTGCACCTTTAAAACATATTAATTAATCCATAAATGTGGAAATTAGACTTATTGGGAAGATATTGGGAACATATTGGGAATAACTGCAACAAACATATACATACATATGTGCAGCTGCCTTTTGTTTGACAAATACCCCAGACCCTTAAAGATATTCAGCTTACTTTTCCTTTAGACAATCTGTCACAGCCTTTCTGGCTTGTAATCTTTTTAGTGTGTTACAAGTTAGAAACTATTACCTCTAAACTTCTCATATTGTGTCATTTTAATACATTTCCATGGCCCAAAGATCTTAAATGATCCAATATTTGACAAAGAAGCAACACAAATGGAAACGCAAATTCATGTGAAAGAACTCTGATCTTTTCTTCCTAATCTATCTCACTAAGCATGTTATAAACCCCTCAGGTTTATCCTGTTACCAACTGAACAGGAATCACTGACATAAGACAAAAAAAATTAAATATTAACAATTAAGAGTGGTACTGGAGAGTATGTGTCATTTTTGCTTTAAAATGTCAAATAATTACATATTTTTTTATGTTGATTGACTAATTTTTTCAGCTCTAAAACAAACACAGAAATCAGCACACTGTATTCCACCAGGCCTTCAACAATGAGGTAAAAATAAGTGGTGCCAGCTTTCACTGCAGAAAGCCAAACTGCCTTCAGATGACTTCACTTTCTCCTCTTAATTCACATTTAACTTTCGGGCTCCATGACCGGCTCACACATAAATTAACACCAGTCTGTCTCCATCCTCGTTAACAGTGACTTTGGATGAAAAACATCTCTGGGAGGAGAGGCGGAGCAACGTTGAGGAGAAACACTGCGGCCATTCTGCTCGGGGGTTCAAACCCTGTCCCATCGCTCTCGGTGAGGACAGACGGGCGGGCCTCGGGACAGCAGGTTGTCGGACCCGGGGGGCTTGTGAGGCATAAACAGGGAGAGGCAAGCGACAACACCAAGACTACATATGACACCTCACTCCTCATAAACACATCACCTGAGACAAGTCGCACCCTGAGCACATCATAATGAGGGCCGGCGGCGTAAAAAGATCTGTTCACTGCCGATTTAAACGTTTTTATCTACTCACGTGTCAAGTGAAGTTCATTTGCAGCCATCTTTACAGAGAAAAAGCCAAACAGTTGTCGAGTTTTGCGGCCAAACAAGTGCACTCTTGGCCCAAAGTCAGTTTTTTTTCCAATAACAGAAAAGCCAGGTAAATGTGCTTACTACTGTTGAAAGCCAGTGTTAATTCCTCCTAAAATAAACTATTATATGTGAGCAATGTATTGGAGAAAATGAGGTAAATATTGGACTTTTGGAACCAATCATTGTGCTGAGAAACACCTGGAATAATCTGCACAAGCTGTTTAGAGAAACATTGACATTGTGTGATTTTTTTTGGGAGCAGTAAAAAAAAGATGACGTCATTAACTTTAACAGCATGAGAGAGGACTGAGAGGCACAAAAACTTTTCACTTTTCTACCAGCTGTAACATGAAAGTAGATAACGACGGTTTTAGTTTAGGAGAGGAGCATTCATTGACCTAATACAGGAATTCTATGAAACTCTATCAGTAACCACAGGAACTGCACCCATTACGACATCTGAAACACCCCTAAATACCAGGCAGCAACTCGCTAACACATTTTCACAACAGGCACAAGAATGCAAAGTAAAGAGAGATGAAACCTGAAAGAAATAGAGGGGCAGGATGCGAAACAGGAAATGCTTTTCACAACTGAAACTCTGCTGGTAGGATGAAGGAAGAGAACTTGGTGTTGTCCACAAACCAAGTTAGAAAAGAAACTTATTAGACATTTTTTGAGTCACTTCTTCTGGTTATGGTTATTTTTATCCTTTAAACCCATTTATCTGCATGGTGAAAGCTAAATATACACAAGTGAACTAACAACGCTTATGTAATAAAAGATGCCTGTGTGCACATGCGAGAAACTATTAAAAACTGTGTATTTTTGCCATCTTCGAATAAAGACTGTTGTGATTTCTCAAGATTAAAGAAATATATTCCCTATTCACTAAAGACTCAGGACACTTTGGACAGACAGACACAAAACTTCAGTGTTGATCAAGTTAGTGGGCAAACAACAGCAACAACACCCAGAACACAAACATGAGGAAAGAGTTCTGCGGTGCTTATTGTTTACAGCTGTTGGCTTCTTTGGCTGGACAAAAAAACAACAACAACAAAACAAAAAACAGTGTAATGTTACTTGTTAGAAAATAGGTAAGACAAGAAACATTATGTTCTCTCTTTACTGCAAACAAACAAGCAGCAGCTCGGTGACAAATGAAGAGCAGAACACGGTGAGTTAGGAATTAAATACTAAACTACACATAGAAGGATTTAAATTCATGTTAAAGATCACATAAGATGGTGAGGATGGCATCAAAAGCAGCAGGAGGCTTTTATGAATGAAGCAAAGTTGTTAGAAAGGATCTCGACTGGAATTATTTAATATATGAAAGCCTTGTACTGAGCAGCCACATCAAGTTAATGCATCACAGTCAATCCCCAAATTCACACACATTGTCTAAATATTCACAGCAGCTGTTTATGAAAAGGTAAATGATTCCTTATACACTATCACCGCCAATGAACAGGCTAAAACCACCTGCAGCACCTCCGACAATGACAGAAAGATTTCAACTTGTTAGTGCAGTCTTCAAAAATACTCATCTCAATCTTACAACACAAGCCAAGTGAAAACTGTGATATTTGGAGAATACACTTTTACAGTGATTAGCTGGTGCAGGCACTTATTTTTGCACGACCTTGCTCAAAGTTTTGTAAAATGATTAACTACCAACGTTGACTCTGGTTTTGCCTTTACATACCGTGCATGATAGAAGAGTTTGACACAAAGTGAATTCACTTTCAGTACATCCTCCTACTGTTGTCATTTTCTAAAACACTATTTTCTAAAACACTACGCAGATCAGATAAAAGAGTGCAGCAAAGAGCGTTAATATTTTCTCTGCTGGGAATTTACCTGCATGTTCCCACTGTCAGCATGTCACAATAATGGCTTGGGTGCGTGTTGTCTGACTCCTAATTATTGATATTATTAATTACAATTCAGTGGTTGCACAATTAAAATTCACTTTCATGGTTTGTGGTTCATGGGAGCAAAAAATGAGCTGAGTTAGCTCTGACACTGCAACCAAACCTCATTCAAAATCTGCGATATGTAAAAGAAAAGTACATCAGCTCAAGTGTTTCACGTCTGTCGCGCAGTTCACGCAACTTCCACCAGTCTCCCTACTAAATTACACTAAATGTGAACACTTGTAGTGGGTTTCCTCCTTCATGGTATCTCTAATGAGTCCAGCTGGAAAATAAAAGTAATATATTTATTTTCATGTTTATGCTGTATACTATATTCTAATCCTATATCTTCAACTTTTAGTTAAACTAGGTGGTTTTCTTTCAACATTTTTTGAGCGCTTTTAGAGATTCAAGAGTTTAAATGCCAATGAACTGCTCCTTGTAACTGTTGTCCACATGACAAATAAAAATCAGGAATTATCAGTATCCCCCCCCACCCCCTAAAAACTGTTGTCTCCCTTTAATTTGTCTCATCTTAAGCAAACACGAGTTGTCAGCGTGTCTGATGCAATAAGTAGTGACTGCAGATGATGGCAGGTGAAAGCATGAGTTGTTTGGTGGGTGTTAAAGGAAAAAAGACTAAACGTGGAGCAAAGAAGCGAGAGGGCTCACTGCCGCTCACATCCGGGTTAGACACCACGTCCTTCCTGTCTTTACTCCCACTTTGTAACCCCATGATAGTTCTGTATTTTTTATTTAACTGGACTAAAACTGGACAAACTAAAGTGTGCAGAGCGGAGGACACAGTATAACTCCAACATAGCTACTACCAACATCTACTGCCAACTACATACATTTAAGTAACCTACAAGTTTTATTGTGATGCTAGGTCAATAACAATGCTCTTATAATTGAGCGTTTGGATAACTGAGCAAATTACAGCACGGTGAAAACATTTCACAAAGCCATATATAGGATTAAATATGAGTGGAAATCGCAAAGTACGGGAAGAAATGTTAATTAAGACTAACTTATGTTTAGCATGTTGTGTTTTCTCTGTCAACATTTCACTGAAGTTGTTCGGTGAAGAGTGCTGAGACTCACCGGGTGAAAGGAGACAAACTTTGGTCGACTCGTGAGGAGGAAAAAACGATGCAAAGGAGGGGGCAAGTTGCAAAAGTACAAAAAAATGAATGCAACAACACAGAAATCAAAAACACACAAAAACAAACCAAAAAATCAAATATGGCGCCAAAGTTCTTCCTCACTTTATAATCTGAGTGCTGCGCAGCGGCGGTGAACTCAGTGCTGCCGCTGGTGGCCAGATGTTGAATTGCACATTACTACGGTGGCCGTGAGAGCTCAAAGCACAAATTCAAGCAGACGTAGGCAACTTATTTAGGAAATACTTTTAAACATTTTTGCTAAAAGTGTCACTCTGTCCTGCCAGTATGACATCAGATAGATAACGTGTGAAGAAAAAAAACAGGCTCCTGTGGCTCCTTTGACAAGAATCCACCACGCCCGACCACAAGCAAGTTAAGAAAACATCTTCCATTGTGACAACATGTGTGCAGGGTTAGAAACCACAGAGCAGATACAGAAAACTACAATGGAAATGTTTTATCTAACTTAATACTTTGATGTACTCTACTTATTAATTCCTCATGTGATATTTATGTAAACCGGCCTGTTCAGGCCTCTAGAAGGCTTTGACTCCCTTTTCCCTTCATAATGGTTAATCTTAACTAGGGAGACTCTGTCCTGGAAGGAAGGCAGAAAGACAAAACAGCAGGTGCACTTACTGTGAAAAACCCAAATAAAATTATTGTAAGAAACAGCAGAGCAGTCCCTTACATCAAGTATAAATCTGGAGTGTAACCTTTCTTCTGTCTATTTAAGTACATTCAACTGTTCAAGTACTGTGCTTAAGTACAAATTTGAGGTACTTTGCTGAAATATTTTTGCCTACGAAACACACAAAGACAATATAAAATGTGATGTTTTGTTACAAATGAAATTGCCCACAGATATTTCCAGGTACAGCTGAAACAATCATTAAGTGATGAACAGAAAATTAATTGTCAACAATTCTGATAACATTGTGAAGGTGTCACCTTGAGTAACTGTTATGGTATTTCTCACTACTTGGAGACTTGTTGTTCCTCCTTGTGTCGTCTACTCAAACAATCAGAAACAGACATTGCTTCTCCTGATGGAGACAGACAGTGAAAGGTCCTGTGGCTGAGGGTCAAATAAATATACAAATATCAAATAGATGGTAATATGGTTATATCAATTACCTGCTTATAGTGATCGATTGGACCTGGGCAGACATGATCAATATCAGGGGTTTCCATTACAGTAATAAATTAGTTCCACCTCAACGTCCTTCTTTTATCTGCTTTCATACAATACTATAATACATGAATAAAAACATCTAATGTTATAACATATAATGGTATAACAGTCACAGGGGACACTTAACTGCACGGACTACTTTCATTTTTATCGCTTAAAGTACTTGAACAGTATTTTTTACAATGTGGTTTGAGCACTTTTATTTGAATACTTTTCCTACCACTGGATGCAAAATACTTTAAATATTTACATATCATAATTATTTTTTTCTACCCCCATTAGAAGTCCTGCTATAAACTGCTACATTTAAATATAATCACTAACACAATTTATTTGCATAAAAATAAACCCAGCACAACTTCACCAAATAAATGTCTACTTTTTTCAAACCGCAGTGCGCATGCGTAAAACTTCCTTCCTGACCCGACGGCTCTTCCGCAAACCAACAAAAAGAAAGATGGGAACTATCTTGGTGCCACACGCGTAATCTTTGAACTGGGCGAGCCAAAAAGAAAAAAAAAGAAAAAGAAAAAAGAAAACCTCCATCGAAGACATAAATTTATTGAATACGCATGTGCGGTTACGAGCAGGAACACTTTGTACGCTTGATGTTTTTTCTTGGTGGGAAAGTAAACTCGGAGGTTGTCTGGCGGCGCGCACGCTCCCCTGGACTCTTGCGTAATCTCACATTGAAGCAACATTGTCGGGACTCACCGGCGGATCCACCGGCGATAATCTGATGGGAAGCCTCCCGGATCATGCCCTGCGGCTTCATGTCTGTCAGGGTTTCTCTTTGTGGCGTCCTGCTGCACCAAAAACACACAGAGGAGAGGAGAGGAGACGCGTTATCAGTTGCGCACTCTTGCAGCCGAGAGTGACTTCCCCCCACTCGTGTGCGAAAACAGCAGCTCACCTGCTGATCCTGGTTCTGATCCTGGTTCTGATCCTGGTTCTGATCCGGCTCGGGTCTGGGTCCCGGAGGCGCTCCTGTGGAGTCGCGGTGGAGACGAGCGCTCCCAGGCTAGGCTAGGCTAATATGGCATCAATTATCAGCACCAAACTGCTGCTCCACATTCACCCTCCCTTTGACGCGCAGCCACCAAGTGTTTGGATGCTGTAAATAGATAATTAAAAAAGAAAGAAAGAAAAAAAAGATCCAGTCTGACCCCTGGACTGAGATCGATATAAGACAAACACTCACACAATGAGCACAAAGGTCATTTTATTCTCATAACAGGACCTTTTTTTAAAACCTTTAAACACAGTTTGCTTGGTGTTATTTGCGTAATAGGCTCTGTACAGAACAGCAGTCCTGCAGGGGGGTAAACTGGGATTATTGCATGTTTCAGCAGGTTCAAGCAAGTTTCACGTCATTACTTAAATGAAACTTGCTGACACTCCACCCAAAGTTAAAAGCTTGTCAGACTGTATGGCATGTTTTTATATATTTTTTAACTGTTTAGTTCATAAAATGGCATAAAATAGTAAAAACAAAATATCACTGATAAATTCTCAGAGCCAAAAGTGAGATTATGAGATTATTTTCTGTCTGACAAGGAGCTCAAAGTAATTACCCATGCTATAATTACATTAAATGCAAAATAGCAGCAAATTTTCCATTTTGAGGAGCTTGAACCAGCAAATAGCTTTGAATTTCTATTGCAAAATCATGTAAATGATTATCAATGAATCAGTTAATTGTTTTTTTATCAACCTGAATTCAGTTTACTATCATCAGTTATGCCTAAAAGACATAATCACACCCTTTAAGAATCCTTGTAAGAAAGGAAATGTAGCCTGGTTTAATCACTCAAAGCCACAACAGTATAGTATCAGCATGCACTATAACAACACTAATAGACAACAGCCATAACAAAAGTCCTAAAAATGTCCCACTGGTTGGTGGGTTTTGCGTAAGAGACACACAGGAGGCCCCTTATGTAAACCAGAGACGACCACTGTCCTACCTTTCACCCCAATTTATGCAATATCAGATTTAAAAGGCCTTCTAGACTCCTGGTCCTTCAGCTGTCAGATATTGAGTTAGATCAGAGAGGCATCACATCAGTCTCACAGCAGGTTTACCGGTGAGGCTGAGCAGGTTTGACTTTAAACCACTTCCTAAAACATCCTGAACACGCTTGGCGAAACTTGTTATGTAAAAGTGTTTCAGCACCTTTCTCACTTGTTCTGAAGAGAATAGGAAGGTGGGAATACAGCATCACAACAGGAAGTGGGACGAGGGAAGAGTTAACGGGATAATTAAAGGGGCACGTCACCCTCAGTAAAACATCACAGGGCTCATAAAAGGTTAAGAGCTTCAAATGTTCACGTCTGGTCAGTCAGAGGGGTTATAATGAGAACATTTCATTGATAATGTGTAAATCAGATTCTTTGCTTTTCTGCAACTGCAATATCAAATTTCCCCCAGGAATAAATAAAGTATTTTTACATAAAAAACATGCAATATTTTTATTGTATGATGCAGTAATATATTGCTAATCTACCCAGTAGTTATCAAAATGTCTAAAATTGGCTCCATATTTAGCAAACAACTACAAAATGTACTTACAAGGATTAGTGATAAATATATAATATCATAATTGTATAGCCTCCAAAATGAGGACATTTTATATTTTCAGTAAATTCACTATATGTTTTTTACTATCTTCTGATATTTATAGATAAACCCATTTATCATTAAAGTAATAATTAAAGAAATTGGTTGATTAATCAATGATGAAGTTTACTGTTAGCTGCAGTCCTGAAATAAAGTACCACATGAATGAACTATGTTTGTGTTGTTTTTCTGTAAGACGCAATAACATGTTTCTAAGAGAGAACACAAGGAGTTTTATGATTTAAAATAAGCGTTAAACTTTGCACATACATCCCTCTGTACTCAAGGTAAATATTGTTTTTTAAATCATCTTTCATAATTCATGCAACATACACAGTCACACAGTCAGCCGGTGAAATACTCCTCAGCATTTACAGTAAGGCTAACAAAATGCCCATCTATCCAGCAACACTGGAATCTTTTACTTTAAATTCAATTTGATTTAAACTCTTATAAAGCATCTGGCCTGAGCTGCGCTGCACCATGGAAAAATTAGAGGAGTTATTTTCTTTTTTGATGAGCGATGAAGGCACGCAGAAATTCAGCAGCGAGCCTTATAACGAGCATTTCATTTTGTATAAGAGCAGCCATGGAACAACAAGAGCTTCAGACAAGCTATAAAAATGTGGGATTTACAGCATATATTTGGCAGGAAAATGCCATTACCACTTTGACCCCCTTGGATAAGAAAAAGCAGAACAGCTTCCACCCCTACGACCTCAACCCCAGTAAAACATGTAGACTGGGCAGGCTGTGTACAAGCAGCACAGAGGGTAAGTATATAGTTTATGGATGTGATGAATGGGAGAAGAAGTCTTTTAGCAGTGCACTGTGTAACAACATTGTTCTTATTTTTCCAAGAGGAGATTTGACAAAAATATGATTTTTGTTCCTATGGCATGAACCCTGTGTTTTCTGAATACACTACGCTTACCAGCAAAGCGAGTTTTGCAGGATAAAGAAGTTTTTGCTCCAGGACAAAAAAACAGGCTCCAAAAAATGAAAAAAATGCATTCAAGAAGAGATGTTATTTTGAGTCTTTTAAGTTTTTATGTACTCAAACAATCCTGCTACACTTTTTGTAATCAATAGAAGCACACATATCCTCGAAAAATGAAAAAACACAACAGCAAGATCATCCGCGTATTCATGGTCTGCTAAACAAATAATACGTTTTTAGAGGTGGAAGACGTATTTACTCAAGTAAAACTAGTAAAACCACACCATAATTATACACCACCACAAGTAATTCAAATTTTATCTCAAGAAAAATGTACATGAAGTATTAAAACTAGAAGTACTCATACTGCAGTATGGCCCCTTGTGGGTGGTCTGTTCATATATTTATATACCAAAAACATCAAGAACATACACGTTTTGTTAAAAACTTGAAAAATTAGTTTTTGATATACATGTTTTTGTCTGTAATCTGATTTTATTGACCAACAAAGTGATTTCTGAATATGTAATCCTGCATTAATTTGTGATATATGTCTAAGCAGGATTTTAATGTTCCATTTTAATGTCACTTTAAAAGCTGCTGTGTGGTTTAATCTACTGTAACAAATCTTATTTTACAACTTTTGCTTGTAATAACACATATTTTGTTACTTTCCACCACTGTAAGGTATAAAACAGATATGAGGAAGCACACAGGAACACAAGATTGTACCGTTTATTTTATTATCACACACACATACAGGCAACATGAAAACACCACCTTTCAAACGTTTTGAACACATCCTATCACAGATACAGAAACCAAACACACTCTGCTCTTAAATTACTCCGCTACATAAAAGGAAACTGGGCGTTTTCCAAAATAAATGTGACAGTTGTGGAAAACGTTACCTTTTACGCAAAAGCCCAAAAGAAAAAAAAAATGTTTGAAATAAAATAAATAACTAATATGAACATGAGCGAGACAGTGGTTTGATCCAAAAGAGTTCAAGTCATTATTCTGGTAGCTCTTATCTTTAAAACATTTTTTACTTTTGATTCTTGAGAGGCTGAATGACCTGATTGTTGATGTGCTGTATGTCTCAAAGGCTTCAGAGAAATATGTCGAGAGAGAGAGAGAGAAAGAGAAACGCATGAGCACATTGCACTATAAAACATTATTCGTACAGTATTTCACTTTATACCCCGTATCTTATTGAGTACCTCAGTATATTCACTTTTATTTGGCCTGCTTAATGCTAGATTAGGGGTCCAAATATTAACTTTGGAAAATGATTACAAAGGTTCCTTAAATATAACCTTGATTTCTTCTGGAGAGTAGCAGCCCTATCCCCTAGTTTATGATTTATTTGATGATTTGAGTTGAAACAATCAACAAATGGTTAGTTGACAGATTATTAATCTGCAACTCTTTTGATAATTGATTCATCACTTACATTTTTAAGTAAGAATTCAGCTGTTCAAATGTGAATATTTGCTCCTTTTAAATGTTCTGATATATTAAAATGAATATCTATGGGTTTTGGACTGTTTGGGCTTCAGAAACCTGTAAAAGACATTTGTTTCTATTTTCTGACAATTTATGGACACTTGAGAAAATAATCATTCGGTTAATCAACAGTTACAATACCTGTTTGTTGCAGCTCTAAATGAGAGTAATTGTAGATGCTAAAATCAGTCCCTTTTTTTAATTGCACAATATCTCACACATGACTACGGTTCATTGCCAAGTATGAGTGTTAACAAAAGGCAAAAGGGTCACACTGCAGGTGGAAACTTTAAAAAATAATTCTAATTTTAGCAAAGAATTAGAAAGTGACTTTACATCTAAATAAAGCAGAGCTGAGACACTCTTTTGTTAAAGAAATAAACAGTCTAACGAGACTGATCCTGACATTTCTAAATCTAAAAAAAAAAAATCTCCTAGTACCTGTTCTGTAAAAATGTAAAACCCGAACATGCAACCTGACGCGAACTGAAGGGAGCGGCTGTCACGAATCCTCCCTGTAGTTAAACAGTCTTTGTTTTTCTTTTCACAATTCACAGTAGTGTGGGGCCCTTGGTGGTGTAGTTCATTGCGGGGAAGTGCCTGCTGTCCACGTCCCAGTGGCCGAGGGGCTGGTGGGAGGCCGGCGGGAGGCTGGGGTTCCAGTGGTTCATGTAGCTGGCCATGAGCAGAGTCAGCTCCAGTATCTGAAACAAAGACGGGTCAGATCAGAGCGAGATTAATGGCTTTACCACGACGGTGTGATTGTGTTTCATTTGGTTCCGGGGAGCTGGAGGCTCGGAGTGAAAACCTGAGACAGCTAACTGATCTGCAATCGGGAGTGAAGTTAGTCTCGTTAGCGTCACCTGCAGTAGTAACACGACTCTGTCTTAAAGCCCCGCTGAGATTCTGCACCTACAATAAGAGAAGCAACCTGTTTTCTCCATTAACCCTCCCCTGTGAGGCAAAAACAGGTGAATATGAAGAAGTTAAAGCTCACTATTCCCTCCCTCATCTCCAGAGCTCCTTTACGGTACTTAAGCAGCTTCAGCACTCGATCCATCTACGATCCAATTCCTCTGCGCCTCAGCTGCTGATGGTTCACATCAGTGGTTTTAAACCTGGATGTTATTTGACACTATTCACTATACAAAATGGATATTGTTTTAATATTTTTAAAAATCTTTTTACTCAACAGTGTTTTGGTTGGTTTGGTCAAGTTTGGATTTGTACTACTGGTGGCAGAGGCTAAAAATTTCAACTCCATTACGTTTAGCTAACTATTTCAACTGTTAATTTAGATATTTTAACCAGTTATCCTATTTTATATATTTTATCTCACTTACTTCTAGCTAACTATTTCAATATTTATCTATTCCTTTAAGCTCTTAACTCTTTCAACTGCATATTCATTACTTTGCTGGCTTGCAAACAAATTTTCATTAACTTTTAATTACAACACATTGTGTTCATTTGTTTATATACAATGTTTTATATAGTGTATGTATATATATATATATATATATATATATGTATATATATATATATATATATATATATATATATATATATATATATATATATATATCATATAAATTCATGAGGTCTGAGGTCTGGACTCAATGGACACTTTTAAAAAGCATCTTGTTTTTTTATCTTAGTTTTTTTTGCCTTATGTTTTTATATTTGATTGTTGTCTTGTGTTTTACTATGCTTTGTTGTTGTTGTAGTCCTTTTCTTGTGAAGCACTTTACTTACAGATGGGTGACAAATGAAAGGAAAAACCTAGATAAATGAGTGGAGACGTATAACAAATGAAGATGCTTGGTGCTTGCATGGTGCAATCAAACAATTAAACATCCTCCTCAGGTGACTAAAAATGTGAATAGAGTAGTCAGTAAGAAAGGTCTGAGACAACTACACAGATCATTGGTGCAAAAACCAACCAGGCACTGGTCCACAGAGATGTGGAAAAAAGTGATCTGGTCAGATGAGTCACCATGTTTCCCACAAGAAAACAAGACAGATCTGAATGTTTGACCCCTACAGTGAGGTGGATCTGATGGTTTTGTTATACTGTGGGGGGCATTTTACTGGCATGGTTTGGGTCCACTTTAGAGGGAAGCATCACTGCAAATCAGTACAAAGTAGTTCTGAGTGATTACTTTTATCCTGTGATGACATTTCTATCCTGATTGGAGGGGTGGCTTACAGGATGACAATGCCCCCATCCATAGAGCATGAGGGGTCACTGAAAGGTATGACCTTTTAGTTTTTATGTTTTAGTTTTCATCTTAAGATCATCTGACAAATTGATGAGTGACAACCTGACATGTGGAGGCAAAGAGGAAAGTTACAAATCAATCAGACTGAACATTATTGTGACACTTACCTTTGGTTTGGCCATCGCAAAGACCAGCTTCTCCACGCTCTTCTTCCCGACTCCAGGCTCCCTCTGTTGGCTCGTGACCACCATGAAATCATCACGGCAACCACCAAAGGTAATCACAGACTGGTAGGTGTACGTGACCAGCGTGTGCTGAAAAATGTAAGCATGGCCGGTGTGAAATGTGCAGTGAAACGGATATAAACAGGGAGCATGCTCAGATTTTATTGTGGATCCCAGAATAGAGCGTGGAATTCATTTGGGAAATCATTTTGGTTTCTGCTTTTTTGAAGGGCAAATTGAGTGTGAAGAAGCGTGACAATATTTCCAGCGGCTTCGTGATTTCCACTTTGTTTTTCTCTCTGACTTTCTGAAAGTGCATGAGCAACGCTGGTTGGCCAGACCGAGAGTGAAATGGATCAACATGGGCTGCTGAAAATTACAGAGCTTGAGCTAACATCGTTTACGTGTTGGAAGTGCTGCCTGTCAGGGTCAAGAATGTCAAAATCGGAGGCTGGCCATTTTATTTTCCTGTGGATTTCTGGTGTCTGGAACACCACAGAATAAAAATCATTCCAGACCAGTGGGTCAACAAAGCTCTGTCACTGCGGCCAAACCAGGAGAGCGCTACAGCTGTAAAGAGGAATCTCAGTTTTGAGCTATAAACTGAAGCAAATGGAAATGTGAACGTATGAATCTAAAATGTTCTAAATGAACTCTACGCCTTTCTCTTTTTCCTATTTTGTGCAGTCATGGATTAAAACTAAATACATTTACTCATGTACTGCACTGAAGTACAAATGTAAGGTACTTATACTTTCCATTCTGTGCAACTTTATACAGTATTTGTACTCTCAAAGGCAGATATTGTACTTTTTTAAATGTGTGTTAGGTGTTTTTGAATGTTTCAGATAAACTGAAAAATTAAAAGTTCCTTTATGTGTTGAGAAAACTTGCCTGCTTCTTAAGATATATACACCTTTAGAGATACGTGGTTTTCACAGGAAAGCCATTATAAAAAACATTTGATGATCTTGCAAGACCATGATGCATTGTTGTAGATTAAACTACCTTAAAATGTCTACAGAAGTAAAATGCAACATACAGATTAATGCAGGAGTGACATTAATCCAGAAACATCAGATATAATAATAAAACACAGACAGAGGCTATTTTATTGCACTTTTGCTGATGATCATACTTTTACTTAAGTAAGGTTTTGAATGGAGGACTTTTACTTGTTGTGAGTAGAGGATTTTCATTGTGTGGTTTTGGTACTTGTACTCAAATAAAGGATCGGATCTGAATACTTAATCCACATCTGGTTTCATGTAACAACACAGGGCAGAGATAGTGTTGATGGAGGTATTTGGTCTACGCAGTTTGACACTCACCATTGTATAGTCCAGCACACACAATCCATCTTCATTGACTGCCAGCCACACCTGGCTCTGCTCGACAGGAGAGGGCGGGACAGGCTGTGGACGGGAAACAAAGACAGGTCATGTTATACATGTAATCCATCTCAGTTAACATTACAGCCTCCTCTGTCCAACCGGTCCAACCTGTGCTGGAAAGCTTGACGGACGGCTGTGTTATGGCTCAAACCAAATTATTCTTTTGAAATGTAGCATTTGTATGAAATAGATTGCTTTCAAGAAGACTTCAAACTTCAAACATTACACACATTTATTTTCTTACCTTGGCACTGAAGAGTTTGGCTCCAAACAGTGGCCATTTCCGAGCCACAGTTAGGTATATTCTCACACACTCGGATGCACTGCACCCACGTAGCATAGACCACTTGGTGGCCAGACGCTCGGTAAGATCTCTGAAAGGAGAAAAGTTTAAATCTCATTTGTGACAAATGCACGACGAGAACATCCTGCAGTGTTTGTGACCTGACAAAGATCAATTTATGACAAAGTGCCACTGCTATGTTTGTCTATTTTTGCTACAAGAACATGTTGCAAAATACATTAAACAAACCTGTATAAGCACATTGGGTTCTGATGTTGATGTTTGTTTTACCTGAGCTGCTCTGAGCTACAGTCCTGTTTGTAGCGTTTGGGGTAGAAGCGCTCTAAGGCCTGCAGGAGAATCAGCTGAGATTTAGGCTGAGGAGAGCTGGTGGGAGACGAGGCAGCTGGTCTCTCCAGATCCCCATGTTCAACCTGGAAGAAGACAACATGGTCAGAAAGAGAAAGATGCTTTAAAAACACTGAATTACTTAACCATCTGCAGCACTGTTAATTTATGCTGTATCTTCCTATACTCTACAGACCTGTGCCATGAGTGCAGCCACCTCCAGAGCCAGCTCTTTGTTCACAGGGAAGTGGCCTTGCTGAACTTCATCATTCACCTGGTAAGCCAGCAGGAGGCGCTCTCGCTCTGTCTCTCCTTTCACCTGAGATGTGAAACACAACCTGTGGTGCACAAATGAAGAAAAAAAGTTGTCCTGAAACTTGATTTCCTGGTAGAGGTTAGAATTATGCACACTTCATTTCATTTCCAAGAAGCAGGGAATCAAATCCAGTTAGTACTTAAAAATCCTGAGAACACATATCGCATCACCACCTTTGATTGTGTGGTCTTTGTTTTGGTTTAAAAGGGCCATTTCTTGAGAGAAAGTGTTTGAGACCACATAATAAAAGATGCTGAGGTAATGTGTGTGTATGTGTGTAACAGAAATCTGACCTGTTCTTGTATGTTAGGCGGACAATCCGGGTCCCCTCGTTTTTCCCAGGATGCAGCTCCTTCAGGGCCTGCTCCCACTTGGAAATGACATCACAGATCTGGCAAAAAGGGAAGTGAGTCAGCCTCCAGTCAAACATATGGAAGCTTTTACCTTATTTCTAATCTGTCAGCAGGGGGCAGTAGCTGAAGCTAGAGATGCAGCGTACACTGTGTGAGCCAGACAGAGTTAAAAATGCAGTCCGCTCACTGTCTCTGGTGGGCTGGTTTAAAATAATGGAACTGTTTCAGTAACCAAAATGAAAATAAAGTGGGAGCACCGCTTTTGCCATGATTGAGTGGAATTAAATTATAGAGGAAGGCTACGGCATGCTGGGATATGACTACATTTGAAAATCAAAAAGTCACAGAAAAGTTTGAACAGCCTTAATATGTCAAAATAGAATGAACCTCCAAAATGTAGGGCAACATGGGACAAATTATTTGAATAAGTGCACCGCAAAAGCCTCAGTGGTGTGTAGATGGTTTCCTCCATCCACTTATGTTCAGTGACCCATACTCTTACCTTGGCAGACGGCTGCAGGCAGTGCTCCAGGTCTTTGCCAGATGGATCATCGGTGAAGAGGGCGAACCCAGACAGCTGAGGCTTCCTCACGCCAATCCTCTGGTTCAGCGTGTTGAGGAACTCTTCCACTGTGGTGGAGCCGTCAAAACCCACCACCTGCACGGGGAAAACAAAAAGGGCACATCTTATTGAGGTCGAGGAGAAGCGCCGGACAACAGATCCAGCAGATCTTATTGGGGGTCTGCAGCTCAGGGGTTTCAGATGCTGCTGTTTAAACTGTGTCAAAAAGAAAAGTAAGATGGAGCTAAGACCGAAAGAGATGCAAGAGTAGTGTTGTGTCAAGTATCAGTAAGATGATAAAAGGCAATCCAGGAAGTCCAATTTGAGAGATAGATCCATGAGTTTGAAGTCTTATCAGTACGAAAACCCCTCACAGCGGTTGTGAGATGAGATTTTATAACTGGAAGGTTAAAACAACAGTAAGTCTCAAGGTAAACACTAGAAACACCATGCTCATGATGAAGGTTATCTTACAGAAATTACGAGGTGAGCCAGGTTCAAGTTTTTTTTGGCCAGCAGTCAACATTAAATATTAAGGCCGCTATTCCTGAATTTGTCTGTAGGTGGCAACATCAACATGTCTTCACATCTGCAGGTATAAACTGATTCCTTCCCTTTGGCCCTTTTTGTCATTTGCTTCTTAAGAGTTGACAGTGTAATTGTGTATTTAAGACATTAATAAGACATGATTACAGGTAAGATACTGCTTGATTGTTTTTTGCATTTAAAGACACCCCAAACAGGGAGCAGTGACGGTGTACTGTCGCTTTGTGACTTTGCGTTACCTGGTAGGCGTTGTTCATGAAGTGGACTGGGATGCTGAAGGGCAGCGAGTGGTGGTAGGGGTTTCTCAGCAGGATGGAGACGATCTCCATACGTGAGGGTTTGGCCTCCCGCTCTCCGTTCTGCAGCGTCCGCTCCACAGACCTCTGACAGTACACGGCATACTTCCCCACCTCACTCCTGTGAAAGGAGAAAAAAAGGAAAGGAGGGGGGGTAAAGATGTAAACTATGCACTTAAATCTGCTTCAGAACTGCTTTTCAATACTTCAGGGAATCACAGGTCAGCTGCAGGCTTTAGGCATCTCACCTCGGGTCAGCATTGCGTTGCAGGTACTGTCTCAGGTACCAAAGGAAATGTTGTTGAGGAAGGAACAGAGCCACACACAGAGACAACAGCTGCCAGCACTGCAGCAAGAGGAGGTAAAAAAGGAGGATATGTTTAATTTAGATGGTCACCAAAGGAAAAAGGCTGTTGGTCATGTACTCTGTAAATGTGTAAGTAGAACATCATCATTAGTATGCAGCAGGCCGACCTGTGTGAGAGAGTAGTTGTGCGGCGTCCGGCGGTTGGTCTGCTTGATGAGCTGACAGAACATTTCATTCTGCAGCTCCGGGTGGGTCAGGCACACCTGCAAAGCATTCTGGGCCAGCGAGGTGTGGTAATCGACAGACGGAGACTCAACCAGCACGTTGATGAAGAGCTGACAGGACTGCGGAGAAGGAGTAGGATTTCTTTAATATTTTAAGTCACCATGCCATGATTTTAACCACGCTACCAGCAGGTGGAGACAAACACATATCAGACACTTCAGATTTACTGGACGCAGCAAATTTCAAATGCATCTCTAAGTAGGGAAGATCTCTCCAGGTGAGGATAATATTCAGGTCAGTGGAAGAGAAAACAACAACAAAAATACTTTGCATCAGGACAGTAAGGGCCTAAATGTGAGTGTCATTATTCGTTGAAGCGACCTTTGTTCTCATTCGCTGGGACGGCTGAAGACAAAGAACCAATTTAACAGTTTTCATCAGTCTTGTCAGATTCATTAATACTTCAAAGGCATGAAGTAGAGCGTAGACTTGAAAAGCGTGTCACTTCCATTCACTCTGTTTCTTTGTGTGTGTTTGGGGCCGTTTTTTAAGGTCGGCTGGTCAAAGAGAGGGCTGATCCATTCAACTTTCAGTCCTGCAGTGGAGCGACTGTGACTGACAGGGCTGTAAAGCGTGAGTCGGGCATGGGAGGGGGCTCCTGGGTGGGCAAGCCGAGGGCTTCAGAGCTGAAAAGAGAGGAAAAGGATCTGCCATCTCCCGCCCCCATGGCTTCCATATCCATTGCTGCCACTCTCTGAAGGCCCTGACCTCCCGTGTGTCCTCTTTAAAAGGGGCTCCTTTCACACCGGCTGTAAACCAGAGGAGCGGTTAGCCTCAATCAGAGCAGATAATCAAGGCCATTATCTCTCGTCCACACTTTTAATGAGCTGGGGCCCTCGTCCTCGAGCCTTTGATCTGGTTCAAAGAAGAAGAGGAGGGCCAAGGAGCGCAACAGGGAGGGGAGGGGAGGGGGGGGTTGGTTTGGAGAAACTGGAGTAGGATGGATGATGCCTTGAACAGACACTTGCAGTAAGGGCCAGACAGAAAAAGGAAAAAGGGGAACGGGAGAAAGGGATGAAAGGAAGTGGGAGAAGAGTAAGTGGAAGAGAACAAGAGAGGCAGAAGAAGGGGTGAGAGGTGGAGAGACCGACCTTGAAAAGCTTGAGAGCTTCTGTTTGCAGAGCTTCAGAGGGCAGGGTGGTGAGAGGCGAGCGCAGACCCTCCTTACAGAAGCTCAAGGCCTCGCTCTTCCACAGGACAGATTCTGGGAAAAGAAGAGACACAAACACACACACACACACATTAACACACATTAACCCACGCAAACACATGCACGCAGAGACAAACATAAAGATTGAGTTTCAAAGCCGTAATGACTCAACAGCTGACGAGAATTCACACACAGCTCCAGTCGTAAACACAGTCTGCAGGAGGGATTAAGGCTGTCAGACACAGCGGATCAAAATAACACATAGCATGCTACTGCGTGTATTTGAGTTCACTACTGGAGAGACTTTCACTTCATTATGCATCTACTATACATGTCCAAGTGTGGCAAATATATCTCCGGTGTTAAATGTGTCTCTAGGGCATCATTTTTTAGGGGTTTGTTTGTGTGAAACTGATAGAGACAGACAAATAAAAAGACACACATACAGTTTATTTTACAGGCTGATTTCAGTTTCTTCAGACCCAATATGTAGTCTCAACCGCTTTTATGCCAACACAAGATGGATTATTAAAGAACAAGGGCCGGTTATTTATATATCGGTGAATACATATACATGTGCATCCAAGGCCCCCTTAAAGATAAATATTTGGACCCCTCATGTAGCCTATGTCCCCTGAAATAATTTTACTTTGCATACTTCACATATACATACAACATACATACAATCTTATACAAGATTAGTAAAAGCCAAGGTGACTGTTGCAGTCACTAATGATCTTTCTTTGCTCACCTGGGTCTCCCTCTGCATCAAGGAGTTTACCAATGAGCTGCTCGTACTCGGTGCCCACTTTGAAGTTCGCACTGCTGCTGGCTGCCACAGTCAGGTGATACAACCATGTATCCTGTATGGAAAAAAAAACTCTTTTAAGTGTAAACAAAAATGAATGAACAAAAAAAAACCCCACACCTGATCATAAATAACACTTTTATCAAGACGTTTCCTGTTCCAGTACCTTCTCCTGCTTGGTGCCGATAAGCAGATACGTAGGACTCTGGTCTCTCGGTTGGACCACTAAGGTGCAGTGGGAGGAGAGGAAACCTCGACTGCCGGCCTCATAGTCCTCGTCTGAATCACAGGAGCGATCCACTTCCTGTACTGAGGCCTCTCGCATCTGCAGCTGACCCAGAGGCAACTGAGATGAAGAGACAGATTCACAGGAGAGTGTTTAATTAAAAGAAATTAAATTAGAATTAAAAGAAAAAGAATGACAACATTACTTGTCCAGGCAATAGTTGTGTTCATAATCACTGACAAAAGACTCAATTAAAAGCAGATGATGTCATGTTAGGAGAAGAGAGAGAGTAATTTAATTAACCTTGTCTTCCTGATTACGATAGTAGTAGAAGACTTTTCCAACTAAAGAACACCACACCAGCTTGGAGTGTCCATGTTTGACCTGAAACAAGAAGACAAAGGCATGAGAAAAATATCAAGATCATCTGGGTTTTTTTTTTAAATGGTAGTAAATAGATTAATGTACTTTTTTTCTTTTTTTGCGTTCTTTGAAATTCAGACCAAAGAAGTTTTCAAAAGCTTGACAGATTCTGGAGATTTCTACATCTGACTAGCAGATGTCCCAGGAGTGTGCAGGTAGGTGTCAATCATTTGAGAGCAACTTCAGTGACTTCAGTAATAGTTTGAACACTCAAATGGAACTTTTTTGGCTTGCACAGCAAAGTGATGACTGACTCCTGCCACATGTAAGCATCCACCCTCTGACTCCCCGGCTGCACGTGACTTTATCTTAAACAGGAATGCAGATAATTTCTCCGACAGACTTCTTTCAGGAGAGTTTTAGAAATATGAACAGAGCAATGATGTCACTGGAGGATGCCGTCAACACAAAGCCAGCTGTGCATCCCTCAGAGGGGGTCACCGGGGTCAGCTGAGCCCCCGTCTGAACTGAGCTCACGTGATAACCAGCAGATCAAAGATAAACTCTCAGGAAAGGATTGGGGGGAGGAAAGGTTGGTGAGAGGCCACGGGCTCCATCATCTCAGCTTGAGACTGTCAGTCATCTGTCAGAGGCCCGTCACACACGCCCGTCAGATGTTTAACTTCACCAACAGACGGAAAGGCGGGGAAAGATGGAGGAGGGTGGAGGGGAAGGAGGTCTCGAGCATTCCAGCAGCTCGGACCTTGTAGCCGTGTCCCAACGTGAAGGAGGGTTTCAAGAATCTGCCTGGAGAGCGCTCTGTCAAACCCTCCCCACTCCCCGGCGACAGACACTGCTATATGTGTCTGAAAGAGGCCGTTAAGCCTGGAAATGAGTTATCTCTGGCAACCTCTTCAGGGAGAAAGCTCGGTTAATGTATACGTCCAGAAACTGTGCAGTGGACATGGAATATGGAAGTAATGATTTCTAAAAAGATTAAAATCCTTCCTCTAGAATGACAGACCAGTTAAAAACCTCATAAAAATAAGAATATTATTTAAATGCAAACAAGGGCTCCATTTTCTATTTCAGCATGATTGTATTAAATCTGAATTTGCGTGATTCAAGATGCTACAGAGACCATTATTCACAATCTATTAACTGTTTCAAGCAAAAACTATAAACATCTACTGATTTCAGCTTTTCAGATCAATAGTTACAGAGTTTTCTGAGAGAGTAAACTGATTATATTTAATCATTTAAATCAAGTTAAATTGCATGTGGGACATTGTGTGGGCATTTTCAGTATTTTTAGAAACCAAATGATTTATTGCTTAACACTAAAAACAATTGTTCAGTTATTTAATAATAAAACAAATTGTTAGTTGTGGCCCCTAATAAACATCAAAACCTGTGAAGAACTATTTTGAATCTTTAAGAATTATTATATAATAACTATGGGTGTTTTGTTTGTCTGTTTGTCTTTTTTTGCACATTTTTATGAATATGTAACATCATACAGAAACACTGTGCTTTATTGCAAAGAGTTCATGTACACACAGGCAAGTTGTTTCTTCCTTATGTTTCTTCTTTATGCTAAGCTGGGATGCTAACTGTCTTGTAGCAGTAGCTTCTTAACTTATAGATCTAATGATATTGATCCTCAAGAAAACAAATAAAGTTTTCAGGTGCTGACACATCACGACTCTTGTGACCTGACCTTTGTAAGCCAACCTCTCACGGTGGGCTTGGCGGTGGTCTCCACAGTGACCGGGCTGCTGGCCTGGACCTTGAGTATGTTCTGCAGGACCCTGATCCACTCCTCCAGGATGTTGGGTGAATCGGCGGTCAGATAGAAGGTCTTCTTCTCCGTGATCAACTGATTGGATGAAACGGAAGAAATATGGGAAAAATGCTAAGCCGGGGCCGGCCGAGATAGCATCATCACGTCAGAGGAGATCAGAATCGGCCCCCGAAGAGCCAGGTAAACATTCCAGGCCGACGCTATACCTGATGTCATTTTAAGCTGATTCTCTGGTATGCGGCAGTAAAGCTCTACTATGATAACAGCGCTGTAATAAGAGTGCTGCTGCTGTGTGTCGCTGCACGTGCCCTCTAAAATAACCCTTTAAGCCTCTCTTTCATGCCACATTCTTTTGAACTGTAGTTGTTTAAAAACTATAAATCACCTGTTCCTTGTTTTGGAGTATTCTTACACACTGCTGGGATCCTTTGCTGAGGACTTCACACGTGTTTTCCACTTACTTGAAATGTCTGCGCTCCTTCTCCTCGAACTATACGGCAGGACGAGTTCAGCTCAATCTGACCCTGAGGCTTCCTGATCACGTCGCTCTGAAGTCACGCACCAAAACACACAAACACAGAAAGAATCTTCATTTTCTGTCCAAAACTGTACAGCGGTGGTGCTCGTGTCTTCACCTGCAGCCACGTCGCACGTAAACACACAAAATTGAGAAGTATTTGTGCAATGTTTTCTGTGCGCACGGCAAAACCTTAGAAGGAAGCAGACAGGCAGGCTCAGAGCAAGACACACTCACCGGAGATTTGTAGTAGAGGATCTCTCCATTCCTCAGGATGAACCAGCGACGTTTAAAGGCTTTCACCTGACTGCCCATCTTCAGCAGGTACCCAGACTTCTCCAGCATCTCCTGGAGAAACAAGCAGCGCAGGAGTCATTTAAACCCCACTGGCATTTGATTGACTTAAAATGTAAGTGTAAGAAGTAGGACTCCACTCACAGGCCCAGTGCTCTCACAGGAATAGGAGGAGGTTCGCTGGACTTTGTGTTCAGGTTCGGAGTAGTCACTGTCCAGGGAGTAGGCGTCAGGAGGAATGGCGTAATCACTCTCTGAGCTGATGGAGGACATGGACACACCTATGAAAACAGGGGGAGGCATGTACATTAAGTCCAGTGAGACACGCATACTAGAACTAGGTGAAGGGTGGAAAAACACAAAAAACAAATGATAAGTGATTGAGAGCCAGAGAGCAGCAGGTCATTGAAGACAGAAGGCTCTTTAATGGAAAATACAGACTCTAAAACCACTGGTAGATATCATCAGAACGTGATGCCCAATTGATTAAAACAGTTATTTTGCATTTAGTATAAGCTGCATTATTTTCAACTGTGTCTCAGTAATGTCCATATTGACATTGCAGCTTCTTGCAACTCCATACCATTTTGCATATCCTATGCTGGATTTCTCTCTGTATGAATAATAAATGTTGGGGCAGAACGGTGCTCCTCTTAACATTTATCAGTAATGTTTTGTTTCCTTTAACTTGCTGTTGCTCTACATGGACAGCCATGCATCAAAATTTGGTTATGTTAACTGAAGAGCTGAAGAATTACACGTCTCGAAATAAGTTGAGAAAAAGCCTGAGAGGACTTTCCTCTAGGCTGTTAAAACACTGGATCCATCATTCATGGACTAAAACATGCCAGTTACTGCAATTTACTGACAAGATGATTTTTTAAGGGTACCTCGCTTTACGGCACGCGGGCTCCCAGGGACGCTGCCCTTCTTGTCCGGGCTCAGGATGGAGGTCCGTAAACTGGCCAGAGAGCTGCTGTCGTCCTCAGACCCAGAGTCATCATCAGGTAGAGGTACACTGCTGATCTGAGTGGCTTTCTGAAAAAGAAAAACAATTGAAAGAGTAGCGTAAGGTAAAACACCATCTACCTTCAGAACAGATTAAAACTTGTGAAGCACATCAGCAATTCAACATCTCACTCACCCCTTTCAGTGTGGTATAGACCGGTACGTTGATATTCTTATAGATCAACTGGGTGAACGGACCTGCCGCTGGATACTGGGGTAAGTTGGACCCTGAAACATGCAAGAGAAAACGTTTATTCAGGATGTATTTAATCTAATGGGTTTAATTTGGACATGTATATATCATGCCAATGCCACATAGCACAGCATTTCCACCTTAAAGTGATTGGTGACAACACAACACAATGGGAAAACACACAGAAACACACAGAACTATTATACAAAACAAAACACACCATAAAAACAAAATACAAAAAGCATTTGATCATTCATGACAACATCACTGATAATTATTTAAAAACTTTGTTTAAACTTGAGTTGAAAATGGGCACAAAGCAGCTCAAAGACTGTTGAAGTGTGTTTCAGCCCATTTTCTTTATTAGCAGCAGAGGAAATGTACTGTAAATGTGTCATTTAAAATTAAATTGTTTAAAATTGTCCATAAATCAATCAGAATGAGCAATCTATTGACAGTATTGGTAATTCCTATAGGAGTCAGTAGAAAGGGGGAAGAGATAGCACCCCTAGTCATGACATACATACATATTTCATTTACAAAGATTTGCAGCTGGACCGTATGTTTCTCAAGTACCCACTGGTAAACAAAACATGTCTTGAGCTAAAACAAAATAGAACTGGTCCGTGGTACTCATTTTGTCAGACATCAAAATGCTCTGACAACAGATGCACCTTAAGGCACAAACATGAAGAGGAAGCTGAATAAGCTGAGCAAGCTATGACTTAATCCACAGCAGGCGCTTGGCAGTCATCTCTGTGTACCCGGCAGTCAGGATATTCAATAGTCAGAGTGCTGTCAAACCTCGCTGTCTGCATCCTGAGAAAATGGGTGATGTCGGGACAGAGAGCACAGCAGTAATTACACCCAGACCACGTCCTTTCATCGCAGCTGATTAAAAAGCAGCCTCTCGCTCAGCTCCTCTAAACCTCCCCCCACCTTTGCTCTTCTTCAGCTCTTTTAAAAAAGAAAAAGGGAAGGAAGGGGGAGGGCTCCCAAAGAGGAGCCCACACCTGTGCAGGTGTGTGGAGCCTCGGGCCAGAGGAAGTGACATCAAAGGGCAGCAATGACAGATCCAAACCAACCACACACACCTCTGTGGCGGCTTTAGCATCAGCTGAATGACTTGTCACTTCACAGTCCTGTCTTGTCTCCTGCACCACCCAGGCTCATGACACACACGCAGACAGACAAGCATATACACAAACACACACACACACACAGTTTCTTGTTTCTAGCTGCAGGGGACTCACCTCGTCCGGGGCCCCTGGCTCCAGGACTGGCCTCTGATACTCTCATTCCTGACTTAGCCACAGCGTAGATGCGACTCTCCTGCAAAGATCAACACAGTCAGAAACATATCCCTCTTTACTTCACTGAAACATTCTTTGCCGAAATAAAAACACACACAGTAGTTAGACAAGAAGATCAACACTGCCAGCAGCTTAGCACAAAGACTGGACAACTAACAACTAACCTGGCTCTGTCCAAAGGAAGCACCTCTGAAGCTCACACGTAACATGCTATATCGAACTGTACTCATGCAAAAACAACAAGTCTGACAAGTAACCCTGTGTCCCTGTTTACTGACTACTGGTGGGAGCCTCATATTTACTGTACAGACATGAGATCAATAGCAATCTTTCTTTCTACCGTAATTCTCAGCAAGAAAACACATAAGCATATTTCGTAAAGTCTCAACTATTCCTTCAATTTCTAATGTTTCTTACAAATCCTGAGCCGTGGGAAGTGACTGAAACAAAAATAATGAGGTGAACTGAGACTTAAATAATAGAGGAAGCATGCATAAGCTGAAGTGATAAAACTGATAAAACATACCCATGAGGGGAAGCGGTGTAAAGGAGGCGTTGGCGGCTTCAGGACCTCTGGATCCAGCCGCTCCAGTTCTTCCGCGAGTCCCACGAAGGAGACTCCATCCCGGGCTGGCTCCTCTGATCCCGACCCCTCCACCACCCCGTCCATGCTGTCAGGAAGCCCGTCGTCAATGTCTGTCTCTTCCACGACCTGAGAGAAGGGCGAGGTGGCGGTGCCTGTGCTCTTGAGCGTGGACGAAGTGGAAGATGGGGTCATGATGTCTATGCTGACGTTGAGGTGGTGAAGTCGGTCCAGGCTGGGCTGTGGCTGGCTGTAATGCTTCTTCACCAGCTGGATGCTGTCTCTGGGGGTGAGCGGAGTCCGCACTTTGGGTAACGTCATGCTGGTGCCCGACTGGTGAACCGGAGGATTTGGGAAGGGGTTGTTGGTGGAGGGGGAACGGGACAGGAGTGGGCTTTTGGGTGTTATTCTCAAGGTGGACTCTGGGGAGCTTGGTCCATGGGCCATCTCGTAGGCTGAGGATGACGATGAAGAGGAAGAGGACGAGTGAAGGCACTGAGAGCGGAACTTGCTGTTGAGCTCGTCGGAGGAGTTGTCTCTGTCAAAGCCCCCCGCCGGATCCTCTGGGCTCACTGGGAGCTCCGGTCCACTGATGGAAACAGGGCTGCTGGGACCCTCCCTGCTCCAACCCTGCGAGAGAGCATCGTGGGCTGCAAGGTCGCTGAGACAAATCCCTTTACTAGACTGTTCAGGAGTCTTTTTCACATCTGAGGAGACAGATTCATAACATTTTAGAAAGTCTGCATACCACGGAAGACTGATGTTAAAGGACTATACAGATGTAGTGTATTTAATGATGTAGAGGAACAAGAACAAGAGCTTTAAGAGTGTATTGATTAATGGTGGAAATGTGGGTTATGCTTGAACAGTAGTCTGAAAAGTTAAAGTACGCAGGAAATGTTAGATAATGTCAGCAAATCCAAGCTGCTCTCCTCCACAAAGGAAGCGTACTTTTAAAGAGCCTACTGTAGGTGAACACTGATGATCAACGTTAACGTTAAGTTCTATGAGCGGGCGTGGGACGTTTTGTATGACTTCCCAGAAGAGACTAAAAGAAAAAGTTCATCTTCTGTTGTTTAGGTGGGTCATACAGAGCATCTGTATTAAAATGTGACTGTTTCATAACCAGTTAAAAACTCCATGGAGTGCTTTTAATTTTAATTTTAAGTTTAATTTAATCTAATTATTTAGCATTTAGTTTAAAGTAATTGTTACCAACTGGATTTTGACTACAAATCTGTCCGACGTTGCCTGTTCTGTTTCAGTCACGTGAGCAGCCCAACTTGAATTAGAGAACACATTAATTCAAACGCTTCCTGCTACCCGTCCCAGGATAATATAAATTAAGTGCAGCACACCTGTTGGCGAGGTCTTGATATTAGAGGCTGCCCCTCGGGGACCCGTCTGCCTCCAGCTGTCATCTTGGGCAGGTGGTGTGCCGGGGCAGCTGGGAGGAAACAGAGGACTGCTGGGCACCAGGTGGATATCCATTACAGGGGAAGTGGCAGGAGATCCAGAGGATGCAGGTTTCTCTAAGAGAACTGGAGGAGAAAGACAACACCAGCGTCTCACTCTCTTCCCCACGGGACCTCTGGGAATATATTTTAACAGACACATCAATTCCCCACTTGTCCTCACCTTTTACTGCACTACAGCTGACTAAATGCTGAATTTTTTAGGCATCATGTAGAAACTGTAGCTGTGTGAATTTTTTTTAATATAAACTGAAGAGATCATAACCTTTAACTTGTCTACACATCACTGCTTGTGCTCTCTGCCTTTATAGGGCAGTATAGTGCAGTTGTCCACCTGAAGCAGTTTTCACCTTGTAGTTTGTCCTGCAGCAACATTATCTGCTCCGTCTGCTTCAGGTTGGCCATTTTCAGCTTCTGGTTCTCTTGCTCCATCTGCAGCAAAACACATATATATCTTACACAACAAGTTTTAGCTGCAATATATGGCTGTTATAAAGAAAACAAATCAGTGATGCAGTTTTATAATGCCTCTTAAAATGACTTAATTGCAGAAATACATTTACAGATTGTTCTCTGGTTGTTTAAATCGTGGGTGTATAAACAGCTGGAGATAATACCCTTCATCCGTAGAAACAAGAGATGCTTATGATTAATGTCTCTCAGCAGCGTGAAGGCTTTCCCAGAGGCTCTTACTACAGGAGGAGGAGTGTATCTATACATGTGTGAGCTTACCTCTTTCAGCTTAAAGGTGACCCAGTCTTTAATCTTGGCAGCCTTCTCCTCAATAATTTTTGCCTCCTGGGCTCTGACTAAGATCTGCAGTCCGAGAAAAGAGGGTTTTGTGGATTATTTCAACCTACGTTTTATGAACATAAATGGACATTTCTGCTCTTCATCTGATGGCTCCGCCCATACCTGTTTTTCCAGCTGCATCTCTAATCTCTTTATCGCAGCATCTTTCTCTTGAACCTGAGTGGTCAGGTCTTGATACTTTCTGTACAACGAGCTCTCCGACTCACTGGTTTGTATGTTTGCAGACTTCAGCTTTTCTTCCATGACATGGATCTGAAATGCATAATTGTAGGAGTGAATGCGCGAGCACGGCCAAGGAGAAAGCTCAAATTTGGATGGTTCGTTTAGTTTTGATGGGCACCAGACAAAGCCAAGAAGAAAACACTGAGGTTGCTTTTTGCCAGCTCTCTGGAGAAAAAAAAACTTTGTAAGCCCTCAGGTATTTCTTGTTTTTAAAGAAAGGGCACCATCAAATTACCACCTACAGAAAACACCTGGAGCTGCCAGTAATGACAGCAAATCGGAGATTAAACAGCAGGAGAGACAGAGTATGTGTCATATGTACTGTATGAGGTTTCTTATCCCCCAACCACACTCTCCCTTTGTTAAGCCCCATCAAAGATTGACTCCTACTTAGTGGTTACGAGTCCAACAAAGAACACAAAATCCAACTGACTGTGTGACTTTATGGTTTCCAATTTTAGGATTTCTTCTCAGTGTCGAGCATGAAAGTTCACTCTTGATCTTGGGAAACTGTAGTTTGAAAAAAAAGTCTTAATTCAAGATGCATTTACTAGCTTTTTTTCTAGAGCTCTCGACCACAAATCACAACCTTTGTTAGCGGATGGAGTTTTGCTTAAATACAAACAAACTCTAGCTTCTGAGAAAGACTGTGAGATGCAATTAAAAGCACTGGAAAAAGGTCAGAAAGTGGAGTTCATTTGCTTTATATCTTCACACCTTTTGGGCGGTAAAACTGAAAGCAGCACAGTAATAATCCTGTGTGAAGCTCATCTGGAAGTACAGCAGATTTTACATTCATTTGGAGAATGTTTCTTTCAAACTCAAAAAGAATGAGAGCTAGGCGGCATCAAAAATTGGAAGCGCAACACTCCTAGAAAAAACAGTTAAAAGCACGTTAGGAGAGCTGTGATGCTGGTGGCAAAGTCGAATTGGGATTTTGGTCTGAAACAACAGACAGCTTGGCAATAATTTTAAAATTTCCCAAATACAAATAAGTTTAGCCAGGTGAGGCCTTGTTGTTGACCTGTTGGGCTTCGTTTTGGTGATGTTGCTGCAGTGTTTTATTGTTTATTTATATGTTATTATTACCAATCTCAGTGAAGGCTAAAACCACAATAAGATTCAATCCAAGTTTTGTTTTGTTTTTATTAAGAAAAGCTGAATTGTCCTTTAATATTTTAAAAGCCGTGATCAAATGAATGACATTTGCCCCTCTACCTGTTTCTCGGCACTCTCGGCCCGCTGGTCGGCCTCCGTCACCCTCTGCTCCAGCTCCTGCATCTGAAATAGAGACAAAAAAATGGTTCTGAACACAGGTCAGCCAATCCTCAAGAGTCACATTTGATTTAAAGAAACGCCTTCATCCCAGAACGACTGGCAAGACACATCCTGTAATCTGCCACAGAAGACCCTATTAGACAGACAGACCACCAAGCCTGAAGTCTGCCTACGCAAACACACAGCCACAGATGCACACTGACACACTTAATCCTTCATAATCACTATTGCCATATGGAAGACATTTAAAAAGATTAATGCAGTGGGACACTTTAACATTCCTAATTAAGAAAATCTTACTGTAACAATAAAAGCGATTGAGAGAGAAAAGTGAAAATATGAATTCAGCATGAAGGAGAGGGGCTCAAGCGTCGAGAGACGGAGAGAAGAAGCAGCACAGGAAGGAGTTTCTTCAGTAAAATGAAATATCCTTCTGTTTCACAAGGAGAGGCACTTAAAGCAGAAGGGCACAGATGTACTTTCGAGCCAGCAGAGAGGCCCTCAGAGGAGGCCGAACATCTTTCACTCTGCTACCGCTGGTGTAATAGAAGAATGCTTCTGTGTGTGTGCACAAGTATGTGTCACCTTTTGTGCAAGCATGCATGCTTTCAAAGGCAAACACCATCCATCCTACAAGTATGCACACATCTGCAAGTGCCCTCTCTCTCAGCAGGCCACTCACACACACACACACACACACACACACACACACACACACACACGAGTGCATGCACAAAATACCCCTAAATGCTTGCACACACACAAGTTCAACACAAGAGTCTGAGTTCAGTGACCCAGGTGAAAGGAGAACAAATACACTAATGGATTCACTCTGCTTGAGGGATGCGTTTGAATTCCTCCTGTCATTTTTGTTTCCCTTCCCTTTGTTTCTTTCGTTCTCCCTTCTCGCCACCTCCATAAAGGCCCCCTGATTCCCAGAAACCACCACTCTCAAACGTATTTGAATGCTTCCTCACAGCTCAGATTAACACTCACTAAAGCCCACAGCGCATGTTGATGGTTAGTGGTTGGATGAGTCTTTACCTCAAGGTCAAAATCCTTCATCGTGAGTCAAAGCCTATGCGGAGCTTGAGCCAAAGAGCAAGCAGCACTTTGTCCACTGTTCAAAACACCAAAATAGCAGAGGCAAGCAAGCACTTTAGGCGAATATAAGGCATCTTTGAAAACACGATTTAGAAGAGATGTGACAGTTGGACATCAGAGGAAGCCGACAGACAGGCTAAAAAGCTGCCACGTCCAGCTCGAACACAAGTTAGAGGTCAGGAGGTGGAGGTGGTCAGACTTTGAGTCGTGGAAGTGAAGCGTGAGCGAGCAGAGTGAGTGTGAAGCTGACACAGGAGCCTAACTGGAGGGATGCGTTTAATAAGGAGCTAGTCCTGCAAAACAAAGTTTATTCAGAGAAAAGCTTCAGCATCACCACTGGGGTTTAAGGGCATTTTGTGGTAGTTGAGCAAAAAGATGAGACCATTGCTTTTATATCAGTGATTCCCAAATGTTCTTAAAGGCGTACCCACACAGGGTATCAATCAGATGAATTCAAGACCCCCTTCATCAACACTAGTGGCTAAGTTTCAAATGTTTACAGGTTGATTTTAATTGACTTTACGTGACGTTATAAACAATGTTAGTTACGGTATACATTTGTTGCTATATACATTTTCTCAATATGTTTTCATACAGTTGAACTGTAAATGCAGCACATTACTTTAAGCTAACTCTGTCAACAATGTATGTTTTTAGCCACTTCATCATTTGTTTTCCCTTTAGGTAATGATTTAACTATATATTCATTAACTTTTAGCTATCCATTTTGACCACTGCAATCACTGGAATCACTGCAACATCTCTGCCTTGAGTTCCTACTCTAATTTTTGACCTGATAGTAAAAAACTGGCTTGTGTTCCTTTTAGGTTATCAGATATGGATGTAGACTGTATAAATTAATACTGTCAGGTCAGTTTAACTCTCTTCTCTACTGCAGAGTCCAACTGTTGAGTCCTGAGTCGCTGAGCAGGCGTGAGAAAACTATGTCTGCAATCCAGCATCTGTCAGTGCGACACACTAAATACTGCTGCTGAGAGGGCTGAAAATGCGTTAGGAGTCGTGTTTCGTAAAGCTTTGTTTGAGCAGTTTCAGATGCATGTGTTGGCAGACTTCACGCATAAGACTCCCTGATATTCTGTATTTTTCTTGCTATCAAAAAAATCTATAAAAATACTAAAACCAGCAATGAACTGATATTGTCCGTGTAGCCAAAACATCATATTTATAGGTTAATATAGATTATTTCTTTGTGACCTCCAATACATTCATGAGACACACTGTTGGTTACTAACATGTTCCTTTATTACCATGAACATTGGCAATGTGGTTTATTTCACGTTTTTACCATGTACATGTCCTTCTTCTGCTGTAAATACTCAATATAGACCATCTAAAAATACAAACCACCCTGGAAACATCTGTTGCAGCTGTTTTGGGAAATTATTTAACCATTTTAAAAAGTGAAAGTGTATTTTTTGAGCCTATTTTAAGTGGGAAGAACAAACAGGGTTTGGTTGAGAGTCAGAGTCATCCTCAAAAGTAGCAAGAGGCTAATGCGGTTGTTGGTCTTTTCATGGGATTTATTGACAATAACTAAAAATAAAAAATATACATCCAACCTTCTCCTTTAGTGTGTGCCTCTTACATGAAACTATAACTGACAAATATAAAACTATAACAAATCCTCATTTGCTTAGCTTTGTTTTTGCATTGCAGACTGATCTTGTGGGGAAGCAGAGTGTCGCCGTACTCCCCCCTCCCGACTTCGTATGGATTCCAGAGGGGCTGATAATATCCAGGGAGGTGGAGATAAGACGAGAAGAGGCTAAGACACCAGATCATCTTCTTCCCAGACAGCTAGCAGTGTCTGTCACAACTGTTTACTGTCAGAATCTGACACATGGTGGAGATCTGATCCTATAGATTGGGTTTTCCTGATGGTGTGATTACAGCACTCCCCCACCCATTTTCATTCATGTGATCTGAAAATCTGATGGTGTAACTAGTCTTTGTCTGCTCCTAGTTGTACGCACTGGCACCACTGATCACAGATGTTCATTTAAAAAGTATAAAAAGTAGAAAGAAGTCATCTAATATTGGCTTCACTCTGAAATAAGAGTCCATCAAGTGCTCCACGTGCCTTTTTCGACTTTAATCATTAACGTTGTGCACAGCTGATGGTTAGTAATGACTCCAGCTCAATGATTTAATGGTAATTCCCCTGACCAAAAGACAGAGAGAGGATAGAAAAAGGAGGCAGAAATAAGTGGCAAGCTGTCATACTATGAGGTAAAACACAAGACAAAAATATAAAACCTCACAAGAAAGCATCCTCTCAATCTATCCTTCAGGGGGTTAAACACAAAAAAAACAGACCAACCTTAACACGAAAACAGACTAAAGCATTTGAACTATTAGACAGAGCTGATCTAAACAAATCCTCTCATGAAAATAAATGTTTATACACACAAAACGTGAACCAAGTGACCTTTCTGCAGTCGTCCTCGCTGACCGATACCACTAGTCTGACTCAAATAACGCTGTTTTCCTCCTCGAGCCACGTGAGGCTTATGGGAGAGATTAATCTAATTTGTCCAGTATTAGATTATCCAAGTAATGAAAGGAAACTTACCACCCAATTTAAAAATTCCTCTGGATAAGGTATTTCTATGGTCTGGGACAGACTAGTAAATACATTTGAAACTCTAAACTTTCAGCATATAATTTCTCAATACTCTGTTTCCCAACAACCTCAATGAGGATTTTGATATCAAGCTGTTCTTCTTCATTTCCTGACAAGGTTTGATCATTATTTTTTGGATTCTGGATGTATTGTCACTGTAACCGATCAACTGTTACTGTAAAGTAAAGTTAGTGAGAGAGTGATTTTTATTCAATGTCTTATTATTTGTCATATCAGTGTTATTATATTGTACACCAAAACCTTTTGCTACCACTGTGGTCCAGACCGATATGTCTCAACAACTATTAGATGAATTGGCATAAATCTTGTACAAAAATTCATGATGCTGTAGCGATCCCCTGACTTTTTTACATTTCACATTTGAGCACATTGGACAGATTGATGTTAAATTTAGTTCAGAAATTAAAATTCCCTTCAGGATAAAAAATATAATGGTTTGGTGATAGCTTAACCTTTAATCAAGGGCTATCATAAGGTAAAAATGTACTATTTGTTTAAATTATAGTGTTAGTATAGCCAATTATTAAGAAGCTGGGGTTTGAACTTCTCTCTTAGCTCTCTTTTTTCACTTTTGACTTGTCTATTTATGTCACTTTCAATGTAAACCACCAAGTCCAACACTATGATGATGTACACAGTTATCTATATACTTAAACAAAATATCGCGCAACAATAAACAACACATTTGATTTCTGATGGGATCAAACGACACATCATACAAACATGTTCTCTTTATCATCACCTGACTCTAAGTGTTGACTTTGTAATCAGTTGACTATGATCAATTACGTGCCTGTATATCGCCCATAGTCATGTTAGCCAAACGCCTGATCCAGTAGGGTTGGACCTGTGCTGGTTTCAGCCCAATAAAGCCCTCCAAATTAGAGAACATGGCTCTAATTTCCAGTGAGTCTCTACTTCTCTCAGCTCTAAACCAAACTCTGAAACCACAAAACTAAAACTCAAATTTGTGATGTCAACAACTGCATGACTGATCTCAGGAACAGGAGCTCGTGTGCTTTACTTCTGCAGGCCAGCTCCTCTCTTTTACTTATAAAGTTGTGTCACTTCAGCACCAGAAAAAATACAATATACTCCTCTGTTCAGTTTCCAATCTCCTCCAGTTCTTTCTGTATGGAGAAGTTTTTATGTTTTTATGGGCCACCAGCTGACAGCTGTCGATTGCACTTTCCTAATCCGCTGTAAAAAACTCTTAAATGGAGAGCTCGTCCTGTAACGCTCCTCACAAGGCAAATGGGGCATCTCCTTCTCTCTCTCCTCTCCCTCACTCACAGTCAGCCTCTGGGAATAAATGCCATGTCACAGGCAACCACGTCAACTTTTTTTTTTTCATGTTTTTCCATACCAAAGTGGGTCAATGTGTAAAACACTCCTAACTTGGCAAGAGGGGAGATGAAGAGCGTGAAGCAGACTTTCCAAACAGCAATAACATGACAGAATGGTAGTCACTCGGCACCCTCCCCCCAAAAAAAGTCAGAAAAACACACTCAGCAGCACGGGCCTCCACTTAAACCCTGCTCAGCACTGTGTGTGTGTGTGTGTGTGTGTGTGTGTGTGTGAGGGTCAGAGTGTGTGTATGCATGTATGTTTGTGAGAAAAGAAAACGCGATGGATTAATTAGCCTGTTTTTTTTTTTTTAAGAATTGGAACTCATTCTCTTTGCAACATGGCCAAAAAAAACAATTAACAATAAATACTGAGTATGCATGATTATTGTGTGTTTTTATGAGAGAGAAAGTGAATGACAGTAGTTATGAAGTGCCAACAATGCGTTGACAATCAATCTAAATACATGCTGACTTTCATACCCTCTCTGTGGCACTTTGTACTGAAGATGTAAATCTTTAAAAACAGCTCAGCTCTTTTCCGAGTAAGCTGCCTTTTCCAGTAAATTTTAATCAGACAGGAAGAATAGTGAATTTGTCGGGTGTATTATTAGTAGTATTATTTAGCACCAGAACGGTGTATGTGTGGTGGGACTGCTCCAAGATAAACTAAATTCCTCGTATTCGTTACCCTGATAATTAGACCGAATTGCCATTTAATTTCACTCCATTCATTCAGTTTGACGTCATCCAACTAATTTCCAACAGATCAATCAATACGGTCTTTTTCAGTTGTTGGTGGCTATTACTGGTGGAAACAGTAAATTATGCTGATGTTTTAGTTTTTATTTCTGATTCTTAATGTGTTGTTTTTTTCAAGTGTGGACATTTTTTCATCTCCATTTTTGATGGACGCAGCTAGGTAGGTTTGTTTCTCCATCTCCTGGAATGAGCAAAACACCAGATCAATTTTAATTGGTGAAGGAAATGGGAGATGTGGGCGATGATTTAGAGATCTGGGACCGGGCACCATGTTCATCCTGATGAAGGAACAAGTTACCCGGTGCAACATGTGAAACCCATTTTCAATACTTTTGAACAACAATGGAGCTGTAGGGCACAAAGAAAAAAGCTAAAGCAAGCTGTTTGCAGGTTCTATTAAGTGTTGGTTTTAGTTTTAATATGGAATTGTTAACAATAAGAAAAATATACGATCTCACCAGGCATATCCTTTAATAAATCATTCACTTTTAGGTTGCCAATTTGTGAAAAATTCCTTTGGCTGATGTGGATTCAATGAAACAACCCTTTATTAATGACTTTCTCACAGTTAGAAATGTTAGTAAGTGTGTGTGTGTGTGTTGCATGGGATCTCACAGGCGAGCTGGAGGTCTGACAGAACCTGACAGGGGACACAGAAGGGAGCCGTCCCGCTCTTATCAGACACGAGGTTATGTTTGGACTGTAAACATCCTGCCGACTGACTGAATGAACCGCTCTCGCTCTCCAGAGTTAGAGACGATGCAGAGAGCACCGTGACACTCCAAACAAAAGGCGATATTTCAGTCTGTACAGAGCGGCCGCTTTTCAAAACTAGAGAGAAACCAACTGAAAACTACAGAGACGGGAGAGCAGTTCCTCTGCTACTACACTCACTCCTCACTTCCTCTAATCCAAACACTGGTGTCCAAACACACACCAACAAATCTTCAGAGCTGAGCCGAATATCCTGATGATAGCTGATTACTTTCCAAAGTGTCTGGTAGTCAGGTTTTACAACTGCCGCAACTTTACAAGCACTTGGCCGGCGGCTGGTGGTTATTTCCCCAACCGGAGGGGAAGCACCAGGAGCGATGAGTTAAACGTTAAATATTCATCTTGGCTGAAACTGTAGCCAACTTCTGATGACACACAGTGAGTGGACCGAATGTTTACCAAATAAGCGGAGTAATCTCATCTGTCTTTGCGCACGCATGTAAACAGACAATCATGCACACCTGTACTTCTGACTGAATCACATGTTTAATTGTCCCCTCATGCCGCGCACACTTAAAAACAACGCCAGGGGAAGAAGGAGACGATGGGATCTGCGCGGCGTTTGGTCTGCGTATCTTGTGGCGTGGATTATTTTGCAAATGAAAGTGGCGTGACGATTCAAACAGCCACAGATTTGCTTAATCTTGCATCATTTATACTCAAAACCAGCTAACTCTTATCCGTCTGTTTCTCTAAAGAGGAGAACCTCCTATCCCATTAATTTAAGCGTTGATGATAAACGTGCCACTTTCACTAACACGCCCTGCATTTTTGGCCATTTAGGTGTACCGGCTGTTTGTTACCAGGGTAACAAAAGAAAAAAAACTTTAAAGTCACTAGTCAGTCAGCTTTACCTCTCATATACACTCTAAAGCTCTTGGTGGTGAGGCAAAGGGTGAGATCACACGTACAATTTGCATGCCGCTGAATGGTGTCTGGTCAAACTGGACTCAGTGCACCTTAAACAAATTACAGCTCCCATCTGGTTTGGGAATGCTGCATTTCCCCGAGGAGGAGCTGGAGGTAGTTTCTGAGGAAAAGCTGTTCTGTTTGCGCTTAGACTTTAAAGTTTGGGAGATAAGTCAGAAATGAGTCATCGGGACTGGGCTGCTGAAGTTATTCTTTAAAAAATCAATCACTAAGTTTCAAACTGCGGGACGCCTCCGTTGTTTAGGGGTCAATGACTATGAACTGCAATGTTTGAATCTGGCTGGTAACCTTTGCTTCATCTTTTGCTCCCTCATTTCCTGTCATCTGTCCACTATCTCTTTCTTAAAAAGTGTTAATCCCCACCCCCCACCCCCAAAAAATAGTAGTAAACAGGAAGTTATCACAGCACCATTGGCTGTAACACAGTTTCCAAAAATAACTGTTTTAAGTCAAACATTATGCTAAACTTAATCAATCTTTTATAAATGTTGGTTTTTGTTTATCTATGAATACATGAAGAAGTGTGTCTGGTTCACAGTTGGTAGTATGAAAAAAATATTTGAGTACAGTAACAGTTTGTTAATTGACAGCAAGATGTCAGCATGATTGACAGAAATCAAAATCTTCCCAGCTGACATGATTACTAAACAGCACTTTGATCAAGTTTCAGATGTATGCTGCAGTTTACCTCTTTTCATACTGTGCATTCACAAGGTAACATTACTTCTGACAGTTAAGCTTGCTTTTAGCAGTTAAACTTTACACAGTTTCTGGGTGTAAATCTTTAGTAATGAGGTGTTTCGATATAAGAACTAGTTTTTGTGATGCCACCTGTTTTAGTTTACTAATGTGTAAAGTTGTAAAGTTTGGACTTGAATAGTTGGTGCCACTGGCTCCAAAGGGCTAAAATCGTTATCAGAAACATTTTGTGCATGATGATTTCTCCTCTTACCTTCTCTGCCAGCAGCTCTCGGATTTTCCCTGCCTGGAGCCTGAACCTCAGCAGCTGCATCTCCAGAGCGATGCAGCGTTTCTGCCAATCCACGCTGGCCGCTCTGACGGCTCCTGACCCGCCGCTCTCCAGCACGTCGGCCATGGCGAGGATTCAGGACTCTGCCTCTGGACTCAGACTGCACTGAAAGATGGAAAACACAAGTCTGCTTCATGCACATGTATATGGTTTGTCTGAGCTTTGATCTGAGCTCTGTCAAGAGTGTCTTGTGAGATCAGTCATATTTAACTTAAATCTTAACCTCCCTCTGTGCTCATGATGACACAGCACCAAATGGCATGAACCAGCCCAAACAGGACACACAAATAATCCTAAAACACAAGAGAAGAAAAAAGGGATTTAACCTCTGACAAAGGTTTTTCACTGACCGCACTTCCCATGATTCACTGAGGAAATGTGAGTAACTGAAACATTAATGATGAGTCCACACTGACATGAGTTTAATGAAAGCTTCCTTTCACTTTCTGCGTCGCTCTGTGACATATAAACCGCAAAGAAAAAGATTCATACATACACACACAGTAACTGTTGCGTGTACAGAAACTGACACACGGCTTGGAGAGATCGCCACAACCGGAATCTTTCTTTCCTCTTCGTCCGCAGTCTCTCTGCATGCCCACACACACTGAACAAAACCTCAGCAGGGAGGCTGTGTGTCAGCGGGGGAGTTGGGTTCATGCGTGCGGCTCCCAGGCCTGCCAGCTACAAAGCAGGTCAGCGCTCTGCTTTCTAGCCAAATTACCTACTAACCCAATCCCCAGGTCCCCTCCGCCTCCCCCTCCTCCCCTCCTCACAACTCCCTCGCCATGCAATCCCTTCTTAATTACAAGGCAAGACTGAAACGGGATCCTGCGCAACACAATAGTGTCTTTCTGCATGACAGTCCCATCACAGTTAGAGAGAGGGGGGGGGCTTCAGCTCGCCTCGGCAAAGAAAGGAGGAAAGAATGTGTGAGAATGAATGGGCCGAGTGCTGAATGTGGGAAACCGGGGCGCTGAGGTTATTTTTACCTGAGGAGGATTCGTTGGTGGCTATTTTTCTCTGGGCGGACACTCATTCACAAAGGTTAAGGCCCCGCTGTGTGAACTCAATAAAAGTCTGATTATCTTGAGATAAAAGCAGCCATAACAAATCAGCTTTGGGGTTATAACCTCACAGGAGCCCAGGGGTGACGCTGATGTATGAGAGATTTCTTGCATTTGTTTGCAGATCATGAAGTAAAAGTTAAACTAAATTAAGTTTATGGAAGTCAAGCAGTGCTCAGACAGAAAGACAGACAGGCTCCAAGTGCAGCCAGACACTGTCAGCAGAACAGCAGACGTTCAAAGTCCAGCGACTATAACTGCACCGTGGCACTCCCTACAATTAGCATGCTCATAAATACAGGCCTAGCAAACAAATTACAGAAGTCATGCATGTGGAGGTTTCGCCAGCCGACCGCTCTGTCCAGGCTGGCCACTCAAGGTCCAGCTCGCTCCTTCTTCTCTCTCCGGCGCAGACCGGACAGCATGAAGGTCAAGTAAAGCCGGACGCCGGCGTGGGGAAGAGGGGAAATCAGACCTTGAATAAGCCATGCTGCACCACACTGGGGCGAGCCAGGCCAGGCTCTCCTCCAGGAGCTAACAGCTGGGTGCAAACAAGCCATTTGATGGTTATACACTCTTAGCACAGCCATGCTAATTCTCCCCGGAACGGTTTCTTTTGCTTGTCAGACATATGGAGGGTTGTTACAGTTCATGCCAACTGGTGCCAGGAACTGAATAATCAGCGTGTTCAACTTTCTCATGAGAACGACGAGGAGGGAAAGGCAAACAGAGGTTACAGAAGGCCACATCTCCTCTCTGCAGCGCTGTGCATGAGCATAAAATCCACCACACATCACCAGTCTGTCAAGAATGAGGTCATTTTCACTGCGTGTGTGGGAGTAATGTAGCTTTTGTTACAGCTAAGATTTAAACGAGTCATTTTCCCCATTTTGCATGAGCGTAACCCTCCATTGTGGGATGGTTTATAGAAATGCAGAAGACAGTTTTCCACTGAGTCTACTGTTCAATCTGATAAGTACTAAATGCTTCTGCAGCATCTTCTCTTTCTGTTTGCCTGTCTATCTGTCTGGCATATTATGCCACTTCTGGAAAGATTCAGGTGGAAGGAGGGGGAGGAGAAGAAGACCTTTCCAGGATCTGCAATACAGGTCCATGTTTGGTAACACTTGGGCCACCCAGAGCGGGAGGTGCACGGGGTGAGCGGAGGCCCAGAATCTCGAGTCCTCTGCTGGCTGACACGAAGGCCCAGGGAGCTTCTCTGCTTCCATCTAGCTGCGAGAACTTTCACGCAGCAGCGGCCAGAGCAAACACTGGTGAAGACGACTGAATGGAAACACCACCGCAACGATCCCGGCAGTACCCTTTCTACAGCTGCCATCACCGACAACTGCTTTCCAATGACTGCACTGACATTTATACTGCACTACTCCTCAAAATGAGCGAGATTTGATATCCAGGGAGGAGAGATTTTATGCAAAACGTGGAAGCTATCAGAGAGATGGTTATAAAATTGTTTTGACGGGACAGTGTGTGAAGTTTCTGTCTGGCTGTTGCATCACCGGACTGTTTGACTGCAACTTCTCTGAGTCAAAGGTCTGAGGGGCGTGTGCTGCTCTTCAGAGGATACAGGGAGCGCACAGGTCTCAAGTCAGTCCTCCTCAATCACCACACATTCAAACACACGCTCCCCAGCCAGTTGTAGCTCTTTGGCGCTCGCTTACCAGAGCGCAGACAGACACAGATGGAGATACACACAGAAATAGATTGGAAACAGACACATGTGCACACACACACACACACGCACACGGGTGCACACACATACTGACACACTGCTGAGCATGCAGCTGCGGTGATGTAAGTGATTAGGTGGTTCAGTGATATCATCTCCACCAGACATTTCAAATCCCCGCTGTTGTTGTCTCTGCTGAGGTCCAACTTGGCTTCCCCACGTTTTTGGCATCATCCGCCCTCCCCCTTTCAAATAAAAAAAACTCCCATCAAACAGCACGGGAGCATGTGTGTAAATCTGGGTCAGTCGCTGCAGATTCGTGTCAGCGTGGCAGATCTCCGTGTGTACAAAAGCAGACAAGGACAAATGATCTGAGAGCGCGAGGAGTCAAGTATGGGTGTGTTAAATGTTGCCTTATCTTCTCCTCCGCATCCCCGAATGTTTAACAAAAGGGACCTCTGTCGACTCCCATGCACCCAAGTAGGCCTCGCACTTTAGTTTAAATTAGTGCCTCACTATTTTGGTCCCATTTTAAAGCTACAGCTGGGATGTTGTCCTGTAAATAAAGGTGGGAAATCTCAGACGCAGCCACACATTTTTTAACCTTTGACAGTATTCTGGGCAAAAAAAAAAAGGGGGCTTATGTCATTCAGTGCAAAGGGAGAATGTTTTCAAGCTTTATAAATAACAATTTGCCCCAGTTTTTACTATCATGGTGTAATAATTCAGATTCAAAAGGCAATTTTAACTGAGCAATTACTCAGATTAGACATTTAAAGCGCAGAGGTCGATGCAGGTCTTCAGAGGACTTTTTAAATCATGACTATACCTCCTGTTTATCCTCCTAACATTTATCACCTTATCTATCTTGTCAAACTCCTCCTCCTCCCTTTTCTATCCACCTCCACCCTCCTCCCCCCTGACACCACTCACTTTCCATCCTCCTGCGCTTCTGCCCTCTCCTCCTGCAGCACCTTTCCCTCCCTCCCTCCACATCCTCTCCTCTCCACCTCCCCCAGCTGGGCAAACCTGCAGCTCTCTCCTAGCTCAGGTTAATGACAGGCCTCTGCAAACTGACCACACTCATTATCAGTCTCAGCCTTAAACACAGGCCCTGACATTCTTCTGTACTGAGGTGTAAACATCAACCTCTGCAACTCTCCTGTCCTGCACACACACACACACACACACACACTTGAAAAGCCATGACTCTCATACAAACACTGCAGGGCACGCAGGAGGGTTTAAAAATACATGACTTATAGCAAAAAAAAAAAAAACTGCAGGAGGGGTCAGACTGATGTACAGAGCAGCATCATGGTTTCTCCAGATGCACACAAGCATGAACATAAAAAAGTGTGCATGTGTGGCACATACAGATGCACAGTTTCCACTCTCCAAAGTCGTGTAAATGATGTGAAGAAGACGCTTTGCTTTTCTAGAGTTAATATAAGACTTAATAAATGTTTTACGTTTTTTAGAGGGGCGAGCAAGTGGCCAGGATTTTGTCCAAAAAAGGCCACAAGGAAAGGAACAGGTGTGCAAGAGGCTTCGTGGAACAGTAGCGCAACCGTAAAAGTGTCGGTCAGCAAAAGAAAAAAAAAAGAAAGAAAGAAAAGGGGAAAAAAAGAAAGAGTTAAAGCAGAAACACTCAGCTGCAGCCGAACAACCTCCCGCGTCTTTCTCAAATTCATCCGTGTGCGTTAAAAGCGCTGCGTAAAAACGCGTCGGAGGCTCAAGCGCATCGCACAAACCTTACCTTGTGACTCTGTTGTCTCTCTCTCTCCTCTCTCTCTGTGTCTGTCTCCCCCCTTCAGGTCGGCTCTCCCCTCTCACGGACACCTTCCGCGCCGATCCGTCTCAGTTTGGCTCATAACTTCTCTCCGTCCCTCTCTCTCTCTCTCTCCGCTCTCAGCGCTCATTCATTTCTCCCTCGGTGTTTTCCGGACTCCTGTCCCCTCTCCTGCTCCCTGATCCCGCTCCCTGCTCCTGCTGCCGTCCTTGGCGTCCTCTGGAGCGCAGCAGACCTCAGCGGGACTCACTCCGAGCTCCATTCAACAGACTCATCCCATATTCCTTTAAAGGGCCCATTGCAGGATCAGATTTCTTCAGGAGTCAGCCCCCCCTCCATGTGCAGGAGCTGCTCAGGATATTGCATTAAGGCTGGCTCGGTTTTTTTTCTTTCAGGATGTAAACACAGCCTGGTGGAGCTTTCTTTGGGCTGAGCGGAAAAGTCTGTTGCCACATTACCTCTCCACAGTAACAGAGGCAAAGTTTATTATATAGTTTGACACGTTTTAACAGAGGTGGAAGAAATGCTCAGATACTTCAGTTAAAGTGGAAATACCACAGTGTAAAAATACAAATACAAGTAAAAGTACAAAAATAGGACCATCAAAATATAATAAACTAATATACTGAAAGTAAAAGTACTCATACAAAAAGGCCCATTTCAGAATAATGTATACTTTATAACGAGATGATAATTATTGATGTATTACTGTGTTCATTGCTTTAGTGCTGCAGTAAAGATGGAGCTAATTTCAACTATCTGATTACATTTTGCATCATTGATCTGAATCTGCAAAGTAACTAAAGTTGTCAAAAAAAACGTAGTGGAGTAAAAAGCACCATATCTGCCTCTGATATTAAGTTGAGTAGAAGAATAAGTGAGGGGAAATAAGTGCAAGTTCCTCAAAACTGTATTTAAATCTCCTGTGTAGTGCTTGAGTAAATGTACTTAGTTACTTTTCCCCACTACAAAATGAAAGATCTCCTTCATATATTGAAGTAATTTGATTTAAGTAATGTGTGTGACTGTACACATAAAAGCACTTCAGTACGAGAAATACTCTGTTCAACCGATCCAAAATATGACACAGACACCAGTTAGCTAGTTTTCTATCGTGTATGGTTGAAATGAAGAGTCTAGAGTCTATGTTTGCCAGGTTTATTATCTTACCTGAACATTTAATAACATATGATAACATCTGTCATATATGTCATATGTTTGCAGTATTATGACCTAGGATTCGGCAAATCACAAGCAAAAGTGTAGCTTGCATGTGAAGCGCCGTGCCTCGCAAGTTTTCCAATCTCTGTTAGCGTTGTGACTAAACAGACTCAGACTCAGAGACTCAGACTCGAACTTTATTTATTGATCCCTTTGGGATGACTCCCTCAGGGAAATTTAAGTTTCCAGAAGCACACAGATGAAGAATAAACAGTAAACACTTAAAATACAGAATATAAAAGAATGAGAATAAAATAACATAAGTAAATATAAAGAGCTGAATATGGCTTCGTATGGAATAAGTTATGGCTTTCGTATGGAATAAGTTAAAAATTATAAGTTAAAATTATTGCACCATATGATGATGATGAGGTTATTGCACCAGAGGAAAAGTGTCCATTTTTGTGTATGCATGTGTTGCACAAGTAAATGTACAATGGCTACCCCCCTACTCTATGTCCTCCTCCCCCCTTGTGAGGAGTTGTAGAGTGTGATGGCATGATGGACAAAGGAGTTCTTGAAGCCTGTTGGTCCTACACTTGGGAAGGAGCAGTCTTTCACTGAACAGGCTCCTCTGGTTGCTGATGACGGTGTGCAGAGGGTGGCTGGCATTGTCCATAATATCCAGCAGTTTGTCCAGAGTCCTCGACTCTGCCACCACCGTCACCAGAGAGTCCAGCTTCATGCCGACCACAGAGCCGGCCCGCCTGATCAGTTTATCCAGTCTGGATGTGTCCTTCTTGGATATGCTGCCCCCCCAGCACACCACAGTGTAAAAGAGGACACTGGCAACCACAGACTGGTAAAACATCCGCAGAAGTTTGCTGCAGATGTTGAAGGACCGCAGTCTCCTTAGGAAGTACATCCTGCTTTGTGTCTTCCCATACAGGTGGCTGGTGTGCGTTGTCCAGTCCAGTTTATTGTCTAGCCATAGCCCGAGGTATTTGTAAGAGTCCACCTCCAGCCTCCACCTCAGCTCCCTCTAACAGGACTGGTCGCGGTCTTGGTCTGGACCTCCCAAAGTCAATAACCAGCTCCTTCGTCTTAGAGGTGTTGAGCTGTAGGTGGTTAGTGTGGCACCATGCAGCGAAGTCCCCTACCAGTCTCTCGATACTCCTCCTCTCTGTCATCCCTGATGCACCCAACGATGGCCGTGTGTCATCAGCATGTACTTACTTCTGAATATGACACAGCTCCGAGGTTGTAGCAGAAGTCTGAGGTGTACAGGATGAAGGTAAAGGTGCCACAAATGCATTAAACAAATTGAAACTTTGACCTGATGGTGGCACTAGAGTAAAAGTCAGTGGATCACCAAAGTTATGATGATACATCATCTAAGAATCACAAATGTCTGTACCAAATTTCAAAGCAATACATCCAGTTGTTGTTGAGATATTTTAGTCTGGAACAAAGTAATTGACACTGACATTAATGACGTCGCAAAATCATCATGTAGGTACACGTTTGAAGTTCAGACGTAAGGTGAGCACAGAAGAAACTTCCCCCCTTCAGCAGATGAATGTGAAAGCAGCGTTCACGTGTCAAACTCTTCATAAATAATCCTGCGCAGCTCAAATATCCAAGTGAAGTAACAATAAGTAAAACCTCTTTTTGAGTGGAAGTGCTCTTTAAATAATTTGAAGCAGCCTGTTTATTACTCCTGATTTAAAATGCAGAATTTAAAGACCACCATGAGGGAGCATTGAGAAGTCCAACTTTCAGGTTTTAAGTAGCCTAATTACAGTATGTTTGTTTGTTGGCAAGCCTCGGAGGCTGGGCTTTACTGGAATCAAAAGTTGTTAAACCACTGTGTGGAGCTTTGCAACTGTAATGAATCATTATCTGGGCAGTAAAAGAATTGTGAGGGGATAATTTGGGAAGGTCTGAGACCACACCAACAAGATGCAAGTACGCTCAGGTCTCAGATCCCGTTTGGAGCCCTGGCCTTCATTCTCTAAATCTCACAAGGATTCCCTCAAATGTCAGAAGTAGTTCACTGTGGAGCTGCTTTAATCAGCAACGCTGCTTAGAAACAAATGGGGCCTAATCAAAAAGGCAGACTTGTGGCCCTGGTGGGAAGATCGGTTTCCTCTCTTCAGTCCTCGAACATCTCCATCTGGAACGTTTTATGATGTCTGTCTGAGCGTTTTAATTGTTGCACCTAAATAAATAATTCATAATCAGTTTCTAGCTTACATTTCCATTCACACCAAGGCAGAAATACAACAGAGTGTCTCAGTACAGTAACAAGAAAAGAACATTTAAAATCTAATTATAATCCGGCCTGAAATGGAATCATGGCATGATCTTTGCGAGTTAATGTAACAAGCACGCAGTGGTGTGACACACCCTGCTGCATCCACTGACTGAAGTCGTATTGCACAAATACAGAGTGCATGAAGACGCAGACAGAGAACGCACACAAATAACCAGCAGTGCTCCTCAGCTGCTGCTCTGTGCAAAAAGTCGATCAGGCTAGTTGTACTGTACGACTTAGGATGGCAGGAATATCATTAGCAAGTGTTTATGAGAACCATTAAAGGCTCCCTATACATATATAAATAATCTGCTTTTAACAGTCACTTGTGTCTGGAATCGTTTTTCCACAAAAAAGTTCAATTAACTAGTGAAAATGTCAACAGCATGACAGCCATTCAAGCTGTTCTTTACTTAGTTGAAGCAGGACAAATGTTAATGTCAGCATGACAACATCACAGTGATAATACTAACATGCTGATGTTTAGTAGTTATAATGTTTACCATGTACACTATTTAAGTTTATTATAACCATTTTCAGTTAGCACTAAGTAAAAAGTCTGCTTACATATTTGCTATTTGGAGTGAATTTACACTCACAATTATGGTCAAATGCAGTGCAGTTCAAGTATCCGGATGGTGTATTCATAATAATCAGAAAGTGTGGACATTTCTCAAACGTTTGTTTATTTTTTGTTGAAAAAACCCGGCACATATTTTGGCAGGTGACAATCGCGGTCAAATGTTGGCGATAATGCTCCACGCGGTTGCAATTTGCCATTATAGAGAAAGAGGAGGAGCTGTCAAATGTTGCGAAAATCATTTCCAGTAAGTACACAATAACTGTGTTTGATTTGAGACCACACAGTGCTGCAAAAATTAGCACACTATGCAAATAAGTATACAGGGTGATTGTCCAAACAAAAGTGCTGGACAAGCTGAAATTTTGACCTGATGGTGGTGCTAGATTAAACTTTAAGGGATTGTTATTAAAATTCATCCTGAGTGGGGCATGGATGTATGAACCAGATTTAATGGCGATCCATTCAATAGTTGTTGAGACATTTCACTCAAAACCACAACTGTGAACCTTGTGATGGCGCTAAAAGTAAAACATCATCACCGGACTTTGTCCTAATGACCATGAAAACAAAATGAAACGGGAGTCCATGTAAAAGTTGTAGAGATATTTCAGTCTAAAGGGGTGGATCACCTGGCCAACAGACCGACGTTACCCTCCAGAGAGCTCCACTGCTAGCAAGGCTAGAAAGCCTGTTTTCCCTGACCCACCTCTGGTTCAAACCATATTTACATATAATTCAATTCCTTTATTCCAACCTGCTCAGACAATACACACTAAGTGCTTCAGAGTTCAGACTACTTGAATTTAAGATTATTTAATGGCTTTATTCCACTGTGTACCTTTAAGTGAAAATTTAAGTGGTGATTAGAGAGCTGTTTGTCCACTCAAAGCACTGATACAGTTCTGGATGTCTGCTCAAGTAAACTGACTCCAATGTGTGTGGGTTTCTCAGGAACATTAACAATGCTGACACATACACTCTGGTGCGTATATCACATTTTTCTGATATGATTAACTGCACTTTTCTAAGGAAAATGCTTATTAATTCCAACCTGGAAAAGATTTGATCTGAAAAGTTGGAGAGCTGAGGTTACAGCAGGGATTTCAGTGCTATAGCTTACCAGGCTGAAGGCTCTGCCTTGTGTTGCACAATAAGTCGGTGCCTCAGTGCTCTCAGTCAAAACAACTGGTGGCAGGCCGACATGGTTTACATGCCTATTCTCGGGCACAGCTGCCAAGGGGAGGCAGGACAGTAGAGAGGGAGCTTAAGGCCAGTTTCACCAAGTGTTCGCAGATTAATGTGTTTTCTTACAGCTATTTAACCTCCAGAGCTGTGTGATGACCCGGACTGTGAGCGGGTCACTGAGCAGAGATGGGACTCCAACTGACCCATCGTATACCAAAAGCAGAGCTGAAATAAAGTACTGGAAGAAGATACAAGATATACATGACTGAAGTCTTTAAAGAATAAACCTGGTGATATTCTGTACACCAAAAGACCAAAGTCAACAATGAATTGATTCTACAAGTGTTTTCTAGTGTGAACAAACTGTGATTGTTTCCTTCTCTCCTCAATTATCATCTAAAAATGATTAAAAATCCATCTATGAGTGACAAACTGTTTACGTTAGAGTTGATCCCACATACATGTCCTGCTGTAAATACTTGTTAACTCATCAAGTTTGTTGAATTTGTTATTGTTTGAGTAACACACTTCCTAAACAGTGCCCCAGGAACCTATTTACAGGATAAAAATGTAAAGTTTGTATTTGTGACCAAATCTTCAGTATGAACCACTAAGTTTGGGCCTGAGGCATCATCGACTTTGTTTTCTTTGTGGGATTTATTGACAAAAACAACATTTAAAACAACATTTGTTTTAAATTATCATAAAGAGAATACGTAATCCATCTCTGTATGTATGTGAAATCGGACTATTTGTCGAAAGTAGTGAGACAGAGACACTGACATGGATGCGTCAGGACTGTTTTTAAAGTCCCATAAACCACAATAAAACAAGGAGAAAAAAAAATCCGCTTTCAGTTTTCATTCACTTCACATCCAAATGGAACAGACTGCAGGAAAATGTCGACGTAGACTCAGTCATTCCGCTCGCGTTTTAAAGCCATAATTTTAGCAAACGCAGCAGTCGAAAGAGCTTGTTTTTATGATGACTTTGCATGCATTTTTTTATGTGACCAAAGCTGCTTTAATTTGGGTTATGCTCTTGTTTTTTAATGTGCTTACTTTATTTTCTTGTATTTTCATCTTTTTTTAGCACTTTGAGTTTTAACTGACCTTGAACACAAAAAGAACCCTCCCACAGCATAAATAAAGATGACTGAATACAGATGTCAAAGGTCGGTTGACTGACTATTGACCTCTCTCCTACGCAGACACTGACACTGGTTAGATTTTTCTCCGCCGGCTGTTGTTCGGCCACTTGTCTTTCCCCTCACAACAGCACTGAAGCAGAGCATTGCTCCCCTTTTTTTCCTCGCATGTTGACTGCCTGTATAACTACTGGGGATTTTGTTGGGCTAACAAATAAGTCTCCTTTTCCCTCTCTGATGTCCTTTGAGCATTTTATTGCCATTTGGCCAGCCGCGCTGGAACCACAGAGGGAGTGGAGCATGATGGAAACTCCATATAAAAAGAAAATAAACCAAATTCACTTTAACAGCAACATTGTGAGAGAGAGGACAGCGCCGAGGATGAGAGATGCAAAGGATAACATGTTTGACACTGGGGGGAGGCGGTGGATATACATTATGAGTTTTTTTATGGTGGAAAAAACTACTCACCATTTCATTTTTCACCCTCTGTGATAACAAGACCGTTAACTCCTCTCCCCTTTGCCTCTTTATCCTCTCTATTTGTTTTTCGGTGGTGAGCTTTCTCTTCACTGTGTGTGTGGTCTGCTTGATGAGCTGCAGTGTGGCCTCGAGTTAACAAACCCTAATGTTGCAGGTAGGGGTCACCTCTCTGTTAGCCACTGCTGTGAAAGGAAATGGTAGAAACCAGTTTGAGTTTTCACACCCGCAAACCCACACGCTAGAAGTCACTGGATCAAAAGTGTCCCAGTCTGGTTCAAAGCCTTTTGTAGAAAAAAAACACACCCAAGAAGAGTTTTGTGTTTTACATAGGTCCATCTTCCTTTGCTTGATCAACTTCTGTCACATTTTGTCTCACGTTTTCAACCTTAACTTTTGATACGCTGAAACAGTTGCTTATTTACACATCCAGCAGCTATGGAGCAACCATTTAGTCATTCATGTTTATGTTGTGTTTCTGGGCCACTTGACAAATCTCTGTTCAAATTCACTCTCTTTTTGGTTTTTGGTCTCCTCCAACTCATCTTTAGCCACTGAAAGTTCACCAGCTGGTTGCTAAATGTGCCTGTCTGCTGTTTGGTGTTGAGAAGGTAGTGTACAATGAGTTTTACAGCTTTTTCTCTGAAAACTGCAGCCTGCTGCAGCCAAAAACACTATGAGAGTGGGGAGCGAACCAAAAAAAGTTGGCCGGACAGCTTGACGCAGTATATGCCCCATACAGCAAAGGTGAGCTCAAGATTTATGTGATCATTCGAAGTGACCAGTGATGCATTGTTTTCACACTTTCATTTCTCACATTGTTATCATAAACATATCAATTATAGCTACATCAATGTGGAACTGACACATCTGACACTCTACCACCATATTTTAGTTTAATTTTAAATGTAATATAAAAACTGACACTAAAACTGTATCAAAACAACCCAAACTGCTTCTAACCCAGTGATTTTTCTGTGTACACACTATGTGACTTAATACCGGGCATGTGTAATAGACATTAAAGCCGGGGCTGGCATTATGCATGCTGTCAACATTGTCGGCACTTAGGCGCAATTGGAAAATACGTCTGGTGAGTAAGACGTAAAGCAGGGTGCCTAGTGACAGTGGCTTTGGAGGTAGACAGTGTGAGTGTGGTCAGACAGTGATCCTTAAATCACAGGTCCACAGAGTGATGACTGTTTAGCCACTTCACAATAACACTCATTTCATAAAGCTGCACGTGGGACTGCGTGCTTGTGTGTGACAGCGTGCATAAAGACATAAGTGGGCATGCACTGTGTACACAATAAGCGTGTGTGCTTGTCTGTGTGCAGGATGAAGCCCTGTAAAAATGTAAATTACAACGCGGAGCCCTGGGGGCCGTGCGTTGCAGCGATTTACCAAAGGTGATCCGGCCAGAGAGTTTGCAAATCACAGCCAATCCGCAAGCCACCAGACCACGATTGTTGAATATAGTTTTCCACGCTGACTAAAGCTGTGAAACTAGCCACGTTCACGTCCTGCGGTCACAAATTCACAGCTATAGTCAAAAATGATTTCACTCTGACAAGCCCAGAGTGTCATTTCTGATACTTTAAAAGCTCTTATTGGATTATGCAATCGGGAATTTAACTTGCCTTTGAGAAAACATAAATGTGCAGCAGAGGGGAGAGTTCAGTGTTTTGCTGCAGAGCATTTAAATGAGGAAGGGAGTCAGCCCTCTAACCTTGCAACTATTAGGTGGTCTCATTTAGCACCAAGCTGTCCTAAGGAGATGTTATGCAGCCGTTACAGGGAAGAATGCTTAAAGGAAAGGTTCAAAAGGGCCATTTTATTAAAGCATATGAGTATATTTCCTCAAGTGATCCCATAAACTGTCCTGACTAAAACAAGTGGCAAAATCAGAGTGGCTAAGCTAACCAGGAAAAGCAAATAAGTGCATTGCCTAAAATGGCAAACTATTCTGTTATCGGTTCGATGCCTTAACAGGAAGTGAACCATCTTTGCGAGGAGACCTTTTGACTCCTCGTCAGGTCTGGCAATGAATCTGACCTTCACCACCACAAAAATCAATCTTTGGTAGAAAAAGAAATACTCATTTTATGACGATTTTTCACTACGCTGTAATTACTTGAAGGGGAAGAAGAGCAGCCATAGCACACCAAACCAAACACCATTGTTGTTTGCAGACTGTCAAAACTGAGTGAGGGAGAGTGAGTGGAAACGTCCGCTTGCACACATTGCAGGGATCTCAATCCATCACGGTGAGTCCCACAGACAAAACAGTCAACACCGAGGACAGACAAGATCTGACAGGGCACAATACACTCTCTGTTTACACTGGGAAATCTTGAATTAAGTTGGAAAGAGGATGAGGAGACGAAGAACGATGGAGTGAGAGATAGAAGTAGAGTGCAGTGTCAGATGGCGTGCATAATGTGTGTTTAGAAATTTGGAAAAAACACAGTAAAACAGGGTGGAGGTAGAAAAGCAGGGCGTTTTGCAAACAGAGGATGAGGCAATGTCACATGATCTTTTGAAGCTGTGCGGATGGGGAGCTGTGAAAGCTCGGGGACAATAGAGAGTATGAGAGCATGAAATGGAGAAAACCCAGCATTGTAAACTGCGACTCTGCAGCCCGAAGGCCTCGTTCCTCTGGGGAAATTTTGGCCGCGGTCCTGCCCTGTGACTGGCCTGTTGTCAGCCGCTACAGAGTGAGAGTGTTTTGCATGAAGAGATGATAAGATCCAGCTTTGATAAGCGTCTCCTGTTTGACACAAGCAGGCAGGATGTGTGGTTTGGGTGCCTTCGCATTAAAGGAGGGCAGAAACAAGAATTCACAGTTGACAAAATTGAAATGGCTTTAGCGTCTGTTGACCAGTCTTACATTGAAAATCCTGTATTTACTGTAAATTACTGATAGAAATGTTACCAGTAATCAATACTTAAAGTATCAAAGTATTTGTTCTTCAGAAAAATTGCCCATGTGTTACTGTACATTATTATTCACATGATTAGATCGCTAACACTGATGCATCGATGCATAAGCCAACATAACTTGTAATAGTCTAAACTACTAAAAAAGATAAATCTAAGTGGCAATGAGAGGATTAACAGGACAGAAAAGAAGAAAAAACAAAGTTCTGCTGCACAAATTTATTTTCACTTTTAGGACTCTTCTCTAATCTTTCATTTTCTTGCGTAATATTGCATAATGTAACTCTCAAAGAGTTAATTAAAGGAGTAGTTCAAAATTTTGCACAATGAGCTTTTGCATTCTGACAGAGAGGGAGTTGAGAAGACTGCTCCCGCTCTCATGTCTTCGTTTAAAGCTCAGTAAGTAAAACATGTCATGTTATCAGTCAAATCAGTGTAAAAGAATGTCAATTTGCTAATTTACTAGGCGGTTATGTGCCTGACTATTTCTTGGCCAGACAAATGAACTTCCTGGAGTCTCAGCCGGTTGCTGTGCAGTTGTATAAAAACGGGGAATAAACAGCACACAACCTCTCTTAAATTGGCTCATTACAATTGTAACACTCTGAACTGAGCTTTTGTTGCCTTTCGATGAACCAGGCTAGCTGTTTCCCATGTTTCTAGTCTCTGTGCTAAGCTAAACTAACTGACTGCTGACAAATATGACAAATATCAATCTTCACATCTAACTCTTGGTCAGTGTATTACCTAAAACATTGAACTTTCACTTTAAATAAAACAAAGTGAGAACTTTCGGGAGGAATCCCTCTTTGGTGGAACTGCTAAAAACGTGTAGATATCTGAAATGTGACAAGGAGCTCCAACTAGATCCAGGTTTTTTGTGAGTTGTCTCAAGGAAACACTGGTTTGTCTGTAACAATCTGCTATATGTTATAAGGTTGTATGAAAAACTGCATTTTGAAAAGTAACAACAGCTGGCATATAAATTTAGTGCAGTAAAAAGTATATTATTTATTTATTTATTTATTCAAAGTACACATACCTCTATATTCTGCTTGTATGTTGTATGGCAACACTGAATGAGACACACAGTACCTGGTCGCGTGAGGTTGGAAAACAAAACTTTCCTTTCATTTGAGAAGTTTTGTTTTTCCCCCAACTCCACTTCCTCTGCTGGTCCTCTGGGAACGCCTGTGTGAAGGTGTGAATACATCTGTTGTTGCTGAGAGTTGAGTTGTGAGCTCAAAGAGAAGGTGTAAGGCCCACACAGACCTCTATACAACCAATGAACACCCTTCTTCGCCGGTGTATGCGCCACCTGTTGAAAGTGTGATGTCTTTTTACCCACAGAAGAGGAGATGGACAAGTGTGAATGCCCCACGGAGGGACTGACGCCAACACATCCTTGTTTTCTCAAGGGGCACCAAACACACCACACACACGCTAACACTGACACAGTCTTGATTTGGCAAGACAGCATCACACATATTCAGTCATTTGGCTGAAAAAAGTTTAGTAAATAAGTTTAGAGAGCATCATCTTTGCCATGCCTTCCCCAGATGCTGCTGTGGCAGACTGGTTATGGTCACTCGCGGTTTTGACGTGTCAACAGAGCAGAAAACAGCCCAAAATGACCTCCTGAGGGGAAACTGTTAAACATATCCCCAAACCAGACTTTTTTACGAAGCCATAAATCCCCTGGTCAGCCAGCGCTGAGAGGTGTTTGTTATCTGCCAGCCAGCTTCTGCAGAGGAGGAGAGGAGACAGTGAAGGCGGCTTTGTGTAAACACATACCAAACGGGCTTTGTTGTTAAAAAGACCCACCAGAGGTCCACGCAGGACTTCAAGGGACAGGGAACCGGATGGAGAGAGCGATGACAGGCTTGTAAACCTAAACCCACCACACACACTCATATTATGCAATGCAACACAAAAGCTGTCCCTTATGGGCCACCGTAGATGACTCGTAGTAAACCTGTGCCTCATAAAAACTTTGGATTTTTACAATGAGAAAATGACAGTTTATGATTTTTAAAGAAGCTAATACACGCTCACAGTGACAAAGCTGATGTTACTGTGAGCAGGTATATTGTTTACCATAACATCTTAGTTTATACATTACACAACCATCCTAACATCTGACAACTGGCAGGTTATTTTGAGGTTTTGCAGGTATTCATTATACTGTATATAGAGAAGGAGGAGGACTGAGACCACCTTTATCTCAATTTAGAGAAGACTAATGTTATTTTATATTTTTTCTTTATAGTATAATTGTTCCTATTGGAAATGTAAATGTCTGCACCAAATTTTCTGGCAACCCGTCAAATGGCCTTCAAGATATTTTGCTCAAAACCAAAACCACAAACATCATGGTGGCACTAGAGGAAATGTCAGGGGATCGTCAAAGTCACTGGACTTGTCATGAATGAGCCGTGAACGTCTGTATGCAATTTAAGAGCGATCCATCAAACAGTTAGTAGATAGTTCGATATTTCACCGACCGTCTGACGGACATTTAAGGGACATTACCACCCGAGCCCAGTGTTGATTGTTTATTTATTTGTAAGGAAATTCTTTTATTTAGATCCTGAAAAATGATCAAGATACTCCAAAAAAAATGTGGTAAGAAATTCAACCGTTGGGGCTGCTTTGAGTTTGGATAAAACTCATGATGGAAACGAGACGGGACATTAACTCTGACCACACACCATTTAACAGCCCTGTGAAAGTGGAAAAACATGAAGCAGCGCCTCACAAATACAAACAATAACTGTATAAATGGATAAAATAACGAAGTTGTGATTTGCGGAAAACTTAGAATAGCAATATGTGAAAACCATGAGGCCGGTCTTGCATCCTCTTTGACTGGGAAAAGAGAAAAAAAGTAAGAAATATGAACTAAGGCGGGCGAGAAGGGTCCAACAACCTACTTCTCCCTCATCCCACCTTGGCTTTCTTTTCATACGTCGGGTTCTTTTATCTGAATGAGCGCAGGGAGCTGATGTCATCCTCGTGTAGTTTAGTGACAGAAAAAAGACAGATTTGGAGGAGAGAGAAATTAAAAGGAGGAGTGGGAGGAGGTGGCAGAGGAAGACAGATGAGCGAGCGGAGGAGAGGAAGTCGAGGAGGCAGTTTTCATGCAGAGAGAAAAAACAGAGGGAGGTTGTGCGGGGGGGGCAGAGTGATGGTTTTAGCAGACTCAGACAGAGCAGAGAGGAAAAACAGCTCTCTGCTACACAAGTCGAGAAACAGACCATAAGGTTTGTTTGACTGTCTGTGTGGTATTCTCTGTTTGTGTGTGCAACTTTAGCAAAGCTGACGGTGGACGAGGGCGATAGAAGAAGGAGAGGATTAAAGCAACGATGAAAAGGAATAAGAGAGGGAGCGCGAGTGTGAGAGAGTGAATGAAAGAAAGTCAGTAAAGGGGAAAAGGTGGAGAGCTCAAACGGTGCTGTTTCTGTTGAGAAGAGGCTCGATTAATCTTATAATTTCAATTCCTTGCTGCCATCTGCTGGACCGTAAAGGTACTGCTCTCTATGTACACTCTTATTTCCATTTTCACCACAAGGGCCTGCCAGAACCACAGCATCTCTGTCCACCAAGGATTTATGAGAATCATCAGAATTATTGATTTAATTTTGCAAATTTGGTTGATTAATTTGGAAAAACAAGGTCTTGGACAAATCCAAGTAAGATTATTACATTTTGATTAAAAAACAAAGTGAATCACAAAACATTCCTTTTAATGATGCTATATATCCATATTTTGCCCTCCCAGCCAGATGGGTTGGAGGGATCCCTTGCCTCCAATATCTGGAACCTGGATTTAAGAGGTTCAGTGGTGGAAAGTAACATGTACTCAAGTACTGTACTGTACAATTTTTGTTCATGCACTTTACTTGAGTATAATACTTCTACTCCAATACAATCCAGAGGGAGATAGTTATGTACTAATACTGTGCAACACTAATATAATGATACAAGATAAACAAATAAATGCATAATTATAAGTTAAAAGGGGGGATCACAAGCTTGTCAGCAGTAACTTAAAATAAAAAAAAAAGAACCACACCTTTATCAGCTCCAACATACAGTGATTTACACATGAATTCATCAATAATAATGATCCAGTAATATAATATGCGTTACTCTGAAATGGGTTGTACTTCATGATGAGTACATTTTATACTTTAAGATACATAAGTAAAAGTATTTTAGGAATATGCACCATGTAAACACACTCCAAACTCAAATAACAAAGGCTGTCCAGTTTGTATATTTCCATCCAGAGCTGCAGAAAACATCTCCACTTGCAGAGTAATGCTGTCATGACTAAAAAACTGATTTTTAATGTGTAAAATCAGTGGAGTTTCCCCTTAAGTGTACATCTGCGTTGCCTTTAGACCCCCTATTACTGCATTATGTTGAGATTTAGTGGTGCATACGGTATTAACAAGCTAATAGGGCAGTTACAGCTTAACATGCACTTAGTAATTTAATTTGTTTATCAAAAGTTTATCAGATAAATGTTTCCAGATGCATTAAATCTGTATTCCCACCACTATTACTTGTCATCTGCATGTAAAATCAATTATAATTTACAAACGCTGCTTTGTCTTTGCCTTGGACTACACAAAACTGCACACAGTGAAATGTCAGAGTCGTTGTGTTTCTAAGTTTGATGTTATTTTTGTCCTCTAGCCTGCAGACCACTAACCAGCTTAATTTGTTGAACTAATCAATGTCACTATTGTCAGCCAAGGACTTCTCATGTTTGAGAAATTACTATAATTGGATTGTCTTTCATTTTCTATTAAAATTGTCGATAGGTAATACTCTGCATCATGTTTTCCACATGCTTGAGATCTTGTGTTGGATTGCAGCTTGTGTTTCTCCTCAGTTTACATGAGTGCATAGAAAAGATTCATGCTTAAGGCCATCACGGTGCATCTTATACAGACGACAGATGCTTTTTTTGTGCAGACTTATTGCTTCATGTTGCACTTCTAAGAGAAGAAATATGTTATACAGCTGTCAAACACAACAAATCTGTTAATGACCAAATGTTCTGCTCTTTGATGGCTTGGCTGTACACAAATATAACAATAGAGTAAATAACACCAGACTCTTGAAACAAACAGCTCCCCTTCTGCTGTACCCCTCCTTCCATTCTCAGAAAACGCTCGTGGGCCTTTTTTTTTTTTTAAATCACCGCAATCACAGCAACAGATGCTGCCATAACTAAAACACACTGACACAGTCAATTTGTCTTTTGTCCAGTTGTTGTCAGTTTTTGTCTTTAATCTACTCCCCCCCGCAAAAAAACTCCCAAACCCCCCAGCCAGCGCCTCAACCTCCACCTCCCGAATGAAGCAGAGTGGCAAGAGAGTAGTTGTGTTAGACAGTTAGAGTGGATAAGTTTCTAAAAGGGGGTTGTTCAGCAGTTACACATGACAGAAAGCATCCTTCAAGTACGAGACCCGACGCGGCAGAGGAAAGGGGGGCATGAGGTCATGACCTTGGTATCGGCTTCTTGGTGTGGGTGTACGTCCCGAAAAAAAAGAAAGGAACAAGACAATTGAGCACTCTCTCCCTGCTCTCAGCCACATCAGCCTCCGCCCGCTCTACACCCCCAGCAATGCCACATCCCATTGAGTAACGGACACTTTGATCAAAGGGGTATTCCAGCTTTCCGTCTCTCTCCCCGTCCCTATCTCGTCATACGCAGCCAACTGGAGCGAAGGATGGAGGACATACTGGTTATTCAGTTCCCGGTATACTGATTAGGACACAATGGAGCCTCACGCTGTGTCAGTTATGTATGTGTATGTGTGTGTGTGTGTGTGTTAAAGCATCTTCTACTCCTCTATATGCAGACATGCACTCACGTGCATCAACACACACACAGTGCGCATCCTGAGCCAGCTCACTCGATGACCACGACCCTATGGCAGGTGGTGCGAGGGCCACAATTGCTTGGGCCGGAATCTGTTCTGGGCCAGCTGTGGAGACGCCGGCCAACGGCAAGGACTGCCCGGAGAAATGGTGCTGAGGAGAAAAGAAAAGGGAGTAGGTGACTTTGGTGTACTGAGGGGTAAAGAAAGACAGGCAGAGAAACATATAGAAGAGAAATTCATGGAGTCAGAGATAGATGATAAAGGAAACATGGACACAAAAATGCAAAAGAAGACTGAGCTGAGGCTGGAAAAGAGAAACAAGTTTTGGGGTGAAAGTTTCAAAGACTCGGAGATGAGCAGGCAAAGAAAAAATAGATGGTCATCATTAGGTAAGGAGTGAATGACTTGGGTGTTTCTACTACTGTGTCCAAGTTTGAATTTCACAGAAAAAACAGTTAAAGTTGCATGTAGAAATTAGGACATTTAGACATTTAGTGATGTCTAAAACAAGGGGAAAGTAGGGAAACAAAACTGAGGCTTTTACCTCAGCATTTCTTTCATTTGTTTTCCTTTCATCCACCTATTCAGTGTATAACGTAACCAAACGTTTTCATATAAACCTGTTATGTGAGGATATATCAAAGTTCGTATAATCTTGTAACACATTCTTTTATTTCTCTTAGTTTGGTAGATCCAAGTTATATTTTTTTGTTTTAAAAATAATGTCTAGTGTAGTGTTTTATAATCCCATGAAATAAAAACTGACTAAATAACTTCATAGGGACAATGTTTTAAAGACACGGTGTGGAACTTTCATAAAGTTGTGGAAAAGAATATTCATTATGACTGCAGCAGAGTCAGAGATATCCGGACTTTTTGTCCCCTCGTGTAGGTCAAGCTCCAAAAACACAAGAACCTACACTCCCCGTAATGCAACCCTGCAACATATTTTCACTAGATCCTCCCTGCCTGGTAATTGTCTTTCGAGGTCCACGCACCCAGGTTGTGACACAGGTTTTTCCTTATTTTCTCTGACTTGACAAAGCTCTGTGAGAGCTACACAAAACATGACTCCAACCTGAATGGAAAAAGTTGCCACACTGTGGAAGACGTCATGCCTGGTCTCGGTATCAAAGAAAGGGCACTTCAAAGTCTTAAATGACTACAGAGAAGTGGCCCTGACGTCCTACATCATGAAGACCCTTGATCATATCTATCTATTTATCCATCTATCTCTAGACATCTTCCACTATAAGATCCCTGGAGTTCCCCAATGTAATGCTGCAATATGTCACATATCTGCCACCTCTTCACGTGTTACACATTATGAAGGATCTGACATACCGATACACATCCTCTTCATATTTCTCTGACTTCCTCTCTGGGATTCGTGCATGGCTTCTTATACAGCTTTTGTGTCGCATTAACCGCATATTTTCCACACCAACCAAGACTAATACAAGACCAGAGGGGTCCAGGAAGGGTCACTGTTCATAGTGATTTTATGGCAGAATCTTTTAATTAGTCACGATCTACATTTGAAATGTGCTGGCTTGTTTAAGGTTTTCGAGGAAACGTTTCATTTTGAAGCTTTTCTTTCAAATTCAGGTCAGTTATTTAAACATTAAAAGGTAATTCTTCAACTTGGGTTTTATTTTCATGATTGTTTGATCACTGATCTATCAATTATGATGACACAGCACTGACCAAAGTACCAGCTGAGTTCTGTGAAAATGACATGGCCTTGCGGTGGTAAAATCAATTAAATCAAAAGTCACTGCTCTTCAAATTAGACAAACAAATAGCAAAATTATTGGTGAAATGTTCCCATCTATGCATCTATCACATCTTCATGGCAAACTTTGTCCTACCATACTTATCGTACTTGTCCTTTTTTTTTTTTGGTTGTTTGATAATGTTTACATTGTAAGTTTTATTTGAAACCTGTCTCCAAATCTGACTCCTCACACGTCCTGCCCAATCTGACACACAGTTACTGATGTGTAAAACAGTTCTCAGGAATTAAATTGGTGACTATATTTTTACTGTTAGCAAAAGGAATAATGTCTCAAACAAAAAACAAAAAAAAAAGACCCAAGTCGAGAGAAACTGTAACAAAAATTTCCTTTGAAAGAAACTTTAAATAATGAAAATAGATTCAGTTGCACTCAGTCAAGTAAATTAACTAAATATTACAAGGCAGGCCTGGAGGTCACCTTTGTGGTTACCTTAGAGTTTATTCATCAGGCAAATGCAGCACATCTTGTAATATCATTCTCCTCATCAGATGTGATGAATGCAGGAGTGGGGAAGGTTAGCCTGGGAAGATTTTGTTATGAAGAGCTGGACCTCCACAGGGCAGCCAGTGTCTCCCTCCTGCCAGGGCGGGAGTTTCCTCTCACCACCTGATTCAGCACCCCACATCTGCGCCGAATTAGCATGCTAACAGTCATACCCAAACCCCTGGAGCCAGCCGACAAGGGGCCGAAGCAAACAGATCCCCATGACACACAGGCTAATGCAGCCAGACGGACGGCCCACAGGAACGCTTGACATATTCCACAGAGGGAATGCAAAACATCCTGCGCTCAGCAGCACTTCAGAGTACAGCGCACATCTGGGCCACAGATGTGGCGTCAGCAGAAAAGAGGCAGGAGGCTGCTGTACGGTTCTGCATGCGCGCTCGGATGCCGGTGTGTATGAGCAACTGCGTGTACCCGTATTTACACAGCGCACATTGGTTTTGTATATAGAGGCCACGTACACGTGTGTCTATGTGTGTTACCAAATGGGCCGTAGCAGAAGCGGCAGTTCGGTGGGCGGAGGGTGTAGAGGTCAGAGGCGTCGCTTCGCAGGAGCAGATACAATCGGCCATTGAGAGCTGGACTTTGTTTAGAAAGGCGTGGAGGCTTCATCTATGAAGGAAGAGGAGCTGTTTCAGGTCACTGGAGGACAAACACACAGATGGACGCAGATGTTCTGACCACTACATAAACTCTCTGTAAAACCAAAAAAAAAAAAGAAGGGAGGAAAAAGGGAGGAGAGATGAACAGAAACATAAATAAAGTAGGCCTGAGCGGTGCCTTTACATTACAGCAGCAAGTCTTGCATATGCATGATGTAATATTGGACTGATCTACAGGAAGGACACCTTGAAAATTTGATTTGCAAGGAGGTCGGAGAGGGCATCTTAGTTCATCGCAACGTTGGTGGAAGAAATCTTGAGTTTGCTGTGCAACGTTTATATGTTTCTAAGGCCGTTATCATCCCACAACAGGATCTGATAACTCATGACCCATCTCATGACCCAAGATGGCCGTCAGCAGCATCAACATCATGTTTAACAGTTGACAGGAGTTGCTGCTTGTTGAAGGGATCTCTCAACAAATGCAAACTCATTGTTATGTAAGAAAGCGGGGTCAATGGAGGCTAATTGGACCACATTATCTTCATTGTCTTCTTGTTTGCGCTCACTGCATCAGGTTATGCACCATCATTTCAGAATTTTTAATTTTTGTTGTGTTTATTTTTTTGGCAAGTATTTTCAGTCTTTATGCTTCATATTTAGCATTAAAACATTAAAAATGGTATCAATTTTCTCATCTGACTCGCTCTGTGTTTCGTCAGCACTTCACTGGTACTTTCTCTTTGATTGATAGTCTTAATGTTATTCTCCTTGATATATTGGGTAATTTTACTGCCTATGTGACGGTGTACAGCTGCGGACTGGACAATGAGCATTCATCTTGATTTGATTTGTTTACCACGTTTGCGTAAAAAACAGACATTATCCATACATTATCCATTTGCTTCCCTGTTTGTGTGGCCTTCAATAAACCTCTTACTGCTTATGATAAAACTACATATAAATTAGATGAATAAATTATAGCTTTAACTGGGTAAAAGAGTCAACAACACACAGCAATTATGAGTCAGAAGTAGTCCTGGGGAAAGATGAAGGTCAACCTTGACATATTAAGTAATAAAACAAAAGGGAGGATGTTTTAACAGTAAGTAAGAGCGATTGCAAGAAAGCAAGCAAGGCCTTAAGCAGTCTTTCCTCTGTTAGTAAGTGCCAGACGGGGTGCAGCACTGCTTCTGTCCACTAGGTGCCACTTGTGCTCTGTGTCTGTGCTGGTCGGAAACAGAGATCCACTCGCCCTCCCTCTCCAGACGAGTTTAAAAAGCCTTGTGTTCCGTGAAAATCTGATTTCCATGTGAGACGGAGGCCCATGACCTAAACTGACAAATATGACCAACACAAAACACAAAAACCGCCTGCTTCCTCTCCACCGGTGACACAATCAAAGAGTTAATAAAGTAGAAATGCTACAGAAAAGCGTGTCTCATTTTCTCTCTGTTTCTGATTTTTCCACAAACATGCACAGCACAAACCACACAGTCTGTACATAAGACACCTAACACACTCTCGCACATGCATCTGCGTGTTTATGCTTGTTATCACTCGTGTTATGGACTTTCCTATGCATTTGCAGTGTCGTATTTCTGAACAAAATAAATAAATAAACAAGCAACAGGATGCCTGAAGCTGTTTTCCTGACATGCATGAAACACCTGTAGGCCTCCTGAATGACTGGAAACGGCTGCAGCAGTAACCACAGCAGAATGCGGCCCAGTAGGTGAACTTTCCAGGCATTGTTGTTGTTGTTGTTATCCTCAGATCACATTAGGCTACTGTTTCCCTTCCTCTCCCAAGCACGTTTGCATCCCCAGAGGGACACCCAGGGCAGTGTTTTGGACGTCCCGAGGGACACGGACATGAGAGCAAGGTAAACACATCGAGGGGAGGCTGTTAAAAAAGACAAGAGGTGAGAAGCTGCGGTCGCAAAGTGAGTCAGCTTACTCGGAAAATGTCCCACGAACAGAAGCAGGAACCGCTCAGCGCCCCAAAAACGTCAAGTAAAAGTGATAAAGACGAGGTATATTTTGAGGAAAACGTCTTCTTCCAATGTCCGATGATTACAAATCAACAGTCTAATCAATTACTTTGTTTTTCCACATAAAGAAATAGGTCAATGTCTTAGGAAGCATACTAATTTAATTATTTGATTAGAGTTACAAATTTAGATCGATACCACTCTAATATCTGTCTGTTAAATATGAAGCTACAGCTGGTTGGCTTAAAGTATGAAGTAAACAAATTTAATAATAATGTGTCAATGAGTGAGCTTTTATGGTGCTAATAGGTGAATTTTGTTACCTGTGGACAGAGTCAGGCTAGCTGTTTCCAGTCTTTATGCTAAGCTAACTAGCAGGGAAACACTAACATTGACTTTTATCATCTTTTGAGTTAGTATGGCTTTCTTCTTAAATGTCTTGTTGGTTTATTTTTAGTTTATTAGAGCTTTTGCTTCCTGAAAACAGCTGCCTGCTCTGACAAAACCATGAGAGTGTAATAGTAAGACAATAAAGTTGTGGATGGTAAAATCTAAGTCATGAACAAAAGGGATAATAAAGTTCAGTTTAGCTGAGTTGGATGATCATTCTCACTAACAGTCATGCCTTTCAATTAAAAATGATCATTTGATCGACAAAAATATTGATTACAGCTGCTTTAACAGTCAGATACAAGGGTGGGAACAATCCTACCATCACATCTCGGCAAGAAGGTGAATAAGCGCTCCAGCTATTCCTTTAAGCTGCCCCGATTGAAACGTAAGGACAAAAACAACAGAGTAAGAAATGTTTATCTGGTAGTCAAACACTGTTCTGCTTTGGAGGTATAATGAGTCAAGCGAGGTGGGGAGGGACAGCGAGGTATACAGCATGACTCAGCAAGGAGGGAAAATAAATACCTTGATAAAGACACTTACACAGGCCTTCCCTTTGCTCATTTCATTTACTGACATAACCCGCATCACTCCAGCTGATTAAGGAACCCCCGCGGCGTGCGTTACGTGCTCTGTTAACGTGTTTATGTGTGTTACGTGCGATATGAGTGCTCATTTGAAGAAAGAAATTGGACAAGCTCTCTCTCTCTCTCTCTCTCTCTCTCTCTCTCTCTCTCTCTCCCAGCGTGCGGTAAACACCTCTGTGGGCAAGTTTAATCTCTGCTCTCCCTCTTTTCTTTTCTCCTGAATGAAAGAGTGAGTGGGCTCAGGTTGTAATTACAGTAATGAATGATTTCGCTCTACCTTTCCGCCCATGTTACATGTTTTCTGAACCCCCCCTCCCCTTTCCTTAAGCCCCTTTCACCCCTCCCTGTTCCGCTGGATGTGGGCTGGCTGCTCAGGCCTCTTTGTTTTTGGTAAGGAGAGCCCTGTTTATGTGGAGGTGGGTGTCCCTGGGTGTTCTTTTTTAACCACACTTTCTTTGATCTGCTCCTCCCACTCTTTGCCTCGAGCCGCGTCGGAGCACATGCACATAGTCCTGAAAGGAGCGTCAGCCTCCAAAAAAAAAAGAAAAGAATACTGCACTGTCTTCTTCACGTGTGCACCAACATGTGGTTTTAGTGCATCCGTGCTGGCGTGTATGGCGAGTGTGTGAGCAATTCTGGCGGCTTCGGGAGTGTGCAGAATTGTAATAATGTGGTGTTGGACGACTTCATAATTGAAATGTCATTTAAAAAATTGACTTCCATCTGCCTGTGCTCTCTTTACACACATGATCACAGAAGTCTGCACCTCTAAAACCTGGGAATCGCGCTGTATGTACACACATATGGCAAAAGTCATGTTTGCCATATGGTTATTATTACAAGCAGACTTCATGTTTTAACCCTTCAGCATCCACTTCCTACTTTTTATTTTCCCTTTAGGAGCTTTAAAGCTAAATCCAATATCAGTGTTTTTTCCCATCAGTTTGTCCTTTTTTGGCTAAAGAAGATAATGTGGAAGACTCAAAATGTTGAACCCACAGTTCTCCCAATGTTGCATCCCAGCTTTATAAAATGTTTTAACATCTTTCAACCCACTGTTTTGGTTTTCTGTCCTGCAAGTGTTTTGTTTGAGTCTCGTCGCTTTCATCGGCATCATTTTAAGCTGCTTGCTCTCTGCCCAGCTCCAAACAGCAGCCAGACAAAGCAGCCAGAGACGAGCTGATGAGCTTTTAGCGAGGCAGATCTTTGGATATTTCCCTCAGGGGCAAAGCAGGAGAGTGAATACTTGACTTGCATTTGTCAGGTGGTCAGAAACATGACTCAAAGTGAATGCTAATGTTTGCCCCATAAGAAGGTGATATTGTGGCAATGTTGTGTTTACAGTCTCTAAGTGGCTTTAAAAAATAAACCATTTGAGGTTCAGCAGTGTTAAAATCATGTTATTCCACTCTGTATAGTGAGTGAAATATTCAAACCCAATGGCCTCCATCAAACAACAATAATATAGATGTATTGTGCATCATTTAACACAAAATTCTCCAAAGTTCAGAGCAACATATTTGCTATCTTTCAAAACATCTGGATGAAAAATTTGCAAATCACAGCACAATTTTGTGATGACTTGACCCCATCGGCTGCAGCTGCTTGTCAAACGGTTAAAAATGTCTTTTGTCCAACTCTGTTTTTAATTTTGCACCAGATGCTGAAAATCAATGTTACAAATCATCACCAATTCATCTGATTCAGCAAAGCACTTTCTTTGGTTTTTGGGAAGTAAAACCACCCATTTAGCAAGTTTGCAACAAGGAATGCAATCAAAAGTTCCTCTACAGGGTCCACTGTTTGATTGTTGAATAGAGGAAGGAAGACAGAAATTGCACAGCCAGAGAAAGAAAAGGAAATTGTCTGCAAAAACAAATAATGTTGAAGAATATTGAGCGTTGAGGCACAAGATCAGCATCATTGGGACACATCTGTTGCAACTAAGATGAAAATGTATGCTTTTATTTTTCCCACATCCCCTTTATTTAATTGTAAAATCTAAAACACAAGTGAACAGGGCTCAGGTCTAATGCTTTACACCTAACTCTTGTCTGCCCTTTCGCCCTCACACCTCCTCACTCCTCACTCTCTGGGCCGCAGTCGGGCCGCTCCCACAGGCGTGTTGAGCGTTACCTGTCAGACAAAGCGAGCGGCTGAATTCCCCAAAGCTCTGCAGGGATCAGGAGCTGAGAGCCTTCCTGCCCTGCTAAACTTACCCCCAGCAAAAACAGCCGAGTGGTGGGAGGGAGAAATGATATGAAACCCGGAGTCGCTGACCCCTGGTTCCACACGCGGTTCACAGAGAGTTGAGTGAGAGGACAGCTAGTTAATTCCTCTCTTCCTTAGTGGGCTCCGGTGTGAGCTTGCATACAGTTTTATCCTCTAAAATGACAGCGCAGGAAGCAGGAAGGGTGCAAAAGGGGATACCCTGTTTAAATAAGTTGACTTTTGGATACAAAATGGACTGCTGTCATCCATATGTTAGATATTTATGTTGCTTTATAGGAATAATATGTAATAATAAATGTAAGAATCTTTGATGCTGCATTTAACAGGAGTTGTATTGCAAAGAGGTATTTTAGTATTTCCATTAATCTTTATCTGGTAGGTGAAGCATTTACTGTTGCTATTATGGCCACTGGTAAGAGAAACCACTGTATTTACATGTTGCAGCCAGCGTGGACCCAAGGCCATTGGGTTGCAATTCCACTAATGGCCACTAAAAAACTGTGTTCACAGTCAGTATTGAAGTGTCTGAGGAAAAAGTCCAACTTTGCACTGCTGGAAAACAATGGGACTCATTTTCTCATGAAATTATAGTGTCACTTCCTTATAGAGTGTCATTGTGGTTATTCTGAAATTGTTAGACGGTGTGGTTGCATTTCTTGGCTTGTGTTTCACACAAAAGTGCCTATCACAACACATCTTTGCCGCTTGTTGTTTCCTCATCCCACTTCAGCGCTACCCAGAATCCAACCCGTTGGCCTAAATTAGATTATCTGGCTGTACAACCAGCAAAATGATGTGGGTGGTTAAAGCGGATTACGAGAAGTGAATACCAAACTCCAAGATGGCATTTCCAATGAAAATTACTCAGAGTTGACCTGGGATGATCCAAAAGCTTTCGGTTTCCCTGATATGCGTGAAGATATCGTCACTCTCCTTGGACCCGGCATGTAGTCTTTATTTTGAGATTAGGTTTTACACATATTAAAAACATAATACAAATGGAAATAAACTTTGTTTGAAGTTGGAAGTGTCTTGTCAACAATTTTACAGATGTCTGTTTTAATGGTGGTCTGTGAGAAAAATGCTTTTTGGGCTCCAGGGGATTTCTTTGGTTGCAGGACTGCGGTTAGCCTCTGAGGCAAATTGGCAGTCAGGCTGAGTTTCTCTCTTAAAGGGCTACTTCAGTCATTTGGTATTACACATCCATAAAGTTGAGGATTTAACAAGAGACAGATTATAAAGATATATCCTGCCGAGATACCCTGTCTTTTAGTACCTAATACGGATCGAGCTCAAGAGACACCAGAACCTACATTTCCCATAATGCAATGTCTTCCTTATGCCCACTTCTTTCAAACTCCACACTTTCATAATGTTTGTAACCCAGGCTTTTGTTCAAAAATGGCTCTTCTGTATGAAAAATTTTAATGTTTGAAATGTTAATACAAATATTTCTGAACATCATTTGTAAGATTGGTGGAATTCTCCTTTAACACATCCCTGGGTAAACTCAGTTTCTCTTTTGTCATTACATTTCTCAAATGCCTTTAAAAAGCCCTGGAAATGGGCCTGAATTTTGTTTTAGGTAGTATTGCAGCTTACGTAGAACAGTTGAGATGATGATAGTGAAACAGAATACAAAATCTTTTCATTATGACTCTTGAAATAAATCAAGATTCCTTACTGTGTTGTATTCAGGCCTAAAAAGCCTTCTGTCATCAGTTTTGCTTCTTACTGCAGTGGATTTCAGACTTTTTTCTGTCATACTGTCAAAAAAAGGCCTGACATTTACTGATGATATTTTAGAAATCCTCTGTCATTAAACCTATATTTGTCTCAGCATGCTGTCATATTGGCTAAAATAGCAAAGACAATGAAAAGAAAGCAATTTTCAGATGGCAAAATCTCTCACAACTGTGAATGTGCTTCATATTTACTGTAATCTAAGCCCTAAGTTGGATATGACACCCTACTGGAAGCACCTGTGTTTGTGTGCACGTCTTTGCACGTCAGAGTTATTGTGCTTCTACATGTGAGTACAGCACATTATGTTACTGCTTACATAAACCAGATCTTGTTATAAATTACATAACCGTGGCAGTATGTCACCACAGAGGATGCAGAGCCGTGAGAGCGGGGATCCATCGGCTCGCACCAACGCCGGCAACAAGGACGATTTAAAATGAAACACCCCGCTTAATGGAGGGAGTGTTTCTCATTAGGATGGCAAGCTGGTTAGCAGGAATGCTCCAGACTATAAAGTGGACTCCTAATAACTAAGTACATTTACTCAAGTACTGTTTTGAAGAACACATTTGAGGTACTTGTATTTTATTTGAGATACTTCTGCTCCACTACATTTGTTCGACAGCTTACTAATTAAGATTATTTCCATACAAAACATGAAAAGACCTAAATAAATTAATCTACCAACAGTATATACAAGTACAGCTGAAATGATTGGTCAATCAAACAATTAGTCAATTGACCTAAAATTAATCAGTAACTATTTTGATAATTGTTTAAGTAATTTTTTTTAACTTATATTTTTAATTATTTTGAAGTTTGGACTGTTGGTTGGACCAAACAAGCTTTGCAAAGGCATCAGTTTGGGTAATTTCAGACAGAATTTCTAAAATTTTTACACTTTTTTCAAACCAAACAATCAATGTCTAATCATGAAATTAATCTACTGAGTAATCCATAGTGAAAATAATCTGTATAACAGTTACAGAAGACATTTTTCCTGCATTGAGTACTTTTACTTCAGCAACATTTTCACTGCAGAACTTTTAACAGAATACTTTTACGATGTGGTAGCCTATTAGTACTTTAGCTTAATTGAAGGTTGTTTTAATAGTTTTTCCACCCCTGTTTGAGACACTCTTCCCTCTCTCGCTCGGTGTCACCCCCCCATAAGCTGCAAAAAGCCTCCATCTCGTCCCCTCTGACCACTTATCCCCTCCTCAGCTCGCCGAACCAAGCTTCGCAGCAGCCCAGGGAGGGGCATGTAAATCTGGCCCCCTTTGAGCAAGGCTCCGGAGAAAATAAATCTGCAGAGGTTCACGGTGAGTTCAGCCAAGCCGCAGCTCGAGGCTTTCTCTCTCTTATTCCCTCTCTCTCTTTCTCTTCTCTGAAACTGCTGCTGTCTCTGTCAATGCATCCCTGTTTCCATCTCTGTATCTCCATCTTGCCCCCATCATCACTCCTCTGGTCTTTTCCCTCAACCCTCGCCACAGATTTGGTAATGTCACCGACAGAAACGCGACAGTGATGTCATTGTTCTGATAACGACCTCTGGGAGGAAGAGGGACAGTCCTTTCGCATGTGTTGTGTCTGGTCTGCTTTGGTCGAGTGTCTGATTCAATCTAGTTTAGTCTAGTTTGGATCCAGTTTGATGCACTACTATAGGCCTCAGTTTCCAGAACTTTGGAGGTTCTCTATGGTGGGAGCCACATGACAAGAGTAATCGTGTTTCAATGAGTCACTCTGAAAAGGATGAGATTTTTAGTGGGACTTCTTTGACCTTTTAGAAAACAGGATCTCTGAGTGATCTTATTTCCACAGCAGCTGTTTTTAATGTATGTACGTAACAGTCGGGGATGGAAGTAGCAGTGGAACAACTGCTTAAAGCTCCAAATTTTGGGACATAAATGTATTTGCTTTCTTGCCAAGACTTAGAGGAGCAACATTATCCTCATATGTCTTAATTAAATGAAGCTACAACCAGCAGCTGGTTAGCAAGCTTAGCTAAGCTAAGCTTAGCTTAGCATGAAGACGAGAAAAAGGACTATCCTGGCTCGAGCTGAAGACAACAAAATCCACGTATGCGCACCTTTGAAGATCACTAATTAGCATTTTACATATTGTCTGTTTAATCTGTGCAAAATACAAAGTCTGAGTGAGTGCTGGTAAAAGAAAAAGACAAAAAAGGTAACTTGTGGCTTCATTTTTCTACACTCTCAGTGGGCAAATTTCCCAAAATGTGAAACTATTCTTTAACTTACTGCAAGAACCTTCAGATTTTCCTCTTTATTTTGATCACCAGTGTGCTGTAGTACACTGACGTTTACTGTCTAATGTCATAATAAATGCACAAAACTGTAGTTACAAAGTCTGAGCTTCTTTCCAAAGTGCTCCTTCAGTGAGGCGTGAGTAGTTCAACAGTTTGAGCTCCAAAGAGGTAAAGCCATCCAATGTTGTGTAGAATCATTTAGATATACACATCTTACCCAGGTAATCTTCTTTTGACCCCTCCCCATGTTTGAAACCGCTGACTAAATGCTTTAAACATCGTTTTTTAAATGTAAATCATGACCTGTTGTCATATGCTTCCATTTGTAAGATTAATTTGATTCTAAAATATTTCTGAACTGGGAATCTGTACAATGTCTCCCTCTTAGCACATGCATCATATTAATTTAGGCACGAAACAGAAATACGCACTTGCAGTCACATTTGTTTGTTGAAGAGTTATTTAGTTTGCAATGATTTTCCTTTGTTCCTTCTGAAAAAAATGTGGAGCTGAACAGACAGCAGGACCATTTCTTTGGCTCAACACTGCAAGAATAGTGAACATATGGTGGAAAAACCTGCACAAAACATGGAGCCAATCTACCAAAAACGTGAAGAGTTTCCACACATGTTTAAGTGTATATGTAATGTAGAGCAGCATTAACATAATGTGTTGTTTTAGTAAAACATGTTGAGCTGCAACACAGACAGGAACAAGGGCAATTGTAAAAGTTTTTTATGCATAAAACTTTAAGACCTCATTTTTCTTGTCCGTGATAATTTGCCATCACAAATTGTAGTCTGATGTGAAATAAAGTACAAATCTTGCTGTTTCTGTCTCTTAAGGGAGTATTTTTTTAACCTTTATAAGCTAAACTATTGGTATTTACTGACTCTTTTATCTGCAACAGGCAGGCTCTAATTGTGCTGGCTGCTGATGGACACTTGGCTCTTTCAGTGCGCTAATTTCAGGGCTTAAACAAGACTGAAGTATGCTGTCATCACCACCTATCTCCAATAATTCGAGCGATGCATCATCTAAATGTGGTTCAATGCAAAAAATAAACTTATAAATGAAAATCTGAATGGCTCATTTCTGTAAATCTTTGCCGCAGAGAGAGCATCTTTGAGCAAGTAAGTGTTGTTGGCTGCAGAAGTTGAGTCTCCCTGGTGGATCACATCAGGCGGCTCTGTGTTGACACTGCTGAGCTCTGTCCTCTGATGTAGCTGTTTATCAGAAATGGACAGATAGTTTTGAAAAGAAAAGAGGAGGAGGAGGAGGAGGAGGAGGCAGAGGTCTGATCTCTGAGTACTTCCAGACCTCTAATGAAGACGGATGTGAGGACACAGTGTCCACTCTAACCCTGCAAACTTTGACCTGTGACACAGCATAGCACAGAGCCCTGGCTAAAAAAAAAAAAGAAGAAGAAGAAAAAAAACTAAGGAGCTTTTGGCAGAAGAAGACAGCTTTATTTGCACTGGGTAATTACATGACATCCTTCCAACACATTTGCAGTTTCACTATCCCACTGGAAGAAATGTTTTCACACCATAAACCAGCTCAAATTGTGGAAAATATCAGCTTGCAGTAAACAAGCAGGAAAACAAAGGCCTTATTGTAGCTCCTGGGTCCGTTTCAGATCAGATATATGAAGAGAGTCTCTGACCACGCATGTGCACAATATGTCCACATTGCACTGATATACAATACTGCTCATTATTTCAAATCACTGCTTCTCTGTTTATGCTTTCACGACAAATTGTGTGAGTAATTGTAGGTAACCCCTCTTTGTCTGTCATTAACTGCCCCGTCTCCTTATCTCTTGGTTTTAGACAAACCATCCCCCCCATCCGAATCCTCTGATATTATTGATGTCTCCCTGATAAGTGGTGTCTCAGAGTAATGTGCAGCTCATTCAGCGATGCCTCGTTCTTAATCCCAGACCTAGAAGAGGGAGGACTCTCGGTTTACACAGCGAGTGGTGGGAGTGTTAGATTACACTAAGACTGTAATTATAAGGCCCCAAGACTGATAAATAGAGGCAAACGCTAACACGAATTAATGCATGAATGTGCACGCTCATGCAGGCACACATGCAGTGCTGTAGGGCGAGAAACCCTGAGGCTCTGTCCTCTCTTTTAGGGCCTTCTCAAACCTGTGTTGTTTAGTCAGATTGAAACGGACTCTGTAGGGTTGTTTTTCGCCCTTCGTACGATTCATTGGGACAGCTCTCAACACAGCACTCAACTAAAACAACCACACCAAGCCCCTTTATATATACTGTATATATAACCTGCACAACAATAAGCCATGTTACCATCTTGATGTTTGGGCAGGTCAGACCTTCTTCAGGACCTTCTTCCTGTGCTATGAGTTTGCTTTCAGTGAAATATTTTTCTGCATGAAAAGAAACTGAATATATGGGAGGATGCGATAAGTTTATGAGCTCATCCACCGATTCAAACCAGAGCAAATGAACGAGGGGTTTAAAAAAAATCCAGAATCTTTTAATTTGCACTACACGACTCAAGAGTTTCCTGCAGCCAGCAGCATTGTGCTCCTGTGCTGCTGCTACCAGGATTTTCAAGATTAAATGATGCAACAAACTCCTCAACTGGCTAATTTACTTCATGAATAATATCCATGTGATAACTATTATAGCTAGTTGGCTTTTTTCAACTGCAGAAGGGGAGAGGGAGGGATGGGGTTGCTGTATTTTTAAAAACATTCATAATTGTGGATGTCAAAGATGACAAATGATTATTAGAAAGAGTTATAACTGACACTTGCCCAAGTTTTTCTTGCTCTTTTTGTGCATTTTTGCTAACATTACAGCTATTATTATAGCTACTGTAACAACTTACCCGTATATTTTAAGCATAATGTTAACTGACTGGCATTAAATAGTTTAGTCCAATGAAGAACAATCAGGTCAGCTAATCCTACTATTTCACTTTTTCTTTTTTCTTTTTTTTTTTTTCCAAATTTCAATTTCTGCAGGAAACACACAGACCTGGAAACGTTCCATAGACCTCTGTGTGGTTAAAATCACCAGGTTGTCTGAGACTGGTAAAATACTTAACATTAAGTAGCATCTTGGTACTCGAATGGTCTTAAATTTATGCTGGTGATGCATGTTTGAACTGACTGAAACCCTCATGTAACCTTTACAAAAGGACAAAGGAAAACACAAAAGGAAAAAGGCCCACACATAAACTTTAAAAGAAGCTTGACACAGCAGAAAGACAAAGTGAAAGGGGCCTATGATGCCCATTAGTGAAAATCAAAGAGATGGCTGTCAGAGACAACACTGATCTGAGCGCTGCAGTATTACCAAAGCAGCAGGAGCTGGACCTGACATAACAAACAAAACCAAACGGGCTTGATCCAATCCTCTTCAAACAACCACTAATTTCATGTTGCATCTTTGAGTGTGAATGCCCAACTGTGTTTGCTCTGTGTGCACTCTGACCCCTGGTCCCTCATCCTCATAACTCCGTCCTTATCCCGCCGAGCTCAGCCCAGCTTAGGCCGGCCCACTCAACAGGACAAACTGCAGGCCCCCTAATCAGCTCATTTGGAGCAGATCAATGGCACTGATGACAAGAGCCTGAGCGGAGACTGCGGTCCAAATGAGGGCTGAACAAAACACCCTTCTTAAGCGATGGCCTCGGAGCAAATAACCCCTGGGTGAGGGGGGTCAGGAGGCTGGTGACCTGGGTGGGTGCGGCGGTGGAGGTGTCCGACTGGGCCTGAGTGGGGGGTTTTGAGTCCCCGGTGTCCCCGCTGGTGGGCCAGCTGAACAAACAGCTGGGAACAAGGCCGGGCTTCAGCGTGCAGAGACATAGAGCTCCAGCCATGCAGGCTCAGTCTCGGCCCAGACTGGGCTAGACTTTAGACCCAGGACAGCACGAGGACAGGGAGCTGCTTTCTTCTCCAAAGAAAAAGCTGTGTCTGATCAACGTGCATACCAAAGTGGACGCACGCGCATGCAATCGAGCCCACGCACATGCACGGAAATGCATGCAACACGTCCCCATTCACACGCACAGTGTTTGAACGCAGACATATTTGCACACGCACACACATAATCTCCATGAATTCACACAGTCCCAGTCGCTCTCTCATCTCTAACACAAAAGGCCTGTGTCTATCTGGCTTTTACTCAAAATAACACTCCTCTATCTCCAAGCTATTGATCTCCACTTGTCTGTTCCTCCACAGGACATCAACTGTTTCTACTCACTTAACTTAAAAAATCTGGCCCTGTTGACATCATCCCAAGGGTAGTCACATTCCAGGAACAACTCCATATCTGCACAGTGTTTTTCAAGACGCGCGTCCTTTTGCAATACTGATTATGTAAAAAGCTTGGAGCACAGACAGTTGGAAATAGCTAAAAAAGATGCTGGCTGTGGTTATAGGCTTGGGAAAGCAAGAGTAGAACTGCAGCAAGTGATAGAGGTTATCGAGCTAAAACAGACAGGGACATTCATTTTGCCGTTCCCCTTTGATGCCAAACAAAACATGGTCGAGCCCTGATCAGCTCAGGTCAACCTGAGTCGGATTCCCAATTGTATGCGCTCCAGTTCTGGTAAAACAGGGTCAGATATAAAGAGGTTTTTGGTAAAATACCCACACAAACACACACACACAGGCGCACACTTAGTTGTACACACAGACAGCCTTGTTTAGGGCAGCGGGGGGCACAAGCTCTGATAATGAGTGGCACACATGAAAGGGTGGCTCCTCACTAGAAAACAAACTTCACTAGTGTAGCCGTTGTTTGCAGGCTGACCTCTAAGCCGCTGAGTGGGCATATTGTCCCCCGATGGATCCCCTCTGACAGCCCGTCACTCAACTCAACTGTCTCTGTCGACCAATCAGGGCCCGGCGCTGGCAACCCTCTGGGAAAACCACGCCCACTGAGGGGACTTAAGAATTTGGTGTGACGCCATGTTTAGACGGCTGTGGAAAAATGTTGGTCTGTGGCTATTACTGAAGTGTAATCATAAGACTGCAATCATAAATAACATAATATAAACAGATTCAGTCAGTGAACTAATCATAGGATTACACTATGATTTATACTGTGCAACTTAAAATAACTTGCCTCAGTCAGACCGAATATTGCAAAAAACATTTTCTGAGTTACCTCATTAGTTACTTTCCAGAGTTTTGAAATTGAGCAAAAATGTTTGTGACTGAAAGATTTAAATAAGATAACAGAAAGATCTTAACAGATGCAATAGTCTGCCAGAGCAGTGAGATAAAACCAGACAACTGTTTTTATTGGCAGCAGGTTAAACTCATCTTTTTTTTCATGTTTTAACATTTAATAACAGATTTTGTGTCTACTTGGTGGCAGTGCAGCAAACTGTAGACATCAACAAATCATCACTGTAAAAATATGAAAGAGTGAATGAACGTGTCAGTAGCAGTACCGGAGCAATGTTAGCATTAACTTGAAGTCCACTATTCACTCTTCACTTTGCTCTGTTTTGTTTTTTCTCAAGCACTTGAGAGATGCATTTGTATCTTTAGCTGATCAATGCTACACTGTTTTCACCATTTTGTTGCTAAGCTAATCTGTCTGACGTTTGGTGCTGAGTGATCAATGTTGTTGCTGTAAAAAAGCAAAGCAATAATGAGAACTGTAACAGTAAACAAAACAGGAAAGTTGCAGGTTCTAAAACCAATATGATGAGCTAAAAGACGACTGAGGGTATCTGCAGAGTGAGTGATGATTTTCTGTGGATTCATTACCTGAGACGACTTAAAAAAGTAAAGACTTCCATGTTATTGTTTATTAGTTGATAAGATTTTTTGTGAATAGATCCAACTAACAATGTTGACAAGAGTGAATGTTGTTTTTTGTAATTTAGGAGAACTCACTCTTTATGCCTGAACTTTGACATGAGGAAAATGTGTCACAGTCAGGGCGAGTTATGAAACGTGAAACAAAAAGATGTTAAAGGCAGGTAAAAACAAACACTGCTAGGCATCCACTAAGCTACACACACACAGTTTTAGTCTTTCTCTGAGCAGCTATGTGAGGAATCTGTTCACGGCTTACTCACTGTACTACTCCACATTGTGAGGAGACAAAGGACAGGGAGTGGGGATGATGGGGGTGGAAGTTCACTCCTACTGACTGCGTCTCCAGTTTCCGGGCCTTTTGAGGGTGGCCGTGGGCGCACGGCATAGGAGGAAGTGGAGGTTGTTTGTGTCTTGTGAGCAGGGAGGGGGAGGTGTGCGGCCTGGGCAATGCATACAGGACTTTCACATGTCAGGAACACCATTACGAAGAATACGTGTGGATCTCGTGGTACACGGCGCCAGTGCCCCCGTCCTTGTCATCGCACACACAGTCACTGTTATCACCTTGATGCCCCAGAGATGGATGGGAGGATCCTTCCATGCTGCTCGGTGAATCCGTAAGATTTCCGACTGTTCGCTAAAAGACCACAACAAAGATTTGATTCACTTTAAAGCAGCTATAATCCATTTTTTATGATAGCAAAATCAAATGATAAAAATGATCATTCAGAGCTGCAGTTCGGCTTTATATAGTTTAATACCAAGTTTCAGCTTGTTTCTTAGCTATCCTGCCCCAAACTTTACTGTTTTGGTTCATCCTTGCTGCTCAAATATCTTCATTTTGGGGCACTTCAGGCAGCTGTTTCAGTAAAAAAGACACAGTTAAGGACCAGCCAGTGAACATGGTGGAGCATTTAGCAGCTGAAGAGACCAAAAACACAGTTAAAAAGCAAGTAAATATATATTCTATTTGCCAGGTAACTCGAAACACGACTCCACATGATTTATAATGTGGGATGAGTAAATAAACCAGTGTCTGCTGATGCGTTTCTTCAGTGTATGCAGGTTTAAAGAAGTACAGCAGGAGTTTATACTATTATATGTGATTTCATTCATCATAAAGCACAAATTCAGCACATACTGTTTGATCTCAGTGTAGTGTCTATAGTTTGGCCAGAGCTGCAATATGAAAGGCCTTGCGTAGAAATCCACACCAAAAGGGAGTGACAGTGAACCAGATGCATGTAGATAAGAACAATATTTTATCATTTCAGCTCTGTATACACTGACTGCATATCACAGCGGTTAATAGCTTCCAAACTGGGAGTGTTAAAAGACCTCGTTGATTGATTGCATCTGTGTGGGTGTGCTGCTCCAACTTTTTTCCTTACGCACGGCTCCCCCTTACACGAACACAACCCGATTGTAAACTGCGCATTATTATTATTATCAAAGATGAGGCAAGCGTCCAAAGTGCCGACAAAAACAAGACGCGTGTTTTGAAATGCTGCAAGTCTCCTCAGAGACAAAGAGACACAAAGAGAGATGTGAAGAGATTCCTGCTGAAAAAACAGCTGCTGATTGTGAAACAGAAGGACACAGACAGAGTCCGAGCTCTAGCGTACCCTGAACTTCCCTTCCCACGAGTGGAACTTCCTTCATTTCACAACAAGTCCTCTTGTGCCTGAGGACTCTTCTGTGTTTAATCAGCACACCAAAACATGTCCTCCTGGTGAGCCACTAACATCTGATTCAGCTGTGTAAGAGCACCTAATCTGTGCTGCATGGATGAGAAAACTGAGAGGATTAAAGGGGAAATAATTTTCTCCGTGGCTGCTGAAACCAAAGTGTTTTTTTTTTGCTGCAGCAGCGCACCGGCCCTCTGAGCACTGATGGTAGATAGGGGCTTTTTGTGTCTGCCTGCCATTGTCTTGCCAACTTATAAATCTTTCCACGCCGACACCTGATACCTGATATTGGCCCATTTGTCACCCGTGTTTACGTCTGGGACGCAGAGTGCTGTCGGGATGGGATTCTCCCTCCCGTGTAGCCCTCGAGGGTGTGGGTGCTGCTGGGATAGATGACACTGTGAGCTGGGGGGGTCAACTTCAGGGTGGAGGAGTGCGGGGATAGGCCAGAGAAGTTCGGCCTCTGAGCTGCCCTCAGGAAACACAGGTCTTATCATGTACCGGAGAGAGGAGAAAAAAGAAGCAGAGCAAGGTAATGAGGGCAAAAAGCATTAAGTAAGGGGAAGTTTACCAAAATTAGAAAAAACAGCCATTTTGTGGTATTGAGCAGCATGCAGATAAGTGTGGTTTTATCTAAGTTATCTCTGTCTGAGATATCTGCCTGCACTGTAACATGGAATTTCATTTGTGGTGCTCAAAGGGTTGAAAAAATGGCATTCAAAGAATTCAACGCCTCCTTCCGGAAACACTGAACTGGACCTGCGCCTGAAATCACCTCCCCCAAACACACACACACTGACGTCATAATTGGCGAGGCTGCAGCTGAAAATTTATTTAACTATGTGTGACCCCGCAATCCTGACACCCACGTCATGCAATGATAAGATGAATGTGAGAAAGGTGAGAAATTCTGCCTGATCTCACTGTTCATGTGTACAACACACATATAATCACATATAATCATTTCCTGATCTGATGCCACTACCAAAAAGCCTGTATCATTTGTCATTTCCCTCAAAAACCCTTACAAATTACTGTGGCAGAAATATAGTATTTTAATATAATATTAATACTGCTACAATTAAAGCATTGTGTTGATTTTGGCAGTTCCTGTGGCCAAAGGTGGTAATGATTTACCTTTAAAGTTGGGTTACATGTTCAGTTTGCGGCTGAAGCATCTCAAATTCAGTTAGAGCAAACCCTAACTCTGTTTTGTCTGCTGTTGCCAAAAAAAAATCAGATCCAGTGGCAGGCATTAAGAAACTAATATGAATAACCAATGTTCTTGCTGTTGGTCTTGTTTGCTTATGTAGGTCATGTAGAGGCATTATATTAAACTGATACAGTTTCATAACCAGTTAAAACTTATTGTAATGTCAGGTTAGGGGATCTTTTGGGGACATTTGCTGAAACTGATGCTGTCATTTTCTTTTATGCTGTCGTTTTCTCCCATTTGTATGATTCATTACATAGAGACAACAAAGATAGACAGACAGCAAAATAGTTCATCAAGAGAGATGAAGATGGGTGAGCTAAAGATCTTGTGATGGGGAGCATTTCTTCAGTAGATCAGGTAAATCATCAGATGTAAACTGTTGTGAGTAGTGGGGATTTGTTTTTGAAAAAGAGACGTTTTCACCACTATAAATGAGATTTCATTTGACTCCGCTGTACTGAGCTGGTGACCAACATGGAGCCACTTGAGGTCAGGTCAGGTCAGGTCAAGTTTTGGGTAAGCCAACCTTTAACTTTGCTCTGTACTGTACTGTGCTGACCATATCTCAGATCACTACTGTACGATGTGCACGTCCTTGTTTATTCAGCAGCCTCAGCACCACCCCTCCACTTCGCCTTCTGCACTCCATCCAGTCCTGTAACACAATAACCCTCAAGGCCAGCGCATCGGTAAATACTAGCAGGCTCTCCGGCATAAAGAAAATCGCCGAGCAGGGAGAAGAAAAGAAAGAATGGAGGAGGGAGGGGAGCAAGAAAAGAAGCGGAGCAAAGAAAAGATTAGACTCTTGGTGAAGTACAACTTTTCCAAAGCTGGGCTGGCTCTTGGCAGAAGGCCAAGGAAGGGAGACAATGCAACGCTGTGCGGATCCAGGAATCTATAGACGCTCACTGGAGCATTGGGCTATTGGTAGGAGGGTTAGGGAGGGAGGATGGGAGGGAAGGGGGGGGTTAAGCGCTCTGTTTCCCAAAGCCAAGCACAGAGGACATGATGGGGCTCTGTGGTGGCTGAAGCCAGTAGGGGACCATGGTTGAATTGGTGCAGCAGAATTAGTAGTGCAGTCATAACCTATAGAAAATATTGACCTGACAGACTCCATACACTGTCCTGCTTGCACACCCCCGCCCCCCATCCCTCAGCCCTTACCAAACCAAACCCGCCCATCAGCGAGCCTCCATATCCCCGGCTCAAGTCTCGCCCTGGCAGCACCTGCTCTGTGTCAGCAGAGAGCTGAGGGGGCTAAACAATATACCACAAACAATCTGTCAAAGGGCCATCTCGGTACGTCCCCCGGGCCTTTTAATAAGGAGGGACAAGAGGAATATAACAACTGATTTTTGTTTTCCCTCCTCGCTCTGTATTCCGCCCTTCACTTCATTACATTTTCATTCATTTCAATCAGTGTTTCATTTCCTTTTTCTCCTCTCAGCCCTCTTGGCGGTACGTGGAGGGTCGAGGCTAATACTGGAAATAAAATGTGAAAGATAGAGAAGAGGAGGAGGAGGAGGAGGAAGAGGGATGGAGGAGGCAGAGAGGAGAGGTGCACCCCCCTAAGATCAAAGGCTCGGTTCCATTGTGAGGACTGTACAATGGAGTATTGCATGAAATATGCTCAGACAAAACCCCCCCTCGGCTGCTCGGGAACCCCCCGCAGGCCAACTGACAACATAGCTGGGAGGGGGCATCAGGGGTAATTGGAGGAATGAGTGGGGCTGTGTACAGTGAAGTACAGTTATTTCAGATAGGCCACATGCAGTTAGACAAGACAGTTAGAGCTATACACAAACACAGCAGTGTCACAAAAGAACAGATTCAGATCAATAATACAAATCATTGATAAAAAAAATCTATAATATGGGGTGGCAAAAATAACTATAGAGTGTTTACTGCCTATGCAAAATGCTGAAAACATTTACTGTCAATGTTTTCTTAGTTAGTTTCCTTTTAAATATCCATCAGACATGGAGCAACGTTATCATTCATTTGAAGTCTTATTTCTTAAAACTTAGTTTTACTGGCCAATAAATTAATAAAAATATCAATGTTAAAACAAAAAATGAACATGATCAAACCAACTGTACAGCATCACATAAATGGAAACCACCACTCTCAAAAAACCCCAAAAAACTACAGGTATTATTAGTACATGATATAATTAAAGGATATCTTTTAGATAAATCTCTTAAAGGACTTCATATCTTTTGATTTCTCTCTCTATCTGTCGTATGCGTTGTGGCGTGAGGGTAACCACAATGTAGAGCAGCACAGCGGCATGACATACAATATCCTGCTTTGACACAAGCTGCATACAAAGTGGTGGGAGCCACCCCCTCGTTCTTAAGATGCAACGACAGATAAACCATAGTGTCAAGGCTTACATACGCTCTGTAAAAAAAGTCCCCAAAGATCCCCCACAGAGGAGAGCTGGCGGTTGGGGTTGTGCTCTTACAGCTGTAACCAGGGAATGACCTCGGGGTAGTTTTACATCCACACAATAGGCTGAAACAAAAAACTCATCAGTGCCTTAAAAGGTCCTATAGTTTTTAGATGTTACCCTCTTTTCTCTTTACTTTTCAGTGTTTCAAGTGCTCAAGTGCACTTGTGATTATTGCCCTCTTGTTAGTTCCTCTTTTCTGAATTAACTCCTTTTCCTACCTTTTGCTTCCCTCTTCTCCTCCCTCTTCCTCTCCTCGATGCCTAAGCCTCAGGGGCTTATCTGTGGGGATGAGGGAGAGAGGAGAATGGGGAAGACAGGCACTTTCATGGCTGAGTTGGGAGCCATTAGCCCCCTGTGTGCTGGGCCCTGCTCTACCTCCTCTCAGTATTAATCTGCAGTGACAGCTTCACTGTTTACCAAATCCACCCAGGATCCTGGGGGATGACTGGCCGGCGCCACTCTGCTCCATTAACCTCTGACCTCCAGCGTTACGGCACCAGAGCCAGGCCCGGGGCTCGGGGTTAGCCGGCCAGAGCAACCGGTCGGACACCTGTCTGATGTCCAAGACATAACTCCTGACAATCTGTGCACGAAGATGGATCTCAGCTGGCCTTTAGAGGATAGTGTCATTTATAGTTGCACCTCATTTACCTTTTGGGGTTTGTAGTTTAAGTTTAAATAAGAAGACACAGATGTGACAATAAAGTTTGTAAGGAGATGATTTGTTACAGGAGGAGTCTTTAATTAACTTTGGGTTACTTAACTTAACAGAGAATACTGAATAATGCCAATATGAAAAATATGAGAACACCCACCTATGACATAACAAACAACTTAATGGAATTGTTTGACCTTTTGAGAGAGACATAACATATTAATAAGTGAACTTTTGAACTTTAGAGGTGCTGGTTGGTCAAGTCTTTTTTAACTTTTGAAAAGGCCAGGCTAGCTGTTTCCCCCTTTTTATGCTAAGCTAAGGCTAACCGGAAGCTGGCTGTAGCATCATAATTAATAGACAGATATCAGAGTGGTATCAATCGTCTCCTCTAACTTTTGGCAATAACACAAACAAATGTATTTCCCAGTGCTGAACTCTTCCTTCAGTCTTTACTGATGGAGCTGAGTTACCTCAGATCATGTCCAGACACCAACAGGTGTGTGTTGAACAACAGAGGTTTTAAAGGTGCTGATGCAGCAGGGAGATCAGGCTACCTGGGTTAACTAAAAATCCAAAAGCAGTAAAGCAGAACTCTGCATGGAGGCTGCAGCGCTGCTCCTTCTTTTGATTATATCCATCCACGTGCCTTCTGATCCATTTCCCAGACTGACCACTGCGTGCGAGGGGTATTATGTTCTCCTCCTTTGAAGTATCTCATACAATCAATCTCTCTGAAGATCAATCTACTGTGTTACAAAGGTTGGAGTTATGGAGTCTTGCGGATGGCCAGACTACTGTGCGTAACTTCCAAAAGTTTTTGTTACAAATAAAAAGTTAAATTCATAAAAAACATAAACATAAAACATATTTATGTTTAATTCAGTTTACTCAGGAGTTTTGATGCTCCAGCATTTCCTGGTGTGGTCTGACCAGCAGCTTATGATGGTGAAGGTTAGCAGATGTTAGTTAACTTTAGATATATATTGGTGTGTTTCAGACATTTGTCGGTTTGCTGCCTTTGTGGCATTTTATCCTCCTGCAGATCAACATTTCAATGGTTTTATCATATAACTATAAATGACAGGAGTCTCTACAACTGTTCATCTGATCCTCTTTCCCCTTGGGCAGGTGTACTGATGAGGAGTGTCAAGTGCGAAGCAATTTGCCAGTCCTAAACAGGCTATTTTGAATGGGCACTGCACTTATATATGAAAAGAAGAACTAAACACATCCTCACCTTTACACTCAAACCCTGAATACCAATCTTCACAATCCACTTCTTACTATGATCGATGGATTTCTACATGAACTTATAGTGTTTTGCCAAAGTTAGAAAAGTTTTGGTTGTTTCACATGAGGGATTTCTGTATTTGTGTTTTTTATTGGGCTCTTGGTTTGCATTGGGCAGGACCCCATTAAAAAAAGCTTTCTTGAATCGTTGCATACCAATCAGGATTCATCAACATTTTAATGAAATGGCTACTTTCACTTAGATATAATAAAACAATGCATGCTGTTGATGAGGAAAATCAACCTGATTGTTAAACTCCAAACAATTTTATTTTATGAACTTTAACTTTGATTATTGCTCATTTCATCAGGAATATGAAAGTTATAGAGAAAATCAAAAGATTTGAAACCACATTTTCATGAGTTTTAAAGGTTTTAAAACTGATATACAATATGAAGCAACAGGGAAATATAATGTTGGGATAAGATAAAAAAAATCAGATTTTTATTACTAATGTCATTTCATCATTTCTATCTTCTGACTTAAAAATTCTTACATTACCCTTAAAATGGATTCTGGCACTGAGACAGATTTTTTAAATTTATCTGAATGATTTCTTTAGATATTAACCACTGACTTAATTACTCACCACAAACTTAACTTCATCAAAAGTGAGCTGCACCTTCATTTAATTTTCAGGCAGATGACACAGATAACACTGTGTCCTTCCTCATCACTCGTTCTTGTAAAGCACAAGTGCTCTGACTAAGCCACCCCTGTTGATCTTATGATGTTTACCTTGTGGTTTTACATGGGTTCATTCTAGGCCGAAGCCTGGTCTCTGGACAACTGACTAAGCAGCAGTTTAAGAGCGTCACACCACAGTGTAAATGCAAAGCTCTGATGCCTCTGCAAGTTTGAATCTGGAGCACTTGTGCTCAGCAAAGTAAGAAACGTGTTGGGCTCCAGCTGATGGCAAAAACAAACATGTCACACTCACTTCATTACTTTTTTAGCACTTGTTATTTATAAACTGATATTTCTACAGCATTATTTTCACACAATCGTGGGGAGGTCTGTCATGACATTTAAGAATGACATTTAGATTTGTGCTCTCTGTGGGGTGGTTCAATCTGAAAATTGTGTACACAGAAACTTTTTTAACAAACTGCAGTAAACACAGTAAATTAAAGAAACGTAGTAAACCAAACATGGAGGCATGAATGCTGATGTTGCAAAGCTGTGAGTATGCACGAGTGTCACGCTGTACAGTCATAACGTACAAACACACACATTTCCCAGCAGTGTGTTGGCTTTGCTGCAAAGCAACCTGAGCATGCACACACACAAACACACACACACACACACACTCCACAAGCAAAGCCAAACACACTCAGCTGAGTAACAAAGCACCACGTCTTTCCATCAGCAGCCCACACTCACTCCCCCTCCCCATTTGACCTCTGACTCTGATGACAACAGACTGTCATCACCGTCACTCTTGCTAGGTAAACACAGCATCCTACAAAAACTAGCAGACAGATAGAGTGGTGTAATGAGGCCGTGTGTGTCTTTGTGTCATGTATGTTCACTTTTATGTGTGTGTCCATGGGTGTTCTGTGCTCTTTAAATATTTGGTTTGTTTTCGGTTAGTCCTTTACTCTGCTTTTTATTAAATCATCTTGTGTTTGATCTGTGCTGACCTCTAAATAACTAATTCCTTAATCCAGCCCACCTGCCCCCATGACCAAAGCTCAGTCTGAGCTGATGCTCACTTCGATTTTTCTGCTGAACGTCCAGGAAAAAGCAAGGTTTAGAGCACGCGACTGTTGCCAAAAAGAGAAATATTTACCCAAGGTGACGCAGACAGTCCCCTGCTATTGAACCGCTCTCAGCTATATTTAGAGGTTCCTCACCACCGGGCCAAAGTGCTACACTCATCAAGATAACATGAAAGACATAAAATAAGTCTTCTTAAGCACATATCACCCCCCCAGTCGCCTTTCAACCCACTTTAACTTAACCCTCTCAGCAGATTCCCAGTCACAGCCACTGTTGCGTCACCAAACATATGTTTGAGACCAAACCACTGCACGCTAGCTACACCAACAGCTCTTGTTCTTGCCTTTTTACCCCCCCCAACCTCACCTTATCATTAAATACACTGGACAGAGGTGCATGTGAAGTTTGTACTACAAATACAAACACATATGCAGCCCTCCTGCTTGCACACTCCCGGTCAGCCGCTTTCCACAAATCATACACAAATGTTTATGGGTTTTTCCACAAATTAAACAAATAAAGAGGGGGTGGGGCTGGGTCAGGGGAGCAGAGGGGAGTAAGGGGTGGGGCGGTGGGGGGGATTGAGTAAGGCTCTTGGACGGTTTTAGAGTCAGAGCCTGGAGCCAGCTGAGCACTCCTCCTCTCCCAGGAGAACCGCCACGCCACGGCCAGCTGGAAACCATTGACAGGAGTTTGAGGTTAGTGAGCAAGAGAGGAGAGGGGCTTGACAGAGGAGATCATGGGGTCTGCCTGTCTTGATGGACCCGCTCTCCACAACCAAACCAAAGTAAGGCTAGAAACCAGAGAGGAGAGGATGACACAAGTATGTGTCATATATCTGTGTCATATATTTTCATGCTGCGAGGGAGAGAGAGAGAGAGAGAGACATGTTTAAAAATCATGAATCATCAGCTGTGCTTTCCCGAAAGAGGCCTAAAGAAAAGCTAAAAGAAGAAAAATGGATTTTCTCCAAATGGGATGTATTGGTCATTCATGAAAATCTAAAGTTTACATGACTTTATGAGTTCCAGTCATAAAAAAATGTGTCAAATAAAAATGTGCTCAAGTGTTTATACAATTTTTCATTAAACCATTTCAGCACGAAAAACAACCTTTGCAGACATGTAGGACGAAGACATTATGCAGATCTGAGTCATACAGCACTTGACAATTCAAGTCAAGCCTGTGTTGAATTATTGCCATTTTTGCACAAAGAAAACCACGGGGAAGTGGTTTTTGAAACTTTCTCAATGCTCAATTCTTGATGGTGCAAGAAGTACGTGGGTGTATCCTGATGTTTTAGTTCAGTTCAGTTTATCTTTGACATTTTTAAGGTTGAAACCACTTGATGTTGTCTCCAGCTTTGTAGAAGAAAATGAGACAAAGAGAAAGGACGGAGGGAAGACAGAGTGAGAGAGAAAGAAGGAGAGAGAGAGAGAGAGACAGACCACCAGCCATCTAAGTTTCCAGCTATGAAGACACAGAGGTTTTAGATAAAACACGACACAAACATCCTCCATCTGCACCGCTTCAAACCAACACCACAACAGGACATAACAGCTCGAGCAGCATGCAGCCTTATTCAGTCAACTCTGTGATTACTAGATAAACACAAGACAACTGCACAACATCCACTCCCATGACATCAGGCCTTTTGCCGCTGCCATGCACTTGAACAACAATACTCAACACGTAAACATGCAAATCTAATGAGTGAATCACCAGGTTTTAAAACGGAGGAAGTTTGTTTGGCACAAATACAATCTTAAAACAAAAGGTTATGTTGATTTCATTTCATAGCTCCTCCTCAGGCACTATACTGAGTGTTAAAAGCGCGGACACGAATAAGTCAGCCTCGATGAAACATCTCATATACTGCAATCTAAATTCAAGCATTTCAACAAGTATTTCATTTTCTCTGGAGTCTGTGTGCACATGTGGAGTGTCTACTTTTACCAGTTTACCTTCACCTGAACAATGTGAACAGCTGGTTTCCATTTCCATTGGTCAAAAGGAGAAGAAGAACATGGCCTCTCTACTCCAGGATAAGATTTCTTACAATATAGCACCAAAGACCTCACATAAATCTGTAAGTTTCCTCAAAATTGCTCTAGGGAAAGCATCAAACTTACTTGTCATAAATATCATGTACACGCCGAGGAGAGAGTTAAAGATTCGGGATTGTTATTGATTCATAAAGCAGGTATGAGATACAATATGTGCTTGAATAGACTGACCTAAACTTCTGGTTGTCCATGGACTAAATCCGCTGTAACCTAAATACAACTTTGATGTTCGCTGTAGTCTTCAAAGCAAATGTAATTATATGTTTATGACCTTAAAATATCGCTAAAACAGACAACTTGTGTTGTACCATGAGGCAAACAATGAGTCAGTCAATCAAAGCAATAGTTAGCAATAGCATTTTGGGGAAATATGCTCATTTGCTAACTTGCCAAACGTTAGATGAAGAGGATCAACACCACTTCCATATCTGTCTGTTCAATATGAAGCTGGAAGCCAGAGCATGATGACTTTAGCTTAGCATTAAGACTGGAAATACTTGACTGGAAATCTGCCTGCCTTGTTGTTTTTTAAACCTTTGTTTTTGCACATATTCAACAAACGAGATATAACATGTTCACTGGTGAGCTTTAGAGACGTTAGAGACAAACAAACTGGCTATTTCCAGTCTTTTTTGATAAGCTAAGCTAACCATCTCCTGGTTCCACCTTTATATGCAACATACAGACATGAGACTGATATTGAACTTGCCGATTTTTATACCCCTCGGAAAAGTGTATTCCCAAAATGGCAGACTTTAACTCACAATACAAAGGCGGTTACCATGCAGGGCATTTGTCTACACAAATTACATTTGTATTATTGCAGAAGCACAAAATTATACACCATTTAATGCATTAACCACCAGTGATATAGCTTGCCTTGTCAGGAAGCTACTTATGTTTGCTCTGACTTTTTTTCCTCCTTAAGCTGGCAGACTAAGAGCCAAAGATTGAGTCACTTTTAGAAACTCATATTTTTCTCATATTGTCTTTGCAATACTGTAACTGCGTGTTACCGAAGCCAGAAAGCATTACAATGACATTCATGTTGTTTCCATCCCTCCTTGTTCAAGAGGACATTCAATTCCTGAGTTCCCAAGACACGCTAATCCCACAGCACAGCACACACAGCTAACAAATGATTACAAGAATATAATCACAGCGTTTGGGTTTCCTACAGCCGTGCCCCTGGGACAGTGGTCACAGCTTGGTGGGAGTCTAGTCATGTTTTAATTCCAATTGGCTTCCTCTCTTCGAGCTGATTAGAAAGTCTGTTGTCCATTACAGATGTTTTGTGAGGGGAAAACAAAGTGATCCTCCAAGTGACTATTTTGGTTTGCACACGACTGCAGAACAACACAAAAGGAAGAAATCATCGTCTTCGCATCATGCTGTGCTTGCATGTGCACCTGAAACTAGATACGGCATTCGGCGTGTGAGTGGAAAAATACCCGACAGCAATGGCATCAAAAGGAAGTATATGAGGAAGCCTGTCGTAGTTTTTCAGAGTTATTGCCCCAGAACTTCAAACTGTCTACTCAGAGCCGTAACGTTAGACATTCACGAAAAACTGACATCATTGGTTATCGCAAAAAGGTGATTGATAAGAAAACCTGAGGTAGTGTCACATGATAAGCGTTAAGGATATCCTCAGGATCAGAGGTGCTGTAAGTGCTCCTCTCCACACAGCAGCTGATCACACCAGGGAGTTTCCTCTTTGGCCTTCCTTTGCCTAACTTGGTCATGCAGACCTGCTCCACCAGCAGCCTTTGAGCTTTCAGAGGGATAAAGACACACCTCAGCGGCGAGAGAAACATCTGGGCCAGGGTGTCAGCGGCCTGCACTCCTTCCCATTATGCCCTCATTCCTTTATGTAATCATTAAATCACTGACGGATGTGAGAGGGGAGCAGCGGGGGGCTGGGAAAGACAGGGGAGCGAGGTGAAGACAGAAAAAGAAATAAACAGGAAGGTGCAAGGTGTTTATCTGGCATCGCAGGCGTAGCGAGTCCATAAGCACCAGTCAGAGCTGCAGATAATGACGTGAGCTCTTATAAAAGGCAGATGTTGCTACAACATCACAAATATGGTCTGTTATGACCGTGTGTCTCCATGTGTTTGTGCTTCATAATTAAAACATTTACAGACTGTGAGAGCCAGTGCTTCAAATTCAGCGTCACCCCTTCCAAATATTCATCATCTAGCGCTTGCTGAGTGCATGGGAAGCATCTGAGTCTGTAGGTGATGTTCTAGTGATTCATTTGCTGAGGTAAGAAAACCATTCAGTTATTTTTTACAAACACAATAACATCATTAAATCCCCTCACACCAGATAAAGTGAGTGAGTGAGTTTGATGCTGGTAGAGAAATTACTCTGTAACAGCACTGAAAAAATATCAGCTACTTAGCTAAATGGTATCATAATTCTTTTTAAAGTTATTCAGGTTACTGGCTGGATGACATGCTGTGTTTAATGCAGTGAGAAATGAGCTCTGTGTAAGGATTTTTGTTCCTGAAATCTGTTTTGACAAGAGAAACAATGCACGTTTTATGAGACTAATATTCAACTTCCTGTGGAGTCCCTGAGCTCAGTCTATTGTCACGAGTCTGACTCGAAATGTTGTGACATGGCTTCCCTTGCCGAGCCAATTCAGCCCCTTTAAACTCGAGCGAGAGTCCACAGGCGTGCAGCGCCTGAAGAACCTGAAGTGCAGCACGTATGGAGGAAACCGCTCCAGTTGGAGAAATTGGATCCATCTATGGGGAATATCCCAAAATAAACCCCTCTGTTCTCCCATATCAGGCCTTGTATAAATAAGATAGCACTGCAGGCACACTGCACCATGGGAATTAGCCAATCCAGTCCTGTAAACATCAGCCAATGACTTCTGGCAGGCTGGCCGGCTCTCAGGAGGGGAGGTTCTGCACTGGAATTCATAAATAAATCACTTTTCTGGGAGGATTATGTGTCCACAGTCCCCGTCCTCCCGGCCCCTTCCCCCCCAAAAATAAACAGGGCCAAACAGAAATAGCAGAGTTTAAGCACCACTACAGGAAATTATCTGGGCTTGTTGCTATAATTTGGGGACATTATTTTCATAGCATTTGCATTTTGGTAAAACCCAAACTTTTTCAGACCAGGTTACACAATCTCCTCCCCTCTGTGTGTGACTGCACATTCCTGCTAACATGAATATAAATAAATACAAGTCACCAGACAGAAGAAAGGATCCTGTGTAACGTTTTGATGACTTATGATTTGATAAGAAGCACACTCACTTTCTCCAATTCTTCAAATAGTTTCCAACACAAAAACTGAGGTGACCTTTAGCTAAGTTGCTTGTGCAGTTGTTTTGAGGGACTGTTTTTGCCATTAACAGGTTCCCAGAGGAAGTAATGCAGCACTATTTAAACCCACTTAGCCTGGCACTCCCTAGACAAACATGGGGGCCAAGTGACAGGCGCTGAATAAAGGCTTGGGTTGGAGTCAGTGCTGTGTTAGAAAAGATAATATGGTTGGAATTCAGCTTTGATAACGCCCCTTTTTGATAACATACAGAATGTGTAGATAAAGTAGGTACTGATTTGGTGATAGGCTGAAATGAGGCTGAATTTTTGTTGAAAAGTTAAGGTTTTTTAGGGTCTAGGTAACATATAACTAATGTTACAACAGGATTTCAATGACTATATTTCAAACAGTATACTGAGGAATCATGTTTACATTGCAAGATCGAGGATGGCTATATGGTGTTTAATGCAGAAGTTCATATCTTTACAGAGCTGCAATAAATGGTCTTTAACCAATTAACCCTTCACTTGAAAAGTAGCTTAACACCCACTGACATTCTCATTTTTGCTGACCTCTAGAGGTTTAACTTCTCACCTTGGAGTAGCGATGTACAGGTGTAGACTGGGAACCTGTGATATCACTGATTACAGGTGCAGTATCGCAGTTAATCAGAGGTGTAACAAACTGGAATCTTTCAACCAGAGAGGGCAGTGAAGCACTGCTTTTCAGCCCTGTGTTAGGTTACTCTTCAGGGGAGTGTTTTAGTTATCTAATCCTACACATACCACAGTCACGATCACAAACTTTCCCCACACTTTAATTTGCATGAACAAATATTGTAGAAAGTGTGAATTTAAAAAAACAAAAAACAAACATTGTCATTGCAAGTAATACACATTTACGGTCCATTCATGATGTTCCTGTCTGGTGATGAAGTTTATTTCAACATGTAGTTAAGACCTGCTTCACATTTCAGTATAGTAACTGAGGTTTATATACATATACACATATATACCCCAGTTACTTTTGAGAACAATAAATCATGCTTACTGGGTCAATCAACATGACATACTAATTAAGGTTGGCTGCTTTTCCACTTCCCTGTTGTTTATGGATGCATTATTATTATTATTATTGAGTCATTTACTTATAAGTCTTATATCTTAGGAAACACAAGGGCTGTCACTGCTAAATAACAACATCTTTGTCCGAATTATCATCTATGGACATCATGGAAATTATAATGAAACACTGGGGGGATTTTCCAAATGGAGGAGGCTGATGTTGTTGTTCACTTTCAGGCTTCAAGCTAATTCTTGTGTGGGCTTGAATGGGTTAAACGGCTGAGCAGTGAGACGCCTCATGACTTCAAATATACACAGAGGCATCAAAGAGTGGAGCACTGCTCGCCTCCTCTGCATGTTCCATACAGTCTGCAGTGCAACTTTTACTCATACAGTACATTGCACAGAAAAGCCTGGTGGGTGGTACTGCAGAAGGAGACACAGAACAAACCTCGGCATCCGGTTCGATACATCTGCATGCAGGTGCTGCAACGCCACAGCACTCCAAAAAACACGGTTTAACACACATTGTGCTGTATGTCACAGTTATGAGTCAGGAAATAGAGTTAATTTTAACACTTGCTCAGTACCAACTAAGTGAAAAACTCTGGTTATTTCAGCTCTGAAACTGGATTACCACACTTTTTTTGGCCCTGTGATAAGTAAGTCTGGGGGAAAATAAGGGGGCTTCCTCTTTCCACATCAATAAGATAAGAGAGGAAGGAAGTGACATAAGTTCCTGCAGTCGGCTATGCGGCAGTGGCACGAGGCTGATAGTAAGCAATGCATGTGTTATGTTCACAGAAAAAAACTGACACTTGCCTGTACAAAACTGTCAACTCTATACTGAGTACCTATACCTATACCTATACTGTACTGAGACAAACACTTTTGACATACTGAGAATGTGAATCAGCTTGGCAATCTTGTTTAACCTAAAGTCATAATTCTGATCATTCCAGATAAGAAAATGTCCTGCAGTAACCCCTTTCAACCTTAACTATAGGATCAGGCTATTATGGAAAGATCCTGCTGCTTGAATTTGATCAGATCATTCAATATCTCTAAAATACTTAATAAAATAAAACACCACAGAGTGACTTATAACCTTAACATCAGCCAGATAATCTGCGTTATTAACTTTGAGAGCATTGCTGAGATATTATAAAAGTGGATTTCGTATCAGTTTGGAAGGAAGCTCAACGTCACTTATATTATACGATCACGTAAGGACACACATTTAGAAAAACGCGACCGAAAGGTGACTTACGACAGAGGTTCACACAATCTCAAGCAACACATAAGAAAGGCAAGCGTGACCGTGGCCAGAGAGGACACATTGTGCAACTTTGTTTGTAAACTGAACCCTGAACCACTGACTGCCGGGTTCACAGCGTGAGTCACGGTCTGTGGTGTCACCGGGGTTTAGCAGCTCGGTAAACAAGGCAACCGATTGCCAAACAGGAGAAAGTGCTCTGGAAAGTACCCAAGAGGCTCGGCACTGCAGACAGGAAAGTGGAGATCATCTCCAGCCTCAATCAATTGATAACACGGGGGGCACTCTCAGCTCAGACTTCATCTTAAGGAGCTGGAGATCAAAAGTTAAGATGAAAGGTTTCGTGTTTTTGTCTTTGAGTGTCGAAAGACAACAGGCAAGACTGAAAGAGGAAGAAGAAAATGTGACGTGGTAGAAGGAAACAAATGAAAGCGGCATATAAAGACTCTACAGCTCCACTCTCACTAATAAACGTCCATATTGTCAGTCTGCGTTACATCACGAGTCAACCAAACAACCTTTAATTCAACATAACCACTCAACATCTGAGGGGTTTTTTGACGCCATCCGAGTCAGACGTGGTCGCACCTTTTGTTCTGTGGGTGGTGGAGTAGTGACTCATAGCAGACACTAAACTAACCCTCTAAAATCAGAGTTGGCGAGGGTCATCATGACCCTCCAGTTCTGATAATGGACCAGCCGGGCCACATGAAGACAGAGTCCACACTCTGTCAGAGTCAAAAATCCGGAGTTTGAACCCGTTCCACTTTGGACTTGGCTGCGGCTCAGAGAGGCTACAGGCCACTCGCTCTCAGACTGATAAACAACTCCCGGGCAGAGAAATAGGCTGGCTGAGAGGGACCTGAGATGAATGTTCGCAGAGAAGTTTCATTAGGAGGTAATTAAGGGAAATAAATATTCACTATGTTCAGTTTACACAATTTTATACAACTTTACAGAGCGGCTTTCCATTCTCTCAATCCTCCAACTCCAGCTCTGAGTAGATTTTAACATGTAGACATAAAATTAGATTAAATTACTCAAAGATGTCAAAAAAAGACTAAATGGGTTTGATTTTTAAGTATGTCTGTCCCATAATACAAGGAGCAAAAGAAATGGAGGAGCAACAGGTGGTTAAGACAGTAAATAAAGTATTAAATCCTTGTAAAAATGTTTGAATTTTAACTTACAATGGCATTTCAAAATCAATGGCAAAACCACGGCGATTTAAATGTTTCTGTCTTGTGTGGTAACAAATGCGCTTTTCACTGTCCTTGAGAGCGAGCCTGCAGCGCTCACCGCACACGTCAGCGTGTCCGCTTGGAAGATCCTCATGGTCAAAGTTGAACGAAGGTGAATCACACTGAAACAAGAAACAGACTGATGAATTTACTTGGCAACAGAGGCGACTTGAAGATGGAGCCAAAACTAGCCGGACAAACATCTAGTGTGTCGGAGGAAATGTGAGATAAAAGAGGCCAAAGCGGGTTTAATCCAACTGTGATCATCATTTCCTGTTATTATAAGAATAAAAGCTGACTACATAGATTGTTTGTATACTAATAGCAAAAACAATATATTATCAAATCAGAAGTTTGTCTTTTCTTTCTGTATACACTATCTTTCTATGGATACACTGGAAAGTTGTTTCACCTGAGTACTTGAGAATGAGATCGACCACCACATTAGCATGGACTTTTTCACGGCTCATGATTTCAAGCTTGTGGGTATTTTAAACTGTCACGGGCATTTTTTTTTTTCCTCGAGCCCTTCTTGATTTCTCTTGTGTTTGCACAACCTTGCATTACAACAAAGACCAGAGAACAGGAAGTGGCAGTAAGGGGAGTTCTGTCAGCAGCCTAAAATAGCTTGTCAGACACCAAAGATGTATGTTTCTAGAGTTTTCTGCTCAGGGTGCGTCCTCTACTGCGCTTCAGTGACGACTCATTGTAATAATATGAAGGGGAGACATTTTTTTAAAAAACAGGTGGTGAGACCTACGCATTGAAGGGAACCAGTCCTCCAAGAAAACTGTGGCTCACAGTCCAAGTAGAGTCTTATGCAACCGACAGCGCAATTTATTTTAACCCACTTAGGAAAGAAAGAGATCAGTGTGGTGGCTGTAAAGTTCATTAGTCAGTGACACTATTTCTTGGAATTCTCGAGGGCACCCTCTGTGTCAGGGACTTGTGAGGGTTTGACGCGAGAAGCCGGCACTCCAACTTCGAGGAGGCCACCTCTTTAACAGCCGTGAATAACCCGAAAACCAACGAGCCAAGACGTCCCCACTAGAGCGTTTTTTCCATCAAACTAATGTGGGTCATATAAAGTATGTGGCACTGTCATTGTACACTGAATAAGGGATATCGCCACGGTATATGAACCCTAATACCTGAGCCCACTTCAGGAAACGGCTGTGTAATAATTCACCTCAGATTTCTTTATTTTTTCCTGCATGAGGGGGAATTGAGATGTCTCCTTTTTATCATCTATTCTCATGATTCGTCAAATTGGGGCACAACGAGTTCATGACTCTGACCTACAGTTAGTGTTGACACATCTCAGGATGGGCGATGAACACACTCGTCACGGGACAAAACATAACACAGCCCAGCGTGCAGTGCGAGGAAGACGTGCTGTGCGCCTGCAGACTAAACACAAAGGCACCTTGAGTTTACATTGAGAGCCGTGGGACTGTGAAAGCGCTGGCACGGCTGGTAACAGCAGCGTTACCACAGCCACAGATGTGCAGAGAACAACTGCCGCTCTGTGAGCTGACTCTTACGCTAAAAGATGCATCTGTTCCTGATCTGCGATAATGCTCTGAAAATCTGAAAATTACAATAACAATATTATTTCATTACTTTTTATGCAGGTTTTATTGTTTCTTCTTTATGTCCCTGCTCTATATGTTAACCTGAGGGATTGAATGCTCCATTCGGACACCGTGTGATGAGCTTCTGCTTTGTCATTCCTCACTGCAGAGCTCCCAGAAGCAGCAGGGAGGCAGGAAGCTCCACCCTGACACCCCCTCCAAGCTCCTCCATCCTCCTTTAACCTGGCTCAGACTGCGGCCAGGCCAAGTCAAGGCCACAGTCTGATCCGCTCCTCCTTTTGACTGTCATCATGCATAAAGGCGTCTTTACGCAAACACACACATTTCTCTCTTTTTATTTTCTTTTTTTCTTCTTACAGACGTTTTCTTTTACACACACCCACCACTCCGACACACGGAGAGGAAATAAATTAACATCACGAAAACTAAATCTCTACCAACTTCTCCTTTTTATTCCTCCCCTCCCCTCTCGCCTTCTAACTTCTTCCAAAAACCCAGCACTCCCACTCCTTTTCCTCCCCTTTCCTATCCCTCGTCCTCCCTCCCCCCCTCCCCCTTCATCTTATGGGCCCTCTTGCTGACAGCTGGCTCTGATTATGGCTGTGAAAAATGGGGCAGTCACGCCAGCAATCCCCCCTCCAGCATTCCTACAGCATGACTCCGCACTTTCTCCCTATGCTGGTGCTCGGCCCGTCTCTGCTTCCCTCCCTCTGCATCCCTCCACTTCTCCCTGTCTTTCTTCAGCTGTCTTTATTCCTTTCTCTCATTGTTCTTTTCCATTTAAATGCTGCGTACGAGCAGAGAAAGCGCTAAAGTTTATGCAAGCAGCTGTTTGTTTGAAGGGGATCTGTGTCCTGCAGCAAAGGATGTTTTGTTTTGTTTTTTTTTTCAAAAACAAAAAGAGCTGGGCCGAGGGGAGCAGAGGGCGTAAGAGGAGGAAAAGAAAAGAGAGATTATAAGTTAGTCATATGACAAAGATAGATGGAGGAGATAGAGAAGCGGCAAGGGGACAGCGTTTTCACATATGGAGCACAATTCAAAAACAAAGCGAGCCCGCACAAGAGCAAACACACTCCATCACCGCGTAGTGCTATGATGACATTTATGGTACGTTACATGACTGCATAATGGTTACAGCATGTCCGAGAGCGCATTGTTTTGGCAGACATTTCCATACGTACTTATTTATTTGTCTAATCTGGAAAAAGACAAAAACCACTCTGCTGGCATGAGCATAAACAGTGAATGCCGGTTGGGTTTTCTGTTACATGATTTGGCTCCGCTGAAGCAAGTCGGACCATAAAAAGCAGCAGTTTGTAGCACATCTATCCACACCTGTGCCGCTTTGCCAAACTTTTCACCTTGGTTGCGTCCACTCTCTCCTGTTTGATATGCTGGAAAGTAGGAAACTTGCCCAGAATTCATAAGAGAGTCTTGACGCCATGAAACTTAAGGTTGTTGGCTGGGGATTTATTTTCTTCATGAAGAAAAATGATCAAGGGATTAATGGATACGGTTTCACGAGCTGAATAGTATACTATTACTTTTAATGAAACGTTTTACTATATCTGCACAGTCCGGGATTTACTCTGAAGATCCACAACACCTTTGCCAGCAGGATATGGTGATGTGGCTGTATGACAGATTTATCTGTGGTTGCGCAAGCCACTCCATCACTAAAAATGTCATGTCTTTTAGCGAGGCGATTGTTTGCTAAAAAATGTGGCATGAAGACAGATAATAAATTCAGGTCAGTCCTTTGTTGAAAGGTTTATTGTACTGTAACTGTCTGCCTTCAACTTGTTCAACTATGCCTCCCTTAATGCTAGCCACATATTAGATTTGAGATAGGTGCTGCATAAAGCTAAGGGTAAAAAAATCCACTAAGTGCAGATAATATCTTTGAGCAACAGTGATTTTCATAAACACTTCTGCATTTGAAATACTTTGACAATTTCTGTTTTCTTAAAAAACAGATGGGCCCATTTCACTTTTTTTATTTTGACAGAAATGACAAGATAGCCTGATTCATCCACTGATACTAAGGACACTTCAGCCATGCTAAATGCTAATGTTCCCATGCAAACATGCTCAAAATGGCAATGTCAATAGGAACAATGTGTAGGCTACCTATCTTTGTTTAGTATGTTAGCATGATAACATTAGCACTAAACACAAAGCACAGCTGAGGCTAAAGTATTTAATCACACATCAAAGCATTGGATGAATTCATATTTTGACCTGATGAAAGGTCAGAGGATCACCAAAGTTATCACAATTAATCCTGTGGAAGTGAGTGTGTGTACCAAATTTCATGACAAAGTAATACCAATACTTGTCAAGACATCTCTCTAAAAATCACAAATCCTTGTTGGAGTTTTCCTAACACACACTCTGCTTTCCAACTATTCTACAATGGCATTCCTAATTCTAAGTCAAATTAGATTAAAGCCGGATGAGTGTTAGATTTCAGGTAGGTGTTTCTTAAAAATAATAGTCAGATATCCACTAAGTGCAGATGATGTTTCCAAAAAGACCTAATTAATTTAATGTCCCTGAGCTTGCAGTAATTTTCTTACACCCTCCACTGTATCTCCAACATCTGACATACCGTGATAATCTCTGTTTGACTGTCTAATAGGGAGCGGAGAGGGCTGTTACAGCATGAAGTGAGCGCTCCAGAGGCCAGCAGATGCCTTACGTCAGGTTGCATAAACAAGATGGAACACTTTCATCCATCATGCCGCTGAACTGGGAGCTTTAGCCCCTCTTATCCGGCTCACGGCATCTTGTTGAAGCAAAGACATTTTCAGGGCGCCGACCTTGATATTAACTCAGTGGAGATAAATCATGACTGAATACTGAGCTCTACAAATACCCACTCTATGCCTCTGAAGATTTTATTATTTCACAACTCTCCATCCCCCTTAAGCATTCAACTTTTGCTTATCCAGAAAATTATTTTGAAAACAGAAGGTGGTTTTAATCTCACATGACAGCACAGTGATAGAGGCTGTTGATTCAAAGGCCTGTCAACACGCAAGGACTCATATCCTGTGTGCAGGCACTGTCAGACAAAAACATCCTCCTCCTTAAATGTCAAGCTTTTAAGGCTGTGATATTAGTCTAATGTCACATTTTGTAATGCGAGCAGCAAAGGCGCTAATTGTGCGTCATATCGATGTCATCAATCAAAATGAAAGATCGTTAATGTTTATGGTGAGATTGTGACAGTTTTCAGTGGTGTTTCACTTTGTTCACCCTTCTCGAGCAATGAGTCACACAGCGAGATGTTGCAAGTTGCCCACAGTGGAAGCTCCAGCACTGTATGCAACCCAGGTCCCACCTACACATAAGCCCTTTTTTACTTCACAGCTGAAAACTCATTTTTGCTGCTCACCTGCCAATTCTGTTCCACTCTCCATCTCTCCATTCACGAAGTGGACTTAGCAGACTACATTAAACGCTCGATTGTTAGGACTCTGAGTGGATGATCAAAGGTCGAGGTGAACTCCCAGGGTGCCTGCAAACAGCCGCTTGCGGGCCAAGTCTGCGTGGCCCCGAGAGTGAGAATTTATTAAAGTAAGGGTAAATGATTGAGGTCACCATATTAAATGTATTAATAGGTTTCCCCCCTGTATGGATGGTGCTCATGTGGTACTAATTTTCATCTTCCTCTGCATAACATTTTGGATCGTGCCGACTGCGTTGTGTCTGCGTCGTCAAAAGATCCAAATGAAATAGAAATTGACCACATCCTTTTTCCAAGAGTACATGTGAACACAAGCCAGAATGAAAGACAAGTGAAATGTAGAATTTCAAGCTAAAAAAAAAAAAAGGCACATTATTTGCATGAAAGCCTCTTTTTAGTGACTCACTTATTACAAATCCATTTCTACCTTCAAAGCCTGCAGTGAATTTTATAACCTTGGATTAAATAATCTTCCTCTGCATAACATTTTGGATCGTGCCGACTGCGTTGTGTCTGGCGTCGTCAAAAGATCCAAATGAAATAGAAATTGACCACATCCTTTTTCCAAGAGTACATGTGAACACAAGCCAGAATGAAAGACAAGTGAAATGTAGAATTTCAAGCTAAAAAAAAAAAAAGGCACATTATTTGCATGAAAGCCTCTTTTTAGTGACTCACTTATTACAAATCCATTTCTACCTTTAAAGCCTGCAGTGAATTTTATAACCTTGGATTAAACTTGCACATAACGTAGCTAGTGTAACAGGAAAAAGGCTGGCCTTCAGTGCCTGTGTAAGTGCCTGTTGAAGTACTTAAAGCCCTTTATTATGATAAGAAAAGTCAGAAATGAAGACTGGAGTTTAACAGCATACATGCAGTTCCCACCGACAGCATTTGGACTGTTCTTCCCCCTGAGTGTCGAGTTGGAGGGCTTCAACAGCGTAAACACTGTTAACAGACAGTTGAAAGGTTTCAATGAAGAGAAAGGGGGATTGTTTGGGTGTATTTTGGCAGTGGTTTTGGCGCACAGTGGTGCTGGTAATGGTATGAAGGTGGGGGCTGTCGGCTTGGGATTTTTGGTAAATGTGCCATTATTTACGAGTCGGGTGGGCTGAGGGGGACAATAAACTTTTATTTCTGGGAAAGCCATTCAATTTTACAAGACTTTGTAGGACCTATAAGAGTGCGAGGCAAGAAAGAAAAAAAGGGGGGCAAACCAGAAAGTATTTAACAAGCGCAAAAAGTGTTTCCATATTCAGCTGTCACACAACACAGCAATAATGTGACTCCCCTGGGTTTGACAGAGTCACGTGGGCCTGATGTGACACTAATAGCACTTACTGGAAACGTACGCAGGCAGTGTGTACGTTTGTGAGAACATGTTAATGACATTAAAGCACTCTCAAAAGCTAAAGTCAAACTCTATGCATAATTCATACAAGCTTTTTTTTTTTTATTCTTAAAGCTCACAAACAGGCAAACACACATGTTACTGGTCAAATTACAGTAAACATCTGCCCTAACGAGTTATTTAGCCTCATTTTCAGCCTTATGATCTCAAAAACTCCACGCCAATGGGGTGAATTTATTCTGCTTGTTCTCAATTACTTTTTTTTTGTTTGAAGAATTCTTAAAGAAATTTGTGTCAGTACCTTGGTATTACACATAATCCGACTGTAGCATGAAGAAAATGACATTTGGTTCTCACAGTTCTCGAAACAAGTAGCTTTTGTGTCAGCAACAAGACGACTTGCTCAAAAACAGACTAATTGACTTGTTCAGAAGGTAGCGTTTAGGTCTGGACCCCATAGATGCTTCCACATTTTGGCAGACAGGCAATTGGACCCCTGTGTGGTATATGGCTGTAGGACAATCCCCATTGTCCTGTTGGATACAAGTGGCTGGAGCCCTAGAAACTGCTCTGGACTGGATGTTAGGCCCTGGCAGCAGAAAATTATAGCTTTGGCCAGGAAAGTCAACCAAATGGGCTGATTCTTCTCATTCAATCTGAAGGACTCCACACAGCTGCACTTTCTTTCACTGCCAGGGAAGAAGACAGTCTGAAAGAGGGAAAGGAGAAAGAGAGGCGGAGTGGGGAACAGTTGGGGGCATATGGACTGGACCGGCCTCAAAGACCCAGAGGGTTGTTTTCTTTACAAAAAAAAAAAAAAAAAGAGGAAAAGAAGCAGCTTAGACTCATCTTGGACATCAAACTCTATTTTGGGCTGTGTGTTTGGACTGTGGGCAATCACACAAAATCCCTCAGAGTTGTTTTCTTTGAGTGATTGGGGGACGCTTTTGCAAAATTACAATCAAAGAGGTAAGACTGTGATGTATTTTGGCCCCATGGAGAACATAAAATTCTCTTTAAACCTTTGTCTTTTCTCCTCTGAGGAAATCTATCTTCCATAAGTTCCTTGATCTTTATCTACATACCTTGAGTTTTCCTCATTTTCCTTTAAAGTAAGGACAGATATACTTCACGAGCTCATGTAACTCTCTCGGAGTCATGTCGGGTCACAGAGAAGAAAAGAGCAGATGTTACCAGGACTTTTCATTTCAGGACAGGCAGAGATTCAGTTTAACAGATGAATAATCTGCTGCCAAAGGTGGAGCACCTGTAGCTCTCAAGATATAGTTTGCCGCTACACATCACCTCCAGCTTTTCTTTACACAGCGCTGGTTTGCCTCATGAGCCGACGTGGCCCTGAGACCTCAGCATGAACGCAAACAGACAAATCACAAGCAAACAAAGAAAAAGCAACACATCGATTGATCAAGGGAAATTGGTTTGAAGCGTGGGCGCAAAACCGAACACACGCAATGAAAACATGCACACTAAAAACAGACGAAGACATGGTACACACATGGCAGACGCCCAATACCAGTGGCAGACGGTGTCCCACAACCCAGGGAGATGAAAAACAATACGGCGAGACACAGTGCACAGCACTACACAGCACTGTTTACACAAATTTAAGAATTACATAAAGTGTATAGCATGAGAAAATGTGCTGCGAATACAGACAGCGCAACCAAACGCAGACACATATGCAAACACAGGATATGCAACCAAATATACAAAAACAAGCATATATACAGAAATACAGAACCCAGAAAAACACAACACAGAACATTTTTTGGGCTGCATATGTCAAATTGGTGAATGCCTGTGTTTTATTTAATGTCAGATTTTTTTCTAAATGTTGAGCACCTGTTGTCAAATGTGTTTCTTTTTTATATTTGTGTTTTCTTAAGTTGCAGATGAGTTCTTAGGGGCCTCAAAATAAAAGTCCTGCAGTGGTGTGTTCATCAAGTAGTCTGCAGATAACTATTATATGTAGTACTCTGCTGGCAATAAATACAGGCACTAAAAAAGGTTCAAATCAGAGCTGCAGTAACAATAAAAGTAGTTTTTTACAATAAATCATCACACGCCTACAATGAGGAGGAATTTGACATGACCATATGCCCTGGGTCGACTGAGGACGGCTCACAAACAACTGATCCTGTTCTCACAGCTCAAAATCGTTTAACCAAAACCACGCTCCCATCAATTCACACATCATCAAAAGCTCACTCCCAAAGTCTCGTTCACGACAGGCAAGCTGTTGTCGAACACAGAACGCAACCATGTCAGAAGTGCGTCCTGGGCAACAGCATCTGGAGGAATATCAATAACTGGAGAGAGAGCACGTCCAGTCCAATACATCCACGGGGATGAAGTGTGAGAAAAGTGGGCAGGGTCACACGGGCGGTTGGTTTCTGTGTATTGTCCAGAGCCGGACACATGGACTGTGTAACTCTAGTCCAGGAGTGACCACACAGGGCCGGTTGTGAGGTCTGGGAGTGCTGGCGAATGGAGACAGATGGGAGAGAAGGCTTTCCACTGTTCCTTCACTATACAAAGCCCATTGATTTTTTTTTTTCCCCCCGTGTTGACTGAGGAGCTGAGGAATATCTCGTTTCAGCGTCCGCCGCATGGTCATGACACCTGGACCAGGGTCAGGTCTGTCCGGTCCCTAAGCGGAGGCACGCTGAGTGGGGTGGGGGGACTGGACACAACAAACACAAGGTTTCTGTCCACATGACTAAGCCCTTATCGCACATATCATCTGCCGTCTTTGCAGCGTGAGTGTACAATGCTGCGTGTCATATAGCCGTGGTCATCACCTCATTTCTATAGCTTGATGGCTTTGACCTATGCCTCTTCCTCTGCGACCCCTAATGCGCGAGTGGAAAGCCAAACTCTCCCTTCCCATGAGCCCTCTCGACAGACAGAGAGATTATTCCTCAGGAAACGCGGGTCAGGAAGTCAGAGGAGGAAGCTGGCCTTTCGTTCTAAATACAACTCTCCTCTGGAGGCCGGCGTGTCAGCAAAGAATTGGACAGTAAATCTCCTTTAAACGCTGACCCCTCACTCTCTTGTTTTGTCGCTATTTTTTGCGCCATCGCGTTTAACCAAAACATCATTACTCTTCTGTTTTGCTGCGAATTGGCGCAGGCGGGGGCCAAAGACTTTCAATTCCAAGATGGTGTTTGTTTTGAACTCGGCTTCGTGATTGTAATGACGTGACGTGTCAGAGCCATCCAAATGAGCCAAAGCCTCGCGTTGATGCCGCATCCCACCCAGTGTGAGATGAAGGGCAGTGGAAGCGAGTGGATGGGCATGTTGGAGCGATTCATGGGAACAACATCAGCAAGAGCAGCTGGCGGTTCACCACTAACAATGCTGTGGCTACTCTTATGGACAATTAATCGCTGCTAGTTCTTATTTTCCTCCCTCCCTCTTTCTCTCAGCCTCGCTCCTCTTCCTCTGAGGGTAGTTTCACCCTGCGAGATGACCACAGTCCTCCCATATGAATTTCTCAAACATACCATGAGACATGAAAGGCAGGCAATCATGGTGTCCTGGCTGTCAAAGCGTATACATACAAGAGCTGGAATTACACAAATTGGGATCCGCAGGGAGGGGAACGTATACAGAAACTGAGCCCATGCTGCGTCACAGCGAACGTGGGCCGACGCACAACAGCACATTCAGGAAATCAAACCATGTTTAGCTTGAGCTCGGCCGTGTTTGACCGCCGATTGTTGAGCAAGCAGGGGGCTGATTAGCTGTCCTGTCAGTATTTCGAAAGACGTGCTCACATGCCGGGAAAAATGGGAAGTTATGGGTGTATGTTAAGTAATCTGCAACTTTTAATGGAGCTGAAACATCATCATATCACGCTACGGATGGTGAAATGTACAAGTACAGTTTTTACTTTAAAATTGAGAATGAGTTTATGCTTCTTTTAAGACAAGATAAGATAAGATAAGCCTTTCTTAGTCACACAGGGGGAAATTTACATTGTTACAGCAGCAAGACACAATGGGAATACAGTAGGAAAAAATATAAATATACAAGAAGCAAGAAAATAAATAAAATAGAATAGTATATCAACATAAAATAATAAGCTTGGGTTAGTTTGTATATCAAGATATTATTAAGAAATATCAACTTAAATTCACCTTAAATATTAAATATGGCACATAGTTAAACTACCAGAACATAAAGTTGTTAAAATTAGCTCCAACTACAACAGCAAAATGCTTCTTACACATTAAAGCGTCTATAATAATGATTAAAATATGATTAAATATATGGAAATATCACACTCAAGGGTGGTATTTTTCTTTTTGTTGAATATTTTTACTTCTTTGTACTTTTCATACTTAGAATTCAGGACTTTTACTTTGAAAAACTACTTTCACATGATGGTAACACGACTTGTTCTTAAATAAAGGATCTGATCTTCCACTACTGCCTGTAACTGACACCAATGTTATTACATATATTAAACAAAGCTAGAGAGGGTATGATGTTCCATTTATAGCTACCAGTTACTCATAATACGGAATTGAAAATGTGTGTGTGTGTGTGTGGTGTGTGTGTGTGGAGACTGTTTCTTCCAAAACAGATACTTAAGCTGGAAAATTCACTTTATAAGAAATCATAAATGCCAGTGTGCGGCAAACAGCTAAGTCACTGTTTTTTATCAACAACCCTATCAATCCCCCAGAATACACCCGATATACAGTGAGGCAGTAAAAATGCAACTTATTTCTCCTTTAAGACGTCGTTTAATGAGCCTGTGGCTGCACTAAATGGGATGTGGTGCAGCACAGCTTGAGATTACCGCACAGCCAGTGTGAGCATTTGTGCTCTGTAGCTGATAAGTCCCTTTGCTTCATGTAAGGCTAGTAAGTTAGTGTGTCAGTGGAAAGGCTGATTATACAACACACCGGCTTGTGCTGAGTCCTAATTCACCCCAAAGCCACACAAGGAAAGAGCTGTGATTGTGCTGACCTGCTTGTCTAATCTTAGAAATCCTCACTCATGGTGTGGCCTTCCTGATAATCTAAATGTATGCTTTAGGTAAACACGGAGACAAATAATGCACTCGGAGAGGAGAGTAAATAGGAAGTGCTGCAGCAAAAAGAGAAAAGGAAGATTTCTGCCCTCTGTTGGTAAAGAGGAGGAACTACAGCAAACTGTTGCTGTTAAAAGACAACTTCCAATTTGTTGTGTTTTTCTGTGACTTCCTTTCATCTCCTGTTCAGTTAGATAAAACTTCAACATCCAGTCATCCCACTTAAACTTTATCAGTGACCTCCAGCCTCATCCCCATCCTCCCTTCAGAGGAGGGGGTCATCAGAGTCGGCAGAGCAGGAGGCCTGACATCAAAGTGCCCAGCAGAGGCCGAGGACTGACTCACTGCAGCTCCAGCGGGGAAGCCAAATGAGGACAGCCTTGACCTGGACGAGCACAATTCCTCAGAAATCAACTGTCAGCGGCGGGTGGAAAATCCTGCCTGAGGAGATGAGTATCTAGTTTGGAAGTCACTGAAATGATTAGACAGGAAACCCTCATAAATATTCCATCCTTCTCTTTTACAAGCTGTGATGAAACACATAAATATATATATTTTTAGAGCTGAAATACTCGTCAGTAAATCAGTCAAAAGGAAAACATCAAACCTCCTCTTCTTCCAGCTTTTTAACCTGTGAGAACTTTCAGCTTTGCTTTGAAATGTGTGATGGTATACTGAATATTATTTGAAGTGCTTGGCTGAACTAAACAACACATTTTGAAGGTGTCATTTTGGGCTTTCAGAAGGGCATGCGACCTTCAGCTGCAGCCCCGATTTTCTCACAGCAAATTTCAGTATTGCTGTCACGTTACCTTTGAGTGAATGCTGCACATCCTGTTTTGTAAGTACTCTTATGCAAAGTCGAACCTACACCGTAAAATGCCACCATATCACATTTGGGGGCTTAGAAAGGTGTTTATTTTCAATCTTTTCTTCATGTTTTAAAGAAAAAAAGAGGTTAACGCCTCCTAAATATAACTTAAATAGGATATATAAAATATCAAGTAAGTAAGTTTTGGCTTGTGTGTGAAGTAAAGATACAGCAACTTGGTCAAACTTCATCTTAAAACTATAACGCAGGTTAATTTTGTCACTATAGGACCAGAAAGATTTGCGTTGAAGTCAGTAAATCCCATATGCGTTGATGCATTTCGGCTGATATAACTTCTACGAGGCACTTCAGCTGATGTCTGCAGTTGTTTACTGTCTGCACGTTTAAAACAGGAACACGCCTGACAACATCCCCTGAGCAAGAGAGAGAGAGCAGCCTGACTTTTCTTTCTCTCTCTCTTTTTTTTTCCCTTTTTCTTTTAGTTTTTTTTAATTATTATTTATTTATTTATTTATTTTATTTTTATTTTGGCAGGAAACAGGTGCCTCCTCCTGAATCTGGAAGGATAACTGCACACACACACTACAATATCGGGCGGGCATCTGAGAGTATTAAAGTAAACAACCGCAGACGCTTGAGGCTTCTCGAGGCCAAGGTCCAACTGTCCAAGAGGGACATTTCCACCAGAGTCGCTGGCTTGGTCATCGAGCGTCGAGTCCCACTGACCTCGCCGAGTTCGAATTGTGCATGAGATTCTATTAGCTTCGGTTTTTTACGGTGCTGAAATAAACTCTGATTTTGTTTTAAAGTCTTTTCAGGTCACTGCGCAGGACACAGCTACAGGGTTTTTCTTGTACGCTGCCGTGATTCCCCCTCTTACTTCTCCTCTCACAAGGGGGAGACAATCGATCTGATCTGCTTAATCAATCGGCGACATGGCCTTTGAACTGCAGACGTTGATTTCCAGAGAGCCTGTCATCCCACCCTGTCGTCTGTAAAAGAAAAACACTCCAGGGGGAGATTACTCCGCACACAGCCCCGGCTCGTAAAACTCTTTTTATGTTAAAACACACACACCCCTTGCTCTGTGCTAGCTTTATCTCGGCGGCTGCGTGAAGTTACGACAACTTTTCTGGATGCACGAAGAAGAAGAAGTCAGGCCGCGACCAAGAGGCCTGTATCTGGTCTTCTTACTGTCCCAACAACATTAGACATTTTCAGCGCAAAACAACCTCCCCCCCCCCCAACCCCGCCTGCCTCCTCAGCGTCTTGCTAGCAGCGACACAAAGCTCTCCACCCCCCGTGTGGCTTCTGTATGGGCAAAGAAGAGGAAGGGAAAGGGGAATGTTTTGCCTCTCTCTCCCCACCCCTCTTCCCTCACCTCCCCGGGGCAGAGCTGTGTAGTAATAAACGTTCCCCATAAATCTCCCCCCTCACGCCACCATCCCCTCCTCCAACTCCAACCTTTTTTTTTTTGTTGTTAACAGCTCCTTTTCTTCTCCTCTCCTCCCTCCCAAACCTCCCCTACTTTTCTTTTCTCTCCCCCTCTCCTCTCTTTTCTATTGCAACCCAACCCTGACATTGACTCTGCACATGGCCGATGGCTGCTCTGTCATGGATTTCGGAGGGCGGGAGCGAAGGAAGGGACGACGGGGGCCCACAATAGGCCTGTATGAGTTTCACTCTCTGCAGCCTGGCTCTTTGAAATGTGGCTGCGGCATTGTGCCCGTCTGTGGTTGAATCTGATGAGCTCACTCGTGTATCAGGTTATCGCCTACCTAATGGAATGACACATGCATGTATTTGGCTCAGAGCAGCAATATACCTGCTGGGGATGAGGAGAGGAGCTGTGACAGGAACAAAAAAATAACAGAGAGAAGGGGTGGAGGGGGGTGTTTAATGGGAAATTAACTGTGGTCGGGAAATAGTTAAAAGCCCTGGCTGCTTGAATTCACCGGAAAGTCCCACAAGTGACGTTACAGTCCAGCAATTAAGAGTAAATTAATTACAGAGTAGTGGATGGTAGCTGAAACCCTGAGGATAGTACAGCACCTCCCAGTAAACAACTCCAGAACTGCTTAAGCACCAGACCTCCATAAGAAAAAGAGGGAAATTAAGCAGTAGCCCACTTTTGCCACAGGAAATCTGCTGATAGCGACTTTATTTATGCAGATATACTTTCCTTTAAAGTTTAGACACTGTTCCTCTTAGAAAAGAAACTTCATTAACAAAACATGAGCTTTGTAATAAGTTTTTATGTGCCTGATGAACCAATAAAGTGCATGCTGCATGTATGCTCATAAATAAATAAGAATAAGAATAATAAAGTTTGTTTTAGTATTCATGCTGCGTGCAAGAGTGTAGTAATTTCAAACAAACTGAGAAACCACTGCAAGTTTGTCCCCGCAGAAGAAAAAGAAGAAGAAGAAGAGGAAGAAAAAAATGCATAAGAAAAAAAAAAGTTTCAGAGAGAAGTTGACGCCCAGATCTGCAGGCTCCTCCTGCAGAAGATAAAAAAGCAAATGTCGGGGCTGGTGTAGGGCAGAGGGGGAGTGCTGCTGGGTCACTAACAACGTAGGAGCTGCAGATCGGACACTCAGCAGACCTGCGTAACTTTTCTAACAAGCACAGTTTTTTTTTTAACTGATTTTATTTGTTTTCCTTTTTTTTTTTTATTTAAGTATAAGTCCGGTCGCTGCAAAGATGACCACAGCCGTGGTGTCGCCTTTCTTCGACTTCGAAGTTATGAACAAGGTAGCTGCAAAACTTTTTTTCCTCTTTCTCTCTCTCTCTCTCTCTCAGTTTGTGTTTCTGTGTGTGTGTGTTAGCTGTGTGGAGGAATGACGAGCTGCATGCCTGTGTGTGGAGGCTGCTTTTTTTTTTTTTTTTTACAGTATATTTCCCCACTTTGACTCGACGTTTTTACCTGCTGCACGCTGCATAAACATCGACCAAAACCTCATATACGTCCGACTTAACTTCTTAAAAAGTAAGCCGAATCCTAGCCCTGACTTTAAACTTTCAACCTTTTTAACAACAAAGTGTTTAACTTTCGCTCGACACGTGTCACACCGGCTAAACTTTAATTTCGCAGTCTTTCTAACCGGGCAAGGCGCGCAGGTCTGGTTTTGCGCCACTTTTAAAACTCCTCACAAAGCGGCAACATGCTCGCTAATCATTCACCACATTTGTCCGGCTTTCACCCACTGTTGCTCCCACGAAGCTGTTTTGTATGATTAACCATGTTTAACGTTAATATTTGTTGAGGAAATTACTTTTTTTTCCCCCAAAGTCTCTCTCTCATGTTAACTGCTGGGACACGTTTGGATGTTTTCAGGAAAAAAAGAAAACTGCCTTTCTAGTTTATCCCCTGGTCTCTCATGTATACTCATGTAAATCAGAGGCTAACCAGGCATCTCCTCTGGGTTTGGAAGTGTATTGAAAAGCTGAGTTTTTAACCCACCCCTCTTGTAATTCAGCAGGATGCTTTTCCACTTTCATTATCTTTCAAATGATGCAGCCTTTTTGTAGCGACCCTCGGTCCTCTGGCCTCTCATGTGCTGCTCCATTTACTAAACAGGCACACATTCCTACCCATGGCAACTTGCCAAACCAGCTGCTGGTCTATAGGCCTGCATCCGCTTATGCTGTCAGAGCCAAAAGGCACACAGTCATGCAAGAGGAGGCTGTGGGTTTCTTTCTGTCCGGCTCCAGCAGCTCGCTTTTTTAAAAATCAGGACTCGACTGTCTGTGAATGTGTTGAATATTTGTTTTCTAATCAGGTTCGTTCTTTGTGTCTCTGCAGAACAACAAACTGCTCAGCTACAACAACAACCTGGGTGCTCCCCATCCCATGTCTGTCCCTTGCACTGGCACGAGCATGCCTCTTTCCAGCCCCGCCGGAGCCCTGCTGGACAGGAAGGCGGTGGGATCTCCCTCAGTGGGAGGCGTGTACCAGCGGCGGCACTCTGTCAGCAGCACAAAGTTCAGCCAGAACCAGTTTCTGAACAGCCTGAAGGCAGCGGACCACTCCTCACTCATCTCAGGGGTTGGCAACGCCAGCAGCAACAACAAGGAGAACCGCCTGCGAGACCGCTCCTTCTCTGAGACGGGCGAGAGGCTCCTCAACAAGTGCCTGGGCCCCGCCAGCCCCACCAGCGGCAACAGCCAAGTGAACTCCAGCCGTTACAAGACGGAGCTTTGCAGGCCCTTTGAGGAGAACGGCTCCTGCAAGTATGGCGACAAGTGCCAATTTGCTCACGGGATCCATGAACTGCGCAGCCTGAGCCGCCATCCCAAATACAAAACTGAGCTGTGCCGCACCTTCCACACCATCGGATTCTGCCCATACGGGCCTCGCTGCCATTTCATCCACAATGCTGAGGAGCGTCGTGGACCTCCCCAGCAGTCCTCTCCTCTTAACTCTTCCAACAAGATGGAAAGGCCTCGACTGCAGCACAGCTGCAGCTTTGCAGGCTTCTCTAGCTCGGCCGGGCTGAGGGACAGCCCCACCTCGGTCACCCCTCCACCCATGTTCTTCCCTGATGAGGTCCCCGACTGGCCCAGCAGTAACCCCTTCACCTACTCCAGTCAGGAGCTGGCCAGTCTGTTTGGGCCCAGCTTCAGTGCTGGTCCTGTTGGCACAGAGCCCAACACCCCTGCACCTCCCTCTCCAACAAGCACGCCTTACTATTTCAGACCCATGTTGGAGTCCCCTCAGATGTTTGAGTCTCCATCCAGCCCTCCCGACTCGCTGTCAGACCAAGAGGGCTACCAGAGCAGCTCTGGCGGCAGCCTGAGTGGCTCTGAGTCCCCCACGCTGGACACCACCCGCCGCCTTCCCATCTTCAGCCGCCTCTCCATCTCTGACGATTAGACTGCACGCGTCCACCAGTGACTTTAAGTTTGATGACACAAAGAGAACACGGCACTCCCCTCTACCTCTGCCCCCCCCCACCCTTTTCAGAAGCTTCCCCATCTCCTCTTACACAAGACACACCGTGTTAGCTCCTTGTTAGCATTGTGCGGATGTAGTCACTTAAGGGAACTATCCTGACTCATATTATCATTTCATCCCAGTCAATCTGCACAGCAAGTTTTAAAACGTACCCTGCCATGTGTCATAGTGCCAAAAAAAAGGAGAAGAAATTGAACAATGAAAATCACGAGAACAAAAATTGACTGTTTCGCCAGGTGCCACTTGTTTTTTTTTTTTTTTTTGTTTTTTTTCTTTATTGTTGTTGAATGTGTAGCAGCACAAGTGGCCTTGGAAAGGGGAGTGCATTGCACTACCCCCACCCCGCCTCCCACCTCCCCTCCCCTTCCTCCCTGACGATACCACCACTTTCCCTGAGCTAGTTAGAGGGTGCTCACTAACGTAAATGTAGATCTACCGCAGCCGTTTTTACAGACTGAGTTAAGACAAAAGGAAAAAAAAAAATAATAAAGACCCTGAAATGATATGAATAGTTTTTAAAAAGAAAAAAAAGTGCCTGGGGCGGTTTCTGCATGTGTTTAGGGTGAATGGACTACTGTTTGTTTTTGGTTCAATGCCCCCCACCTCCCCACTGTCACGGTTCTTCTCAAGCCCTGTCTTATGTAATTGTGGACTGGGTGAGCCTGCAGGAAGGACTTTGAACTGGAAGTTGGTTATGTCCCCCCCCTCCACCTCCCTCCTCTCCTGCCTGAGTTTTCTCCACCTGTTGCTGGTCACTGGCTCTTTATTTGGGAAGGAAGTCTTGATATCAAACTGATCATTATAAACCTGTAAGACTTTGTCCCGCCTCTCAGCCCTGCCCCCTCCCGCCTCCTCCTTCATCCTCGCCGATCCGGGGAATTCCAGCATTCCCATGGTGCAGTTGTACATCCTGCAACTTGACAAGATCGGATCTCCAAGCTATTTTACTTTACTTGTCCCCACCTTTAGAACCTCCTGTGAGGAGCACCCTGTACTCATTACATCCCTTTTTTGCTTTCTTTATTTGATAATTATTTTTTATTAATGTTATTATTACGGTTATTATTGTTTGAAAAACTTTCCAGACAGAAGGTTTGCTTGTCACTGCTTATTTAACTTATCAGAACATATTTATTGGTGATCATATGCATTTTTTTTTTGTTAATTTTGTTTTGTATTTATCTGGATAATGAACAATAGAATATATTTTCTTTTATGTTAAATTATGATCTTCCATATTAATCTAAAGATTGTGAAGACGTTTTTGTCAGTTTTCCTTTTTTCACAGTTTAATATATTGTACTTCAATGACTTTTGTTCTGCAACTACACTTTGTCAAAATGAAACTTAATTTAAAGCAAAAAAATGCAAAAAAAGATGTTTTGCGTTTTGATTATTTATTGTACTTTTTTTTTTTTTTTTTCTCCCTCTTATTGGACTGCAATTCCATCTAAACCAGATTTGCTTGTATTCATTCCTGATGTTTTCCCCTTCACATCTTACTATAATCTGACAGTAACAACAGTAGCTAACTGTTAGTACGTTGATTCAACTCTTGGGTTGATGGTGGAAGTAAAGGGGTGCTAAAACACTTCTGACATCACTGGTTTAAAAGAGTCTCCAAGTTCGAAGACTGGTTGCGTCTTCGGTCAGTAACATTCTTGAACCCAGTCTGTTATTTACAAGCAATAGCTGTGACCAAATGGGTTTAGGAAAGCTCATTGTTTTCTTTTTTAAATTTGGTTGGATGCTTGATGCACTTGCTCGGCCCCCTCTTGACCATTGGAAGTGCCTCGTTGAATACATTCCAGGTAGCTAAGGCCTCTCTGCCTTTTATATTTGATAATGGAGGACGATTAATTTTTTTTTAAGTCACTTGTTCTGTGTTGCCTTCACATGGTTTTTTTTTTTTTTTTTTTTTTTCTTTTTCGGAAGAGGTGAACAGATTTTGACACAAAGAAAGTAAAAACAGTTGAATGTATTTTTTCAGCCATGTCTATTTTTTTTTCACTACAGTAATTTCTGTGAGTTTATATGAAATATTGTTGGGTTTTTTTTTTTTTTTTTCCTCTTTTGTAAGTATTGATTGCAGTTAAGTCAATAAACCCCGTATTTTTTGAAAAGTTAATCTGTGTAATGAGTTGTCTACAAGGGTTGTTGTAGGGAAATTGGGCAAATTTAGATGGTCGTACACCTCATGCAGTTATAAAAACATGATGCACACTCCACAATCTGTTGCATATATAGGTTAAAATTTTTTATTCTGCACAACAAAGATTAAGTATCAAACACCTATAAATATCATCAGGTTACCTCTTATTCAAACTTATTATTTTACTTTATTTTAGATGGCTTTAAAAGAAACCCTTTGCATAATGCAGGCCTGTAGGGAATTAAGTTGTCATATTTAATTATTTTTCTCTGTCAGAGTAGTGATAGTTGTCTGTACATGCATGGATACAGTGCAAAACAAGAACTGCTTATAACTAATTTCACACTTCTCTTTTTAATATCGCTGATTTGCTTAAACTGTGTCTTTAAAAAAAAAAAAAAAAAAAGGTTTAAAGACACAGCTGACTCCATGGCAAGATAAAACTTCACTATGAAACTCCTGCTTCATGTAAAGGGACAGGGGTTGTTTAACAATGTTATGTTCATAGATAAAATCACAGAGGAGGGGAGAGAACTGGCTGTGCTTCTCTGTGCATAATGCAGAACTAAAGGGAGTTTCACTGTGGTGGAAGTTGATTGGTAACTGTGCGGAGAGCAGTCAGGGGTATTGACCTGGGGATGATCAAACACTGATTGAGCAGGTTTGGTTACGCAAACCCCTGGTTTCAGTAGAAATATTGATCGGGGGCGGGAGGGGGCCGTAACCGTAATGTTTCCACGAATAAAAAGTGTCAGTCGTGGAGGTTATCGCTGATCAATGATCCTGATGTTACAAGTAAGTTCATCCGTGAGTGTGTTAGGTTATTCCTGGTAAGAATTGAATAAATAATTGAGTCACAGGCTGATAGGATTATTAAAATATACAGCATAAGGCCACATGTGGTCAATTGTATATATTTCTACATGCATAAATAGATAACAATCTCTGTTTCAACATTAATACAAGCAAGATGGTTTTTGATTTCAGTAACAACATACTGAAGCTTCCCCCCTCAAACGCTCCAGTCAACATCCACACTGCTTCTGCTTTCGCTCGCTGTCTGGACACTTCCGTCTGTCCGTGTTTATATTCTCTCAGATTGCAAAAAGGAGCCGGAACAGGAACTCCCCTCCCTCCATACAATGGTGGGTGCTGACCCGTCACAGCTGACCCGTGGAGGCCTCCTTGTTGCTCTACTCTGGAGGACCTGGACCCGGTAGATCCTTGTCTCATTCCTTTGCTCCCTCCCAACTCACCTCCCTCCCGTTCCCCATCTCTGAACAAGCATGCCGGGAGCCTGATTTTACTTTTACTTCTAATTTCACTTGGGGAAAGAACCTGGCAAACAGCTCTTTTTGATATTCAGATTACGTTTTGGCCAGCGTTGGTCAATTATTCACTGCTCCGTGTTGTTTCATTTTGTGTCACGCATTTTTCTTAAAAGCAGAGAAAGTTAAAACTCTCACACATGAATGAGAAACTGAAAAGCAAGTTTTATTCATGATATACTGCTAATTTTATCCACAGAAGAAGAGGCCATAATGCAACAGTATGTTCTAGAGGTGGGTTGTACAAATGTAGACAAACTTTTAAAAGAGTAATACAGTGTGTAACTCACACTAAAGTAAAGTGATTACAAATTCGGGCTACTACTGCCTCTGCAAAAACAAAAAAGGGCCTTCTTGTTATGGTTCATGTTTCACCAAAGCAAAGAGTGTGGATGAATGTTCTGGAGACCACAAGCCCTCTTTAACAGCTCAAAGACATGTTTCACTTAACATCATTTTATCCCCTTTATACTCGCTTAGAAACATGACGTGTTTCAGAAGTGTGACTCAGAAAACAACTTCTGTGTGGAGTCGACTGTGTGAAACACAAATCAATACCATGGATTTGCTTGTGCTCTTTATCTGGTTTGACAGTTCTTTTTTAAGAAGCAATACCCCACCCAAAATCTCAAATAAATCTATTAGGATTTCAGTCACTGGAGTTTTGCAACCTCAAACATACGCATATCCCTATAAAAGATTCCATGAAGTGCATTTCTTGTTTGCAAGTATGATGAGAGTTACCACTTTAAAACTTTAAATTTTTGTTTTTTTATGAGGTCAGATGAAAATGAAAACGTATTTAAAGGTTTCCATAGCTCAAACTGAGCCAGGTGAGTTTGACTTGTGCATACCTTCTTCTCTTGCAGCAACCTTTCAGAAGAACTAAACCTACACACCGCTTGAGGGACATGAAAGAGGGCTGTTTCCTGTTTGTGTGGTGTGTGTACAGAGGCACCTTGAGATGAAGTACCAGGAAGTGGGTTTTCTGAACCTCGAGCAGGTCTGAGGGTGGCAGAGGGAGGAGGGGAGGGTCGCCTGCTCTTTGATATGTGGTGAAAAAAAAAAAAAAACTTCCATTACTTCGTCACAGTTTGCAGCAGGTTACTTTCCAACATGGAAACAGCACGTTGACACAGATCAGGTTTGTGGTTCATGCATTACTTCCTGCTCAACAGGATAAAGCAGGTGTGTAGTTTTACTCTTGGTACCCAAATCTTCATTCACCTTTAACCCTCACGGTTGAGCAAGAGAATGTGGCGGCGTGTACACTTTGTAATTGTGTTATCAGAGGCCGCTCTACCTCTCTGTTTGAGAAAGAGGTGAGCAAATAGTGGTGGATGTGCAAACTGTGCTATTTCCCTTATCTACGCTAACAGCTGAGAGCAGGGTGGCCGCAGCCCTCCGTGCATGCATGTGTCTGCATCACTGCAAACGCAACAGGTGATGTGGGAGGGATAATTAATCACCATCACCCAGGGGCTGGGGTCGACACTGAGCGATGAGGTTAGGTTGGGGGCTATTCAGAGGCCGCTTTGTCTGAGAGGCATGATTCACCTCAGACGGACGCACATACCAGAGCTCACAATCCTGCATAAGAAACACCCACCCAAGTAAAAAGTGCACTTTTATAATGTCAGTGGAGGATATAGATGTTCCTCTATTAAGTGGAAAACATTGACCTTTGCTGAGAGCATTAGCCCACCTGGGTACAAAGTGCACGGTGGTCAAACTTAAATAATAGTAAATAATAAATAATAAATAATTTGACCATTTTGGCAAATAATTTTAAATTTCCTGGCACAGAGTGAGCTGGGAAGATCAGAAATTTGGTTAGCTTAGCATAGCAGAAAGACTGTAAACAGGAAGAAACACATAGCCTGCCTCTGTCCAAAGGCAACATAATCTGCCTAAGACAGCCTCTGAAGCTCACTTATAAACATGTTTTATTGTGTGGGTTTATTCAATACAAGGATTGAACAGCAAAAATTGTCACTTGCTGCTTTATGGGGGGGTTATATGCCATTATATTTCCTGGTCCAGACCAACTGAGACGCAACCAGCAAAGGCCCCAGGAAGTCACTGCTCCCTGCCAAGAAATAGTTCAGCACATAATCTCTTTTAACAATTTTTACTTTTAATTTTTAGTCATTTTTACAGTCCACTTTTTTTCATACGGATTAAAGTTTTCACCCAACCAAAAGGATACTAGAAACTACAACAAAAAAGAAAAGTCAGTAATATCTGTGTTTGTTGTCTTTTGTCTGCCAGACAAACAGATATTTGTTTAGAGATAATGGCACATTTGTTTTGCAAAAACCAGCGAGGTGAGTCATACGTCAAGCTGTGACAAACCACAACAGTGACGAATGACGTCCCATTTTTTACTTTTTACCCTGATTTCTTAATGACATAATTACAGCCACATATGATCACAGTGCAGGGATGGGTTCAGCATCTTGCTAAAATAGACCTCAACAAGACACATGTCTGTCACAGAGATCAAACCTTTGACCTTGCTGCTACATGACAAACCTGCCGCTGCCTCCAATGGGCCCGTCTTGCTTATATATAATGAAAGTACACCTTTATCTTCTCTGTCTGCACCTCTGCTCTGCAGTTGATTTGTTCGTGGCTTCACAGGGGGGATTGTGGGGAGTTAGACTCTTGTTTTCCCAAATATTGAAATTCTCAACTTAATTATGGGGATGTGTTTTATAATTTGTGCTAACAAGGGGTCTCCTCATCCCATCTCTAATCCCTTCCTGACTATTATCAGCCTGTAGCACACATATTTCACTGTTTGGGAAGTTTACCCTCTGAGTACAAAACAATACAGATTACTGACTTTGAGTGGCACAGAAATAAACAGAATTTATGAAAAATTGTGGCAGCTTTCATTTACTTTTTCACTTTTTACATTCACTTTGCCTTCAAAGCAGCATAGAATTAAATACCCCATCTAAATGTATTGCAGTTGTGGTGTACAGTAGCTTTCTAATCAAGAGTAATTTTCCCCTACATACGATTTCTAGGTAATCATATATTTCATAAAATATCTCATCTGATTATGATACTTTAGCAGTAACTTCAGGCTTTACAGTTTTAGTGAAGACATTGCTCTAATCTCAGTAACACTTTGCATCCCAGTCTTGCAGTTTTCTCTGATGCCTGCAGCAAAACGCTACTTATCTTTGTAGGTCTGTGGCCATATGTGTCACAGTGAGACTGATTGCAGATCAACAAAGACAACAGTCACAACCACTCCCTGATCCTGTGGGTTTAACCTAGCCAGTCTGCAGCCCTATTACCCTTGCGACTGAGCCTATGACACACTGCTTACCAAGTTATGACCATTAGCCCTGCCAGGATCCAGTGTCACATGTGCTTTTCTTCCCGCAGGCTAAGTGGCAACCCCTTGACCTGTAAAAGAAAGGAAGAGAAAACACATTATGTGTTGAGCAGAGGAGCAGAGAGGTGAGGAGGGTTCAGAGGAGAGCACCGGTGATGGCCGTCTGACAGGTTGTGGAAACACACCCTTCCACTCCTTAGTTTGACAGAAAAACAAACAGAGAGCCACTAAACTCTCGCTGAGCCCCGCACTAATGGACAAGCGATGACTTTTTCCTAATGAGACGCGTTGGCCTAGCGGAAACGAGAGATGAGGACTGGCCAATGGGAGAGCCCGACCCAAACCCGACACTGTTGTGCTTTGGGTTTCTGGTCCACTGGGCCGAGTGAGTCACTCCCTCAGCTTTTCTGAGTGCTGAACCACTTAACTCTTCCTGTCTCATGACTCCCAACATCATGGTCTGATGGGAGGGAAGAGGCCGCCATGAGCAGAACAACACTTGTCCTGCATTTTCACCTATTAATACTCTGATTTAGGTACTTACAGGATGATTCCAATTTACTATAACTTGACAACAGTAGGATCTTGTTTTTCTAGTCTCATCTATCCATTCTATTGCTTATAATCACACTGTACATATGAAACTCACTGCAGAGATCTGAGGACACAGTGTCATTACAACACAGTGTGGCATTCAACTTTACTAATCCAAAGTCATAAAGCAGTGTTTCTCAACATTTTTTGCTTGTGACCTGTCTATTTGTAACCCCTCATGACAGTGTGGATGAGTAATAAGTTATTAACAATGTGTTCAAAGAGTTATTTTGCATCTCCCAATACTTTTAAGAGACCTGAAGATGTAAACTATACATATAACTAACTACTACATCTCAATGTAAAATGGACAAATATTCAAGAAAGCACCAATAATTAATATAAAGTGTGTAACATTTACTTTTTTTTCTCATTTCTGTTCCCAGCAATCATCTTGTAACCCTCAGGTCTTGACACTTGGTTGGGAAACTCTAATCTAAACCACTCTATTTGGAGGTAAAACCCAAAGTGTGCAGCCCTGAAATGTTGTTAATAATCCTGTATTGCTCAAGAAACCATGTGCGTGCAACTAGAGCGAGTATAATAGGTCAAAGCTGAACCAGGAAGTTGGTCTGTAACCCGCAAAGGACAGTTTGGGTAATAATTGTACCTCTCCCACATACATTTGGCTAACCAGAAAGTAAGTTTAAAATGAGTATGATCATCTGACTGACTCATTTTCGTGCTCCTCTTTTTATTTTGGCAATGTTGGCGTGCTCCCAGATCTCAGCAATTAGCTTGGTAAGTAAAAGATGACTATTACTCTTAGATAATGGTGGCAGAAAATGCAAAATGATGACTAATGTGCTTTTCACAAACACCATGACGGACACATAAAGGCCATTACACAACACGGCATACGGAGAGGAGACTGCACAGCTCACTGACTCCGCAGTTATGCCCAGTGTGTGATACATGATAGGGAAGGAGGTTAGCTTTAGGCCACTGAACCATGCTAAAGCTAAAAACAGCACGTTTCCTCGCACACGATTCTCAGTTTTGTTTTGCAGCATCTGTTTCCTCTGGTGGCAGCGGCGCTTGAAAACAACCTCTTTCTCACTTCTTAAACACAGTTTTCAGTTTCTCACCAATTCGATACAGATTTATGTGACCTCACGCACACACACCAGAAATAAACACACTCCTACACCCCTGTCCGCCTACAGATATGTACCAGTCTGTGGTAGTTGACTAACCAGCTGCTTTGAGTCACTCATAACTTTTAGAGGTTTAAGCAGACAGAAGATGACATCAGTCGCAGTTTTACATGAAGTTCTTTCTCTTTGTTTTGTACCGAGGTCAAGTCCGCGCTATGCACAGATGATCAAGAAAACGTGATAAAGCTACTTTGAGGCTGCACACCTTTAAAAAAAAAAAAAGGATTTGAAGGACAAAGAGAGATAGTGAATCAGAAAGGATGATTGGACTGAAGTCACCCTGCTGGTAATGAAACCGTGGCTGTAACATTTTGTTGTTTGAGTTGTAAACAAGGCCTAGATATCTGGCCTTGGGAGGTTAGGGAATAGTTAAAAGTGAACTCTGTATCTGTGTGTGTGTGTGTGTGTGTGTGTATTTCAATGATCTGCTGGCTGAGGCTGAGAGAGACGAAGATAAGAACTGACTGTGAGAAACCGCAGATCTCACACCCACTCACTAAGAAAGAGCACACAGGAAGCACACACACAGGAACACGCGCACACACACACACAAGGCGTGGAGTACGTGCACGCATGCTCTGGCCCGTGTGTGAGTCTGAACAAAGAGCGGAGCATTTAACAGATGACACTGGGTTCCCTCAGGGACTTGCGCGGGGCTGCTGCATGATTGAGGAATTTAGCTGTAAAAACACATCAGAGATTGTTTGGAAGTGTCTGACTGCCGCTCAGATTTCTCAAGGCGAGTCCTCCATCGAGATAGGGCCCGGCCTGAAAATCTGTCCCGTATGCTCGCACCCTCCAGCCTCACCTGCTTACCTGCCGCGACATGCACTCGTGTGGGTAGGCAGGAAAAAAGGGATCAGAGCCCAACTTTACACAAAAGCCTGTAGTAATGGTGGTGTCAGGGTATTACTAAACCAGCAATCACAAACTCGGCGTACCCACAGTGCACCGTCTCCATCTGAGACTTTCTGTAAACTTTATGAGAAGGTGACAGACGGCTGACATAGATTGAGATTATTATTATTGTTAGACTGTGACTTGGATCCAGAGTTGTAGATTTGAAACTTAGATTTGAGTCAGAGTTGGACCGCTTGAGGCTTTGAAGAAAAACAAAAGCAAGACCATGTAGGCTAACTTCTGAATGACTACATAACACAACCTTACTCACACCTTAAAATACACTCTCTCACACTCGGGTATTTTTACTGCTACAACCTTCATGTCCTAGATTACCTGCATGACTAAACTGGCTTGTGGATGGCAGCTGACTTTAGCTGATGTTTACTTTAAACTCCCCACTTTAAATAGAAAAGCTGTGGGTGACTGACAATATGATGTCAATGTCCTTCACTTATTAACTTTTATAATAGTCTTATAGCATGTTTTAGCATGTTACAGACATCTTTTTTTATTACAAAAGTAAAACAATGAGTAGGAAACTCATTAACTTGTGGTGGCTTACAGACTCTCTTTCCTTTCTTACCATGTTTTTTACCACAACTGTACATCACACTGTTCACCAGGATGTGTGTTTGCTGCTTGTGTTTTTCAGTTTGTTTTCATTTTTTTTGCTCAGGTGTAACCTGCTTATGGAGGATAATAAAGAATGTTACATAACAGTCAGAAATAGATATCACATTATAAGAGCTGTAGACACTTTAACTGCCACTTCACAATGACTTTAAAGCAAGAGACTCCTGGGAAAGGAAGATCTCAGTTAATTTAATTATACTGCGTGAACTCCAGTAACCTTTATGTAGTCTTATTCTAAGTCAGTGAGTCATTCACTATTAGGTTGAAGCACCTACAGGATTTGGTGTCATCTGTAGTACGTAAGAACATTTTTAACACAGCTTTAAAAAGAACTTCTTCAACTTCTGTTTCATTTTATTCGTCAGCATTTACACATGAAAGACACCCAAACACCCCAGAAGACTTAAAAACAGCCTTTGGTCTGTGTCCACCCAAGAAAAAACCTTAACCACCTACACAATAGCTCTATGTGGGGAAACAATAAATTTGTTCTCCGAGGGGAACTCATCTGGGTTTTCCACTATGCGAATTAGGCATCATTGTTATCGGAGACACGGAATAACAGGCGAGAAGGGGAGCATGATGTGTGAGAGCAGACTGAGGCCCAGAGGAAGGCCACAGCACAATGCGAGGCGAAGGAGATGTCCATAAATCACTGCCCTAACCGATTCCCCACCTGTGTCCTCTGTCTTCCCAGAAACATAGAGTCACACAAACAGCTGCCCTGCTTTGGAAAACCATCACGACCACGGCGGCGCTGAGGCACAAAATCACACAATCGAGAATCGAGGATATCAAACGCCGGCAATGTGTATAACAAACTACCCCTTTAAGGCACAAATTGTTGTTTTGGCGCAGGGTTTCGGTATGACGTTGCACAGTGGCGCACACACAGCTGTACAAATTCATGCTTTGCACACATGCGATCAAACAGCACGGCAATTAATTTGATTAGAAGGCTCTCAACAATTTCCAGTTTTCGGTCTTAAAAGGACATTGTGGTCGCAGCCAAACCAAAAAGCCTGAAATGAATTAACGTCAGCCATAAAGCATAATGATATTAACAGTAAGACAGTGCCATCCAGATTAACGGTATTTCCCAGTAAAAGGTCGTCAGTGTTTCTCTGGAGGTGACGCATCAAGTGTGTGTGTGTGTGCGTGTGCCACATATGTAAACACATCCGAACGTGTATGAGCGCACAAACACATACGAATGTGTATGAGCATGTGTGCTAAAGGGGGGAGGGTTGTTTACTTGGGCAGCCACTCAGAGTGTCTCCTGGCCGGCTACCACTTCCTGCCCCTGCGCCTGAAGCAGCAGCCTGTCTAGTCAGCCACCTCGGGCTGACAGGGAGACCACATGCTAAAAGACTTATTGGCCTACTTTAGAAGACCTATGGGAGCGAAGGGGACTGTGTGCCTGCTCTGGGTGGGGCTGGAGCTGTTTTGAAGGGAGATTGGGGGGTCTAGAGGGTGTCTGATTTTTTTTTTTTAATAAAGCACTCCCCCTCCTCCTGCTTTTCCTCTGAGTGCTTACAGCTGCAGGGATGGAGGGGGTGGGGTTGGCGGGGGGCATAGCGGAACAGAGCGAACAGGCTCGGCATAGAGAGGGCCCTTCATGAAGTCACATCTGGACCTTTCCCAGCGAACTCAATGGAGCGGAGAGGCTAATGAAAGTCTTAAGTTATGTAATTGAGCTCTTCCATGTGCACCAGACGGTAATGTTGGCTTGATCTGCAGCACAGGATGTTAGCGAAATCCTATGGACATTTGTGTTCCTCACAAAGGCCTGCCGGACTCAGCCGGGCTCGTGTCGCTACTGTCATGTCTGTAGCGGCTTGCTAACGCATAACCTGGATGCACTGGCGCTGCAGGCCCATACATGGAGTCCCTGCAGTGAGAGACTTGGCCTGCGAGGCATAACAAACAGGGTTTGGCATTTACTGCTACTAACAGGCCTACTTAGGTTGATTGGCCCTTGTTGTTTTGCTGTAGTTAGGCTTCCACTGTCCGGCAGCAGTGGAAAATCACAAAAGAATTATGAACATTAAGTACAGCGCATGATTAAATGTGGTGTACAATGACTTTTTTTTAACCTTGTTCAAAGTGTAAACGATTGTAATGTAATTTTGAGCCTCGCAGTTTATGACAAACATATGTCTGCTGGTGTATTGTTATGCTTAGCAGTGACTTGAGCAGAAAGGCTGTAAAATAAGCTGCCTGGCTGGTTACGGGTGGGAGAGGGAAAGAAAAACCTGTGCTGTAGGATAACATGGTGAAAGCTTCAGTGATGAATGGCTGAATGAATTTACAGTTTTATGTGTGTCGATGCAAACATGCCCGCAGTCTTGTGTGTGTGCGTGTGTGTCCATATGTATGTAACAACTGTGGGATGGGTGAAGGTTGTAACCACAATCAGATTGCATAAAGTCTCCAGTATCAGCTCCGGCTTTGATTTACCTCTCATGGCTGAGGGGAGAAGAAAGAGAAACAGACGAGGCGGAGGAGACGCTCCTGAAATGAACACCTTGGTAAAACCTGCCGCTGTATAAAGTGTCAGCTCTGGGCCTCCCTGTGGCGCGGTGCCAAGCCCCGAGCTACTATCACCTCCACTGCCATCCCCAACACACCACTGTTCCTCCCATTAATAAAGGGGAGGAATAACAGTGACGGAGGGGAAGATAGGGCAGAGCAACGATACATTACCTGCCAATTAGACGGAGGGCGCAGGCAATGAGGGGAAATGCAGACCATATGGGAGGCTATGTGAGAGGCCACCTGACCCAAGGGGCCCACAACTCTCACATCAACACTCCTTGCCAGACTGGACCTGTTTGAAGTCTTACATAATGCTCTGAATACCACCCTCTCTCCAGTCTTTCTAGCCTCCTCCTCTTCCTCTCTTGCCCTCTGCTTTCCACTCTGAGACCACAACCACAAAGACAGGCCCCCGGCCAAGACAAACAGCCCAGAATCGAATCAATTTTGAGAAGTTATGGTGCGACTATTACAGCTTAACACACTGCTGACAAGCCGCATGAGACGGTCCCCCTCATGAGTGTGTGAAGACTGAAGGCCCTTACATCTGTAATTTAAGCGATCGGACACACAAGGGACATTGCAGCGGTTGCCTTCTTCATGCATCCTTTATATAACACACATTAGTAATCCTGATGATTATTCTTTGGAAGCTACTCAGTGGAATCAAGCATACCTTGACACCAGTGTCTAATACTGAATCATTACAGGGCATTTCCTTATGTTTTCCAGTGTGCTGCGAACGAGAATTTTCCAGACACTTCCTTTGATGAAGGAGCTCAGATCAAATTTAGCTTTTTTTCAAAACACATGCAATAAAATGCTTAAAGGAATAGTCTGACATTTTGGCAGATATGATCATTTCCTTTCATCCTGAAAGAAGATCAATACTAATCTCATATCCATAGGCCATACCTCAAGCTTAGCTTAATATAACAACTGGAAAGATAATAAAATCCATCAACCAGCACCTTTTAATGGACACATTAAATCTCGTACATTTAATCTGTTTTATAAAAGTGAAATGTTGTGGTTTTTCTGGGAGTTATGTACTATTTTTTGGCCGGGTGCGGTGACATCCTGGAGTCTCTGCTGAATTCACAGCAACCTCAGGTGATGACAAGACTCCCTGGTCCCACTTTTTACACTTATCTATATGAATTAATCTCTTTATGGATTAAACAAGAGGTGGTGGTGGGGATAATTTTTAACATTAGACAGACCCAAGCAACCTGTTTCAAGTCACTGTGCTAAGCTAAGCTAACCAGCATTGGTTTGATATACAGCATACAGATGCAAGAGTGGTATTAATATTGTCTTTTAACACTCAGCACAAAAATCAAATATGCACATTCCTCCAAAATGTCAAACTGTATCTTAAATCTGTATTCACATAAATACTCAGTGTGCAATGTCTCTTTTGCTGCCTCAGTCTGGCTAATGTATAAGAGAGGCTCATGGCCAGGTCTAGTCAGAACCAGAAGGGCCAGCAGCAGCAGCTCTGTGGAAACACTGACTCACCATCCAGGGCCCTTAACTCTACCTCCTCACAGCTGGCTGATGGGGGGAAAAAAATATTTCAAAAACACCTTTATTGTAACAACACAAAACACAACAGAGCTCGAACAAATTCACAAGAAAAACCTCAACGCGGTCCAGAAAAATAAATCTAACACCTTGCACAAACAAGCCCTAGAAACAAACTCACATTAAAAAATGGAGCGGCTCTGCACCACGGCTCCTAATCCACCATAAAAGAGAAAGGGAGCGGGAGGGAGAAAGAGACAGAGAGCTGTATCATTAACGTGGTTGGACCCCTGGGAGACTGTTGGCCCATCATAAGCCTCTTATTAGACGACTCTCCTCTGGGAACTTGTGGTCTAATCTTATACAACTTTGAAAAACCCACACCCTGCGAGCGCTACCACTGGCTTATTAGTTCTGTATTCGGTGCTCCAGTGTGGTAAAAAAGGACTTGTTATACTTACTTTAAAAACACCACTTTGACAGAGGCCCGTCTGAATTATAGTGGAAAAGCACCTGGTGAAAAGGTGTTGAGGTGTCATTAGAGTGACACAGGTTTTTTTTCACACTTTTTTGCGCTGTTGCTGAAAGCTGAATCTTTCATCGGCCCAACCTGCTCAAACCTTGTGCTAAGTAAGACGCACAGGGCTCGGCCTGTACGCCACAGGACCTAAAGTGAGGTCATACTTACTCAAGATAGAGTTTAACACATCACTTTAATAATTTGTGTTTGAATTCTTGTGGTTTCATAGTATGTGTGCATTTATATTTCAGGTTAGGGATCGCCATTTTAGCGCAGCGAAAGTCTGCACGTTTTTTTTCTTAACCATGGAATTTTATCTACTACTACTACACTGAGGAGACGTAAGCATCATTACACTAGTTGTTCTAATTTTTGCCCAACCAAAGGAAACAGGAAACACCAGTCACAGGAAGTGAGAGAAAAACAACAACAGCAATAGTTGTGGTGAAAGAGGCAGTTCAGAAGATATGATGAATTTAACTGTTTGATTGCTCGAAAAGGTTGTTTATAGCAGAGCAAAGTAGATACAGCAAAGATCCTCTGATCCTCTGTTTGAAGGTGTTGATGACAGCATCAAGGTGTAAACGTCAAGTGCAGAAGGAAATATGATGCCCTCTAATCATATGATGTTTTAGACCATTTGCAGTCTATTTGTAGTGTATGTATGTGTGACTTCAGCCTATACATCACCATGACCTTAAACCACAACCACTTGTTTGCTTTCGTTTTTTCCCCTGGCCTTTCAGTATCACAAAGATGCAAATTTGTTAAATGTTACTTTGAGGAACTGTTCAACATTTCGGGAAATACATTTGACTGACTTTCTTTCTGACAGTTAGATGAAAAGACTGATATCACTCTCCTGTCATAGCCTGGATCTCTGCAAGGTTAAAAAAAATTCCACCTATCAACACCTCTGCAGCTCACTTCACGATGTGTTGTATCTCATTTGTTCAATCTGTTCACAAACAGAAGTGAAAAATGCACAACAACTGGGTGCAGTGACTTCCCAGTCACACCGAGATTGCCAGGCAACAAGCAGAGAAGTTGCACAGTCCCAGGTCCCTCTAAAAGGAGAAGTTGCATTTTCAGCAACTTCAGTCGTGACTGCGTGCAGATTTTTCAACTTTAGATAGAACCAGACTCGCTGTCTCCCCTTACTTGTTGTATTCATGCAAAGCTAAGCGAAGCCTCTCCTGGGTCTAGTTCCACATTTAACACACCATGAGAGTGCTCACTGAGCTGTTTTGAAGAAAGAAAATAGGGGAAATTTCCCAAAATGCTGAACTATTCCTTTAATAGTTCTGTATTTTAAAACACAAAAACCCAGCGATCACAGTTCCAGTAGTCTTAATGTAGCTCTGCAGTGCCAACCTATAGCTTTACATAATCAGCTACAAGCATTTTAATGCTCTGTGTAACTAAAAGTCTCTGTACACAGAAACTGCAAGTACTGCAAAGAATATGAGCCTTAAAGGATCAGTCCACCCAATTTTAAACAGTTTTCAAAGGGACTATTAGTGTGGTAGAAAGTAGTTATGATTAAATCTGCTTGTACTGTGGTGTATTTTATGAACAATAAACCACAGCCGTTGGTTTAATCAGATTAATCGGGGGACACTGTTTCTGGAAAGTTGTAACAAAATTTTCTAAATGTACTTTCTTAATGCCGTGAGCCCAGAAAACTATATTTTATTAACCTCTCATGTATCGGGCTGTGGGAGACACTATTCTCAGAGACAATATTTCAAAACCTGGGACAGAAAATATGTTTTTTTTTGTCATTTGAATGAACCCAGACCTGGTTTGGCTTAAACCCAAACATTTAGCTTACCTCAAACTTAACTAAAATAAAGATCACTTAAACCCTAGACCCCCCCTGTGTTCACTCTCCAGTCCAGGATTTGGTGTGAATCTGAGTTCCAGCACCTGTGTCCAGGGCTGCAGAGACCTCTTGGTCTCCAGGCCAAGTTCCATGTCCGCTCTGATTATAGTAGGAGAACAATGCAAGCCATTGTGGCGCAGCGAGTGTGGAGTCGGTGCAGTTTTCTCCATCATCTCTCTCAAATGCTCTCATTCAGCACACACACACTCAAGTGGTGTAATGGACTACAGAGTTAAGCAAACCACATAAAGGTAAAAATGTATGGTGTTTTTGTGAGTGAGCATGAAATATGGTTGACTGGGTCCCTGGTGCTCAGGCAGCCTGCCAAGACTTGAAGCAGGCAGTTGAAATTCATCACAGTTAGACACACATATGCAGTCGCACACACATTCCCGCTGCAGGAGACCTCAGGCCACAGGGGAAGAACAATCTGACATGCCACACAGAGAAGCTCTGCAATTAGACAGTCACTTTATCACACTACAAACTTCTCCCTTTCCATCTCTCTCTCTCTCTTTCTCTCTCTCTCTCTCTTGCTCACACACACACACACACACACTCCCAAACAAACACAAACACAGAAAGGTGTAATCACTCACAAACACTGCGCCAAACTCAAAACTGCTATTATCTGTCATTAAGGACACACACACACACACACACTCTGAGAAACACATTTCACAGCCCCACATTCTCCATAAGCAAACACAGTCGGCCTGGTGCTGCTAGCCAAGAAGTTCCAGAGAAGTGAAGTAACACACAAGACCCTTGCAAAGAGAGTTATAAATAGTTATAAATGGAGATGTGTTATGTCTCCGGGGGAAGACTGGGAGGATCAGTCATAACCTCTGCAACCCGTGACCTTTAACCCCTTACCCCGGGGGTTCAGGAGACATGCTGAGAGTCAATGACGTCCAGAGGGGTACACAGTGGTATTAGCTTTTATATAGTCTCTGCTCACGTCCCCCCTTCACCTCTTCATTTCCTGGACCACATCTTGAGTTCCACTATTCCGCGTGTGTGCCCATTTGAACATGCAAGCTGATACACGGAGGTAGATTTTAACACATGCTTAAAGGCACGTGGTGTGTACGTATGTATACAAACACATACACACACACACAGACGCACACAAGCGCCAACATGCCCCTCTCATTTGGTGTAACCTTACGTTAACAGTGTGAGCAAACCCATCAACAAGTTGCAGAAAGACTTAAAGGGCCCAGTGAGTGGACGGACAGAAAGCTTCTTGGTCATAAAAATCTTAATTTTAGCGCTATCTTTTGTTTTATTCTATTCTAATTCTACTATTTGAACACAGGTTTACGTAGTTTCATCCAACTGCATCTCACTGTGCAATCTGTTACTGTATAACGACAGTAAAGCTGAACCTTTAGCCTTAAATATGTCACCGCACCTTGGCCTTAAAAGTGCAATTACACTGATTAAATCGTTTTAATGTGTCCCCCTGCAGGAATAACATCGCTTTCAGACAGGTTGCATCAGACATGGTTTATCTAAAATTATGAAGTCATTTTACAAGTTTGTTTTTGTGTTTGTTTTTGACTGGTGCTACCAAAATGGCATACACAACTTAGCCATGGTATGTTGTTATCCAGTCAATAGTTCAACCTTTTGGGAGACATGATTTGTTTTCTTGCTAAGAGCTGGAAATGAAGATTCTGATCTGTCCGTGAGAGAGGTTAGCAAAGGGCTGTTAAATTAACTTGATGCAAATCCATTGTACAGTCCCTCTAAAATACACAAATTAACACCTTTTATCTTGTTTATTTAGTGCATACAAACACAGAAAATGTCCAGCATTTCTATACTAACCTCACTTCGACAACAAGACTGCGGGAAGTCACTCCACCCAGTTTAACAGCACATAATTTACTCTAAAACCAAAGTAGTTTACTCTAGTTTACTTTTCTGTTTGCATTTGTACTACCACTAATTTGATTAAACACATTAATAATGAGCTTTCTGGGAGGCAGATTTGTGGACTTTTGATAGAGCTGGGCTAGCTGTTTTCCCCTGTTTGCTATAAAACGTGATGTTGATCTCCACATCTCACTTTCAGACAGACAGAAAAACAGCTTTAAATTCTCAGTATAAAGGAGCATATCTGAATGAATAGTTTGTTTTTCAGATAAAGACACAATCTATGTGTAGTAACCCTGAAAATATTGACAAATATTTATTTTGGATAAAATCTACCAAAAATCGAAAATTGCTCTCTAGCGCTACTTCTAGCTATAACTATGAAAGCAATACTGGAGCCTCTCATACACCATCCACATGTGGTCACAACAGAGGAGCCCATCAACCAAGAGGCTCACAGTGTGAACACAGGGTCAGAGGTCACACAGTGATTGGCCAATAAAGGGAACATAATATTCAGGGCAGAGCTTTGCTGAAGATTTGTCACCCTTCATTTCACTACACTGCAGTATGGTTAAAATGGCTGAAAAAAAGGAGTTAAGGAGCCTCAGAGGGTTATTATGATTACACAGATTCAGTATCATGAAGCAATATGTGGAGCAGCTGGCACAGGAAGGTGTGGAGCAGGTGGAGCAGCTGATACCCTGAGTTGGCATGAAATAAAAGAACAAGGTTAACTCACATTGCATAAGTGAATCAGTAATTCAGAGGTGATTCAACATTAACCGCAGCTAATGTCCCAATTTCAGTTTATGGAAATATGTGACATCATGAGAATAATAATAATAATAAAATTGAGACCATGGCCAGGTGTCATCTGAAATTTATCCTGAAATTAAACTAGTATTACAGATTCAGCATACTAGATAAAGTATAGGTCAGTGTGTTGCAATCTTAAGGGTCTCATTTTGATAAAAGGTAAAAGAAAGCAAAAATTTGACATTTGTCTATATATTCTTCAAACTTTTAATGAATGTATGCTTTTATTCTTGTAAAATATTGCATACTTTTATGTCAGCAGACATCTAAAATATGTCAAAATATTGTTTTGAGGGTTAAGTGACATTTCATGTACTGCATCACAAAATGGAGAAAGCAACATTAAGAGATTGGCAATAGACTATTTTAATGTATCTTTACTGTGTATTTTATGTTATTAAGCTCAATCTGCAAAGTCATTATTAATTACAGCTGTTGAATAAACGTAGTGGAGTAGATGTGTAAGGCAGCAAACGATAGAAATTCTCAAACAAAGTACAAGTACCTCAAAATTGTACTTAAGCACAGCTCTTACGTAAATGTACTTAGTTCCTTTCCATCGCTGTTAGTCATTTGAGGTTGTTGGTATTGTGCATAAATGTAGTTGTAAATTATAAAAGCGCCTGGAAAACTTCCATTGTAGGGATGATTCTGCCAAAGTCAACACCTCAATAGTTTCTGTTAGAAGCAGTTAAAGTAATGGTGCCACTGTGTTTGAACCTAACAGGTAGAGCGTTGGCACTTTCTCATTTGAAAACTAAATTAAATGAATCATAACTGAATAAATACAGCCTCTCAGTCTCCTCCAAGCAAGGTTGCAGATGTTTTGCTCATCTGTTTCTTCGCCACTACACCCCCCTGTCTCAAAACAAACCCTCTGAGTAAAATGTAAGCAAAGGGAGAGTAAAGTCAAAAGAAGACACCAGAAAAGACAAACAAATGCAATTCAACTTGACATCGGTTGTTAGGTAGACGGATGTGTAAACACGCAGACGCAAACAACCGCAGAGACAAGAGGGACTGACTTGCAGAGAGAGCGAGAACAAGGTGTGAACGCCCTCCTTGTAAGATGTAGGAGTGTGTGTCTGTATATATCTGAGTGTGTGTAACGCAGAAGAACATTATGTCCAGGACTCGCAGCCAGGCAGTAAGTCAAGGCTGCAATCTGTGTGTGTTTGTATTTCAAACCTTGACACTACTGATGCTGCTGGATGTTTTTTTGTACACTGTGTTTTCTACATAAATGTTTCAGTGTTCTGCGCTCTGAGACGGTATTAAAGGAAGTGACTGGGGGTTGAACCTGCCTGTGGGGTGTTCTCTGTGACAATACCTAAGATCAGTGTCTCCTTTCACTCCTCTGATCTGCGTAGCTGCCATCAAAGACACCAGAGCTGTTTGGCTGAGGTTGAGATGGGTCCAGCCCTGCCTGCAGTGCATTTACACCCTGAGCTATTTCTACTTGCCCTGTAAAGGTGGTTTGGTTTCAGACAGGCTGCTACAGGCCTGCATCTGTGATCAGGATTGGTAGCCATGGAGGGACTCCTGCCTGAGAGTGTGTGTGTGTGTGTGTGTGTGTGTGTGTCACTGTGTGTTTTCAGAGAGAAAAACAGATTTGCTGGAAAGGCCAGACGGGTTGCTGCATGCTGCTGGGACTGTGTAATACTGTAACTTCTTAAAAATAGAAAAGTATTTCACATAGAACAAAAATATATAAATAGAAATAAACAGATAATGATACACATACAATAACATAAAACTAAAACCATATTCACAGCAAACACTAAAATGTATCCCACCAACAAACCATCTTTTAAACTAAAAAATAGTTGTGGAATGTAACTAAGTAAATTTACTTGAGTACTTAAGTAATACATTTACTGTATTTTATTCTTTTATAGTGTGATTTTGCCTGATGGACAGAAATAAGCACTGTGAAGAGGATAATTTTACATTCATTTTTTGTAGCAATAAGAATCTAATAATAGAATATATAATCGTATAACTTTTAATTCTTTAAGTACATTAAGCTGATTGTAAACTTTCACATTTCACAGCACTTTCAATGCAGGACTTTTACTTTACAACCAGTATTTTTACAGCGTAGTATTCGTATTTAAGTAAGTAAGTAAAGGAGTAAAAGTAAGTAAAAGATCTGTATACTTTCTCCATCTCTTCTTGAATCTCTATTCCTAGCCACCAATGTAAAGTCTTTGTTGGCCAACAGCTAACATATTAACCAGCCAGGCTAGCACTAGACGGTCGCTAAACGTCCGAACACCTTTATTTTTTCTTTGTACTGGTTCGTTTACTCCCCAGGGGCAATTTTTGGCTACTAACAGGACAATAAGTTCACACACTGTTGAAAATATGTACCACTGACTCACGTCTCATTGTTCCACTTCAGTGGAGCAGTTCAGGCCCCAACAGAGGTTACATAAAAGTGGATGGTGCAACATGGCTAATGAGCTACAATAGCTTCCTCCATTTGGACCGTTCAACTTGTTATCGGCTCACAAACAGTAAATCATTGCAGCTCGGAGGAGGTGATTCACCAAAGAGATTCTGGATAAACTAGATCAAGATTCAGAGATACAGGGCATGTGTTCTTGTTGTTTTTATCAGTTAAATCATGTGAAGAATTCATGTCAACTTTCACAGGATGACTCATTGGTGTGACACAAATCTTTTGATTGTCTTCCTCAGCAGATGGCCACGTTCAAATTTTCCATTTTTCTGACCTCTCTGAGGACTTTTTGTTCACGATGGCCTAAAAGTTGAACAAGTAGAAGTTGGAACAAGTAAATAACAAAACAGTCTCACCACATGGTCCATTTAGTAGCTGTGCTGGAGCTTTCATCAGCAGAAGTGTGCCCAGAATGAAAAATGGACATTTTGGTACTTTGGTACTTAAGTACTTTACTTAAAGTAGTCATTTTGCAGAATAGCGCAGTCCAGTATAATGTATATGTATCACTTTGGCATTTCAGCTGGTACTTATGGGACTAAATTAAATATATTCATGTATATTTTAGATATATTACGTAATAATGCAGGGTAGCTTGTAAATTTCACCCTTGAGATCAATAAAGTCTTTCTGTTGTCTGATAAGTCTTAATGATAATGTCTTCATTTATTAGTTGATGATATGATCGGATGATTAACCTGAATCTGGAGAGTAACTTAAGTTAACAAATAAACATGGGGGAGTGAAGAAAGTACAATATTTAAAGTAAAATTAGAATATGGCAGAAAATTGGAATATCAGTAAGTAAAAAAACATATATAGCCAATAAGTGCTCAACACAAATTCTCCAAATCTCAGATGCCACTGATATGAATCTCAGCGAATGACCTAATGATATACTGCCAAGGTTTAACCCTCCTACCGCAGCTTGCACTCATCTGTCAGGAGGTGATTGTGAAAGGCAGCCTTGCGTCAGACACCCATTGACAGACTTGATAAGGGTTGATGGACGTGATTGCACCTCACGCCTCAGGTCCTCTCAGTGTGGTGGAGCTACAGTCACAGGCAGGACCAGACACGCTGAACCTCACGTAAAAGAACACGATAATTACTTTATTGGCCATCACACAGACACGTAAAAAGATACGTAAAAGTACACAAAGCTGATTTTTTTTTTTCCAGAGGGGTCAGAACACAGGGTTGTCTAACACTGCAGCTGCCTAAATCTAAAGTTGGAACTGGCAGAAATCAATCTGCTTACCTCAGGTGCTATACATTTCCGTGCATCAAGTTCAACACTATTACGTGTATCATGTTTAAATAAGAAAAGAACAGCATGTACACTTGTGGGTGAGTCTGTTTTCCTCCTTAAAACAACACTGAGAGAAGCAGTGGTATCTGTTTCGGTTGCCAAGTTCGTGACAGACTCGTCTTTTAATGTCTATACCTCTGAAATGAGATGCTATATTCACTGGCATCGATACAATAATACGATACAGAAGTTCGAAAACAAAAAAAGGTGATGAAAACTCGAAAAGGTTGGTACCCAAAGGTGGGTAGATATCTAAGTGGCTCCTCTTTAACGGACGAAAATATCTCAACAACTATTGGATGAGTTTCCACGAAATCTGCTTCGGAGATTCGTGTCCTCTTCGAGTTGAAATGTAATAACTCTGCTGATCTCTGACTTTCCGTTTAGTGCTATCAGCAGGTCAAAAGTTTAATTTGTCCAAAATAGCTGAACCATAATTGTAATAGAATAGAACAGGAAAAGTAAAAGACAGATGCAGTGAAGCTCAGGAAGCATTTATAATGATACAATGGAAGAGATAAACTGCGTACTTATAAATAACTATACACACGCACACATATATTTATAAGACAGACCAAGTATCAAACACTATCAACTGTATGGAGTTGTAAACATTAATTTCTTCCATTGCCTCCCTGTTTAGCTCCTCATTTAAAGTTAATATTGCCTCCATTTGATATTTGGATTGATTGATTAACATGCGGTGGTGACTGCTTCTTGTGAAAATGTGTGTGTGTCTGAAATATTTGGAAAAAAAAGCAGATACATGTGAGGTAGAAAACACCGGCATCAACTTATTCAATTTCTTACGTTTTTCAAGCAGCGGTTTCGAGACAGCTACGGTGAGTGATCTTCTTTTCATGTTTATTTTTTAATGGGCGTTGCACCTTTCAAATGGAGAGACACCTCAATCCATTACCAGGCCGTTTTCGACACGATAGAAAAATCAATCAGCAGGTGAAGGCCGCCAGGTTTTAAAGAAGGAGGAGGAGGAGGAGCCTTCGAGGGTTTCTCCTAGGCAAACATGTTCAAACCGGGAAATTTTATACGCTTGTCACATATGACCTGATTGCTAAACAAAATAACAGTTTCCACGCCCAAGGGCTCCCATTGTACCAGGTGTGAGTGAGCCACATCTGGTAGGTAGTGTGGGCTGAGTATCAGCGTCGAGGGAGTGTAGAGGACCCCCCCCCCACTCCTTCCCTTCCTTTCCCTTGCCTTGCCTTCCTCCCTCCACACCCCATTCCAGTTTCTTACCGTAAATGTGTGGTTAACCAGAAAAAGCTGTTGGTGGGGGCAGAGTAAATCTTGAGGGAAGTGCACTTTGAGAAATCCTGTTTTTTTTTTTTTGGTAATGCTGAGGGCATTGTGGATTTGTCGATGGCAGAGGCCATGACACCCAACCCCCCCACCCTCCTTCCCATAGGTAACAATTATGATGATGAGTTTGTGCGTTTGTGTTTAGGTGACGCATGCATGTCGCCTCTGCATAGAAACAGAAGTTCAGCAGACCAAAAGTCAGCCTCTGTGTGTGAGAGAGACAGAAGAAAGAGGGATAAAGATTGTGAGTGGGATGGGGGGCGGGGGGCTAAGAAGTCCAAAAAAATGAGGCTGTGAATGAAAGAAACAGATAGCGAGAGACGAGGAGTGAGAGAGGGGAATGACAAAAACAGCACAAGAGAGAGAGAGAAAGGCGACGAAGAGGAGAGGGAGAAAGAGGGGAGGAGGAGGGAGTGACTGAGCATTGCTTTTCAAGAGCAACGAGAACAAAGGCTCCTTTGTGTGCAGCGCTGAGAGAGTGAAGTGGAGCCAGGGCTTAGGGAGTGTTTAACAGTGTACACCGACTGCATTCCTGCAATGTGATTACAAGACGCTTTTAATTTATACTCAGGAAATGGATTTAACTCTTCCCTCTCCTCGCATTCCCTCACCCTCTACCTGTCTTTGCTTTCCCTCTCACCGTGTTTCTTTCAGTGTTTTAATGAGGTCAGTCGTACCCAGTCAGCTTAAATGGTACAGTATGTGTGCCTTTCATTTGTTTTTGTGAATCTGCGCCGTACAGTTCAGTTGTGTGTAGTTTAGCTGGCTGTTTTGCCTGCGGGTCAATTATTACAAACTTAATTCAGCAGAGCCAAACATTGTTGAAACTCACTAAACTTTATTTTAAATCCTATCGGAGATCCAAACTTTTCCAAAGACGTCTTGATATTGTTTCTGAGTTTTGGAAAATGTGCATAAATTAATGCAAAGGACATCCAGAATACTGCCGTTTGCGGAAATGATGCAGCCATAAAAACAAATACTTCACTCGCTGTACACATCATAAAGCTTCAATGAAGAGTAGAACAAATTCATATTCTACGCCAGTACAGTGAAATAAGATTATTTTTCCAGCCTTAAAGCTATGTAAAGGAGCCCAGTGGAGTAAACAAACAAAGGTCCTGTTGACATTCAGTGTGCCTCACCACACATAATGTGTATATTCTTGAAGTCTAACAAATGTTTTGGATGCTCTTCCTTCCCCATAAAACATCTGCAAAGTCGATTTTTCGTAAAAGTTTGAATCCTATATTGTTGACATTCATGTTTACTTGCCAGAAACCTTCTTCCTCTCTGTTTTTGCTGGTGCAGTGCTGCATTTCATGGCAGATTACCGCCACCAGTAAATCAGTGGAAACCACTGGCCGGACTGTGTACAGTGTGGGTCCTTATGGTCACGCACAAGAAGATGCAAAAAGTAAAAAGGCTAAAAGTTGGCAAATCATTGTAGAAACTCAGCTAACAGTTGGCTATTTACAAATCCTGCAGAAACATTACAATTATGGAGTCCAATATTCATTCATCTTTTGGCTCTTTTTTGGCTTCCTCCAGCTCTTGAGGGACTCCAGATGGAAATATCCGGCTTTTTAGGGGCTAAATGTTTCACTTTGTTCACCGGCCGGACCTTAACTGCGTCTGTCTGCTGTTTGGTGATGAGCAGGTAGCGTACCGTTGGTTTATCATAATACAGGTTAAACAGTAAAGTCACAAACATAAGTCTCCTTTTAGCTCTGTTTTGGTCTCCTCCAACTCCTGAGGGACATTTCTGCTAGCTGCGAAATACTCCACGAGGTTCATCGATAACTTGCTAACTTTGTCTGCTGCCGTTTTCCGAGCATGTAGTGAACAGTGAGGTTTCTTAAAAATAAAAACCTGAAAATTATGCCAATGAGAGCCGTGAGACTGAAGCCAAAGAGTAATGTTGCTGTCCAAAACCAAGAACAATTAGCTGAGAGATGCTAAAATGCTAAAAACGCTGAGGGGAACTGCAGGTTTAGAAGTATCATATGTGGCTCTTTTTCTACCAGCGACCCGTTCCACATTATTAATTTGTTCTGGTATTAATGCAAATTTGTGCAGCTTTAACAGGTTAAATAAAAGAAATTAGAATTAAGATGTCGGAAGATATAGATGTTTCTGAAAAACAAGAACTTCTGCTCTTGGCTCAAAAACACTACAGCATTGTTTACCAACTAGACCGCCATTGCATATTGTGGACAGCCTCCATTATCTAATTTAGCAAATAACATTTGGGCCTCACAGTCTCCTGACTTGGCTTGCAAAGTCAGAGAGGAGCTCTGGAAGGGTGGAACGAAAGGGGGAAAAAGGAGGGAGAGATGTGGAGGATCTGGAGGCCGGGGTCAGGGCACGTGGACTGTCAACCTCTGGCCTCTGTGCCGAAAAAAACCCTGGTCTGTGTCTGGAAGTGATCATCACAGCTGCTTGTTATCAGGAGGAAACATCTGATCTCAGATCATCGACTCCCCTTCTCCTCCCTCTCCTTCCCCGTCTCCTTGGGATGAAGACAAAAGTGCAGTCTCCTGTGTGTCCTCCTTGCATGAGATTGGCCACTAACTGCTTCTTTTACAGCACACTTCCTTTTTTTTTTGTTATTCCACCCCTCACCCCACTCGCACCCACCACCCACTGTATTCAGACATTCAAATGTAAGATAAAACTCCTGCTCTGCAGCCTCGCATTTCTCTCCGCTCTAAATCCTCCTTCCTTGCTGTGTGATTTACTTTTTTCCCTTTTCCCTTTCTCTCTTGACATCTCTGCTCAGACCCTCGTTCCAGTAATGAGGCTCCGCATTGTCCACCTCGCTCTCAATCTTCCATCAAACGCAGTGAAAAAAAATATTTCACTGAGGCTAAAGAAAACCAGGGGTGGGCTGAGGAACAGAACGCATGAAAACGAGAAGTTTTTTGAGAACTCCTTTAAAAAGCGGCAGGCCAGCTCCCACCCACCAGATTAGCTTCTCCTCAGAAAGACGGTATAAAGATTTAATTAGCCAACCGCTTCTGCATGGCCCGCCATTCACGCTCTTTTTTTTTTTTTATCTGTATTTCAATATGCCCACTCTGCATTTTCCAGACCACCTCAAAAACCTGAACTCTGTTGTTTTTTTGTGTGTGTTCCTTTCTTTTCCCCTAATCACAAATGCAGGTCTGCGGTGAAAGGGAGGGCCAAAGGGTGAGATGAGCGAGGAGGGAAAGCGTTTCGAATCGGGAAGGGGCGTGAGGGGTGTTACAGTATATTGTCTCTCAAAAACAATGTGAGGTTTTATATTCAGCCGGGATTAAGCGGCCAATCAACAAGTCTTGAGTGCATGAAGTTCCACATGAGGAGCTTATGCGTGTGTAGCGAGGTGACTGAGCAAATTTACTGTGTGTTTGTGCGCGAGTGTGTTCAAATGTGTAGCTTATGTAACCTGGCCGTGTCCCAGTAGTTCTGATATACTGGAAACTGCAACTGTTTCTCTCGATTTCTTTGCTGCTCCATCCACACTAAGCTACTGTTTTTGAGCACCAGAAGCAGATGTTCAATCCGATGAGTGATTAACTTTTGAAAATGTAAAGGGAGTCCTGTTTACAAGTGCTGGGGAGCCGTATGAGTCCGTGTCAGCTGGGTCTAAAGACTACAAGTTTGGAAATGAAAGACATCTGGAGGCGTGAAGTTAGAAAGAAATTAGACTTCTGCAGCTCCTCATATCTACTTGAAGGTAGCAGCTGGGGACTTCATTAGTCACTGCTTGTATAACACACTTGAATTGTGTGTAGTTCAGTAGCATTATGGGTAATGTAGGCACCATGAAGAATGTGTGGATGAAAAAAACAATATTATCTCCGGTTCTGCTGCATCTATTTTAGTTCTAAGCCTGACTGTGTTTTAGGAGTACAATAACATATTGGTGGGGGTTTTCTTTCATTTAAAACTGACCTTCCCAGAAACCAGTGGCCTATGACTGCATGTGATTTGCTGTAAAATCTCGAGCTAAGTGTTTTAGTTATGCTGACAATGACAGAAGAGAAATGTGTTCCTCTTCCAAAATGAGTCATACACGCGTTGCCTGATCTGATGTTCTGATATTGGTACGTTGACCTTTGTCAGTGCTTTCCAATATGCCCTCATATTTGATTTTGATTTTGACCACCATGGCTGAGCCGACTATAGGAAATGAGATGTGTGAAATGGTGTCAATGTTTTTGAACGTCCAGTCATCTACTTTCACTCTAAGGACTGCGTTTACACCAGCTTTAGCACTGGTTGAAATCGTAGTCACAACACTGTATTTCCACTGTTACTGTGACGAATGTATAATTTCCACCATGATGACTTCCCTTCCCTCATAACATTATTTACCACTATGCAGAGTTTTGGCATCTGATAAGTCTTTAAACTCAAGGATCTATTACTCAAACTGGACTCTGTTATCGTCACATTTCATCATTTCACCTGTAGCTAAAACAACAAAGATCATCTAAATGCTCATTAAGAGGTTTTTGCAGTGCTAAAACAACATCAAGTCACAGCTTCTGACAAAAAAAATGGTATGAACTGAGTGGCCACAGGAGGGTGCTAATGAGAAATGGAAAATCTCCAGAAAACCTTTATGGGCAATTAATTAAATTTAAAAAATTCGGGCATACTTATTAGTACGGACTTGTTCTTAGATTCAAACCCTCCCAACAAAATCTAAGACCCGCTGAGGTTGGAGGGGATGGAGGTTTAGTTGGGATGCAAGTTTTGGAGGAGGCAGCTCCCTGTGCCCGAGGGTCGGTTTTGTCTGTTGAAGGAAGACGGAGTGAGGGAGAGGAGAGAGAAGAAGCAGTGGGGGACTAAAAGCGGGAGGAGGCAGGAGGAGAGGGAGGCATGGTGAAAGTTAGCCTGTACGAAATCCCTCTCCTTTTTTTCCACTTTACATCAAAGCTGAGCCTGGCAATAGAATTCAAAGAGGCAATCTGCATTTCCATGGGCTCCCCCTGACCCTGCCTGCCACCCCCCCTACACCACCACCCCCATCCACCAACACCTCCTCCCCCACCCCACCTTCCTTATCCTCCCAAACCTCTTCGCCAACCACTAACCACTCTCCAATCCCACCCACACCTTTCTCCTCCACTAACACAGCAGGACCATTGTCATCCAAACACATTACCCCACCATCCCCGCCAGCTGTAACCCCAGTCCAGACCGCTTGCCCCCACATCTCCCTACACCTTCACCTCCTCCGACCCCCTCCCCATGTTCATGTTCAAGTGTCCAGTAGTCCAACAGCAAGGCACGTACAGGGTGGTTGCAACAGAGAAAAGAAAACCCCAAAACCCAAACCGAGCTTTAACTAAAAAAACAGGGAAGTTTGGATGTTATTGTTCATTAGAGAAGTTCCCCTTTTTGCTTTCCTTCTCCAGTAAAGTCAGTCAAGTTCAGCTACAGAATATCATCTCTATGCCTGGAGAGGACTTGCTCAAGGGCACATCAGAAGAGCAGAGGCTTGCTAAGACATGTTAAGTATCCAGGTCCTTTTTTAACCAACCATCGTGCTGTTGCGTGTGTTTGTTGGTGTATGAATGTAAGGAGGGTATTTTTTTATGCCCTCTGAATGCAAAGTTATATAAAGTTTATGAGTACAAACATACCTCGCACACATGATTCACTGCTCTACAGGCTCGATCCTGTCCACCGTTCATCTCTAAATCATCAGCCACGGTGGCATTGTGGCTCAAGGGATGGCTCGTCAGTTCTTATGTCAGCTGGTCCATTCACCATCTACAAATACTAGGCGGATTAAGATAAAATTTGGTACCCACATTCATATTATCTTAAAATTGGTTTAAAATTTAAACCTTAAAAATAAATTACAATCCTATAAGCCCCAGCTATACTCAGTGTTTAGTGTTAATTGGCTAATCTTAGTCTTTTTCTGTTAGATTACAAACTTATCACTGTAATTTGCATGCATTAAATGGATATTAAGATACAACAAATCAATATAACACTATCTTAAAATGCTCTGTATGAATTTTGTAAAGGATTTATACATTTGCAAGTAGTCTATGCTGTCATTTTGGCCATCTTGTATAAGATAATGCATCTTAAGTGACTTCCTGGTTAAGTAAAGATGTTTTTTTAAAGATGTGTTTTTTTTTCTTTTGAACGCCCCAAAGAAAACCTGTTGTTGCTGCTGCAATCTAAATGTCATCGACTCCAGATGATGAATCAGTGATAATATACAGTGATGAAGTTATTGGCACTGTCAAACAGACAGCTGCTATTGAGCAATCATGAGCAGGTTTGTCAAGTTACATGACAAACCTGATCATCTTTGCTCAATAGCAGCAGTCTCCAACCACTATAAACAGTTTTCAGTACAGGTAGATATAATAATAGCATACATGTTAATCCAAAACAACATGACAGATTTCAACTTCAGGGTGAAATCTGTCCCTTTTTCAGAGGAAACAAATATCAGGCTATGACATAATACAGTTGCTTGTTTATTGGCAGATAGATTACTTGATAGTATTGGTTTTTGTTTATTTTGTTTTTGTTGATGCAGTGGTTTCTGTGGGTGTGGACTGACATTTTGTTCCACTGCCGGCTGCTCAATGCCAACATTTTCTACTGGCTTAGTTGCATGCTCAGTGGTTTTCTGATAGAAATCTGCCCCATTTTTCTGGGTCAAAACGCGCTGAGAAGAATCTCTTGGCCAGAGATTCACTTACAGCGGCCTACAAGATGTGTATGGTTGCAAATAAGTGAATCTGACAATGTGGCATGGAGAACAAAAGTCCTTTCTTTGAGTTTATCATGCATGTGCGCCTTAGTATTCAGCTACTCACTGTTACTTACTTTATATAGAGATGATAAGGTGTATAACACACAAACACAATAATACGGTTACTATCTTTGTCTGTCTACCTGTGTTCCTGTGCAATGGGGCCTCCCACACATCATCAGTTTTAAGCTCTCGTCTACTGTCTGTGGGTAAAAAAAGACGTGTCGGCAAAACTAAAAAGGTCAAACCACAAATGGAGAACATCTCTGAAAGGCCAATGGTCAAAGCCAAAAAAGACGTGGGTTTCCATACCCACCGCTGGTGAGATAGACCTTCAAAGGACTTCCTCTGACTCAAAGGAGGGCCCGAGTAGCCATGATGCACTGGGTACAGCTCGCTGCGGTCGGCTAGTGTGATGTGGTCGGAAAAAGACACACGGGGGGAGACAAATGAGACAAAAGAAAGTGTGAAAGATGAAGTAGAGATAGAGAGATGAACGCAGAGAGAGATGAGACACGGATCTACTGTGAGAGAGAGACACTTCAGTCAAAACCACAGTATCACTGGTTACTGTGAGATAAAACTGGCCAAGACGAAGGTTTTAGATCGACATGCTGAGTCTTACTTGGCCGGGGCCATGAAATACACGCATGTCAAATAGGAACTGTACTTTACTTTCAAATTTCATCATTTTTATTTTAATGTGGAAAAAATAAATCTTAATTAAGATTTTTTTGGCTTGGAGGCAACAAGTTGTAAACACACATATATATATGAAATCTCTTTCAAGTTAATATAGTGAACATATTGGCAAACACTTTCTAATTTACACATCAACAGTCACAGAGGAGCATTAGCATTTATTTCAAGACGTGTTTCTAACCACCTGATGAATGCAAGTCCAACATTTACTCTCCTTTTACCTCTGTTTTTGGTCTCCACCACCTCCTAAGGGAAATATCTGGCTTTTTATGTATGATATGTGTTACATGGTTAGAGACAACCACAAAAACAAAAAAACAAACAAACAAAAAAAAAACCCAAAGACATAAGCAGTGAGCATAAAAGACAAAAAAGGCTCCGTAGAGCTGACAAGAAATGCAGAGCAACTCTCTGTGGGTCATCATCATGAGCAACAGCTTATAACAACTAGCATATTTAGCCATTGTTAATATAAAACTATTCTTAACTATTCTTAAAGTACACAAGTACACATGCTGTGTTATTCTAGGAAGAGGCTTTAATATAATTAAAACATGAGCACAAACCAGCAAATCCTGTTTAAAAGTTTATTAAATGCCAGTTTAAAGCCGGAGTGCCTTGGTCTTGGTCCAGTAATTGCAACCTCCACCTTGATGATGTCAAAGTATGGTGACAATTAGTACAGTGCAACTGTACGGGGTATTTTACAGGGTATGTGAGCATGTAGATATGTAATAATGTCAATGCACTTTATTGCCAGATGACAGTGCATTGCATAGTCAAAAGAGAAGAGCACTACTGAATTGTTTTTGTTGTTTGCTAAAGCCTAATACATAGTGTCATTATGCCACTAGTAATATTTTACCCCAGCCCTGTGTATATTTTAAATTATTTTTAATACCACGTTTGTTGATGTTTTGTTCGATGCTCGATGTTAATCTTAAATTAATTGGCTTTTAAATATGAAGTGTGCAGTGTGTGAGCTCATTAACATATTGGTAGTAATGGCAGGAGAGTTTGGAAAACCTCGGTGAAAGTTCCTTTTTCATACTGTGTTGTGGTTTCGGTATTATTTCTACATCTTAATCTCCTCTGTCCCCACTTTTGAAAACCTACAACACACACATTCAAACACCCTCACTACCACTCTCTGTTTAGACAATAGCAGGATTTGGGAGATACAGGTGCACTCATCCAGATTTCACGCTCCCTCGGTCACAGCGGGGACTGGTTGACCCAAGCAGCGCTGCGCTAGCACTCAAGACACTGGGCTCAATTCAATTCTAAAATATGGCACCCCCCGCCGTGTACAAGACTTCTCTGTCGTGGTCGTCTTTCTCTTCCCCCACTTCCCTTTCTGTCCCGTCTCTCTGTCTTTACACTGTATTCAATTCTCAGAGATTGCTCATGCTGCTGACACTGGAATGTGTTTCTTGGCTTCATTTCAGCTTTGCTTCAGTAAGAGCTCTGGGGCAAAACGCTTTATTTAAATTCACCTAGGTGCAGTTTCAATTTGGCACTGCTTGTGTACCTGTCAGTTGCGCTTATTATTATCTGGAAATACTTAACTGATTTTTTAATCTACTTGGAAAGTTTCTGTTTGTATGTTTCCACCAGAGCATGTTTACAACGGCAACGGATATGACGGAGGGTAAAAACGACTCAAAATTAGATAGAAGTCTGGTGTCTTCAATAAAAGCAGCTATATTGTAGTTGTGTTTGGTTGCCTGATGGCGATCCAACAGTTGGAGGCTTTGTTTTTCAACCACAGCAACACTGATCACAGCACTAATGATGAAAGAAATCAAGTGCGGCGGAGGTTTTACCAGCAGAGCATAATGGGGACTGACAACGCTCAGATAAACCAAAAATCTTTTTAACACAAGACCCAAAGCCCTTGTTTACTTCATCCTCGCAACTATAGTCCAAAACACAAATTGTCCCTTTCCAAAAAGACAAAAGAGCCACATGCATTTTATTTAGGAAAAAAAGCTGAGCGAAATGGAAATCAATGATTGAATCTTTTCAAGCTATCCTCGAGTGACCCTGCTGTGGAAAAGCGAACACCTTGGCTCAAAAAAAATTCACAAACATCTAAACAACAACAATACCTGGAGGTTAGCTCAGGTGTTAAGCTTGCTCTAAGAATAGCTACTCATCTCAATAAATACTAGAGGGCATTCTGGGTGTGCCGCATTTCACCTTGGTATCGACTCTATTGGCTGAGGTGTACCAATCCCCTCGATCGTACGAGTACAGACAGACAGGCAGGAAATCAAAGGGTGGGGTGCTCTTATGAAGACAAGGCTGTGCTTGAAGAGCAATTCACTCCTCCCTCAATCCACCGCACGTACCACATATTTATTTATTGTTTCTCTCCAGTAATGAGTCTGTAATAATATTCTTTATGTTGACTCTTATGCATGTGACTGTGTTTACTATGTCATCATAGCAATTTGGTTGACAGTGAAAGCACTCCTTGGAAATGCGAGCTTTAATTGCTTTAAAGCTGCACTAATCAATATATTTTGTTAGCGGTGGCTTACATAACTATGTATAACGTGAAAAGGGTTGCCAGTAGTGGGGAATCCCGTACAATTATTTAAAACATTGGCAGTTCCTCTTGGCTTTACAGAGCATTTTGGCATCTTTTAGCTCAAAAAGGAGTGTAAGATTAAGTTTTCTGTTCAACAGGAGGCCAGAAATATGACTGCAAATGTACCATATTGTTGCTCCATGTCTGATGCATGTGTTATTAAGCAACTGTTTGCTAACAAATTCACCACAGCAACTCTATAAGATTTAAAGTTTGTTGAGCTGCCCCCAAGTGGCTAAAAAGTTGTATAATATCCATTTAAAAATTATACAATCAATATTTTTATATCAACAATGAATCAAGTGACTACATTCAAGCAAAAAGTATCATCCAATGTGTCTTTTAGTTTATTGTTTTGGTTATACAGCCTAAAATGTTAGTGTTTTATTCTTGTTGCATCGTTTTCTGCAGCAAGTGGCAAATGTTTTGAGCGAAAAAAACAGGCTGTAAACTGTACACTGCCTGCTCAGCACTGAACACAGTGACCACAGTGGATGAATGTAGCAGCTAAAGATCCAGATATTTCCCAAGAGTTGGTGGAGACCAAAAAAAGAGCTAGAGGAAAGTAAATACTGGACCTACATGAATCAGGTGGCCAGACAGACGCCTCCAAATGAATCATAATGTTACTCCATGTCTGCTTACACCCTGAGTCAAAACAACTTCTAATAATGTGGAAATTTCACAATAGTTTCCATATTGTGTATTATCAAAAGCCGATGATCTAAAAATTTAAATCTAAAAAAATAAATTACATTACTACCATGTTTGTTCTTTCTATTGAGACTCTCTTACAAGAGAGCTTGACCTCAGTTACATTATTTGATTAAATAAAGGTTGCAGATATATTTAATATTCAGTCCCAAAGCGAGAGGAGAGGGTACTGAAACTACTACTACTCCCACTCCTTTTTCACTTTAGTTTTGTCCTTTTCTCATTTCTCGGTTTCACATAGCGCCTTTGCTTCAAAGGGCAGCATTAGAACATTTTGTCCACAGCGAGAAGTCCCACAAGAGTAATACCAGCAGTATCGGTATGATGATATCACCTCCTCAGGTGATAATACCAACAGGTGACAGGTGAATGACAAATGAATGAGTCTATATGATGTTTGTTTTGTTTTATCAGCTCATCTAAAAAGGTTTCACAAGCTCAACCCAACCCAGAAGTTTCTCAATCCACCAGGAGAAAAGAAAAAAAAAAAAAAGTAGTGAAAAAGGAGTGATGATGTGAGTTTTACCCGACAGCAACGTTGTACGAGTCATTATTCATAACTAACTACTTGAGACTTTTCAGGCTGTTCAGCAGTGTGCGATTGCATCCATAAGCGGCACTGCTGCTGGTTCGTGCTCTCATCTCCATACGCGGCGAAGTCCTCGACACACCTGGGAGCAATTTGTGAGCAATGTGGGCTCTGATGAATCCGGAACACAGATTTAGATTTAATAATCCAAATTAGAGGGATTACAGGAGTGGAAAGACAAGTGCACCTCCTCGCCTGGCTTCTTTTTTACCCCCCTCCGCCCCCATTACCTTCATCTTCATCATCACCATCATCATCATCATCCTTCCCTGCTCCCCTTCCTCCCGGCACTCTCCGCTGACCCCGTGACCCCTCCCTCACATCACTCACGGGTCATCAGTAAGAAGAAAGGGGGATTTAACGGCTAAGTTGGGAGGTGGAGGTGGAGGTGGGGGCCGAGCACGTCTCAGAGAATTCCAATCTTCAGCAGACTCCCCCCCCACACCTCCACCCACCTTCAACCCGCCTCCTTCTTCCCTCCCCGCTGCGCTTTTCTGTTCCCACTGAGCAGCAGAGAGAAAACATCTCCCCTCGTTTTTTGGGGTTGATTATTGGGGCTGGAGAGAGAGAGAGAGTCTGTCAGAGGTCCACTGATGAGGAACAGAGACGCCAACTCTCTCAACGCACACATGGCGACTGATCTGCGGGGGAAAAAAATAACTTCAAGCAACAGTCTAACATATTGGGAAACGTGCTCACTCCCTTTTCTTGCTTAGAGCTAGATGAAAACATTGATATTACCTGTTATATCTTGTTTGTTAAAGTCTTCAGCTACATGTTTAAAGATCAGATATGAGACTAACATAAATTTTAATAAGGATATTTCACTAAATGTACCAAAAAATATAGCATAAAAACTACAACTGGCCCATTTATAGAATTTGTGAATTTGGGGATCATTATCTACATTACCACACTTTTATCGCACTTTATTGAACGCTTTGTTTTCATAGCTGTTACCAAACACAACGCCGGTATTTAGATCATTTGATTTCAGTGCACCAAAATTTATGACCCATAAAAAACTGCCAGGCGACATTACAAGTTATTTACAAGTTACTGGTGCTGGCCAAGAAATAGTCCAGTAGACAAGCCCCTATAAAAGCACATTTTTACACTTTAAACAAGATATAATGTGTAAATCTCAGAGCTTTAGTGGAGCTGGTTGTTAACTTTTGACACACCCAGGCTAGCAGTTTCCCCCGATTTCTTGTCTTTATGCTAAGCTAAGCTAACAGCCCCTGTCTCCAGCTACATATTTGCAGTACAGAAAATGAGTGTTATCGATTTCATTATCTGACTCTCAGCAAGAGAGCAAATAATAATAAGTAGTTGTCATCTAACCGCCCGCTTCAAGAAGCCCTCTGCAAATCAACAAGTGGCTTTACGGTGCTGGCTGGGAAAAATGAGGATTTGAAGGATGAAATTATGTTTTGTTGGCTGAGAAAAGAGACTAAAGGATTAAAGGATCAAGCAGGAAATCACAAATGCAATCCCACCTTTTCTCTAAAGAACCCCATATCACCCATTGAGAGGGAAAGTCATTGGAGGACTCCAACTCGCTGCTTCACTTCTGAGGCAGGGCTGGCGAGGCCGGGGCGGGGGGAAGAATTGAAAGAGGGACTTGTAGAATTATTCTAGCCTGATCAATAACGCTATTAAACACTAATGCATTCAGTGGAGGCAGACTCAATTTGATTGTGAAGCTTTATTTGAACATGGCAGGAAGCAGCAGCAGCAGAAGCACATCAAAGGGAGGCTTTGTGAGGAGAGGACCAGATTAGGGACTCTGACGCAAGGATGGACCCAGCCAAGAGGAGGCCATGAATACACACACACACACACACACACACACACCAAGGCAAACTGCTTCAACACGCAGGCCAACACACTGCAAAGGCATTCAATCTAATTCCACATTTTCCGTTCGCTTTCATTAGATGTCTACACACACAGCTATGCAGAGGCATGTACGCACACACACTCAGCTGCACACAAATACACAAGTTAACTTTTATACTGTCTCTCTAAAAGACGGGTAATGGGGTCATGAAATCACTCTGTTACAGGAATACATTTCACTGTTTGAAAAGGCCGTTACAGAATAATTTGACATTTAGAGAGCTTTCTTTGCTGAGAGTTAGACGAGAAGATCGACACCACTCTCACATCTGTCTGTTAAACACGAAGCTGCAGCCAGCTGCTGATTAGCTTAGCTTAGCATAAAGACTGGAAACGGAGGGAAACAGGTAGCTTGGCTCCGTAACAATCATCCAAAGCTCACTAAGCAACATGAAATATGTTATTTTTTTGATCTGTACAAACATTTTAGTCTTATCTTTATTAAACAAAAGTGTAACTATTACAGTAAAACTCAATGAAAAGTCATCAGATTATCCTGAACATGAACATAAACATCTTGTCCAGCCAAAAGCCAATATTTTTTTTGTCATCAGAGTCAAAAATTATTGACATAAGATTTTATTTTATCATTATCTGTTGAAAAATACTGGTGAAATGATTAATAGTGCAGATCTGCAGAAAGTGTAATGTTGTCTGATGGTATCAGTTTAAGAAATACCCCAGGCATGTTGTAATTTGTATATTTATTTTGAAGCACCACAATTCAACAAAGGGTTTGGGCCCCAATACTGTTTAAATCTATGATATGGTTGCCTAAAGTAAAAACAAATGCACTTTTTAACCTAATATTACTGAAAACGAGTCCTGTTGGTGTCACTGTTATCTTCCTGTAAAATAGTAAGTTACTCAGAGTCTTCCTGACTGTGCTCGTTTTCTATGATATTTTCTCAACAAAAATAAATAGAGATTTTGGTACTGTTTATTCTTTTAATCACCTTTTAGTCTCTTTCACCAACATTGCATGTTGATATAGTCATAGCTGTTTTTTTAATGACGTCTGTGCCATCTTGCCATAGTCTCATCTTAGCCATGGAAAAAAAGGTTACTGACAAACACATTTAGTCATAGTTTTCATTAAACTAACACCGCCTTGCTCCAGCCTCACACTGAAAACCCAGATACGAGAGTGGCATTGATTTTCTCATCTAACCCTCAGGAAAAAAGACGGGAATGAGAGTATTTCCCAAAAGGTCATACTCTTTCTTTATCTTCTAATTTTTGCCACTCAACCCTTCCTTTGTTTTCCCAATAGAGAAGTCAACAGCAATTACATCATCTATTCGGGGAAATGTTTTCGTGGATTTGGTGGACATTTTTTTCTGCTTACACTGTGAACTAAAGTATCGGCTCTGAAACTTTCTGGTTTGTGAACATATGTCTGTCTTAAGATGTGACCAAAGAGTCATATTCATGTGAATACTTTCAAGAGGCTTGCAGAGTAACAACTGTCCAATATCTATAATATTTTTTTCTTTATTTCCTGTCTTATAAATTGTCTTATGGGGTCACTGACTAAAAGATGAAGTTTTCAATATTCTATCTTTTTATATTTTTACTCATGAGAAAGACCAAAACCAACAATACATTAGGCTGTCTCTCAATATTTTCTGATATCCCTACCCCATCTGTGGCATTCAGTTGCAAATCTGTGTCAAGTCACTTGTATTTTCCAAAATTGGTTGCATTTTGTTAAAAAAGGCTCATTAATTTCTTAAAACTTCTGGGAACTATAGGTTTCAGAAAACGTTAAAGCAGGTGTAATTAAGGGCATTTGTTGGGGACTATTTTCTGCTGAGGATTGATATAAATATCAGTATATCAACTGCATAAGGGCGGTTTACCGTAAGTTGGATCAAAATAAACTACAGTTTCAACATTCATGTTAGTGAAACGTTGACGTGTTTTTAATACACAACAATTGGAGCGCAATGAGCGAGAAGAATATCAGACACGATATAATATGTGTGACTCGGTTGGGTTTGGGGTTTTCACAGGATTTGGTAAGATTAAGACAAACAGACAGAAAGATTTATTCTGTGGGGAGTTGTTGTACAAATTCTATACTTCTCGTTATTCCATGAATCATGCCGACAAAACCATGTCGAAGTTCTCAGAAAAGACGTTGCAACATTATGTGGTCAATGATGTGGTCTATCTCCTCATTTTGTTAGTAATGTCTAAGAAACTGGCAGAGGTGAGTTACATCTATGTATAACTAGGGCAGATGTTGTCATTTGATTTGCATCATGCATCATGCCATTGAAACTGTGTAGGAGAGTAAAAAAAAAAAAAAAGAAAAGACGAAAATAAAGCACCTGGCCGTTCTAAAATTACAGCCTCAGTCATTTACGTGAAGCAGGTTAATGTTAATGTCCAACAGCAGCGGAGGAGTAAAAATTGATATTCTGCAAAACAAAACAGACACACACCCACACATACACCCGCCCCACCATCCCTTCCCTCCACCCCCACCTCCTACTTTTACGATGCCCTGCTTCCTAATCAACTTTTGTGGTGTTTGGAATCCATTAGGAGCAATATCCCACTTCTCAAAACATCCTGGCTCATTCTGGGGGAGTGGAGCGAGGAGACGGGGAGCCACGGGAGGGGAGGGCCTCAAATTTCCATTTCTATTGAAGGCAGACTGAGGAGGTTTTGAGCGGGGCTGCAAGGCCGCTGAGCGTACAGTCCGATGGTAAAGAGAAAGAATGTCATAGGAGAGGATCTTGGGGGGGGGGGGGGCGACACACACTGAGAATAATTTTTCAGCAAACTAGTACCATTTTAACTCAAGTTTTGTTTTTCGTTTTTTTGCCTAAAAAGACACTGACATGTCTCTGTTCCACCACTGTAAAGAAAGAGAAAATATATCAAATATTATAATTTAGACGTATCAGAGGATCATAATGAGCTCTTAAAACGTGTGTTTATAACTCACAGACATGATCACAGCAAGCACACAAAGACACACTCTTGGATCACTTCAACACCAAACTGTGAGAAGTCTTTTGGAGTTAAAAAACACAAAGTTGAAACTAACGGGAGCCACATGGAACAATGAAATGTTCCTCAAATAAAACAAATGAACCATGGAGGTGTTGAACCAGTCCTTCAGTTAGTGGTCATAAATCTGTTTAGCACCCGTTAGCCAGGGAACTTTTGTTTTCTAAGTATAGAGATTGTTGTGTTTCTCGGGAAACGACAATGAAAAGTGTCTGATTTCTTTCCTCACGGGACGATTTGGTTAATCAGAACAAAAACAAAGATATAAGTTCGACCTCAATGCTGTGGCCACTGCTTTAAATACATGCTTTTAAGGATGTGAAAGTCCACGCTTGAAAGGACTTTTACTTTCTATTCATCTCCTTTATTATCTGCCTCCGCTTCCTCCTTTAAATTTACAGGTATTGTTGCAGGCAGCTTTTACTCATATGTATTCCCACCATATCAGTTCTAGTGGGTGTTATCCAGCTCCAAACAAAACTTTAATCAAATTCAGATAGCAGGCACTCAAGTGTCGCAACAATTGTTCCCACAGTGTGAAAGTGAGCCACTATCTGAAAAACACAAGGGCTGCAAGACAAATGTGTGGCAGAGAGCCAGCGGTGGGAGGTACAGGAGCGAGGGGCCTGAGATTACAGACAAAGCAGGAGTAAACAACGCCTTCAGATAAAAAACACGGCCGGGTACTTTTAACAATAGTTCTTTCCTGGCAGGGAGCGACAACAAAGCGCCTTCCTGTATGCGCGCCCCCTTGCATGCGGCCTTCACTTCCTGTGGACGCTCAGACATGTGGCTCACCGCAAACGCATCAGCGCTGACCAATCCCACACGCCATCAACCCCTGACCCCTGAGCCCATGCCCCCCACACACCAGAGCGGCGGAGGAAGTACTCACATCCTTTACTTGAGTAAAAGTAGCAGTACAGCAATGAAAAGTACTCCATTATAAGTAAAAGTCTTTCATTCTCTTCTATATTACATTTATCTTGTACTAAACTATTTTCCAGTTATGTTGTGGCGACAAAGTGGCGACCTATCTGAACATTAATGTGCAGAACCAGGTTCACATCAGGACTAATGTTTAGGCAACTAAAGCACTTTAGTAAAGGTTAAGGAAAGATGGTTGTCTTGGTTAAATGTTAATAAGTACACTGTGTCTCGTGCTTCAAGTCTTCAGACTTTCTTTGGATTAAATCAAGACCATAATCCCTAACCTGAAGAGCTGTCGGTGTCTAAACATAGCATACAAAAAGTTTAATAAATCTAGATGCTACAAGCTGATATGATATATATTGTTTCTCATATGTTTAACAGTTAAGTATTTGTAACTTCTAGCTGCTCAAAGTAGAGCTGTTTCAAACTACATTGGATATACTGTGAGTCTCAATAGGTTTAAGTGGTTCTAAACATAGGGGTCAGGTCCCCTCTAAAAGGTCACAAAAGGTTTTCATTCACTTTAAGGATTTTACTTTCTTATATTTGTGTGAAATATTGAATAATTTTACCTTCCTGGGACTCAAAAAGTGTCTAAATGAAACGAAAGACAAAAGACCATGTGTTGTATTCTACAGGATAAAAAATAACTGGAAATGTAACTAATAACTGTACTCCAATAGATGTTGTGGAGTAAAAAGTGAAGTATTTGTCTCTGAAATGTAGTGGAGTATAAGTATTAAGTAGCATGAAATAAAAATACTCAAGGATTTCAAAATTGTACTTGAGTAAATGTACTCAGTTACTCTCCACAGCTGTAAAACAGACACCGTCCCATAAGACATCTATATCATCTGAAACCGTGCTCATTCCCACTCCCACTCATTTAATCCTGCTTTGCTTGGCGTCTTCAAAACAGCACAAACATCTCAAGGGGCAAACAACTATCTCGAGAAGAAGAAATTACACGTCGAGCTGGCTAACTGATTCATTATGTTTCTCTTGCTTTTATAAGTTCTGGCAACACGCAGTAGACTGAGGGAAAGGCATATTTCTGGATGGCATATCTCTATGGACACCAGAAAGCCTCTTTCCTTCTAAATTATGACTATAAATGACGTTTGTGCGCTCCATGCTTTTATGATTTCGGCAGAGGAGGGGGCTGAGGATCATAAAAAGAAAAGAGAAAAGGAGAACACAGGGCTTGTGGGTAATTACGGCACGGAGTGGTAGAGAGAGGGAGCGTTTGGGAAAGACTCAGGGGCCAGATGTGTGAGGAATGTTCTGGCTGCTGCAGCGTGCAGAGAGGTGGGTGGATGGATGGGAGGGTGGGGGGAGCGAAGACCAGTCGAATAACACAGCCTGCAGATCGTTAAAGAGCTGTCAGGCCTCCAGCGCTCCACTGTGTCTTTCACATCATCCCACCATATCTGCCTGGAAGAGGTGGAAAGTAACTGAGTATGTTTACTCGAGTACTGTGTTTACACTTCTACTTTACCGAATTTTGGAAGTTAATATCATACCTTTTAGTCATGCTAGCATTATGGCTCTATGGAAGTCGTTCACTGAAATATCTGTAAGATTAAATTTTGTGTTGAGATTCACCGTCCCCTGAGGTTGAATCCTTTGACTTCCTCTCCAACTAAAGACATTCCCATCAGCCTCAGCTGTGCTGTTTTTAGTTAATTAGTAAATCTGAGCATGCTAAAACGCTAAACTAAGATGGTGAACATGGTAAACATTCACTATATCGCGCTTCAACTTTTGTGGCTTCACTCTATCGTGGATTTTATATGCAAGCATATCTAAATATATATCGCGGATTTTTAGTTGGTTTGCGGATTTCTGCGGATGATATTGGCGCGTTATGTATCCTGGGCGCTGATTGGCTCAGCGAAGGAAGCAGCATTCGATTCCACTTTGCGTTAGACTGCATCTCGTCTCGCTCATTCAGCATCAACGTGTGTTTCGCTGCGTAAAGTGTTAACTTTTGTGCTGTTTTGTGCTTATCTTTGTGCTTTTTGTGCGTAGTCAAGCCCTTTGTTATGCCTCCAAAACGATCTGCTCCTTCTACTGCTTCCGGGGCGTATACCTATATTTGTGTGTAGTATGTAAACAGTGTGTTTACACACGTAATTTCAAAGAATCTTACCTAATATCTAAAACAATATAAAGGATTTATACTGTATAATGGTGTGGGAAGTGTGGGAGAGTTTATAAGAGCTTAAAATATATAAAAATAACCATATAAATATATGGTTATATATGAAAACACAATTATGAGTATTATATTAATTATGAGTATTCTATTCCATAGATACAGTTTAAATAACTGTGTTAAAATCACCACATATCTCTCAAAAACAGCAAAAATTTGAGAAGGGGCAACAAAAAGAATCAAAATTTGCATTGCAGGACCTCTTCCCTACTCAGTTAATCATCTCAAGACCCTTCAGATTTATCTAGTGACCCTCTGGAGGGGCCTGGCCCTTAAGTTGGGAACAACTGGACTAAACTACCTAGCTGAATTTTAAAGTAGTGAAACTAGCTTCACACTGAGCGGCTACAGCAGTAAACTCCTCCTTACACGTTGTGCATCAGTATTAACAATCCCATAATGATATAATAACATGAGTACTTGTGATACTGTGAGTACATTTTCATTTTAACACATCTGTACTTCTTCTTATGTAGGATTTTGGTACTTTTTTTTATCCTCCACCATTGCAGACAGCTGCATTCCCGTGGCCCGTCCTCCTCGATCAATTTGGAGCCGCAAGAAGCTGGGCACATATTCATACAGGCTACCCACAATGCACCTGGAAAGCTCAACCTGCGTCACAGGCAGATAGTCTCTTCAGAAAAAAAAATAAAAAAACACGCCCTCCATCTGCTTCTCATCATCCTCATCCATCTACCCCCCCCCCCCCGTCTCGCCCTCCATCCCTGTCATACAGACTCTTTCTCCCTCTCGCTGTTTCATGCTCTGCCTCGCTAACTCATCCAACCCTCCGCCGCAACCTCTGGAGCTGTGGCGTGGATAAATAGGCCACAACAGCTGGGCCTGACTCCTGACCAGGACCACCCCTCCAGACTTGACCAACAACACCCCCTTCCCCTCCCCACGACCACCACCACCACCACCTCTCTGAGTTTGTGCCCACATGTTTTGAAGACAGAGCTGAGAGAAGTTTTCCCCATTACAGTCTTTGTTTACGTAATCATTTATTTGGGCATGGACAGGGTTTTTTATTCATTAAATTCATGAGTTTTGATAAATGAGTGTGCAACTGCTTAGTCTGAGCAGGTATAAGGTTTATTTACAGTTGCAGAGTTTGTTGGGGGGGAAAAAAAAGAAAATCCGGGTTTTCAGTTATGACAGCTCTACAAAAATCTATTTTCCATGTTCCCTTCTCGAGCGCTGCAGGACCATATACAAATATACCCGAAACGTACATGGTTCAAGTAAATTCCTGATTGCGCCTTTAAGTTGAGAGCGTGTTGTTTGTTCAGCTGCTGAGGGCCTCAGAGAGAAACCCGGGGAGGCCGCGGAGAATTCATACCTTCCATTCATCACAGAGGAGAGGGAGCGGGTGGGGAGGAGGATGTGGAGGGGGTAAAGAAAGAGCGAGGAAATGAAGAGACAAGAGTGTGTGTTTTTTTTTCTGCTCTGCTGAGTAAGGAGAGAGGTAAGCTCAGCTTTCTGACAGCTGGGCTGTGAAACCTCTGCTCGATTGATTGACTGCTCATGCCTCATTCATGTGACCATTTTGTACGAGACACCAAAGATGTGCAGCAACCCGCTTCAGTCCCTGTAGTTGCGCATTGTGAGGATGTGTCGTTTTCATTTCCAGGACATCATTCAGCGTGATCCACATTGTGCACGCAACAACAATTTGGTTTCAACTTGTCTTTTTTTTAATATATGTTTTGGTAAATGCACTTATTTTCTTTCTAGGATTTAGAGCAGAAGATCGATACCACTGTCACTCTCTCAATTAGCTTAGCTTAGCACAAAGACTTGAAACAGGGGGAAACAGCTAGCCTTGTGCGTACCAATACTTTTAAAGCTCCCTAATGACCACGTTATACCTTATAGAGTTAATCCAGAAATCCAATAACAACATTTTGTGGCTTTCGGAGGACTTACGTAATGGAACAGTTTTGGGCACAGGAACTTCCTGTAACAACCAGCGCATGGCCAGAGCCGCTCTCATAATTACCTCCCAGCTCTGCCTCCATATTTGTGTCTGTGGAATTTTCTTGTAAACAAACAGAAGTTCCTCATACCTTCAGTGTTCCTCTGCAAACACACCGCTGTGTATCTTTTGAGAAGTAAGACATGCATTTCCTTCCTCATAAAATATTTACAAAGCCAAATGTTTGGCAGTTTTGAAAGTTGTAATGTTAGCTTTGTTGGCACATTGCTGCGTTTCTGAATATATTGCCGCCACATGTTCATCACTGTAATAGTGTGAAACCATTGGCAGGGCTGTGTATAAGTACACGTGCCTCCCCGTGTACGTGCACGACAACAAACAAAATGGGAATACAGTCATAAAAATGCTGCTTCATTATGATAGTAGTTGTCAAAACCCCAAAACACAGGGCACCTTTAACGCAAAGGTGTGAGAGTTGTATCAATCTTCTCATCTAACTATCTGAGAGAAAGCAAAAACAAAATGAATTTTCCATTTTATTTATTTATTTATTTTTAATTTTGGTCTTGTTTTTAAGACTACAAGTTTATTCTAGTTTGTGACTGTAAGTAAAGATATTTTTGTATTTCATTATCTGTGATTTTGTCAATTATCCCTCAGCTTAGTAATTTAATTGTTGAATCTATTATGAAACATTTTCTTCAAGGCTCCAGGTTGACTACCCTCCTAGCATATTCAAATTCTAACATTTGAAAAGTTGAAAACAGGAAATATTTGAAAAAATTTTTTTTTTCTTGATAAATGACTTGATCATTTGACTTGTTGTTTAATTATTTTCTGTGGATCACCTTCTCTGTGGATCTAATCTTTTCAGCACTAACTAAAGCCTGCATGTTGAAGAGGACGGAGTAAGATCTGGTTATGGAGTCACGCTGACGTGAAGACATACACGGACCATCTGGGAACTTATGGGAAACACGTAGTCTTCTTTACAGCGCTTCTTACAGCTGTTATCATCGCAGAGTACTCGTGGTGTGTTACGGTCTGTTCAAAGCACAATCTGCCACACATAAAAGGTTGCTAAAGGGCTTCCAAAAAATACAAAATAAGCTTGAAAGCGATGACTAAACTCTGCTTGAGTGTTCATGTTGAAGCTCAACTGACTGTATCTTTACTGTCACTCTGCTCCCACTTCCCCAGTCATGTCCGAGGCCACACCAGAGCCATCCTGTTGTTGCTCACTATGGTTGCACCAGTGCTGCTACACAACTGTCCCATCAGCATTTCTCACTTCCTCAAAACCTTCGCGATTGAAAAAAAAAAAACAAGGCTGGATGGCTGACTTCAGATCAGGAAGAACACCGCCGCTGTGGTCAAGGAATAATCCGAACCACGTGAACCACGCTGTGCCCAGAACAGCTGTGAGCCCTGCTGATTCAACATAATACTAAGGCTGCGGAGGGAATTTTTACCATTTGACCATGTTTTGGAGTAAAATATTTTGACATAATCACATTTGCTATCATACCAGTGCCGAGCTGGGGCCGGGGTGAAGGAACTGGGACAGGAAAAATAAGGAAAGGGCGGGAAAGAAACCACACGGAGAGGTTGTTTTGAGAGCCCCAATCGTTTATTACCCTCGATTTCCAGGGGCTGAAATTTCAGCCTCGCCGTGAGGAGAAACTCAAACCGGTGGTCCAGCTGTCCACAGCCTGCCAGATTCGAGTAAACCTCCACCGCGCGCGATCTCCCAAACCCCGCTCTCCCACCCTTCCCCTCCCGTCTCAGCTCTCCCAGCCAGGTAATCAATGGGAAATGCACACCCAAACACGACACGGCTGTGAGAGGGATCGGGGCGAGCTGTTGTGACATGTAGGCGCTACAAACAAATCTGTCACTCAGCTGGATGACCGTGTTCCCACTTGTATGTCTCATGTTCCTTTGCTTGTTTTCCGCAGCCAGAAAACACTGATAGGGGGTCAAACATTTTCCAGCAGAACAAACCTGTTATGTTTCAGCACACGGAGGCGATACGTGGCTGAAGAAGCCCTGCGGTTCTCTTCAAGTGCCTCCAATGTCATTCAAACAAGAACATTTCGAATGTTGATATATCATCTTGTTTTCCCATGTAATTATTTTTATGCAGGACACACAAAAAAGCACCTAAAGGATAGACCCGACTAGTTGACTACTTTGATATTCATTCATTAGGTAGGTATTCAGTTTTCAATTCTGGGATTCAGATATTTTTTTAATGGTGTGTTTATTGGCCTCTGACCTGTGTGTAGAAGAAGTACCTATATGTGTGTCAGACACCGTGAAACACTCCCATGGGTTGTTAAATAGTTATCTGAAAGTGCGCAGATCAGCTTGGGTTTTAAGTAAAATGGGCCAGTTTATTGTGTTTGCTGTAAAAAGTGGATAAGGCCCCTGTTTTATGCAATGTTTGGCTAGTTACCAAGTAACTGCTGACCCAGGCTGAAGCCACAAGAATTGGCCTAAAGAAACCAGAGATCACCCAAATACAGTTCAGTGGACCAAAGATGAAGAGGTAACATGCAAAAAAAACAAAAGAAAAACAGTGGCTTTCTATGAGTGAATTAGATTATTTCTTTTTCAATATGAGTCATATTATTTGAGTCATGTTTATATTTTTACTTTTTAGTTTTTCAGCTTTTTTTGGTTTGTGAAATCTGTGGGACGTAATCTCTGGATAACCCTCATTGTCTCCCACCTGTTTCTGTCCCAATCACCCAGTGATGACAAGGGGGTCAGGGGTGTATGTTTTTTCATTTAAAACCCCAACAAAAGACCTGCCAAGATCCAATCCAGTCATTATTTTTTTATTGTTATTAACTAAAGCCTTCTTTAATGAAAACTTCCTACTCCTTTTTGGTTTTTTGCTTAATTTCAAGACTTCTTGACTTTGTTTAGAAGTGATCATGATCTTCTGGCTCAGAAACTCTTTTCTTTCTCTGTATCTGGCACAGAAGGAAGGAAGGCCACTCTGACCGCACAGTGACTCACTATCAACGCCCCTGTCACACTTAGGGAATTAGTAACCTTGGGCACTGGACAATGAGAAGTTGTCTAAACTTGCTTGTCTTATCAGTCTCCTCTGGCAGTCAGTCTGTATCTGGTACACTTATCAGGAAAACTCTCCCACAGCCTCCTCCTTCCCTCAGCTCTGAGACAAGAAAATATAAGTTACTATGGCAGCACGGTGTCTGGCTCTGCAGCTTTTATCTGTGATTTTAAATCAATGGTACAGTAGATCAAATCAAGTTGACTTCTTAATTTATCAACATAAGTGAAATACTTACTTGAACTTACTACACATGGATGCACTCAGTCTTTTTCCATTAACAGATGAATTTTGTCTCCCTTTTTCTTCTTCTCGTAAATACAGATGGTATTTTGGTCTAGCTGAGTACAGTCTGTACTTTCCTGCAAACTAAACATTACAGAAGTGCAGGACACATGTGCAACTTTAAAGCCGCATTTGCTGACTTTTTGGCCGCTTGTGGGCAGCACAGAAAACCATAAACACAACGTTAGCCTTCATCTGGAGTCAGGTCTGCACCCACCTGAAGAATATTAGCTCAGTATTTGCTCTGTTTTTGGTCTCCACCAGCTCCTGATTGAATATTTGTCTTTTTAGCCATTAAATACTTAACTAGTTGCTAACTTTGTCTGGTTGAGCAGGCAGCGTACAGTGGATTTATCTGAGCAGCTTGAAACGATCATGAGATGAAGCAAAACCGAAGTTTTTTGCTGTAAAATCAAAACATTGAGCTGAAAGATACTAAAATGTTCTATAGAGTTGGCCGATAAGTGTCTGTTTGTGTGAGTCACCCATTTCAAATTACATGTAAGTTCATTGTTAATATAAAAATATTAATCAGTGCAGCTTTACAGGTGCATTGTGGTATTTTTGAGCACTAGTAGCACCATGAAGCAATGTTTTGATGCACGTGTTATCATTTATGTAGCATTTTCTACACTACTGGCAACACTATAGAAGAAGCCACCTTTACACTGCACACAACCACAAAACTCAACACACATTCCTGCTGATGGCTTCATGGTATAGCTAGTGACAAAAATACATCAAGAAATGTGGCAATGTGCCAAAAAAAAGGAAGGGATGACTGTGAGCTGATGTAATGTAATGTAGGTTTCAAAATATTTGAAAGAACTGCTTGGCAAATGTTTTACAAGGAAGGAAATGCGTTCATCGGCTTTGTTAGGCCTTCAGGATATAAAACCTTGGAAAGATACATACATTCAGTGTCTGTTTTATTAGTCACACCTGTGCAGTCTAATGCAATCCAATACAACTGTTCTGCCATAAAATTGACTTTTATGATGCCTGTAACTTTCAGTTTCTGTTGACACTGTCAAAGAGGTGTTAATTCATCAATATGTTTTAGTATTGAGGTCATAGTTAGCGGTGCTGTTGTACACCACTGCATTACTTTTAGAGGTGTTAGTAATATTTTGCCTCACCCATGTATGTAAATGGGAAGGAAATGTATACATTTACAAGAAATTAGCTTTCTGAGCTTTATATAGATCAACTTTATGGCAGCGCTGCATTAGATAATAAGACACATAATTATGGTGTCTTCATGCAAATATGTCGCTTGCAATTAAGAACATGATCACATTACAGTAATATAACCAAAACTATTGTACAGTTTTGGTCTTTAATCTCCTCTGAAGTGTTACTTTCATTCCCTAGAACGTATTTTTTGGATTTGACATAAAGCATCCACAGACTTCTAATGACTTTTAAAAAAGTGCTAAGCTGCCGCATTTGTTACATACCGCAAAATACGTCACTGTCAGTGTATTGTTCAGCTCCAGAGGGCCTGCTGCTCGGTGGTAGCGAGCAATCAACAAGTGCCAGAGCAGAGCGAAGGGCGGAAGAGGGTACAGGGGAGGAGGAACAGGGTTCACGGGCCAGCAGATGTTTCAGCTTTTGGGTTTTGGCTAGAAAAGGGCAATTAAGAGCTGCTCTTAATGAGGCTGGCAGCCACCCCATAAACTGTCTGGTTCGGTGAAAGACTTGCTCATTAGATGGAGCTGCCCAGAAAAATGCCCCCCAACCACTCTTACTGGAACAGGAAGTGATGGATCAGACATTTGAAAAAATTGTATGCTTCCACTGAACAAAATTACTTTATGTTATGTCTGGCTTCGCTGACGAATCGAATCCTGTGTTTGTGTGCGTGTGTGTATGTGTGTGTGCTTGACTGTGTCCTTGTGTGCCGGCTTGTTTGTTGTGTAAAGCGCCAGGCCAAGTGTGGTAATGATGCACATTTTCCATGAGGTAGCTCCCTGCGTACCTCCAGCATTAAAGCCCAGAACAGCCGACCGAACATTACTGATGAGAATGGCAACATTAAAATACCAAGCGACCAAAATAGACCCCGCTATGATCCGCAGATCTTGTTTTTCCCACCCTCAATTTCTGTGCACCATAAATTTCTAATTTAGCTAACAAAGAACAAGAAGCAGAGCAGGGACTCTGGAGAGACGGCGTTACAGCACAGCGGCTGGGCAGACACAAATACAAACAATGATTTTTCTTAACTCCAGAGGAACCCGCTCCAATCAGGGTGGTGGGGAGTAACCAAGTAGATTTACTCGAGTACAAGTTTGACTTTACTTGAGTATTTTCATGCATTTTGGTAATTGTGATGGTATTTTTCATTATTTTCAAAGTTCAAATTTTTAAAGTTTAAAGTTTTACAAACAAAACAATCACTCAGGTAAAGGAGGAAAGATCAGCAGATTAATCCATAAAGAAAATACTCATTAGTCTCAGCCATATATAGAACTAAGAATCAGTGCATGAGTAAACAATCTATCATATAATAAACACTATAACAGTATAAAACCATTTTTCTACACTTTTACTTTTATACTTTCACTCCATTTTCCTGATTAGACTTACATACTTTTACTCAAGTAGCATTTTACATGCAGGACGTTACTTGTAATGGAGTATTTTTACAATGTGGTACAATACTTTTACTTAGGTAAAGGACCTGAATACCTCCTCTACCACTGAGGGATCCTCCACTCTCACGCTATCTGGAGTGGCCTGTCCCCGGACCTGTCTGGCACAAACACTCCATATTGAGTCCTGACAAAAAGTAGGTCATTTGCAAAGCTCTCACTGGACACGAGCAGTGGAAAGAAAATAAACAGTGAGATGAACGGAGCTCGACTGGAGGTGGACGAGCTTCCTGCGAGGGCCACAGAGGGATGCCAAGAGGGAGGTTAAGATAATGCAAAGCCGTGATAATGTATTGCCGTCTCTGTTACTTGCTATAGCTGCGGATATAATCATGCCTCTGATATTTAAATCTTCCTGTCATTGTTCCATATTTTGTGTGTGATGTGGCTCTCCAAGTTTCCTCCTGGTGTGTTCAATAACATTTATCTCATCTTATAAATCATGCAGGAATTCTACATCCCATATCTCTTTCATAATGCACCCCTCCTCTTTATCTGCACAGTCTGTGCAAGCAGGCCCCGGATAATGTCTGAGAGCAATTAGGCTTCGGAGGACTTTATAAACAAGTCAGTCACAACACATATGACCTATTGTTCGCATCACACTGAAGACTCAAACAAGTTTGCGGCACACGTGTTGTTGTCATCACCGCTAACACGGGGCTTCTAGAAATATCTGGTTGGAAACCAGCTCGGCAGGAAGTGAGAAGAGAAACGCTCACATGAGAGACAGGAAATCAGGTGACTGTGAAGTGTGTGTGTGGGGGGGGGGGGCAACAAAAACAATAAAACTCTAGTGTTACAGTAGAAAGAGGTCCAGGCTTTGAAATTGTTTATTAGCACCAAACAAAATGGCAGAAAAATGGTAAAGCTCACACCTGAAGGAGCCAAATTTCTCTGAGTGAAAACACCGAAGTACTCAGTCAACAGTCCGTAGTTATGGAATCGATCCCTCCCCCACATCCTCCCTTCGCCATGAGCCCGAGGCGTATGTCTGCCAGATGTCCAAAGCAAAGAGAGGGGATATGAAAGGGCTGAGGACTGCCAGGAGTGTCTTATATCGGAGGAATTATTATCCTAATGATATAACAGAACACATGCTATCAGTCCCTCCAGGAGTAACAGCCCCCCCCCCGATCTATATTAGAGCCACGTCCCTTTCATTTGGCTGACCTTTCTGGAAAAGCAGGAGGAGAAAGATGACAGCGAGGATTTTCCTTTTTCCATCCAGGGCTAATCCACCATCAGTCTGTACCTGAGAGAACAAACACATCATATCTTTATTTTGTTTTTCCACGTCCAACAGATAGATAGTTTACTAAGATGGATAGTTACTAAGTTTTATACTTAGTAGTGGTGTTGGAAGGATTTTTTGGCTACGAACAAGCTGTTAGCACTACGTTGATGCCAGCTTTTAAAGTTGATATACTAAACATGCTGGCAAACACTCAAACTGGGAGAAACAGGAAACAATTTACAGACTGAAACATAAATGTCCTTCCTATAGACACACATAATAGAACTGCAATAAATGGTTATTCTCATCATCAATTAATCGATGGATTTAGCTCTCCAGAGTCTATGGAACCAGTGATTTTTTGTCATTTTACCTTAAAAATTATTAACTGACTGACTTTCTGCCAATTCACTGATCAATTAGTCGTCTAATCATTACAGCTCTACACCGTACTGCTGGTCAAAGTTTACTTGTGGCAGCCATGTTATTGACTCTCAACTCAGTGGCCTAAGTTGATCATTTAAATCAAGTGTTTTTCTGATAATCAATCAATAAATAAAGGTGTCTGGCTCCATAACTCCTGGCTGCACTCATGCTTATTTAGCTTACACAAGCTGGAAATGTCACCGAGAAAATTAAATAAGGCCTGAAATGTGTCCTTGAGATTGTCTAAGTTCTTGTAAACTATATACATGTAAGGAAACTCAATCCAGTGACTTGACTGGAGCTTTACCATGTAGCACACATGTATACAGACCCTGGTAGATAGATATCTAGCCCTGAGCCCCTGGAGCATTTCAGTGAATAGATGAGGAGGAGGGCAGACAGTACCTGACATTTACTTAGTACAGCAGGATAGACAGGCCATTGTCTTTGCTGAAATGAGAAACTCTGCCGCAGAAGGGCGAACGGGGGAGAAAGAGGGTGGTGTCAGACAACCTGATATCAATCTAATGAAATAATAGCAAGCGCTCTGATGTGGATATCTGGGATATCTAGACTTTATACCCCATTGACAGAGTCTCTCTCGACCTTGGGAAGCATAGAGACACAAAGAGGGCGAAACAGTAAAACGACGCAGTGAACTCTTGAGCACACTTTCGCTGCCTCAAAAAGGATCTTACACACGTCAAATAAAAAACAAAAATCCCCTGAACCTGAAACTTCTGTAGATGTGACCACAGATAGAGAATTCAAAGGTCTGACTGAGGTGGCACTGATGAACCTTGAGATCCTAAGTGTCTCTCTCCCTTGGGTTGTTTTTCTGATTGTCTGGTGCCAGAGAGCCAGAGAGCGCATATGGCAGGCAGGGACAAACATATAAGGTAGAGGCCAAGCCGATAGCACAAGCTGTCTCCTGATCCGTCTCTGCAGTGTCAACGGCCTGGATTGCTTTCCCGCGCTCCGTGCAGTCGGCCAGACCGAGGGGCTTCCACAAAACCAGCACGAACCACTCAGCATCCATCGCTGAGAAAGAGGAAGGGAAAGAAGAAGTCGAGTGCTGGTGAAAGGAAGTGAGACTGAGGCCAGAGAAACATCTGCTCCAGATCCTTTTTAGCAAAGTCCGTCCCCTTCGCGCAGATCGTTTTGTTTGTCTGTGAGTCAGGAACACAAGCCAAAAACACAAACACACACACACATATACACAAAGATACACCCGGAGATGTGTGCGCACCCGAGGAGAAGTTAATAAGTCAGTACGACACAGCTCCATATCTTACTGGGCCCTTGTCTTAGTGGCTCGTCCGGGGAAAATAATAAACGGGGCTGACACAAATCAATGTTATCTTTTCACTCATGAGGGGAGAAGGAGTGAGCCAAAGAGCCAAAAATAACAAAGGAACAAAAAAAGGAGGAGAAAAAAAAAGGAGGGAAGAGGAGAATGAAAAGCCCCCTTCTGACTCGCAGTGACCCACATACATTTGCCCAGCTTTTCTGGGGCTCGATCTCTCTTGGCAACCGGCAGCCTCTGTGAAAGAATCCCAGCGTTCAGCCAAAGGCAAAGCCCATGTGAGGGAGGGCAGGGAGGGGAGGATGGCAGAGAGAGAGAGAGAGGGAGGTGTGTGGACGGGTGGACACCAGACAACCCGTCCTCCTCCTCCTCCTCCTCCTCCTCCTTGTGAAGGCCTGTTGCCCCTGACGACCAGCGCTCAATGGATTCCTCCAGATCCGAGAGGCCGAATGCACACAGCACTCAGCGGTGGAGGAAGTATTAAGAGTCTTTATTTAAGTAAAAGTACCGATAGAACAATGTAAAAATACTCAAATCTTACTTGAGTAAAAGTACAAAAGTATCAGCATAGTGTACTTTCAGTGCCAAAAGTAACTAAATAAATAAGTTCTGCAGCAAAAAAAAATACTTGCTGAGAGTGATGTGTTATCATATATTTCATTATTAGGTTATCAATTCTGACACTTTAATGCATGAAGAGCATTTTACTCCTGTAGCAGGGGTTCCCAAACTATGGTTTGTGCCCCCTTCAAGGGTTAGTAACAAGGTAAAACTGGAGTGTCAGGAGATGCTTAACGGAGCAGGAAATCTTCTGCCCTCACTATGTGTCTATAGTAGATGCACCGCTACGCTGCAGCTACATGACGAGGTTGGAAACGGCGGTTTGCTTTTGAGGTTTTCACTGGAGGCAATTGTGAAAGTGTGAAAACAATACTGCACAACTAACTTATTATATGAGCTGTATAAATGAGTTTGTACAGTGACAAAGAAACCGGATTCACGATGATGATGTATGTGGTATCGACAACAAGGTATCAACCAGCTGTTAGATTGTGCTTCATGTCATAACATCAGCACTGAGTTCCTGAAGGACGTAGTACAGCAGCAATTAATCTGGGAAAAATCCACAAGAGTAAAAGAGTAAAATACACAAAGTACTCCATCAGCATACACAATAGTATATAATAATGATAATCGGTAAGTCTGTAGTCTTTAAGCTTTTCTTTGTTTTCATAAAGCGAGCAGAGACTGCTTCACACAAGGTGAGCTGAAAAGCGACTCTGTGGCATTAAAAGTTTTGTTAAAAGGCTATCTATCTACATAATACTTAAAATGCTGCAGGCTCTCATCAGCGGGCCATAAGCTCAGTCACCACTGGGTAGCTTCACTCAGCGATAGATAGCGACTTAACAGACACTTATCTAAGTCAAAACCATTAAGATTATATCTATAAGTAAGATTTTGAATGCATGACTTGTGGTATTGCTACTTCTTCCACCTCTACATGTCACTATTAGTAACCGATATTGCGTACATCCTATGCATAGTTTGTACATCTACCCATAAATCTGCGACAGTTTTAGGGTAAAACGTGAACTTGTTGTGGACACTGGATCAAACAACAGGTAAATAACCAACCAGTAGTATAAAAATAATTAAGTTAAGTTGGTGTTTTATGACACAGTGTAAACAGTGTAGTGTTAAATTCTACCCTTTGCCTTAATTTGATCCACGAGTAAGAGAAGAAGAGATGAAACTGAATTATTTTGGCACACTGGTTTTCTGGGTGCAGAGCAGCAGCTGCAAACAAACTGAAAGAGACCAGTAGAAGGTTTTAATGGGGCATTTGATTGGGGTGTCCAGACTTGTAGCCTAATGATGGATGAATGCGGAGCCTTCTAAGCGACAGTGACATAATCAGGGAGCTGTAGGTCAGCTAGTGACAGCTGAGTGGCCGGAGAAAGAGCCCTTTCAGCCCCAACGATCACTGACGCCGATCCAAGTTCATTAGCAGTCAGCCTGGCTGCGGGGCCCGCTGCAGGCTTCTCTGAGCGACACATGACACACACATACATATCAGCATGCAGCGACACACTGAACATCACATAACAAGCAGCTTTTTCTTCTGAAAGTGAATCAGTATTTTGTTCTTAATGGCGCGAGGCTGTGATTTTTCTCCCCTTTTGCTCGGCTTTTTAACAGCTCTGGCAAAGCGTTTTATCTATAAACAATAAAAGGTTGGGGCTAAAACATTTTTCTCTGGTTTGGCCCCTTCACTGCTAATCATCTATACACTCTCCCCTCTTTTCCTGCCATTAAGCTACGATGGAGCCAAAGCCGCAGCCCAGCCAAAGAACCTGATAGTCGTGGAACCCATGCAGCTCTCCCCCCACCTTGGAATGCATTTCTGCTGCGCTGCACTTTTCACCATCCAGCGGGGAATGGATGCAGAACACCCCCCACCACCACCACCGACAAAAAAAAAAAAACCCCACCAGCACCCAACCCACCCACCCGCTCAGACACAAACACACCACCACTTGCTTTTGAGCAATTGCCCTCTAAACCTCGTCGGTCCCACAGTACGTGCCTACACCAACAGCACAAACAGGGGTGGAAAGTAACCGAATACATTTACTTGAGTACAACTTTTATGTACTTTATTGTATATTTTACTTGTGTATTTACTTTTACTTAACTATATTACAGAGGGAAATATTTTACTTTTACTCATCTACATTTATCTTACAGCTTGTTTTGCAGATAAAATTCAACCATTTCCTAACCATTAAACCAGTGATGTGGAACCTTTTCGGCTTGTGACTCCTCATGGTTGGGGCTCCTTGTCATGTTTCAGCTGTCTTTAAGTTGTTTGCATTTCCACCAGACATTTATGCTCTAAATGTCTCAAATATTTTACAAAAAGCGAGCAAAGACTGGACAAATCCCAAAAAAATGAATACAATTTTGTGCACCGGAACTTGTTTTTTCTTCTTTCCCACCACATTTATCACCTTATGACCCTTCACACTCATCTTGTGATCCTTTGCAGAAAAAACCTCTGGGCCTAACTGTACATGAAGAAGTTAAAACTAGCTCCACCTCGACTAACTACTAACTAACTACTACTACAGCTGCCTGTGTGTTGAATCAGTATTAACAATCAGGTAATTTAAGACATAATAATGTATGAGTCACAAAATGCATTTTACAGCAGAGCAAGTACCTTTACTTTAAGTATGTTTTTCTGATATTACATTTGTTCTTTTAGGACTTTGAATACAGGATCTTTACACGTAATGGAGTACTTTCATATCGTTGTATTGCTACCTTCGCTTAAGTAAAGGATTGGAGTACTTCTTCCACTATACTGCTGACACCGAATCAGGGTTTAATAGCTCACATTGCACATCTACAGGCTTGCACACACACAAACAGCCACAAACACTCACACCCTCATAAATGACCACAACTGAACAGAGACAAATTCCACCCCCATCACACTTTTCAGCTTCCCTAAACCGCAGCAGCGCTCGTGGAGAAAAACGAGAGCCTTGGCCAGACATTTGTTCTGGCCGTTCACCTCAGCGTGCGCTCTCGTGTTTCAAAGTCAACACGATGTGAGGGCCACTTCACTTCACCTACAGCCCACGCTCGCGCCCACCGAACGCAGCACATCCTCTCCGGCGCATCTTTTCACCCGCTTTGGTTGATTTATCCCTCCCACCTACTGTACTCTGCTCACTTCTTCCATCCCGCCTCCAAAACACGCCGACCTCACACATCTCTCGTGAGTGGGCCCGCAGACCTATGCAGTAATTTAGTTAGCAGACGAGAACCTGGAGGTGTTTGTGCTGAAAATAATTTGACGGTGAGAATGGACAGTCTGAGAATAAAAAACGGGAAAGCGGGCAGTGAAGGGAAAGAGGGAGGGTGAGCGGGATTACAAAAAGAAAGCAAAGATAGATGAAGAAGGAAGGGAGAGAAACAGGGGAGATAACTAGAGTGTGACCTGCATCCCAACAGCGAAGCCCTGCAGCTCCTGTGGGAGCTATTCTACTGCCCCCTGATGGCGAGCAACGCAACCTCACAATCTTGATCCCTTTGAACACACCTCTTTCCCACACTACAGTAACACTATGCCCTCCTGCACTCATTCACTCTCTCTGTGATGACTCAAATTATACACCACGCTCATTCTGTAATTACATAGACCTTAATGTGTATACTTCACAGAAAAAGACAAGTCGCCCACGCTCAGGTTGGAGTCGGAGGAGCTGCCGTGTCCCCCGTGTGACGGCGGCTTTCCACACCCTGCCACTCTATATTCTTCACATGTACTCGCCTGCAGTGCAGCAGCTTATTTCATAAAGACATAAACTAGGTTATGACCTGATTAGAGATGTAATGAATGTGGAGGGGAAATAAAAAAGAGACATCCAATCTACCTGAGATTGTTCCCCCACCCTGGGAACTGCCATTGTGCCATGGGTGTGTATATTGTACAGTCTTTTGAGTGTGTGTCTCAGATGTAAATATGTAAAAATTATTTTGCAGTGGTGTATTCTATAGAGCATATAAAAATGAAATATGCATATTTACCTGAAGTTATGTAAAGTATTACCATAGGGGATGACTTTACCAAACCAGAACTTCAGAAACCATTTAAATGTAAAGGTGCCTTTTTATAAAATTTGTCACAAAACTTTACTTGACCTTCACTTTATCTCTTACCTTTGAGCTAACCCAACATCATTTTGTTTGTTGTAAGATATCAGAATCATCCTGGTGCTCTGGAGCCAGGTGAAACATGCAATTGCTCCCTTTAAGTCCAGACATTCATGCTGCCCAGAGGATGAATCTTAATGACTTTGCTGATCTCTTCCTAACTGTGTACATGTTAACAAGCTGATATTAGTGTGACAGCATGTTCACAATCTAGCTGTGAGCACATAAGTACTAAGCTCAAGAGCCCGAGTACAGCTGAAGTTGTCGATACGTATGCATGAAGTGTGTTTGGTCAGTGTGAGCTCCTCAGGTTTTCTCCAAGTTTCCAAAGTTTCTTAAGAGATTATTTGCGTGAGTCAATACAACACAAAGCAAGTTGAAGAAAAGCTCAGTTATGTGTTGCTTTCCTGTAAACATTGCACATTTAAATCTGGTTAGATTCATTGTCCAAGTGCGTGTGCTCATACGAGGAATTTGATCTGTTTTTTCATTGCTCTCAATGCACTTAAGCAGAAATAGATAAAGCAACTAAAAAGAGGGACAACAAAACAGAGCAAATAAGATAAAAACGAGTACACACACATACATATATCTACAAGCACCAGTGACAAACAACGTCTAAATACATGAGACAAGGGAAACCTCCCCACTGTCGATGGTGTCCCGAAGTTAACATGAAAATCTGTAAGAGTGTCTGATCATGTATGATATATCTGTCTGTTGTTGAAACTGGAGAAATATGACACTATACTATAAATCAGAACCTACATCCATCCAAGTCAAGTATAAATCAAACTTGAGGCTTAGCTCTGTTTTGGGAGAGTCCCAAATGAAAAGCTTTGGAGAGCGAACGTGCGCTGCTTTTTATCCGAGGTGGAAAAGTCAACCAGATTCACGTCTGCCAAACCGAGCAGTCGGTCCTCATCACTGAAAACTTCGCTCAAGTAAAAAAACCAAAACATACTGATCGAAAGATAAAGCACGGTTCACATCTTTGTTGGTTAAAGTTAAGCATGAGGACAAACTGGTTGGTTTGGCAAATGTACGTTTGGTCAAAGTACCCACCTCCGATACAAAGAAGTTTACGATCGTTTCCTTGAACGTTTTAACGGGAATCTACCGGCACTGTGATAAAGAGATGCTCTGACATTGATGGGTTGAAGCTCATAATTAAAATTCTAATAAATCTACATATAGTGAACATGGACTGGTGTAGACTCAGAGGAGGCCAAGCTGACTCCAACTTAACCAAGTCTATGTTTATTTATTTATTTATTACCATGTCTTATTCATTCTTCTAGTTTGATTGTATTTGTTTTGTTTATTTTTGTTGTGGTTTGCTTATTTTTGTATTTGTATTTCATGCACTAAGGTTTGAGAGAACTGTAATTTCAATTATCTGTATGTCCTATACATGCTGCAGAATTGACAATAAAGCAGACTTTGACTTTTTTTTTTTTTTTACTTTGAAGAGCTGAGCCTGATCAGCTGAGTCCAAAAAGGAGAAACCCCCCTGACTTTTCCTCTGGTGCCACCCTCAGGCCAGATTTCAGATCTGTTGCCTCACGTGGAGTAAACAACTTGAAACAGGAAGTTGTCTTTCTATTTTCCACCCAAACAATTTTTTTTTGCTGCTCTGTAACAACCATTGCCTCCAACACGACTGCATACTTTCTGACATCACCCACAAACACCCTGAAATGTGATGAGTGTGTCCAGATTTGTGACGGTTGCGTTAAAATAAATAAATAAAAGTGCTCCTTTCCACGTATGCGTACCTTTGTCCGAGTGCTAGTGCTAGTTAAACCAAAGTTAGTGTGTGTGTGTGTTTCTAGGACTGTGTGTAGTTTCTCCTCTGCTTTTCCTATGGGCCCATAAGCACCGTGGGGTCTTTCCCCCCGGCCTGCAGTCGAGCAGGTTATGGGCTCTGGCTGCAGTCGGGGGAATATAATGTCCTCATTGACTCAATCACAAGCTCTGACCTGCCAGCCTGCCAGCTTTGTGAGCAAGCTGCGGAGTGAGCATTATTGTAAAAAGGCTTTTAAAACCGCTATTAAGCCACATTAGGTGTGTGTGTGTGTGTGTGTGTGTGGTGATGGGGGATTTGTACAGGAGGGTGGTTGTTTTTACATCTTTTCTAAGAGGAAAAAAAAACAGCTCAGAATAAATTGTGGGGTGTTTTACTTGTTTTATAAAAACCAAGACAAAAGAGCAAAGTTGCTGACATGCTTAATGGAAAAAGAAATCATGAATCACAGTTTTTTAAGCCTCTTTTCCCCGTGCGGTTGCTTGGTTGCTGCTGATGTAAACCTCAAAACTATGCGGAGGTCAGAGAAAACACATTTCCTGCTATATGGATCAATATTTTGATCTTCTGCAAGCTGCAGGGTCAACTGTTGGGTGTGTTTGTATCTATGTGTGCTATAAAAACACTGGCATATCTTGCAGGCAAATCCGTTTTAATACCGGTTTGTGTATGAAATCAGTCATCCAGCTGGCAGGTGTGGCTGAGATAATTACAGTGAAAAGCAGTGCAGCAAATTAAACAATGACTTAATTTAGATACAGTATGACCGTCTGAATTATTATAAGAGAACAACACACCCTTCTCTCCCTGCCCTGACATACCAAGAACTATCTGATCTGATTGAAGGCCTTGTGCCATCTTGTGTTTTCTGTTAAATGTCAGAGAAGAGAGACACCAGATAACTGAAGGCCAATACGCTCGTTCGCTCTGTACCTCTGATCCACAGGTGGAGTCAGGCGCTCTGTCAACTCGATTTTGTCTGTTTGATCACCAGTCAGAAACAAGAACCTTTATTCACAGAGATATTAAAAACATATTAATATATTCACACTTTCAATTATTCAAATACACTTATTAATAGCTCCCTTTGATGTACATTCATGTCTATATTTCTTGGGATTCAATCAGCCTGCCCAAAATATCACTTATATCTCAGCCTAGTAGTGAACATACTGATGTATGTTACTATATTATATATTATCGTTATCTATTTATAATTGTGTCATTAACTTTGTCCATACTGTGGACTGCAGGTCTGTCCTTCCTGAAGGAGGGATCATTCCTCTGTTGCTCCTCCCTTAAGTTTTTACCATTTTTTTCCATCTTTAAGGGTTTTTTCGGGGGGAGTTTTTTCCTTATCCAGATTAAGGGTGTGATTAAAGAGGGTGTTGTGTGTTGTACAGCTTGTAAAACCCTGAAGTAAATTGGTGATACTGGGCCACATAAATAAAAGTTGACTTGACTTGAAAGAGCAGACAAAAACAAAACCAAACTAGCTGGGTGAAGTAAATGATTCACCAGGCTAAACACAGAGTTCAGACAGATATCAGCAGTACGTGAAAAAAACACACAAACCTCATTCATTAAAACGAGGCCACTCACTGGCCACGCCGCCAAGGCAGACGCCTCTTGGCAAGCTCGTCTGCAATAACACAGAACCTCGCTCGACTTCCAGAAAATGCTGCGGTGGCCAACTAAATATGTACAAGTGCACATTCCTGCTGGATTATCACTGTAATTTAAATGCTCTATCTCTTGCAAATCACAGAAGAAAGACAAAATGATGGTCATCTCTGAATTCCCCAAAGTTGGAGAATCCTTCCTCGTGTTATTTTAGATAGCTGCTCAGTCTTTGCCCATCTGATAAGCCTTCATATCGCTGGATCTATTACTCAATCTGGATGTCCAGGGTCATATTTTAACCATTTCACCACCACCTGGAACAAAACACACACCCTCACAGTCTGAACGCCCAGTAACTATACTCTACGTTTGCTGTAACGTGGTTCAAAGTCACCTGGCAAAGTGCAACACTGGCCAATAAAATACTTCAAAGCGTAAATTCCTGGAAGACTACCTTGTTAAGTGAATGCCGTATTTCTACCGTTCTACCTGGCAAAAGACAGATAAAAGGACGGTCACCTTGATAACTTTCCAGAGTCGTAAAATCCTGCCTCATAATATTATAAACCACCGCAGTGATTTTAGTGTCCAATAAGTCTTTTACCCACGATAGGCGAGGAAGTGCTGCTCTGCTTGATGGATCATCTGTTTGTAGGATAACTGTGAATGTGGTCTGCCAAAGGCTGGAAACTTAGGAAATCGATTACATTATTTCCTAACAGCACTTAGGTATGGAGTGTGTGTGTGTGTGTGTGTGTGTAAAAGTGCAACGTACTGAGATAGGCAGGTAAGACGACTTGATACTGTTCGCCAGATGACTCAAAAGCACAGCCACAACAAAACAAGTAGTTAATGGGACAGACTCACAGTCTCTCCACAACTATTCTGGGGCAAATGACCTCTGACTCATATCGTCACACACAACAAAAATGTTGAGCAGTTTATGCGGGTTGAGATAATACACCCATTTATTGTTCCTCCTGCCATTCCCAGGGCTGCGTTTGGCTTGCAAAATACAGACTGGTTCTAAGAAACGAAGACCAAAACCAAAAGATATATTTTAGGGAGAAAGATCATTTATTCTAAAAACTACATTTTGTGTATTTAAATATGTATTTCCACAAAATGCATTGCTGATATCTGTCTTTTTCCTTTTTGCTTCTGCCTCCGTCTGTCCCCACTCAAGTGAAATATAAGTGTCTTGTGACAACATTGTGTGTACTTAAATATATATTTTGACCACATGTAAAGAAAGAGAAGAAGCGGCAGAATAACAAAGGCCATGTACACGTCACACCAAGGGAGCTTATAACAAGGCAGCTTTGAGATGTTTTAAATCATTGAAAGTGTGTAAGTATATGGATATACGTTTGTATGTCACAGTGAAGGAAAAATATTGTTTCTGACTGTCTGGCAGGTATTAGTTAAAATCGTATTACATATTCACAACTCAAGAAGTGCCATCTCCAAATAGGTCACCTATCACTGAAGGCTCATATGATGTCCCTTGTTGCTTCATTAATGGTTAATCATTGTCATGTATAGATGTTTTATAAAAGTCATAAATCCTTTTTGATAACAACCTTTGGGTTGTGAAAGAAAATCTGTTTATCCTCCCCTGACAAGGAACCTTTAGCTTAATTCATTAAGTGGACCATTTGACCTACAGTTTTATGGAAAAGGAAGCAATTCAGTTGTTAATTATTCAACTACATAATTATTTACAATTACGTATTAACATTATAAACATGTATCATTAAAGCTGACTTAAGTCCCTTCATCAATCCCTTAATCAACCTGCAAAGTGTAGTAAATGACTTAATTTGACTCATCCTCAACCTGGCAATACAAAAGTTGTTCTTATTGGTGGTTTATCTTAATCTATAGAGCATTAGTAAATAATTTATTAGTCATTAAAAAAGCCACTAGATAAAAGAGTTAATTATATAATTAAACATAATAATAATAATAATAATAATAATAATAATAATAATAATAATAATAATAATAAAATAATAATAATAATAATAATTAAACAACAGCTGCTCTGTTAAGATCTGTTATAAGCTGCAGGTAACAATGGTGGTAATGCTTCAATGCTAAGTTACCAGGTAATCTATCCGATAGTTACGATTCATCCTCTGGGGACTCAAACATGAGTCAGCTGCAGTTGAAGACATCGCATCTGGGTAGTGGTTGTGGTCTTTTTAACTTTCTGCTGTTGATTAAGGATGAAACTAATAATCAACCAATTATAAAATTAATCAACAAAACCATCTTTAGCTGCAGATTTTATTAACATCGCCTCCACCACCTTTTAGAAAGTGTCTCATGGTGTAAGCGAAATAATGGTTTCTGTTGACAGTGGTGGACTTTGCTCCTCTCCCAGTCAGTAAAACCCACAAAAACTCTAACGTCATGTCCCACTGGCAATCACACACACACAAAAAAAACACACACACTGACACAGACAGGTGCAGCTTAAGTCTTGAGACCCAAACAGTCGGGTTGGTTGTGTCAGACACCCGTCTTCCCTCCCTCCTTCCTCTCTGCCTTATCTGCTCAAACAGCCACTTTACCTTTTATCTGAATCTTTAACAGCCCTTAACATTTCACATCTGCTCCGACAAACTCCCATAAACACTATCAAATGCTTTCCATATCAAAGCTAATCACCTGCCGTTGGTCTGAATAAACAACAGCGCGAGAAGACTTTGGCCTGAATGAGTAAAGGTGAACTGGGGTTAAAGTACTCCACATGAAGTACTGGGAAAACTCAGAGGAAAGTACCCTTAAACTACTGAAACTAATCTGTCATCAACCTCTATTCACCCAGTCTTGTGTATATGTCTGTGTGTATGTGTGTGTGCAGCAAACACGAGACGGGGAGAAGAAATCTTTGATGTTATTGTTGGAGTGAGCGCGTATCTCGAGTTGCATGAATTCCTTGTCACGGCAGACGAGTGTTAATGAATCTCTGAGGCATTTATCGACTTCATCGGTGCAAGCAAGCACATGTGAATTTCTGTAGATGATATTGAGACTTTGGAATTGACTTACAGGGGCTCTCAACTGTCCCCAATGACAAGGCCACACACCGAAAACCACGTACAGGCCACGGTCGCGGCAGCGTTTCCCAGGTTAAGAGGGGTCCAGATGGGCCAGGGGATGTTCAGATGGGCCACATTCTTGAGAAAACTTAAACCTGGCGGGACATTTTTTCAGATATGGGTGGTCCCGGGACAGGCGAGGATGCAGAAAGGCACCAACTGTCAGCGGGCGGCAATGAGCAGACATCAAAGGGCATCGGGCGTCCAGTGGAAAAGTGACCCGCCGTCCAGTCTGGCTCAGTCTGTCACCCTCGGTACACTCGGGCCGCCCTGTCACGGATCCGCCTCGCGTTGTCCCAGAGGGGCCTGGCGCTCGTACGCTCGCATTCCCAGCATCCCAGATTCCCAGTCAAGGTCACATTGTGGCACCTGCTGGATGGGACGGGGAGGGCGGGTAAAGGGGGCAACCGGGAGCGTGTGTGAGCCTCTAACCCGGTGACCCCGTGACCTTTGCAGGACCAGTCTGGCCCCATCCCTCAACAGTGTCAGGGGACCAGCCGCGTCTCCCTCTAAGGTCTAAAAACTCATTATTTAACGTCAAATAAAGGATAGACTTTTCAGACACTAACAGGCCTTTATATAGTAGGTTTAGGTGGCTGTAATTGTTCCACCTTTCTGTCCTTTCTGAGCACAACTCCAGTGGGAAGCAAAATCAGTCCTCATTATACGTAGAAATGCATTCGTTCAGCTGAGACTGATTTGAGGCGGTAGCAAATTGAGTTAGCCAAATCAAGCAGGCATCCCCTAAACGTCTTTTACAGATCGGGCTCTGCCTTTGTGTTTCCTTGCTGAGCTGCAGTGGCGGAACAGTAACGCGAAGAGGGAAAGATCGTTACTTCAAAGGCAACGGAGTATTTCATTAACTAATTATAATATAGTTTGTGGGGTTATAGAAAAGCCTAATTCACAAGTAGATCCACTGTGTAGTATTTTCCCTCTCTCTGGATGCTATCACAGTTTAGGCTAACGTCAGCAGCTCTTTTCCTGGTATTTGTGTAAATCCAGCAGGAGTAATGAACTACATGTAATAAAACTAGTAGTTTGACTCCATTTTGCAGAAGTGGTTCAGCTACATTCATATCTCCATGGTGATTAAAGTTACTTTTTTTTTGCCATTTTACGTGTAGCTAAAGTAATAATCTTGAAGATTTCACTTTAAATATCTGTCTGAATGATGCAACACAATGGTGATTGAACACAGTGATGAATTCCTGGAACATTTGCAGTAATACGACCAAGGTGTTTTGATTTAAATTCGCATCTCAAAAAAAACACTTGTGCTTATTATGAGACATCATAGAGGCCAGGCTATCTTCAACACTAAAGGAGAAAGATCTGAAAACTGAATATGAAGAATACGGATGACAAATGTGGCTATTACTCACTGCACTGAACTTTCACCAGAGTCTTTTTTATTTCTTTAAATCAAAATTAGTGGTTGACAGGAGAACGGGAATCTCTGCAATCAGCATTCCCACTTGGTCCCGCTGGTTTCACAGTCATTGTCTAGACCTGGTAATCTTGGCTCCGTGTGAGCCTGACCAAGTTGTTTTTCAGGGAAATTAAAGAATGAGGTCAGTGATGAACAGACAATGAGACTGACCTGCTTACTCATCCAGCCAGCCTTGGACAGCCATGCACACAAACGCTCTGCTGCTGCTGCTGCTGCTGGTAAAAGCCCCAAAACCTGAAATTCCAGTTTGCACAAGTTATTTTCCACCCCTGTCACTTGTCAAAGTCTATCAGTGTGTGTGTGTGTGTGTGTGTGTGCGTGTGCATGCATGTCTGCTCGTGTGATTGACATGTCCGAACAGCCAGAGCAAACATTAAAGGAACCCAGTGAGTGCTAATGAAAGGATGAAGGTGTGTGTGTGTGTGTGTGTGTGTGTGTGTACAGACAATATCAATCACTAATGTAAAGCATGCTGACTAACAGAGGTCAATAGCAGCTCAGGTGAGACAAAAGCGGAGCCCTCAGGTAGAGTTCCCACTGTTACATCACAATGGCTGCGAACTCTGTGAACCGTCTGGCCACTGGCTCTCAGCCAATCGGTGCGCTGAATGGAGGGAAGGGCCTGCCAAGATGATGGATGCGGACCAAAAACTATTAAGATCTTGCATCAATGTTGGAAAAAAAAAAGAAACACGCCGCACTCACAGAACAGGTCTGATCGTGCCTTTGTTATTTCTGTCTGCTGTGAGCCCGGAGATTTGATGGTATTTCCCCGTCATCCTCAGCAGCATGTGGGGATGTGACGGACATAATGTCACGAGGAATTTTCTACAGTTTGATACTGATGATCATGTTTTAGTTTTACAGTCAATTACAGGCAGTATTATCAGTTTAAAACATCACGAGCAGTAGTAAAAGTATTAAAGTTGTAAAGGGAGGTTAGAGTTACGTTGCCACAGTAAACGCTGGTCTGGACTGCTAAATTGATCAAACTTTGTGTGTTTTGGGTTTTAAAGGCATCCAAGTGAAAACAATTTAGGCTTTATTATTCTTCCAAAGCATGAAACTACGGGTGACATAAAGCTGATAACTTGTGTTTAACTGTTCTTACTGTGGTAAATGTGTTGATGTTATGGTGTATTATTGTTGCCTGTATGTCTGTATGCTGTGTCATGACAGCAGCAGAAACAATTAAAGTATTGAAATCAATGTGCAAAACAATTGATCGTACTATCAGGTACTAAGAGTTACCTAACCAACACCCAAACTGCATGAGGGAGTGTGGACAGAAAAAATAAGAAAAATAAACGTTGGTGAAAGAAGTACTCCGATGATTTACTTCAGCAAAAGAATCAAAACCACAACAGAGATAAACTATAATATATTTGGTAAAAAAATATATATGTATAAATATACTATATATACAATACTACAGTAAAAGTACTCATTATAAAGAATATCTGATTTCAGTATAGTATTCATCATATTTTTGGATTATAATCATTCATAGATTAATGGATATATACCTTAAATGTTATATCTGAAATGGGGTGCAAATTGTTTACTTTTATATAGGTCTGTGTAGCTTAATTTATAACTAATTTATTTATCATTTATTTATCATTTATCAATTTATTTGCTAATGATATTTTGTATTAATAACCTGGACCTGAAATGTAACCTAAATAAATTAAATTTAAATTAATTTAACCAAAATGTACAACTTTCTCTCTAAAAAGTAGTGATGTAGAAGTATAAATTACTCAAGTAAAGTAGAAGTGCCTCAAAGTGCTTAGTACTCCCTGATGTAGTTAGTTACTTTCCACCACTGCCACAGGCTGACAAGCTCTCAGTTTACTTTGTTGAACATTTGCAAAGTTGGATTTCTTGTTTTGCTTCAGTCCTGCTAAAAGGAGAGCTATACAGCATGACAACGCAAATATCAGTGTTCACAGATTAAAAACCCAAAAGTACATGTTTTTACAGTCTGTCCACACAATCTTTGTTTTATATGATTACACACATGAACAGATCAATAAACAGACATGAGGTTTACTGTCACTGTTTACACAACAAGCTAAAGTCCTGCCCACTTCCTCAGAAACTTACAGACACATCTCATGGCCTTCATCAGTAGCTTTTCAGGAGGGTTAAGAAACAGGTGTAATTATAATACAATAAAACTCTCATATATTACATAATTGTATATAATGAGGACTTTTTTGTTTACATGTTTACAACTAAGGCTATGACTAATGTTTATTTATTACCTACTGGCTGGTATATTTCTTTATAAAATTACTTTTAACAACAAACTGAGTCTTAAAACCTCTCAATTTTTAAATATATATTGACGTTTAATTAGTTTTACACTGGCTTCTGATTCCACACAATCTTTGTTTTACAAAACTCAAAAAACTTTTCCAAATGCTCAAAAAGGAAAACATTTGCTGGCCGGCAGGTGGCAAAAAAAATCAAATAACACAAAAGAATACTTTGAGCATGGGCTGTCAGTTTATTTTCCTTTGGCGGTAATAACTTTAAAAAAGTAGCTAATTATTTATCTATTTACATTTATCTGACACCTTGTAATTAGGCCGAGCAGCACTAACCAAAAGTAAACAAACTGGTAATCCGCCATTGTTGTTGTTGTTTCAGGTGCTCTTGACACAAAGCAGGTGATGACCTCACCGTTTCTTCCACGTCTACACATCAACAAAGGTTTTCAGTGACCTAAAACACAGTTTGCGTGTGCACAAAAGGCCAAAACGGATTGAAAAAGCTAGGTTTTATAAAACTGCCCTGTAACTGCAGCTGCTGTTTTGATCTAGATCCACAGTTACATTACAGCGCTGTCCGTCGATATTTTACTTCTTATAATAAACAGGTTTTAAGTGCAGCGCAGGGAGTGAGAGAGCAGGATACACTATAATATCTGTACTTGTATTCACTGATTTGTGCTCCCCTTTAATGGCACCTGAGCTCCGACCCCGGCCGTTTGTCATAATTACACCTGACACTGAAAACCTCTCCTGTCACTCTGGAAACTCTGCTATCGGGCAACGTGCGCTGCAGTCACCTGCGAGCAATCACTCACCCCCCTTCTCCTGTTCCCTGCAACACACACCTTTAAGTGCACCGTACCTGACCCTGCGTCCACAGAGGGGCCATTCTACCACCAGACGCTGGCGTGCAGAGCCGCAGCGGAGCACTATTTTCATAATGACAAGGGAGATTTGTAGAAACGGGGGGAGGGTTATTGTGGGGAGAAGACATGATGTAAAATAACTTAACTGCTTCATAAAGTGCGCTGGAGGAGGCGGGGAGGGGGCAAGAGGAAGGAGAAGCTCCCATGGGGGGAACAGGCGAGCTGAGGACCACAGTCAGACTACACAAACCACGCCGAGCTCTGCGCCAAAATCAACACGAGCGAACCGAGTAGATGTTGTTGTCGCTGCTGCCAAATTACGCTTTTTTTTTTTCATAGGTGGGCAAACATGTCCCACCGCAGAGTCTTTACCCTGAAGTTGTTGCCACTGTAAACACTTTACATTAATTTGCTCTATTTATCAACACTTATAATAATAATAATTATAATATAATAATCATAATACTAAAAAAGAAAATAATTTATCACTGTATTCATTAATACACAATTAAGCTTGGAAGTAACCATGATGAATTAATGCTGCGTCGCTCGTAAACCGTTAATGAATGACTGATGACTGTATTCATATTTAATGATATATGATTACACACATGAACAGATCAATAAACAGACATGAGGTTTACTGTCACTGTTTACACAACAAGCTAAAGTCCTGCCCACTTCCTCAGAAACTTACAGACACATCTCATGGCCTTCATCAGTAGCTTTTCAGGAGGGTTAAGAAACAGGTGTAATTATAATACAATAAAACTCTCATATATTACATAATTATATATAATGAGGACTTTTTTGTTTACATGTTTACAACTAAGGCTACGACTAATGTTTATTTATTACTTACTGGCTGGTATATTTCTTTATAAAATTACTTTTAACAATGAACTGAGTCTCAAAACTTCTCAATTTTTAAATATATATTGACGTTTAATTAGTTTTACACTGGCTTCTGATTTCAGTTGATTAATTTATTGTTTTAATTACATATTATCTTGTAATTATTTTAGATGTATTTCATGTGTGCCCGTCTTTTTCTGGTCACAACTGCTCTTACTGTAAACCTGTAAGCACTTTGTTAACTTGTTTTTGAAGGGCTAAAGGTTATTATCACCATTACATAGTTGATTAGTTTTCTGTCAATTGATTAATCGACTGATTGTTGCAGCTCTGTTTTCAACCATGTTATATTTTATTGTCAATCATCTATTATCGGATGCCTCAGGAGTGGTAGTTTTCGACAGTTACATTGATAAACACTTACAAATATCCTCAGGGGGATTAAAATTAATTTCACATTTAGAGAACACGGTAAACAGTCTCTAGCTGCTATTGGATACCTGTGGGGAGGTGAGCATAGAAAGCATTACACCCCGCAGCGTGCACGTCAAATAAAGACGTCTCGCTCTGTGATGAACATTGACAGTGACAGCTCTCTCTCTCTCTCTCCCTCTCCACACCTCCATCGCCATGAAAAGAGGAACAACCCAGCAGAGCTCACAGGTGGCTCTCTGCACAGTTCTGGGGTTGCCCACAACTTAATGTTGGAAATATCAGCTGTCAGTCCACACATCAAAACAGCCTCTATAAATAAACGCTGACTGAGCCCCTCTGCGTTCAGCTTCACCAGCCTAAGAGGGTGAAGGGGGGGTGGGCTAAACCGCAGAATGGACTGCAGTCGGAAATCACACTGTTTTCCTTGACTCTCAAATGGGGGCTTTTTTTGAATGGGCCAAATGGTTGAAAAAACAAAGGCTATGAAAGTCCAGCATGCTTCATAATCAGACATCACCCTACAGCACACCTGCACAAACAGCGGCCGCACTGTGGCCTCCTGTAGAGCGGCTCCCATGCACGCGGCAAACGAGCCATCCTCGGAGGTTCACGCCGCAGGCCGTGCCATGTTTGGGCTAACGCACGTTTTGCATATAAAACTGAAGTTTAAACACTAGAGGAAAAAGGAGCAGTTGACCTGGCTACAAGCTGCAGAGCTCACCCACCTCGATAAAAGGTGTGAGCTGAAAAGGCTGCAGTGCTGTGGTTCAGATGTTTATGTATCGTCTCTGAAATCAGACTACACGTGTGCCGGTGAAAGGAGTATTCTTTAAAAGTAAAAGCACCAGCACCACCATGTAAAGATTGTACATTATGGGAAATTAAAGTAAAAATACAGAAGCATTATTAGCTCCGCGTTAAGTGTCAAATGTAAAAACAGTCATGCAGAAAAATGGATCCTATGACTAATACATTATCAGAAATGTGAGTCCAGTGGTTCTCAATCTGGGGTTGGGCCCCCTCCAAAGCGTCACAAGATGAATCCGATGATTACGGAGTTTTACCACACAAATCTGTATTCAGGTTATCTCTAATCTTTCTTTTTTTTTTTATAATTCTACCTTTTGGTGATGAGCAGATGTTTAAATAAAATCATTTGAGAAGTTTAGATGGGAAATGTCTCTTTCTGGAAACGTTGAGAACACAGACATCTGAAATGTGACTCCCAATTGGACGCTGCTTTTTTATAAAGGGTAACACGGCAAAAGAGTTGGGAACCACTGGTTTAATCTGTTTATTATTTATTGTTTGGATTATTAGGGAGTTAAGATTCAGGCCAGTTTGTCAGGTTCGCTAAATCTAAATCTAAAAAAGTCTAATACAAAAGACCTGCAATGAATTCTACCTTCAAGCTCTTTAAACTGCTTCATAAAGGTGTCGATTTAACTGTATGACCATTAAGAGGCTGCACCTTGTGATGTATTGTTGCATTATATTGACAGATTACATTACTTGAGGACTTGTACTTCGTCACCTTCAACCACTGTGCCTGTACTGTCTCTGCAGCTGAAGTAACACAGCTGAAGGTCTATTTCTATCTTAAAAGCCCCCGTCAGGTGTTGCTACACCTGGTTTGAAAAAAAAAAAAAAAAGGCTCGGAGCGGTGGGTACAGAGGCAACAAGCCAGCACGAGCAAACTGAGGCCCAAACACAACAGCCACAGCCAGTCACTCAACCTAATGGCATCCTGGAGTTCCTCAAGAGGCCTGTGTCAGACTCAGCCACCACCGCTACTGCCGGCAGCTTGGAAGCTTCACATGGAAAACACAAACACTTTGCTCTACAGGCGAGTCATTCTCCCACAGTCGGAAAGCATGAGGGGCAGATGATGCCCGGTGGAGGCTTATGTAACAAGGAGCCCCTGCAGTTTAGCTCCAGGGGGGGCGAGAAATACTGTTAGATTCTTATCTGTGTTTGTTTGAATTATGAAATAATGAGTGTGTGGACACACACGTGTGAGCGTTCGTGCACCCGCAGCTGTCGAAAGTGTAAACAGACAGGCGATGTGATGGTGATACCGTTAAATACAGTTAAGTAATAACTCGGGGTTGACGGTTTGTTTGTTCCTGAAACTAATTTGTTCTCAGTTGCCTGGTGGAGCTTAATTAAACAGATACAGGTAAGAATGAGCGAGACAGGATAAACGTACCTCTGTTCCACTGCCTCCTAATACTATTAGTAAATTTCAGAAATTTTAATCACATATAGCCGTCACAGATTCTACCGTCTAGATTTTCCACCACTTCTTAAAAAAATTAAAAAAAAACTTTATTAAGTAGTTTTGCAGGTATTTAATCATAAATCAGGTGGTGGTGATTTTAAATCCATCCAATAGTTCCTTTGAAGCAAAAATGTATCACAAAAGTGTGTATCACAAATTTTAGTGGGATTCATCCTCTGGGAACTGTGAGCGTCTGCACCAGATCTTTTGCCAATCCATGAAGTCGGTGTTGAGATATTTCGCCGCATAATTCAAATCTTCATGCTCATAAAAGGTCTGCAAACACTTCCAACTGCCTTTTAGGATGTGTGCCGAAATTAAAGCACACGAAAGATGACAGAAAACAAAATATAAACATTACCAGTTAAGTTCATATTGTCCAAATATTTCATCTCTATGTTTAAATGTTTACTTTCTACCTCTGCCAGCAGATAATTAGAGGGGATAAAGTGCTACCTTTTAAACAGACACGAAGACACACTGGTGGCATCGGCAGCCAGTTACTGCAGCTTAGGTGGCCAAATGCGTGTCCAAGGTATGTTTCCTGGGGAGAGAGAGTGGGAATGAAATGTGTAGTTCAGAAGGAGCCAGGACAACAGAGCCAGCCTCGGCATTTGGATCCCATCAAAACCGAACTATGATGACGTTAGTATGTGCTAAGTGCAAGGATTCCCACTTCAAAGTAGGGAACGAGGACGGGCCCGGGCTGCAGTACAGTGTGGCGTCTGTTTGAAGCTTAGCGGACCATGTTAAGACACAACGCAGACTGGGGCCCTTGGGCCTGCTGGACTGAGGGGAAGCTGGCATCGGCTGTGTTGGACAAATAAGACACTCTGATCGGTGCCCAAAAACTTGCATCTGAAAAGGCCAAGTGGAAAGGAAGCTGGAGTTGAAATTAAGCAGGGGTGACACATGTGCACGCAAAAAAATAAAGACACGTATACACTGAAGCTCTCTGAGAGGAAGGATGGATGCTGAATGGGCTCAAGCTCCTCCTGCAGCAGCACCCGAGGACCGCAGGAGAAGCAGCAGCACATTCATTTCAATAAATGCTCTTATTTTCTCTTCTGCCAGCTGCTATTACCATAATTCACGCTCTGCCACGTACCTGGAGAGCAGAGCTGCTGTTAATACTTCCCGACACCTCGGACTGAGGAATAGGAAGGATAATTAGAGGGAGAAGAAGTACTAAAGTCTTTTACTCAAGTTAAAGTACCAGTAACACAGTGTAAAAACACTCTGCAGTGCATGCAATTCCAACGTATGTAAATGTCCAGATGTATTATCTCCTTCTGCAGTAAAATATCACCTTTGATTCGTATATTATTATATCTCACATTATTAAATTATTGATGCTCATGTTTGATATGCTTGAAAGTGTAAGCATACAGGTCAGGCCCCTCTAAACGGCTCACATTTGTAATAATTTTATGCACCTTCTCAGATTTCCCATCCCAGTATCAGATCATTTTCTTCTTTGGGTCTTTCTCAGATATTCTCACTCTGGTGGAACTGCTAATAATTTCCAAGTTTCCGTCCAAATTTAGTTCACATTTTAACTGAATTCCCAGAAAATCTGCAAAAGAAAATAAAAAATCAATCACATTTCCATCAACCTGTCCTGTCAGGTGCTAGTAAACCACTGCAGAAGAAGGGATTGCAACAAGATGATGTAATTAAAATATAAAAGATAATGATGTAAATATTATATTTGTATGTTTATGTCGCATGTTTCGCATGTTTCATCTGCATAAATCTGATGTTTTCATGTCAACATTTTTCGTTTCTTTGGTGACACTGAAGTCTTCATGAATGTTGTGATTTCTTCACTTGCTTTCACCTACAAATAATACCAAATTTTGCAGCCTAAGCAAAGCAAATAACTTTTTTTTTTAAATATATTTCTTTTGTTCTTAAAAATGACTGTATGGAAATGCACATCAGACATCTAAAACCACTTTTTATATACAAGAAAAAAGGTCAGGGAGAGGAAGGGTTAATACAGAAGCAAAGCGTCAGAAACATTTGCCTATTATCTGATATACTAAAATGAAACCCAGGATGTTATAAATTGATTATTTACAGTGCCAGCAGGGCAAGTTTGAATATGGAAAACTGTGTGCAGAAAAAACAGGCAAGGCTGTGGAACATTTGTTCTTCTTGGCAGGTTCTCCATTGACCTCGGGCCTCGATCCGTTGTGCTTGAATGCTGCACGGTTATGAAAGCACTTTTCACCAGAGACACTACTATATTGAAAAAAGAAAAAAAAAGGCTTTCTACCTGTGTGTGAAGTTGTTTATGTTGTAGATTCCTCCTCTAAATATTCAATAATACCTCTTTTGTAATGATGCTTTATCTTCTATCTGATAGCGCCTCCTCAACACACTTCAAACAATTACTCCTGAAATAAAATACATGTAAAGCAGCATGGGAAAGCGCCGGTCCTTCTCGTTATGCAAAGCCTCTGCAGGAGATAAGCCATGACAGTTAACAAAACAGCAGCTTTCGAGAGCTCTACAACTGGCCACAGGTTCAAACTGTCAACATCACGTATGCACCAACCTGCTGCCCGTTGTTGTGGCTTTACACAGGAGCCCCGCCAGATACGAGGTGTGATTTTACTAACTGGCGGGCTGGGAAGCAACGTGACATCTATCCCAAATAAGGAAGTTTTCCATTTAGGATCTGTCATGTCAGAGCTCTCTGAAGCCCATCTTTGAGTCTGAAAGTGTCTCATTTCATGCGCCTTGAGACAGGAAATGGATAGTGAGTGGCCGCGTTTTAAGAATAACCTCGGGGAATACACCTGGGGAGGAGGAGAGGTCACTCTCTGGTGTTTGCAGAAAATCCACAAATCATCTCCGCTCAGTTGTAACACAAGCAACGCAGAGAGAGTTATAAAAGGAGGCTTGTTAGGTGAAGGTTGTTGTTCCTGTTGAGGGATTTTCACATACCGACATGATACAACAAACGTGTGTCACATAAAGGACTTACCGACATCTAAAAAGTGACATTCATCATGGGGCACCACGCAGGGCTGAGTTTATTCAGGTTACTCCTCATCTGTCTCCTCTTATTTTCTATCACTTTTCCATTGGCTCTGTTAAAATAAAAAGGTATAAAACAAGCATAAATATAATTTAAAGAATGAATATCATCATAAGGAAATTACATTTTCAAAAAATCACTAACATAAAAATACTTTGAATAGAAGAATGACTTTTGTGTGATATGATTTATCCACAAAAAGTTCAATAACCTGGTTAAAATGAACTTAAATTAATTCAAAATAACATCTCCGTAACACTGAAATATGCAAATGTGTCCTTGTACACAACTTGTAGTATACCAAATCCTGTTTGAGTGGAGGGGGCCTTTAATTTTTCCCATATATTGTATGTATTTCATCAGTTCGCTGCTGCTTAGCTTGATGTGTGAAGGCTTGTATGAATTCACGTCATAAAAATAAGCGAGCAAACTGCATTCCAGCGGTTTGGGTTAGTTTGACTTCTTCAAAATCCCAAAAGGTTCCAAGGTGGGCTGTCAACGAGCTGAGGATTCGTTTGGCCTCACCAGAACGGTACGGTGAGGTCAAGAGGAGGAAGAGTACATGATCAACGAGCCATTCTCCCTCGGCCGCCGGTCCAGCCCTGACTACAGGAGGGCCCGACTGCCAAGCAGCCTACATGGAGGGAAAAAGTGACTAAAAAAGGTCCGAGTTTTCCAGAAGGATCTAAGCAAAAGACCCAGACTCTGTCCAAAGCTGTGAAGGCATGAATGTGTTTCGGCAAAGGCCTGACGCATTCGCTCATTCACACGTCAAACAAGTTTCCCCTCAATGGAGGGCTCTTTCTTCGCCGGCTCTGATTCAGTGGAAATGCAAATGCTAAGGTCTTGCCCCGATTTGATGGAACTATTCATTTTGTCAGCTCGCCCTCCTTTCCCGCGAGAACCTCTGCACCCCCGCCCCCCACGCCCTCGGTGACGCTCAGCAAATGCACCATGACACTGTCACTCGCCCCACTGCTCTCCAATGCCAACCTGACACCGACCTGTCCAACACACCTGCATGCACAGTTTGTTTATTGATTTAAGTATCCTAACACAAATATATTAAATTACTTTGTATGACCAAAGTTTTCAGTCTGTACATCTAAACTTCAGACAAAGAACATTACAGTTTTATCAAAATTTTACTCTGAGGACATGATTAGTACCTGCATTTTATTCTGAATGCTACAACTGAGGCAATGGGTGCTAGTTAGTTATTGTGTTGAAGTATGTGTTCTGGTATGTGTTTAGGTATGCAAATCTGGTGGGTTTTTTTATGTTGGTTGGTGTCATGCTAACTCTCGCTAACCCAGTCATTTTTCTTATAGGGTTTCTCATTGTGTTGGTATTCAACTAGCTGCACAGCTTATAAAAGCCATAAACAGCCCAATAAAGAGATTTTCTTTCTTTACACATATTCTTTATACATGAAGAATAAAAAAAACACAACTTTAATTGATGATTTAACTTCAGAAATGCAGTTAAAACTGAAAATGAATCAGTTATCAAGGTAGTTGCCGATTCATCAAATGATTGTTGTTGCTCTACATATGAGTGTATGAATGAAGACATGCAGAAGAAAGAGAAGAACACACCTGTTCCCCATCTTGTTATTTACCTGTGCTTTGGTTTCAAACACTGTCTTTCTTTTACGGTAAATGGCGCATCATAATTTTTTCGCTAAAGAGATGATTCGTCTGTTAAAGTGTTTTGGTTTTCTCGACATGTAGTTTCGATGAGGTCAGGGCAAGAGCTCTTTTATATTAATCCCTGGACTTCTATCCATCTGTACTTCCTCTTAAGTTAACTAGAAACCTGAGGCTGAGAACAATGAAGTCACGCAAGAAAAAAGCACCATGAAACTTGAGCTGAGCACGCATTATGGGACACACGTGAGCGCACAACAGGCTCACAAAACAGGCCCTTGTCGCCTCCGTCGCACAGATTACAGGTTGTGGATCTCTATATTTGGAGTGCGAGTGACTGATTGGAGGACGCGAGATGAAGCCACATGCTGACGGCGAGGCAGGGCCGCGGCAGGTTCATGCCATCGGTGCAGCAGAGTGTGTGAAACGGACACACCCTCACGCAGGTAGGTAAGCACTGCTTTGCTGGAGGGCCCCCGGGACCGCAGGGGGACTCGCAGTCAATTAAAGGATTTGCCAGGACACGAAAATGACCCAGATTCTCACTGCCTGACACAAGGTGTGGTAGCGAGGGAGGGAGGAGGTGCGAGGTTTGGCTCGAGGCTTCTGCAAAACACAAATGAAAATCTGTCATCGCAGCATTATTTAAGTTAAGTTGAGTTAATTTTTTTATTACGCTTATATAATGCTGACTCACAGCCTGAGTCATAACTGCATGACAGGTGAGGCTCATATAAAAATGTACAACTTTCCTGCACGCCAGATTATAGTTTAAGCCAATCTGCTCAGAAAGCCCAGTCACAGAAACCCTGAAGAGTCTTTAAATGCAAACTGATGACTCAGTATCAACCTGTGCCCTCGTGCTGCATCAACACAGCTGGTTTGTCTTTTTTGGTAAAAAAGAGCCATCATGCTGTCAAATGAAGGAACTGCAGCTTCAGATACTAGGACCTGCACTTAATTATGACCCTTTGAGAGCAAATAAATGAACACAAGGACAGTTTCATGAAATATTTCACGCATGAGATGATCATATTTAATACTGATGGTCATATCAAGGTGTTAATATTTGTGTTGTGTTGATATAACTTAATATGACAAAGAGGGAAGAGGCTGTTCGGAGCTTGTTTGGCATTGATGTTTTCATCTGATAAATTCCTGAGAAATACAGGCACGATAATTAATACAAATCAGCCTTTTTAAGAAAGTATTTGATGGATTGTCATGAAATTTTGCACAGTCATGGACCCCAGAGGGTGAACTCCACTGGTTGTGGTGAAATGTCTTTACCAGTGCGGTGAAACAAAAAAGGAAAAAAAGCATATAAGTGATTACAATGAGAAACTTTATCAAAATAATTACTTACTTAGCTCAAAAGAAAGCCTTGCATGTGAAAATAATGAAGATTATGTCAGTTCTTCAATATTTCGAGATACTAAGTCATTATTTCAAGATAAGTAAGTTATCAATTTGATTTATTAATTCATTTTCATATACTAAGTCATTATTTTTTTTATATTAAGTCATTATAAATAAATGAGCAGATAAATAAGCCATTATTTTAAGAAAGCATTTCATTATTTTGAAAGTCCAAGTCAATATTTGGAAACCATTTTTCATTATTTTGACTTACAACATTTTTTTTTTCCCATCATACTGACATTAATGGTCTTCCATACTCCCTTCAGGATTAAGTTTAGTAATTTGGTGAATCTATTTATTAAATCTCTCACCATCATCAAGTAAAAACTTTGATTAATCAAATACTTAAAACATATTCTTACATTTAACTAGCTGTACATCTGTACATACTGCAAAATATAGCAATATAGCAAAATATGTTAATTTCTGCACACAGTTTGGTGCTCTCTTGTATTAAAACACATTTAGGTCACACAGAAAACCATCAGTTTTTCTAAAAAAAGACCATAAAAGGTCATTTAAAACACTTACCGCTGTTCTGCAGGTATTTCCAGAATGCTTAAAGACTTTTCTGAACATCGGGATGAACAAATATTCACTTACTTAATATTAAAAAAACCGTATTGAAAAGTTTAGAGTCGTTTTCCGGCGGAGGGCGGCCATCTTTGTTTTGATTCCACTAAAAAATGAGAAGGTGGTTTAAAAATGTATTTTTGAAATCTGTATTCATATTAAATTATATTTTCGAAAAACTAATTATGTTGTCTTATAAAGTACTTTATTTTATCACAATAGCAGGTAACATTTAACATATTATCATCAATTATTAAGTGCAAAGCTATACATTTTCATCATAATGTTTTTTTTTTTATTTCTGAGGTGAAAATGTGGTTAATTCTTTGTCCCAATGTTAAAAATAATCAGGAATCACTGTATTTATATGAATATAAATATATGTATTTTATTTGGAGGCCTATTTACAGCAATGTGATGGGGGAAAAGGATCCTGCGAGTCATTATAATGATCTCAAAATAATGAGAAGCTTTCTTAAAATAATGGATTAGTATCTGTAAATTATTAGGGAAACCTTCTCGAAATAATTACTAAGTTGCTAGAATTAATGACAAACTTTCTCAAAATGAGGAACTTTATCAAAATGACTAACTTACCTAAAAAAAATAATGACTTACTATCTAAAAACAGTGAGCAACTTAACAATACAAAAGTTTCGAAAATTAGGGCAATATCACAAAACCCTGATTCTCCGAAAAAGTAAAATAAACATTCACTAAAAAGCACTAAAACACAGCTATATAGTGTGTGAGTATCATTCATCAGGTCATTTTTACACAAGCTTTGTATCTAAGCGTTAATGTGTTTGTGTTGTTTGGACATAAATGAATTGGTTCCCAAAACATGCAGGTTTTATGATCAAATAAATACATTTAATCCCAAAGTTTGATAAATCATAATACATGAAACATAATCAAAGTGAGTGATATACAGTACAGTTCACTAAAAACCTATACATTTGAATGAGAAAAATAAGCAACCATTACAGTACATGGGGCTAATAATCACGTGGATAAAATCCGTTTGGAGGAGAAATTGAAAACTTTTTGGACATGCAGCCTCAAGGTAAAAATACCAGAGAATCAGTTCAGTTTTTAACATACTTTACATGCACATACACATACAGAGAGGGTGTCTCTGTAAAACACACTATACACACTCGCCTAACGCTCCTTCACTCGCATATTGCAGAGAACAAATACACTTCATTTTTGCATCTTCTTGTGATTTGTCTCATCAAAGCAGTAGAATTGGATAAAGACATTAGCTGCATATCTCATATTGTAGTTGAGCAGATTGTTAGGAGAAAAAGGTGACGAATGGCCTTGAGCTGGGTAACCATTGCTGGGTCAGAAGCCTCTATTGCTTTTAAGCTTGATGATTCATGGATGAAATAAAACAAACAAAAAAAAAAAAAACTTGTGATATCCTTTTATTTTTGATCCTAACAAGGATTCTCATGTGTTTTCATTTCTGGTCCAAGTTTAATAAAACAACTATTTTTCCAGCTGCAGTTTTCAATTTTTCCACTGGGTGGCAGCAGTTTATGTGTCATGTGGAGCTGCATCCCTCCGGACAGGCAGGGAGCTACAAGGATGAAGGTCACACCTCTACACAGTCCAGCAGTGTTGTTAAAACATGGATTCAGATCTACTTTTTCTAATTTGCATCATCAGTTAAAACAGGAGGAAAAAGCTGAGTTGTCAGTCCCCAAGATAAACGGTCCTCCTGAGGTTTCCATTTCATGTTTCCTGTCAGTCCCTCCGGTACCTCTTCATTGCCGTGAAGAGGGAAGTGTCCGACCTGTTAGCACCAGATCCACAGACTCAGGCTGAAAACATCCCCGTCAGCTCCCCGTGTGCACGAAGGTGAGAGTGATCGTTTCTACTGCCAGAGTAGAGGGAGTCACATGAAGCGTTATTCTGCGTGTTTTCACCTGCTCGGAGTACCAGATGTCTGCCATGTATGTACAGTAAGACATGAGTGAAGTTAAGACCATTCAAAAAATCCAGTTTCACTTCATCTAACACTACCTGAATTATTATCATTTGTTTGTTTTAAGCATTTTATAGTAAACATGTGGATCATTTGCACTATAAATCAATGTCCGGTAGAATACCACAGAGGTTACCATTCACCAAGAAAAAAAAAAAATCAATTGTGACTCACAGATCATTAATGTTGGAAAGAAACTCTGATACTTGTTGGTTTATGAATTAATCTGCTGCACGTTCCCTGTTCTTCACAAAAGCTCGTCAAATAAACTGTAACGAAAACCTGACAGTTAGGGCTGCAACTAACATTCATTTTCACTCTTGATTAATTTTCTCCATCAATTGAGCTCATGTTTGGCCCATAAAATGTCAAAATTATTGACCACTGAAATGTCTTGTTTTGGACACTTGTATTTGGACACTTTTTCTTTAAAATAAATCAGGGAAAACATAAATCAATTATCAAAATAGTGGGTAATTAATTTAATAGTTGCTAAATAATCGATTAATTGACTAATAGCTGCAGCTCTACTGACAACAACACTGAACAAATGCTCTGATGGGCAAAACTGTGTGTGACATTTGTTTTTTGTTCGTTTATCATTTGTTCACTTGAACAATCTCGAATCTGAAAATGGACTATCTGGCTGTCTCACTTACAGAATTAAAAAAAAATTCAGCAGTACTTTATCAATGAACAAACACCTTTTTGATCGTGTAGCAGCAGGAGTTGCCTCACAGGTAGATTGTAGTATTGGACAGTAGTTATTATTGATTTCCAGTGAATGAGATAAAAAAAAAAAAGGAGGCTTATGTGACCCTGGTAAGCACACAAAACACACACATGCAGACAGTGAGTCATGAAAAGGTTTTCTGAAAAACTGTAAAAAGGAAATTATCAAGACATTTGGTGCTTTATGCCGCTGCTCATGATTCATAATCGTCACCATTAACAGAAAAGCACCCCTGCTATTATTGTAAATGGACTGCATTTATTTAGCGCCTTAAAATACCTCATATTAACCTACACACACACACACACACTTTCATACAGCGATGGCGGAGAAGCTGCCATGCAAGGCCATGACCTGCTCGCCGGGAGCAGTTTGGGGTTCGGTGTCTTGCTCAAGGACACTTCAACATGCCGTCATGTCAGGAGGAGAGAACCAGGAAGCGGCCGTGATAACTCGGCCGACCGGCTCTACTGCCTGAGCTACCATCTTCGTCTTCGCCTCACCCCACTAACACATACAAACACACACACACACACACACACAGGCCTGACATACAGTATGACTGCTGAATGAGCGCCGTAAAAATGTATATTATATTGGAAGACAACTTCTTTACATGCATTTTTTTTCCAGGCATTGTGGGTAACTGCAGAGAGACATTCGTCATGACGTAGGCGGACACGTGGAGCACTGCCTCAGGGTGGACGGCTTGTTTTTTAAAGAGCCTTTCGTAGCTACATTACTACAGTACTTTTGAATAATACTAAAGGACAATATGTACATTTTAAAAAGAACATGTGTAGCTACTTTTTATTAGGATTTCTATGCAGCAAGCATTCTGCTTTCAGATGGACTGATTGGACCCTGAAAAACAGAAATATTATTTGTTCCTTCGCAGGATGATAACACTAATCTTTGCAACAGTAGTGTGTTTTTTTAATCCAGAGGTCTTTGCAGTCTATGGGACGGGAGATATTGAATTTAATCCTGGTTATTCAGGATCTCCTTAAGGTCGACCCCACATGGAAATGGGTGCTTTATGAGATGCAGCAAACACAGCAGCATGGAGTTATTGTGCCTCTGTTGACGGAAGAGAGCACAGTGAGTGATTTGGGTGTTTGAAGCCCCAGTTAGGTTTTGTTTTCTGGCTGTTCTGATACACCTCCTGCACACCAGCCCAGTTTACGTAGCTGTCTGTTTGCCGCCCCCCCCCTCACTCACGTACAGTTAAGGGGGAGGACTGCTTGTGAAAAGTGGCTGAGGAGGGTAGAAGAGGTGTAACAGGGCGGTCGGGCTGGTTTCAGATTGTGTCCTTTCTATTTTTTCATTCATTCTCCTTTTAGGTAGCCATTAGCATCATTCCCTCTGCTCCGCTCTCTCCTCCTCCCTCCCCCCACAGGTCCTCCTGCCCCTCCTCCTCCGCCACCAGCATCTAACCGATGGTTTGACCAGCCGTCCTCCGGCCCCTCGTGGAAGCGCAGCCGCAGCGTTTTGCGGATGACCAAGCGCTCAACGATGAAGGAGGCGCAGAACCAGGGCACGGCGTACTCGGCCGTGATCAGTCCCATGAAGTTGTAGCGGAACTCGGAGTAGTCCCAGGGGCAGGCGTTGAACTGGCGCAGCAGCAGCCCCGTGCCGAACTCCCACAGGTACGTCCATAAAGTGTAGATGATGCAGCGCAGCAGCACCGGGCAGCGGCCGCGCAGCTTCAGGTACATCCGCTCCACGATGAGGATGCAGGTGCCGTAGATGAAGAGCGCCCACACACTGGTCACGCCGGGGAATTTCCAGTTGCAGTTGACCACGAATTCCCAGGCGGCCGTGAACATGACCTCGCAGAAGTAGCCGTGGATGGCGTAGAGGTACCAACGGGACAGTGGCGTCAGAGGCACAGGAGCCTCCGGGGTTTCCAAGGTCACCATCCTTCTTCTTGCTTTCACTCAAATTTTCTGTCTGTGCTGAATAAAACTCAAGTCTGTGGGAAAAGGAGAGAAAGAAAAGTGTAAGAAAGAAACAATACAACAAACTTCATATGAAATTCTAGTCCTTAAAGTTATCTCAAAATACTTTTTCATGCACATAGGTACTGAATGTGTTTACATTCTGTTGTTGCAGTTCAGTGGTTTTATTTTTAGTGGCAGTGTCCAACATTTCCAAACAAGGGATTCAAGCATAGTTTTATCGGGCCCTATGTTTTAAATGATGTGTATTAACACTATATTGTGGAATTTGCCACATTATAAGCAATTTTTCACAGTGCCTAAGCAGAATGAGCAAAAAAAAAAAAAAAATCATTTCAAAAGTGATATTTCAGTGTCATTTACAAGCACGCTGTCTCTGTTGTCTGCTCTGTGAGTTCAGTCAACTTGGGAATATATTCACAAATTCTAACTCAACAAATATCACCGGTTTCTTTGTACAACAGGTGTGAGATGAGTTTACAGGGCCTGTTTAAAAAGTGCGACACCGAAAAGAGATACAACAAAAATATTCAATATCTTCACTGCTGTTTAGTGTATTCGATGTTTACGTCACCCCTGCTAACCACGATCTCTTATGAAAATATTTTTAAAAGCGGGTCAGTTTTAAATATTTCACTGGATATTAAGAAAACAGTCATAGTAAGCTGCACACCTCCAACTGCCCAGCATGTAATCAGCTCATTTTACTGCGTTTGCGTACTGCGTACTGTTGTGAAGAAAACTACCAGCGCTTTGCACAGCGTGAGATCTTCTCGGTTGCTTGTGACGTAATGGAAAGAGGCAGATTATTGACTCACTTCTTTATTAACACAACGTGAGATTGTTTGGCTGCACTGTAAAACAGATATTATGATTAAAACTGTATTTTCAGGTGATTCTTGTCAGCCTCCGTCATCTTAATGAATGCATTTAATCAGAACATGACCAAAACACATCGAATAGGCTGGATATACTCAAAACCTCACAAAGAAATCAAACAGAACTCTTAAGGAATACACGTAAAGGAAAACAGTTTGAGACCAGACAGATTAAATTAGAGACAGCAGAGCCCTTAAACTCTACAGTCTTTCACCGGTTGATGCTATTTACTGACTGACTGAGGGGGTTTCTTATGTAACATATAGCTTTATCATCTGACTGCCTACATCATGTGCTCTTTTTCCAAATCCCGCAGCTTGACGCACACAAGCTTTTGGTATCAGGTGTCAGGAGGCCCACGCAGGGTTGGATGCTTCCTCTCCTCTATTTATCACACCGCATGTCTAATAAAAAACACCGAAGGCAAACAGCATCATACAGAGGAGTTCAAAGACCACATAGCTGAGAGGGCCGCTGAGAGTATATCTTCCACTATACAATGCCTCCAGAGGAAACCATGTCATAACAGCGACCATTATACAATGGATCATAACGGCTCTGTAAAATACAAGCTCAGAGAGAGGTTAGGAGTACAAAAGCTTGTTTGAAGAACAAAAGACGATTTTTTTGGCTCTTTTTGTCTTCAAAGGCTGGCTGGGACCCAGAGTGGGCCCATGGGGATTAGCACATTTCTCCCAAACAAGGAACAAGGGTTTCATGTGAGGAACTGGGCCACGGCGATGGACCAACTGACCTCCCTAAAGCGTTTACAGCATCTTTTCACTGCCTGCCTGGGAAACTCTCCCTCTCTTCGTCATCTGTTCGAGCGGGCCTGGGTCAAACAGCATTTTACACAAGACTTTGGGATAATGATTTAACCAGAGAGGAGAACTAGATGCGGTTAAAAAATGGGTTTACCGCATCAGAAGATGAGCTGCCTGTAGTAATAAAGCTGAATTGGCTTTTCCCCTGTGGCTTCTGTGTTTAAACTTTCTTGCATTGGTGATTATGTGGTTGAGGTTTTTAAAGGAATAGTTCAACATTTTAGGGAACATGCCTCTTTGCTTTCTTGTTGAGGTTAGATGAGCAGAAAGGCTGTAAAAGGGGGGAAACCTCCCTAATTAACATGCTATATTAACATTAACATTAACATAAAACAAGTGACAGACCGTCTTTAAAACTGAACTGTACATTTTCTTTTTCATCTGTGGGCTTTTAAGACGCTGATAGGTGGATTTTGTCATTTTTTCACAGAACCAGGCTAGCTGTTTTGCTCCTGTTTTTAGTCTTTATGCTAAGCTAAGCTACCTTTTATTCAACAGAAAGATGTAAAGGCATTAATCTCCTCATCTGTCTCGTGGAAAGAAAGCAAATAAACATTTCCCTGCATGCTGAATGAACCATTTAAACTACAGTGTTCAGTCTGTGTTAATGCACCGAACACTCTCTCTGTTTTCTACCTGGTGTTTTTCCCTCCCAACTCTCACCCGATAATCACATGCTTTCACTTTTCTCTCCCTTTTTCACAACTCAATCCCCCCCGTTCCCTTCCTCTAACACCATTTGTTCAACACACGTCACGTGGCCACTAAGCTGCTAATGATGAAAAAATTGGAAAGCAATATTCAGCCATGTAACACTCAACCTCCTGCCAAACAGGCCTATAGATGATCACAAAGGTGGAAGATGAGATTTCAGAGGGATATTGGCGCGTTACGGACTCATCCTCTACTGAAAAATCAGCATTTCACCAGATCTTAGTGTGTATTTCATATCTAGTCTTTCTGGATTTTAGTCATTTCATCTTTGGTATACGCGCATAAATCATCCACCTGCCACCCACCAGAATAAATTATTTCTCTGATTTCGAGACCCGCATGCGAATTTAAAATCATATTAAAAGTTCTTTCTTCTGGGTGATTTCTGTATTGTATGTTGGGTTGATGTATGAGTGTTTTCTTTACTTGAAAAGATGAGAGAGGCTGCTTTCAGTAAACATTTCCGTGTGCCTATAATGATACTGCAACACATCAAAACTAAAAACTGTAGTTATAGAGTCGACAGGACGGAGGAAACTCTCAGAGGAAAGAGAATTAAACTTTTAGCTTCTGAAATACATTTTAAAGACAGTAAGGATGGAGCTCAGGATTTATCAGGAGGACGCTGATTTACTCCAAAATACTTGACTGTATGAACCTGGACTGTCAAATGAAGCTTAAAATATGTCCAGATTTTACCGAATGTAATTATTTTCCTAATTAATGATATATTATTTAACCCTCATTACACTATAATAAAGAGTACAGCCTGGACTTGCTCTGAACGAAAAACATCCTGAGATAACTTCTGTAATGATTTGACTTGACTCATCTGTAATAACGAAGAAGAGGTTTGGCAGCTTCCCGGGTCTTTACTCTACTTTTTACATTGTCAACACAACAGGTGAGATTTCAGTAGAAATCCCTCTGATTGTTTACTGTGAAAAGGCAGATTTCTTTATGTCGTTAAACAGGAAGAGAGCGTGTTGTAACAGAACAAACAGGTTTCTGAGACTCTCCCAAAGGCCCAGAGATGATAAGAGGGACTTAATGGTGACTTTATTTTTTTTAATAAAGTGAATGAGGAAGTTGAAACCAAAGAGCAAAATCCTTTGCTAGAGAGGTTTGAAATGTGATTTTAAAACAATAAACAGTGACACAAGTGTTATCAGAATTCATGTCACCGTGACATACTGACAATTGTCATGTTTTGACTTCATCTGGACAGTCCAATTGTTCACTGTCAGGAACTGAAACTTACTTGAATCAAACAGAAACTGCTTCAAAAAAGCAATCACCTGCTATCATTAGAGTTTTTTGACTGAATCAGAGTATTCACATCTCTGAGGTTCTCATAATATGATCAGTCTATTTGTTGAAGTTTAATGCGTGTATGATTATGACAGTGGTAAAACAGCTGTTTGTGAAAGTTACAGTAGTAAGTGGTTAGTCCAGCTGTTGTAATTACAAGGTTCCTGCAACTTTTCCAAAGTCAAATTCAAACACTCAGCTTTTCCAGCACCTTAGGGCTGTGGTAAACTATACTCAAATCAATTAGGCTCTCTTTGACTTATATAATTTCTTTTTTCCCTACAGTTTCAAGTGCTTTTTTTCAAAATCCAAGCACTCTTTAAGGTTTTTTTAAGCACCCTTCTGAACCCTGTTACTAACAATGGATTCACGCCACATCGATAAATTGGGAAGAGCAGGAAAAAAATTCATAGCTTAGCCGTGTTGTCACACTTAATAAATGTAATTTTAAGCCTAGATTAGCAATTTTCAAACGAGCTACTTTTATGTAGCATTTCACTAACAAGTAAACAATGTACAAACTGTGTTACAGCTCTTTTTAATTCGCTGAATTACAACGAGGACGATGACGTGAACAAGGTGTTTTTCGGTCATATTTTTATAATCCATATTTTTATACTTTACACATATGTTTATATCTGTAAAAGTCAAGAAGTTGAGCGCTATCACTGAACATGTTTTTTGCTGCTTCTCTTTAAGTGTTTTTTTAGATAGACAGCAGGTGGCTTAGGGGAGAGAGACTAAACAAAAGACTTGTTGTTGTCATTACATGGTCAGCGTCTTAAAACCCTAAACCCTGAGGACGCCCATGCTTACCCTCTGTGTGTGTGTGGGTGTGTGTGTTTGGGCATATCTATTGACTTGTTGCCTCAGCATGACACAGTTCACACCATGGGTGCTATTTGATTCTGCCGCTGTTGTTGCAGCTGTTGTGGGATATCGCCCACCAACCCACTAGCTCTCTCATCGGCCCAAATTATTGATCGGCAAAGGTTCCTGCCAGCTCTTGCTGCGCCGACCCGCTTCGCCACTGCAATCTATTGAACCCCTCTATGGGACATCACAGCGTGGCAATGGTCAGAATAGCAAATGTGACAGAGCTGCCTGCTTCGTAAACATCCCGATGACCATGGGGAGACACGACGCAGGCAGGGGGCTGTCTGAACTGAAAGGGAGGGAAGTCTAACCCGCAGAGCGCCAGAGGTTTGTCTGAGGACACACGGGGAAGACACCAGCTGAGCGTGTTGCTTTTAAATGAAACACAGAGAGAGAGAGTGAGTTCGAGAGAGGGAGTGTGCGAAGAACGAGCTTTGAAGCAAGAGTTCTGGATGAAAACAAGGCTGACAGGTCTGTCGGTTCGACACTCCTCTGACGGCAGGTAAACAAAGGCGGGCGTCAAGAAAACACACCGGTATGAGAGTCAGCCAAGGTTGAATAGAATAAAAACAAAAACAAAGAGGTCTCTTTACTGTGCCGACAGCATGCTGACAGCTGTGAACTCTGACTCCGTGATTAAATCAGAAAGCTAACCCACTGCTGACCTCTTATCTCAACATAATCCCTGTTCATGTAGTGGAGCTCTCCGGCAGTGGCAGGGATCCCAGGCAGGTCTATGCAGACTTTGGGAAGGTCACTTTGAGAGGCTGCGGCGTGGCGTATAGAAACCAGCAGTATCCAATGCAGTTAAGCAACCAAGGTGACACAACCGCCGCTTCATCGCCGGCTGCTGAGTCGCATCTGTCAGTGTGAATGCAGCGTAGATTTAAAGCTTTGTAGCGTATTTTTTAAAGCCAGGATGCTGACAATCTGACAGGACAGTGATGAGACAATTAGATACTTCATGTCAGATGAGTGATTATCAAAAATTCTGCAAATTGATTCATTGTTTTAGTCATTTATGAAGAAAAAAATGCAAAAATATTTGCATTCCATCTGCTAGAACATTTACCTCTTTTTGTTTTATATGTCTTTATATGTCTTTTGTTTTATATGATTATAAACTGAATACCGCTGGGTTATGAGAGGCAAGTCAAGCAATATGAGGACATAAAATAAAATGATAAAATAATAGAAGTAGTTCAGTAATTAAAAATATAGCGTTGCCCTGCAGTTCTGCTACCCTGAAAGTCGCTTCACATTTAGTAAGACAGATTTATGGCTTCCTGAGTCAGCATTAATTGATCCTGATCAAATTTGCCTCTTTGTGTGCATGATGAGCAAGTGAAGACAGCTAAGTGTCAAATGAGGGGGAAGGGACAGAGGCGATGAGGGATGGGGGGGCAGGAGAACTTTCAGAGGCAGCACAAAATAAACTGATCTCGATCGATCAAAAAGACAGGTCAATTACCCCCGAAACAGCAAGCTGGCTCTAACGCCGAGCGGCATCAACACGTCTCCTTCCCCATCTGGAGAGGGTCTTCGGCAAACAGAGTTGTACAATCCTTTAAGGCCTCATGATGATGTCCTTGTCTGTACACAGTGAAAGTGAAGGTTGTGGGGAAAATAAACGAGAGCTTTAGGGAGAAATTCAAACCCTGGATACTTTCTCACTTCTGGACAACTGGCCAGTCAATGCATGAAGTGCAGCAAGTTTAAAAAAAAACTGTCAGACATGGACTCCGTATTGCGCTATATTCACAAATTTACAACCACTTTTACACAAAGATTAGGTTTCAATCCTTCCTGTAAATGATCCCCAGCTACGTACTGTTTCACTGAAGCTAAAGGGAAGCTTGCAGAACATTTTCTCCACCTTTTACATGCCTATAATAGTATTTTACACCAGTAAGCATCCCATCTCGCAATTAATCAACCATTCACTTAGTCTATAAAATGGCAAAAATTGTGAAATTTAGCCATGACAAAGCCTTCAAGCATCTTACAAGAAATTCCAATTTATAAATCACTTTAGACAAAAGCAACAAATCCTCACAGAGGCTTGAGATGCTGCAGAATGGGAGTATTTTCGTGTTTTTGCTTGAAAAATGACCTCAACGATCAATCAATCATCAAAACATAATTATTTGAGGATGAGATAAGGATAGATTCACAGGTGGGCCACAAAGACAAGGCATATATTGGCAGCCATGAGAATAACTTGCAGGGAAAAGATAAAAAACTAAGAATATAACATGCCCAAAGATCTCAAGAACTTAAGTTGGACTGAGGTGCTACGATCCAATCATCTACCAACAACTTTCAGCAGAGCACATGCAAGCTTCTTCTGCGTTCTTTAACAATTATCTCACATTTGCATGCCAAACAAAAAAGTTTGACAACTACTTATCCTTTTCCCTTCACTACCATCTCCGCCATTGCAGGGTTTCAAACTAGCACATCACCTCCCCAAACTCCCCAAAACCTAAATCCACAGCTTCCTCTAGAGACACATAAAGTATCTGAGCATCACCAACGAGCACCAACCTCTCACAGAGCTGGAGAGACGCCATCAGGGCTGAGACTAAAAGCCTGCACAGCCGACAGAAGCTCATATAACTTTATAGTAGACATCCTTTCTGTATCCGCAAGGTGAAAGTCTGAACAAAACAAGCAGAGTGGTGGGGGAGGAGGGCTGTGTGTCAACAGAGTGGTACAGTAGGAGCTCTGAGAGTTTTATATCTCTATTGATTTGGAAGAAATATAATCTAAGGTTACCTGAGGCTCTTAACTCTTCACATTGTGATGAAAATGTTTTTATATTACATGATGGCCTTTAAGAAGAACTGTCATGTTACTAATCCTTGTTAGTGACGCACTAATCCAATATAACGGCTCGGCATTGGGATACTAACTTCATTTTAAAAAAATCAGCTACAGCATCAGATGCTGTACGAGGTTAGGAAATAGACTAAATGCAATAAATCTGGGTAAGATATCCACATAATATTAAAATATTGATAATAAAGATTTATAACCCTCCTCTGATTTGGTTGTTGTAATGCTGATGTACATGTTAAAAATGGCCTTTGAGATATTTTATTAATGCATAACATTTAAATTATATAATTTTCTGAAGTGCTCCAACTTGATTAAATGACTTGTCTGGTAACTACACAATATTCACATCAACAATAATCTTAAGTAATTGCAGCATCTTTGGTGTGAGTCCCACTTTACTCTCTCCTCATTTCTCGTCTCCACATCTCTCGTCCACTATCAAAATAAAGGTCCAAAAGAGTATCACCTCAGAAGATACTGACTCCACTTTGGATTGTTGTATATTGATAAATGTATTTGTTATTTAAATGTCACAATATTTAACAATGTGTCAGTATGGCCAAGTGCTAATTACCATCTGGTTATTTATCTATTAATGGTTTCTTAATTGGATTTTTTATATATCATATGAATACCTCTATTGTGATATACACAATTAAGTATACTATGATATTAGATTTTATCCACATCATCTACCTCTACTCTGGTGTGAATGTTTCTACAACAATATAATTCAAATATGTTAACTACACAGCCTAAAAACACTGTGTGAGGTTTTATTTCGACATTTAAATCATGAAAATTGCTGCTGAATTTAGACCTACATATAAAACCAGACAAAAACATAAACATAAAATGTGTATTATGAGTTTGTTGGTCCGTTGAGGTCCAAACACTGTAGCATCCATAGACAAAAGGTGTTTGGTATCACATGGAAACTCAGTATCAGTGAATATCCTGGCTTCAGGTAAAAGTGTGACTGATGTAAGTCTAAGTACTCTTGTATAAGCATAAGGGAGCGGATATACCAGAACAGAAGTGGGTCAGAAGTGTTTATAGTTGTTCTGAGTGGCCACACTGGAGGGCAGAGCGAACAACCAGCTGTCACAGAGAGGGGGGAGACATTAAAATACAGGGATAATGGTGCACATTTTTAGACAGTCTCTCCTAAAAGTCATTCACAGCGTTTGGTCTCAGCTGTTCACTTGGAAAATGAGAGGAACTGTTGTGTAAAGAATGAAAAAATAAGCCGGAGACCCTTAACCTCTGCACAGCTGACCTATCACAGCGTAAAGTCAGTCTAAATGTTGGAATGTGAGTTTCATTGTCGGAAACATTCCCCTCAAATTCCATGTCAGAAAGGCGTGGGACAGGGGTTTCCAAAACTATTTATCCCTCCAACCCGCAGTTCTGATGAAGCACATTGGCTGCTGATGTTGGGTATCACGTTTGGAAATAAAACCTCTCTTGGTTACTTCAACCTTCACGGGCCGGTGGTATAAAGTGGAGTCTGTTCACTCTTCAGTAACTCGTCTTTGGGACCATGAGCACACTGTGTTTCTTTTACTCTGAGTTATACCTGTCTGTGTCTTAACCACCTAATAAATAACCACAAAACTACTTTTACACAAACTGACCTTTACAGTTCAAACATTCCCTGTGTATCTTCTGTCTCTTTCCTTCTTCCATCCCCCTTTTTCTCCCCCACATTACAGCTCCTGATGTCTTTGCAGTTTAATGAAAGACCCTAAGACATTGGGGCTAAGCCCCCTGTCCTGAATAGCATGTGGGTCATGCCCCATAGATTAGAAATCTTGGAGCAGCTACAGAGAAAGCAGGAGATTTACCGACATGGTCATCATGGTGCTGTGGAGAGTAATGCCTCTAATGGGGGGATGCATGCGCATGTTAATCTGTTATCAGACAAAGAAGCTTTATAATCAATCGCTGACAATGCATAATTGATGCTGGCTGCACTGTGGAGGTTTTAGGGACAAAGATCTTTTAAAAAAAATAACAAAGGATGTTTGAGCTGAGCTGTCACCTGCTTTGAACAAAGTGAAATATTTAGCTTCCTGTTTGGTGTTTTTGTGTCAAGTCAAATGAGCACGTGAGAGGGATTTTTAAGACTAATGGTGAAGAGACCTCCTCTGAAACAAGCATAAAACTCACTTTTATACAATTGAATCACACAATGACCTTGTTTTATGTGGAGCCCAACTGATACTGGATTACTGAGGCAAATACTGATATTTCAGAATTAATAATACTATCAGCCAATATATTGGCTTTTGTTGAGTTTTTTTTATATAAACACATATCTTTTCAGAAAGAAGCTTAAACTGTGTCATTAAAAATGTAAAGATGATGCGCACATTTGCTTTTATTGTGCAGCATTTTGTACCCACATTGGCACAGTGAATCAGTGCGGGGATAAAATTTAATTTTGTTGACATTTGGATTGGGAAAATAACCTCTTTTTCTAAACAATAAGGTTATAAGGTTACTAATATTTCTTTATCTTTATTTTATATATGTGTGAACAAATCATTCATTAAAAACTCTTTAAAGTGTGACACAACAAATCGGCAACTTGGCACACAAAACTTTACTTCATCCTCCTTAAATGCCTACTAATAGACAGAGAACACCACAGAAACAATAAAAACATGATGACTGTTAGAGATGATAGGCTGCTGATCTATTAAACTTATAAACAGTCCTCTTATAGTTCTGCACTGAACTGAACATGACAGCTTGGACTGGAAACAAACAACGCTGACGTGCATTCAAACAGCCATGTGACCACTTAGTTTATGAAAAAAGTGAACAGACAACAAAGTTTTCTGACCATTTAACCTACAATTTCCCAAATTACCTTTTATGGCCTGTTAAAATAAGAAGCGTGAACTGGAAAAAATGCACGTTATGATAGGCATCAGGCTTATACTTAATACTACAATGACTTTAGTGTCCACTCAGGGAGTCATTTTGGGACTCCTTGCTGTGAAGGCTGGGTTATAAATGGGTCCTAAATGTGAATACAGTCAGAATAAGTCTGAGGGGGGATACAGGCTACCCAGGCAGCAGCAGCAGGGATTATCTCACCCCAAATGATAGTGAACTGCAGGCCTTATATGGAATAAATCGATGAAGGATTTTGGAAATCCAACCTGCAGCCAAACAGGGCAGCATCTCTCTGCATCCATCAGTGTGATGAAGGTGCGTTGGAGAAATGAAACCGTGACAGAAAGGAGAAGGAGAAGGGGGAGGGGGGGTCGCCTCTGTAAGATGAACTCCACGGGTTGTAATTACGCTGGATGGCCAAAGTCATCTTGTTTTGTCCCTGGAAAACTACGGGCCAGTGCGCAGGCCCGGCCGCTGGGACTCCGCTGCAGCATCACGCATCCCTCACACCGAGCAGAGCAGTGCGGCGCAGTTATCCACAAATAATAATTAAAAAAAAGGCTCTCGTAGGGGACCTGGAAACAGTTTTATCCCTCATGAGGCAACACGGAAACCCGCAAGACACAATTAGACACACATGGGTCTTCTTTCTGGGCTTACACCGACAGTCCTGTCCATATTTGAACAGGTGCAACAGCCCAAATGTGCATGAAAAAAAAATGAATGCATCCTGTTTTTAACTAAATATGCAGCTTTTACTTTGCATATATTAAAATGCATTTAAAAAAACTTGCAAGGAAACACTCATTAAGGAAAAACCGAGCGCAGTATGCAATCTAAAAGCGAAACCTGACACATTCAATCGCTAAAAAATAAACACATATGTTTTCGTAAGCAGCCATGCTTTGTAAACCCTAGCATGTAGTCTGCATGTCGGCTCCAGACGTGAATCATCCTCAGGTTTTGTGTTTTTGTGTGTCTGTGTGTCCTCACCTTCAGCTTCAGGCTCTGCGGTGTCTCCCTCAGCTCTCAGGCCGGCGGATCGGACGCATCACCCGGACAGGTCGTCCAGGATGTCGCGGCGGTGGCAGTCTGCGGCTCGTCTGTGGTCCCCGGCTGCTGCTTCTTCTCCTCCTCCTCCACCTCCTTCTCCTCCTGCACGGTGTCTCTGCTCTCCGGCTGGAAGCTGACACATTTTACTTCACTGCAGCAGCAGCAGCAGCAGCAGACATGCTCAGACAGACTCACGCACCTCTTGCATCTTTCGTTAACCGTTTCGTGACCGCAGCTCGCCGGACACAGCTCCGCACTTCGGCCGCTTACCTGGAAGTCCCTTTAGTCGGTCCTTAGCCACCATTAGTAAATATTTAACCTACGCGGCCATCCCAAATGTTAAAGGTGGAGTGGCTCATGGTAATTACTTTAACCACATAATGTAAGCGGATGTGCTCATAAAAGAAGGGTGTGTGGTACGATTCATTCAACAGGAATCTAATATTTACTTACCTAATGCTTACAGAGGGCTAGATCTGTCTAAAAGTAATCAGTACACCTTTAGAGCGCAACTAAAGCTTGCAAAATAAAACACTACATCTCTTCTAATGTTAAAAGTACAAAAAAAACAAAGCAAAAATGAAAGTTTGTGGTTTATGTTGCCGAGCTTGTTGGGTTGCTAGGCAACACCCCTATTTCCAGCTAGGCTAAGCTAACATGCTAACTAGCTTTATATTTAGCATAAAGATATCAGAGTGGTATCGCCTTTCTCGTCTGAGTCTTTTCATATATAACGCTTTTTTAAATTATTATTATAAAACAATACTTAAATGCAAAGAAAAGCATGTTAATACTAGCTAGCTGGTGAAATAGCCACTGCTAGCCTTGGCTAAAGATAAAAGTATTTACTTCCGCCTTCTAGCTGTTTCTGGTAATATATATCAGTGATAATTAACTAACATCTTGTAATTTAGTTTAATATCAAACCAAATAAAATAGTAAAAATAAATAATAAAAATAGTAAGTCCAGTTACAGCAAATAACTTTTTAAAAGGTTAGCCTGTCATTAGTTTAGCAGAGTAGCATCTGCTGCTATCTTAGCTTTAGCTAGTGTGGTCAAGCTACTTTTATGTCTCATTTTAATAGTAAAGTAGTTTAATGTTTTATTTTTGATAGTCATTATTAACTAATTGTAGTGAAAAATATATGATAAATGTTTTGTTTGTTGATACTGTGTTTTCCCCTCATATTCCCTTAAATTATTAGATATTGTCAGTAATCTATGTTATTGATCGCACATTGTGAAATAATCAGTCAAAAATTACACAAAATAAAGCATTAATTCATGGATGATAGTTTATCAGGCATCTCTGCTGTATATAATCCAAATACAGAGCATAAGTATCAGAGTACCTTTAAAAGCAGCACGCCACACTCTTATACTAACTTTAATTTCTAAAGGCTAAACTATATTTAATTATCAGAAAACATAAACAATGCCTCATTTCCAAACTCCCAGTTGTTGTTTTTTTTTTTAAAGACTTTCAGACCTCTGATTTAATCCTGCTTATTCTGACTGGGTTTCCAGCGAGATGAATATTTTAGGAGTCTGAAGAGGTGTGAAGCCTCACACATATCCAGTGACACTCTTTCCCTTTGCATGTCTGTTTAAGACAGAACCAGGAGTGACGTGGCAGCTTGAAACCAATATATAATTATCAGTGTCATAAATGCCAATGAGGTCACCATAATTCACTCTCTAAGTATGTCCTTTGGCAATAAAGGTCAGGTGGTTTGGTCATATGCTGTGGCTGCTATAACAGGTTACAAAGTGCTTAGGTAAGGACTTCCCATTAGTTATTACAGGAAGTCAGTGTTTACTTTGTCTCTTAGTAGACTGCGAAAGACTTTTTTCCATTTTAAACCTTTTCATGGTTTTCGTTTGAAAGAGGTGAAAGCTTTCAAAAGCTTTTAAAGCCTTAACTAGAGTGCATCACGTTATTTTTTGGACTTTGAAGAGTGTACAAACTCTGCTTACATTTATTTTTAACGAAGTTGATGCTTAAAAATAAAATAAACCACAATATTAAAGTTCAGTAACAATATAAAGTTGTTTTGGTTTCTGTGCAGCGGGAGATAAATTACTTTACTGGTGCAGAATCACTCCAATGTGGACTTCCAGTAATTGATAAAAGTGCTAAAACAAAAAGGACATTGAATAAAATGATTACCTGATGATAAATGATAATGTAACGCAAGGATGTACCTAAAATATCAACTCATCATCTTTCAAATTTTAAGTGGGTTTCAAAAAAGGGAAATGTTCCGATCAACAAGACATGAACGGTCCGCTCAATGATTCGAAGAGCGTTGTAATACTGTTATCTGGACGCTCGCTCACCTGATGTGATTTCAGCTTGACATTAATGGAAGATACTAAAATACCTCACAGACATTTTCCACAGAGCCTCGTAAAGGCAGGAGGAGTGCTCGCTCAGGATCATTATGTTAGCAATCAGCATCGACCTCGTCCTGCAGATGAGTGGATTGAAACAGAAAACAACATTAATGTATGATAAGTAGGTGGTGTACGGGCAGGTAGCATAAATATTGAGTGTCTCCGGAGCACAAACAATCCAAGACAGAGAGGAGCGAGAGGTTAGTGACCCCAAAACATCTATACCAAAGTTTGGACTATAATCTTCCTGAAAATATTACGAAGATTACATCAAATTTACATTATTACCTTGTACTATTAAGTGGTTACTACCTTTTTTTAATCTCCATTTATGTATATTTATTATTACTGTTCTGTACTGTACTGTTAAAAGCAGGATTTTGGTTAAGGTGGAGCTACTTTTTAACTATTTCATTCAGACTGATATTAATGATTATTTTAACTGTGGTTTTCCCTTTAGCCATTATACTTGGTGGTTTAAGGGATGACGATGATGATGGAAAAGACTTCAACATCACCACCATCTTCATCAAAATCATGGAAAAGGTATATATGCATGTGTAGAGCAACAAAAATACATTAAAGATTAAATTAGACTTCTTTTTAAACTATTAGTAAATCCTGTTCTTTCTTCCAAATGAAATCCTTTTTCAGAAGCCAGTTTTTAAGCACGAGTGGGAGACAAGCAAAGGCCGGAGTTAAAAATAACACTGAAAACGATTAGGGTTTATTAAAGGGAGGTGAGTATATTAATGTTTTATCTGCCAAATGATAAAGTATGAGAGAGTGTGTATCTATACTGTACTGATGTATCTATAAATAAAAGTATATGCATATATGAATGTTTTTATCTGTACGTATACGAACTTACCTTTTGTCCTTCATTGCACTCTTTGATGTAACACTTGACAGGAACACAACAGGAAACATTTTTTATTTGTTTTTCCAATCAATTAATGTATTTATATATTTTCATTCATTTTTTTTTATTTACACCTGCTGCTAGTGGTATTTTTATTCTGTCATTTATGTGTTGACCGTGTATCATAATCTATGTTATTATTATTATTATTATTATTATTATTATTATTATTATTAGTGCTTCCAAGGTAAAGAATTAACTGTCAAGATGAAATCTAGTCGGATAGAGATACAAAGCAGATGTGTTGGATGTTGGTATCTTCTGATATCAGTCGTGCACATTGACGAAGTGTTTGAAATGAAGACACTACTAATGACCAAAAAATAAACACATTGACAAAGTGACGAACACATTCCTGCTTTTTAGTAGTTTTTCTGACCTTTGCTTACAAAACATGGCCGTGTTTATGCGTATTTGATGTTTTCGATTCTGATTTTTTTTTTTTTTTTTTTTAGGCACAAAACATATAAAGCAATTTGTAATGAAAAGTTATTTTGCATATACCCTGTTTGCATACCTATGTGAGGGAAAAAAAAAAAGGACACCAGCCCGGGGAAAGATAAAATATCAGCATTCACCTCTGTGCACAGACACCCAAAGAAGAGGGAAAATCAATTATCTTTTTTAATTACATTATCTAAGCATAGATGCATTACTTGTGAAAAAGGTAGAAAAAACAGCAAGTCTTTCTCAATAAGTTAAACCTCTCTGGCCGAAGAGCAGGGCCGGCTCACAAAACAGAAGATTTCCCCATAAAGCATTCAAATTCGTTGAAACAAAAAAAAGACAAGGAGTTAACTCGTGTCGCGGAAATAAAAGTGCGTCTCCTTGTTGAATTTAACTTGTTAAAAAAAAAAAAAAAAACAAATAAACAAACAAACAAACAAAAAAAAACATAGAAGATGCAAGTGGCTTATGTTACAGTCCTTCCACCCTCCTCCACGGGGCTCTGCAAGCATTTTTCATGAAACTTCACAAGTTCCATCGTTTGATCGACAAACAATAAGCGGAGTTATAGTTGGTAAAAAAAATTATAATAACAATAACAATAATTACAATGACAGTTATAACGAGAAATGTAAGTAATAAACACAGTCCTGTACAGTCAGGCTCATCTTCTGATTGACTGCAGCCAAACTGATCGATTATCGATTGGTCTTCAGCAGCGTGACAGACCCGTACTGACTGAAGAAAGGTGGCCGTCGTCTCCTCTCAGCTTCAACTTCCCTCAGCTGCCCTCGGCTATGGTTTGTTGGAAAATGTATTTCCATTTCATGTCCCCCTCTGAAACACACAAAGGAAAGTGATTATAAGCAAATCAAAGGTGCACTCATATAAAAACAGAACTTTAATGATGGAGTTGGTTGCGGTGCTGATTATTTTCTCCATTAAACTGATCAAACCCTTATCGAAACAGTTGCCATTTAATTTCAAAACTGAATAATGGACAAATCCTTTCAGATGTACTTGTATGTACAGTATGTATAAACTGTTGGGTAGATTAATTTATAAATCATCACGTGTTTTGTCGGCAGGAACGTGACTGAAGCTGTCAGATAAATGTAGTGGGAGTGAAAGGTATAAGGTAGTATGAATCAAAATACTCAAAGAAAGTACAAATATTTCAAAATTGTACTTAAATATAGTATTTGAGTAGATGCATATACAGTAATAAACGTCACATCTCTTCCTCCATGTGGACTCTTGTGGGGTTTTAAGTCTTCTGACTTGTATAACTGATGTGTAGTCTATATTTGATTCTCTCAGATCAGAAAGTGAAAAGCACAAGAAACTCTGCTTAACATGTGGTCGCCATTTTCCAATTTTTTTTTTTTTTATTAAAGGAACAGAGGAACTGCAGCAGTACAGCAGTGCCACGGTGTGTTTTGATTTTGTTCTGAAGTTATCCCCCAAACTAAGTTAAAAAGGTGAAAAGTAATTATTTATGTTATGGTGCACTTGCTTTAGGTTCTTGAAAGTTTCCTGAACCTACAGCACAAACCTTCAGAACTCCTCGGCGGTGTGTCTCACCTCTCTGGGGGTTCGTAGTAGAGGTCGTCCACACAGAGCCTTCAGTCCAGTTCATGTACCTCGTCCTGCAGGGACACCGAGGGCCGCCCCGCTTCGCTCAGCCGTTTGGCCATGATGTCCCACTGAGGAGTCAGGCCTTTGGATTTAGTGCCTGCAGAGGAGAAAAGGATGAGAGATGCTGGTCACACTCATCAGTCCACTCATACTCGTTGATATACTAAAATCTTCTGCCCCCTGGTGGCTCCATAAAGTACTCATTTCTTCAGTACATCTACAGAGCAAACATGAATATACTTCATTAATCATCGGTCTTCTTCTTTAATTACTCTAACCTTTTCATATTCAGACAAATATACATCAATAAAATCTTCCAACAGCACAACTGATGTTAGGTTTCCATTTTTCACTTCCCCCATGAGAGCTCATCAATGTTTACGCCACTGTAAGTAGTCGAGTTATGAAAGTATGCACAGACTTCACATCAAAACGGCCAAAAATATTCTGATTTCTAACTGTGCATATGTACGCCCTCAGTCAGTTTCCCTTTAAAAATCCCAATCAACTTGAAATTTAGCACATGTGAACAAGCTCTTTGCTTTTCAGGCTCCTAAACAGCCAGAGAAACACCCTAATAATAATAATAATAATAATCTATACTGACTACATACTGAATTCAGGGGAAAAGGCCGAAAAAAGAAATTTCAAACATTGTGAGATTGAGGTACTTGTTGGGGAGGGAGAGGCGAGGAAGAATATTGTTTACTGGACATCACAAAAATGCTTTAAAGTCACAGTGAGTGCAGCGAACGCTACCAGGTCATACGGTCGGTCCCTCCCTGAAATAAAAAAAAGAAGAGGAATCTGACATAAAAATCAAAGCCAAAAGGCGCATAGCTTAGTGTTTGTGCCCGGGGCGAGGGTGAAGGGACACCCCCCCTTGATGAGCGACTTGCTGCTTAATTGGAGAATCCCTCCTGAGTGGGTTAGTGACGGAGGCGGAGGGGGGGGACGCGGATAAGCAGGAAGCACCGAATCACCCGCGGACAGTGTTGCACAGTGAAAACTACAATCCAATCAAAAACAGCATCTGTTTAACCAGAATTTGTCGACTGCTCACCTTACTAGTTATGAGAATACATTTCACAACATGCAAGTACTGTTTAATGACCACAGATCCAACGAACTGTAAAAATGATTTACTATAAGTTTTACTCTTAATCTGTTCACAGTTCAGAGTTGCAGTTTCACATTTCTCCAGTTGATGTGTTATCGTCTAAGAAGGCGCATTCTCCTGTCACATTTTGTTTTTTATAAACCCCGAAGCCATATCTAATTAACAACTTTTGTCCATTTCACTCAAAACAGATGAAACAATAAAAAGACTCTCCTATTCGCTTGCTTTGCACAGAAACAAACAGTAGCTGAATTTCAGTTATTAATAAAAATTAAGCAAATTACCATTACTAACACTAATCATCACATTTTTGACAGTCTGACTCTGACAAAGAGACAAAACAAGATCTAGCATGCTAATTATTCAACTTTAGAGTTACTAGTAGGTGAATATCTGAACTTTGGAGAAAGCCAAACTTAAAGTGACATCAATGTGACGTTTCCTGATTAAACGACTAAAACAAAAGAAATAAAGCAATGACTATCATAATTACCTATTAAAAAAATAAATAAAAGATGCTTGTGGAAACCATCCCTGCCTCCTGCATAAAAAATAAAAACTAATCCCTGATATTTGGCCGCTTTCCAACCCGAATTTCCTCCTGGTGCGTTATCCCAGCCGGGGCCTGAGGTGGGCTCACAGACCAGTGGAGGTGCTCTCCCTCAGGATACACTTACCGAGCCCTCCTCCCTCCTCCTCCCTCTCCCTCTCCCTCTCCGCTGTTACCATGACAACGCAGACTGTAGCCTCCAGCTAAAGCAGCAAGGCCGATCCGATCGTCTCTCAATCTCTCTCTTCCTCTCCGTCTTTTTTTCGTTTTTTCCCCCCCTCTCTGGCATGCTCTCACTCTCTTGATCTCCCAGTCTGTCTCTTCCCCTCTCTCATTGCACAGGGGAGAGGGGAAAGTGGGACGTAACCCAAAAAAATAAAGAGCCCCACACAAACTCTTAACCCTTTGGCAGTGGAGCCCGACTGTGTGCCAAAAGCTGCAGAGCTCAGATGTTCCTTTACGTCCTCCTTAAATATTCAGATAATCAATGTTTGGCAAAGATTCTAAAGATAAACTAAAATATGTTAGATTAAGCAAAAATGTGAAAGCTTTGTGATTATACTGTTAAAATAATTAAAGTGATGCTAGAAAAATACACATTAAAGTTAATTTAAAAGCTAATGAAATCTGCACCAGTAATTTCATACAGAACAATGACTGCTTTTAGCGTTAAATATGCACATAAACCAACATTAAAAGAAACAGTAGCTGGGGCTAATCAAGGTATATTCCTTCATAAAATATCATATCTCATTAAAAGTCTCATTAAAACTTACCAGGTAATTAGTATTTTAGATTAGGTGGTCATGATTAGCAGATTTTAGGGGGTATAAATGTTTTTTTCCCATATTTCCAATCAAAGTTTTAATCAGATTTGATATTTCAAAAAGTGGTATAATAATAACTAACTGTGGAAACCAGAGCTCTCTCTCCTCCCACTCACCATCCAGCCCGTTGTGCTGCTCGTAGGTGCGTTTGCCCAGGATGGTGGGTGAGCCATTGTTGAGAATGGGAGAGGACTTTATGGGCGTCAGGCTGCCCGTGGAGATGGACCCTCCGCGAGTCGGGGGGTCAGGTTTGGCTGGACGGGGATGTGCTTCTGCGGTGAGAGAGAGAGAGAGAGGAGAGAGAGAAAGGGTGAGCAGAGAAGAAAAACGGAGAGGTGGAGGGAGGAAATTAAGAAACAGAGAGGGAGGAGAGGAAGCAGAGTGACAATGAGGAGGAAAGTCATAAAGAAGAAGAAGAAACCTTTATTATTGATCCCACCAATGGGAAAATTTATATTTTTTCACTCTGTTTGTTGTTATAAATTTTACATACACATAGGAAATACACACACATGCAACGGGCAGAGAGATGCCAGAGTGAGGGGGCTGCACCGTGAGTGCAGTGCAAGCAGGTCTGGGGTTCGGTGCCTTGCTCAAAGGGCACATCGGCAGTGCTCAGGAGGTGAACTGGCACCTCTCCAGCCACCAGTCCATACTCCATGAAGACTAAACCGTGGGGGACTTGAACTGGTGACCCTCTGGTTCCCAAGCCAAGTCCCCATGGACTGAGCTACTGCCGATTCAGTGTTATCCAATTATAGTTAATACATTTCACTAAATACTAAATGTCAGGGGATCAACATAATTATTATTTTATTATCATAAAAATCCATCCAATCATTGTCAAGAGGTGCAGTGGGTGAGCAGCTTCTTCTTACCTAAATACCGAACCACCGACTCCAGAGGTTTACGTTCCACAGGTTTCAGCGGCAAAGGCTTTTTTGGGCCATCTGGCAACCGGAGGGCACCTGTAGAGGTTCAATTAAAAAAAAAAAAAAACTTTACATCTGTAAGGATCGAAGAAAAAGCTGTTTTCTTTCACAAAAAAAAAACACCATCGATTTCAGGCGCTCACATTCTGCCTTGATGGCCGCCGTGTTGACGGGGAGGTAGGGGTGCCTGGCCAGGTATCGCGGTCTGATGATGTCCTGGCAGAGGCGGCGCGCCATCCGCGTCAGGCCGGTGGTCTGCAGGTAGAAAGCCTGTCGCGTCTTCACTGCGAACTTGGGGCTGCCGCTGTGCCGCAGGGGCAGGCCGTGGGGGCCGCAGGGGTCAGGCATGGAGGTCTGGAGGTGCGAACACATTAACAACAGTTGCATAACATGAATGTCCTTTAATGTGAATTAAAGAGCTTATAGTTGAACTAATGAGTGTTTATGGACTAAAGATGGGTCAAATTATCATGTGATGGCAAAGAAAACATTTGGAGTAAATCGTTATCTGAAATGGATTTAATTACTTGGATTTATTGATGCTGGTTGGTTAAATGGAGCTGACTGGAAAGCTTCCCAAAATGCACCATGCATTTAACAAACTGGCCCGCCAAATGCAGAATACTTTTAGTAGATAATAATTTACTTAACATTACTGCTGAATTTAAACTCTTCATGGGCAGGGAAAGTGAATCTGGCTTGTTGACATTAAATGCAAATAGGTACAAATACATTTAGCACACTTAGTATTTAGATATTAGCATGTTGTGTGGTAACCTATGAGGACTGTTTGCTGAGAGTTTGTATGAACTAAAAACAAATTTAAGATAAAACGCAGACCTGAAACAATCAGGGGTCATGGAGTGTTAACCTCCATCAGAAATAGTATTTTTGGACCTTTTGTCTGTTTAAGGTGTTCGAATCAAGTAAGTAAGTATTACTCAAAACATCACCTTGGGCTCTGGGAAATCACAACTGGGATTTTACACAAGTTTTTGGCATTTTAAATCTAAAACAATCATTTGATTCATTGAGACAATAATCCACATATCAAAACTATAATGAAAATAACAAGCCCTGCTGAAGATAGAAACTTAACTGATGGTTGAAATCACACGAGGGCGAGTAGAAAAAGATTTTCTCTGGATGATGAACTATTCCTTTAAGGGCAGGGTAAGGCTCGAGGCAAACAGTACGGCTGTTGTTTTCATAATAAGTAAACTAAATGTCCAGTGAAGCGTCCGTCTGTGTGCATGCGTGCGTACCATGTTGTTGCGATTGGGTCCAGGCCTCTCTCCGTCCAGTCTTGTGGGCATCTTCAGTCCTCCGTACTTTTTCCAGTAGGTCCAGCATGAAGCACACAGGCGACACTGCATGTTGGGAGGTCCCCAGGTCCCCACGAGTACCACTGGTAAGAGCTGCTGGCTGCACACGCACACACACAGACACACACAGATATATATAAAATGTGCCCAATATGGCTCGTAATCCACTCATAATCATGAACATGTGCTCGTGTTCATGCTAGTGAGTGAGAGCACAACCTTTAATCATTCATCACTGAATTAACTACAACCACTAAAATAACTGCAACAATACTGCAGGGCTCAAATGTGTGCCACATATAGAGAGTACAGCTTCAATCTGTGCTCTTTTAATTATCTGTTTTAAAATGAAGATGCAGCGCCTGTAAATTACTATTACAACTGTGTGTTAATGAAAGCATAGGTTCAGTATTTGGTTGTTGAATTTGGTTTTGTATGATCTTACAATGAAAACATTTTTAAAAAGTAAGAAAGAATTTAGTGTAGAGATTATCAGTGATTAGCAAAACCCCTGAAAACACCTCATATTGAAGACATAAACCTCTCTTGTGTTGGCGTTTAAGTAAAGATGTAGACAAGCTTATAACAGCACCAGATCATCATGAGACTTGAAGCAGATTAAAGTTAAAAACACATATTTTTCCTCTTTCTTTTGGCCCTGCGTGCATAGTAAACCGGCAATTTTCTCATCAAAATCCATCTAAATCTTCCAAAGTGGTTTCCAGAGCGGATACATTTCAAAGCACCAGCTTAGTTTTTTAGCAAATTTAAGAGCGCAACCGTTAACTTTCTCATTTTTTTAAATGTGGATACAGCCAATCATACAGCACAACAATTGTCATTAACCTCTATGTTATGTTTGCTATTTAATCTATTATATTTCAAGGACTTGTTGTACATTTTGTGCATCTGAGACAAGAAAACACTTGTGAATTCTGAAAACTGAAGAGTTTAAAGCATAATAAACATGTAATACCCTCTTTTAAATATGACTGCCCCTGTGAATGCCAAAGCAGCTATTATTCCGTCCATCATGTACTAATTTAGCCAGACGTCTTAAAAAAAAATCAGAACAATACTTGTCAGTTTTTATTTCAAGAAAGAAAAAGCAGGTATCGACAGCCAGATTACTTACTGTAGCAGCTTTCACAGGCTCTGCCGAGGCTGGGGGTCTGCGCCGAGCCTGGAGGTCCTGGCACCACTGCGCCCGCCGCTCCGTTCACCAGAGCCGGTTTCACATTGTTACTCAGCTGGTTGGGGTTTGGCTTGTTACTGGAGGGGCACAGGATCAGGACTAGGATCAGGAGCAGGGTCAGACCAGCAAAGATAATACAGGCCAAAGAGAACAGATAAAATTCATCATCAGTCTGCTGCCACAGACGGCAGTTATACCGCTGCTGTGCTGAGAGCCGCTGTGAATACTAATAAAGTGAAGGAGGGTTTGTGCTCTGACACATCAGCAGATGTTGCTGAGAGGGTCAGAACAACTTTAAACTTTCCTGATTTATCAGTGTATTCATATCAGAAGAAGCCTGCACAAATGACTTCTGATGAATATATTCAAATGTGATATTTCACACAAAACTTCACACTGAGGTACTCACTAGTTGGGGATGTAGACCTGCTTCAACTTGCTCTCTGCCTCGGCTGCTTTTAATCGTTTCTGGAAGAGAGATGGAGGGTGAAGATATAGAGGCGTGGTACTAGAGATGACAGGTCCCACAACACCAGTGTAAAAAAAACACACAAAACTAAAAAGCATTTCAGTGTGAATTTGTCATCTTCGTATTCAGAACCTCGTATGGATTTTATTGATTTTAAGCCAGTGTACAGAATATTTATGAATGAAACTGACATTTGACTCATTTTTAACAAGAAAAAAAATATTTAATCTACTTGGAGCTACCCTGATGACAGAATACTGAAGTATGCCAAAAAAAAAACTCAGATGGACAATGCCCAAATTTTAGAAAAAGCAGAATCAAAAGAAAAAAAATGGTGATCGCTGTCCAGAACACTGAAGTCAAGAATGATTATAGGTAAAATGATACTCCTTTCTTTGTTAGGGATGTAAATCAGATGCAACCAAAAAGATCAATGTTGAAGTTATTTGACTAGAAACAAAGAAAATCATCATGAAAAAAAAAATATAAATAGCAAAATTCCCTTTAATATGGCCCTGTAAAGTATTTTTACCTGTTGTACATATCTGTCTGTGGTCTTCCACATGTAGTAATACTCAATAATACTCGTCAGGGACTTCCAGGGCAGCTGAAGAAGGAGAGAGGGCACAAAATAAACTATTATTTCAGTGTCGAGGTTATTAAAGTGGTGAGAGTGGACGTCAATCGGTTTCAATCTCCAGACTAGAAGAAGCGAGTGTAATATTATCTGCACACACTTGAGTGCTGAGACGCCTTTTAGCAATTCACTACATCTCTATATTTTCAGTGAGGCACCTGAAAGGTCATCTCATTCAGAACAAAAGTGGATTTAGCACTCCCACATGAATGCACAGATGCCTTTAGCCAGCTGTATATTTCCTCATCTGTCCATTTTATATGCTGAGATTCTTCAAATAAATGATCAAAAACAAGTCAACAGGCCACACAATCCGCTTACTCCTGTTGGAGTTTGGATTGTAAACTTCCCTCTGAGGAGTCTGAAAGGAAAACGAGCTGTCAAGCAGAGGCCCCACCCATAATGGTGGTGTAGTCCTGTTGTTTGAGGGAAGGCCTGGGTGGAAACCTGAGTGAGTGGCACTGACAGCAGCCAGCCACCAGGTGGTGGAGTGATGCTCACAGTCAGAGCCGAACACGATGTGAAGCACCGCTCATCTCAGGCTGGAGGAGGACTCACAGCAGAAAGGCAGCTTCCTCCTGGCTTCAGTTCGTTCTCTCAAACACGTTCCTGAGGGATGTTTCTCTGGATAACTTGTCACTGTGCTCGACTTTTACATTTTCACTCTGGGTTGGCTGCAAGCTTAGTTTATAAGGCTGCAGCTGTGCTTGAAGGTTGTCCTCTGTAACATCAGCTAAATGTCTAAGTGAAGCCCAAATGTCTGCGGTTTCTGCACTCAGAAGCAATTATGGGGGCACTGAATCTCCACTTTACACATCTCTAAATGAGACGATGGGCATCCCACATACAGGATGATGAGCAGCATACCAGGTGCTCAGTATGTCTCCTTTACATATCTCTTATTTTTAAAAATTCATGAAAAGACCTCAACCACAGAGACGTGATGTATAAATGATAGCAGAGACACTGCTCCACAGATTTAGTTTTGATTTAGTAAAATATGCTTATTCACATCACACACCACTCTTATGTCTCTTTTCACAGTAACTTTTCTAAAAAAGATTTAACTACATTAAAATCTGTTGTAAAAAGGCACAATATAAGATGTAAAAAAATTAAATTCAAATACTTTTATCCCCAGATTTTCCTCAAGACTTTTATCTAGATAATCATGATCATCTTAATTTATCAACCAATACTGAAATGAGATTTATGTTGAGTTCTGTTCTTCTGTTGTTTGTACAGTTTGTTCTTCTACAGATTTGATAAACAACACAAAACATTGTGGTCATACGGGAGGTTACATGTCCGACATTTCTTCTTTCACCTCCCTGGACTCATGTTAATGCTCTGAGGTTACCAGGCAACTGGAAGGGCTCGTAGGCGTATTTATTTTGCCTTTAAGATTAATTTGGCCTTTCCCCTTGTTTGCAGCTGAATATTTCCCACAAATATCAAGCTGTTCCTTTAAATGTGCCCTCAGTTATTTGCTACTCACGAAATCCTGCTGAATATCGGTGAAGTCTTTGCCGTACTTCTCCAGAGCCTCCTCAAACAGGTTGGCCTCCGACGCGCTCCACTCCTCCATTTCATCCCTGCAGAGGACGGGCCCACCCTGAGGCACCAGCGCAGCGATGGCTCGAGTCATGTCGTAGCCTGTGGCATGGAGGGTGTCCATAGCGTGAAACTAAACACACAAAGAGAAAACAGAAAAAAGCACAGTTAGTCTCGGGACTTGTTACTGTTGTTTTATTGTTGTCTGAACAACTTAAGCAATGAAGTTCTACAAAATTCTGCGGACTTGTTGGGAGGAGCGTGACTAATCTTTGTTTGTTTAGTCCACAGAGTTTATATGCAGCCCCTTGTCTGAGGCTTTGGGCTGAGTGTGTGTGTATGTCAGTGTGTATGTGTGTGTGAATGGCTTGAAGGCCTCTCATCTATGTTTTATATATGAGGATAAGATCTGGGGCAGCACAGACCCACACTGGGCTTCTGGGGCCAAGTGCTTGTTAAGGAAACACACACACACACACACACACACACACACACACACACACACACACACACACACACACACACACACACACACACACACACACACACAATTGACAAGCATTGCATTCCTTTCTATTCTTTTTCTTTTTTTTTAAATTAACACCACTGCTTCCTTCCCACACTTTTCATGCACGGTGTGATGCTGATTTAACCCCGGGCTGCTTCGTATGTGCGTCTCACCAAGGTGATGTCTCTGGAGGCTGCAGCAGCGCTCATGTGAAGGCTCGGCTGCCGGACAGAACTGCTGCAGTCCAAGGCTCTGGCAAACGTACCTACTGACCTACGGGACGCAGACACGATGCAAAAGACAAAGAATAAAAACATATGAAGAGACGGGGATATAATGTTTCATCTGGCTGCCGTTTTATGTACAAAAAAGTTTGGAGACTAATCAGAAGAGTTGTCAATCCAGTGCTTCCTGATAAAATATTCAGTACTGCCGTTGTGCAGAACGAATGATACGACTCCAGCCAATAAGCAGTGAATGGGCTGAAACAGCAGCTCTAAAAGAAAAAAACGAGGGTCCTCAAATGTTGGGAAAAGTTTTGAGGTACTTTAATGGAACTGTTTGACATTTTGAGGAATATGCTTATTTGCTTTTACACAGAAGTGTTAAGAAGATTGACACACTTCTTATAACTTGTATGAACCATGAGACAGTTAGCTTGGCTGACAAAATCTGCCAATCAGCACATCTAAAGCTCACATATTAACACCATGTTTATTCAAAACAAAACTTAGTGTAAAAATAACATGTGACACAGTGACTTCCTGGAAGTTTGTCATCACAGCGACGGTGCTAGGTTGGTACTGATAAAACTTGAGAGAACCCTTTATTGATCCCCAGAGGGGAAATTCAGGTGTTACACCACCATAAAGACATATTTAAGTAGATATAAATAGAGAAACTTGAAATAGAATGAAAATAGATCAATTCTGAGGAAAAAAGACTGAAACAGAAACTATACGAGAGCAACTAAATCAAAACGTAAACTTACAGGCAAACTTATGAGATATAATATATTAGTGAGCTTTAGAAGTGATGGCAGAGACTTTTTGTTACCTTTGGACAGAGCCAGGCTAGCAGTTTCCCTTTGTTTTCAGTCTGTATGCTAAGCTAAGCATCTCGTGGCACATGCTTCATATTTAACCATATTGATAGATATGAGAGTGGTATCCTTTTTCTCAGCCAGCTCCCAGAAAGAAAAAAACAACAACAATTCCATTCATGTATATTTCTTCTTTTACTTATTTGTATTCCTTTGTGTTGACTTACCGAGCTACTACTAAGAACTGATCAATCTGTTTCTCTGTCAGTGAGCTGTTGGGGTCCCAAACCTTCTCCTCAAGTTTCTCCAAGTCTCTGTCATCTTCCTCGCCTACACAGACCCAGAAAAAAAAAAAAAAGATATATTATTTAATTCTCATACACTGTTCAAGGCCTCTACAGTTCTTTCTTGACCACATATGGACAAGAAGAGTTCACAGAGAAGAATTCACAATCAAAAGGAACTTTCTACCCGTTTTTTCCTTTTTTTAAAATGACTACCCTCGTGTGAAGCTTTAATGAATCCCAGAGTTGAATAGGTGGGGTCTGTCAAGCTGCCAGCCTGCAACAAACCAGCCAACCTGCCTGAGCTTCTAACACATGTAACAGCATTTCATTAACATGGGTTTAATTAGAGAGCTTAGTGTCTCATGGTGCCCTAATTGCAATTTCAGAGGTTTTCCCACCTGCTAAGAATAAGATCCTGGCAAAACACAGAACATTAAATCTGGCAGGAAAATAGTATTTCAAAATACTGAATATCTGCATAAAATACAGGCACAAAAAAAATCTTTCAGACTCCTTCAATGAAAAGAATTACAGAAGGTAATATTACAGAAAAGTCAAAGTCAAAAAACACGTTGTGAAAGGTATAACACCTGAAATGAGATTAACAGAAGGTTAAAAGAAGTCACATTTCTAATCATCTTTAGATGCCGAACAGACAGTATGAATATTTCCAGCTTTAAGACGCTTTCAGACAGCGAGAGGTAGCGACCGCCGCAACCTCCATTGTTTTCAATGTAAACAGTCTGTGACCACGGCAACCACAGAAACTATAGTGGTGTGAACACTGCAGATGCTGATTTTATTTCATCGGAGTTCCCTGAAGTCTGGAAGCACTTTTATACTTTCAGTCATGTGTTCAGTCCCAGGTATTATTGTGTATGCAAACATATACATATATATGAGGTCGCATTATATTCCGTCGTTGAAATTACTGCCAGTGTGGAAGTGTTCACGTTATCCTGTATTAAGAGGAAATGGGAGCTTTCATTGTCAAGAAACAGGATGTTTTGCTGCCAGTGAAGTCGGTTTAGTAACTTTAAAAGCTGTTTCATCCTTTCCATACTCTCCTGGTGTCTGTAGAATCATTACTCGTGCGGCACATAGACAATAATCTGTTATTTTAAAATGCTTTCATTATGTGTAATCATGCCACCACGCTGCGATTGCCATGGAAACCAAGGTTAGTTGTTTTATTATAATTCTACCCACAAAAGAAAAAAAAAAGAAAAGTAAATGGTAGCTTGGGGCAGAAAAAAGTTCAGTTTAAAGTTCATGATATGTTGCTGAGAATTACAAAAACCTGAAAAGTCGGTAGCTGATTGTGGCTCAGGCTGCTGAGAAAATGCTAAAAAAAAGAATAAAAATAAAAAAAAAAGGAAAGAAAAGGACCCCTGCAGGAAAAAAGTTAATGTGCTACCCTGTGAATACACTTCTCTGTAAAACTGTGTCAATTAAAAACACCCCCAGCTTCGAGCGGGATGTACCTTCGTTCAGGAGGTCGGTGATGTCGGCCTGGAACTTGTTCCCAACACGGATCTCCCCCTTATCAGCCAGCAGAGTCTTTTGCTGAGGGTCATACACCAGCGAGTAGAAGAAGGCATCCTGGGAAATACAGATGGCAGGAAGGCGTGAGGATGAAATGAAAGGAACGGGAAGCGAGGCGGGCGAACGGAGAGGCGAAAGAGAGGAGAGTATCTGTCTCTACGTGTGTGTGTGTGTGTGTGTGTGTGTGTGCATGTGTGTGTGTGTGTGTGTGCGTGTACTTTCCCCTCTGCTAGTCTCTCGTCTCCTCATTACTGTATATGAAAAGAACATTCTGGGTCAACACGTTGAATAATTCATCTGGAAACAAGAATCTCTTAACTCATAAGTCTCTCACACTCCTGCTCTCTTAGATTATCCTGAAATCTAACACACCTAATCACAGTTTAGAGGACCCTGTTGCGTTATGTGCTGGCGTTACGCACCTCTCTGTCCAGGTACGACTTCAGGGCTTCTGTCTCGTTCAGCAGTGTCACGCAGCACTTCCCCCTGAAGGCCGACAAGGATGAAAGGGAGCGAGGAAGGAGCCGGAAAACAAGATGGAAAGAGGAACAAATTATTGGTAAGAAGACGATAAAGACAGGAGGGAGATGACATGGAGGAGGGAAAAAAGAACGAATAGTTGTGAAAGGCGAAACAGACATGTCCAGGGGATGATACGCTACATAAGTGCCAGATGAAGGCTGCTACCCTGGACCAAACTCTCCTCTGCAGCAGCCTAAGAGGAGACTTTGATGTAGGATTCATCTCGGAGTCCGCAGCTATAATATTGATTCGGTTCCAGCTGGCACAGCCTGTTATTTGACGAAACGCGGGCCTTAACTGCGACCGTCTGAATTCAGATTATTTACCAGCTAATTAGTCATACCTCTGTAGCCTGAAGCAAATACGATTTGGCAGGGTGATAAACCCGAACACCTCGCATGACCTCGCCGCAAGCTGGCGTTATGTTAGCAATCTTCATCAAATTTGGATCCTCGTTCCAATGCACGGCTCATCTGGGTATTTTTATTTAAGCAGACATCAGTTTGCACTTCCCACCTCTCTTCAGAAAAGTCAAGTAATAATGTGGTAATGATTAGGTGGGTTTGCACAGAGATTTCCGGTCAGCTCTATATGCAGAAACAGCCTTCTGTTGACATTTCTTGTTCAACGTGAACGCTGCATTTGAGTGGATTATTTTGAGTTTGTTGGAAAGCTGAGGGGCTCAAATGGCTCCCAGACATCTTTCAGCCGTATGTGTGGCAGATAATGTGAGTGAAGGAATCAATAAATCATCAAATCATCCTCCTCCTCCTCCAAATGAGTCAGGGGACTGCAGTTTTTACAACCCCACACACACACAATCCAAAGGGTAAACATTTGCTTTACATTGATAGGATGAAGGAGTTTATACAGTGTAATATGGATGATAGAGAACTGCATGAAAACAGAAATAATGTGATAAGTAGTCAAACTGTTTTATTAAAGTTCATTTAAAAAAACAAACAAACTGTATGATCAGTGATTAAATGCTATTTTATTGGAGCATTTGCTGCCACTAAATAATCTAGGTTACCTTGAATACCTGTCTTAATAGAGCTGCAGCGATAAGTCAGTAAATCAAAAGGAAAAATAAACCGCAAATGCGTTAAGAATCAAATAACTTCCACTTATTTTTAAAGCAAAAATGCTTTATAGTTATGAGTTTAATGAGAGAATATGCTGCTTTTTTGATCTCACATTGCAATAAACTAAATGTTTGGATTGGTTGGTTGGACAAAGCAAGATATCCAAAGGCACCATCTTGTGTTCAGAGATACCGTGATAAGTATTTTCAATTATTTTAAGTATAAGTATTATTTCTCTTTTTTGTCTGTATTAATCAGGTAAATATTTTAATGAGATTATATTATAAGAATTAATTGATAATATTTATGGTCTATTTATTAACTTTTGCAATAGCCATTCAATGCATCTACTTTTAGTAAGTATTTCCTCTATATAGTAGTTTTTATTTGTGCAAGCAGAATTCCTGCACTGGTTTCATTTTGGCAACCTAAATGAGGTACAACGCAGCATGTAGCACATTGTTATCTCTTTAATATCGGCCTGACTGTTTACTGTTCACTCTCTTTACACATCTGTTTTGTTGTATTAAGTTACAGATGATCTTACACAGTTAGAGATGTGACCCAAACATTTCCTGCCTTTGCTTCTTCACATTAAAAGGCATTCAACTGGCAAAACATGGGTCAGCCTTAATTGTGAAGCAACCACAGGAAGCTCTGTTAGCCCTGAATATAATCGTTCATCAAAAACGCATCGTCAAAACAAGACAAGACAAGACTATTTTCAGCAGAAACCATCTTCACGGTTTTGCAGTTTCAAAATAATTTTTCAGACTGATAATGCGAGTCCGTTTGGCTGCACCGTAAACAGACACACCAGGTGTCCTGTTGTATTTTTGATAAAGTAGCTGCTTCAAAGAGCTTCTGTAGTATTAAAACACAGTTTGTGTTACTACAGGTGCCAAATAATCCAGAGCTGAAATCTAACAACTTCAGTTTCATCTTAACAGTCAAAATGACTATTTATTCTTAAAGCAACTGGGAAAAAAAAATCTTATAAAGAAGCAAGATATTTACACTCACTTTTTGTTTTTCTGTGCAGTCATCAGTTTCATTTTGAGTTGTTCCGAATTTATTAACGTCTGTGGAGAGTTTTTCGGATTGTTAGACTCGACGGTAGCCTAAAATTGTATGGAGGCTTTATTCACAGCGTGGGATAGGTATTTGCTATCAAAATAGTGCACTGTGTGAGTCCAAAATTCTTGGGGGGGGAGAGAGAGTTACCAAAAAAAAAAAAAAAAAAAACTGAAACTAAAAAGAAAGGCTGACAAACTAAAACAGATCATTTAGCAGTATAATAGCAGCACAGCGGTGTACCTGATGTGCGTGGCAGGTAAAGACTCCAGTTGGCGGGACAGGAAGAGCTCTCTGTGTCTGAGCTGGTGTTTCTGTTTCTCGGGGAGGTCGGCCATCTCTGGATTCTCCATCTCCTCCTCAAGCTCCCCTGGGTGGTTAAAAAAAAAAAAAAAAAAAAAAAGTGGGCCAAAGGTCAAATCTACACACATCGAATGAGGTGGAACAATGATGTCCGCAGGGAAAACAACAGGGAGGGGGGCAGAGGGGTGTAAATGTGTCTTCTGCAGCCACAAACAGTCTGAGGCTGAAAACAAACAGATATAAAAGGACAAGGATGCGTACTTGATGAGCCGGAACAATGAAGTCCCTAGAGAGATAGAGACTCCTGTGTACATACTCAGGTACTTTACATAAAATCTCACTGATTAATGTCTACACGAGTTCAAACATTATCAAACAACACCGGGCTCAGGTTTTCTCTTTGCTAAATTCTGCATTTCCACCCTCATTTACAAAAGTGACGCAGTGAATATCACGGCATTTCACCTTCGTTGTTGTCCCTGCAGGTTTCTCCATCATTTTAATGTGTTTTCAATATACTATTATTGGGGTAATCTCCTGTTTTTCAGGTGTGGAAACAACTAAAAGGACAAGAATTAGATGTTAAAAACACCAATATTCACCTGCAATCCATTCAGAAGAGCAAAAAAGACAAACAGGGCAATTCTGTAGCTTCCACTGAGAAAAGAGACATCTCAAGAGACATTTCTTATTTTTCTATCATTTGAAATTACACGCAGCTGTTTGATTGAACGTCTTGTCTTGAAATTTGAAGAAATAGTTGAATGAATAACAACACAACAAATGAAGAGATCGGATTTAAGACACTCTGGGTAAATTAGAACAACAGATTTTTCTTTAGAAAAATATCGGGTCTCCAATATAATCTGGATGCAGGAGCTGCTTGGATCTTTATCATCTTTAATTGTATATTATCTTTGTGTCTCTGAGAACCAATTTGAAGTTTTAAACCATGCCTTTACTTTCTTTAAAAAGTCCATTTGAAAATATCAGCTCATCCAAATTACACCTGTCCTGAAAAAACAACATATAAAAGATAGAGATGAAAAAAAAACATTTAAAAATTCAACAGCGATGTGCTTTTCCAGCAACAATATCCCAGTTATTCTAGGTAATCTACAAACCTCATTGTTAAAAGTTTTTATTGGAACTACTTTCTGCCTGTTCTGTGTATTGTGGCAAGAAATATTAAAGATATGTCAAAACACAGTTAAATCGAGACATGACCCTTAACATTAGTATTATTAAGATTACAGCATGAGTTTAGGAGAAACAGCTCGCACTGATGAGGAATATGAAATAAATGTTGTTAAAAAAAAAAAAAGAAAAAAGAAAAAAAAAGACCACAGAAAACACAGAAATACAAAAATATTAAAGATGAAGGCTCCAGTGATTCAGTATTGCATTTCCATAAAGCTGAGGGACCTTACAAGAGACAGATTTTTATAATAATCACAAATCAGTGTTAGCTGGGTTCACAATATCACAGCTTTTAGTTTCTATAAAAACGATGAATCCTACATTTACCATCTCAACCTGTCAACAGCTTTGTCTTTGTTTTTTCTATGGCATGACAAAGCTCATCCAGAGCCACAAAAAAACATTATACCACACAGATTCAGGCTTTACAGGCTGAGGAGGACTCCACTCGACTGGTAAACTGACCTGTATGTGCAAAATTCAGGCTTTTGAGCTAATTTCTGTCAAGTCAGTCTCAGCAGGCACGACATTGTGTCTCGATAAGAGCGCGATAACATGGATTCAAAGATTTTTATTTTATTCCAGGTGTCCTGGTACTTTGGATTAAAAGAAACGCCTTGGAGAATCCCCATACCACACACCCAAACGGATTATATCGAAGAAAAGCAAGAATCGAAGGGAAAAAAACAGAAGAATGGGTCAGAGAATGAATGAACAGAGCCACTGCTGAAGAGCTGTCAGCCCATTTGAGTGGGTCATGTGTCTGAGTCACTCTATAAGAATAGATTTAGCTGCTGCTGGTAGGCAACATCTCCACCGCGCACGCTCCCTTCCTCCTCTGTGCACGAGGAGGAGGGCAGCGGAGGAAATGAAAGGTGGGTGAAGAAGGAGGCTAGGGGAGGTGAGATGGACAGGAAAAACAGATAAACAGAGAGACAGATGAAACGGGCAAGAGCAGAGAGGGGGGAAGTGTGACAAAGGTGATAAAGAGCAAAGAGAGCATGAGATGAAGAGGAAGAGACGGAGAGAGAGAGAGAGAAAGAGAGGGTGAGGGTGATGAGGGAGGGGAGCAATTGAGAAATCAGCAGGGAGAACGAGAGACAGACAGGCAGAGGGAGAGTGGTGGAGAGACTAAGGAGGCCAGTAAAAGTGAGAGAGAGAGAGAGAGCAGCCGGTACGTGCTCCAATTCATTTGGAGTTTCATTAGAGGGAGCGAGACAGAAAGAGGGAGACGGGGAGCAGAACAAAAGCAATCAAGGGATTTTCAGGAGAAGAGATGTGTGGCCAAAATCAATAAGTACTCCTTCACTCCCTCACTCTGCCCGGCACTCAGCGCCCAGCAGACACACCATCGGGGCCCGGGCCGAGAGCGCACACACTCAGCATGGGCCTCGCTCCATCCTCCGCCATGTAAAAACAACAAAATATGGAGTGAGATTATTAATAAAAAAAGGAGGTTAAATGGAATCGGAAATGAGGTGGGACGTTGAGACAAAATGATGTGTGCGTGTGTGTGTTAGAGAGGCTTTATGTGTGTGTGATATGACTAAAACATGTGTTCTGCTGCTGCCTAATTCTCTATTTACGTTTACTTTACATTTCAGTTATTTACTGTACTGATGTTCCAGTAATTAACCAGGCAGGCAGCTCATAATGAGCTCGAAGCTGCTGCTGCCGGTGTTTCCCCTACAAGGTGCCACATTAGCATAAAAATCTGTAACACAAATTTAAATCGCAGGAGCGGTGTATTAATTATTGGCAATTCTGGCGTTTCCTGTGAAAGGAGAGGTGCCACACATAAGACTCGCTGCAAAATAAACCAAGATGTGGATGTTATTTTATTTTTTTGCACTTTTCTGGCAGCAGATCGGTTTGAAATATTAAAAGAAAGAAAGAAATTTGGAGGAGAATGATTGGCAGCAACTTTTAAGTTATGCAGGAACTGCTGTAGGAGAATAATGGAATAAAGAGCTTCTCAAGCAAACAACACGGAGGCAGGTTGTTTGTTCTAGATTACCAACAATCTTTCTGGTGTTTCTCCACAGGAAAACTGGTTAGAAGTGGTGGTGAGGCCTACCCACATTGTCTCACACATCAACGCCCGATTGCCACTGATTCTACTTTTCCAAACTTGTACGAGCTCTGAAGCACGGTTGCAGCTAATGATTATTTTCACCGTCTTTCGCCGGCTTAGCCTCAGCTTAAGTCTCTGAAATATCAGATAATAGTCAAAGCTGTCCATCACAAGTTCCCACAGCTCAAGGTGAGATTTTATATTTTCTTGCTTTGTCTGGCCAGCAGTCCAAAGTTGAAATATATTTAATTTAAAATAATAAAACAACAGAGGAAAGCAGCAGATGTTTGGCATTTTGCTTAATAAATACTTAAACTGCTGTTGATTATTTTACTGCTGATCAAACAATCAACTAATCAAGTTATTTCAGCTCACCTCAGAGGAATTCACTTTCTCCGCTCTAAATTATTCACGAACATATGATGTGATCGATCAGTCAGTCATCTGCTGAGCCAAAATCAGATAGATCCTGACATGCGCAGTTTCTAAATGATAGTACAAAAAACTAACTCATTAAATATGTGGCCTTTTGCTGTGTGATGAAGGGCCTCTGCTCATTTTACCTGAAGCCTAATGAGCATAATATTATAAATCAAAAGACAGTAATTGCTTTCCCTGCCGACATTATTAGAGCAGGGAGAAAGATACAGGAAAGGAAATGAGATACGATTCAGTGAACATGATCCCGTGATTTCAACAAAACATGAGAAAGAGCTGTTCTTTTGGAGGCTAAAAACGCACTTATTGTTTTTTTTAGTTTTTTCCGTCTACACATCTACCTCTGCTGCGCTTTCTGAAGTTTCTCCTCTTATTTTACAGATAGTTTTTTTATGTGTGTGTGTGTGTAAAGAATAGAGTGTGTAGTATCTTGCAGAAAGTAAATCCCTTTGAGGCAAAAGTGTGATCTGTGATTTTGGGGTGTATAAATAAACCTGACTTGACTTCGGAGCTGATCCTCAGTATGCGAGAGTAAATGCCTGAATGTGTGTTACTCTACACCTATCCATGAATACACACACACACACACACACACACATTGTAGTAGCAGGATTATGTGGTGGTACATCACTTGGCTGGCCCTTCCAAATGGCCCCTGGCTGTGCGTCCTTGAGTAGCAACTCAACTCCCCAACCTCAGTCCTTCTCCTCTCCTCCTCCGAGCCAATCTCCTGGCAGTGCACCCACACCATACTCTCTACAAATTGCCTCTCCATCTCACCTGTCCCAGCCAATTATCAATTATTGATGAATGGGTCGCCTTACCAGGCAGAGAGACTGAGAGGGAAAGGGGGGTGGGTGGGGGGGAGACTGGGGAGAGCAGGCCTGAGGGCGAGAAGGAGGAGGTGAGGAGAGCACAGCAGACTGTTATTACCTTAACAAACTGACTTCACCTCTATGATACAGTGTGTGTTTACGTGGTGGTGGGAGGACGAGACACTGACAGCTGCAGATGCTCAAAAATCATTGGTCAGAAGGAAAATATCAGCTTACACACACTTCCAGCGGGGAGATCTATCAATATAAAATCAGCACTGAGGTACGAGGAGATCTCATCTAGGAGTTTGGTAACGGTAATACTGTGACACAAGGAGATCTGTTTTTAACTGGTTGTGAAATGGTCTTAATTTAATATCAACACCTTTATACGACCTACATGAGCAAACAAGATCAACAGTAAGAAGACTGGCTATTTCTATTAGTTTCTAATAGTTATTCTTTAATGCAAGGCACCAGGTCGGACATCACATTAAACAGCAACGAAGTTTGATCTGGCTGAATTCAAGCTGCTTCAGATGCTAACTAAGGGGCCGGCAGCATCTACACAAAATGAAAAGCTCCACAGAGCTGCAGCTTTAAATATCATCTTTACCTGGTTTTAAATGGCTGCATTAAAGTGATGTTATACAATTTTCTGACCTCACCCAACTGTCCTGTCCATTATTAATGTTTTTTTTCTTCTCACTGACTGAAGTACCCACCACTGTAAACTAAAGTGTATAAAAGTACACACACACATATATACATATATATACATATATATATACATATATATATATATATATATATATATATATATATATATATACATATATATATATATATATATATATATATATATATATATATATATATATATATATATATATATATACACATATATATATATACATACATACATACATATACATATATATATATATATATATACACATATATATATATATATATATACATATATATATACATATATATATATATATATATATATACACACATATATACATATATACATATATATACATATATATAAGTTAACAACACCAAATAATAAATATTGACATAACGGTTGCATCAGTACCATTAAATGACATTTTGTCTATTACCTGTGCACATCTCCCTGAACCTCTCTGAAAGGTTCAGGGAGACCTCTCCCTGAACATCTCGACTCTGCTCTTCATTATTGGACTCACATGTGTCAATTAGTGTATTTAAATAGAGTTAAAAAGAAAATGGAGGAGATTTTGTACTGTAATTTTTTTTGAAGAGACCAAACTTTTCCTTCCCCAAATACCGGATACTATCCTATAAAGAAGGATAAGAAACTCCACACCTCCACTTTGCAACGCACGCTTTCCATTATAAATTTGCAGCCTTCAGTCCCAAACAGAGATTATTTTGTTGACATCACAAGGGACATATATCCCCCAGACATAACACAGCGAAACAGAAAGACGTCATACAGCTGTTTTCACAGGCTGAGTAGTTCTCATGATGTGTGTAAACTGTCTGCTGCGTAAAAATCACCGGGATTCCCACTTTCAGTAAACTGAGTCATTCTTAAATGTAATGTAAAAAAGAAACAAAGGCTGTGCAACAGGAGAAAGGATTTTGGCGGTGCAACTTGCATGCTGGTTTCAAACTATGGTTTTACATGTGAATGACCGAGGACAGAGTCTGTATTTGGCTAAAATACTTCAATAATATATGCCAGTGGCTCAACAATGCGGCATTGGTTGGGGGAGAAATCTGATTAGCAGCCAACTGTATTTAAACAAGTTTAACAGTAATCAGGCTGTTGCAGTTTTCCTGACTTAACCTCATTTCGCCCAGTAACCTGATTTCTGGACAGCATTTAAACTTGACAAGTCATTAAAACAAAAGTTTAGTTTAACAGCAGAAATGTAAACACACTCCCAAAACTATACTCTGTATTTTTAGCTTCTCTTTGTTTGCCCAACAACAAAAGAAGCACATGAAAGTTATTTTTTTTGCATTTTTTCCCCACCCGTCCTCCTGACAGCGCAAGTAATTTCATTTTTATAATATTGAAATAAATAAGATAAATAGGCTTCTGCTCCACATCAGGTACAACAAGCGTGTCAACACCAGACAAGGATGCTACCTTCAGTTTTTTAATCATTACAGCTGATAAAGCTCTCCAAGTAAGAAAGTCATTGTCTCAGTCACATTATAACATATCATCACTCTTGTCAAGTATAGAGTGGCTGTGAAGCTCAAGTGGTACCACATGGCTCGACCACAGGCAGGGTGAGGGGTTTGTTTCCACGTAGAGACTATCATCCTGTGAAGAATGGTTTTAAAAAAAAAAAAAAAAAAAAAAAAAAGGGAAGGGAGTTAAGTTCATGACCCACTTTGGAGCTCAAGCAAGGAGAAACCAGTGAGTATAACATGATGTACTTAGACCACAACCAGCTTTTCGCACTGGTCGCACTGATTTTGTGCATCGGTTCACTGGCAACCTTGTTGTCTATTGTTTATGGGAGCTAGGAGCCACATCTCAAAAATAGAAAAAGGTTTGAGTCATGGCAAATTCAAACGGCTGAAGGGAGGGGCCAGGGAGGTAAAATGCCAAGTCCGCTACAGAAGCTGACCACTCAGGAGGCTGCTTCGCTCGCAGGGGAGGGGCTAACACCGGAGTCGGAGGCCCCATTGAGGGAGTGCTCGGGATCTCTGCAAGCAAAATATTTGATCAATGACTCACAGCAGACACACATTAAGACACATGGGCTAACACACACACACATATATACATACACACTCGCCTGCCATTCTCCACTGATCCATAACGAAACTGAATTGAATGTACCCCTTCAGCAATCCCTGTGACAAGGCCCAGAGCTCAAAACTCGGGTCTATCATGAATATATAAGAGCACATGAACACACACACACACACACACACACACACACACACACACACACACACACACAGGCACATGCAGTGAGGCTACAGAAACGCAGACAGGATACAGCCCACACCCATGCGGTGCACAGCCACTCCTGCCATGCATTTTTTACATATTGCAAACGTCTGGAAGCCCCTTACCCAAACTGCAGCTGGCAAAGCACAGCCAAAACCAAGAGGCCTGTGCAGGAGCAGCCTATGCAAACATCACTCTGCTCTGAAAAACAATGTCCGGCTACACCCGTCAGCGTACCAGTACCGTCTCTCTTATGATGCCGGGGTGGTTGTGTTTAACCAGAAATGCAACAAAACATGGTCTCGGCTAAGTAAACTTGGTTGAAAGTTAAAATATTCGTGTTTGCTTTACACTCACCGTGCAACAACAAAAGACACAAACACCACCAGAAGAAATGAAAACACCCAAGTATGTGTTTTCTTTGTATGTTTAGGTTAGCAGAAGCATCTTCAGCAGAATGAGCCACCCCCCCCCCCCAAAAAAAAAGTATCAGGCAGCGCACAAACACTGCTCAGAGATAATCACACTTTCTTGAAAAAAGGGACACACACACAGGCAAACTGATGCTGTGTGGTCCAGCAGAACAAACAATCACCTCCTGCCATGGATACACCCCCCAAAGGCTCTCTCACACTCACACACACTTTTACATGTAAGCTCATACAGTCACACAAACACATATGAACAGGACACGTTCTAACTCTTACACTTTCTCTCTCTCACACATATACACACACACACACTTTCACACCCACACATTAAGCCTGCCCCACCCAGTCAAAGTCTAGTGGTTGGGTTTTCTAGCATGGACTACATGATGGCAGAGTTTCTCTCTGCTGTGAGTACAACAGCACTTCTGCTATAAAAGATGGAGGGAGTTTTTTTTTTTTTTTTTTACATTGATTTGATTTGCCTGATCCGTTTTTGTTTGCTTTCCGGTTTGTGGGTGTGTTTAATGTAAATTTTAAGTCAAAGCGGGTCTACTTAATGCGAGCGTGTGCACAAGCAGGAGGCCAGACAGTGCTGGACACCGAGAAGAGTCTGTTTAAGCCTCAAACCACAGCCTGTCATCTCAGTCCAGATGTGACAGCTGCTTCACCGTGTTCTCATATTAACGCGTTTTTACACGACAGCAGTCACTTTTTTATCTAGCACTTCTAGTCCTTTAAAACTCACCTTGTGTTAAAGGAGAAAAGTTGCAGAAATGAACATGCTTATATTGTTTTGTGCAGTATTTTCCTACTGTGGCCTATTAACATAAAGGTGTCAGTCTACCTCCAAGTCTTTATCACACTGATATTGGGACGTTTTTTTGCAACTTTCCTTAGCAAATGGAGTAAAACTCAAGATAACTCAAGATTTTCCTTACAGGAAGTGTACAATCTGCAAAATCTGAAAACATCCTCTGCCTACCAGTCTGACACACATCTTATAAGCTCACATACACAACTGTGTCATGAGTGTAAATCATGAAGCATCACTAAAGACTCCAAAAGGATTCACTCATGAATTGTTATCTTTGCTCTTTTTCCTTTTTTTTTTGCATTTCAAGATCATTCAAATTAAAATGTGACTGGCAGGGATGACTAACTATACAAACTCTGCCAAAATCTTCCAGCATGAAGGTGGTGGGTGGTGGTATTTTCCCACTAAAGATTAAACTGAAGATGGGTAACCAACAGATACCCAAGACAGCGGATGCAGCCCACAGTCAGGTCTTCTTTCCAATAACAGTTGTAGTTTTTAGAAACCCAATTCGAATGAATTTATTTAGAAAGTCTCTTAGGCGAGACTGGGTTTACGATCCAGCCACCTATCAAAGCACTTTAACGTGCTTATGTATAAATAACAGGTGATGAGATTAGAGTAGTCAAAATGGAGACTTTTTTATGTGATCAAAAGAGGTGATATCGTGTCATGTTGGGGGAAAAAGGCAAATATCCTGAGGTGTGAATAAATCTTGCATCCCCCTCCGCTTCTTAACTCTTTGAATTCAGTCGCTCTGTAGTGCCCTGAAGGCATCGTTTCCAACCTGACCAGCACCGGGGAGGCGGTCAGAACATTCAAGAAGAGCTCTGGGCTTTAAACAACACACTTTTTACATGAGTCTTCCACTAACCATCCTGAACTGATCATCCCAGGCCTTCTGGATGTATGCATTTCCTTTTCCTTCATCATTTTCTGCATTTTTGTTCGAATGTCTTCCTTCTACCCACAACGTTGAAAAAAGACAGGGGACACACAATACGGCTTTAGGTAGAGCCCATTCAACGCCTGCCAGCTGTTCAAGATACTGCAGAATACGCTGCACACCCACGCTTTAACAGGAAAGGCACATATGCATAGACACACGCACACAGGTGTTGTCATATTGATACACTCAACAGATCGAACGCTGTCTGCAGTCAGGCCTGTCAGAGGAGGGGCTGCAGTCTGGACCGTTTCTCTCAGCTTGGCAACAGTGAACCAACTCAATTCAATTTTAGATCATCCCTTGATAAAAATCTAGTGCGCAAACAAGCCCTCCGATCGAGCTAAATAACAAACAGAGTTGTATTTTCCAGTTCAGGGAAATTTTGTTTGATTGGATGTGACGGGCCTACAAGTTTGCAATGGAAAATAACTGCAGAGGGTTGCCAAAAAAAAGAGCTGTTTTAAATCCTCGTTGGCGTGTTTCTTTCTTTCTTTGCTTTTTTTTTTTTTCGTTTTTTTTTGTTTTTGATGCCTGATGTTTGCTGGCTGGGTTACGGTCGGTCACTCACTTGCATGTTTGTCTGCCAGGGCGATGAGTGTGCTGGAGATGTCCCTGCGCCGGTAAAAACACACCACTTTGGCCTCCACGTTCCCATTGGCTGTCTGCAAACCAAGAGACAATCGGCGTTACCACGGCAACAAGTGGTGCCGCACACAGAGCACCCACACACACAAGCGCAGATGAAAAACCCATAGATGAGGCTAGTTCTTAACTATGGCTGAAAACGCAGTGTGAGACTACAGCTCTTCTCCAAAATCACAATAAGTGCTGCAGTTATCAGGACAGTGTGGCGTGGTGGGGAGGTGGGGGGAGGTTCGTCTGTACAGTCCTCGTTTCTTCCCCATTTTACTACACTGGTTTGTGGATACGATGTAGTTTTTTAAATGAAGAGCTGCATGGCAACGTTTTTAATCGAATGCTCATTTAAAAATTGATCCGCTGCTTTTACCTTTTTTTTTTTTTTTACTCCCTACACATAAAAGAAAATGGAATAATAGAGTACAAACTGCAATATTGATAAGCTGTGATCCTCTAAAGTGTTAGATATCACTTGCTGTCACATTTGTATATTATTATAGCCCTATAGCCCATGTAAATTGGATTAGGAGCCCTCTTGTGAATATTACTAGTGAGATGTAAAGTGAGAGGAAGATGGATGGAGAGATGCAGAATAAGCAGACAGGGTCAGAGCGTCATACTTCTTTACGTTCTGCAGTCTACTTTTACAATTGTGAAATAATTAAAATCCAATTTGCCACATTTCCGTGTTGCAGTAACAGGAAAATAATTTCTTTATTTATTACGGTGTCTGATAACAAACTCAAACACTTTTTCTCTACAAATGAAGCAAGTTTTTAATGAAATGCCAGCTGTGTTCGTTTGGATTTTGCTCTTTTGTTGCATGACGTATTGACTTTTTTTTTTTAGGGTGGTGGTACAGATGCAGCCACAGTTAATCTGAAGACATAAAATATATATGAAATTATCTCTTCAGCCTTTCCTTGTGCATGCAAATTAGAACTGTAAACCTCACTTGGTCTACAGGCCAAGTGAAGCAGACAATAATAACGGAGGATAATAGGAAAGGACCAGATTTACAGTCAGTGCTATGCCATGAGAACGGGTGCAAGAAAAACAAAGAAAACAAAGAAAAGAAAATCTGTGATCATAACAATGCATCAAGATGCTATTTGAACATGCACTGCGTGGGCTGATTAGATTACATTTTCAGTATGTTAATGTCAACGCTTTCTGGTGATTCTCTTGACGTGTCAGTAAAAACCTCAAAGCACTCTGACAAAATAAAGCAATTAAGAATAAAGAGAAATTAAGAGTATGATTCCCTTTAGCGCAGCCATTACAGAACCATAAATATTTATGAAGTTAAAAGTGCCTGCAAGTTAAAACTGTATAGCTAACTTGGTCTGCGAAGAAGAGCTGAACGGCAGACGATGAGAGAAGAACCGGTGAGGCCAGACGGAGATATGAGCATGAAGGTGCCGTGAGCGAATGTCAAGACGATCACAGAGATGCATCAAAGTTAAAGAGTTGAAAAACATGGTGCACTGTACATTTTGGATTTACAGCTCACTATTAACCAATTTATATTTATATTTATGACACTTATAGTTAACGTGTTAAGTTTCTGGCATTGACTACATTTAGTTTTGCACCTATCTACTCTGATTAGTTTATATGTGCACTCTTTCCTTCATGAAGTACCATCTTATCTTATCCTCTGTTATCTTAAGCTTGTGGCAGCGAACGGGGAAAAGTTGATGAATTTTCTCTAAGCATTCTGTGAGCTGATTTTTGAGTGAGTTAACATCACTATTTTTACACAGTCCTGAAATAAACAGTCAATTAAATGATTATATAGTTCATAGAAAAATAATCAGAAACTATTTTGATAACAATAATAATAATAATAATAATAATAATTAATAGCTTAGGTCATTTTCTTAATCTATAAATGTCCAATATTCTCTACTGCAAGGATTTTCTGCTTTTCTTTCTTATAATATCCTTGAACTTAACAAGCGATATGATACCATCATGTTGCACTTTCAGAAACCGAAGAGCATTTTTCATAATTTTCTTCCATTTTATAACCCAAAGGAGTGATTGACATAGTAGTTAGTTGCAGCACTAGATTTTTAAAACTTTTTTACATATGTGGTCCAAAGAAGTTCCGCCAAAGTCTTAATTTTGCAGTTGTTTTGAGCAGTTCATGGTTGTCAACATTTTCTTTTTCCTGCACTGTTCTGTATTTTCTCGACGTGGGTCTCAAGCCTTATGCAGGAGAAACCCAAAGATCCCTGAGGAGCAGAGAGACTGACAGTGACAGGCAGAATAGAGGCCTCGCTGTGAGCTCTGTGTCAATCACGTTAAACAGCCTCCATATTATCCGACGCAGGCCTGGGACGGGGGGACAGACAGCGGGCACCTGTAACGGGTCCACAGAGACAAGCCTCCTCCTCTGCTGCTATCACCGAACAATGCACACGATGGCAGGCTGCGATTTACCAGACGTCAGCCAGCGCAACGACTGACATATTAATACAATACTGTTTACTGCTTCTAGTCCAATAAAGATACAGACTATTTGAACCACGTTTCCTGTATTTAAAATGATAGATTGCCATTTTTATTTCCTACATTAATGATTATTATTCTTATGTGGTTAACTATTATCAATGCAAACCATCTCACAAAATACTGGGACAAAATACAGAAAAGCAGTTAAAAAAATTCTATTTAAGCAAGTACTAATCTTGACATTGTGAATAATTATGTCTGTGTCCCAGAAAATGTAAAATGTTCGTATGCTGGCGAGAATTTTAATTTTAACCATAAACTGAAAACTTACTTACTGGACTACAATTACAACAGATGACTATTTTATTTATCAGAAGTAATCAAAATAACCTTTTTCTTTTCAGAAAATAATGAAAAAGGGAACAAGGTAACATCTTTAAATAGTTTGTTTTCTCAGACCAGCAGTCTACAACCTCATTTACTGTAAAATACCACAAAGGAAATCTAAAAATCCTCACATTTCAGTAGCTGAAACATGAAAATATTTGGTATTCTTGTATTAAAGATGAGTACTTTTGCTAATTACTTATAGTTGCCAATTGCATTTCTGTCACTCAACAAATCAATTAACCGACAAATCATTTTAGCACTATAACAGTAAATTTACTATTTTCTTAACATTCACAAACAAGTAAACTTCTATTCTTATCATTATGTCTATAAATTATAATATAAAACAAAATTTCTTTTTATTAAAATACCTTGTTACAAATGAACTTGAAAAGACTAAGTGTTACACAGTATTTATATTTTCCTTTATCTCTTAATAAAATAAATAAAATAATAAAATAAAAGTTTTTATTGAACAGTCCAGAGTCTAAAGTGTAAAATAGTCTCAATGCTTTGGCTTTATTAAAACAAAAAAGTGAGAATGTCTTTGAAAGGTAAAGCTTTGTTTGACATTACAAACCTGACTTTGATTTTTCATACTTCAGGGATGCGGTAAAGAACCCACAAAAGGTGGTTAAGAGATACGCGGTGACTCAATCTCTTAACAAATCAGTCTGAAAGGTGGGTTTGAATCTGTCAGATCTGTGCTGCATTCAACATCAGACACACTCACCTTGTTCAGCTCCTCTATCCTCCTGATCAGCAGTGGGTTACTGGACGAGTTCTCGAAATAAACGTAATCTGCAGAAGAGGAAGGAGGAACAGAAAGAGGGAGGGTGGAAACAGAAAGGGAAAACGGAAGAACACAGAGAGAAACTTCAGTCAGCGTTCACAATGTCATCCAAACGTTCAGGGGTGATTTCCAGTTGGACCGCGCCGTGACAGCTTAATTAGTCGACAGGAAAGCGCAACACAGACCTCCGCAAAATGCTGGTTTGACTCGACTGGGTTCATTTCATACATGGGAGATCCAGTTGTAGCTGGGAGGTCTCAGTGAAGGAGACACATCAACACACACACGCTTGTGTTTCCTCATGCTTTCTTTGTCTAATTGCTTTGTTCAATTGTTGTTGTTTGCATGCACGGTGCATCTGCATTTGTGTGGGTGTGTATGAGAGGCTGCACCGCGCATGTGTGACTTTACTATACCTTCAAATATGTGTGTGTGTGTGTGTGTGTGTGTGTGTGTGTGTGTGTGGTTCCTGGCGCCGTTCCAGGCCCATTGGAGGCTTAGCTCTCACCAGGATGTCCCCACAGGCCCCAGTCTTGGTAGGGTGCCTGGTCTTAGCCCTGCATGTGTCTTGGCTGAGTGCTGTCAGATTATACCCCACACTTGGAAGGCTGCCTGGAGGTGGAGCTATCCTCCGCTCACCCTGAACCTCCCTCACCCCCTCACCCTGACTCCACCGCCCCCCAGGCCCCCCATCTTCTTGACCGAGGCCAGAGATCACCCGAGTTTCAAACCAGCAGAGCTGCACTGACTCCTGCTGTTTTTTTTTGTTGCCCCTCCTGCATCCAGCACTAACTGGTTTAGGCATGCACTCATCACGCTCGCACACCCAAAATCTGCACCGATTTCCAAATCTATGTTGCTCACGGCTGCCAGAGTTAAAGGAAAATTCCACCTACCAACACTTGAACACTGTTAAAACAACTATCTGTCATGTATATTTCTATTCTTGCCAATTTTGTCGTTTGTTGTTTTTACCTTTTTGGCATACATGGCTTCAGAATATAGACACTGTAACATGCCTGAATGAGGATATTTTGCTAAAACTGACAGCTCATGAACTGACATTTATTCGACAGCTATTTTGATTGTTGTGAAGCAAAAATCTCAAACACTCTGCATTTCCAGCATAAATTGAATATCTTTGGGTTTTAGACATGGCTGTAGGTCTGGTATCAATCTTGAGCAGGGCTGTGAGTAACGATTATTTCCATTATCGAATAATCCGCTGATTGTTTTCTTGGATAACTGACTAGCTGTTTTCAATGTAAAATGTACATATGTACAAACATATTCAATTTACAACAAATATAACACATTTTCAACGTAAATTTTTCTTCTGATGGATTAATTGATTAGATCAACGTACTGACAAACAAAAGGACATACTTCCAGGTTATAATATTGTGCCAAAATGCTTGTTTAATTTTTTTCCCCTCAGACTTCCCTCACATTTTGTAAATAATGAAGCAGTATGAACCCGATTTGGACTTGTCTCAAGTGCTGACCGCAGCTCTGGTTTGCACAAGATATTTGAATAGTCTGGGAAAATGTGATGGGCACAGACTACACAAATAATCCCATAATTTTTTTTTTTTTTTAATTATTTTGCACACAAGTTCAAATGTCAAACAACAAGAGTATCTCAGAGATATAAGAAGCAGATAATCTCTCACTTATCTCCAGTAAAGCTGCATCTAAGTAAATTGCAGTAAGTAGATACAGTATAAAGTAAACTCATATAAAAAATTTCTAATATTTTGCAAGCATGCACTCATAAATGAGTGATCATCTGTATAAAGCTGTAAGGAGGTAGCACTTCCTCTTGTGGGTTAGCCAAAGCAGCAGCAGCAGCTCAGAAAGCATGTAGAGTGTAATTTCTATAACAGCTTCTTCTGGCAACCACGGAGAAAATATTGAGTGCTCAACGTCGCCACGAGACGGGGGGAGATCGTCACATCGTGCCTGTCTACTTCACCCTGTAACAGCTTGTTACTAGACTCCGCTGCCACTGTGACATCTTCGTCCTGCTGCTGAATATCAAATAGGCCAACTTGAAATTGAGCGGCGCGGAGACAGAAGATGAAGACGAGATATCTGACTTTTTCTAACACACGCGGGGAGGCGGGGGAGTCAGAGGTCAGAGAAACTTGGCTTGTGGCTGGTTCTGATCACCTGACTGGGTTGTGAAAAAAAGGGACTGAGACTCCCCAAGTTAGTGAGGAGAAAGAGCCGAGCTACAGTTATTTTAATTGCTTGGTCTATCACAGGTAAATTAACCAGCAGCCATGTTGATGATCAATGCAACACATGACGCTCACAGCTTCTCAGATGAGAGAATTTGCCTCTTTTCCTCATCTTAAATCCTCATAAACTGAGCATATTTGGGCTCTTGACTCTTAGACTTGGAAAATTCATTGATGTCAAATTGGGCTTCACTATTTTCCCCTTTTCTAGGGATCCTTGATGAATCCAATAATCAAGAAACTAATCAGCAGATAAAAATCAATGAACACTGAACTTCATTCCTGCTGGCTTCCAGTGATAAGATAATGCACTGCCCTCCTGTATGTAAATTAGGGCTGCAGCTAATGATCACATCCATTATTAATGAATCTTTATTTTATTATTACATTACTCATTTGATCTGTGATATGTCCAGAAATCTTAAAGAGCAAGGAAACACAATTAATTTTATTGAGTTTAAGGTGATGTTTTCAAAAGTGAAAAACACTTTTAAAAAGTTCAATGTGATGTTTTTTAGTTTTTAGTATTTTGTCCAACAAACAGTCCAAAACTGGAAAAGCTTTCAATTTTTGCACAAATATGAAACAGAAAAAAGTACCAAATCATCACATTTGAGATGCTGTCAACAGTGCGTTTGTCATTTTTGCTTGATGAATTACTTGCATGATCGTTCAAATACTCAAAATTGTTGCTGAATAATCTGTCAATCAACAATCTGACTAATTGCTTCATCGCTGTGTGTCCGCGCTGTTAAAACATTAAAGTACGTCTGCTAAAAGAGGAAACATTCCCTGGACACATGAAAGGTAAATAAAACTGTCAACGTTCAAAAGAAGCCCGATCAAACAGTAGTCTTGCGCTCATAAACAGGGACGGGTCTCTTCGCAAACCGCGGGGAGAAGCGCTGACGTTTATTTGCGGCCTTCAATGCCCGAGGGCTCTGAGGGACCCATTAATGGAGAGTCAACATGCGTCATGACCATTTCAGACGGAAGCGGAGCCACACGTCAGACGCTCGGTTTTGGTGTGAGGTTGGGTGTGAATGAATCGCCGCGCTTTCAAAACAGATGGTGACGGCACATTTCTCCCAGGACCTTCAGAGAGTCACCGTGAAGGTGGGATGTTGGAGCAGTCTTCCTTTTTCCTGACTTACCGAGAAAGGAATCACTTTTAAGTTTAACCCTGTACTTCCCACCCCCACCCCCCACCCCCTCCAGTGAGAATAAAGTGGAGGAGAAAACGGTGGAGAGTAGGCTGTTTGAGTGTTTGGAGTTTCCACCATGTGAGGAGCTGAAGCCTGGTGGAGAGAGAGCTGGAGAGGAACTCAAAATGAGAGCAACAGAGAGAGAGAGAGAGAGAGAGAGAGAGAGGCTCAGTAGGCACTGAGCAGCGTCACTCAGTCTCCGTTTTCCCAGCAGCCCTCCCGCCGCCTCAATCCGCGTATACCCCCCCTCCATCATCACCACCACCACCTCTTTCCCTCTCCATCCCCCGCTCACTGCATCCGGCCAATCCGCTGGCTCCGGCGGCGGTGACGTCACAGTGCAGTCGAATTTTGCGCGAGCCAATCAAGGCATGTTACCGAGCCCCAAAAGAGAGGAGAGTCTGCTGGGCTGATTCAAACCAGGCCAGAGAGAGACGCAATGATGAGAGAGAGAGAGAGAGAGAGAGAGAGACAGAGTCGGAGGAAGAATTGGAAAAACATACCGTACTTTTGCATGACAAACACTTTTATCCCACCCTAAACACACTTGCATCCTGTTGGGGAAAAAAAACATAACGCAGATTCTATATTCATCTGTTTGTCATGATGTTATCTGACCTGTTAAGTTTGGATAATCCGAGTTGTAAAGTCTGATGCTTTCAAAAACCTGACTGGCATAAATTCAGTCTGCCACCACCTGTGCCCACTTGAAAAAAAGAAAAGAAAAAAACAAACCAAAAAAAAAAAAAAACATGTTTGAGATGCAAGTCAGAGAGTGGGGGCCGTAAAACACACATCATCTGAATGGAGGAAGAGTTATGACATCTATGACAATACTTGGAAGTCGACTAAAGATGAATTTAAAGTTTGATGGTGTGAATGATTGTTACAAAGAGACAGGGAGATGGGTGTTTAAGAAGTTGAAAAAGCTTGCCGTAATCTATATTTCAGTTGTTTGCTTCACCTTAGGGGGTTTCCTGACTATTGAACTGAAAAATAAAGGTTTGCAAGATGATTACGGAAAATTATGTTAATTTACTTCTTATGTTTCTAAAATCTCTACTTATGTAAATTTTATCATTTTCAGAAATCTAAAGACAAACGATTAAATTGAGACTATCTGAGAAGGAAGCGCCGCTCTCTCTTTTAATAGGAGACATTCACAGTCTGTGATCAAAGGTTGGGACAATGCACTGCTCGGCTGTAAAAGGGTTACAAGCCCAGATAAAAGGTTTGGTCGCGGTACTGCGGTGCATTATATCTTGTGTATCCCAAAAGATGCAACTCTGCCACAGCATCGAGCCTCCCATCTGCCAACATTTGGTGATCACCTGATAAAAAAAATAAAGACAAGGTCCCTGCCTTGGCGATGCATTAAAGCAGTTCTCCCCGCCCTTGCTGCCACGCCACATGCAGTGTGCCAGCGGCGAAGCCTGATGGGAGTGCACCCAGCTCCAGTAGGCACAGGCACAAACTGGAAAAAAAAAATGTTTGCTACTAATCCTTTCTGGGATGCCTTATTTTGGTGGAGTAAGCAATAAAACCTCAACAAACGTATGTAATGCATCACTGTATAAAAAGATGCAATCGGCTGCACAAGGACCTTTGCTGAAAACAAATGTCGGATTAAACTACAAAATTCAGAAAGGTAAGAAAGTAAATATCATGCAACTTTATGTGCTTGTCAATTCTTGATACCTGACGCACGGGCATGATTCATCAAAGCACTGCATTTCCACGTGCAGCAGTAGAAAACATGACAGGTGTCTATGTGCTGTATGCAACATGTGACGGCAATGAAAAGGGCTGGGCTGGAGCTGGAGAGGCAGTCAATGGAGAAGGTGAACATCCGCCTACGCTTGTCCACATATCACCACACCCCATACAACACTCGCATACACACTCGCACTGAGAGGTGTGTCCATCGTCGTGAGCAGCAACCGTGGAAGAGATTACGACTCGGGCTGTCACAGCACGGATGGAGGTTTCTATGGTAATGGCAGGTAATTTAATCACCCGAATCAATCTTGCACCTCGTTTTCACACTTTGATATCACTCGTTACCACCCTAAGTGGCAGAATCGTCCCAGAAACAGCTGCACACATCTGTCAACCCATCCATCCATCTGAAGAACCCACCAGGTCCTCTCGCCAGTCGTGGCAGAGGTGAAAGTCTACTTTCTACGATGGATAAATAAATGTCTTCTATGTGACACTCGACAACTCTCTTCTGACCTTGGAGATGATCCACACTGAACAAAATATAAAAATTCTCCTTTCTGATAAATGTCAGAGTTAATTTGTTTAGTGGTGTTTAAGCAAAGAAGGATTTTAATCTCATAACGGTGGCAGCAACTGAACTACCACCACGCATCTGTTTTGCACTTGTGTCGCCGCCGCCACTTCAGCTTGTTCTTATTCAAACATGATTTATCAGCAAACGTGTTTGGATTTTACACAAAATTTCCCTCTCGAAGCAACTATTTTAGGGCCGTTTAGACGACCAGATCTTAAATTCCAAGGGGCTGAGGTGCTGCAGAGGCAGATGGCTCGCAGCAAATATGGTTTATTGTGATGGATGCATGGCCTCTAAAGAAATGTGATGATGGGGACACTTTGCTGAACGAATCTAATAGCTGTCATGCATCTCTCCTACTGACCGTCCCCGAATTTGGCAGGATGGCGGTGAGCAAACCTCAGGACTTCACTCAGCGAGCACACCCGGTGGACCTGCGAGAGAAGCAACTGCCAGCGTGGGAAATTAACACCAGCTAGCAGCCAAACAAAGTGTGAGCACTGTCAAAGGTAGTCAGTTTGTAAATGAGTAAACACTACAACACCTTTAAGCAGGTTCTGAATCATAACTGGCAGCATGGAGAAAATCCTCACCAGCCTCCGGCCAAAAGAAACGTGGGCACTGACAACAAAGTTTGTCACTTTTTAAGTTAGTAAACACAGCGACACATTTAGCACATTCTGTACAAGAGTGGTCACACTAACAGCCTCAGCAAAAGTAGTTATTTAAAGGATGGCTTTATAAAAGTCTGTCTAGAATTAATATTCAGGTGCTTGTATAAAGATTTAAACAGGCTTTGCTTTCTTGAGCTTCCAATGTAAGATGATGGGGAGCAAAATCCAGAGTCCTGGTTCTGTGCAAACATAGAGTCGAAAAGTTTATCTAAGGCTAATTTCAGGGTTTAGCAGTCTTAATTATATAAGTCAAGTGTGTATATTCCAATTTTACAGGCTTTTTGGTGAAAAATTCCCTCTTTGTGTTACTGTTCCTCCCCTGCAGCTCAGCAGAGAAACACAAGAGAAAAATTTGTACTAAAAAAATTTGGAACATAGACACTTGATTTGTACAGCTAAGGTCCGTTCAGACCAACTTCAGCTCTGCATCAAAAAAACGCAGCCCTTTCATTCATTTGAATGGGGACAGTCCAGCAGTGCAGTGGTGGTGCTGAGGAAAAAAGTTGAACCTGGCTCGATTTTTGCTGCAAGGTATCGTCATCAGCAAGCCCAGTAAAATTCAGGTAATCACTCCTTGCTGGTAAACAATTTTGTCTAATGTCTAATTTTGTCTTTGTCTTATTATACTTCAAATCTCAGTGTGCAGGGTTTTGGCACCTTAAAAAAGCTTTAAAATTCACAGATTTGTTCATCAAACTGGACTTCCCAGATCGTATTTTTAATGTCCCTTAAGGAACACACCCCCCACCAATGCAGCCCCCCGCATTGTTTTAACACAGGGCTGATTTTGTCTGAATGCCCGCCAAGACTGCTGAAGCATCAGATAACTTGAGGAAAACATTTCTGCACAGACTTAGGTGTGTAGATTTTGTCCTCTCCATTACCTACACTTCAAGTGCATTAGGGAAAGATCATTAAACGGCCAGTATGAAGAGGAGGAGTGATGACATCAAATTAAACTTGTCTCAGTGTTCAAAGGGCACCTTGCTGTTGTTTTAGGACAGACTTTAAAAACTTGTGCAGCTTTCCTTTAAAGCTTTCAAATCAAGATTTCAACCAAACTATTTCTGTTCTCATTGTCTCATTTATGTTTGAACAATAAGTCTGCAGCAGGCCTTGGTGACTCCAGTTTGGAGACTTTTATACTCCTGTGGGCTGTTTAAAAAACTCTGAGCTCACTTCTCTTCACCTCCCACCATTAAGATGATAAGACTTACAATATAGCCTGTACTTAGTCACCAACACTATCCTGCGTAAGAGGGGGGAAGCAGTAGCAAGAGGCGCTGCAGACAGAGGAAGAGCGGCGTGTGGCCTGCATGGTAAAAACAAAGACATCAGGCCCCGTGGAGCCAGCTTTTGTCCACGGTTTATTCACAAGGGAAGTCATTGCTTTTCCAAGACGATCCTGCATTGTTTTGCAAAGTAGCGGCCATCTTTCGGGTTCTGCTTTGTTCTGATGTTTGGTTGAACGGATCTCAGGAAAAGCTCCGGTCAATGATCAGGCTTATTTCTGGCCTATAAATTGTTCTTGTTTTTGATATAAAATCATTTTTATTATTATTGTGACTGTGGAAAAACGATTTAATGCTATGTTTATTCGGTAATGTGGTTTTATGCAAAAAAAACATGTTGAATATGATTGAAAAGGTGTTTTTAATTAATTGGGTGAGTTTGTTTATTTATTCAGGTATTCTCATTAGGATTAAGATTTCTTTAGCAGGAACAAATTACATATACACAAGGTCACAACAGGGTAATTCATTCACTCAAAACAACCATCAGACAAACACACACACTAATTGAAACCATCATAAATATTATTAAAGTCTTTCAGAGGAACGAATTTTCCAACTTCAATCTGCGTCTATAAAAATGGACATTTCAGTGCCGAGTTGGAAACTAATTATTATTTGTGTACAGACTAAATAACAACGGTCCTAATATTGATCCTTGAGGGACACCTTTATCAGCCATTCGAGAATTTGAATTGAAATCAACAGCAACAACAGTCTGACCTCTAAAACTCACAGAAAGGAGCTTACTTAATAAAACGTTGTGCTCATTAGTATCAAAAATCCTCTACAGGACAGTGTTGCTCTTTATCAAGCGAGCTAATCCATAACAGCAATTATTGTGATATGGTCAGGACCAGCTGTGAGATGACTGGCAAGCCTAGGATTTTGGCATCTTGGATATAGATTGATAGTTGTTTTTAATATGAATCATCTAATTCATTTTGAGTCATTTCAATGCAATTTAAAGGGATAGTTTGGCTTTTTTTTTTTTTTAACAGAGTTGTCATAATCCATCGTCAGTGTCTTACTTACAGTGATGGTCGGCGAGTTTGAAGAAGCAGTCGGAGTACCAGCACGGCAGCCGAACAGGTCCAAAGGAAAGGGCTGTAAATATTCTAAACATAGCATAGACTTAAACTCATATTGATTTATTTAGGTGGGCCTTTTTTTGGTGGCTAAAGTAGTTTTTTTTCCTGCTGGCCTCCATCCAATGCAGTACATGGCTTAGCTTCTGTGCCGGTGCTCCTATCACCTCTCCAAACTGGGAGCACATCGACCACCATCTCCTGTAGAAAATACACTGACTAAGGATGAGAATCTCATACAAACTTACTTAAAAAAAGCCGAATTACCCCTATAAACTGCATAGTGCTGAGGTTTGGGAGCCAAATTACACCATCTTAAATCTACAAGATGGGTAGACAGGCGGGGAAATGTTGACTGCTTTACAAGTGAATTAGTTCTCTACATACGAGACATACGAGCTCATCTCAGCGTAAGAGGCTGACTGAGTGAGGAGATTTACTAAATTCAGCAACATTTGGCTGATGAAGTGTTAACTTTCTGCCCTGCGCTGGACATAATCCTGTTCTCACTCAGGTAGGCCTTGTTTCGTTTGACTAAATAAGACAGCTTTGGCATACACTACGGGCTATTTTTGACGCAGGTACCATGCCACAGAGAAGCACGGCGTTCCTGTTTCACTAGACAGTTCGACGATGGTGTAAACACACCTTCAAAATGTAATCGGTCACTCTCATTTCCCTCTCCCTTTGACATACACTGTTTGCATACAGTTGGACAAAAGTACAGCATCGGGCTGAAATCAAACACACGAATGAGAACATCCGCCTAATGGAGAACGGATACGGGAACTGTCCTAGGAACAGTTTAACCTGCCGTCTACACCGAAGCCATCACGACACACCTTTATGTGGCTGTTCTGCCACTTTTTGACAGTTAATATTTTACCAGTAACCTTATAAAACATCACATCGAGTCAAATTTCTGCAATACTAACACTGCCTATGTGCAGAGCATCCCTTCAGTCTTATCCTCTCTCTTCTTTTCTGTTTTACTGCTCTGTCCTCTCTCATATCCAGAGGAAAAAAAAAAAAAAACAAGCCTCATCTAAACTATGATATAGCTGCAGCACTTGCCTATTTTTTGCACAGCACCTACAGGACGTGAATCAGAGCAGCATGAGCCGAAAATGAGTGGGAGGGGAAACAGGAATCTTAATTAGGCATTAAATGGAATTGCATGCACAAAATATAAAACACCCTTTAAGCATGCAATGAGATTTTTATCCCAATTTTCTCACATTAAGAGGTAACTTTTCCTATTATAGTTTTTTCTCTCTCTCTCTAAAAAAAAAAATTAAAAAATAAAAGAAGAAGCATCTACTTGCTGCTTCCCTGCAAGTCTTGAGGTCAGTCAATAATTACTGTCAGCTATCATTGCAAAACTTTTACCTGAAATATACCGACAGGGCAATGTTTGGACAATGTTTGCATGATTAAAAAAGTAGTTGTTGGGGAGCATCGCAAGTTACAACAAGCACAAAAGAAACGAGCCACCACTCTTCATCACCATCCTCTCCTCTTCACCACCACCATCCTCATCATCCTCATGTGTGAGGAGCTTTTGGGGGTAATAAGAGAAAAAAAAAGGGAGGGGGGGTGAGAAGAACCATGTCTGTAAATAAAAAAACAAAACAACAACAACAAAAAAAAAGAGCCGCGGTGAAACATGGCGAGTCCACCCTTTTAAAAAAATAAAAAATAAAACACCAACACGACCGGGTTTCTGAATTTGCCTCCTTCCCCCCCCCTCCGCCTCCTAGCTACCGCCACCGCCACCGCCGCCGCCTTCTTACCTCCAACCCGGTACATGTTCGCTGCCATGGCTGCCCCCGGTCCCTGGCGTCCTCTCCAGGTGGAGGGGTGGCTCTCTGCTCGGTCTCGCCGCCGGAGCTCCGTCAGCGCCGCCGCCGCTCTGCGTTGGAAAATGGTGGATCGATCAATACCGAGCGGAGCAGCCGAGAAACCTTAAAGAGACAGCGCGCCTCCCCCCCACTCCGTCCTCTCCCTCACAAAGTTTGGCGGCGCTGTTTATATTTTTTTTTTAAAAAAAGGGTACTGCGGAAACGTTTATTTATATTATTATTATTTTCACTGTAAAAAAAAAATAACCGATTTAGCTAGCTGTTTAAACCGTTAAGCTAACGTTTAAAAAAAAATTAAAAACTGCGCCACTCACGGTTTGCCGTAACATCCGCGTGACGTCACTGTCTCATCCACAAGCAGCGGCCGTCCCGTTGGTGTGAGCGTTACTCAGAGTAACGTTACCTGTCCGCTTAATTAGTCGTTTTTAGATTATAATTAACAGATTTAAACTTTTTTTATTCGTGTATGAACTTACCTGATTTAACACTGATTTCACCAACTCTACTACTTTTAAAAGTTAGAGTTTAAAAAATGGTGTCATTACCCTCATTTGAATAAAAAGTACACATTGAGTAAAGCTGCTGTCAGGGTCCTGGTCCAAGTTTGTCTCACTGTTTCATCGCTCACCGTGGATGAGACAGGACCATACTGTTACTGTCTTGGTTGGATTTTTAAAGAAAAAAAAAATATATATATCTGGAGTTTGCACCTTACTTGTCCCACCCTTAACACCAAATCTGCCGTGATCTTAAATCCCTGAGCTTGATGGTGTCAAGTGAGGTCCATGAACCTCCAGGGAAGAGGGGTCAAGTGCTGAAAAGAGGCTTACTTACCTTTCATTCATGTATTTAAGGATAGGTAGGTTTATTTCTAACTGTTGATAAAGATTACCTGATTGTTCATGTTATGTTTATGTAGGCCTACTTAATATATGTAAGATTGCTTGTATCATGCTTTCAGGCTCTCTAGATCAGATTTATTGTGGGGTATTCTTGTTCAATAAATGTAGCATGCTACAGTGGTCGATTACTTTAAAATGCAGTGGTTTTTATCACGTTAAGGTGATGAGGTCAAATAAAATGCTGCCGCTGATTTAATGTATTTTCCTGTCTTATAATGCGCTTTGTTCCACATGCGGTGGTGTGGTAGCTATTAAAGGTTCACATCAGATCATTATGAATCAAGCTGGGAAGTTAATTTGCATACTGCGGTGCAGGTTTAGTCATTAATACATTTTTTCTGTGCAGCTCATATTTTTTGTCTGTAAAGCAAATACGTCCACAGCGTGCAATGAGGGCAGAGCAGAGACTGATCATATGATATTATGGGATACACAGGATACACAGAGAGGAGAGGGACTGTCAAGCTTATTATGACCACTTAGTTATATGCATGGACCTTCATGCACATGGGCAGGATGTTTTATACTGTCACAAAGTGGAAGATTGTTCACATCTACTACAAACAGCTATTTTCTTTGGATTTTTTTTGGATTATAATTAAGTATTTTATAGTAAAAATGGGATTGCTTCTAAAAACAATAGCACAGCTTTTGTTTTAAGTAAGAAGAGTGTTTGGAGGAAGATGTCTTATAAGTCAGGCGATAGGGAGAATATCCATTTGTAGATCGTTGTTTGATTAGTTCAGTTTTCACTGTGGATACAAGCGACGCTGTGCTGGAGGAATGCTGTGGTGAAGGCAAAATCTGATCTATACCATATGGAAGCCTCAATTACTGTTTTCTAACACAGGAGACTACAGCCTGCAGTCACATGACCGCCGTGAGCCAATCGTGTGTGCCTACAGTACGCACTCCTGCTCAAGTGTGCAGTCTCAATGTTGGAGCTGTGCTGCATTGAGGGATCCTGTATTGAATCCCGGGGCTCTTTTATGAAAAAGACTGAGCGAGTGTGTGTTTGTGTTTATGTATGGATGTGTACGACTGCTGTTAACATATAGTGAATTTGAGTGGTGTTGATGTCTTTCAACGACAATGTTCGTTGTTGGGATAAAAAAATAAAAAGTGTTTTGATTTGGACTCTGATGCCATGTTAAAGAAATGAAAGAACATTATTATGCAGTGGTTATATCTGCATATTATATATTTATTGCCGAATGGGTAGTATGCTGCTCCCTGCAGTGTACAATATTTCTCCATAAACCACAGCCATTATCTGGCTGGATGTTGCTCCATGCTGTTTAAAGCATTGCTCACTGTATTGTGCTTTATTTCATGTGCTTACCTTGTTAATTGACTTTCTCTTGGAGCAATAAAAATGCACAGTATTGCCATATATCACAGCATATCCCTGCACAATGGTGTTGTACTGTTCCCCAATAAACTGGGAAGAAATCTGTGCCAATACTTAATATGTTCTTAATTAAAGGAAAATAGGTGGTTAACAACGTAGGCTTGTGTTGGGAACTGCGACTACTTTCATTAGGAGTGTTTGCTTACTTGGCCGCGTGCTGCTGTGCAGATGTTCTTTTTGAATCCACTTGCTCCTCTGCCAGATGTTGCTGCAGTCAGGGAGACAGGCAAGCGAGCATGCAACACTACACAGCACAGTGCAGTGCAGGTGTTCTCCCTGATGGAGCTCGCTCGGTGGAGATGGATTGGCTCGAGACACAGATCGTCTGCAGAAACTCCCTCTCTGGTTTGGTTGCAGTCCCAGAGGGCGACCTCTGATGGCCTCTCTTTCTTTCTCCTACTTTCTCTCGTCCTCTTTCTTTCCTCCATGCAAAGGATAAATGCACCACAGAGACAAAGACACAGAGGAAATCAATTAGGCCTGTTTCCTGGCAGAAACTATTCCATATCTTTGACTGTGCTTCCTCATTTGTTCTCTCGCTGGGGGTTGTGCTTGGATCCAGAGACACTATGGGAGGTACAGCAATAAAGGGACTACTCTAAGCGCTCTGTTCTCTACACATAATTGTGCAAAGGTATATGTCTATAGAAACAGTGGAAAAACACAGATAATATCCAACCATTTTTATGGAAGGAAGAATAGCTTTGACAGTGTTCCCTAAACATACCTAACACGGGCTGTCACTGTCTGCCAGGTTAGTGACAGCTGCCTTTCAAGCAGTCTTTGTTTGGCAACGACAAGCCATACAGCTCCTTCTCTGACTCATGCTGGAGGTTTAAGGCACAGTGACTCTAAAATAAACTTTACTTTAGCTACAGTATGCCAACAGCAATTCAAAGAGACAAACCCCATAGTCTTGAAACTGTACAAAAAAACTGCTCATCTGCACCTCCAGCTAAGAGGGCATCACCACTGCACTGCAGCTTAAAGAGAATACTCATAAAAGATGTAGTCTATCATGTCACACAAGTCTAATTTTTGCTCGTATACAAGTCCTGAACGTGACAGCTCTCTGTTGCAGACTTCATGAGTGACTAGCAGTGTTTTTTGCTGCTCTGAAAGGTTTGGCGCGAGGCAGCGCTGACTCTTTTAACTGGGAATCTCTGCTTTAGGGGATCTGTCAAACAGATTTCACAGCTAAAAATATTAGGAACTGAATAGATACCTCCCAAGAAATCTTGCACATGCACACAGATGGGTGACAATTAACGAAAAACCCAACATGATGCTAGTACGTGACTGCTGGCCTGTCTACTGGAGGGATGAGCACCATTCTTCCAAAAGATATGATGATGGTGGTGGAAAACGCTGCCTAATGTTGGTCCAAAACCTCCCTGTAAAAACCATAGCATAGAGACCCCCCTCCATGGATGGGGGCATTGTCATCCAGGAAGACACCATTCCCTTCATGACAGAAATGTTTCATCACAGGATAAAGGTGATCATTCAGAGAAACTTTGCATTGATTTGCAGTGACTCTTTCCCTCTAAAGGGGGAAAGTGGACCCAAACCATGCCAGCAAAATACCCCCACATAATCCCCTCACTGTAGAGGTCAAGCATTCAAGTTTTTTCTTTAGATTTTTCACCCGTGTACATGCAACTTGTAATTATTAATATCAGACTGCAGGGGGAGCTATTGTCTTGCTTTTGACAAAATGGGCACTTAATACAAAGGGTCAGTGGCGTAAAGGTCATGCATAGTTGAATACAGTGGTAACTATAATCCTTAGCATATGTAAAATCTACATTTAAGCTAATTTAAGTCCATCAAGAAAGCATAACCATTGCTTAGTGCTGATGTTTAACTGAAAAACAAGATACTCTGAGTTGCATTCACCTCAGTCTACCAGCAGGGGTCATCAGTCTCACACCCTATTTTTGTCCCTAACAAAGCACTGATGAAGTGGAAGGAAAAAGAGGCCAGCGAGACAGCCATCCCTCACGGTGGTAATGACACTTGAATGAGTTATCCTGAATTCTGGGAGGAGAAGCATCGGGGTGACACACAAATATGTTGACCGTAGACCTCAAGCCAAACATAAATCAACCTTTGTCATTATGTCCTCGTTATTGTCTCTCTGGCAGAGTGCAAGAAAACTGGTTGTGTGTGCTGCTTTTGGAAGTCATCTTTCAGTTAATCATCTGTTACTGCAGACACGGCTTGGCCTGGAAGCCCTCAGCCATACTTTGAAGGCCTCACAAGAAAACCATGGCCCTAATCCAAAGGGATTAACCATTTGCACTTGTGGGTTATTGATACTGTGACCTTCACAGATTGAAAGCTGAATAACTCTGACACAGAGAAGAAAGACTGTGTCAGACACGGATGCAGACAGTCGAATATGTGGCACCAGAAAAGACCAGGCCCCACCTTTCAAGAGAATCCTGCTGCTAAGGGTCCACCCTCCACCGCAAGATCATGTGCCAAAATGCCAGGAGCCGCCAGACGAGAGCAACACATTTTTTCGTGAAACAGCTGGTGAACCGCCAAGTGTGTCTCCATCTTCAGAGAAAGAGAGAGACGCTGGCAGTTGGTGAGAGGACCGTGCCATGTGGGGAAAACCCACCACATTCAGATATAAAAAAGGAATCAGTGGAATGGCAAATGGCATCAGAAAGTCTTGTGTTGAATTTCTTTCCAGCAAGAATGCTTGTCATCTTCTTGGTTGAGACCATCAGAGCTGCACCAGCTGATGTCAAGACGCTTAAAGAACAAAGACTCAGCAATTTGTGAGACATATATCACCCCCAAGAATACACACGCATAAAGTCATCCATTCAATATAAATGCTGAATGATCAATATTAGAACCAAGCCCCTTTATATGACGAATAATTCAATACACAACTACATTGTCTAAATTTAAAAGTTGTTATCATTTCATTAAGTTATACATATATCTTGTAATGGTTTATTATGTTCCTCTGACATGCAGAAGACAGGAAAAGCCATTTATATATATCGCTGTTGCTTAAACAGCAATAAAGCTCTCAGGAGATGTATCACAGGATTTTTTTTTTTTGGTCCAAACAAATGCAAAAATAGCTGATTTCATTTTGGTGTGCTAATTAGATATTTCACCGTGTTAGTTTGCTGGCTTTGACGGCTTTGAAACCTGCTCTCTCTTAAACTCTCTCTCTCTCTCTCTCTCCCATAATGCAATGCACCTTCAGGGAGGTATATTGGAGAAATTGAATACCATTGTTTACATGTCTAGTTGTCATATCAATTTGAACAATGGAGAATATCTATGTGCAAACAATTACTTGATAATTTGATTGTAGGCTGTCTACTAGCAGTGTTTCATCTTTTCAAAGATCTGATTTCACAACAGGCAGATTGTGCGTATCTAATTAGAAGTAATGCCTTGCTAAATTAGATGTATCTTTAGTCAGCTCACTGAAAAGTCTGAAAGCAGCTCTTTCTTCACCTCTTTCTTCACCTCAATCCCATCATGTAGCACGGTCGATTGATGTGAAAATCCATTAAAACACAGGGGATTTGCTTTGTGTGTTTTCACGACACAGAGGAGCCCTTTGCTCGACAATATGATGTCAGCAGAGAAAGTGAGAGGTGTTTCAAACCTTCTTCATCCTGCAGAGAAAAATCAACGTTTGCCTCTTAAAGGCCTTCAAAAGCACATAAAACAGGATGGGATCTGGTAGCGTTTGCTTTGTTTTTCCTTGCAGCACCACCCATGTTCAAAAGGTCTAATTATACCCCACAAGAGCTCCACGCAGAGTGCACAGCATGTTTCCTTACATCAACTGGAACAAAACTTTTTTTTTCACGTGCCGAATGTGACGAGTTTAGTTTGACTTGGACTGAAGCAGCTCCATATATCTGAAATGTCCCTGCCCATATGAAGGAAAACAGACAGGCTTTGTTTAATGCTGAGGTAAAGGAAATGTTCCAGTGCTGAGTTTTTTATTATGACTCGAGAGGGCCGAGCAGGCAAGACCTTGTCACAGTGACTGATGCTGTTTGTGGACAGACTTAACAAGGGAGTGCCTGTCAGTTTGACGACTCGTGAAAGAGTAGGGATTAATACTACTGTGTACTGTCCAAATATTTAGGCAAATTGCATTTTGATTTTTTGGCAACATTGCTTTTTGAAACTTTGTGCCAGTAAAGCCTTTTTAATTTTAATTGAATGGAACTGACTGCACACTTTCTCTCAGGGGTTGCCAAAAAGCATAATTTCAAATACTAATAACTTCGAAAGGCTAATGATGGAAAAAAACATTACCCTCAAATAGCTGTCATTACCGCAAATCTACCAGAATATGCTAGAAGTTGATGCCAGAACAATTATTTCAAATGAATAGGTGTCATTTGTTGCCTGAAATGCCTGGCAATGCTAAAAATAAAAAACAAGATGGGCAGACAGGTTGTTGTATTTTCACCTTGGACAGAACCGAGCTCACTGTTTCCTCCTGCTTCCTGTCCTCATGCCAAAATGAGCTAATTGGCTGCTGGCTGTAGCTTCATATTTTGCATAAACACATGAGAGTGATATCAAGTTTCTTGCATAATTATTGGCAAGAAATTATTGTCAACCATGAGTCAAAATATTATTCCTAATAATATTTTACCTAATTTTGAAAGGAAAAACTTCTCGATACCAAAAATTCGATCTTCTCATCTAACTCTCAACAAGAAATAAGAGTAATTGTGAAAACGTCAAACTATTCCTGTAATGTCTGCATCAAACACACACTTTTTACAGGCTGTACTGACTGACTCCTCTGCAGATTGAGGCTTAATGATGGAAGCTCACACAGCACAATCACCACAATACATCCGCTGAGTAAGATGGGGACTTCAGGACATATTGATCATTAATCAGTCACAGTTCAATGACAGAAAAGCCTTGATTGTTCAGCTATTCAAGTGACTCCACCAGGCTCATTATTAGCCTTTCAGTCACCTTCAAGTAGTATTTGATCTGTTAATTAGCCTCCTAATGATAATATTTTAATTAAAAACGTGAGGATGCGCTGGGTGTCTGTGTTTAAAAGTCGAACTCCCATGCGCGTCGCTTGAGAGATTCCCTCGGAAATGACAGGCCGCTCTGTGACAGGGAGGATCACAGGACAAGTGGATAGATAGAGAGATCAAAACCTCCGAAAACTTCTGCCAGCTGCCTCCACCACACCCTCCATCCACAGGGGCCCTCAGTGGGATTCAACATGGGCGCCACGCCTCCATCACAGCCGGTGGAGCAACACAGCACATGTGCCCCTCACTTCATGTCGTAAACAAACACAGGGAAAATGAAATGGCAGATTTGTTGAACGTATACAGTATGCAGCAGCTAAAAATAGGCTTTCGGATTAGACATGGGAGCAGTGAAAGGGCATGAAGTGGAACCTCGACCAACAGTGGCCAATGAAGACATTTGCCAAGCAAAACAATACACCCACATCACTAAAAATGGCTTTCAGTGGAATTTAAACCCCTTAGAGTCCCACTGGGAGTAAAATACTTAAAAATTGACTGTCCACGACTAAAGAAAGCACAGGAGCACTCTCCCATCTGCACATAAAAACACTGAAATGGAGCCACAAATACAGTGTTGTTTTGTCTGTAGAAGCCATCCCAGGTGAGTGCCTGTAATGGGTCAAAGAGGGGTTAAAGAGGTCACTGAGACTGTGACTACGACTTGGAGGAGATGTGTAGAGCTGAGGAGAGACTGTTACAAACAGGAGCACCCATTTAGTCAGATAGCTGATGACTATCAGGGTAAGTTATTTCAAAACAGCTGAATTACCAGACAGGTGAAATGGACCCCAGACCAAAAGGGGCTCCAAGATTCACACATTTATTATATGTTTTAATTAATTAGTTTTGATAAGTGAATGTGAATAATTGACAATAAGAGATGTCAAGCACATTATCTAGTCCTGCATTATTACCTGATCTTGGTCCTGTCTTACAGAGAGGTACAGTTTAAAAACTAGTTTTAAGACTTTTAATTTTTCAGTTTACATTGTGCTCACATGGTGCACATTCTTTAAAATAACTGTAATCACCACAACTTAACACAGAGTACAAAGTTGTATCTTAGTATATAGCTATAGTACAGTATCACTCAATCAAAAACAGTTTATATGTTCATATGGACACGTAGGGCATGCTTTAAAATATGTGAACCTATCCTTTAAAGGTGACCCCAAAGACGTTAATACAACCAAGTCTTTTGTAATGGACGATCAATCACTATTACCTCCTCGTAAAAAAAGAAGAGGACTTTGTGGATACATTTTCATGTCCAATCTGTATTGTTTTAGCAACATTAAATTTTTGAATTTTGGTTATTTGCAATCATAAGCAGTTAATTTACAGTTGGAAATGTATATATGTTGCATATATATATATATAGTATGTAGTTGCTGGTGGTGTCTGAATCTTAGTTGATTATGATGTAACTGCTGAAACATTATGATTTAAGTGTCCAGCAGTGAGCAGAACGGCTGGTTTATATGTGATTAATTATAGAAAATGTATGAGAATCAGACTACAAGGTTATTTTCATGGTTGTGTGGCTTACACTCATTATATAGTACATTATTTGTGTTCTTTCTATCAAGCTGCATCCTTTAAGCAGACAAGGTCCATCACATTTTGAGAGCCAGAGAAAGATAAAAACAGCCCTGATGTCCTCTCAGTCTTATCCAAAAGATAGAGTATCTGTCTGTTAAAATCTCACTGGAGTCTGTCTGTCACCCAGCGTATATCTTATCATCTGTGGCGAATGTTTAATCTTACCCGTGTCTCCTGGCAGAGCTAAACATAGGCCACTGTTTCTAAAATAATCGCCACTCTAAAGCGTGTGCTGTGGGAACATTTCAATAATTAATTCAGGCTCTTTTTTTTTCTTTTTTTCTCTGTCTTACTCAAAGACACGCACATGGTCTCCAAGCAGATCACGTGTCGCCCATGAAAACACCAGTGTGTTCTTGCATTTTCAGAAATAACCACAGCTGTCTGAGGTCTTTTAAATGATGTGCTTGTCCACTTTAAATAAAGACCTCAGAACCCCTCAATCTGATCCCTAAATCATCTGGTTGCCTCTCTCTTGCGCTCCTGCCCCACTCACTGAAAGAAGCAGCCGGCTGTGGTCTCGGGCCGGGAACCAAAGCTGGCCGTTCTGTGGGCTCCTCGGGGCGAACGGCTCGTCACGTGGCTCGTGTGGATTATGCCTGCATCTGCATCTGCGGACCCTGAATGTGTGAGTTTGTATCTGTGCATGTTAGAGAGGTGGGGGGATGAACAGGAAGGAAACGGGAAGGAACTGAAGGCAGAGACACTGGATTGTCACTGTCTGGGGTTAAAAGCAGCTTTGGCACCTGTTTGGCCTCGAGGCGCGGGGCTTGTGTAATGTGTGTCGAGGTGAGTGGTGTGTAGGACAGGTGTGCAGCTGGAATTCATAAACACACCCTCTGCTGCTGGTTGGGTCACGGCTCAGGGCTTCGTCGTCCTGTGAGGGGTGAGGGGTCGGGTATTCACACTGCAAGGGTGAGGAGATTGTTTCCATTGGCGCAGGAAGTACTTAGATACAGATTCAGATACTTAAACCACACTAAAAAATGTAAAGTATCAAAAGTAAAAATATTCTTTCTGCAGCAAAACAGCCCATGTCTGTGTTTAACTATAAAATATGATGTTTCTGGATTAAAATGACTGCGTGTTTGCTGCATAATACTGCTGTGAATGTTTAAGGTTGAGACTATTTTGACTACTTTATATACTGCTGGAGAGTTTAATCTTCAGCATTGTTTATAAGAGCATCATACGTTTGTAGAATCTCTGTTGAGAGCTGTGCGATCCACGTCCTCTTTAAAAAGTCAACTATTCAGGAGCTCAGAAAAAAACAGCCCGTTTTCAGATTTGTGATAATGCTTTTTCCAGATAATATGAGGGATGTTTTAAATACTTTATTTAGCTTAGGAAGTGGGAGTATTCTCAAATTCAGACTCACCAAATTTGGAGATAAATGCTTTTCAGTGGAGAGGAAGGTTTTGAAAATGATCCTCTGAAAAGTAAGTGAAGCTGTAGTGAAGTAAAAAGTACAATATTTGCCTCTGAGATGTAATGGAGCACAAATGTAAAGTTGCATAAAACTAACATAATTAAATGTCCTTTGTTAATTAAGTACATTACTAATTAATGACATTATTCTTCATTTCTTTGAGTGCATTTTAAAAGATGTAATTCTGCTTTCATATTTAACATTATTATTGAATTCAAATATTTATGAAATAACAGGAATGAAGCAGCCCACAGTTGTGCCACATTAGGAAAATGAGATTTATTTCTCATCTATGTTTGATTTGAATAAACATTTTCATTGTAAGATTTGATATTTGTAATCTGGTCCAAAAACACTACATCCTTCAATGCTTATAATACATCTGAAAAGCCTTAGTTATTTTCATGTTGTTGAATCCAATGTAAGCTTTTTGATAAAAAAAAAAGATTAGGTTGTGTCACATTTTTATGTACCTCCTCACTTGTTTTCCCCACTGTAAGCCTGAAAAAGTGAATTACCAACATGCTTTTAAGCCCTGAGGACAACCTCACCCCTCTCTCTACACCACTTCTCTGTCTATTCCTGTCTATCCCCGTGGGGCTGGATGCTTGATATGCTATGGAGAAAGAGTGTGGGTCTGAACCAAGCACCAGATCAGAAACAAGTTAAAAGTAAAACTAGTGGCCTGGATATGTCCACTTCAGCCTCCCCGGGATTACCCACTCCTCATAAGCGTCAAATCACTCTGCCTTAGAAAACAAACCTGTCAGGGGCATCTGTTCCCCCACTTACCCTTTGTTTTTTGCTCCAAATATCCTAAAGTTGAAAATGTTTTCATTGTTATTTTTCATGGGAACGTTTGCTCATTCTCTTTTTCAGCCTTACTTAAATGTTTTATATCGCAGACAGTGGGAACAGCGTACCCATCCTCTCATGTGCTCAGTGAGCCGAGGATCTTGGGGAACATTGGCCTTTCCATCTCCCACCTCCTGTTTGTGCTGTTCTGTGGTATGTATTTGACGTCCTCTCCTCTCAGCAAAACAAACCTGCAACCGCAGCAAACGACTGACTGAGGTGAACGGTAATGAACCCGCGTCCTCTGCGAAACACACACCGTGAGCGCTGAGGCAGGAAAGACTCTCTGCTTCAACTGAACGCCGGGTAGGCAAGGCTGGAAAACATCTTCATTGGCGCCGCTGCTGATCAGCGTTTGCCCAAAAGTTGCTCAATGCACACTTTTGCTGCCTTTAAGAGGCAGCGCTGAGTCTCCACCTGAGTGTTTTTTTTTTTTTTTAAAAACAGTGAGCTCACAGATAAGGATGAACCGGTTACAGGCATGCTGACGGCTGCTAATCGGCCGGGACACAGATGTAGGAAATATCAGTCTGTTCCTGCACCAGGACCTGGACTGTGTCACCAGGCAGACAGAGCAGACAGCACCAATGTGTGAAAGAGATGACCTCAGTCACTCTCGAGAGGCCCAAATGGAAAGAGGCCGGAGGAGCTGATAACACACTGCGAATGAGTCTTTTAATTAGTCACCGTAAGTGAATGCAGCAGCGACTTGTCATTCTGGATTGTGTGGAAATTCAGAAGCTGTTTTTCAGCTCCACCCGTCTGCCTCGGTCAGCCTAATTTGTTTCAAAGCCAGTGGCCTTCTTAACGGGAAAGCTGATCCACCAGAGCCACGTTTCAGCGTCTTCCTTTCCCTAACAAATTCCTACGAGTCACTCACTCTGAAAGGGAGCATTGTGATTCTACCAAACTCCTACTCCTCTTGTGGAAAAGGGGAAAAAAAGGAAGTGGGAGTGCATTTGCCCCGGTGGACTGCCTCACCACTTGCCCAAAGGATTTCCCGCCTGGTCTGGCTTGCTATGGCAGAAATGCTCCCTTCAGGTGCTGCTCATAAAACTTACAACTTGAAATCCAGTTTATCAATTAATCGTACAAAAAGGGACACACTTTTGTACAGCCATTCTCCAAAAACATTCATGATGTTGCTTTGCCACAAGCTAAACATTGTGAAATAATCATCAATCAATCATCAATCATCAGCTGACGTCATGATCACCTCATAATGTTAGCTGGTGGCAAAATATGCCAAAATTAATGGTAAAGTAAAGGCTCAAAATTGAAGCGGTATCACAAACCAGCTGCCAATGTCAGTCAAACAATCAAAGACAGCTATGGTTAAACACAATATACAAGAGCACTGACAGAAGATCACCACTATGCTCGTGTTTGTAGCTCAAACTTCATATCAGATCAGGTTAATAAAGTATTGTCTGTTGTTGGTGTGAATAACATTATATCTAAAGGTTTGTCCACATTTGTCCACCAAAGACAATACTTTATATATTATATATACCTTATAATAGTATTTAACCTGATCTGATATGAAGGGTGCCGTGAAAAACTTGCATGCATTGCTCTTACTTATATTTAAGGTCTATATTTTATTTGATTACTTTAGTTTTTATTATATTTCTTGTTTTACTTCTTTTTTTGTGGTTTTGTGGTTTTCTTTCTAAATATTTTTGAGCATTGTTAGAGGGAGCCAGTGATCCAAGAAATCCATTGCCAAAAATTTTCATTGACTGGTCCATGTAATTGTTGTGCACATGACAAAAATTTAAATAAGAAATCATATTAAAATATAATTATTTTAACCACCATTGTATTTGAATGTTTTTAACTTGCATTGGCAGCTGGTTTGAGATAAGAAAAACTTTAATTTTGAGCTTTTACTTTACTTTTTGCACCAAAAAAACAGCAGGATGATTGTATTTTCTTCAGCCATTATTAAAGAACAAACTAAAGTGTTCATTGCTTCTTTCTGCACTACCTCTGCTAACAAAAAAAAAAGTCATCATGTTAATGAACACAAAAATAAGTCTATCTTCTCAACATGAGCTGTGAGGTGGCGACATTTCCCACGCCCCGTGAAGGAGGCTGGAGCACCGTGTCTGTCGGAGGGGGCGGGGTTATGCTGATGAGCAGCCGCGCAGAGAGTCGCTCCTCCCGGCCTCAGAGAGCGGGACAGTCGCCGAGCGGAGGGACGAAGATCCAGAGGTCGCAGAGAAAGTGGACAAACACAGACAGATCACCTACAGCCGACCCGCAAACACCAAAGCATGGCTTCAAAGTGTCCCAAGTGTGAGAAGACGGTGTATTTCGGTAAGTGATGCCCTTTTTATTCATCACTCATCTTTTTCTTTTATTTTTTAAATGCACTTGGGTGATCCTGCTCATCAGCATAAATACACAGCGGATCTCTTTGTATTTTAGGATTGGGGACAACTTGTTCCGCTCTTCATTTTTTAATGATATAGTCCCTTAATTTACAGATATAATGAACAGTGTGTGTGTTTGGGCACAGAGCAGTTCATGCCCATTCATTCAAACAAATGCACCTTTCAAAGTAAAAGACTTGAGCTGCGTTTACTTGCAGAATTCACATGCACTTAAAATGCCTGTTTTTCAAATGAAGTTCTGAATGTGTAACACCTGCATGCACTTGTGTCCACCTCTCTGTTTTGAACAATATCTACAACGTAGTGTAGGATATTAAAAGTGTTTTTTTATGGAGGGTGTAAGCTGTTGTTGGATCCATAAAGCTCTTTTGTTTTTTTTGTTTTTTTGGTCATTGGTGGGAAAAAAATGTAAAGCTTTCCTACATTTCCCAGAGGAAATTTCTCACATAAGTGAAAGCATTCCTTAGATTAAGCTTTTTTTCTTTACAGGGAAACAGTTGCTGGCGATGTAAATGATTGACTGGAGGCAAACTTTGAGAAAACATGAAGCTGCAGAGGCAAAGGGGTCAATGTAAACAACAACCATAAATGCAAATATTTAAACACATTTACACATTTTGTGACGTGAGAGAAAACATGCACCGTCTGCATCAAAAAAAAAAAAACTGGACGAACGATTTATCTTATCTTGACACTGATCTGTGCCATTTTTAATTTGTTGTGTTTGGTGAGCGTCCAAGCGTGGAGGGGGCTTTGCCGACGGGAAGCCTTTGCCAAGAGAGCAGAAGCGCCGTATGCTGAGATTGCCCACTCGCAGAGGGAGCATGGCAACATCATGCTGCGTCAGTGGGATGGAAACCTGTAAACATGCATCCTTTGCATCCCCTGTAAACAAAGATGGGGCGGGGGTGGAGAGCTTTGAGTCACACTTAGCCACACTCCTACATTTACTATACCAGATGTTTACTGTGGAACAAATGCAGAGAGATTAAAAGGGGCTCAAATCAGGAAGATAAACCAAAAATGTGCATCTCTGCTTTGAATCTGAAGGTTGCACACATGAAAGGCACGGTGCTCGGTTTATTTTTACGCTGCTGGACCCTGAGTAATCCTGTGTTTGTGTTTGGCTGCATGCTGGGAAACAAAAAAAAAAGAAAGAAAGAAAGAAAGAAAGGGAAAAAAAAATGCTATTCTTCTGGGTTGCTGATCTTTTCCTACAGTTCGCAGCACACATCAGAGCTGTCACGGGGGTCAAAATCAATTATGTGAGTGGATGCGAGGCCTCTTACGTAACAGGAGTGGCAGCGAACATCACAGCTGCTGCTCATGTCGTACGGGTCCCCAGAGTCGCCGTGGCGTGGCATAATATCGGCGCAAATGAGATTTAATTTCTCTCTGATGCAGATTTCCTGCATGTCAGACTGATCATTTTGTGTTGTAGCCTTAATTCGCTGCAGCGCGTGAGTCACGGCTCCTCTGTGATTTATGTTTCTTTATGTAACACGCTGAGATCCATCCTGGCTGGAGTTATTTTTGGTCAGCGTATGTCTTAATGGGTGGCGAGCGCCCGGGGGGCTGAGTCAGCTGTGAGGATGATGGTGATGATGATGATGGTGATGATGATGAACGGCTACAAGGAGCAATCACGGGTGGAGGCAAGCTGCACGTCAAAACCAGATAGGATGGAGAGAGTGAGGGGAGGTGTTGATGAGAAAGTGAAATCATTGCAAGGGAGGGTGAGGGAGACGGCCTGGGAGAGGTCAGGGTGGGAGAAATCCGGTGCTTGAGGTGAAAGTTGCACCAATAAGGGTGTAAAGTGGAGGGGAAAAAAACAAAATCCTCTGCTTCTGATCTACAGCCCGACATGTGTTATTGATAGAGAAAATTGTCTATTTCCCGTCTCATTTTGCTCTTCTTTTTTTTTTTTTCCACTTGTGGTGGCGGTTCGTGATGTGCTATATAGAGCAGTGATTAGCCCACCCTGCAGTCACCCACCTGGTCCTCCAGCTGGTGTCGCCCAATATTGGATTGAGCAGGCAAAGGCGTTTCTATAACTAACCACAGTCTGGGATTTGAATTACTTTGAGGGTTTTTTTTTATCATTATTTCTCGTTCTTTACTTTAATGGACAGCTGTCTTTTATGGAGTTCAATTTCGTTGCCGCCGAAAGTGCAAACATTGACCGCCGCTCCCTTTGCTTCTGAAGTTCCCACAAACTACAGGAAACCGTCGCTTGTCGCTGGTACTCTGAAGAACGCGGATGTCTTGCTTTTTAATTGCAGGTTCGGTTCGCATTCAAATTCCCCGGCGTCCGCACTGTGGCCTCGCATCTGTTAGTTCCTGTGGTGCAGAGACGCTTAGAATACATCCAGGGGCTGCTGGCGGACATGTGACCGGGCCCAGTGCAAACGCAAGGTTGGCGTGCGGCACGGCTTGCTGAGTCTCCCAGCTCCAAACTCGGAAATCCAAAACTCTTGTGCATGACAAATTGAAGCGGCGCATCTTTGTGCAGCTAAGTGAATAAATGAGGACTTAATGCGAAGTAATGGTGCTCTGCTGTGAGCTTCTTTTCCTCTCTTTCATTCACCAATTCCTCTCACTCGCTCTCGCCTCGGGCCTAGAATTCCTCTTCCCCCCCTTTTTCTCTTTTTTTTTTGGGAAGGACTGGGGGAAATGGGGTGAGATGGCCTTTATTTAAACGGAGACTCTCAAAGTGCCTCATGCATTATAATGAGAAACGACATCTCTGTTCACACAAAGCTCTTTCTGTCTCCTTGCACATTTGTCCTTCCAGAGAGGCAGAATACCTTCGTCCTCTCAGCACCGACGACGCCTTTCCCACACACACCTCCTTTTCTTTTTTTTTTACCCCCAAAACATCCACACAATACCCGTATTTTCCTCCCCTCTCTTCTGTCAACGTTAGAGTACCCTGTTTTCCACTTGGCTGCCCGGTGGGCTGTGTGAATGTGCCCTGTCAGTTATGTAACATCATTTCTTCAGTCGTTGCCTCCTCCTGCTCGCTGCCATTGCATAACCTGCCAGCTACTCAATGAGGGTCCTTTTTTCTCTGCCTTTTTGAGGCACAAATATGATCCCCTAATGGAGATGGCATTAAGCTCGGTGCTGAAAGTCAGGCTGCCCCCCTCCCTTACACCCCCCCACTCCGCTCCAGCACAGGTGAAACCTTTCCACCTTGCAGCAGAATCACCTGTTACATAACAGGGGAGAGTCACAGAGGAACAAAGTTGGTTTTCTGTGGTCAGGCTGACCCGATGCCATGGTAATCCCAAACAGCCCATCAAATGTGGGCCTACATGTGAGCAAATCTGGGCTGTGGGCTCTGGGCTTGTAATTTATTTGATGGGATTATTTCACATTTTCTTGCTGATCTCCTTTCAATAAAAAGGGAAAATCCTTGTCGCCCTCACGTCTTATTAGACTCCAGTGCTCAAAGTGGTCCTGTATACACTGATACCTTGTAACAGCACACCCTTAAAGAGGAAGTTTTCCATATCCGAATAATGGAAGAAGGTGTCGTGTGCTGTACAGATAAAAAATAACAAAGTGCCCCCCATATCAGCAAGATCAGGCAATTTAAACACTATATTTAGCAAAATAATTAGGATTATTAGTTTAGTTATAAACCAGCACAGCTTGTCCCCACACAATAAAAGATGTTTGTGTCGTTGGTGGAGTAATGTGATGAACGAGTTTGTCGAATGCACAACCTGAAACTATATCGTGTGCTGTACAAATAAAACTGGCTTTCCTGAATAAATCACAAATCAGAAAAATATTATATTGAATTACCATAAACAAACAAAAAACAGTTTGTGCAATGCAGGGTGTAGACTGTACTACATTGCCAGCGCTCTCAATATAAACTCTCTAACCTGGCATCCCCGTCCTCTTTGAGATTTTCATCCCTGCTTGATTTTTTTCCTCCCATAAGATCTGAGAGCAGAGTCACATAACTAGTATTCAAACATCACATGTACATTTCATGTATAGTGAGTTCACCCAGGGTACAAATTAAAGCAAATATGCTTTCATGGAAGATGGAAATTCTTAACTTGAGCGTAAAATCTGACTCCATTAGCCTGAGCACTTCTTAACTTAAATGTTTTTTTTCTCCCATCTCATTCAAAGAGAGCCACTCTACTTGACCGTGTGCTCATGTAGACACGGTGGATTTTATTACACAGCTTTACAAGACTCAGATGATTTCACTCAAAGCGGCCGGAGCACATCTAACTTTTATGCCTCATGTCATATGATGTGCGTCCCTCAGGGCCTGATTATCCAATTACCACCGGCCTGATCTGAAAGTGCCACTCTCAGTGATACAGTCCCACTTCCTCGTTTGAAGACGTGCTCCGCCACTCTGTGAGCTGGTCATGCTGATCTTTCTGAAGTCCCTGCAGCCGATATACAGTGTCCTGGCTGGTTAGGGGTGAGGTGCATTGTGGGGCGAGCCGTTTCTGGGGGGGTTCAGGCAGGGCGAACGAGTCACCGAGGCAGGAGCTGTGGAGCAGCCTCTTTGCCCGGCGGCTCCTCTGACCAGCCCAGACAGGATGCGAGTTAACTGCGGCCCATTTACGTCAGCCAGCAGGATTCACAAGGTCGGCCTCTTTTTATTCGCAGAGGGAGGGGTGGGTGGTGGTGGTGTGGTGGTGGAGGGGGGGCCAGAGAGGGAGAAAGCCTGGGGAGGAAACCTCGCCTTGGCTGAGGCGACAGACGACCTCCAGAGCTAAGTTTTGCCACAGGGTTGCATCAGCTACGGGGAGAGACGGATCCCAATGCGGGTGTTTCCCAGTGGCTCTTCAGCATCGCTCCACATCCTGCACAGTCCCTGTGAGCGCCACAGCATACACTGATCCCTGAACACACCACACCGAGGGGTGGGGGTCAACTCACTTCAGTTCCCCCTGAACCAGCAGGAAAGAATCATTTAAAACCCCTCTTACAACTTCTGTGCAATTTTAAAACAACTTTCAACACCTTCTTAAGTAAATACGGATTATTAATCATATTGAATTACAGTTTATGCAGCCAGTGTGCTGAAATGATCAGTCAGCTTCTCCAATGTGAGGATTTGTTCTGTTTTATATCACTGTAAATACAGTATCTTTGGGTTTTGGACGCTTGGTCTGACAAAAGAAGACATCTAAATGAGTCACCTTGGGCACTGGGAAAGGTTAATGGACACTCACAATTTTCTAACATTTTATAGACAAAACAACACACGATGAGTCAAGAAAAAAGTGGCAGATTAACTGATACTGAAACTGAAACTAGTTAAAAGCTGTCATTATAAAAGGACAAAAATAACTAAAAGTGCTCCCCATATCAGCAAGATCAGGCAATTTAAACACTATATTTAGCAAAATAATTAGGATTATTAGTTTAGTTATAAACCAGCACAGCTTGTCCCCACACAATAAAAGATGTTTGTGTCGTTGGTGGAGTAATGTGATGAACGAGTTTGTCGAATGCACAATCTGAAACTCTTTCCCAGCCACTTCCCGTGGTGAGGCTGAACGCTCCCGTGTGCCCGTCTGAATGGCGATTGTCTTTGCGTTAAGTGCAAAAAGGTCACGAGTCCTTGAGGGCGTTTGTACTCCAGAGAACAGAATAGTAAGAGGATGCAGAGGGGGAAACACAGCCGGCTTGTTTTTTCCTTTCTTGCATCTCTCTTGAGATATGAGCCAGGTTTGTTTATTTATTTATTTTTTATTTTTTTGTTCTTCAGCTAAATGTACCTCAGTGTTTGGGTCCTGCTTTACCTTTGAGGCCTCCAGTCAGTCAGTCAGGTGTGTTGTGTTTATCAGGACGTGCAGTTATCACAGTGTGTGACAGAAAAACACCCGCATGGACTCAGCTGTCACTGATGAGAATGAGGATGGAGAGAGGGCAGAGTGTGTGTGTGTGTGTGTGTGTGTGTGTGTGTGTGTGTGTGTTTATGAGTGAGTTTTGGACGGGTTTATTGTAGGAAGAGCTGAACAGATGGGTCCACGATACCAGAGGGCGCAACTGAACACAGTCCAGCCATCCGTGATTCAGAGATATTTACAATAACATTTTGTTACATCATGTCGAGGCGCGTTCACGAGCTTGTAATCTGACCTCACATGTGACGAACTGATTGAGAACATCATCATAAAATGTGCTTTTAAATAAAAAATTTGATGATTCGTGCTCACCCTCATGCTTCATTAAAGTGTGTTCACTCCATTTGCAGGTCTCCTAAAGCTGTTAAACAACCAGAAACGGCCCATTTTACTTTCCCCCTGCAGCGGCCGGGGGAGTTGCCCCTGTTTGTCAAACGCATTCGATTTCTCCCGTTGCCCCATGATCGAATTATTGAGCAGTAAGAGAGCACCCATGTGAGGTTTCAGAGCTCGGCCCCCTGGTGGACATTCCTGCTGCATTGCATGCTGGGAGCTCAGCTGTATAAATTTTGTTCTGTACTTGGACTCTTTAATTTGTTATGACTTCTGTTTTTTAATTCTTTGAGTAAGACAGAAAGGACTGATTTCCTCCTGACCCGGAGTGACTTTCACTCCATCGTCAGCTCCGTTGTTCGGGTGCAGCTGCCCTGTCACTGCTGACAATTAAGCGACTGTAATTAAGTCGTTTCGAGGAATTGGCTGTAAATGTTTCCCCCTCTGAAGACCCCTTGTTGAGGTTTTTGCTGCTTAATGCTCTGTCCAATTACAGAGTGTACAGAGTGTTCGGTGCGGGCCTGCTGCTTCTTCCGCGCACTGTCTCTACACGCAGCCTAACCGGTTTCACTCTTAATATGGTCTGAAATGTAAGTGAGTCATGCAGCAGAAAAAACGACATAAACTGAGTTAGGACCTGCTTGAAGTTTTCTGATCGAGCTTTGTCCTTGCTTCGCTCTTACACACTGGAAAAGTCACTTGTTTTTAATGATCTGAATCTGTTTCATGTTTTTACCCATCGCATTAGACGTTCTTATGACTTCAATTTCCCAGGAACAAAGTTAAGTACAATTAAGTATTTCTGCTCATCAAAGGCCATGACTGCCTCTGTCTCATGCTTCTGTGCTGGCTCCTGATAAATCTTTGTCTTGTGGGCTGATATTATGGATAATATGTCATAAGAACGGCAGGAAAAAGCTCAGTTTTTCAAAATAACATAAGAACAAGTAAGAAATGGTCATTTATAGATGTTTGACGTTTGCATGTATGTTTGTAGTTATAAAATTCCCAATGGCTGCATAAGTGTGAATATGTCTGACCTTATTAAATCAGAAAGCAACGGTTTTTCCATTCGATGAGGTAAAAGCACCTATGTAGTAGGCACAAAGTACTGCGTCCAGATGAGATGTTGCCCCTTAATTTCATGCCAGCGGTAGCACTAATGCTGTCATAATGCCATTTTCGTTGGCCGTCAAGTTAGTTTTTTTTTTTTTTTTTTTTCATTTGAGCCTGTTTGGTAATTTCCTGGCTCCAAACCAGTTGAAATGTACTGAGGTGGGTGGAGAGCCACAGCTGTGGTTTGTGTTTATGCAGTTTAAGCGCTCATTTCCACAGTAAGTTGTGCTTATGTTTTCTCACATCCCATCACAAACACAAGGTCTCGCAGCAGTTTTTGTGGTCAAAGTTTACTGATGTGCACACGTGAACCTCTTCAAAACCAAAAAAAAAAAAAAAAAACTTTCAAATGTGTTGCGCTCTGCTTCCTTTCCTTTTAATGTTCGGTAACATCAGTAAAAACCAAGCACTTGTAAACACTCGTGCTAAATCATCGAGAAGAGGACTCAACAGCAGGCTGTCTCATTGATTTAAACCATATTGACAATGCAATCAGAGAAGCCGAGCGCAGACTGAAGAGCTTAGACCAGGAATTTACAAATGAAGTTAAGCAGCTTACAGTCGTGCAGGTATCGTATGGTTTTGGTGACGACCTCTGACCGGCGCTGTTTCGGTTTCTCTCATCCTCTCGCCTGGAGCTCTGCAGCCTGTCAGGCAGTGCTTAATATGAATAATGAACATTTGTTTTTACTTTATTCCTTTTTTTTTATAGAAACACAAGGCAATAAAGTATTTCAATAAAGTATCACAGATCCAGAGGTTTTTCTTGGACCTCTGCAGCAGGCAAATCAGAATCGACCTACATCGGAGGAGAAATGACATTAAACACTTTATGTTAGAAAAATCTTTGTGTCATGTGAGGTGACTCAGAGAAAACCCTGAGTTATTAGACTGACTAAACTGAAGATATGTCCTCTGAGTTTAAATACACACAACTGTCAGGCGAGACGTAACACACCTCTTCAGCAGTTCCCAAAGCAGTCCCTCTGTTTACATTAAATCACAGGGGAATCCTTTGTTGTGTGCTTCGAGTGCTGCAAATTGCAGGCTGTCTGGAAGACAATTGGCTAAAAGGATTTGGCACATCCTCATCGACGTTGACAATGTAAATGTGAGTATCCGGAGAGACTTTCCTGGGAAAGGGAGCCTATTTGTTTACACAAGTGGGTGCATTCACCCTCGGGTTGTTGCCGTAATGAGGTGGAAAACTTGGTGGCATTTCAGTCACCTCATTTGTGCCCACACGTTCACTATTTCAGGAGGTAACGAACTGTCGGTGCTGGCTCTTCGGTGCAGTCTTTACATCATTTTTATTTTTCACTTTTCACTTTTCACTTTTTATTTATTTGCATGTAAAATGTCAACATGAATGGATATTTTCTGGCTTTATTCCAGTGGTCGGGGCTATATGAAGGATAATAAAAGGCTTGCTTAGAGCTGGGGGTATAAACATCTGGGCCAGAAGCAGATAGATCCCCTCCACCTCACCCACTCTGTAACTCCCGCAACACATAATACAGACAGACAGGCTCACCCCTTTTACAATAACAACTGCCCTTTAAAACGGGGAGCTCTTAAACAGTAGACTTTGTTGCTGCGCACAGACGGAGTCACAGGCAGAGAAATGAGGACATACATCATACATGCACGGCTCTGACGTCCGTTTCCATTCATACGTCGACTTTTCAAATCCGTCTGGAGGTGTGACGGCGCTGATGAGTCAGTCAACGACACAAACACACACAAACGTCACATACACAACATTGAGGACACGCTTGAAGTATTTTTATGGCTGCAGAGGTGTCAGGAGGTATGCGTGTGTCCTCGGATTAAGGAGGAAATAAATCACATCCACTCGTGTGCTCAACAGCAGACAGATTAAAACCCTCTTGAGTCCTTTTTTTAAACATCTTCCGAAGGTGTTTAAAGGTTTGTGATCATTCACTAATTTAAAGTAAACACAAAAAGGACAAATTTACTGAAAGAAATTAAAGTGTGCTTGCTTATGCTGAAATTTGCATACACAAAGACTGTAAAAATAAATCCTAAACAAAACATCTTAAAATGTTATTTCCTCCTCACAAGAACTGTAAATGAAGCCCGAAGTGGGTGTTGGAGGAGTGAAAAGCAGTTGCAATCAGTTTAACTTTCTTTTTATTTCTTATTTAAGTACATTGGGCTGTGAATTGTCAGTTTGTACATAAGCTGACATGTCGGTAATCAAGTTTTAACTTTTTTAACTTTTTAAAGAGTTAATAGTTGTTTGTAGGACGTGTTAGAGCTAAAAGCAGCTGGAGTCAGTTGAATTATAACTGTTGATAGCATCTGAAAATCAAGCTTCAACGTCATTGTATAAATTTGAATCGTCACTTTGTGTGTAAACCCTGAAAATGCTCGAACAGGCAGTCGAGGAGAAAGAGCTGAAAGCAAGTGAATCATCAGTTCGCTAAGAGGTAAAAGCTGTTGAAACGTCAGTCGCTGTGTTGACCGTAAAACTAGTTCAGCTGTCTGTTCAGGTGTAAGAGAGAAATCCAAATTGCTTTTGTCATTTACAGTTCAGCTGACGATTCAGCCGCTCTCGAGGTGAAGCTGAAGCGCCAAAGCCAGCTGAACCGTCTCCACCGTTAACAGTTAAAGTGTCCGAAAATGAAAATTGCAGCCTCAAGGTCAAGCGCTGTAGGTGTAATTGTCAGTTTGTGTGCTAGCAGAGAAAGTAATTTAACTGTCAGTCAAAGTAAAAAGAGAAGAAAAGTCAACTTAAGAGTTAGAGATGAGAGCTGTTGAAATATTAGTACATGTCAGAGGCGATGAAAGCAGTTGTGCGAGAGATAAAAGTCACTGAAATGGAGGGAGATGACAGTGATAGTAGCTGAAGTGTCAGCTGGTCTGTAGCAGGTGTTTTTGTCCGGAGGTTTTGGGGCCGTCCACTGATTTGAGAGCTGATTACTGATTTAAAGAGTGATTTATTGTCGGCTTTTTACTCCGAATAACAGCATCTTTTCTTTCAGAGTGATTTCCGGCAGCTTGCTACTCCAAGTCAGCATTCCTCTGCTCCCAAGTGTTTATGGGATGCCTCCCCCTTCTCCCTCCCTTCACCCCTCAGCCCATCTCCAGTTATCCTCCAGGGTCTCGTTGCTGGCCATTTGTCTCAGGGTTGTAATTGACGGGGAGGACTGACAGAGAAACTGACAGGAGAGCAAACAGAAACCTCTGCAGGGAGTGTTTCCCACACATGATACCCACGACATCACTTTCACATCAAATCAAATCAAATTTAACTTTGTTATTGAAAGACGAAAATTCATCTGGTCAAAAAAGCACAAAAAAAAGCACAAAATAACAAAATGTAAAAATGCACACGCTCCATAAATGGAATTAATGTTGATGATGCCTCCCATAATAAAAAAGTCCCAGGATGGTTATTACAAGGCTGGTTATCTGCTCATTTTTTGTGTCGTATTGAATCTAAAAGTGTGCATCAGTTATCGATCAGAAAGTTTACCATCCTGCTGTAAACGTCAGCCATTTTTAAAATGAAATGAAAGATTTTTTTTAAGTTAAGAAGCCATCAAACTCATGTTGTCCCTTTCATGACGTCCATATATAGTTTGCCTTCCAGTTTTGTTTTTTTTGTTTTTTTTCTTGTGTTTTTGGACAAAATAGCTCTTTGCATTCCTCGCCATTTAGAAATCAACTCTGAAATCTCAATTTGCTTTCTGACGTGACGCCGGCACAGATGTACTGTTTTTTTGTTTTTTTTTTAAAACCTTTATGGCACATGTGGGAAAGCAGCTCGAGGGAGGAGGAAGTAATCGTCTGTATGTCTGCATACATGCTGTGTGTTTTCGACTGAGGATATGTAGGAAAAAGCCTCAAGTATCCGGCTATTTGTGCCCTGCCTTGATAAGAGAAGGTGTTTCCTCTGCTGGCTCGCCTCCTCAGGGCCTATTGTGTAGAGCCAGCAGAGATTTATTATTGGAAAGGGTATAATTAGGGCCCCTTTGCTGTATAGAGGGGGGGTCAGTCTGGGAGAAAGGAGGAAAAAAGGGGACGGAAATGGGGTTGAAGGGTCCGTCTGCAGCAGGACGATGTACTGTAAACTGGGGGAGGGGTGTGTGCATGTTTGGAGGGGCAACACAAAGGATCTGGGTTAGATGTTGGCACCCCCCGCTGCTCCAGCTGGACTGAGACTCACACCACGATCTGCCTGTCCCGCAATGACATCATCACAGCATCCTGTGTGGTACACAGGCATTCCCATCATCCCACTTTACTCCCCCCCCCCCCAGTACAAACTAATCATTATTCCTGAGGGTGAAGCAATGAGGGACGTCATTCCTCTCTGCGACAAGTGATTGAACGCCGCATTATAACTCATACAAAGACGCAATCGATGGAGAAACTGGAGGCTGTTGTTCACAGTAACGTATAGAAATGCTGCTTTCTGCGAATGTTTGCACTCACCACCCCCCTTGTCTTTTGTCTTTCATGTGCAGCTGAAAAGGTGTCATCTCTGGGGAAGGACTGGCACAAGTTGTGTCTCAAGTGTGACCGCTGCAACAAGCTCCTGAACGCCGGAGGCCACGCTGAGGTCAGTAAGAAACCTCCAGTGACAAGACAACACTGTCGCCTCACTTCAGAAACTACATAAATCTCATATAAATACAAATATAGACATAGATATATAGATTTAGACTTGGATATCCTTTAGTGCTGCATCTAATGGTGGAGGAAAGTAAATAAGTACATCTACTTAAGTACTGGACTTGTACAGACATTGTAGTTAAGTAATTTAATTTTATGCTATTTACACCTCTGCTTTATTAGATTTCAGAAGGACATTTTCTACTGTATACTGTACATCTTACAAACATTACAACTTACAGGGAACACTGCAATATCCTGGACATCACTGAACAACTTTACTGTTAAGCCTTTTTATACTTTTTTTTTTGTATGTCTGTTTATTGATATTTTATACTTGAAATCTTTGTATTTGCACTCTTTCTGACAACATCTGCACATCAGTTTCACTCGGGATTAATAAAGTTCTGTATCTTAGTTATTTCAGAGCTTCAGTTGCTGCTGTGCATATGATACATTTATAAAAATTTCATATATTAAATGACCAGAGCCTATAAAAATGGTAAACTTAAACTCTGCTTTGACAGTTGAATTAGATTTAAATGCTTCTTACACATGAATGTATTTGGTAAGAATATTTCAGTGTGTATATATTGAGCATCATTATAAGTATATTTTTCTGTTAATACTTACTTTTACTTCAGTAAGAATTTGAACGGAGGACTTGAAATACTTTTAGTTACTTACCTTGATGCTGCTTCCATCACTGGCAACTAACAATTATTTATAATTCAAAGTAATTGTAATTTTTATCTTAAAAAGATGAATGGATTAGCTGTTTAATCCAAAAATAGCCATATAATGGTGAAAATGCCCATCACAGTTTACCAAAGTGATGTCTTCAAATGACTTGTTTTAGTTCAGCTTCTTGCTCAAAAGCACTTCAACAGTAATTTAGACACAAACTTTTATTAAAAATGTCAATGAATTTCAAAAAGACACTATATATGAGTTTAACTCTGTAACTGGGGCGGTGACATGGACCCGTTGTAGCCCATATATCCGTGTGAATGGAGCGGGTCACTAACATCGCCCGGGGTGGTTCACTCCCCGCCGAGGCCATTCACGCTAACATTGTGAGCACTCGGTGACGCTGTGAAGTGCTGCGGCTAAAAGTGTCCACCAAATGGCCCATATTGTGCTCCTCTGAATTGACTTTTCAGGTTTTTCTCTGTTAATGCAGGTTCTATTTTAGGTAGCTATGCTGTTTTTCTTCAGGGTCAAAGGCCGACAAACTGCATGCCGTTGTTTGCAGAAGCCTGTGCTGCGTGGTCACGTATTGACTTATTGACAGATCGTCTCTATGGTGGATCCTCAATGAAAAATGAGGCATTTTTACACTGTAGGAAAGAGTTAAAATGGGCTTGTTTCAGTTGACTCACTATGTGCAGGACTATTCATGCTCAGGATTGTACATTTTACATTAATTTAATTTAAGAAAGAGTTTTTTATTGAAGAGGGGGCTGTTTTTGTACAGTCGACTGTCTCATAGCTGTTTATCCTCCAACAGAGAAAGTAAAATATGAACCAGTGGTGCAGCTCAGCTAATAAGCTGCGATAGCTTCCTACATCATGGACTCTCAATATGTTTAATTTCATAATGCTGCCAGTTTGAAGAGTCTCCTCAGAATGAATGAGGCCTGAAGAAACTATAAAGTAAACATTTAACTGTGCAGACATGGCTTTTAAAACTTTGGAAACATGCTCTGTCTGTCTTAACAAAACAATACAAATTATAACTTGTAACTTATTAAAATATTGTGCATAACACTAAAAGCTGCAGCTACTGTCACATCAGATAACTTCAGATAACACTCTGCCCATAACAAAAACCACAAGGACGTTGGATAAAACTTGTGGACAAACCAACATTTTCTTGCATGCATCGGTGTGATGTTTTCAGGTGATGGGAGGGAGTTTGTTGTGTTTCCTGTCACAGGCTGACAGCATATTTTGCAGACCGTCTTAATCTGCACATCGTTGCTTTTGAGATTTCCAAACCATGCCCATGTAATTGACATCTTATTACCTTTTTTTTGGCCCAAATTGAACTCAGGATAGCAAGAATTCACTTTCACAGACGCATCCATTCCCCTTGATTCCTCTCTCCTTTTTCTTTTTTTCTTTTCCAGAGGACACCCACTTTCACATCCACTTTTTTCATGGGAAGTAACCTTGTACTTTGACATGCAGGCCAAAAGCTGCAGACTGACTGGCTGTTGTTGAGTTTTGTTTTTTCTCTCTTAGTCAGATAAATCACGACCCTGTATCAGAATTCGTTTTATCACCTTTCTTTGATTCCTCCAGATGTCAGCATGTTTTATTGTTGGTCAAAGGTGACAGATAATGTGTCAGATTCACTTAGTTTAACTTTGTTCAACTTCAACCTTGCGAGCGAATCCACAGTTTAAATTTTGACGGTTTAGAAGCAGGTGTGACTGGTGTATTTATTTTTTATCGTGGACAGAGCTATCTTTCTTAGCAGCACGTTATGTACAGGAAATTGCTGAGCACATGCCTTTATTTCCTGCCTTGCTGTGTGTCCGGTTGCATCTGTCAATATGAGGCGTCCTTGTGGGAATTTTAACCCCCTTGGCGTTAAAGGAAGAGTTGCTGTTTTTCCTCTCTCTGTTACATAATCACCCTGCGGTATCACGTCTCAGCATAGATTCCCTCGACCGCTCGCTGTCTGGCCCCTTCACCTCGGGGATTTTCTTATCGCGCCCTTTTTTCTTTTGCCTGTCACGACCCTGCCAACGACTCAATTCTCACTCTCTCTCGAGTCTCCCGCTCTTTTTCCTCAACACAAGAAAGGACGTGATCTCATCGTCTTTTGTACACAGTAGCAATTTCCCCCGCGGACCTCAAAGGACGCTACTCTGCTGTTTAATCTCCACACGATTACAGGAATGTGGTCACACAATCTCTCTGAGGCCGGCGATCTCTCGGCCCACCATCCTCTCCTCCTCCTCCTCCTCCTCCCCCGCCACCACCACCGACACACCATCCTCTCTCTCTCCATGGACTGCATCCAAATCCCGCCCCGGGCTGCAGTGCCATGTCATGAGCCGGACTTTAGTAGGCAAGAACTCAATACTCCATCATCGTCATGGAAACAGAGTGTGGCTGAGGCATATTAAAAAAAAAAAAGAAAAAGAAAGAAATGAGAGCATGTAAAGGGACTGTGGTTTCGTCGGGGGGATGTTTGATGTCATCTCAGGCCTGGTATGCAAAAGGTTTTGACCCTCAGGGCTTCTTTAAAGTGGCTGCTTCTTTAAAAGGAGTTTGGGGGGGGCAGGATGAAGCCCGCTGTCATCTGCGGGCCAGGAGAGGGCCGCAACTTCCTGCCGTCAGTGTTGACCCTAGAAGACGAGGGCTGTATTAACCTTTTAGCGCCTGATTAACCAGAGTTTAAAGGCATTACACTGCTGGAGCTTAATCTCAGGTGATAAACACTTCACAATCCCAATATGACGTAAGTGTTCAAATTTGAATAGTTTTCTGAACACTTTAAGGACTTTTTTTCCATGTAGATTTAAAAGTAAAGTGCTCACACTTCATCTGCTTATTAAGATGAGGAGAAAATGTTTGATGTGGCTGAAAGCTCCAAAAGGGATACTAATAACTGAAGCTTTGCTGTTACCAAGGTCAAGAATGAGCATTGAAACTCAATCTATAGATCTGCAGAGAAATTTCATAATGTGGTGCGTCTCGCCTCGTGATCATCGGGTGCTCAGGTGTAACCTGCAGCTACAGTAACTCACCGTCTCCATGGCAACATCGCAGTTTCTGTTTTTATCACTCAAAGCTTAATGGGACCTTCATGCTAACACTGAAACCAGTATTATTCACAAATGGAAATAAAAACTTTTACCAGCTTTTTAACCAGATTTCCTCGCAGTCTTCTGCTCACTATATAAACTCCATCCACTGATGAAGACTGGGAGATGCAGCAAAAAGCTCCTCTAAGTGCTTTTTTGATAATTTTGTGACATTAGTAAGGCATTAAATTCATTCATTCTTTCATTCATTCAAGGAGTCCTTAGACAAATCTGAGGGGTCACAGGATGAACTAATATCCTTGTCGTGCACAAGTTTCAAAGAAAAGGCTCCAAATTGATGCACTAGAACCAGATATACTGTCTTTTTTTTTCTTTTAATCCTGCACATTTCTTTCCTTTTCAAAACCTAGCACCTACATTACCCACAATGCAGCTCAACTGACAACACTTTGGTCAGTGGCTTCGATGTGTTATGCTGGCAGTGGTAACGTAGCCCCGAGCTGCCAGCCTCAAACAGAGATGAAGAGCTGCAGACGTCTCACTTCTTTCTAACTTCCCCAAATTTTTTTCGTTTTCAAACTTGAAGTCTTCAACCCCGACCGACGCTGACTCAAGTGACATCACATGAGGCAGTTTATCTTCACACCATTTGATGGGTAAAATCAGTGGAGCTCCTTTTTGGGGAAAATAAATATTTCTGTTGCAGTGTCTTTTTTTTTTTTCTTGTGAAATACTGAACACCTTCACTTCTTTGAGACCCTAAAGGTCCTTGAAATGACACAATCCTAGAACAAAAACAGACTCTTAGGTTCAAGCGCCAATCCTAACACCACCATAACCTACGATGAGGGATCACAAGTAAACGGAGCTTCAAAGGTCACTGTCCCAGAACATGTACTGTACCACACACTTGTGAAAATCTCAGAATAGCCTTTGCCACGCGCCTGTAAATAAAAGGAAGTAGAAAAGCAGAACAAAAACAGCCAAGTGTTCAAAGTGAATCCACCTTCATGCTGGTCCTGAATCCCAGCAAAGAGCACAGATCTAAAGAGGAGGACGAGGAAGTGGGTGTGTGTGGGGGGGGAGGGGGGCAGGTCAGGAAAGAAAAAGACGGATAGATGGAGAAGACAGATTTCAGTGTCAGGATGTGGAACGTAAACTGCTGGGAAGAGAGTGGGCCGCGCCGCGATGGATAATCCATTTTTAGGGGTCTCACAGCCAGAACAGCGGTACTGTGCACCAGACTGTTAGCGGTCCGCTCGGTTCGTTTCACAATGAAAGGCCTGTCTGTGCACGTGCTGTCCTGAGAAAGCCATCAGTGCTTAGTCACGGCTTGGCGTCGCCGTCCAGACCTTCACGGATCTCATAAATGTCAAACAGGAAGTGTGAACGGGGTGCACGGCCACTTTAACAGTAGCTGATCCTGTCACAGCCGATGCATTATTTAAAAGGTGAGAGAGCAATCCCTTTTTTTTTCCGTCTTCTGAGGAAGCTCATGTGGCCCAAAGCAGAAGGGATTGTGGGTAGTATGTCCCCCTTTTTTTTTTTTTTTTTCCCTTGCCACCCAGGGACTGGCATTTTGCCCGCCACATTCGCTCGGTTCTTCTCTTCTATGGGCATCAGGCTCTGGACCAGTGGCCACCCTGGCCCTCAGCCCTGATCCCCTACCCAAGCTGATCACATGCTCCCGCAGTGGCCGCCACATTCCCCAGCATGCATCAGCAACACGCCATCTATGTCTCCGGCTGGCCTCTCTGCCCCTCAAGTGGCGAGGGTAGGTTTGCACTGAAGTGTGGCGCTGAGTTCATCAACACAGTCCCGTTTCGTGGATACAGCCGGCATCATTATTTTGTGTTGAGATGGAAAAAGAAAAAGGCTTGTCTCCGTTTTTGGACACAGATTCTTCATCTCCACTTCCTCCCACATACAAAAAAAACCAAAACATATGATGTCAGAAAAGTATGCGAGAAATATGACTTCTCATAAAAAGTCATGGTTATTTTCCCATTTGCGTCATCAGGTTTTTTAAATCCTTACATGCCCGTTGAGTCAGTTTGTTTTTTCATCTGTCATGTTTTTCTGTCTCTCCTGCAGCACGATGGAAGGCCCTACTGCCACAAACCATGCTATGCTGCCCTCTTTGGGCCAAAAGGTGAAGTACATGGCATTTTATTCAACACAGACTACTAAAGTAAATTATATTAGTATATTACCTCTTTAATTATCTTAACTAACAAACTGGATATGTTGTAAATGCTCTTGTTGTTTATGATAGTTTATCTTAGTTCACGTTTTTATTGTTTTATTGTAAGATTATTTTTTATCTTGAAAAATAAATTTCAAACACAGACTTTTACAGTGAGACTGGTTAAATAAAAGTTTTAGTATGGAAGTCCAGGTATGACTTATTCATTAATAAACAGAGAAGTATACAAAAACCAAATGCCAGAATTAATACGTAAATGTAAGAATATTTTGATTATTAAATAAAAGAAAAATGAATTAAATAAAACTAAAGTGAGTACATAAATAAATGATTGAATCAATAAATGAATGCAAATTGACTGAAAAACAAACAAACAAATGTAATTATTTCAGCATTTTTACAAAACTACATTTATTTATGTGTCTGTATAAAAATTGGCTGGTACTCCTGCTACTGATGTTAGCTAGCTGTAAGAGCTTTTATTTGCAATTAATGACCAATATTCATCTATTTATTTATTTAATCATTTCAGCATTTATTGATTAATGTGATGTCATTTTTAGTCTTCTATGCAGCTGAAGGTTTCAGACTATTCAAACATCAGCAGAGTTGATTGTAATATTTAATTTATTTAAATCTCATACGTCAAATTAATATTTCCTATCTAATGTTTTTACCTTTTCAGGTGTGAACATCGGTGGAGCCGGCTCATACGTGTACGATACTCCAGCCAACAACAACCCGTCTCCCACTGCTGTGGATTCAGCCTCCAAAACCGAGGAGAAGCGAGTGTTTGCACCCAAAGCACCATCGAAAGGTAAATGAGAAACATGTTTTTTTACTGTGACCTGCTGTAAACGGTGGATTTATCACTGAGCACTGACTTTAACAAAAGCTACTCGATGGGCGTTCGTCCCTTAAAGTTTTGGTGTTTTCAAGAAGCTGCACGTCAGGAGGAAAGCTGCTGCTGACTCAGTGATAAGAACATCGATTCACAGTGTGTTTTGGGACATGAGGAGATTTTCTCAGACGTGTTAGATAGGGTGTTTGTTCTGGGAAATCTCTGTCAGCAGCAACAAACGGGTGTTTTTAGTTGATTTATCTCTGCTGTGCAGCTTTCAGTTAGTGGCCCTTTTCCAGCCACTTGGTTGTTGAAGCCAGAAAACTGAAGATCATTTAGGATTTTGTCACCTTTATAAAAGTAAAATCTTTAAATGAGTGAAGGCTAAAACTTGGATCAGATTAACAAATGACATGAGATCTTCTGATTCTTTATTTTTTTAAAAACAGGTGTAAACTTTTTATTTTGTTAAATGGAAAAAGTGAAGATGGGTGAACATTTTTAGTGTAGTAGTGTAGTGTAATGCTGTGTCTTCTGTAGTTAAAACTGCATTTTATTTTAACTTTTAATGTTTTTTTTTTACTTCACTTTGCTTTATATACTATTTAGTTTTATTTAGTTCAATCTGAGTTTCTGCTTGTTCATATTTTACAAGGGATTAAACCATTACTTTCATTTGTTTGTTTTTTGCTGACTGTAGAAAAGTGTGTTATGTAGAGGTTATTTTTGTCAGAATAAAACCAAACTAGTGTGTTTGCCTTTTGGCGCCACCTGCAGTTCCCAGTGGAGAACTGCATGCTCTCACTTTTATCTGTTTTTATGAGGGAGTGAGTGTTTTAACTTGGCAAATGGAATACCTAAATTGGCAAAATTATCTTCATTACTCAATTGTTCCCTCTTGAAACATATAAAAGCTTGGCTCAATTTTATTTTTATTCTCCAACATTATTAGTACATTGGATCCCCCCCCACTGGAAAGATTAGTGGACTATTATTGAACCATTTCCCTTCAATATACCTTTTCAGTTTTTCCAATTTCAAGTACTGAAATGTGTGTGTGATGTGTCGGCAGCTGGCAGCATCACCACCTTCTCCGGAGAGGCCAACCTGTGTCCCCGCTGCAACAAGAAGGTGTATTTTGGTGAGTCTCTCCACACTTCCAGGAAATGAGGTGAAGTAAAAGGTGTGAACCTGCAAAGTGGTTTCTTACAGGTGTGTGTGTGTGTGTGTGTGTGTGTACAATAGCTGAGAAGGTGACATCGCTGGGGAAGGACTGGCATCGACCCTGCTTGCGCTGCGAGAGGTGCAGCAAGACTCTGGCTCCTGGCAGCCACGCAGAGGTGAGAAAAAGAAGAAAATACTGAAAAGAAAAGACAAAAATGTGACTGCAACAGAATACAACTGTTTTATAGTAAAGTGCACTGACACTGTCATAGAGGTGTTAATTCAGTTGTATGTTTTTCCACTGAGATCATAGATTCACACCTCTGAATATAATGTAGTCTATTAAAACACAATCATTAACAATAACCTCAGTGATAAACATATGATTGAATTTACACATTTCCAACAAAGTGAACATTACAAGCGACACTACAGCAAAATAAGTGTACTGGACTGTGTTAGACTGTATTGGTGTATAAAACAAACAAAGGATTTGACTGCCATTTTGCTTCTGATGCTGATTTTAAATGTCGACTTACAAAAAAATACTGTTTTATCAAGTTACAAAAGCTGAACTTAATTGTGTTTTGCATTAGATTATATTGTCTCAGTGCTTGTACTCAGTTGGCAATATGCAATGATAATAGAGTTAAATCGAATTTGATTCACAACTATGTTATAGATAAAAGCAAATGTCATATATAAGTCTTATATCACCTTAACCAATAAATGACTCTGTTTCCCAAAAGGAAAAAGAAAGAAATGAAAAACAAAAAAGAAAAGGAATAATTGAAAAATAAAAGTATAACAAATAAGTAAGAAAAAGTCCAAAAAAGGGGTATATCAGAGGAAAATGCAGTAATCCATGTCGAAAAAAAGGCCAAAAATCTTCACTGACACCAGAATAAAACAAAAGCTGGAATAATCTTTTGAAGCTATCACCACCTCTTGGCTGTTATTATAAAACCTTTTAACTTCCGTATCTCGACAAAGCATTGTGCCCTGACTGTTAAATAACAGCAAAGTAACACTTTTTTTTTTTATATTCCAGCATGACGGCCAGCCTTACTGCCACAAACCGTGCTATGCTGTTCTCTTCGGGCCCAAAGGTAACCGTTAGGGGGCGCTGTCCACCCACCCATTATCAGCTACACTTGAAACTGAATGTCTGAGCACTTGATGTCCGTGCTGCACACAGCGTAGAGTTACTCAAGAGCCATTTCATCATAAGTTAACAGCAGACGCCTTGTGTAGGAAATGTTTTGCAACCTCTCCTGCTCACGCTCTGCCTCTTCTTGTCCCCTGCTCTGTTTACCCTTCGACAACCCGCCGCCATCCCTCTTGTGGCTCCTCCAGGCGTGAACACTGGCGGCGTGGGCAGCTACATCTATGACAAGGAGCCCAGTGCCGTGACCGAGCCTTGAACCTTTTGTCCCCCTCAGCCTCATCCCTCTTCTCTTCACGACACTGACCATCAGCCGCAGTATTATTTGTAGCCTCTTTTTTTTTTTCCTTTCTTCTCCACCTGTGCGTTCATACCTGAGACCACCTGAGGCCTCCTCCTCCTCCTCCCTTTTACTCTGACCCTGATTTAGCACCGTGACGAATGATTTGCCTGCACATGTGTTATATGTATTAGCTCCAGGTGAGCCCTCAGCACAATCACATCCAGCATTCCCACACGATTGCTGTAGGTCATTCAAGTGATTTACATTTTTTTTTTTTTTTTTGCCTGACATGTATGCAAACACATCAAGCGTCACCACAGAAAAACATAAAGGACTTAAATTTCAATTTTGCACCCTGAAAACAGTGATTGAAGATGTCTGTTTTGAGATAAGAATAATAAAAAAAAATAATAACTCAGGTGTGGAGAGGTGCATTGTGGGGGAAAGTTGTGCACCGACGTGTTGACAGCCAGAGAGGAATTTCAACTCGGAGGCTGCCGCACGCACAGGTGTTGCTCAGGAGCACGTTGCCAATAAAGCTGTATTTTACAAGATGCCATATTCAAAGTTTGGCTGTCTGACAACATTCCCTATGTGGGGCGAAAAAAATAAAAGTTGATTCTCTTAAAAAAAGATAAAAAGAAAACATATTGTAAAAAGGTGCGACTGTTACATGAAGACATCCACGAGGCTGTACTGAGTTATTTTACGTTTGAGCATTATGTTGGTAACCTGCTTTATGTCAAAATGTGGATAATAAGATGTGGTGTGCTAATAAATAACAGAGATGTTCCAGTTGTTTTACTGTACATAACACCGTTTTTAAAACAAGGCAGAATGTGGGTGAAGTTTTGGGAAGGGAGGGCTGTAATTCATGTATTTATTACTTTAATTGAAGGCCTTTTAAATTTCATTAGACATTGTACTACTACCCTTTAACGGGATTATGATTTTGAAGGAGGTAAAACAAGGCAATGTAAGCTGTATAAATCTTTACGATCAAGATTTTTATTGTTATTTTCAAATAAATAACCCTGCTGTTGTTTTCCGAGACATGATGCCCTATTTTAAGTAATATATATACATATATATATATATATATATATATATATATATATATATATATATATATATATATATATATATATATATATATATATACACATATATATATATATATATATATATATATATATACATATATATATATATATATATATATATATATATATATATATATATATATATATATATATTTTTTTTTTTGCCATTAGCAGAAGCAGTAGCTTAGCTTGTAGAAACACTGCAGACAAGTCATTCTGTAAGAATGTGCATCCGAGTATTACTGTACGACTGTTACTGTGTTTGTTATAACCTGTTGTACATCGTAGGGCTTCATACACGCCGCAGGGCTCACTGTCTGTAGAGCTGAAACGCTGCACTTCAGCCCTGCTGCATTCGTCTTTTTAATCCCTCCAATAAATACTTCAGCAACTCTTCGTCTGTGTTATTACAGTTATTGTTTGGCGAGTTTAAAACTCTTGTACGTTCATGAGTTGCATAAAACACAATACATGTCGTGTGAGTTTGTGGTGTTGCTGTGGAGAAGAAGCATTAACAGCTGCACTGAGGATTATCTATTTCTTTTTACATGTATTGGTCCCTTATTCAACCCCATTATTAATGATATAAAGCTACTTCAGTCTTCAGACTGAGAGGTATTAATGTGTCACTCTCCCTTTACAAATAATACAGGCTGCAGTTTTTGTAGTTGCTCCAGTACACAGCCATGAATGTTATTATGAGAGCAGAGAAGGCGTGTTCAGTTTCCCTCAGTTAATGACTCAGCCCATTCATGTCAGGTCAGTCTTCACTGTCAGAATATAATACTGCGTGTTTTATGATGCAGAAAATCACAGTTAAATGATCTGTACTGTGGGGAAGCTTTAAAGATACACAAGGTGTTCCTTACTCTTTAAGACAGGTGTAAACTGCTGTTTCGTGCGTGATTGTTGATGACAGGTAAACATATGATGGTGTGTGTGTGTGTGTGTGTGTGTGTGTGTGTGTGTGTGTATATATATATATATATATACACACACATATATAAACACACACACACACACACATATGTTGGACAAAATAACTTAAAAATATAATGTAATAACTACAGACCAGTTAATGCTTGAATTGGACATGTTTTATTTTATAGGTCCCATGATTTCCTGGTAATTTCCAAAGATGTTTAGATGAAACAGCTGTGTTTTATGGAATGAGTTACACAGAAAAATAGATGTTTTGAGAATGAACACACGAAGTTGTCCACACCAAGTCAAAACTAGGCACTGTTATCGGTAACACTTTACTTTAGGTCCCTCTATTGAGCATTTATAAGCAATATACACATTAAATACATGTTTATAACACACTATAATGTAGTTGAAGATAAATACAGACTTTTTTGATATTCTATTCATGATGAGTTGGATCAGAGGAGTTGACAAAAACATTGATAAAGTGATAGAGTGACATGTTTCAACTTCAACTACAACTTTGAAATGGAGGCACTTCCACTTCATTATTTTTAGTGATTTAAGCCCTTTATTAAATGTTTATATGCTGCGTGTTGCCTAGTTGCCACGAAAGAAGTGCAAAGAAAAGCGGTCAATGGGTCAATCCATTTAAAGCAAAGAAATCGCTAACACATAAAAAAAGTAAATATAACTGTATAAACCTTTTGAGGCTGTAAGAAAGGTGGCGGTTTTCTGAGGCTGTAGTTTCATTTTTAGTACTAAATCGTTGCAGGGTGTTCTTGTTAATTTGTCTACCTCCCGTAAGCAGCTCGTGCACTGCAGGGAGGGTAAAACTGGTAGCAGAGTTTTCAGAATGGGATTTTCTTCTCTGGTTGAGACTGAAAGTGACACTACGACAGCATTCAGAAACCTAAATGAAGATTAACTGCATGTTTGAAATGACTGGAGGTTGTCAGCTCGGTTAGTGCACTGAGACAACACTTCACACACACGCCTATCCAAACCTAATGACTGACAGCAGGAAGAATGGCTTCGCCTCAGTCCACAGTTTCAGTCTTACATCACTTTTTAAAAATGTGCTCAAGTTTCAGTGGAGGACAGGTACAGTAGCATTGCTCGATTAAAGGTTTCACAGTTGCACCCTATGTCATCATTTTAGTCATAAAACCAAAATATGAACCGCCATTTTTTCCCACATTTAGTCATTTTCATTTCTACTGTGGAAACATCTCAGTGCCGTTGTACCGGACCGCACCCATGAAAACTGTACGTTGCCTGGATACCAAACAGATGTCAGTGTATGTGGCGTCACATGGCCGCGGGCGTCATGAACTCTTTATTGTTCTCACATCAGTCACGACGGACCCGCACACACCTTGGACCGACTGTGGCTCCGCGATGGAGGCGGTCAAACGAAACCATCTGTTGCAGGCAGAATTAGACACGCAGGACTTTGCAGAGAATAGAGTTGTCACCACCTTCAGGATGCGTTGACCTCGGGACTGAAGAGTCAACAGCTTCAGTCAGGTCCAATTAGTTTCTGTACAGATTGTTTCCTACATTAGATGTTTATGCATATTTGGCATGTTGTATTCTTTATACACAACTATGGATCAGTGCCATTAAAATCACTGCTTTATCCTCCCAGCAGGCCTTTAGCTTCTGTAACACATTTGGTTTCCTCAGACTTTTTGTCAATGTGCCTTTCTGAAAACCTGAAACATATTTCTTAAACAATTCTTCATAGATTACCTGCCAGAAGAAAAAACTCTCTTTCGTTGATCCCAAATCATCAGGGGCTAAAGCCGAAGAGGTTGAGAAACATGCTCTGGTTTCTTAGAAATACTAATGAAGGAAACCCTCCATACAGTAACACAGTCCAGCCTGAGGATGAGGAGGGACTGTTTGACACTCAGCAAATAAAGTGATTCTGCATTGGGGGTGTCAGATATGGAAATATCTGCTCTTTATGTAATCACTTTCATAACTGCTTTTCCAAAAGGGGATATCAATTCCTTCCCTGTGTCTCTCTTTTCCTTTGGACCGTTTCCTCTTTGCTGAGGGGAGCGGGACTTTGTCTCACATCATAAAACAATATTTCCACCATCTACAGTTATTCCCTAAATAGAAACTTGCACACAGGGGCTGTGAGCGTTCCACAAACTCAACCCGTCTACCAGATGTCTGAAAGCCTCAGTGAAGTGACCAAAGCAGGCGCACTGGATGGGAGGGAGTGTAGAGGTCACTTTCATGGAACCAGCACGAGTCTCTGGGGATGCCTTTGTCACTTTCCCTGGCAGGCCAGTCATGCAAATATAAAGCAGCAACTTCCCATGTCCAAAAGTGGTTTGCTGTCAAGTTTGGCTCTGTTGCGATGATGTATGCTGAGCGACCTGCAGAGGGACATTTATGGGCTCATTTGCCAGAGACGAGGAGCTACCTTCAAGTCCCTGAAAGCATTAAAATCTAAAATACATCTTTATATCCTTTAATATTTATAATTAAATATGCAATGATTAAAGTTAGAGTTTGGAGGAAAAACATCTTTAAGGTATTATGCAGTGTTCACATAATATGGGATGAAAAGATTTCCATGCCAACGACTTCATCAAGATATTTGTAGGATTACAGAGCTGTCGTGTCATGTGAGGATTAAATTAAGGTGTGTTTATAATATCCATTAAAACTGGGTTTATATACAATAATGACTATCTTGGCCGATGTGATTTGTTTTGTTTGCAGGCAGCAAAATACTCACAGACTGCGAGATGATGTGAACGCAGCGTTGTACACTAAAACTCATGACTGCCATGTGGGTGTGGTATGATCAGATTTGACTTGCAGTAGCCTGGCAACACGCGCAAACACCACACCAGCTGTCGTGAGATTTTTATACAAATATTGCTGCATCCTGACTGGTGCACAGACACGCATGACATCACCCCCTTTCCTGTCCCAGTCAAACCTAAAACATCTCTCAACAAAGCTGATTTGAATGTGTTTTAAATATACTGTGGGCATGCAGAATCCCATCTCTCACAGTAAATAGTGAGAAAAAATAGGCCCTTTCAACAACCAATTTTTAGAGGGCAGTCCAACTCTGACGGTGTAAAGCAGCTGTTCTGTACTGTGGATCTCACCTATATTAGTTTAACTTCAGCTCCAGGCAGGTGGGTGAAGTTTCCCCATCGAGTGAACCAGGCTGAATGAATTATTGAGGCGCCTCCTTGTAATTAGATCACACTTTTTGGAAGGCTTAGTGATCTGCAGTGATTACAGGGACTAGCTAATCATAAGAAATCAACGTTGCGGTTAGGATTCTTCCAACAGCCATCGAGCCAGTCTAATTCAGCATCTGATGGGAGGTGCCCACTTAATAACACGAATCACACATGCTGTCACGAGCCTGTTTTTTTTTTTTTCTGTGTAAGGTCTCTGGTTTAACAGCGCAGTTACATCAGATCCTGCCGATTAATAAAAGGCATCAGGGGCTTTATAAGCATTGTCCTTCTTATCACAACGCCATCTGTATCCACATTCTTCCACAGTCCCTGATGGTTTTTTTCTGAACCCATAGATACCGTCTTTCTACAAAAACTCCTTTTTTTTCAGTCTTATGTGGCAGTCAACTGCATCTACAGTCGGGGATGTTATCAGAGAGGAGCAGATGTGAGGGTTTAATCACAGAACAGCCTCTCCCTCCTTCTGCTCATAACATCCTCCCCGAGGCCGCCCAGCCATATGGTCCCACGTTCAAAGTGCGGATACTATTGCAGCAGTTTTTTTTTAAATTTTTATTTTATTAGAAAAGTTGAACCCCAGGACCTTCCTTGCTACCCTGACAGCCCAAACTTTTTCCCCATCTACCCCACATGAACAATCGCTCAGCACAGGTGGGCCGTCTGCTGTTTCACACTGACGAGAGCAGCAGCAGAGAGACATGAAACCGTGGCGAGCTGCCACTGTCCCGGCCCGGAGCCAAGACCTTCCCTCCCTTTTGTCTCCTACGCTCTGAATCCTCTGCATCCCTCTCTCCCACCGGTCCCTCAAGGCCTGCCCTGCCCACGATGAATTTTTATCATGCTTTTGGTAAAGAGAACTCTTTTTTTTTTTTTTTTCAGATATCTGTAACTCAAAGCTGCCTTTTTCCAGTTATCTCACACCGTATCTGTGTCAGAAGTGTGGTACGACATAGCAGAGGTTAAAGGGGGACACTGGTCTGCTGATAGCGGGGATAAGCTTTGTTTTGGCTTACCCCTGGTTCTTGATTGCTTAACAAGGTACACAAAGATAGTCCCTTTGATTTAAAATCCAAGAGCAACAGCAGGGCTTTCTGCTGTCGCTTATCTGGTCTGTTGAAGTCAGAAAATGCAGAACAGATGACTAAAAGTGAGATTATAAAAATGTTGTTGCAGCAGAATTGGGTCATTTCAAAAGATGCTTCAGTCTCTGAGGCTGCATCATCTTTAATCAAATGCGCCTCGTTAATCGACATCTTTTCTGCAGTATCTGAGGTGGAAGCACTAAAGTTGGATGCGCTGGCCTGTCTCATTTCTGAAAATATGCTTTTGCGTGTTTACTGATGTCAGATCAGTTACATAATGCTCAGCCACACCCTTCAGACAGGCAGGAAGCAGCTGTAAAACAGATCGCACAGAGCGGCTGGCTCCTCCTCATCACGTCAAGCCTTTTCCCGCTTTTGTCACCCTTTCCTGTTTTTCTGTTCTTTACTGCAGGTTTCCACTGGCGTATATTTAATTAAATATGCATACCTACAGGATCTACAGGAGGACTATTGAGTGTCGGGGCCAAAAGGTGAACGATGGAAGGAACAAAAAGGGATTCATTTGGAAAATTCAGGGCCCTCAGTTGCCATGTTTGGTAAAAGGAAAGTTGGCGGTTCATTCAACTTTTTAGTATTTTGTCGGCTCCTGTTGAGCCAGTTGGAAAGCTGAGAGGGTGCTGAAGCAGGAGGGAGAGGCAGGACAGAAAGTTCTGGTGGGATTCGGTCTCGGGACTGTAGGTGGGCTGCTGCATTCAGATCCATCATCCTCATTTGAAAGGTTCATTGAAAAGAAAGGGGTGGAGGAAGGGCAGAAATGCCTTTGAGATGAAAAAAATGTTTCTGGCTCACATCTGTAGGGTCAGAAGTACATTTGCATCTCAGCAGACAGTTTTTGTGAATCACACTGAAAGCCCTTCAGCACCATCCCAGATTCTCATCAGCACAAAGCTTTAAGTTTTTTAAAAGACAAACCAGACAAGTTTCATGATTTTATCTAGAAAACACATCAAGCTGCACTTTTTATATTAATAATAACTCAAATTATCAACAATTTAGCAGTTCTACAAAGATTTTTTTAGTCTCTTTTAGCTCATAGTTTTGGCTTTGTTTGGCTCGGCTGTGATGTGTGTTGGAGAGTCGGAGACCCCCAACGCAGACCACACACCGGGACAATTTCAGAGAGTTATTGAAGAACAAGGGTTACTGGTAAGTACAGACGAGAAATACCACAAGCAGAAATTGAGCAGCTAGCAAAGCAATGAAAGAAATCAGTTCGGTATTTATGGAGCGAGGCTGACGATGAAGTGGAAACAGGTGAGCTGGCGGGCGGGGAAGGTCAGGTAATTGCAGGGCTGATTGAAGAAGTGGGAACAGGTGAGTAGATTCCTGGGGCAGAGAGGGGAAAGGAGGGAAAGTCCGATGACCTCTGGGGGACGGGTTGGAAATTCAATGGTGGAAATAAGAAATCTGGCTGCTAACTTCATCAGGAGTGATGCAGATGTTGTAAAAACAAGGAGACAACATGAGAATCTGACAACATGAGAAAAATAGAACTTGGTATATAAAGACTTTAGAGAGTGGTGTCTTTGTATTTAGCCTTTCTAAAACCCAAAATACAAGAGAAAAAGTGTAAGGAATTGATTAAACAGTTGCTGCATCTCAATTTGGTTACTTCCATTGGTACACCTCCATGTAGTGCACACTGTACACAATGTACTTACTAGCAGAGTGTTTGAATTTGACAGTGTAGTGTTGTCTCAAATCAAACACAGCTGTTGTGCATTAACAACAAATGATGATCACGAATGACTGTTGACAACAAATATTTGACCTTTCCTTCTGCTTTTTTTTAATGGAGATTTATTGCCAACATTTGACCACAATTGTTGCCCGCAAAAATATCTACTGGCTTGTTTGCTCGCTTGACTTCAATTGTATTTTTATTCAAAATAAATAAAAATGTACAATGTGCACCGTCTGCCCCACACTTTAAGCACAGCCAAGAAAGCAGTGGCAAGTACCGGCAGTGCAGCGGAGCCAATGCCTTGCGAAAGTTGCAACAAACTTTTAAATTCGGCTTTGTGCATCTGAGTGAAGATTCTGCAGCTGGGTTATTTATTTCTCACCTCGAATTTGTTCAGAAAAAGATTCACTGCTTTGGCCAATAAAGTGAAAATTTACATAGCCTCCAACTGCTGCAGCCTCGGCCGCCATTTTCATCCATTTTCTTTTGCTCTGTAGCCAAGATGGCAACTGTTTTTGCTGTTTTTGCTCCAACTTTATATGAATATGATGTGACTGCGATAAACTGTTTGACCTTTGACCCACAAAGCATCCTTCGTGGGATAGAGGGGGATTTCTAATCTGCAAAAACTGGTGATAACTGTCCACAGGGTGAGGAAGCAGTCCATTAAGTAATCGTAAAATATGCGTGATTGAATGTCTGTGAATGCAGCAGCAGTCATGTGTAACTCCACCACATTCCTTATCTTTAATTGAGCTCTGATATAAAAACAATGACGTAATACCGAGCCTGGAGCCACTGTGCACGCAAACATGCTTTGAAAATTGTTAACAGTCGCACAAGAGGAACAAGAAAGCAAATATTTAGCTGCTAATGTGCTGGATTTTCTTTTGGTTCGCGTGGTGGCTTTAAAAGATGCTGTACATTTTGATATTTTCAGTTTATGTCATCCGTGAATACAGTAGGACAGAGAGGGCGTCTGTTTGCATCTGAGGCCACACCCGGTGACGTCACAGCAGCCTCCTTGATTGTTGAGGATCTGGTAAACGGGCAAAGCCTCTCTGCGCACAATGGACCCAGTGTGCACGCTGCCAGACTCTGATGGAAAACAAGCGAGGAGGGGCGTTGAGCTAAAGCGCCGCAAGCAGTCTGTGGTCACTTGTGGAGGAGGACGGGAGATGACTGGAATGTCAATGAGAGGAAATGATAGGTAGAGAGACAACAATGGCGGAGAGGACCACGAAGAAAGATAATGTGACGAGGGCTGACATGAGACTCTTCTTCTCCTGACACACGATGTTTCTACAGCTCAACAAAGTCAAAATTTTAATGAAGTAAAAGTACAAAAGCATTTGCATCAGAATATATGCCAAAAGTGAGACCCATGTAAATGTAGTAGAGTGAAAACTACAATATTTTTCTCCAAATCACGGTGAAATACAAGTATAAAGTGCAGAAAAATAAAAATACTCAAGTAAAGTACCCCAATATTGTACTTAAGCACAGTACTTAAACTGTACAACAAACACTAGGAAACTGGGAATCACCCAGTCAGAAGTTTGGAGTCTAGAAATGGTTTGCACAATGTGTCCAAAAATGGTTATATCCCCTTCTGAAAAAAGGAAAAATATGGACAGTAGTTGCTGTATCCTTTTAGATATAGTCGTCTTGGACAGGAAGTGTGGAGAAATCAAATTTCACTTCAGTTTAGGTGATTTAGTCTGTATTTTAGCTTAGAAGTCTCACGCATTTGTCGTTAAACTTGCAGATGTAAAACAGTAGACACCAGATGGAAAAAAGCAAATGTTAAAAAAAAAGTAGAAATTGGGCACTCACAGGATCTCAATTCTGCACACTTACCCTGCAAAGACCCCAGCTGTTGCTCTGATATTATTTCACAGACTCTTTCAGTGGCCACAGAGTGTTCCCACATAGTGAAAGCCCACCACAGGGACCCTCCAGAGCCTATCACTTGGGAAAACATTTTCTCTGTGTTCGCCTTTTAATTCTCCGGCGAGGGAATCAAGGCCTGTTTGTGTTATGGGGAGGTGGTTGCCAAGGACACCCGGGTTTCTCAGACGAGCGGCATTCCAAGTTATTTCTTTTATATCTCTGACTTTTTTGTAGGATTTGGAGAGCCCCTTTACTGTTAAAACATATCGGAAATTTAAAAATGACTCCATTTGATTCTCGGCGGTGGAGGAAATTTAGGAGGGAGGGATGAGACACAAATGGATCGTAGTCCAGATGCAAACATGTCTGAGGATTCATACTTCTCATAGGAATAACATGTTATTAGTGCTTGATTATTCACTGGTCTGTGGTTGGACAGCCAGAATTGTGGCACAAAAATCCCCCTGCCACAAGAACCTTTATTTGATTTGGTCCAAGAAGAAACTGATCAAGGAAAACCACAAGATATGTATGGTTCTGTCCAACAGGATAAAAAGTGGTTTTCCTGTAAAAAAAAATCATACTCTGCAATGTCTTTTAGAGGGTGTGTGATGAGTGTGGCTGATCAGTTCCTCCATAATTGTCATGTTACACATATACGTGTTTTATTTGCTGTTTTACTGTGTGTTGTATCTGGGAAGCAGCATGACATTTTAAGGCTGCCAAGCTTTGGATTTCTCCACTAGCTGAGGCTGTAGTAAAATAGAACTTGGTATATAAAGACTTTAGAGAGTGGTGTCTTTGTATTTAGCCTTTCTAAAACCCAAAATACAAGAGAAAAAGTGTAAGGAATTGATTAAACAGTTGCTGCATCTCAATTTGGTTACTTCCATTGGTACACCTCCATTGTAGTGCACACTGTACACAATGTACTTACTAGCAGAGTGTTTGAATTTGACAGTGTAGTGTTGTCTCAAATCAAACACAGCTGTTGTGCATTAACAACAAATGATGATCACGAATGACTGTTGACAACAAATATTTGACCTTTCCTTCTGCTTTTTTTTAATGGAGATTTATTGCCAACATTTGACCACAATTGTTGACTGCAAAAATATCTACTGGCTTGTTTGCTCGCTTGACTTCAATTGTATTTTTATTCAAAATAAATAAAAATGTACAATGTGCACCGTCTGCCCCACACTTTAAGCACAGCCAAGAAAGCAGTGGCAAGTACCGGCAGTGCAGCGGAGCCAATGCCTTGCGAAAGTTGGAACAAACTTTTAAATTCGGCTTTGTGCATCTGAGTGAAGATTCTGCAGCTGGGTTATTTATTTCTCACCTCGAATTTGTTCAGAAAAAGATTCACTGCTTTGGCCAATAAAGTGAAAATTTACATAGCCTCCAACTGCTGCAGCCTCGGCCGCCATTTTCATCCATTTTCTTTTGCTCTGTAGCCAAGATGGCAACTGTTTTTGCTGTTTTTGCTAGTTTTTATTGTAACTGGGACAAAACCTGCTATTTACGAGGCTGACATAGAAAACTCTGGACAGGAAAGCGACACAATTCTCCTTCAACAATGATCCACAATAGGCCCTTAAGCGAGCCATTGTATCACCAACTTCTATAGTCAGAAATCAGTCAGAAAACGGTGATTCAAAAAGATAAAAAGCTCCCAGATGTAAATGTGTATGATTATGTCATCAGTGAAAAGGAGCACAAACACACAGTCAAACTTTCCTGGACAATTAAAGGTCCAAAAACACACCACGATGGATCTATTTGCATGTTCGGCTCTGTCAGAATATATTTACATCTCTACCCACTTCAAAACACATCTCAGTATCTGGTGTTCTGTTCAATGCAACATCCAGATCCCTCGCCGAGGTGCAGCTCACACAGGGACCTCAGTGAGCCGCCAGAGGTGGACCACATCACACATGGCAATTACAAAATCTACAGCACCGATTTGAAAATGGGGCTCTCTTCATCCAGATGGAGCTGAATAAAGTAGGGGAATAGTCCTCTGGAGGTGAACCTCACTGCTCTGCGTACCATCAGACCAGCGACTAAAAGCCTGAGTCTTGACGACAAAGTAAACACACTCTGGGACTCAAGACAGGTTTTTGTTGTGGAATCTTTAATGCAAAAACTATCATCCCCATGTGTATGTTTCAAATTACAGCATTAAATCAAACAGCTCGTAGCCTCCCTTAATTTACAGGCCTTTGCTGCCATTTTTCATGGGCTGAAGAGAACAACAGCAATCGTAAACAGGAGACCACAAAAGGTGACCACCCGCCATACTTGTGGAAATAAATCTGGAAGCAGCAACAGCAAACAAAATACACAGACGGAGTCAAGTGTCGAGTTTCCATAAATTCTTTGAAACTGTGTGTATTTCATTAGGATTACAGTCACATAAAAACTGTCATGGTCATTGTTTATGGATTTGAAATGTGATGACGCACGAGGGACAAAGAAACAAACTGGATAAATAAAATTTCCAGTGTTTCCAGGTCACCATTTTATATAATGCAACCTTTACTTCTAATTCTGAGTAGCTCACTACAGTATAATAATTCTCATCTTTCAACTTTATGAGAGGTTTATGGAAATACAGACATGTACAGCAGATGATTAATGGCTCTCTAACTGTGATTTGACACTCACTGGCATTCATGAATCCTGTCCGAAGAAAAGGCAGATTGGTTTTTCCTGAAGCATTTGGGCATAAATATCATGAGATCTATTTTTTTCCATTCACTCAGGAAACTCTCTTCAGTTGCACAGTGCATACTGTACAGTGGTTATATTTTCCATATACCGGCATTCAGTCACTTTACCACACTAATACTCTAAAGATGGCATGTGGGAAAGTGTTAGAGAGCGGATAATAGGACCTTTAGATACGTCAAACAAGAGAATTTAGAAAATCATGTAGATGTAAGCATTTCTCCAGAGTGAAATGTGATTGATTTAAGTACCATTAATGGCTTTAATTATAGGTGTTACTGCATACACAGCTGGTTCATTAGGCTGTGAATACGTCCATGCTGCTTTAATTTTGTTCTCTGTTGATTAGAGTCAAGACAAAAGGATCCATGACCTCATGTCTTTATCTAAATGGTTATAAATACATCTCCCCTGCTGAATATTGTTCAGTCTCTGTGATAGAAGCTGTATTTCTGTGACATTCTTGTGACATTTTTTTTTATCATCCTAGTAAACTATCTCAGATATTTAATGACCATGAAGTGAGTGAAGTTTACAGTCCGTCACCGGTCACTGTTTCTTCATGTGATTTATGAGCAGAAAAGGAACACGAGCATGTAATTTTGTCCACTTTGTGAATCATTAGTCTGGTGATTGAGCTGAATTGGGATTTGTATGGCATTTACAGGATAAAAATGTAACCGTACAAAAAAAAGGTTCCCGCTTGATGATTGCTCAGTGTTCGGGATTTAAGTGCAGTTTCAGCTGAGACTGAAACCAACCATGAAGCTTTTAAAAGAATCAAAAGAAAACCACTGTGTGATGAAAATTGCCTGTTAGGAGCGGTGGATGAGGCAAGCCACTCGGATTGGTGGGAATCTGCAGGAGTAATTTCCAAGCCCACTCTGGGGACCTCTGCAAAGTGGAGTAAACCATTGATGAGTTATTTTCTCTTTAATTATTTCCCATTTGTCTTTGAAGAAGACTCGACTGCTTAAAAGACCAGTTCAACATCTTGGGACATATGGAGAGAATCCTGTTTGTGGACAACGCCACCATCATTGACCAGATTTTAAACAATGTCGAGACTTCATAATGAGAAGAAATCGAGGGACCTACTTAGATATCTACTGCTCAAAAACAATCAGCAAAACTAAGGAGCCATTCAGTAACAAATGGCAGCCATTCAGACAGAAGCCCAGTGTCCTCTTACAGTACTTAAAAAGGTTTTTTAGCATGCAAAAAAGTAGTATTCTCTACAGAGTCCGGTCCTTAAATCCAGACTCAAAGCCTGACTTGGCACCATTTCAGATTTTGGGCATAAATTTGCTGCAAACGACATTTATTAGCCAAACTTGTCCAAGTCAAAGCCTCATGAAGCAGTCCACCATGTGCCCTCCTACTGCAAACTTTAAAAAGGCCAAGAAATAGAAAAGCTGCTCAGTGGGAAATGCTTTTAGAGTCGTGATGGCTCTGACTGTGTGCCAATTGCACAATGAGGTGAGACACGACCGACTGAGTTCCTAAAAACTGACAAATGAGTCTTGAACAGCAAATCCCATGTTTGCATTAATGTGTCACCATTTATACTCCAAAACATATAAAAATCTCTCTGTGGACATTCTCCTACTTCTAATAGGCCCAATGCTGCTGAAATAAAGCAGCGTGAGTTGGCATCGCAGCCAAAATGAGGCTCTAATGAGCAGAAATCTTAGCGTGTTCAGAGTTTTGCAGGTTCCAAAGGGAAAGTCATGAACAACCGAGAGACTGTCAACAGGTGCTAAATTATAGAGCCGTGGTCAAGAGATTATGTGACACCTTTCAGTGAAAAGTAGTTTGATCCACGGTAAGGATGGAGGTTTATAGATGTAGGTTTCAGTGAATGGGAGACGCCTTTAGTTGATTTACTGAGTGTACACAAGCCGTGGAGGCCAGCGAACAAAGAGGGGATTGTGTCTTTTTGATCAGGACAGGGAACCTAAGCCAAGCAAAGTGTAAATATTTAACCATCGCTGTTGGACATATTTCTGTGGTCAGTTTTCTTATTCACTGATCCAAGTAGGAAGCCTTTGATTGTGCTGAACTGCAATCAGGAAAGTCTGCAGAGGAAGAAGCTACACGATAGGCTGTTTAAGCAACCTTTATTCAAATAGTGCCAATAAAAATAATGAAATATCATCTTATTGCTAATATATTTTATCTTTAACACTTATCTAACAAGTCATTTAAGCTGCATTTATTGATTTTTTTGGCTCATTGGGTGCCCCACAATAAGCTGTAAACACAGCATTGAGATATCATCACTATATAAAGTTGCTATGGTGAATGTGTTTGCAATCAGTCGCCTACTCACACATTAGGCAGAGAGGGAACAAAATTATAATTCATTTGGAGTGTGTTTGTGTTCAGCTGATGAATTTAAACACAATATTTGCCTGTTTTTAAGCCTCCAGCAACTTATACTAGTTGCCAAATGCTCCATTGTGTTCACTAACTCGTTGCTAACTTTGTCCACCTGCAGTGTGTTGTTAGGTGGGTGGGTAGGTGTTGAGAGCTTTCTTACTAAAAAAATGCTGCTTGTGTAGGAGGAACAAATGCCATGAAAGACGTGAGAGTGAAAACAGTAAAATTGTGGGCCGAAAAACCAAAGGATGAGCTGAAAGATGCTAAAACGCTCCATAGAGTTGACAGGAACTGCGTGAAGTAGTTTTTTTTTTTATCCATTGTTAGTGTAAAAATACTGATTAGTGCAGTTTAAGAACAAAAATCAAACTAATCTAAAATCAACAGAAAAATACCTCCTGACCGAGAAATCCAGCTTAGAGGAGGGATAACAAAACAGCATATCAGTAAGATAAGAAGCCAGTATTCAGCAGGAAGCACTTTGAATCAGCGCTGCGAAAACACGACCACTAAAAGCCATTAAAACATGTGGTGTTGTTTCACAGTCTTTCTCTACTTAAATTAAGCTCTGCTGTGCTTTCATTCAAAATAATATCCCACCTTCAGTCCCGCTGCCGTTTATATAAAGCAATTGTCTGATTGTGGAAAATTGAAGTCATGCTCTTTAGAATAAAACACCCCTAAATTTGATCCAGCATGCTTCTCTGCCGAATACCATTCAGCTAATGAGCTCCAGCAAAGCAGAATTTTGAATTTTAAGGTGATATTGTAAAACGGTGTTTCTAACACAAGCGAAGAAACGGGCTGGTGCAGTATGTTGACGAGGAGCCTAAAGGCAGCTCATCGTCAGACACTTTTCTGTCAACGGGCGAAATGTCAGACTGCGCGAGGCAGACCTAAACACGTGATCTGCAAAACAGACTCTTACAGTTAACAGTGAAATATTTCTCTCTCGGTCAGGAAACAAATTATGTGAGGCAGGTTACAGTGCAATGAATTGGCAAGCATGCACAACAAATCTTAAGACACAGAATGAGGCTCAAGGGGGGAAACGGTGCAACTAAATACTGCAGTGGCAAAACCAGATGTTGATGATATACAGGCACTCCTGGGTGAGATATATTATCTAAAGCATCCAGGCTGCAGGCTACTTGTTTTGTTTGAGCACACATCCAATTTTTAATTCAAAGATTTATAGTCGATAATATTTCTGGAGTGTAGCTACTTTGCATTTGTGCTTCACAGTCTGGATTTAGTCTGGATTCGGTGTTAACAAATTGACCATTTGATAAGACCCGTCCTCCTCACTGTTGCTATGTCTGTAAAGATTTCCACTTTATAACAGTAAATATGCAGTTTATATAGATAAATTGATCTCAAACAAAGGTAGATGTTTTTATACTTGGCAAACTTTGATTTTGCCTTCTTAAATATATTTCATTTGTCTGAAATTATCTGCTGTTTCTTGGTATCTAACCAAACTGAGGTCAGGTCTATGAGTTGTATGAAAAATATCTACTTGAGCTGACTTTTTTTAAAGCGAGAAGCCTGGAAAAAGGCCTTAAATACGCACTTCATTGTAACCCACATGATATCTAACCAAAAGACTGGGGCTAAAGCTACATGTCCCAGACAAAAGACAGTTTATGATCCACATAAAAGACATGAAGAACTTTGTTTTTGTATTGCAGTGTAGAAATAGTTAGTCCTATAATTTAGCATTCATAAGAATAAATAAGAATAAAGTTTTGTGAATTTAATGCTTTCTCTGGTAATGTTAGCTGGGATTGCTGGAGTCTATATTAGCAATAGCAATGTTATCCTGAACTCTGGACTAGTAGTAGTAACCATCGACTGTAAATAAAGATGGATGACACATCTCCATTTCCTCCCACCTGTTCTGCCCACACGCCCCCTGAGTCAATCGTTAATCAGTGATTAGTAACTATTACCTAACGATCACCTGCTAGAGCAAAATAACATCTCTTCTCGATGTTTTTACTCTGTGTACAATTCCTGGAAAGACGTCTGCAGGTGCCTCTGTGACTACTTCACTTTGACTGACAGCTGTCAATCATGTTTGATCTCATTTTCATAGCATCAAATAACAAACTAAAACTAAATATACTAGAAAAATGAACATAATAACTAAAGATGGTAAAATGACAGAAGCCATCTTTGGGTAAAAATTTATTTGAGTGTACTTTGATTTATTAGTTTGCCCCATGTCCCATCTGCTTACAAGAATCGACTCGATCGATTACTTCGATCGCACAAGTAACACTGGGCGAAACGTTAAGTTACTAAAGTAGGCAATAACAATTAACTAATTAACTCACATGCTAACATTTAGATAGCTTACGTTACAGCAGACAAACACACAGCAATGCTATTTTAATGAGATAGCATAGGAAAACAGCAATGAAGGGTCCTGGAGATTTAGGAGCATGGCTGGAAAGGAGGGAAAGACTGTGTGAAGATTTAACAGCAGATAAACACACTATTTAACACGCCCCTTGCAGTTTTGCTCTTGTATTTTTGCTTATGGAAAAGCTATAAGAAAGACACTTAATAGACACTTAATGCTCAGTGCCTCCATGCTATGCCTTGATATGATTTCTGCAGCTCTTTCACATCACTTATCAAGATTATGTCCTTCAGAATTGCAAATTGAATTCCTCATTTTGCCCTCATTGATATACACTAATACACACAGAGATAAATGAATATCAAAGCAAAATGTGATGTTAATTTTTTCTTGTTTTGCAATGATCTGTTTTCTCTTCAAATCACATGTATATTTATCTCGAAGCGACTCGGCTGGGACTTTTTCTTTCATGTCTCTAAAAGGAAATGATCACACCGTGTCCTCAGAAACTCGCAGCCTCTTCATTTCCTGTTATTGAGGAACTTGCTGTTGCCATAGCAGCGGACACAACCTCCCCCGACAAACAATCGCCAGTTGCCAAGGAAATTGCAGCTTACCACAGTGTTTATTTGTTTGACCTTTCTTTTCCTTCTAAATAGTTGAGCTCGCGCCAGATCCCAGCACCAAATGAGCCTTAATGACAATGGTTTACCGTAGCACAGTGGGTTTAAATGGCTGTTTTGAATTCGCGCAATCTTACTGGTTTTCATGGGGTGATTTTTTTTTCTTTTAATCAAAAGTCTGCAGTAATGTGGTGCCTAATTTCTCCCTTTTCCTCCCTAGACAGTTCCCATGAAGATCCGAAAGCCTGACTGATTCTTACCCCCGACCAACATGCGTGTGTGTGTATGAGCGCCTGTGCATGAGTGTGTTTGTTTTGTTCTGGCCCCAACTGAAAGACGTCCAAGTCAAACATGGCCTGAGCTTGTCTGTCATCTCTGATTTCTTGCAGAGAGGCTCTGAAATTTTTAGGTGACAGTTTGAAACCTTGGGAAGTGCATGACTAGAAGTGCTGCAGGTCCAAACCGTGAAGATGCTCTCCGACGCCCTTTAAACTGTGTCCAAGGCAAGGCGAGCAAGGGCAGGTTTATTTGTACAGCACCTGTTAAACAACAAGATGATTCAAAGTGCTTTATTTAAGACATAAAAAGGATTAAAGTTGGTCCTTGTTTCTTTATAGATGCAGTTTCTTCAGCAACAGCCATTCAGTGTATTCACATTCACTAATTATCTTTCTTTTTCCACTTTTTTCATAGTGGTGGAATAAAAATGCATCTAAAATAACATGATAACAGTTAATTTTTGCATAATGGAAGAATGAGGCTGCACTGTACACTGATACACCTGCAGCTGTTTTTGTAGTATTAAATAACTTTACAGTGAAAAATATGAGGGAAGAGTTCATCCAGTTGAATAGAAAGTCACAGGTAAGAGTAGATTAGAGCAGATCTCAACTTTTCTGAGTGCGTGTTCAGGTGTGTGGTATTCTTCACACTATACACAGAAGCATAAATGTTCCAGATAATAAAGATCTGGATGGTTTGAACTGTATATGTAATTATAATTTAACTCCATACCATTTAATGGTTTATAAACTAACATTAACTAACAACACACAGCACAAAGACTTGTCGACTATGTGAATATCATTCACTTTCTTACAGCCGTGTTCTGAATATAAGCTGCAGCTTTTTCAGCCGGATCTATGAAGACACCATTACAGCATCAACAGGCCGACGGCAGACTCAGAGAATCTTTCCTGTGGTCACCATGATGATTTGATCAGTTTCCTGTAGCAGTAGCAGGTGAACATGTTCGAACGAGATAAGTATGTCAGCAGAGGGTGAACAAGACGATGAAAGAGAAGGAACGCATCTGAGATGATGTGGTGCGAGACAAATGACTCCATAAACATGTTTCATCTGTATGAAAGCACACAATGTTGTGGTAAGGACATTATCAGTATTAAATATGTTATTTGTAATGCATGTGTCATATCCTCTAAAAATGGAGTTACAGACACTTTGAAAGCATCATTTCAGGTTACATGTCACCTTTGCAATATCCAATCATAGGTAAAAAAGTCATCGTCCTGGTGTGGATAATCAAGCCTCGTCCTCTGATTACAAAAATTACTGTCGCCTCCAGTGTAGGACCAGTCAAGTCTTTCACGTCTGATGTGGGCTTCAGTAATCAATCCCAAGATGACTAATCACCCCGGCAACCACAGCAGATGCTCCAGAGTTTCACTTGACAGGAAACGTATGTGGAGCGTGAGGTAATGAGAGCTTCAAAGGTGAGCGGAGATAAGAGAGCAGACAGCGACCTCGGAAAAACCTGGAGTGTGTCTGACAGAAGAATAGTGTGAGAAACTGTGGGAGAAGTGCTTTGAAACCCTCAGTAAATAGACTCTATCTATCTATGTCTTTCTAAGTAAGCACATCAAAGTGTTTTGAAGAAACGAAGAATTTAGTTTCAAAGTCAGGTGGAGCTGTTGTGTCTGCAGTTTGAGTGATTTTCATACTTTCAATCAGCTGAAGAAACACAGAGGAAAGGAGACAAAAGAAATGAGAAAATAAGTAAAGAAGTGGGAGAAAATGTGGGAAATAAGAAGCAAGAGGAGGATAGAAGTAGGGAATAAAGAAAAGAGGAAGCGTGTATGAGATTTTTTTTTTTTTTTGTTTATGGCTGTGTGAAACTGAAGTACTTCCCTCCAAGGCTCGGCCCCTCTGACAGCATGTGTCTCACTGAATGGACACCGTGTTGTGGTGATTCCCGGCTTCATGTTCTTCCCCGGCCTCGTCTCCCCTCCTCTTGGCCGCTGTGTGACGGATCTGCAGGAGCGATGGCTAACACCCGGCCACGGCTTGTTTTACTTCACTCCCCGATTTCCTAAGAACAGATTGTGCTTGCCTGCGTTGTGTTCTGCACAGACCCAGATCATATACATCATTTTGTATTTGTGCTGCTCACATAAACTCAAGAAATCCCAGAAAATATTGGTGCAATTAATCAAGCAGAGCAGGGCTTTTTTGAGAGCTTATTTTGCTGCCCGCAAGTCATTTCTGATTTCCCTCCTTTAATATTCCAGCCAATTAAGAGGCCTCTCCAAATTCATCTTAATTTTCAGATTCAAGCTCAAAGGAAATGTTTCTTTCTTGAGTTTCAGATGATGAAACACTGTCACAGAGAGCATGTTTTCTCCAAATAAATATAGATGTAGTGGGCTATGATGTCATGCTGCAGAAGTTATGGCCCCCAAAAGTAAAACATAATTCATCTGACAGTAGCTCACAGTAGCTCCTCTGTGTTTGGTGAAATTTAAGCACAGTGAGCGACTCGTTTTTGGATCGTGTGACTTATCCGGTCAAAGGTCACCGCAGGGTCCGCATGAATGTGTTTGAACGATGTAGATGGCACACAAAAGGAAAAGAAGTGTGACTGTCCTCTCAAAGGAAAAACATGACATCATTCTCCAGTCCCGATACCAAGAGCCAGATCCAGTCCCCGCTTTTCAGTCATAAAAAATTATTGCGCTTTCAGATTGGCTGCTTCACAGGACTTTGGTGTGCAGTTCTTGAGGGAAATTCTGCACCACAAAACAAACAATAGACAAAAGCCTGCTCAGCTTAGTTTGCAACTTAGTTTGCAAGCAATTTGAAAACATTTTTATGTACTGATGTAACGAGTCCAAGTCACCCAACAAACACCCTTTTTGCATTTCAGTTTTTTTTACATATTTTATTTAAACTTGTCGTGGTGGCAGTATTGTCACTGTTTAGGGTGATATAATATACTTAAACAAACTCAGTCATGCAATCGATTGTTAAGATAGAAATATTGATTGCAGCCTTTTTAACTTAACTGTTCCGTTATGCTTTCTAGTAAAACTAAATGCTGTTTCAAAGCCCCTTCCACACTACCTGGATTAAATCCAGTCAAATGAGACTGAAGACCTGAATTTGATTTTAAGTTTAACTTGCAAATTTGACAACAAGTGGTGCAATCAGCCTTTAAAATGCCTTACCACAGCCAAGGTTTTGATGTCCACTAATAACTGACCTCTTAAATATTTGTTGCTCTGGTTTAACCAACCATCTCTGCCACCATAAGCAGCTCTACCTGCGAACTGTTTTGAACGAATGCTCCTTTCTATGCGGTTCAACAAGTGCGTGTTGCCGTCTCCACCGTAGACTGTGCATATCAACGTCATCATGTGACAGCGGTTTGTTTGTATTCACTGTACCTGACAACTGATGCAGAACATGAAACCTCCATGTTAATCTCGTTTAATTTAAGGGAGGAGGGATGATCGCTGCAAAAATGTAATTACAAGGCGGTAACAGAGACACATCAGGGGCCAACCTCGCTGGTTGGACTGCAGCCCAGCCGCCCGGGGAGCAGGCTGCGGCCGCCGAGGCATGACCCTCGGCTACCTGGGTGGCTGGGAGAGATTAGATCCCTGATTAATCTTCAGAGGGCAGAGATTCTGCCTGACATCCTTTTTTTAATGGAAACCATCCCATGGAGAAAATTACAAGGCGTTCCTCTCACCCCAAAGACTTTGGAGATTCTCCCCAATCAGCTGTGAACCAGATCTGAAAAGGATTTGAGGACATATCATTAAGCTGAATCTTTATTATTTTAGTCTGTCTTTATCGTTAAACTTTCCCACAAGGTCCAAACGTACACGAGTGATTTTAAAAAACGAGCTGCAACAGTACCATTTGATCTACCAAATAAGACACTGTACAAAAAGTAAATCTCTCCAAGTTTTGTGCCTGACACCAGATGTTGAGCAAGTCCTCATTACATCCAAAGAGTTTGCACTGTGTGTGTTTTTTAATTTAATCTTCGTCTGAGCTAGATAGTCAAAAGGTGTATATTTACCGTTATGATAATGTCATCTTGATTACCTCAATCAGCCGACCTCAGAATTTCCAAAATGAGCAAAAAAAAAGTTCAGAGGGTTTATTTTTAACAGACAAGATCAGGTTTTTGTTTGGCTTTCATGGCGATTTCATTAAAGCGATCCTCAGAGGGTTTGTTATCTTTTAGAAGCCACTTGAGTGTGACGGACAGAAACACGCATCACTGTGTAAGTGTGTCTGTATCTGCAGCTTGTGTACAGACCACAGAAAAGAGGGCAATGACATTACAAGCACACACACACACACACACTGAGATAATAGATGATGATAGAGTAGATTGATAGATGAAATGTCGACAACTTCTCAGCTCTCCTGGTCAGGTCAAAAGTCTGAAGCTGGGTGTGATCTGTTTGTGTTGTAATGATTACACCCACAACTCTGTGAGCTCAAAGTCAAAACAGAGTCCAAGCCAGAGTCGTCTTCATCATCACCCTCATCATCATCAACGTCATCACCGTCGTCATGCAGTCAAAACCTGCAACACTGAGTTAGCACGGTAGCAGCTGTGTGGCTACCACTCTGCAGGATTTAGTCCCACCATGCTCCAAATATATTCATTTGAATATATTATATACTGAATATAAAGAAATTATATTTACCTTTAATTTGATAACAAAATCCACTTTGATATAGTTAACAAATATACATATGTTGATGTTAATATAAAGTCAATTAGTGCAGCCACTCCCCGTAGCTGCAGAAGTTCAGATAACCTTTCAGGTACAAGCACCTCTGTTTGGGAATCACCGTTGTGTCTTTTTGTTCAGCACTTTAAATATATGTACGGAGTTACAACCGCATAAAAAGACAACCAAAGGTGTGCGTGTGTTTGACCTCATTCACTGCCAGCGTTGTTGATTTACATTGACGCGGATCACTCATCAGGTGGGTTATCTCGCCGTTCAGCGGTGAATAGATTGGTGGAGTCACATAATGAGTAGATTATGAAAGAGGAGAAGGGAGGTCCATTTACTCACGTCACACACACACACAGAAAGTAAATAATTAAAGCTCATAACTTGGCAGCTTAGCAGCCTGACTTTGGCAACAGTTTTAGTGTGGAAATACTTTATTATTGTTTTAATCTACAGTTTTATTTCATGGGTGTTTTGTTCTGTAATCAGTGTTGGGTGATTTCAATGTGAACATTACCATTTACATAACAAAAGATCTGTGAACTGAAACTATTTCATCATAAAATTCAAAAGAAAAAGAAAAAGAAAAGAAAGATGGACTATATCTCTCAAAGGTTAGTGTGACCTGCAATGAACATATCGTTTGCATTACGAAAGGAAAATTCTGGGATGTAAAACACCTCTTGTGACAAGAGAAAATAAAAGCAGACCGAATGTGACAGCGCCATCTTTGCCCACTGTCTTATCCTGCAGCCGAGGTTAGCGACGACTGATGACTCGGCTATCTTAACTTTCCTCAGAACTTTTCTTGTAGTAACCTCACAGACAGGAGATAAAGAGATAATGTGCTTCTGTAGAGAGAAACTTCAACATACATCCGTGAAGCACAAACATCCAAATCAAATAAACTATTTGAGTGAAGGGAAGGGGGACATTAATTGAAAAAAAAAAGAAAACATGAAAGTAAGAGCATTTATGGACACCTCTGAAGCAAATAAATATGATTAGTCCAGCACATATTTGATCATTATATGATAAGGATAACCAAACTGACATGTTTCATTGAATGCATTTCTTGAGTGGAGGGGGGCTTTAAAATCACATTAACCTCTTTGTGTTTCACTTTAATGATCACTTCTTCCCCCCTGTGGCTGTAAAAAACTAACACAACCAGCATTAAGTTGAAATAAAATATTAAAATGAGCGCTTAAATGAAACAAAGAAGACTTTCTTTATAACCCCTCATGTTACTTACATGATAAATGCTTCATTTAAACCACCAAATTCTTCAATCTGAGTGCCTGATGAGATGTTTTCTGCACTCACACAAAGACTCAACACAAGCCTCACCCACTGCTGTGAAAAAAAGGGGGGGAAAAAAAGTTTGAGCTGAACTATTTCCTTGGTGCTATAAATACAGGACGGACGCACATCTGCGCTTCAGATCGAGGCGTGGTCAGTCAGGTGGGCGCTCACACTTCATCCACAGGATACCAAAGAGCTCATCTCTCCTGCAGACCATCACACACACACAGCTGCAACAAGATGCCAAAGTGTCCCAAGTGCCAGAAGGAGGTTTACTTCGGTAAGATGCTTTTCTTTCTGTAAACTTTCCTCTTGTAGGTTTCTCATGCGTGAAGCGTCTTATCGGTGAAGAGCGCGTTTCTGCACAGATGAGGAAGCAGGAAGCAGGCTGACAGGCGCATGACTGCAAAAACTTAGATTTTATTTAAATATTAGACGAATAAAATGTTAAATAACCTGTTAAAACTTCAGAAAATAAAGTAAGACTTGTGTATTTTATTATTTAAGGAGAGTTTTTTCGCTGGTGGAAGAAGCATTCAGATCATTTCTGGACGTAAAAGTTGCAGAGCAGCTATGAAATAAAAATAAAAGTACGTGAGTGCTATATTATATAAGTAGTTAAAGTACTTTGTAGAATGGCTCCTACAGGATCATTGTTATTGATGCAACAACGTGCAACTAGTTTGGTTTGTAGTACTTGGTCGAAGTGGAGCTATTTTAGGTATTTTAGCTGCTTTATGTATTTTAAAGTAGTAAGTAATAAATAATACAGCATGTTATTACATGCATGCATACATATTTTGTATGTAAAATGATAATTTGTGAAGTAATCAGTAACTGTTGTTGTGAAAGTGGAGCACAAAGTACAATCTTCCCCTCTGTGTGCATGTGTAATGTATGTGCACAAGAAGTAGAAGTAGCAGAAATTTAAAATACCTAAATAAAGTACCTCATAATTGTGCTTAAGTGCAGAACATGACTTGAGTAAATGTACTTAGTTACACTCCACCTCTGAGAATAATGTTCCAAAAGTATAATTGTGGTGACATTGAGAGTAGCCGTTCTGCACAAGAAGTACTTTGACTTTTTAGTTAACAACTTAAATACAACTCAGAATACAGGACTTTTACTTATACTTGAGTACTTTTTTTGCACTTTTTTTTTTTACTTATTCTTCCACTACTGATGCATTAACATGTACAGTAAGCAGTGTTCAGTGCTGGGTGAGGTGGAGGTAATTTTAACTGCTTTATGTACTTTTGGGTGGCAGTACAATCGATCATATAGAAACTGAGGTTTTGAATGTAAAATCGTAATCTTAAGAGTAATTATAGCTGTAAAAAGTTCAGTATTTCACTCTGAGATAGAAGTAGAAAGCAGCAGGAAATGGAAATACTCAATACTCAAATACAAAGCTTACTAATTGAATAAATGTACTTTGTTACTCTCCATCAGTGGAGTATTATCTCTGCTTATCTCTTTATTTGTCAGTTGACCCTCTCAGCTGTGTATTTTTTATGTCTGGCTGCAGTATATGTGTACATTTCTGCAGATTAATGCCAGGCAGCCCCAAAAGGTCACTGCACTCTGTAAGCGCTCTCGTTATCAAATTACTCAGCTCCCTGTAGAAACTGAATTGTCTTTGTTGACGACTGAGGAGCCCCTTGAATATTGGCTCGATGGGGCGGTGGGAGCAGGTTTCCTCCGTCCTTAATCTTTCCAAAGCGATCTTGTAGGTCTGTCTCATGAGGATACCACCGAAGCTGGGAGCAATTACAGCATCCGGGTAGGAAAGGGACAGCTCCATTTTATCTGCGTCTTAATCCATTTACCACGTCGTCTGCAGCTCAGCAGAGCAACGGAGTAAATCCTCCGTGCAGAGGCAGAGGCCAGCACAGAATACAAAGCCAAGTCTTTGGACTGTCAGACAGATGAATCGACCGTGAGCCTTCGGGAGCCATGCTTCCCGTTCTTCCTTTTCATGGATAGACTTTCCCCCTTCTGGCCAAAACAAGCAAACCAATTTGTTTCGGGCAGTACAAGCCGAACAGTCTTTTTTTCTTTTCTATGCACAAAGAGGGGAAAATTTTAAAATATAGCTGAAGGAACAGCAGCGTGAAACAAAGCTTTGTATTCTTTATGTGGAAGTGCAGCTCTGAATCGTCTGCATCAATTACTCCACCAAACCTCTTCTATAAACTTCACTCTGCGGTCTGAGATCGCCTCCATCACACCTCCAGGCCCCCCCATCCTCCCCCCTCGTTTGCTGCTCATCTGTCTTAATGTTTTTAAGCTCTCAGATGGAAACAATCAGGCTACCGCTGCCCTGCTGAACGATGAGGAGGAACTTGGTCCAGATCCAGATGCACAAAGAGAGGATGACAAAAAAAAGTTGAAAACACTGCTGTTGCTTTAAACTCAGCAGTTGTTTGCATAATACCTATAAAATTAGATAAAACATTTTAAAACATTTTAAAGCTTTAAAGGTGCTGGTAGGCAGATTTTGATACCTTTGGACAGAGCCAGGCTAGCTGTTTCCCTTTGTTTCCAGTCTTTATGCTCAGCTAAGCTAACTAGATGCAACGCTGAAGTACTCTAGAGCTCCAACAATTAGTAGATTAATCGACTGATCGATCGACAGAAAACTAATCTGCAGCTATCTGAACAATCACCTAATCGTTTAAGTTATTTTTTTCCAGCAAAAAAAAAAAAAGTTTCTCAAATGTGAAAATTTGCATGTTTTTCTTGGCCTTGCATTATAATAAAGCAAATATTTTTGTAATTTGGCTGTTGGCCAGACAAACCAGGACATTTAATGCGGTTATCACAAGTTCTGATGGGCATCATTCACTGTTTTTCTAATATTTTATAGAACAAACAGTTAATCGAGAAGATGATCAGCAAATTAAATGACAACAAAAATGCCTTGAGTATTATTTTAAATGTAAGGCTACAGGCAGCCAGTTGTAAGCTTAACGTACCACAAAGAAAACCGGGGCAATTAATACAAGAATACTGTGTTAATTAGTGAACTTCTTGGTGGACTTTTATGGCCTTTGGACAAAAGCTAGCTGGCTGTTTCCCTCTGTTTCCAGTCTTTTTGTTACATTAACCGGTTCTTGGCTACACATTTAGCAAACAGACGTGAGAGTGGTATCTACAAGTCTACTATTTTCTTGATAAACTTGAATATTCAGTCGATCTGCACAAACTCCCATCAGAAGGGCCGTAAAAGTGAGGAGGAGCTTGACCCTACAGTCTTGAATTTCAAGTTTATGGGGGACCATCATTATATTTTAGATCACTCTGACCTCTAAATGCTTCGGACTGCACTCTTAGCCTCTTCTTTTTTTCCGCCGTACTGTTATACAACCTCTCCATGAATCTTTTTTGGGATGGAATGAAGTGAATACTTAAACAGCTTTGTAGCTTTGTACTCCTTTGTAGCGTGTTTTTCCATTCATATCCGTGTCCGTTTGTATATTTTGGATGACCTCCATAATGCCGCAGTCAGTGTGGGTTGATGCAGAGAGCAGATAAGGTTATTACTTTTGCGCGTCACATTGCCCCATTTCTTGTCATATCGTCGGGTAAAATAAACAGGCAGAGCACAAAAATATGCTTCATCAGATCAATGCACAGTGAAGAGTAAAACTACGTACATGCTGCTGTTTTAATTGATAGACTCCCCTTCAACACTGCTTGGACAGGCAAGAGCCCACTGTTTGCTCAGTAGACAAGTTTGTTATTCGAAGCTAAGCACGGTCATTATTTTGGGTCAGACTTTCATTCCAGGCCCCGACCACATTTTGCTGAAATGTTTTCATGCCACTGGCCCGAGAGGCTGACCTCGCCCTGGAGCACATTCCCTGTTTCGATTACATAATCTCATGCCACATCGGGCTATTTTTAGGAAGGAAGTATGTCATATCCTAATATTGTGGGAGACCGATGACTTCACCTGTAACCAGCATTCATTCATACATCTGCTGTCCTTCCTGACTTTGTTTAATAGAAGATCTGCAGATGTTAATCACGTTTCATCCTCCACGGTTACGACACATGTTAGAAACAGCCTCAGTTCTTGATAACGCTTCTCCATTTTACAGCATTTCCTGTGCTTGACCTCTGTGACCTTATGCATTCACTGAGCTTTTTTTTTTTCATCGTTGCATGTGGATTTTTGGACAGATTCTCGCTCGTAGTTGCGTGCAAGGAGTCTCAAAAGTCATCTTAACTCTTGTCCATCTCCTGCATTAAAAATCCTGAAACTCAAGACTGTCAGTTCTGGTTTCTCCCAACTTTTACAGTCCCCGTGATGAGTGTTTGTGCAGATCAGCCCCGCAGATAAAGATGGGCTTTATCAGAGTTTATGAGGCAGGAGGAGGACAGATTCCTCAGGGACACTCAGTCCTCTTTTACCCTCCAGCACCACACCCAAACAATGTCCTCAAAGTTATCTGCAAAGACAAGATCTTGTTGGTCTAAATCTCAAACTTTGGCGACTCATTTACTGATCGCAGACTTGATCCATGTGTGACACTGAATAACATCCATCTACTCTGCAGACTACAGTGGCTCCCCTTGTGATGGTTGAACTTCTGGTTGAACTGTGGTTATTAATTATTAATTTTTCGTCTTTTGGTGTGTTTGGCAGCTGAGAGGGTGTCGTCACTGGGGAAGGACTGGCACAGGCCCTGTCTGAAATGTGAGAAGTGCAACAAGACGCTGTCGGCAGGCTCACATGCAGAGGTGAGACACCTGAAATACACACAACATACATACAAGAATATCCTGAAATCTTCACTAATCTTCACTTTTTATGTAGACATAAATTTAGCATACAACAAGAGATAAATGAACAATTAACACAAGGATTTAGCTTTAGAAGTTGTTTAACGGACTTTAAATGTGTAGTTTCTGCAATGATGATATTAATGTTTTTTTTGTTGTTTTAACAAATAATAAACAGATTTTGATCATGTTTGAGTTGACAGGATAGAAACAGTCTTCACAGAGAATCACTGCCTCCAAAAAGTTATCAAAAATCTCCTTTTTGTATACTATATCAACGCTTTGTATCTCTATCTTATCTTGATATTTTGAATGCAGCAGCGACAATAATACAGTTTTTTCTCTTACAGCATGAAGGCAAGCCGTACTGTCACAAACCCTGCTACTCTGCAATGTTTGGACCTGGAGGTAAGCACGCTCCCGTCAATAAATCCCTTTTTTTTACACAATAATGATCTCGTACACGTCAATCACAGTGTGTAAACTTTAAACTCAACATTACATCCTGAGTGCTCCTGGCAGCTGTGATACCAAACACTTAGTCACCTTTGCTCGTAAGACTCTGGGCTGACCAGGAACGCCCTTTGCGAGGTTGCCGTTTGGTATCTGATTGTTTCCAGGCTGTAAACGGTCTTATCAAAGCACACACTGTCACCTGAGGATTACACCCTCAATAATTATGTTACATAATTGGTATCATTTCATTAAACTCCTATCTTGAGTGAAAGTTGCTCAAATTTCTCTCTCAGGTTTCCAAAGTAAAAGTCTTCCACGTTGAGGCCGTGAGATCTTACCATTGCTTTCATTTTCATTATCGTTTTCTCGTTGTGTTAATGTTTCCTGTCTCTTTTTCCTCGCAGGATTTGGACGTGGTGGAACCGAGAGCCACACATATAACTAGTCAGGTAGTGAGCACACATTCATCATTTGCTTACATTTGTATATCTTGTACATTTTCATGCTATTTGTTAAGATACACATCGACTCTGACTCTAAGCAAATACGTCTTTGTACTTTGGACTACCTAATGTGTGTTTTCTCCGCTCTGTGTATTGTCAGGTGCTGGCTCTGCAGTAAAAAAAAAGGTTTCCTGGAAACTAAATCGAAGAAGCCAAGAATGCTCTCAAGTCCGAATAAAAACCAGCAAACAAACTGTGTTCATGTTCAAGAAGAAACATTTTGTGTGCACGTGTTTTTATTTTGTGTTTTTGATCTTTGATGATTGTGTATTCCCATGATATAGTACTGAAGAAGTTGTCTCTTCCTGTTTTTAATGTGGACATTCTGATTAAACACTTTTTAAATATGTCTTATTCTTTATTTGATTTTTTTTCTCTGTATAGAACACTAAATTAGAGTAATTTCTTCTGCGTTGACGACACTCAGGTCACTTGCATTTAGTCTGAGTGTGTCTGCTCACTCTGTGTAATTGAATCTACGTTTCCTAATCCATTTAAACCCATGACATAGGAATTTCGAAAACATATATGAATACTTCACTTCTACTCGCTTAAATGTGACTTGCTTCAAGTTTTTAGACCCTTAAACCCCTGAGCTTTATGTTGTCTGGTTGCGAGATCCTTCATATGGTATAGATGGTGATTTATCGAGGTACCGTCATATAACTGTGAACAACAGAAAGACTTTAGTAAGCATGAAACTTTTTCAACTTAAAGGCAAAACAGTCTCATCACTTGGTTTATGTTCTGAAGCTTTTAGTACTAATACCATATATAAATGAGCTTCTCACTATATTATTAACTTCAGTCACTACATATTAACACATACAAACTCTGGTGTTATAGCCACGTTGTACAAGTTTGTCCTTGATCTTGGAAACAGTGCTCATAAAAAATGGAAATGTGAACACCCACAGTTCAATGACAACTGGACAAACTCCATCTGCTGCGGAGGATTGCGTTATAAGATCGTAAGCTCCAGATCAGCTACTAAATGGACCTTGTGGTGGGATCAATTTGCCAACTTTTTCCAAGGTCAGGAGTAATCTTCTGTAATGTTTAATTTGGTCGATGCTGAGCAAAGTGTGAGGGTGGCGGCCTGCAGCAGCTGATGCCTGAGTCTTTGCAGATCCGCCAGATGCTTTCACTTCGGTGCTTTCGGGCTCCTTTGCCAAACCTTTGCTCTGCACGGCCGCCCTCGCTGTCCATGAATCACGGAGCAGCCGCCGCCTCCATCGTGCCTCTGCCATCCCGGCCTGACAGTTGCCACGGCAACAGACACAAACAAGACCCAACAAGCAGCCAGTGTGCCCGTCCGTCTGTCTGTCACCCTTTTCCCTGCAACAAAGACGCTCACTGTCGACCAAAGCCACAGACACTGGGGCAACTCATGAAAACAGGCAGGCGATGTTTGGCACTGAAGCATTTTGCAGCATTTTTGCTTTAATTACAAAATGAAATACCAACTTTGCTTGTTCACACATTTTGTGCATTTCATGTTGTGAGTGGAGTCGGCATTACGACCTTCAGCCTACACCTTTTCAGTCATTGTTATCATCAAATGGCTTTGACATTTACTCACTTTTTTGTGGCTTTTTAAAGGACCAGAGTGTCAGATTTAGGGTCTTTTATTGGCAGAAATAGAATGAAAGAATTATACTATCATTACTGTATAATCACCTTAATATAGCTTCGAATGAGGCCGTCATATCTTCATCTTTCCAAATGTGTAGATAAACCTACAGTGGCTGCTGTTTCAATGAAAAAATGAAAGGCCCTCTCCAGAGAGTTTGGTTTGTCCTCTCTGGGCTCCTGTAGAATCACGGCGGTGCAACATGACAGGCTCTCTGGAAGATGGTGTAGATATGAAGGGCAAAAACAAAATTATTCTTAGTTTCAGATGATAATACACTAACCAAACCATAATTATTACATTTCTGTCAATAGATACCCCTAAACGCTACACACTGCTCCTTTAAATATGCATTTGATGGTATGTGGAGCAGGGTGGGCCCAAACGCAGACAGACGCTGAGCAGATGCACTTCAAAGGAAGGTTTTATTAAAGGTTTACATGCAGGTACAGGCGGGCAGACAGGAAACAGAAAGCACATGAATGAAACGGAGCGATGAAATGTAGATACGAAACATGGAGTTTAAACACCGGGACGAAACACAACAAACTGACAAAGAACAAAGGAAAGAGGACTGGTATGAGTGGCTGAGTGATAAAGGAAGTGGGGACAGGTGAGGAGGCTAACGGAGGACAGGTGACACCAATCGGGGCAGAGCAGGTATTTAAACAGGCGGGAAAACACACACAAGGGCAGGAAGTAAAAGTGTCAGGCATGTGAGGAGAGGAAAGTACACAAAATAAAACAGGAAATGTGCATAACTAAACTGAAAACAGACAAAGATAAGAGCAGGCAACAACCAGCTCATAGTAACATCTAGGACACACTTGGGAAAGAGGTTTAGCAACAGTTAAGATTTCAAGACATTTTCACTGTTTTAATCATAATGTAGATTGCAACGGACATGAGAAAACAGTTCCTGTAAAATGTTTAATTTGGCCTTTTTCAACATGGATATCATGAGCTGTAAAACTTCAGGTCTGATGGGGTTAATGCTCCTCAGCTGCATGTTCTCCGTTCAGAGGGAGTGAGCTGCAGTATTTCACCGTTTTGACATGGTCTTTTGAGAATGCAAATGTCTCTTTTTCTGTCTTACTCACTCAGATTTTTTTTTTTTTTGCTCAGGAAATACCAACATCTTGGTTGTCTTGGTGACGCGTCCGGATGTTTGTGTAAAATTTGCAGCATCAAATTCACACTTCGATGGGGAAGAAGTACACGTACCAGATATATTATAATAGTCTCACATCAAAAATACTTGATTCACGATGTATTAAACTGGAGATATGTTCCTGACATGATCATAATGAAAGCATCGAGCGGGCAGTAAGCACATTAATAAAGCACTTATGTTGACTTACACTGCACTTAAAGTGAAGTGTTACCGCTTTTTTATTCTGAGGGGAAGGAAGCCAGAGTAATTTGCCAACGAAGCCCTGCTGTGTCAGCATGAATCAGTCTTGCAGCTGTAAAATTAGCCCCATAAACCTATTAAGGGCTGGAAAATAAGTGTGTAAGTCATGCAGAACTGGGTGGCCACGGTTCTAAAGTCAGTTTAAGAAATAGATAAGTTGAAATGTGGATATAAAGGGTGTGGATCGAAGGTTAAAAATGGGTTTGAATTTGCTTAAGTTCACTTCATTTTAAGTTATGGGAGGGCTTCTTATGTTTGTTGTGGTACTCGGTGTAACAAGAGTAAAGAGTGGTTAGGTATTTGGTAAAATCACCCAACAAACCAATTATGTAGTTTATTATTTATTTTTTCAATTTATTATAACGTATGTTTATATTGTTTTAGTTTAAGTTAGTTATATTTCCACACTACTGAAGACCAGACAAAAAATTGAACTGTTTTCTACATTTTTTTATAAATTAGATTATTAACATAAAATATTGTCAACATTAGTATATATTAGAATAGATTAAGTTACATAGTAGTGTATAAAGTTATCAAAATTATTGTATGTTATAATCCAATAACGTAATAGACATGATTTTAAAATGGGTCTTTCTGCAGGATAAGTACTTTTACTTTTGGTACTTAAGTATATTAAGTATATTTACAGTATTTATGCAATGTTTACTGTTTACTTAAGTAGAAGATCTAAGTACTTCTTCTACCTCTGAATAAAACTAGTCACAAGCAGTATAACAGGTTTAAACTTTCTAATTTCCCCAGAAACAACTATTTTATCTTCCTCTTAAAGCTCCTCTTGGTGGGATTTGAAACTTTTAGACCTTGGCGACCCCTAGTGGTGATATTAAAAATATACTATGGTAGGCAGCACAGCAACTAATACACAGATCAGTGTTTATAATCAAGAGTTGTGTGCAAAATCACTCCCTCATAAAATACTCCCTTCATAATAGATCATAATTTTGCAACAGGTAATAAAGTGTCATGAAATGGGAGTAGTCAACTTGATAACACAAGTTTATACTTAAAGTTATAATCATTTCATTTAAATAAATGTCTGTTACCATCTGTTGCCAAATGTTGTAACACAATGGTGAATGAGTCTATGTCTCGCTGATGAAAGCCTGCAGCATTTGCAGAAGTCTACCTGGGTGTGGTGGTGGTGATTTTCCTAGAAAAAGCACACAGTTAGTCTGTTAACGCAGCAGAGTTAACAATTAAGTTAACAATTACTATAGCTAAACAAAGAAAAGATTTGTGATTACAGCTGATAAAATTTGAAGCTGAAATGAGGTGAAAAAAAAATTAAAAAAAACTGCAACTACTGATTGTACAGTGCTTGAGTAAATGTATTTAGTTATATTCCACCACGCTGACACTGTGTAGTCAATAGAAGTGATTTTTGGGCACAGCCAGTAACCTATTGCATCAGAATCACAAAATACTTTAAGACATACAGCCTGCACATGTTAAAATGTGGAAAATGTTTGTTTTTATTGTCAATTATAAATGAATTTGTGTGTCTTCTACTCCTAAACTCTCTCTAAGTCTTGTAAAAGAGGATCTATAAGCCCTTGAAGAGTTTAGCACAGCATGTCTGGTCTTTCTGCCTCTCAGACAGAATATTTCTAACAGATAATAAATGAGAGGACCATACGCGAGTGGAGAATAGGAAGAATACCGAGCGTAACAGTGACGACTTTAAACTGTATCAGATGTGCGAATGGAAGTCATAAAATCAGGCCTGCCAGGTTTAATACGAACACACACACACACACACACCTCTGCCAACATGCTATGATCATCTGGAACATCTGTTTTTCCCACAAGATTGAACTTCTTTAAAGGAGGCCACTTAAAATAATAAAGTACATTTGTGAAAGTTATCTTTACATTCGCGACTCACTGTAGTCCACTCACAGTTTCCAATCCCAGAGCTGTTCATTTGATTTCAGAGCGTAAAAGAAAGACGTGAACAGGAAATCCACCTTCTACTTTTTACTCACTTAAAATCCAGTCCTACTGTTAAAATAGCTCAGAAATAATTATTACCACTGTAGTATTTTACTCGTGCTGAGCTAGTTTTAACTACTTCATGTGAATAACTTTGCCAACTTAGAGCTAAAAGATAAAAAGCCTCTTAAAAGTAATTTACGGTCCAGCTCCAGTCTCGTAGTTTGTGATTATTTCTGTGCATTTGGTGAAAGATTATATCACTGTATCACATACATTTTAAAACAATAAAAAGGGAAAGAAAAAGAAAATGTTCTCGTTTTCCAGAGATCAGAGCTGTTAGCAGTCAACAAGTAAGTAAAATATCTCTCCCGATTGCTGTTAAAGGAAAGTTTTTCAACTTTAAAGATACAATCTTGGAAGAACAAACAAAGAAAAGATAGATGACGACAGATTATGACACTTTGACATCTTTTCATCAGCGAGGAGAAACCAGTGAGGCCAATCACGAGGGACCGAAGAGAGGTACAGATGTGGTTTGGATCTCTGGAAAGTGAGGTCTAAAAACATACCTACAATAACTCCTCATCATCACAAGCGCCACCAAAGAGGACGAAACAGGTCGCATATAACATACCGGTAACTGCTGCAGAGTTCAGCAGAGTTGTAAAGAGAAAAAAGCTGCTTCCAGTAACTTTGACCCAAAAAGGTCTGAGCTCATCTCAACTGGAAGCATCTTCGCTGTTGTTGGATTTGAAGCATCTGTATCCGTTTTTAAAATAGATTTCATAAACCTCATGGTCATGGGACCAACTCCGAACACAAATAAGATTAAACATGTTTAGTTTCAAGTAAGCAACCTCGACTTTGAAGAGAGACAAACTGACATGAAAAGAAAATGTCTTTTTTTTTCATTTCATCCAGATCTTTTTAATTTAGATTTTTATATTAATAGTATTTAAATAAAAAATGTGGGAGGCAACCAAAGCACTAAACCTACGCCAACACAGTGGTCCCTCATATCCCTCACCTTTTTTTTTTTCTGTGAGGCCACGGTGTTGAAAACTGAGGCACCTGTGTGGCCCCGTGAGACCTGAAGTCCTGAGTTACATCCAGGTTGGACTCCCAGCCAAAGTGAGGCACGTAACACAGGATTTGGACTCATCATAGCTGGAGTCAGCACGCACAAAACCAGAACTCTGGAGCTAGTTCACTTAAATGGAAAGTGGCTGTTTTGCTGTTATGAATTACACTTTTTTCTGGCATGACGAGCCAAAATGCCAAGTTTAAAGTGGGCAGAGAACGGTGTGGCCAGTTAAAAAAACATATAAACACCCCTTTTATAACATCACCAGGTGCTTAAGGATCCTGTGACAGAAGTTTTTTTCCACTGATCACCTCCCCGGCCATCTTTTTTTTTTACGGGTCCTTGTGCATCGCCCTGACTGTCCCTTCAAAATGGCCTGATGGTTTTGACGGTATCATCATTAACCAACTGGCCACGGCACCAAAATCACAGTTCGTCACACTCCTGGCGCTGATGGAGGTGAAACACTATCATGGACTCATCCGTGATGCTGCATCAAACACCGGTGTTTAAATGTCACTTTCTATCACCAAAGGGCTTAAACAGAACAGGATCCAAATACAGATAGGACCAGAGAGAGCTCATGTGGACCAATATGCACTTTAATATGGCTTATACTGGCAGGCAGAGAGGTAGGTACAGGCAAGGCTGAGCACAGGAAAAAGGGATGAAGGCAAACATGACAAGAGTCCAAGTAAACATCACTGATTTGATAAAGGAGTCCTGGAGCCGGGCTGGTATATGTAGTGAGTGTGGTTGATGAAGGAATGAGGTTCAGGTGGGGAGATGGGCGTGGAAGCTCAGGTGATGGGGGGGGCTGCAAGAAGGATCTGAAAAGGCTAAAGGCATCTGGTAGAAGGATGGAAAGGTGCAAAAGACAGGCAAGGGGAACCAGAAACATGGAGAGGAGGGAGAGGAAGACGGACCGGGACAGGGCTCCTCTGGGAGTGCTGGCAGACTGACCCCTCTTCAATCTGCCTCGGAGCAAGACTCATGAAAGTCCCTCTTTCTTGTGTGCTGCCAGTTCAACATCAGCTTCATTAACGTGTCCACTTTGATCTGAATCTCAACCAGAAAGTGCACCCTGCATCCTTTGCCAGGTATTAAGATAGATAACGGATCACTCTTCCTCTGGTGGGATCATGTCCTCCACCAGGTGATCCACAGCTTCAATAAGCAGCTTTGTCTCTGTTTGGTGGGGAAACAGTCAAATTTGGACTTTTGTTTAGTCACAAAGCTGACTCCTTTGCAAACCTGCGGACAAAAAAAGGCCTTGACCTCAAATCCAACTCTTTTCCAGCAGGATGTTGTGCTAAATTTGACCTCTCAGATCCATTTATACCACTGTAGGATTTCCCATTAATGACCCATCATAAAATCTAACACAGATCAAAGATAAACCTGTATGATGGATCTATCAATATTTTATTTTATTCTGCAGGAAGTTGAGCTACTAGTGGAGAAAAAACAGCTGTAACACATTCCACCACCCTCCTGTCATGCTCGCTCCGGCCATATAAAACTCAAAGAGTGTGAAATTCAGAAACAAGCTCTGCACAACCTCTCGTCTTGAGAAACAGCCATCGGCCCCGTGAAGCACCCCCCAGCGTCCTATTAGAGTCTGGGTGCACGTATCAATCTGGAGAGTTTCATTTGTGCACAGATGACCAGCTGGGGGGGCGACGAGGGAGGGATGAGAGTCGAGGCAGTTGCTGAGCAGAATCTGCTCCTCGTTTCTCGTAATTGAATATGCATGACTGTTTCAGATCCTCCGTTCACAATTCCTCCCCCCTTTAGTTCCTTTTTCCTTCCCTTGATTCCTTCCTTCTTATCCTCCCTTCTTCCTCCGTTTTTTGTTCCCCTGCCATCATTGCTCCACCTCATTTGTTTTTGTCTTCCCGCCTCCCATCAATCCTTTCTCCACCTCCCCTCTCTCACTTTACCACTTTACCGACCTCCTCCCCACCTCTTTTTACGAGGGCTGGGCTGCAGTTGATTAGTGCTGCTTGGATGTATCCAGTGCAGTGCCCTGTCTCAGCAGATGTGTATAAATAGGCCCTCTGGCTTTGTAATTGCTAATAAGCATCCAGTGTGTGTGTGTGTGTGTGTGTGTGTGTGTGTGTGCAGAAAACACGAGCTGCTGCCATAAGCATGCTCATGGCAGCCAGCTCCCCCTAAAGCGCACACAGAGCGGGGATTCATCAGCGACTCCGAGCCCAGGAGGAAACCTCTGCGCTGGGGTTGATAATGAGGCGTCCAGGCCTCCAAGCCAGGGCCTGGATCTCTGGAAAAAAAAACAAAACATCTTGGTGCATCAATCATGTATTTTTTTCTCCCTCCCCTCTGTTTAAGCCAAAGGGTAAGAGTCTGGCAAACACTCATCTCCTTCAATTAGGCTTCCAGCAACTTCAGTAACCAGAGTCTCCCTATTAGAGTGCAATTAAACGTTGGACACCAACATTAGTTTGGGCTGTTGTGAACACTTTGCACCCTCCCCTCCCTGCGTCTACTATGGAGATTTGCCTGTAAGTAAAATTAGCCATGGGCTCCCTGAAATCAATGTTTTTGACACTTTTGAGACAAGATACAGTTAAATAAGTAATTCAAAGTCTGATGGTATCTGATCTAGTACTTCTGATGTACAACGCAAAGTCTGCATGGTTGTTCAGTGCAGATGGGGATTAAATGTTGTGGTCTCTCCTGGCCTGATATAAAAAGCTGACTGTTGCATTTCCTGGCAAATGATTGAACAAGTTGTCATGAAACGTTTTGGAGACGTTCATGCTTCCAAGAGGATGGATCCTGCTGCTTTTGCTGGTTTTGAGTGAAACATCTCGATAACACTTAATGAAATATTGCACACGTACATTTTCCCCTCAGGCTGAATTGTAATGGCCTCGGTGATCCCTTAACTTTTAATTTAGCATCATCATCAGGTCTACATGTATAAATAACAACATTGCTGCCAAATGTATACCTGATTTCAATGACGTTTTTTAGCCTTGACTCATTCGAACTTCACTCAGAAAATAAACATTTTAAAATTTGTTTGCTTGTTGTCTTGCAGACTAATCTGACAAACGTTGAATTCAGACTTTTTATCAAGTGACATCATAATTTAGTTATTTCGGCATCCTTTTGATCCATTTATTGTGATTAAATCAAACTCACGGTCCTCAGCATGACTGTAGATTCATGTTGGTGTCACCATGCAGACACATGCAAAGCACAAAGCAAGTGCAGCTGAGGCTAACGGGAATAGGTGGGGCATGGCTAAAAATGCCAAATTTGACCAGTTTTCAGCTCCTCAAATGTCAGGATTTGCTGCTGTTCTCTGTCTCATATAGTTTTAAATTGAATACTCCTCAGAGTGCCAAATTGTCAGAGATCTTATTAGTTATTTTCTGGCATTTTACAGACTGAACTTCTTAGTGGCAGGATCTTGGCCTCAGATTGAGAGTCCTCCCATCACACCTCCTGTTGAACTCGGGGATATAAACGGTATGATATCGAGGTCGAGAATAATGACGGAGATGATGAGTGTTTCTGCGTGTGTAAAAAGAGAGCGGGGGCTTGACAAAACCTCCCCACATTCATTTCCCGTCTCTCCTGTTGGGAGAGCACCTGGCCACATACGCTGGGTTTTCTATTGGCACATGTTGTCTGAGCCTCGAGGGGATTTGGAGACAGTTTGATTGTTCGAGGGCTGTGATAAATAACCTGCGGTCTCTCTGCGTCCGCATGATGGATACTCTGCAATACCAGCGCAAAATATGAGTTATCATTAAGTTGGAGTGTGTTGTTAGATGTAAAAGATGAGTGCAATTTTTCAAACTCATGTCTCACTTAGAGATGGATGCGACTGAGCTTTTCGTGCAGCTTTGGGATTCAGTGTTTCCCATTGAAATCCTCTAAGACCTCTGATCTCTAATTTTCTCCAGCTGCAAGAGAGTCAGATGAAGTTGTGTTCCTGCACTCAGGACGCCTCTCCTCCCCTCATTGACTCCCACCCCCCCTCCATTTGTTTTCCTCCCCCTATCTTGTCCTCCTCCCACGGTTTGGAACAGGCGAGGAGAGTACGCGAGGACACGTCTGAGCCGCATGCTGTTCTTGTTTGCTTTTCCCAGATTGCACTGCTGCTCGCCCTCGGTGCTGGTGGGAGTTGGCAGTTCCCCTCATCATTTTATCTCCACTGTCAGATCCTATTGCACCACAGTTATCCCTGAGCCATCCTACACCGTCACAAAAACACAAACACAAACACAGACATGGCAGTTATTTTACATTTTCCACACTGCATGGATTTTTTTTTGGTTTACAGAGGAGGTGAAAAGTACAAAAAATGGTCTAAATAAAAAGAAAACAGAAGCAATAAACTGAATAATTTCACATGTGCAGTGACAATTTGAATCAGGAACATGTATCTTGGCATTAAAAAAATGCCCAGCGCATGTTTATTTTGATTAAACTAGTTAGTTAATAATCTAATAATATGCTTTAAAGGATGCATAGTTGTGAACTGAAAAGGCAATCCGGTGTTCACTCACAGCTCTGTCTCTGAAAATGGGAAACAAACAGAGTGTCTCGGACGGAGCCACACAACTCGTGCTCAGGACAGTTTGGACAACAGTGGGTGTGATGGTGGGATCATTTGTGTTTATTGTGAATATTTGCCTCTCCATCTGTCTCGGGTGAGTGGCAGTTTGATAATTGGTGTCAAAATCAATAAATATTCACTGTATAAAGCAAGTCATGCATCGCTGAATGAATCTTGCTTATTACAGCATTATCCCAAAATAAACTGAATTTGCTGTGATTTAATTTGCAGTGAATGGATAAAAAAGATGCTGAAATAACTACATCATGATGCCGACTTCTAAGAAGTCTGAATTCATGCTTCAGACCTGTCCACATGACAACAATCAAACAACTTTTAAAATGATTTTCTTAAAGGCGTTTGGATCATCTCTTTTTCTATGTGCAGGGAAGAGAATGAATTTTGAGCTCGTCATTATTACATTAATTCAAATATTTTTTTCAACACTTATAAATGGTACAATGTCAAAAAATAATGCAAAACTCCATAAAATAATCTATATTTAAATGTTTCAGTTGCATAACATAAGGCAAATCTCACCTCAGCATGTTAAAGTATTACTTTAATAAAATGTCCAAGTATTAACTTGAGATGACTTGGAATGAATAATGTGTGCAAGATCATAAATGTGAGAACAAAAAGAGCTGCCTTCTCATCCAAACAGGTTTCACAGCTGCGCCCCCCTCTGCTCTTTGTGGGTACTTCATTGGATGAACTGCTGCAACAATGCTGCCACCTCGTGCAGCTTCCTCCTCCCATCAGCACAATCAAACACCATCACTCTGAAGGGCTTTGCTTGGTGTGGCGCTTAATGATAATGTAGAAATAAAAAGCACACACTGAAAAGCTTGATGAGTATTTTAAAACTTTAATATACAGTGCTTCATAAATCATTACTAAAAACACAGGTGGTAAAAATCAAATTGAAACAAATAAGTTACACTGTAGTAAAAAGCACTTGAGATTCCTTTCCGTTTTCATCATTAGTGTGAACCCCATATGAAAATAGCATAGAAAGTATGCAAACATAGAATTTCATTCATATATATTTTCTAATCTTTAGCTAAATAAACCTTTTGTCCCCTTAAAATTCCCTTAAACCAACTGGATGAAATGAGGAAAGTTTACAGCTGTGTGTTTGTGTTTCGTGGCCTCGATTTCATCTCTTCTTTAAAACGGTTTAAAAAAACCTTTTTTTTTTCGTGACTTTTGCCCCCCCGGTGAGAACCTCAAGACAAGCCCAAATAACAAGGAAATATAAATTAACATACCAAACATGTGAACAGTCAGCAAAACCTTTTTTTTTTTCCATTGACTGGCATACAGTTTTACATTTGACCTCAAAGCATTCTCTCTCTCTCACACACACACTTACATTACACTTTTAACAGTATGTCAAACATACATACACACAGTCTGTGCATAGACCCAGGTTTCATTTGTGGAGTAACTGGTAATTGGAGCCGTTTCTCCCTCCCTGTTGCTCCCCCAACTCCCCCACTGTGGTTTGTCCTTTGAAAGAAAAAGAAAAAAAAAAAAAAAAAAATATATATATATATATATATACACATATATCCCTTTAACCCGTTTGCTGCTATGGCAACAGAAGCTGGCTCCGGGCACAAGGGCTTAACGAAGAGATATCATGGAGATAGATCAAATACACGCCATCTCCATAGTCCAATTCAGTGCCTGATATGAGCAACAAGGTAAAGAGGAAAAAAAGCTGACCATAGATACACATGTCAGGGTTGAGACAGAAGAAAGCGCTGAGCCTTAAATAACAGTTTGTCCTTCCTAACGGTCGCTCAGATTTTTACCATATTTGCACATTTTTGCATTAGATTATTTAATAGTTTTGACTCTGTAAGCCAAGCTGCCCTTCAGTCACTTCAAGAGCGTCAACGGAGCGCTTTAGTCTCACAACGATCTAAAACACTACAGGTTTCATGTTTAGAGTCACTAAATATCAGAAAACAGGGGCTTTAGTGTGAAAATATAACTAATAACATTCAGATTCCCCTGTAAAAACCAGATAAATTTAGTTTAGTTAAGAATAGTTTGCAGAACAAAACGCTCTCTTAATGCCTGTTTGAGAGAGGATAGAAGATAATTTAGTAATATGTTTACTGTCTGTGTGACGTGGAAAAAGTCCACTTTGGGCCAGGAACTCATTATACATGTTGACACCTGGTTGTAAGAGTAAAAAATGTATGTCTCATGTCAGCAAATTCAAAAACTCCTGTTAAAAACTTCAAAATCTGGGACAAGTTTGATTTACAGGAAATAACGTTTCCTTCCCTCATTCTGAGTAAATAACATCATTTATAATCATTTACAGTCTGTGGTAAAGGTGTAAAACGTGAAGAGCATGTGGTTTCTGTTAAAACCTGCAAAGTTTGGGTAGCAATTAAAAAAAAAAAAAAAAAAAAAAAAAACTACAGCTTCTCTTAATACCAGTTTGCATCAGCAGCTTACTCACTATCATTAAAAGGGAAAATTAATTTCAGGGTACTTATGTGTAGATATCTGCGTCCAAAACGTGTGTTGAATTTCGTTTGTGCTGTTTGTTTGTCTTTCCCACTCTGTTATGTGTATCTACAGAGACCTGCGGTTTCAACAGTCCGAGTCAGTGCCTCCTATCAGTTACAGGGTTTGACAGAGAGGCATCCAGAGCAGCCGGTTGTAAGCATGACAGGGAGGGAGGGAGGGAGGGAGGGCTTGGACACTCAGGTAACAGGGGGTCAACTTGTTCTATTGCACGTACGTTTCTGCCTTTTCTTCATTTCTGGCTTCAAAAAAAAAAAAAATCTCACAGTTATAAACAGGCAGCAAGTAGCATTATTTTTGTTTTTTGTTTAAATAAAAAAAAGAAAAAAAAAAGAAAAAGGAAAAAAAAAAGCTATGGACAAGTATGGAAAAAAGCGCTCAATTAAATTGCAATAGCCAAAACCAGGATATAATAATAATAATAATAATAATGATAATAATATTAATAATCATCAACAAGAATATTCACAAAAACAACAACAATAACCATACAGAGCTACACAGGCAGAAAAAGAAACATTGACCTGTATATATATTTATATATATAAAAAAAAAAACAACAACAGTGTAAAATTGATTGTCATTTCAAGATAAAAAGCATCAAAACATCCAAGGCATCAACAGTGAGGAACAAACTGGGAACTATAAAAAGTGACGAGGGGGCTGGAGGAGGGGGGGGGATTCACAGAACTAAAGCCCAGATAAACGACGCTCACAGGGAACCCATTTGGTGCACATCATGCGTCTGAGAAAGCTTTTGGCAGCCTCGGGTGCAGAAGAGCGGAGAAACAAAAGGCAACAGTTTGCACATGCCATCCGTCCGTCTGTCCGTCTTGGAGAAAACCAACAGCACGATGCTCCGTTTGTTCACCTCCCTCGCCGCATGCAAGCTGGGTGCTGCGGCTCATCGAGAGAGAAGAGAGAGAGAGGGAGAGAGAGAAAAAAAACACAGAAAGGAGGTCCGACAAGTTCCGGGCCTGTCCAAGGACGCAGGGCGAGACTCGAAGTGCTGAGGAGGGCCGCGGCCTGGCGTGGAGAGAGCAGGACAGGCGGCATGGCTTTGATTTGACCGAGCCCTGTGACCAAGAGAGGTAACTCTTGAAAAGCTTTTTTAAGCGGAGTAAAGGGGGCGTTGGTGAGATCTGGAAAGCACATACACACCCATTGTTTTACACGCACACACACACTCACTCACACACACAAACATGGGAGTAAATCTATCCCTGAATGTGCCAAGCAACGGAAGTCTTCTTGTTCCACAGAATATACACAACAGGAGGGATTCTTCTTCTTCTTCCTCTTTATATTTTTAAACTTTCCTCCTCCCATCCCAGAGGAGAGCCACGCTGCGCCGAGCAGTCAGTGTGTGCGTCCTCTCAGTTCTCTCTCAATGCCAGTCCTCGTCGTCCTCGTCCTGACCGTCCGACGAGTCGTCGTCGTTGGTGCTGTCCCCGCCCATCTGCCGCGTCCCGTTCTGCTGCCGCGCGGCGAGGAGGGCGGCGGCTTCGGCGGCCGCTTTTGCCGCCGCTCGCTCCTCGGCTTCCTTCTGACGCAGCGCCGCCGCCGCCTTCTTCTCCTGCTCGGCGTGGCTCTTCATGTGGGCGCTGCGGCTCTTCACTTTGTAGAAAATCCTGCAGGTCAGAGAGAAGAGCTTATTGTTAAATAACTTTTTCAGACACGGAGTATGTGACATGTAAAGTCATTCGGACAGATGCGTCCATTTCAGTAATGTTACTTTTAGTCCAGACCTGCTGAGATGAAAGTAAAAATATGAAGGATGAAAAATTTGTTCTATCCTCTCACAAAATGCATCAATGATGGATTTTTAAAAACTCACTGACACTGGAAATGAATAATCAATTAATGACCACTGAGAAACTCTCTGGTGAATCCACAATAATTTAATAATTCTACTGCACACACACCTCACATTGTTTATCTCATGTGTGAATATGAAGTATTTTATTAGATATACATTTATTCCATGCAGTTGCTATAGATGTAAATTAAAAATATAAAGAGGGAGACATCTGCTCTGATCATTACTGTGGTCATAAGAGGTCTTTTTCCGTCCAAGGAGAGAAAAAATATTCAAATGTTTTACTTAAAATAGGTCACTATATTAAACTGACTTTATTTCTTAGTGTAAAGGAGATGACAGCTGAGTGATGCTGCTCTGAAGGAGAACGTGCGTTTAATCTCTCTATATTTCACACCGTGCACTTAATCTGACAGCCTTCAATTCAGACTTGCATCGTACTCAAAGGTTTTACTTGTATTTTAAAGACCTACATGTAAAAACTTTCATCAGAGTATGTAATGTAAAGAGGCGCATGTGGGTGGGGAAAAGAGCAGTGTGTGTGTGTGGGGGGCAAAAAGAAAAAGCAGTCAAAGAGCAAAATCTTCATCAGTCTCATTACTTCAGTAGTTTGGTGACCTGTAAATTCTCAAAATACCGATGCGCAATTTAGAGCCACATTAGCCGACGACTGTGACTAATTTAAAAAGATGGATAGAAAGCACAAAAATAAATGACTGGAAGACACCTCGTCATGTTTATTTATGATATACCGCGGCAACGGTCGGGGCTTAATTGGGTGCTAAAACAGGCAAAGTGTGCTCGCTGTCCCGACGCTAAACGTTTCAGGGCTCTTGCACATTTTCTGCTTCCTTAAAAACTAATTTCAAAAGAGTGTTTAGTCTCTTGGTGCCTCTTTGTAAAGAATGCGGTCAAAGTTCACTACGATGCGAGGAAACAGGGATGGGTATGTAAAAAGGCGTATGACGCAGCAGTGGGTGGCTGCGTGGGCAGGAACTGAAGCTGTTCCAAAATTGTGCAATTTCACTCTTCCTCTGACTGTAAATGTTTCTAAAAAGCTTCGTTGGCTTCCCTGTGACGTCAGCCTCCGCGGCGGTGGCCGATCCACAATGAGGACACTTTGAGCGGGTCGATCACATGAGGGATGAGTGAGGCTCCTGTCGAGTTGCGTTGACGAGAGCGCGCCGTTTCTGCTCTGTGTTTCGGTTGCTAGGACACAGCTGGCAAAAACAGGCCCGGTGCTGCCAGAGGACGGGCTGTTATTTAAGCAAAAGCATGACAGGACGGTTCGGTTCTTTTCAAAAACGCCACGGGACTCTTGCCTCTGTTTACCTACTCGTCTTCCAAGTGGGCAACGGCGGCGGCGACATTTCCTGCCGAAATTCTGCATTTCAAGATCGAGCCGGTTCAGCACGAGGCCGATTATGTAACTCAAGCGCTCTGAACTCAAGACTGGTGTGATGTTTCTGATCACCGACCTGCCACATTTCTTGCAGGGGAACTCCCCCTCCTGGCCGGCAGAGCCTTTGTTGCCCGTCGAGGGGCTGGTCCGCCGCGCGTTGCCTTCGTAGCGCGGTTTGGAGCTAGGAGGGGGGGTGACCCGGGGTGGAGGAGGAGGGTGGATGACCCGGGACGGAGGCTGGTCCCTCCCCACGTCCTCCTTCATGATCAGGACGGTCCCCGGCTGCAAAAACAGAAAAAAGGAGAGGTTACCATGACAGCTTGAACACACAGAGGAGATGGGAGATAAATAATAACCTTGAAGCTACTTTATGAGCACCTTTTATGTAGAGATAGTATTTATTTAACATATACAAACAGTTTAAGAAAACAACTATTCACAGCCTGGTACTCAAGAGCTCATTGTGCATACTAAACAGCGAAATGCGGCACGAATAACGCGGATAAAACGGGTTTCTTGTCGAGTCATTGTTTGCTGACAGACATAATGGGGTTACACAATCCAGAGAGGGTGGACGCCGGCCAAGTTCTGTCCTCTGAAACGTCCAGCAGGGGGCAGCAAATCCAACACGCGTCCACCAGAGGGGGGAGTCGTCCAGAGTTCAAAAGGATAAATGTGTCGTCCAGGAGGGTTTAGTGCCAAAATAACGCCATTTTTTATTTGATGCTACGTTCATGTTGCTGTTGAGTTTTTTACAGCAGCCTTTGTGTTACTGTTAAGCTTTCTACCTCTCCTGCACTGGCTTTTGTTTGCTTTAAATTCATGTATGAATGTATACAAGCAAGCGTAAATGTGTCTGTATACATGCATGAGTGTCTTTGTGTCCAGATTGTATTCTCTATAATGCTCTGATAGGATTTCTTTTAATGTGCAAACAAACAAATAATAAAGAATATAAGAAAAAAATGATAAGTCATTTTATATAAATAATAGTGAGATAATTGGAAAATAACCACCATGGCATTAAGTGACTTAACACTCATGACCGTGACAGTAATTATGATCTTGGACATCCATCCATTTATCTGGCGTACTGACTTAAGTTTGTGGTTTATTATGATTTTTTTATGGTTGTTTTTTTTTTTATTAACAATCTCATAATGACTTTATGTCTGAAAGTGTGAAAACCTCAAAGAAAAGTAGGGTTGTATTATATCATTCACAACATCAGATATTTTTTTGTGGGTTGCTTGTAGCTATGAATGGTTTGTTTTTCCTTTAACTGTGCAGAAAGCCAAGTTAAAGCCTGTAGTGGCTTGTGTAACTTATCAAAAGCAACTCCTGAACCTCTAAAGCTGCTGAGAATTACCGCCGTCACCGAATGTCACGACGAGGAGCTCAAAAAGAGAGAAAGATCTCCTCGATCAGTCTGAACGGAGAGTGAGTCTGCGAAACCTGAAAATACACTCAGACAAGCCACAGAAAGGTGCACAAATATTTCATGTTTCGCTTTTACAGTTACGAGAGAAAAAGCTTCGAGGGGGAGAACTATCTTATTCTTAAACCGACACTGTCTCAAGGAAAGTTTTTCCCAACAGGATCATTTTAAAAGTCTGGACCAACATAATGACTCAGAGAGACAAAGACATTTTATCAAGGATACGGTCACAAAAACGACACACACAAGTAATTAGGGTTGGGCGAATATAATGGTTATCGGTGATTGGAGTCCATTATCGGTTGATTTTTTTGGGGCAATTAAGAGCTCATTTTTATTTTAGGTATTTTAGGCAACCAGCTCTTCCATTATTGGTAGCTGAAAATGGTGTGTGGGAAGTGAAGGACTCCTCTGTCACCCTGCATGCACGGTGCACACACACCTGATCGAGTACATCAGCAATCAGCGGCTGTTAGGCTGACGGTGGCCATTTAACATATTGCCAAAAGCAGAGAGATCACAGACAAAAACAACTTCAAATGGATAAAAAAAAAGAGTACTATAGATACTATTATCACTCCAAAAAAGGATACCAATGTGATAAAGTTAAAAAAAAGAAGATATTCTAGGTTATTTTTGAACCTTCCTGTCATCTTCTTCATGTGAGAGGACACGTACACAAACCCGATTTTATTCAGTTCATTCTCTCATGGGTTCGTTTCACACTCACGTTCTCGGTGCACTGCAGCGTTTGTGCCACTCTGGTGGGGACGACATCCTGTTTCCTGTCAGCTGACCCTTCCCACTTCCTGCTGTCCTCGTCCCGCTGAGGCTCCAGCCTGTGCGAGTCCTGCTGTCCCGAAGAAGCAGAAGAAGAAGAAGAGTGTAAATGTAAGACACAGTTTACAAAGCTCTGGAGTGTCAAACATGCCATTTTTCTATTTCTATTTCTATTTCCGTTGAACATTTGTTTTAAGCTTATTTCTGTTATTAAATTATATGATAGAAAAAAGAAGATTCAGATTTGCTTTGCACAGCTTCCATCTCTTCCATCAGATAAAAGAAATCTCTACTTCTGGTATTAACGCTGAGGACAATATGGTGACACAACTGGAGTGAGCTGCAGTCGTTCAGCCAGGTCAGAAATAACGCACGTCAGAATAATTTTGACCACTGACCACTTTAGTCTTTTTTTTAAAAAAAAGACTAAAGTGGTCAGTGGTCAAAATTATAAATAAAAGAGAGAGAAAGTTTCACATCTAAATACATCTGATTAACTGCAGGGTGATGTGATCAAACGCGACAGAGGAGTCGCGTTCGTTCTGTTCATTTCTAACCGGGTTGACTCGAGACACCCGCTCCATCTGTTCCTGCTGACTTGAGACAATGTTCCCGCTGCTTGTTAACTCACTGAAATCATTTTAAAAATCAATATTTTATGTCCTGTGGTTTGTTCTGCTTAATGTCAGGGTTTCGATTCTCCCCCAGCTTCATGCCAATACATCAGCCACAGGAACGCGCCTTGTTTCTGCGATACGGATATAGTAAACACGTCACCGACCTTGTGGTCCGTCTCCTCCTCGGTGGTCCGGTTCTCAAGGGGCTCCGCCTCGCCGTAGGTCAGCGTCCCGTTGCGGCCGATCTTGACGTGTTTCTTGTACGTGTAGTAAAACTCCACACACTGCGCCACCGACTTTGTGATCACCTGGGAAGCCCACATACACACACACACACACGGTTAATGGAGTTTTCATTTGTCTTTTCTCAAACTATCACAGCATGTTATCGAGCATGTGAGGTCATGAGGTCGTCTGCTGCCTAGAAGCAAACATTGTGGAGAGATGATGCGCTGCGTTTAAATGTGTCCTGTATATTTAGTACCCCTGACGAATAAATTAAATTAAGATTTGATTTGAGAAGCTTCATCGCAGCTACTGGCTGCAGAAGCAACAGTGTCACCAGCAACAAAGGCCCGAAGCACATTCATAAATCACATTTTTTAAGCCTTTAATCTGGAGGCTGGGCCAGTGAGCACTGTGAAACTCTGAAACTGATATCATTTGTTCTCACCCTTGATCGCTGAAGTGGTTAAGACGGGAAAATTGAGTCGTTTTTCAGCCGCGGAAAAGCAATAATTGACTGTGACACCGCAAATAATTAAACAAGGAGAACACATTGTTCCAGACTGACTGCGTTTCCCTTTTCCATGCCCACCCAAGAGTCGGGGAAAAATAATGTGTGCAAACTGTTGTTGGAGGAAATCGAATCAGAGAGCGTGCAGCTATTGTGTGACCTCGACAAGAAGAGCTTTTATTTTCCTGATCTCATGTCTAAAACCGCAATGTACCTGCTTCTGCACCATGAAGAAGTCCTTCTTGTACGCTGTGATGCCTTTGTTGAACTGGCGTCTCTCAGCTGCAGTCCAGCTGTCTGATCCTGAGGGGGGGGGGAAAAGGTAGAAAGAAAAAGAGATAAAAAGCATGTTAACAGCCAGTTTAAAAACACTTTAACACTCAACAAGTATCTGCTTCCAGACTTTACTCTGAATGTGCACAGACTCCGACAAGTTCAAAACCATCCCCCACCCATAACCCCCCCCACATTTGCACACACACACTCACACACACATCATACACTCATAACACTCGATAAACAATGACTCTCCTGTCTTCTGCTTGGGATTAACCACATGCTGTAAACCCCCCACTCCCTCCTGACTCCCCTCCTTCCTTCGTCACGTTGACCCTGACAATCCTCCACAGTCACCCACTCCACCCCCACCCCACCAACCCCCCACTACCAACACCACAATCACCCCAACACTCTCGCTGCCGCAGCTGCCACCGCCCTGTAGCGAGGCAGAGGGCTTTAAAAGTCACTTGACCTTACCTGAGTAGTGATAGTTAGCCAGATGATGAGACTTTGAGAAAATTGGATTCTTCAGCATCAGGAGTGACAGCGCAGCCTGAGAAAAACAAACAACAACACTGCTTAAAAGTGAACAAACGTGTCACATTGGTGGCATCGTTGGCCATCGCTGACCCTCGAGCATTCACACAGCAGGTCACCTCCGCCAAGCAAGCAGAGTCTCGCTCTATTGGTCACTTCAAATTTTATGAACCCTTAAAAACACACAGAGTTGACACAGTGGATCACTTCAGGTGACTGGGAAGCGAGACAACCATTATTCTCCTTTTCCTTCCTGTATGAAGTCCCTGAGTGTTTTATATCGGGATTATACTCATAAGAATCAACTTCGTGCTCTTGGAGAAGAGACCGTTTGACTCTGCGTGAATGTTGAAAGACGGCGGTTTGAGCCGGCCTGCTGCAGAGAGGGGGCGCTTTGACACCCCCCCCCCCTCGTAGTTTCCTTGACAACGTTGGACCAGCGCTGGTCGCTAGGGCTTGAAATCTCCACCAGCACCAGCACCACCACAAAGCGATCTGCATCAGGCTGGGAGGCGACTCCAGCTCATGCACCCTCAGTAATAATAGAAGTACTGAGTTAGGATGGCTGTGAGGATTAATGTGATGTATAGTTCTCTGTTGTTGGTGTCATACGATCCATCTGCAACAAGAGCCGCTGGATTTATTGTTATAAAACAGGGCACAGAAATAGTCTATGGAATAAAAATGTTAGCCACAGATAACATGTTTTTTGTCAGTATGTAAAAACTCTTTTTAATTTTGTTCCAATATTGATTGATACTGTTATTTGGTTTTATAAAGCACAAAAAAAAAAAAACTTTGTTTAGGAAAGTGCTCCATAAAAAAAAAAAAAAATATCATTATCATCATTATTATTACTCTTAGAGCTGCAGCGATCAGTTGCTTCAGCAAATTAATCGGGAACTACTTATATAACTATTCCCTTTTTTAAGCATTATGTCAAACATTTAATAGTTTATGCTTCTAAAATGTGCTGCTTTTTCTTTTATTACCTTAAATAATATTCATAATATTCATAAATTGAATATATGTGGACTGTTGGTTGGACAAAACAAGATATTTGGGCTCTATGGAGGAAGATTAACTGAGAAAATAATGGGCAGATGAATTATGAATAATATTACACAGTGTGAGTTGCAGCCCTTATTTTGTTTATTAAAAGAGTCAAATTAACTTCACTAGCAGTTAAGATACAGTCTGGTCACATGCAGCAAGGCTGTTCTGACATGTAAAGCTTTTAATATTCCAGTATCTAACTGTGCAGCTTAAACTCTCCCTTTGCTCATTTCTGCTTTATACTACATTAATAATAAACATTAATATATCCTCTGCTGTTGGTATTTTGATTGGGGGGACTTGACCAGGAAAGAGCCACTTGAGATGCTTCCTAATAACGTTTAACAGTGGCCTCTGTTTGGCCTCATTACCACAACCAGCACAGGTTTTTTTTGTTAAATTTAATCAGCGGCGTTTTATCTTGCAAAGTGCTTGAAACAGCTGTTTTACAGGGTCGAAGATGAGCTCCAGTTGCTCCATCCTTGGATATCTGCACTGCAGGCCAGGACCAGCCCTGATGACGCGCTCTGATGTAATTAGTGGTCTGACGGTGATGCAATAGGCATGAGACACAGGAAGCATCACCGCTGCAGCATAAAGGTGGAGCAGCCATCTGACCAATCAGACGTCGTGGCGACTCGTAAACGTTTATGACTTTTCTCTGACCTTCCTCGGGCACATTTATGATTTAGATGTTTTGTCTGGGCGCTCAAGTTGCTTTCAAGTGCAGCTGAGAAACATGTGTAAACCTGACCCGTGTCCATGGAAACTTGATATCTTAGCAACAAAGGCAATATGCTGTACACTTCACCTGAAGGTGGAAATCTTAAAGAGTAACACCTCGAGCTTTCCTTTCTGTAGTTACAAACATCTCAAGGAGGCTGTGCACAACAAGGCTCGGGACCCCCACTGAAACAGAATCCTCCCACAGTCACTAAACGTTGCATTTTTCAGACTACTCTCTCTGTACAGTGCATGAACTGTGTATTTTGAGCTTTGGCACATTCCTGCATAAACTGTACAGCTTTGTCATTTAAAAGTAGATGCACTGCATGTGAAAACAAAAAATATTATCGCAATATGGAGCATTAAGTGCAATATTCAAATCGCTGGAGCTGCAGTTTTTTCATACAAAAGGTAACATGCGTCATAACGTACCATTAGAAAAGACACGTTCAAGAGATACTGCAGCCTACAAGTCAGATTGTCCAGATGCAAGGACATGCTTGTTTGAACCCAGCAAAAACCGCATCATCATTATTTTTACATTTCATAACTTTTATAATTACACAAAAAAAACCCCCACTAAAGTCGTGACTCATATCACAATCTGTCGAAATAATAGCACTCATCATTTTATTTGCATATTGTTCAGCTCTGTTGCACATGTATTTGTTTAAATATTCTAGTTTATAATGCTTTTGACTTTTGCAGCACTTGCTTTGTTTTACTTTCTTATTTTCTCTGCTTATTGTTACGCACGTCTTTTATGTGAATCCTTAACCTGATTCTGATTCACTCAACTGGGGCTGCAGCTAATGCTTATTTTAGTCACCGAGCATCCTTTTGGTCTACAAAATGTCTGAAAATACCCATAGCATTTCACTAAAGCCTCCGGTGACATCTTTAAAGGTCTTTTTTTAAAATCTGACAATCAGCTCCAAACACAAAGATATCCAGTTTGTTATCACTTTAGACAAAGAAAAGCAGCAAATCCTCATAAATGTGAAGCTGAAACAAGAGAATCTGGGGCACTTCTGCTTCAGATTGACCAAATTTTTTATCAAATTAGTTGCCCTCCTTATTGATTAATAGACTAATTGTTTCATCTCCACAGTTAACCCTTTGTGTCAAGCTTCACTAACAACATGTGCAGCTTTTCTGCTCTTCACTGTGCCCCGGGCTAAATAACCAAACGGTTTTACTATCTCAGTCATCTCAGGCCACCACAGAGTTTCAGTGTGCAACATCCTGAAAGTCTACAGATCAGTCACTTCCGTTCAGTAATGATTGAGAGCTCAGATGAAGGCCTTCGATCACTACATGTACATGCACATGAGAAACCAGGTTAGTGGAGGATATATCAAGTTAAGACAGGAAGTCGGGAGGATAGACGTACACGCGCTGCAGCAGCCTGATTACTTTAAACCTCGTGTTTACATGCAGCTGGTCAGTAATCAGATTTTTTCTCTCCTATGTTTTTTTTTTTTTTTTTTTTTTTTTTAAACTAAGCCTTGCATACTTTCTGAGATATAAAACTACACCATAGCCTGTTTTTATCCTGGTTGGACTTTGGATTTAATTATTTTGGATGCAGGGACGTGCTGCTTTGAATAATAATCTATTCTCTCATCCAACCCCACTACTGTAACAAAACCACTACCTGGAGTGTGTAAAGAAAAAAACCCTGTTAGGACAAGGTTAAGGGGTTTATAAGACCAAAAAATCTGGTTTCACCAACGGATAAAAACCTGCGTTAGTCAGATTTTTTAAATCCCTCCCTTTAAGGAAATCAGGTGAGTGCAAAAAGCTTCCTTTGTGCCGATTATCTGATCGAGACCAACGCACTAAACATCATCAGAGTGCTGAATTCTGAATATGTTGCACCTTTTTTCCAAATGAACCCTCCCTACTTCAATCCACTGAGAGGGGAATACGGAGAGAAAAACAAGTACAGATTCTCTAAAGCAAAATAACGACAATTGTTTGAATTTTGGCATAAAATACTGTGGTTACATCCCACCATTTAAAGACAATACAGGAGCTTCAGGAAGTTTTTTAAATGGTGGATATCTTAAAATCTTTTTGGACACTGTGTGAAATGAGATATTTTAATAGGGAAACAGGTGGCATGTGTCAAGGCAATCTTTGAGGGCGAAGCAGGTTGGTGTGCATGTGTGGGTTAGAAGTGAGCCTGACTGGAGTTGGCACGGTGCAGAATACAACTCTATTAATCATGGAAATTCCCGCCTTGTCAGTCAATATGAATCGTTGTGTTTGTGCTCACCATTATGTCTCCTTTGCACTCGTACAGACAGTGGTGGGCTAACTCCTGGTTGGTGCCTCCTCCACACAAAACACTGGAGCAGGCCAGGTGCATGAGGTTTTCCACTGAGAGAGACAAGAGACGGTGATTGTGTGCAACAGAAGGAAACTAAACAATTTTTTTAAATAGTCTTGCATAAAGAGTTGACAATATTTTCTAGAGCATGCATGAGAGACATGAAAAATGTCTAATTAGAAGAAAACAACCATTTAAGTATTAAGTATATTTTACTATATTAAATTGCATCAGTGTACAGTGGTACCTGCAGGGTTAAAACTGCTTGTGTCTTCTATGTGAAAATACAAGCATCTAAATGTAATTCAGGAAGAATTATGAAATAAATTGCTGCCTGAGACATCCAAAATTGCAACAGCTTGATGTGGAATTATTCAACACACAGTCACTGTGATAGCAGAAAGTCAGTTCTGTATTTTGCAAACAAGGAAATGACAGAGTAGCCTAAATTAAAGTACATTTTAAGAAAAAGGAAGGAAAGTTAAGTCTTTTCCTGTTTATCTATATACAAAATTATAATAAAGAACAGACGGAACAGATCTTTACATATCTTTACAGTAAAAAATAACAATCTGTCTGCCAGCATTTATGCTTTAATTTTCAGGGACTTTTCTCACCTCTCTCCTGGAAGTCTGCTTTTTCCTCCAGTTCAGTCAGCGGGGCCCAGACCAGCTCCGCTCGGTGATGATCCAGCTCGACAGCTGACCGCTGCCTCAGCTCTGGCACCTCCGCCTGGTACCGAGACCCAATATTTATCCGCCTGGGAACAGGACATCAGTGTGAGCGACAAGGCTTTGAATATGATCCACTCAAAATTCATCCAGCTCTTTAGATGGTTAGAGATTTTTATCTACTCTGAAATATTTCAGTGCAGACACTGTGCATCAAACTCAGATTTCTTAAAGTAAGGCTGTTATTGTATTTCTGAGATCGTATTCTGATTTCTTGGCTTTCCTTTCTGTCCTGATCTTTAAATAGTCACGGGAACATTGTTGAGGCACTCTGAGCGCTGTAATTCTTGCACCGTCCTGAATTCAGGCTTGTTACACGGCTCTCTTGTGCTCTCAGCATAATGAACAAAATGCAAATTCAGTTGTCCAAAATTTGTATTTCAAAACAGAGTGCACTTCTTAAATTCCCAGAACCGAAAGTAAATGGATTCTCATTCTGGTGTGGACAAAGGTCATGTTCAAGTAGGAAGGAAGCCCCCGTAATCCAGCAAATGCATGCATCTCGAAAGGCTTACGTGTCAGATACTCTGCGATAGAGCTGTGAAAAATCTGACAATCCTGTTCGAGCCCAGCCCCCCTTCCTCCCCCCGCATTTCCAGTAGGCCTGCAGTATTTCCAACTGAGTATGTGTGTGTGCATTCTGGCAGCCTCCCCCAGGGAAGGTGGGCTGCTAGTAGTTGAACTGCGATGGCTCTGCTGTGTTTGGGAGTGCACGAGGCCCAGCTGAAAGCGTGATTTATGGGAAGCCTTGCTGGCTGGTCCCTGACTGGCTGCTGAACAGCTTGCACAACAAAAACTGCACAACGCAACGACAACAAAAGAATCCTTAACACGTAGTTTAAGGGTTAAAGTGAACGGAGCCTCGGTGTCCTTAAAGCTCCCCTTTCTCCGTTGCTCTAATTTTCATAAACATCCAAGCTATCAGTGGCTCTGTTTACATTTATGGAGTAACTTGGCTTTTGGCCACTTTGTACTGAAGGCCTTACGCGGTGCAACTTGTTAACCGATTCCCTGCATTTGGGTCTGCTTGAGAATAAGTATATTCGTCATCAAGGTTGGCGCTAAAGATTGGGTCATCAAAAATGTTTCAAGACAATGAGCATTTTGTACACGTTTAGATTCTTAAACAAGGTAACAGATATCAGATTGCAGCCATTACTGACTGACTTCCTCTTGAAACAATGCGAGTCTGTTTGGCTGCACTGTAAACAGGCACACCAGTTGCTCTTCTGTTGTATTTTCTGACAATGTAGCTGCTCAACGAGTGTTTCCTGTAATATTAGACTGCACTTACTGTTGCCCCAGTACCCAGTACCCAAAAAAAAAAAAAAAATCAACTATCACTAAAATCTGGAGGCTTACAACTTCAAATATCACCAAAAGCCACATATAGCATATTGTTATCCTCCAGATAGCAGAAGTTCTAATGTTGGCAAGCATCTGCACATCAAATTGAAACCAGGTCACTCTAGTAACTACTTTCGTTGTGCATGTATGTTAAAAAGGAGCGCAGGCCTCTAATGTACTTACTGCCGTCAGTTTTCAAGCTGCTTTACGGCTTTCATCTGACAGTAAATGACAGGATGCTCTTTTATTGAGAGAGACATTAGACTGCATAGTTGGATCAGAGGGCGAACGCTGGCACTAATGCTAGCCGTGGATGACAGAGCGAAAGATTCCAGTGGTAACAGTGGTGGAGAGGAGGGCGGCTTTAAAGGCTCGGTTTGGAGTTTCAGATCTGTTCCCTTTCAAGACGTTTCATGATTCAGCCCACTGTTTTTGGGGTTTGAGGAGTTGATAGCAGAACGGCTTCTCCAGCTATGATAATGAGCAGCTTCTGAATGGCCGTATCGCTTCTCGGAAAAGGACACACGACTCAAAAACCCACCCAGATTTGCGGGGCTGCTGGGAGGGAAATACTCACGGCTCTATGCTGACTGGGGTGGCCTCGCTCATAGCAGAGAGAACCGGCGGTGTGATGTCGCAGCTGTCTGAAAGAGCAGCGACACAACATGCATTCAGTGATATTAGTCACGCAGTCATATTTTGATTAACTGTCCAAGAACTAAGGAGAAAAAAGTCTGCCCCCCAAGAGTTTCATGTGTTATTTCCCACGGTTAAGATGCCTAGCAGGTAATTCAAAGGCTCCATCTTTATGTTTTGTTTTTGTTTTGTTTTTTTTTGCTTACTGGAGCGCAACAGGCTGCGTGTTGCTGACTTGGGGGTTGCGGGAGGCGGCAGGCAGGCTTGGCTTGGCGCTGGCTGCAGCAGACGGCCGAAACGTGGTGAAGTAGAGTCCAGAGCCCTCACGGACGGGGCTGAGGATCGGCGGTGGCGTGGCGTGTAGGGCGGGATGGTGAGGGGGTTGTCAGCAGGGCGGACAGGCGAACGCAGGTGGCTCTGGTAGGGCGTGATGTTGGGGTAGATGGGAGGGGGGATGAATGAATGAACCGGGTTTAGGCGGAGGGATGAAGAGAGGCTCGGGTCGGGGCCGCCGTTTGGACTTTTTGCCGTCGTCGTCCTTCTCCCCTTCAGTTCCTCCATTCTGGTGAGGAAAACAGGTAAATTTACCACAGGGGTTTCTGTGTGCACACTGCCACACGTCACAATTTTAGGCAAGAAGACATTAAAAAAAAGGCTCTGTGACACTTTCATACAGTTGTCTTTTGTGTATTTATCCTAGAGAGAGAATGTGACACCCCAACCCTCTGCTGTATGGTACATAATGTACGGTATGGCAGAGCTAAACCCTGATAATCTGCCTGATCTGGGACAGGCCAACAAGTTCACCAAATCCTCCCCCCACCTCCCCAAATGAAGCAGGGAAAGGGAGAAAAGTGTGGAATGAAATGGGGGCAGGGGAGACATGGAGCATGGTGGGGGGAAGGGAGAGTGTCTTGGCGGGGGCGATGTGGCACAAATGCAGGATTTAATAGTTGGACTTTAGATAGGCTGAGTGCGACAGTGAAACACCACCCTGTCACTGCTTCAATCTGTGCATTTAGTCTGAGTATTTTACAAGGAATGTATGTAAATGTGTAAAAATGTACCAATTAATAAAACAAAAGCAGCAAAGAATGAATACGTACCTGCTCTGAGCTCTCTGACAAGGAATTCCTGAGTGAGCGTCTCCGGGTGACGATGACCGAGGGCTTGTGGTCGGCGCGGCCCAGGTCCTGGGGGTTCGAAGGCCTGGGGGGCCAGTGGGAGGCCAAGGCTGCCTCATCTCGATCAGGAGAGGCGGGCTCCTGCCTTCGCACCGGAACAGACACGGGGATGACGAGAGGAAGGAGGCTGTCGTCTCGAGGCCGCTTGGCATTGAGACCCTCTGAACCGGGGGGACTCCACGGCCTGTGGGGCTCCTGAAGACGTTAAAATACAAATACAAAATAAACTACAGCTGAAACCTTGAGATTAAATTCATCAGTTAGTCAATGCAGTTAAGTAACAGTGTTTCAGTTGATTTTTAAGAGAGTTTTGTCAAAGTTTCTAAAATGTAAATAGCTGCTGTGTTCTATGATTGAAAGTAAAATATTGGATTATGGTGGGTTGGTCAGACAAAAAAAGCTATCAGAGTATGTTAACTTGGCCTTGAAAGAATCACAACGATTCATACAGAAAATAATAATTACATTTATCGATAATATAAGGTAATGGTTAGGTGCAGTTGCCTACACTGAGTGCCACTAACATAATATATGAAACACCTCGAGCTGACTCCTCAAACTGGGCCACCGCTTCATCCTGTTGTTTTTCGCTTAGGCCTTTTGTGCAACATGTGAAATTGCAGCTCACAAGCTCGTCACATTTTCAATCACATGGACTAGCTGATATAGTGTGCAACGAAACAGGTGCAAAGAATCACACCCTGTTACAGCTTACGTAAGTCACTGTAGCTTAGCAGACCACCGCACAATAAACTTTACTTGGGTGTCTGTTAATTCACCTGGGCAGGCTGCCGAATTATAATCAATAAGCAAATGGGAAACTGTTAGCCCTTTGTTACTTAGTTCACGCAAAAACACGACACAAAGAGAATATCATGTCAATACTCAAATGAAGTGTTAACATAAAGGTCGATACAGCATTAAGGAAGCCTGAGGTGTATTACTAAGTGAGAGCATCCAAACAAACAAACAAACAGTGAGGCTGTGAAAAGTAAGGACCTCATTCATATATCATTTAATACATGTCTTGAGTGTTTCAGTGAAAGCCTTAATAATCAATTATTTTGTACGTCTGCACTTTGATAGAATACTGTTCAGAGCAGCACTTTAGTGACAGATGCGTCAAAAGGAGCCATCACCAAAAAGCATTCTTCACATTTCTTTTTTCTCTGAGAAACCATAATGAGTGGGCCCTGTGTGCTTTAGAGCGATGATGAGCTCTGGTGTAGCTTCAAAAAGCCGCCTAAAAAACACCACATCACAGGCCAGCCGAAGACAGATGCACTCTGTTGCTGCACGCTGCGTCTTCATGGGCAGAAAGGCATGCAGCAGCGAGGCCACGCTGGATCTGCACTCATTATTGCTGGTGGAAAACTCCAGCCCTTACACCAGAGCGGTGGAGAGATATTCTGCTGAGCACTGCAGGCAGGGCAACACTGCACCCCCCCTGTATAGAGGGAGGGGGGAGGAGGGCAGCAGAGGCCAGGCTGGAGTTTCTCTCCTTTGATGGGATGGGGGGAGGTGTGCAGGCATGTAACCAAACACACTGTCTGTATGATCAGCAACCCGTGAGGCGAATCCAGGCCGCAGCCGTGCTGAACCAAACAAACTGACTGAGTGTTGTTTGGCAACAGAACGTGTTGCACAATCAAGACATTCGTCATGTAAACATAGTGCACAATCCACATGCTAAAGTCATGTAGCGACAGCTGGAAACTCCCACGTGAGGCTGTGTGAAGTATTGTTGATTTACCTTGTGACTATATTTCACAATGCAACGTCTCATTTTAGCTACAGATTTTTCAGCTTACTTCTGCGGCGTACACTTTGCTGGGCGTTGATTACATTCAGTATCTCTTCCAGCAACACGTTAATCACAAACAACACAAGTTTCTGGCACAGTTTTCCTGGCAGTTGCGTGAGGCAGTTTGTTCCAGTTCCCTCTCTTGTTCGGGGAGCTAAAGTCCCACTGCAATTATACCCTGAGATAACACCAGAAAAATAGATTTTTAGCTCTCGCAGAGACATTCGCAAGTAAGGCTTCCAGTGTGCAGCGACGGGTTTAGATATAAACTGCAATGAAATCGCCAGGACTCAGAACACTCAGTTCTTTTCCTGTTAAAAGGGTCTTTCTGTGGTTGTTTTGCTTGAGAGGGAACAGCTGAGAAACAGATGAGTGAGCAAGAGAACAAGGAAAACAGAAAGACTCAGAACAGGAAAGGCCTGTAAGGAAAGAAAAAAGTAAAGAGAAAGCAAGACAGAAGAACTTTCACATCCGAATTGGAGGGAGCGCTTACCTTTACAACGTGTGACGGTAGAGACTCCATTTCCGAGGCCTTCTGAGCAAGGGTCTCCAAGTTGACCTCCTGGGAGACCCTGCGTTTCCTGCGTGTGCTCTGGATGACGCCAGTCGGGGCCGCCTGGATGTCACGAGCCCCGTTCTGGGAGCTCTGTGACCCAGGGGCGGCCTGATCGGAAGAAGCGGGAAGGAAAGGGTTGTCCGATGGAGCACCGCCCTCCTTGGAAAGACGCCGCGATCTGCGAAGCTGCGCTTGGGACTGGAGGTGTGTCTGGGGTTGCGACTGGGACAGGAGCTCAGCCTGAAGAGGGGGCGGGAGCGGGTCTGATGGCTGCTGGGGTTCTGGGGTGATGTCCTGGATAATCGGTTCCTGGATATTTGGGGGAGCAGGAGCAGAGGACTCCAGGGAGTGTACCACCACAGGCTGTGAATGTGGGTGAGGGTGTGCATTTTGTGCAGCGGGGTAATAGTCAAGCACATGAGGGTTTTGTTGTTGCAACTGCTGATGTTGCATTTGCTGAATTTGGAGCTGTTGCTGCTGCTGCTGCTGTTGTTGCTGCTGTATCTTTTGTTGCTGCTGCTGCTGCTGTAGCTGCTGCTGTACGTGCTGTTGATGCTGAATGATTTGTTGTTGCTGCTGCTGCATTTGTTGATGGTGCTGCTGCTGAATTTGCTGCTGAATGATGTGATGTTGCTGCTGGCGTTGTATTTGCTCTTGCTTCTGCAGCTGCTGCAACTGGTGTTGGGGTTTTGCTTGTGTTGAGTAGATTGGTGGGTTGGGTAAGGTTGTCCTGTTGCCTTGAAAGGTCTGGTAGTAGGCTGGCAGGTGCTGCTTGGGCTGACCAAAGGCCAACTGGAAGGGCTGCAAGACCGAGCTCCCTCCTGGGTGGGATGTGCTATGCTGCTGAGGGTTCAGCGCCCCAGGTTTCAAGGTCTCCTGAAATGCCTGGGACTGCTGCTGCTCCCAGTCCAGTCCAGTCCGAGCCTGGACTGCATCCCTGTACGCTTCAACCGCAGAGTTAGGCCCCAGAGGCTGCTTCTCTGCAGCTCTGTTAGGGGCCTGTTGGTGTGGCTGTAAGCCAGACGTGTCATGCATCGACTTCACAAATGCATTCTGAGTCCTTGTGTCTGTTACATTAACTCCTCCTATGTAATTCGCAATGTTTTGTCCCCAGTTACCCATGGGATTCCAGGAGGCAGCTCTCTGCTGCTGGGACAGAGACGGCTGCTGCTGACTGGTCTCTTGGTGGGCCCACTTCATAGGCACAGTCTGCTGATAATGACCCCTGTTCTGGTCGCCCTTATCCGGGCTGAAGATGACAGAGCTGAGGTACATGTGAGGGCCCTGTGGATTGGAGGTGACAGTGCTTGCAGCCTCGCTCTGTCCAGGATCTGAAGCAGTGTCACTGGGGACGTAGTAGGACCCCTCGGGGTGCTGAGAAGTCTCCTTCATTGCTACACTTTGATTGTTGAAATAGGTGATGCGTTTACCTGTTCTTTTGGTGCTGGGTTTCTGGGCTGGTACGCTCATGACGGGCATGTATGAGCTGAACCAGGGGAATATCCTCAACCAAACCAGTTACAAACGCTCCACCGGGTGTCAGTTGAATATTTCAATCCAAAAATTAAAGGGCACCGACAGCAAAATAAAACTAATTTGACATCAGTGTAAGCAGCCGTAAAGCCAACAGGGAAAATCTTCTCCCCTCTGAAGCCCTTCGTGAGCCACTCAGAGGTCGCTGGCCTGGGGTGAGCAGATCTGAAGAAGCCTGTATGTTTTTCTCATTCATGGACGACACCCTGCACAGAGAAAAAGAGAAAGAGGTCAAGCATTGAGCCATCAGGCTAAAAGGGGTCCCCACAGGGGGGGTCTCATTATCATCCCCGCCTCCGCCATGTAAAAACCTGCTGCTTGCTTTTTCAACAATAGACCTCCACTGAAAGGTATCGGGTGTGGGGACAGGGGAGGGGAGGGGCAGGTCTAAACTGTGTCATTATTCGCTAAGCTCACATGACACCGGGATAAGGTCCTGCATGCAGGCCGACACGTATGCTTGACCTGCACACGCGATTAGGAAGGCAATTGATAGAGACAACTAAATCAATAATTCCTGGAAATGTCATTACAGGATTTTACTGCACCCAGTTTAATGATGGGAGGACCCACGTGCACTGGAAAAAATGTTCCTCAATGAAGCTCAAGCTTGCACATTTGCATTTAAAAAAAAAAAAATCCTCATGGGCTCGACTGACCTGGAACAGTGAAGTGAGGCTGAGGCTTTCCCGCAAAAAAAAAAAAACTCATGGGCTCTGACTGACTGAATGAACAGAAAGGAGGCTCACTTTCCCGCCAAACTGCACAGAGCAGACGGCAGGTTGAACGTGACAGACGCCTCTCGTTTTACAACTGTGTGAATCATCAGAGGTGAAAAAAAAAAAGGAAAACCCATGCCCTTTGAACCGAGGCTGCAGATTCAAAAAAGGAAGGGCAACTGAAAGTGAGCAAGCGTGAGTCATGATGACACGGTCTGTGCAAGGGGGGAAAAAATGAGAGAGAGAGAGAGAGAGAAAGCAGGGAATAAGTCAAAATGGCCTTGCTGGCTTTGATAGCTTGTAGGGGATCTTGACAATTTCCATGGAAACCTGTGATGATCAAAAATATTATCCGACGGTGAAGGTTTTGGAGCAGATTTTGACACCGTGGACACCGCACTCAGAGCCCAACTGTTTCTGTTAAAATCTCAATCCTTACTCCGTCTGTATGAGATAAAACTCAGCCGCCTCAACAGAAAATGCTGCAGAATCAAAGGCCGTGCCTGCAGCAGGACACGTGTGAGAAAAAAAAAAATCTCTCGAGTGAATTCCCCAAATTAATATTAGAATCTCTACAGCATGGTGCTCTCTGACAACGGAGGAAGTGACTGACAATCCTCACCCTTTACTCTGGTGGCCTAGTAAAACACAGGCTTCTTAAAATAGACGGCTGCAGCTGTTGAGATCCTGCACTGGCTCAGGGGCACCGCTGACTGGGGAAACTGAATGACCAGGCAGTGTGGAGCTAACAAACAGTGTGTGTGAGTGAGATAGGGAGTGTGTGTGTGTAGCAGCCACGCCATGTGATGCTACACACTGCCTATAGCCATGTTGTCAAACCCTATGAAACATCCACAGCAGGAAAAAAAAAAAGATGCACATGAATAAATCACATTTTTCTTGCAGAGTGGCTCAAAAATGTGTGTGAGCAACCTCTGTGCATTAAATAAACACACACACACCACCTGAAGTGAGAGATCATCGTGACGCATCACAAGCGCGACCTTACACGGGCCCGGGAGGGGGTTAGCCCAATAAACAAAGCAACACGCTAAATTGGCTTAAAATAAATGTCAAGCACCATTAGCCGCCCTAATCCAGAGCCGCGTCCCGGTTTGGATCCCTGCGCGCGCACCCGAGGCCTGCAGCGCGTGCGGGGACGACGAAGACAAGGAAAAACATGAGAATAAAAAAAAAAAACAACATGCCGAGTCCTTGCTCACACTCTTCCTGCCCCCCCTCCCCATCACTTTCCGCGTCCAGCCAGCCCAGCGCTATTTACGAGAAAGCCCCCTTTGTTGCAGGAAACGGATTATCCGCTCTCTGACGCCTCGTCCCGGTGCACCGACCCGGTGCAGCCCCGGAGCACGCAGCTGACAGCCGAGCAGACCGACCCGAACTTGTCAGCCTGAGACGTCACATGTCCGTCCAACACCCCCGACCTCTTTATTTTATTTTTTCTCCACAGATCGGCGAGGTAAACAAAACTTTGCCACAATAACACTGCCGACCACAACAACAACAACACCACCAGCAGCAGCTGCACCACACAAGGCTCCAGCTACACCTCCTCCACACACACACACACACACACACACACCTCGATACTCACCGTGTTTGTCGTGAAAGCTGCTCCCGACAGCAGCCCCGCAGCTCTGCGCGGCCAGCGGGCCCGCAGCGTCCAGACCTGCGCCGACGGCTGCACACATCCCCGAGCTCGACTCATGCAACGCTGCTGACCTCACTCCCTGCCTGCTACTTTTTCCTCTTTCAGCCCTCCCTCGCTACCACCACCAATCTGAAGTCAAGAAGAGAGGAGAGAGGGAGGAGGGGGTGCAAAAAAAAAAAATAGAAAAGGGGGTGGGTAAACAGAGTCCTTTCCGCACGATAATCTGCAGAAGCGCGATGCGGCCGCCGTCTGTTGCACGTTATTGCACCACGATTGCACGTTAAGAAAAAAAAAAACTCACGCTGGTAATGCGGCCTTTGCATCGAGTCTCTCTCCGAGTCTCTGCCTGTCTTGTGACCCCCCCCCTCCCTTCCTCATCCTCCTCCATCTCCTCCTTCCCTCCCCAGGCCACCAGCTGGCCACACCCACTTCCATGCCCATATAAGGTCTTCCCCTGAAACGCAACGTGCCGTAATTTACGGAGCAAGATCCGTCTCAGTCCGTGCGGGAAATTCCAACACACACATGGGAGGCCGGAGGGGAGCGGAGGGGAAGGAGGGCACCACCCGGCCGGGCTACACTCACTTTCCTTTCCGATCCACGCACTCACGCCTCTTAAAAATATGTGCGTGTGTGTGTGTGTGTGTGTGCATGACACAGCAAGAGGAGTGTTTGTTCATGCAAGCTGCAGAAAGCCCCCAGATGTGATTGTTTTTCCAAATAAAAGAGGAAAAGAAAACTGAAAAACAACTTCATGTATTAATCAGCCATATTGCTTAAGCATCCAAACACACACACATTAATATTGTAATCATCATTATTTTATACTATTATACTGTAATTAACATTTTAATCATTTCATCATCAATGCTGCTTCTTTGCATGTTTTCTTAAGTGTTTTGACTGTGTATTAAACATGTATTAACATTTATTTTCTATCTTCTACTTCAGTATTTGTTTTATTTTGATGTATTTTATTGTATCTTAATGTACCTGGCTGCTATGTCAACTTGATTTCCCTCCAGAGATCAATAAAGCCATCTATCTATCTATCTATCTATCTATCTATCTATCTATCTATCTATCTATCTATCTATCTATCTATCTATCATCTATCATCTATCTATCTATCTATCTATCATACAAGGAGATTAGCTGGTTTCTATTGCCCTCACTGCCCTTATAGGAATAATTAATAGTTAACAGCTAAGAAGAAGGACAACAAAGCAGAATAATATGTGGAAACAGCTTCTATTGATTACAGTTAAAATGGATCACTCCTGTACAAATGCTGGTTAAATAATCGCTCAGTTATCAAGTAGTCCACTAACAATGTTCATTTTGGGCTTTTTAAATACATGACAACATGTGAGAAATATCTTTAAAACTACGGTAATTCAACTTTTTTACTTCACTCCTGTTGTACTTTGCCTCTCTTTCTATACATATACATACATATATAGTGACAGTGCGTGGTGATATGTACATGTGGAAGTAAGTGGTTGTTTTGGTGTTAGACTGTCAGAGTAGGAAGAAACTGCTCCTGTGTGTGTCTTTTAAAGTTGTACCAGCAGCCAAAATTCATCACAGTGTTCAATTCGCACTGAGACAGAGAAACAGAGAAAACGAGGGAGGCACTTTGGTATTGTGACTAAATAATTGACTAATACAAAGAATGAATTGGGGAAAGAGGCTGTAAAACAGAGCTCAAGATCATGTTTTCAAATGTCTTGTTTTGTTGAACCAATATTCTTACATTTCAAAGATATTCAAGTTAAAACAGAGATGAGCAGCAAAATTCTCATATTGCATTTTTTGCTGGTTTATCGATTATCAAAATAAAGGATACTGTTAAATTACAAACAATTTAACTTTGCATTTTAACATCTCATCGCAGGATAACCACAGATGTGATTAATAGTATTTATAATGGCTGTACTTCATTCAGGTGTGTCAGATAGAGGGAGCTGTTATTGTGAAAGCCGGCTTCCTGGGACGCCCAACGGAGCGATCATTGATGGCTTTAGTTACGCCTGTGCTTTTTCAATGAAACAGTCAACCATGAAAACACCTATTCAGATATAAAAAGGAGAAGTTTAGCCTTTGTTGTGAGCTGCTGTTACCGACAGGACTCTGTTGTGCTACTAAAATCAGCATCTACATGCGTTATGACTCTCATATCGAGGTGAAATGAAACCTCAGCCAGCGCCACGTGATGCAAGGCGATCTATCTGTGGTCAGTGATGTAATTGCAAACAAATAAAACAACAAGATAAAAAGCGACCCGGATCACCACAGGAACAAACACCCATCTGCACAAAGCAGTCCTGAATCACTTTTCTGATTGATCGTGTCTACCAGCTGCAAATCCATTAATATCGATAATTTATTCAGGAGCTAAAATATGAATTTCGTCAATCTCAGAAGAAAATAAATAAAAGGCAGGTGTAAATATGTAAGATGGCTGAATCTCATTTAGCTTTTTCCTGGTCTTGTGCGTGCTGGCTCCATAGATTGTATGTAAAGAAGGACGACATGACAGCTGCCAAAAAGTGAAGCCAAAACATCTGGATCGCCCCCAGGTGGCTGGCTCCGGTACAGGTCATAAGCCCCGTCCCCTCCATGTTAGCAGATGTGACAAAGTAAAAAAAAAATCTAATTACACATCAAACAAGTTCTTCCCAAAGATGGTTTCTGTCATCTTAGGTTATCAAGTTGATGTTTTGTTCAAGTGTTTGTTCTTTGGATGAGTCTGTTATGGGTGAAACATCATGATTGACAGCTGTCAAAGAGAAATAGTCGTAGAAATAGACGTCTTTTCAGGAACTGAAAGTAGAGTAGAAACGCAGAGAGGAAATGGGACTTAAACTTTAGCAGGTGATCGTTAGCTAACACTTATTTATTATTAGTAACTGATCGAGGTGGGTGGGTGTGACACCGCAGCTCCTTTGTCGATCACTACTGCACAGATTCTGGCACCAGTACGAGATGGCATCAGCTGTTATATTTATATATTCTACATATTATATTCTCTTCACATTATATATTCTACATATTATATACAGCCAGAAGAAGAGGAGGCACTTCGTCCATCTTCATATATGATCAATGGCTGGCTCACTGGGACACTTGAACACATCAGAGCCAACGTTAATATAAACTCTTCTAGCTCTTACAATCCGAGGTCACTGAACTGTTTGCCTATTTGTAAATGATGTTGTTGCAGTATCACAGCACTGGACATGACCAGGCATGTGTCAACCAAACTCTGCAGGGCTGCAGTCTCTCTGCTCTCTCTGCTCTCTGGCCCTTAAAATAAAGTGCAAAGCCTGAAAACATTCACAGATGAGAGTTGACAAGAAGAGGAGTCAGGCTGACATGGCTGCCTGCGATGACGCCGTCGCCGCTCTGGGAGGTGTGGCGTGAGAGTGCAAAACAACCTCTTCTCTTGGCTGCACCTGTGTGGCTTTTTGATGCTGAAACCAGAAGTGCTGAAATGACTGGCTGATCAATAATTCAGCCGATTTAGCAACTGATTACATTATTAGTTCCTCGAAAGTAAAGATTTGCCACTTTTCTCTGTTTCATTTTCTTGTAAAGAGAATATTTATGTTTTTTTACTGTTGGTTAGGTAAAAAGGGTCTTCACTACCTCACATTTTACAGTCCAAAGACTTAATTGGCAAAATAACTGATGAATGAAAAGAAAGAATAGTTGCAGGCCCAGACACCAATATCCTGTTTTCTTCTTCTCAGATTGAAAAAAGTTGTTTTAGACACACCACTGTAACTGTTAAAGCGGGTAAAATGACGCTGGACAACTTTTGGAGGAAGTATTCAGATGCTTTACGGAAGTAAAAGTAAAATTAATGTACTGCAAAAATACTCCATTATAAGTAAAACTCCTGCATTGGATTACTGAAGTAAAAGTATGTAAGTATAATCAGGAAGAAGTGAAATGACTCAATATGTAAAAAAAAGAGTTATACTATTATATATGATATTAATTGATTATTATTACTCATTATTAATGTACCAGCAGGATGTATACCACATATGCTGAACCATCAGCTACACTCACTCATAACTCGGGCTGACATGCAGGATCGATCCGCCCTCAGTCGCACTCACATCAGCTCCTCCATGGCACATCAGCCTTCACGTCCCCTGGTTCTTATCGGTGCCTTGCTGCAGATTTCAGGCTTCACTTCACCGTCAAAGCTAAATTAAACTTCTTTTAATCATATTGTTTTATTTCAGATTCCTCCACACGGCGTCACTTCCCCAGCTCACTTTGGAAACACTTTTAGCTAGCGAATCGATACCTGCCTCCGTCATCTTCGATCGATTGCATTGGCGGGCTAGGTTGTGAAGACCAAACTGGACGGATTCGTCGCTGATTATATCCGATAGCTGCAGTATCGATTATCTGGAGGGATAAAATAAGGCTGCGTACCGTTTCTGATGCGCTGAGGCTGCTTTAACGGCTCAACGGCAACCACCTCTGTCCGCCAAGATAGTTCACTCCCACTACACCGGAACATTGGCGAAATAATGTCGCACTTTCATATAACCGCCTCACATTAGCTTTTTTAAAAATGTCACATAATGAGCTAACGTTGGCTAATAAATTTATTTAACAGATGTCACACTAAGCATGCGCAAAATTAAACAGCTGCCTGCAGGATATATATAAAAAATATATTTCAAGATTTATGTACAGTAGGTGTCACATAAAGCTGTTAGTACATGATTGTTTAATTAAATATGTGTGATAAATGAATACTGGATCAGACATGAGATGCTAAGAGATGAAGTTAAAGAAGGCTCGGTCCAACTACTGAACGGAATTCAAGCGAAAGCGGAAGTTAGAGACAGGGACTCATCTCGCTTTGTCCTGATTGAGACAGCTAGCTTGCAGGATAGCTCTGGGACGTCAACGCGGTGTTTATAAGAGGTTTTTATTAATATTAGGTCATTTTATAGTGCTGCTGTTTCATGTAAAAACACTCATTGCTTTTCACTCTGCGTGCACGCTGAAAGCCTGACGTTTGTTGCCAGGTCCTTGCACATTTCGAGGTTAACTTTTCAAGGATGCAGGTGCAGAGAGTCGTTCTCAGCTCACGTCCAGGTAGGAAACTTTACTGCCTCGGGGAACTATTTTCCTGAACTCCATTACATGCACCTGTGTCCTGTGTGGCTTACGTTTCTTTATCCTGCTCATTTACGTACAGGTAAAAACGGGGTGCCAGTTCCTGAAAATTTCCGCCTGGAAAAGACAACTTTAACACCTGAGCTGCAAGATGGGGAGGTCCTTGTTAGGACGCGTTACCTGTCTGTGGACCCTTACATGGTAATCATACAGGCAGGGTGGACATGCATTGATAAGTTATAGCTAGTATCTGCTCATGCATATATAATTTCCAAACTATCTGGTGTAAACAAAGGTTGCAAAAGAAAATATTTCCTTCATAATGTGCAATAAAGTTTCATTCAAATGAAGAAACAAGCTACTTCTCACTGCAAATAATAATAATGATAATACATTTTATTTATAGAGTGCTTTTCTAAAAACTTAAAGACACTTTACAGAGGTATAAAAAACAATAATAAAAGCATGACAACAATAAAACACAGTAGATTACAGACGAAAAGCAGTTCTGAAAAGGTGTGTTAAATAAAGAGCCAGAGTTGGGTCTGGCATTCAACCAGTCCACCTGTGTTATCAATTTACAGACAGGTTAAGGCAGCCAGTGTCAGAGCTCTCATCTCCATCCCTCTGTCTTCTCAGCGATGCAGAATGAATGAAGACACCGGTGCTGAGTACTTGACTCCATGGCAACTGTCTGAGTGTGTGGATGGAGGAGGCGTTGGCGTAGTTGAGTCCAGCCGCTGCAGCGCCTGCACGGAGGGAGATGTGGTCACTTCATTCAACTGGCCTTGGCAGACCTGTGCTGTCATGAAAGGAAGTGTTTTACAAAAGGTGTGGGATGTAGTCCTGGGCCTGCATGTGACACGAAATCCTGCTAGAAAAATGGACATTTATTAATATTAATAGTTGTGATTGTACTTTGTGACTGTCGCAGGTTGATCCACGGTTGGTAGACGGGCACTTGTCCTACTTTTTGGGTGGAGTTGGCATGACAGGCCTCACTGCACTGTTGGGCGTAAGGGAGAAGGGTCATGTGACCAAAGGGGCCAATCAGACCATGGTGGTGAGCGGCGCGGCAGGGGCCTGTGGCTCCATAGCAGGGCAGGTAAATACAGCAACTTTCAGATTTGGGCCCGACAGAAATACTTACAAAATACACGGGAACAGCACTGAAAGGTTTTTTCTGTTTGTTTATTATCTCGCATACTGAGTTTTCAGTCATCTTGTAATTCACGAAAATACAAGTAGATCATTTAAATGTGAGGAAGATGAAGCCATGCTTGTTTGTGGAAAATTGAACTGTTATATTTCAGAAGCCACACTCAGCAGATCTAATCTAGGAGCTGCTTACACGAACACAGATTAAATCGCAGAGGAAAGGAAGTGACTGTGTTCCACTCTGCTTTTTCGTTTTTCCAGATTGGCAGGCTGGACGGCTGTGCGAGAGTGGTCGGGATTTGCGGCTCTGAGGAGAAGTGCAGAGCTTTGGTGGAAGACCTGGGTTTTTCTGCAGCCGTCAACTACCGCCAAGAGGACGTCCCTGCGAGGCTCAAAGAGTGCTGCCCCGATGGGATAGATGTTTACTTTGACAATGTGGGAGGTGCTATCAGTGATACTGTAATCGCACAGGTACTGCTTGAATTGTATATGTGTGTACAGAGCATAAAATACAGTATTTTTTACTTATGTAGCTGGAGAAATCTAGAAATTCTGAGGTATTAGCTGGCATTTCTTTCCCCTAATCTTTGCTTGTAAAATTATAAGTGGTGGCTGTGGATTGTGAAGTGTTTTTGTATCTAATATCTCACACACACTGACCGCCCACCCCAAGATGAACAACGGTGGCCACGTGATCCTGTGTGGGCAGATCTCACAGTACAACAAGGATGTGCCGTATCCGCCGCCCCTGAGCGAGGAGACACAGGAAACTCTGCGGAGTAGGAACATCACCCGGGAGCGATTTATGGTGCTTAACTACATGAACAAATCAGATGCTGCCCTCTGTGAGCTCAGCCATTGGGTTAAATCAGGCCAAATCAAGGTACAGAGGAAACGATGATGATGTGTGGTTGACTGTGTGGGCGTCTTTGTTCGTTTGCAAAATGCACGCCTCTTCTCCGTTTATCTCTTTTGCATCATTCACTTGCAATTTTGCTTCCACTCTGTGCAGGTGCTGGAAACTGTGGTGAATGGCATTGAAAATACGGGAGGTACGTGGGTTTGAATTCCAGCGTTTTCCTTCTATTGTGTGACTTCTTTTGTCAGTTTGTCCGGAGTTGAGTCATTCTTTCTTTTTTCTTGCAGATGCATTTTGCTCTATGATGAAAGGGGGAAACATCGGCAAGCAAATTATAAAGATATCAGAGTGAGGGAAATCACTGTAGCTGCCAGTAGAGACCGCTCTCACCAGACACCTTGGGAAATTAAACCACAGTTGCCTCTCTATCACTGCCATTAACACTAACTTAATGAACCCCAGAAAGATATTGCATTGATTAGCTGATGCCGGTTGATTGTAATTATGATCCATGGAAGAAAAATGACTCAGTGTTCTTTGAAATTTTGTTTGTTCCTAAGAAAAATAAAATAATGTTAGTAGAGAGCTTGGAAGTTGGATCAGTTTTTAATTTTAATATTTACCTCTGGAAATTAGCACAGCAGTTAAAATAAATGTAAATACAGAGCAGAATATTGCAATACTGCCTCATGATATTACCCTACATATAACGTATTTTAAACAGCAACATTATGTAATGGTTTTAAAATACTAAACCAGTAATACGACGTAATAAGACATCATCTTGTTTGGAGTCCTGACGAGGCAGAAATATACATATAAGGCAGAAACAGAAATATAAATGCCATAACCCGAGAACTGTACTTAACTTATAAACTTGATGTACTTGAACTTGATTTTCTTCCTATGCCACTTTATACTTATATTCCACTACATTTCAGAGGGAAATATCATACTTTTCACTCCACCACATGTATTTTATCACTTTAGTTACTTTGCAGATTCAAATTAATCATGAATATAAATCAACAAATAAATTATAATTTAATATTACAGATTGAGATAAAACTTTATTAATCCCTGCTCCATCTTTACTGTCACATCAAAGTGATGAACAGGTTAATGTATCAATAATGATCATCCAGTACTATATTATATTATAATAAATAATTCTGAAATGGGCAGTTCTGCATAATGAGTACTTTTATACTAAAGTATATTTTGATGCTAACACTTGTACTTTTACTTTAAGAAAATTTTAGTATTTTTACATTGTGTTATTTCTACTTTTACAAGATCTGAGTACTTCCTTCACCCCTGATCTTAACTACAAAAACTACATGAGTATGTTGCAAATATTAAATGCATTAAAGGCTGGTTTAGTTCGGTGGTACTTCTAATTTGCAGTAGTTGGTTTTACCTCTTCTTATATTTTTCTTCTGTGTTTATTGTTAATGATCAACATAACAAGACAAATTCTCTGAATGTGAAAAACCTACTTCATAATAAAACTGATTCTGATTCCTCAGTGTGTTTTTTTTACAGTGCTCATCTCATTATTTAAGTAGGAGGTCAATTTAGAAATGTGAAATTAAATTTAGAAAAGTGTAATCAATTAGAAGTAAATGAAAAAAATGAAAAGCTTTTCTCCATTTTTATCAACTGATTTGAGTTTAAAAGACAAATATGAAGCTTTACACACTCCATTTCAATGACTTAACTTCCAGTATTATATATTGACACGATCAGTTATAGTTCTTTACTTATCTGAATTTTTTTTTTATTGTCAATCTTAGCCTCCATATTCTGGCTCACTCCAGTGTGACATTTAAGGACAAACACAAAGTATGTGATTTACTGTAATGAACATTTTATTCCACAGCACTATAAACCATTAATAAAATAAAATAGTGGTTGGCTCTAATTTCAGTTGTCACGAGAAAAATATGTGGCAGGTGTAAAATCATCCTCCGTTCATTCATATACCTCGGTGTTCAAACACAGGAGGGGATGCAGAATAAGTCAAGTGAACACCAGTACATCACTTACAAGATATTTCTTAGTGGTTGTGGTAGTGGTGGTGGAGGTGAAGTCAAATCAGCATACAGTACAGAACGATCACAACCAGATTCATAGTTAAACATAATTGGCGAGTATCAATAAACCATGAAAACGGTCTCATCAAGAGGTTTTGGTGCTTTCCTGCAAAAAAATAACAAAACAAAAAAACAGTCCCATGCATAAACTGGAGGTGAAAGTGACACGCTGTCGCCTCTCATTACCCTTCAAGTCCACGCAACACTGCCTCCTTGTGGACAGATTACACAGCTTCCCGAGAGGTACTGATTTGAAAAGAGTTCTCCCAAGAACAAAAGTCCCATCAGCTTTAAATATCTGTATGCTGGAATTATACACTTGGTAATACTCCTGTGCAAATGAAAAAGACTCTGTGCAGAGGAGGAGGAAGAGGAGGAAAAAAAGAGGAGTTATTAAACCTTTCCCAGCAAGAGTGCAGATAATTTAATTTTCTCAGTGTCTAGCAGCTGTTCTAATATTAAACTGCGCGTCTTATCACAGCGCGGAGCAATTATTCTGCACTCATGCTGGGTAAAAAAGAGAGGAACATTGCTTCTATTAAAAGACATGATAAATGTGGTCTTCACCCTATTTTTTCTTTTCCTTTCTTTTTTTTTTTTTCTTTTTTTTTTTTAGGAATCCAGCACCTGCTACTATTAACTACAAAGGATTGAAACAGGTGCAACAGACACATTTAACTGCTCTCACACCTTCACAAAAAAATAAATAAAGAGGATTTAACTTCCCGAGCGATACAGACAAACAGGCTGTCAGATTGATTCCCAGCACAGGGAATGCTCTTTTATCTTCCTTACCACGCTGGTGAAGAATGCCCATTTCCAGTGCAGATAATATAACACGGAGGAAAAGAAAAAATAAATCACCCGATACAATCAGAAGGAATAAATAAAATAAAATAAAATTTAAAAAAAACAGCATAGTACTGGTTCATCTCATTTCATCACACCTATAACACATTCACTTTAGCTTCCTTTGCCACCACACGTCTCGATTGTTTCACATGGTTTTTTTTGTTGTTTTTTAGTTCACTGAGCTACTATGAAGTATAAAAACATTGTCCTGAAATACTACTGGGACCAGCCTATTGTTCAAGTGCTCACATTCCTGAGAAACAAACAGCTGCTTCCTGTAGTCACGTTTGACGGAGCACGAGGAGTCAGGCCGGCTTGTTTGTTTGTGGCTCTGATATGACTATTTAACGCGAGCAGTGAGAAGTTTTCAGTGGCAGTCGTGTGCAACGGAATTAATTTAGATTCAAAAAACACTGTCAGTCATTAATTACTTGTACAATAAATCGGCTATTGATTTGTCATTTTCTTTCCTTTTGATTTTTTCCAGTGTTAAGTGTTAAGTTGAAAGACTTGGTCGTCGAGGTGGCGTTACTTTCATCGCTCTCACCAAAGTTACCGTAACCACCATGCTCTGTCAGCCACGGGAAGTTAGGAGAAAGCTTACGGTGCGAGAAAAACGACACGCACACCTTTTCTCATTTCTCCATGATTCGCGTGTCGGGAGGTAAACATACGAGGGTCCGTTTGGCACGTCCAGCCTTCATTAGTGAATGAATTTTCAGAGGGAGGAATAAACGGTGAAATCTTTCTTATTCATCCTTTGGCAGTGGTGAAGTGGTGTCGGGCCAAGGCAACACTTCCAAAAAGTGCTAAAGCTCAAGTAAGTGAGTCAGCTTGAACCACAGCAGAAACGCGGCTCTCGTACTGTGGCACACTTTAGTAGTCACGTAGCTCAAATAGGCTATTTAACCCTCAATGCATCCCAGGTTTTTTATACACTGTACACATTGCTATGAGTATGGCCAGAAATGTGCTCACCGGTGCTTTACAATAACATGCATATTAAGTAAACAATACTATCTAGAAACAGGATAGTGAGTGATGTACTGTGAAGTGGCGAGAGAAAGGAAGGAGGGGAGGACTGAGGCTTCCAGGGGTAGATAGAGACAGCAAAATATATCTGTGAGTCAGGCTCGAGGGAAAATTGTGGCGGCACAGTGCAATTACTGTCAAGAGGGAGAGACGCTCTTGCTGTTGTCGCGAAGGAGAGGGGCGGGGCCTGTCCAGGCGCGGTAGACCAGCAGCAAGCTGAGGCCTAACGCCCACGTGCGGACAGGAGACAGGAAAAAGGCCATGGGGCCGTAGGTCTCCAGGAGAAAGTAGCAAGAGTGCACCTGCCAGGTGAGCAGCAGCAGCATGAAGAGGTGGACCGCCAGAGTCCGCCAGCGACAGCCCGGCCGCAGTAAGTGGGATCGGAAGGTGTTGCCGCGGCAACGGTGGTGGAGGCTCCAGCAGAGATAAGAGGTGAGGGGCATGTTGAAGAAAAGCAGCTGGAAGAGAGGAAATGAGTCCAGTCCAGTTAGACGTGATTAGTCCTTAATATAAGATAATGACTTTCACAACAAAATACTAATACAGCGAGGAGGAAACTGAATCTGACGTGCAGTTCAAAGGGTTATAGAACTAATTCATTAATGGAGTTATCGGGCACAACCTATTTGACTGAAATATTCACCTGTGACTGCTCATCTCAAGTTAGAGTTAACTTGTGAGCCACTCGAACAAACTGTGATTTTTCTTTGTCAGATGGTTTAATCTGAAGAATTTTTATAGACTGAAGACTAGACTGAAGGTATTCAGTATTTAAAACAGACATGGAGTAACATGATGATGATGATGAACCCAATAAAAACAATGATTTCTGCAGCTTTAAATAAGTGAAAAGCAGAAAAGTGTTAAAGCCTTTCTGCAGATAAGCCTGCAGATATCTGTGTATCAGCAGAAAGACAGATAAAGTACAGACATTACTCATGGTAGGTGAGTTGAATAAAATTAATTTTCTTACCTGAACGACTCCAACAACATAAGTGAGACTGCCCTCCAGGAAGTGTCCATCGATGAACACCCCAAAGGCGAAGCAGGCACCACTATGGCCGTCTATCAGCTCTCCTATAAACCAGGGACCTGAAACAGCAGGAGTTATAAATATTTAACAAATGAAAGATTACAAGGAAATTTTGTAACATTTCTATAAGATATCTTATATTTACATTTGGTATATGGTAGATTTGAGTCTTAAATTTGCAGATATTGTGCAGATTTGCTTTCATAATGCTATTTTGAAAATAGCAGCAGCCTGAAGCGCAAGACAGAGAGGGAACAAGACAAAGCAGCTGACTCACCTAAGGCTGTGCACAGGTTGAACAGCAGCAGAGAGTAATAGAAGGAGTCCATCCTACTGACCAAGTGAAGCGACATACACACTTGAGCGGTCAATCCTGTCGATAATACACCAAAAAAGTATGATTGGCCTTATTCCAATAATTATGTAACCCTACACAGCAATGAAAGTCTTTATATTAACATGAAGTGTGTGTGTGTAATATGAACCCTTCTTCTGTTCACATTCAGGCCCTGTAGCTTTTAAAAGCTAAATGCACTACAGCTGCCTGCAATCAGAATGAAATTATGATGCTGTGTTTATTTGACAGGTGGTCAGTGAGAGCTCACCTCTCCCAGAGGGGACACGCATGAGCCTGAAGGCCAGCAGCACACCAACATTCAGCAGCATCATAAATATGAAGGCCACTCGGCCCAGGATGTAGTGGTCTGTGAGGAGGATGAAGGACTGCACGAAACCAAAGCTGGGAGTCAGGTCGTCCTCCAGAGTAAAGTGCTGCTCCCGCACCGACGTCCGGCCTGCCGCATCCTGACTCGCACACAAACACACGAGACGATGAGACAGGAGCAAACTGTTCACTCTAGAAATATTTAGTATAGAACGAGCAGATGGTCGCCTGAATCATAATTCAACTCAAGCAAACAAACTAATTTAATCAGACTTGTGAAATATGTAAAAGTCCCAGAACAAAGTGGAATATAAATGAATGTACTGACCTCCACTTTAACTCTGATGGTGTGCAGTCCAGTGAGGTAGAGAGACGGATCCCACAGCAGAACGTAGAGAGGACCGCCGGCAGAGTGGCCTGTCCCAAGAGGTTTCCCATCTACGCTCACGTGCACCGCTGTGATCGGAGCCTCTGAGAAGGCCAAGATCCTGATGAGAACCAAGAAAATGAAGGTTTTAATACTGAAAATGAGTGAAAAACTTTTTATGATGAACTTCTGCCAAGGTTGCAAACATCTGGGTTTTTTTTTCCTGTTTTAAATGTTTGAATTTAGATTTGCATTGTGATAGATTAAATAAATGGAAATTACAGGGTATATATGCTGGATATTTTCATTTAAATAAGTGCAATAGTTTATGAGAAATAACCAGCAGGTTTAGAGATGTCTTGTCTCCCACTGTTAACAAGCATTTTAAAATGTTCACGCTAAACTTGTTCCTTGGGCCCCAAATGGAAACTACTGCACCATTGAAAATTATCAACAAGTATTAGGATATAAAGTACAGCTTGTAACAATCGAACACAAAAAAACAAAGTTAACCTCCTAAGCAAAGGTGACTATGGTTTATTTAACAGTGATGACACAAAGGATATTCAAGCTGGGAATATTACGGATCATCCACAGGTGCGCTGTAAAATTGTGTGTGTTGTGGAAACATAAACAGAGGATAAAGGGTTTATGGTTCAACAAACGGCCCAAACACACACAGAACAGACACCTGATGTGTGTCGATCTCCGTATCCGGCCCAGCGGCTCCACCCCAGGGTGCAGGTACTGAGCGTCCTTCGGGTTGGTGATGAGCACTGCGGGCCACTGCTCGAACTTCAGGTCAGAGAAGCTCAGCAGGTCGTGGTCGAAGGCCAGCACCCTGTACCTGGAGAGAGATGTGAGACAGGATTTCCTCAGAGTTCACCAAGCTGAATTCAACACCTTTTCAATATCACAAAGGGTTAAGGTTAGCAATTTAATTAGTTTTTCACCATCATACCGACCACAGTGTGATATAACAATGGAAAACTGGGATATAGCTCAGAGTGATTCATTATTAAGAAACAATTTTTTCAGTACCTCCCAAAAATGCATACATCATATTATACATAAAACAGTAATTCCCAATTATTTAATATGCAACTTGAACCTTGACCCAGATAATCTCCATAATTAAAAATGATTCATTCATTTGAGTTAACTTGAGTTTTCTGCTAAAATTGACATTTTCACGTTATGCATCGATGAGCTTCCTCCTGTAGCCAACAGAAGTGACAGTGTTTTCCCACAGCTCTGATGGTGCTGATAGAAACTCAAACAAAAAGAGATCCAACAGCCTTCTGTGTGCATAATTTACTGTGGAAACAATCCCATTTTTAGATTATGTGCATATGAAGTCTCCCAGCAGCCCGTAATCAGATAAAAAAACATTATACAACTAAGATTACTTCCTTTGGAGGCAAAAGTAAACGTTTGTAAATGAAATTTAAGACGTTTTAATACCTTCTAATGCTCTTTTTTGACTTTTAAGAACTGCAGATACCCTGTTAGACGACTGAACAGGTGCTTTATATTTCTATAAAGGCCAAGTAGAAACAAGAGAAGTGAAAAAAAACTGTTTTCTGTACCTGCGGTTGTCCATCCAGTCGCCCAGCTCCAGCTCCAGGGTGCCGTGGGGGTGTCGGCTGTGGAGGACGGGCATCAGGCCACCAAGCGTGTGCAGGTGTCCGCACAGATACGCAACCGCATATCTAAACAAAGTCCAAATATAGAAGCTGTGAATACGCCAACAACTGCTGCAAAATGAATGAAACGCAGCAGAAAGTATTCTAATAAAACATTTAACAGCAAGAAAATTAACAGCAGCTGCCAGTCAAATGCTGCCAACCTTTGATTGTTGTGTGATAAAAGTCAGGCCTGCAGGTCAAAACGGCCGCCTATTGAATGTTTGCACAATGACACGATGGAAAAATAAGTATTTACACAGCCACTTTTTGGTTTAGCCTCCGACACCCAGTGTTTTCTCACCTCATCATGTCCCGAACGCCCGGAGAAGGAGACACAACAGTGGAGGTGGTGTAGTGTCCGAACCAGATCGACTGGTTGCTTTTCTGACTCTCAGCTCTGAACGTGTCCAGCAAGTCCATCTGAGTCTGTTATATATCGAGAAAAAAAACACATCATAATAACGACATTTTTCATTACACTGATTCATTTATTTATTCAACTTTTACAGAATAAATATACAAAAGAAAACAAACAACAACAGAGCACAGTTTAAATCAGTTAACATTCACGAGCTGAATAGTTTGTAATCATGGTTTTAAACGGACCAATAGGTATGACTGGATTAAATTTAATTTGCATCAGAAATTGTTGTGTGTAGCACAAAAACTAAAAGCAAATTAGATGTTTGCACACAGGATTTTTAACATTAGACAATCACTTGAACAGACTAATTTAATAAGAAGCGATGTATGATGGCAGGCTGCCATTAAGGGCTTCATAAATTAACTGAATCCAATGTATGTCCCGTCTCACTGTTAGAGACGCACACCCAACGTTTTCATAGAGGATGCAACGAGGAGTCGTCACAGTGATTAATCTTAGAACGGAGTGATCAACTGAATGTATATCTGGGGTTTAAAAGTGAAAGCAGACATGTCTATAGATTCATTATCTACAGTGTAAAAGTGCTTTATTTATTCCTTTTATGACTGTAAACCATCTACCAAGATTCACATCCACAGCACTGTTGACTATTTTAAGAATGAAGATACACAACATCAATCTGCTTATTTGTTAAATAAACTACAGTTTTCTTTGGTTTACTATTCAGTGGCAAAATTTCCTGAAAGAAGAATACGACTTTAAATCATTTATACCCTTAAACCTTAATAAATAAATCCTATAAAATGTAATAAAAGAACCAGTGATTGCAGTATTTAAAGTATTTCTTTGCGTTCTGAAGTTTGTCACATGTTCAGTGATTGTTCTGTAAAGAGAGGACAGTAAACAGGCGTACCTGGTTGAGAATACCAAAGAAATTGTACGGCCTCTTGGGTCCAGGAGTCAGAGTGGCGTCCGCACAGACGAAGGAGTAGTTGCCGAAGGGAGTTTTGTGAACATAGTGGAAAGAGCCTACTTTCTGATTAGCAGAGTATTTCCTAAAGAAAAATAAACAAACAAAAAAAAAAGTCAACGTGAGCAACAAGACACTGCAGGTCTGGGACGGAGCCAGCAGCTCCAGTACTGATAGGGTCCTGAGATAATTGAATGCGTTTTAAATAAATAAATCAGGCTCTTGCATCGGAGACAGACTTTGTCTCGCTGAGGATGACCACAGCATTAAGAATATTAAGGAGATAAAAGATCAATCAGCGTTAACAGAAGCTGCAGTGTCACATAAAACATAATTTGTGTCAAAAGACGAGAGAGTCAGTCTGTTCGTGTAGATTCTGCTTCTATTTCGGTCCCCGGGAAGCTCAGACAGCTTGGATTATTGTCAATAAATAGGTCTGCAGCTACTCGTGTTACGGGCTCTGATCGACTCCACACTCAGCTTTGAAGCATTAAGACATGCAGGAGGAGCATTTAGTGGCGTACTGAACACTTCATACTGACCGGTAATAATTGTTGGTGCTGTCCAGAGAAATAATATTGAAGGCATCTGTCAGAAGAAATGAGATGAGGGTGAGAATTCTGCAGAATATGAACGATAAAAGAGGAGTTCAATGACACAACACGTTTAATCCAGGAATCGTTTTTTCTCATGTTACAGGGAGATATCGAACAAAATCTGGAGTTACCATAGAGCCCACTAACTGACAGGACTCACGTCAACCACTTCGATCAATAACAGCAGAATCGCTGTTAGAGAAAGACCAGATCCAATGACTAGTTTTTTTTTTTTTTGACAACGTAAAGATATCTTGTTTCAGATTTAATAGCTTGCGATCCAATAACAAAGGGGAATGAAGCGCCGAAGAGGAGGGGCAGGAGGACGACTTCCTGCTAAAATACACCGCAGTTAATGGGTTCTTGGGAAAGTCTTGATTGTCTGCTCCCAACTCAGGATGAAATAAAAAAAAAAAAAAAGAAGGAGGGGGGGAAGGTTCCAGTTCCTCACCATGATTTCCACGGATGTCTATCCACCTCGTGCGCTCCATCACGCGGGACCTCTTCAGGATGTTGTGGTAGGCCTGCCACTCCACCTCGTGCTGGAGCGAACCCACCTTGCTCTCCGTTTTAGCGTCTGTCAGATCCCCTGTGGAGCGGAAGAAGATACTCAGGGCGTCTACGGGAATACACAAGTGCAATTCAAGATTTTTTTAAGAGGCAAAAACATCATACACTCTCTGTGCTTTCTGCTCTGCGTGTGCGATTCCACCTCCCTGATCGTCATTTTCCCAAGTTTGAAACACCTTCGACGTTGATTTGTAAGCATTTCCACGCTTTAACCACCACGAGTGATTCATTATTCCCAAACCATTTAGTACTTAACTCGCTTTTTCCCATTTACACAAACTAACACATAAGGCCTTAGCTTACTGATCTTGTGATCTAAATGTATAGAGAGGGAAAAATAAAGATATTCTTCTTTTTGATTAGGCAGACCACACGCCACAGTGACATATTGCTGACGTAAAGTCTCTGACGTTACAATTTTACACCCATTCATCCTGAATTTAAGACAATTTAATACCTTTTTAGGCTTTTTTGTTAGTAAATATGTATTTAACCCATAGAAGTCTTGAGCTATTTGTGAATACTTTTGATTTTGCCTTTAAAAAAAATGTTAATCATGCATGCAATGTTTGGTATCTTTTCTTCCAGCACAACATAACCTACATGACCGGACAATAATTTTTTTCACTTTGACACACTCTACTGGAAGAGCTGATGTCATTTAATCACACAGATGTTATAAGGGGTCAAGATAAGATCCAGATGAGAAAAATGGGGGGACTGCCACACCCAAGTTAATTTAAAGTGGTGGTGATGGGGGGGGGTGTTACTGTACCTGTTGCAAGCACTAGATCCGGCTTGATCACCTCAACTGTGTCAGTGCAGAACTTTTCAAAATCTGGAATACGTCTCGGGTCGTGAAACCGGCTGATGTGGATGTCAGACACCTTGAAGCAGACATATGAAGAAAAGAAAAAACAGAATAGGTGATAAAAAAAACAAAAAAAATTTTGAGTTAAAGCTGACAGCTGCAGTGGGGAAAGGGGGGAAAGTCCGACCACAGCTACCAATGACAATAACACACCTCTGAGGGCAGTGACCCCTTTCTGTCAATCATTCATGCCCTCACACAACAACGCTGCACATGTGGACGTCCAATCCATGTCAATACTCATGATCTAAATACAAATATCTGAATATATGCAGTGATGTAGATGTTATTATTCCGTGTATGTTATTACACCTGTATAAACCAGAATATGTTGCTCAACTCCCCGCCGGGGAACGGTGGAGCTCTCCCCGGGTCTCCATCACCGACAGCCGGCTGCTGGACGCTCCTCTTCGGGTGCCACGCCGTGTCGTAGCTGTCCAGCACCCAGGAGGTGATGCACGCCAGGGCCAGTCCGAGGACAACCAGCGCGCCGAACAGCTTCAGCATCCTCCTGGAGGGGCGACAGAGGCGGGGAGGGAGGGAGGGAGGGAGGCTAGCTGCCGCCGTCTGTCCCGGATAGATAAAAAAAACACCTAGCTACCGCCGGACCCAGCTGAGGGCACGAATCACACCGACATGAACTACAAACACAGAGATGCACTCAGCTACATGGCGAGGCTGTCACACCGTCTCTGTCGCTGCCATCGCGGCCGCAGGAGATGCATCGAGGCGCGGGGGCTCGTCCGCGGCTCCGTCGGGCTGAGGAGGAGGAGGAGGTGGAGGAGGAGGCGGCGGCTCGGCGGGGCAGCTAGCAGCCAGGTTCCGGGCGGAGAGCAACACGGACCGGTCAGACCGGGAGACGTCACCGCCACCGTGGAGGAAGTGAACGCGGCGGAGGAGCTCTCACTCCGACCGATTTTACCGAGATGAACAGCGCCACTGATATCGCGAGATGTTTCGGGATTAAGTACTTGAGTGAACGAAATATTATACTACACTAATACAAATACTCAGTTACACGTAAAAGTGCTGAATTCAAAATGTCATTGTCAGTATTAAACAAAATATCTTTACTAGTGTTATGTTAAAATATAATATTATATTATTTCTCTTTTTATCTGTAACAAGTATGTGTAAGAGTATTTTAGCTCATCACTGTGGAGCCAGTTTTAGGGTAGATTAAAAGCATTACGCATTATCTATCTATCTATCTATCTATCTATCTATCTATCTATCTATCTATCTATCTATCTATCTATCTATCTATCTATCTATCTATCTATCTGTCTATCTGTGTGTATGTGTATCTATACATACATGGGTATGTACAATATTTAGTACACATAGTGGTTTATGTTTACCTTGTTGAGCTGCCCTTGTTTTCAACTGTATGTATCTCTATTTCTATGTACGTGCAATAAGAGAGTTGTAAAAAATAGAGTCACATTTCTTGTATGTGTTCACAAACCTGATCAATAAAGGTGATTCTGACTACGATCATGACTTACCTATGAGAAAAGTAGATTTAAGTGTCAAATACATGTAATGAAGTAAAAAGTACAATGATTGCCTCTGAAATGTAAAGAGTAAAGAAGTAAAGAACTATCTTTCGACTATGTCAGAATTGTACTTAAGTACGGTACTTGAGTAAATGTCTTTAGTTAAATTCCCCCACTGGTAATTTGTATCTTACTGAGAGGAATAACATGTTGAATTTATTACTATATTGTTAAAATGCATTTAATATTATATTTTATTTGAACAATTTTTAATATTACGATTAAAATCTTAATTAATCCAGATGGAACATTGTTACAGGACCCAAGTTACATCAATTCATGTATTTTATTTGTAAGGCATACTATTTAAACTAAACAGCTAAGAGCAAGGAAAATAAAGCTGAACAAATAAAGGCAAATGAAAGACAATCATGTAGACAAGTACGTGAAAAGAAATAGGTGTATTTAGGTGACAAAGGAAAAAAAAAACAACATAAAGTGGATTATTAAGGTCTTGGACCATCACGTGCCAGTTGGGAAACAGGGAATGATAACTGCAAATCAATCCAAAGTTGTTGTGAATGATCATTTTTATCCTATGATGAAACATTTCTATCCTTACATGAGCTGTTTTGGTGGTATCCCATCAGTACCCTGTGCGCAGGACAGTGTAATTCATATCAGTTCTGTTTTTTTAAAGTGACAAGATTATGTTTTTATTATTGTTATTGTTGTTGTTTTTATTACTGTTTTATTCTTATCATCTTTATTGATTTTATTTAATTTTATCTAGCTTTTTCTTACTTATGCCTCTTACTGTTCTTCTATTGCCTTTGCCATAGTAACACTGCAAATTTCCCTGCTGAGGGATTAATAAAGGATTATTTTAGCGTACTTCTCCCACCTGTGGTTGTTAATGGTTCTGTTAAATGCTTTTTGTGGTTGGTGCGAAGAGAGTAGGGCATGAAGTATTTTAAATGGCCATTTTGCAAAGTTTTTGTTTTTATTGTTGTGTATGACATCAGTTGTTTACACCTTGTTTGGCTGAATGTCGCCTCCCAGCGGTCTTTGCGATTTTTTTATTATTAATATTATTTTTATTGCTTTAAAAACTTTAGGTTACTACATATGCCTGGCAAGTTTTCATAAAATAAACACACAGCAACAAAATTGAAATAATTTATTGATAACAAATAATTATTCTTCCGCCAAGCAATGTAGTTCTCCATGGTTGCCAAGCAACACACAGACACAGGTAAGGCTTACGTTTTCCATTTTTCGCATAAATGTGAGGAAAGGTTTGATTTAGCTCCAATTAAGTGATTGTTTTAAGACCAACCAGACTAGTTTTTGACTTTTTCATCCTAATGTTCTCTGTCTTTTAAATTTCTCTTTCATTAATTCCAGCGAGTGTGCTTTTTTTAAAATCTTCCTCGTTTATCATGCCCATCTCTATCAACCACTGATCCACGGTTTACACCACCTAATAAATGGAAATTTACGATAAAACCTGACATTTTGAAAGTAGTTGTTTGGCGCAGTAATACTGATGTAATGCGGACAGGTGCGCAGGTGTGTTTCTATGGGACATTTAACAACGGCTTCGAACGCGGCTCGGCCAATCACAATCAAGCACCTATAATATTTTTACTGTGATCAAATTTCCAGAGGTTTTTTTTTTTTAATCACACGGGTTGTAATTGCTGTAATATTTAATATAAAAAAAAATAAAAATAAATAAAAACAGCGAGGTTGTGAGCTTTAAAGGGACGCGGAGTGTGCGCGCGCCCGAGCTGTTGCGAGGGGTGATCGGAGCGGGCACGCGCGCGCAGCCTGGCGGACGACACCGTCACGTCACGTCACGTCACGGATCCGCAGCGACCGTTTGGAGATGCTGAGGTGACAGGCAGAAGGAGAAAAGGGACGACCGCGATCCGACATATTTCACCGCCTCCTCCACCGACACACGGCTTGTTTTCTAACCCCGGCCTCCCTCTCCTCTCTCCGCTTATGGACGCCCCTCTCGCTATGGGAATCCGCTCCGTGTCATCCCCCCCGCCGCCGCCACACGTAGAGGATTTTTCCTAACCACACCCGGCTCTTCTCCGGATCGAGGCTTGGCACCAAACACCCGAGGTAAGGACCCGAGAACCGGGAGGCTTTGCTTCGCCCTCCCCCTCCCCTCTCTCTCTTTCCACCCCCTTCATTTCTCTCCCTTTCCTGGATTTATTTAGCATTTGCCTTTATGCACTTGTTTGTGCACGCATGCCTCTTTAAAAATGAGGCATTTAAGGGTCGTTTAAATCGACTACAGGCTGCTCTGTGAGGTGAGTGCATCCTTGATAGTGAAGGCTTCACACCATATAAACACCCCCGAGTCTCTCTCATCCCTTCAGCTGCATCCATGCTGAGGCTTGGGAGGAGTGTGCAGAGGCCTCCCCATGCTGGATCCTCATCTGTGGGCACGAACTTGTAAGCCCAGACTCTAGCTTCACCCTGATGAGCCCCCCCTCTGCTCCTCTGCTGAGCCAGGCCTCACTCGGATCAGACAGAAAATCAAGCCAGAGGTTTGATTTTCAGTCGACTTTTTCGCCCACGTCAGCCTGTGTTATTGCACATGCATGCACGGATGGGTCAGAGCTTGTTTTTGTCTCTTTTTTTGTCAATGAGAGCATCCTCAGGGTTATTTATGTTTCAGTCCTGAAGGGTGGTAGGAGTGGGATCGCTCATTGATGTTTTCTTGTGATGCTTCATGGAAACTTGCAGCCCCCAGCGGACCCAAAAGGGCAGAGGCGACGACCGAGCTGCAGTCAGCAAATGAAAATGGCACTGCACCATCGTTGCCATGGAGACGCGGGGTCGAAGGGTCAGGATGCTGTGATTCACGATGAGACAGGAACTCGCAGTCATAGATTAGTTTTCATTTTTGGCCCAAGGTCAGCACCTCCTGTGTTTTTTTTTTTTTTCCTTTTCCCCTCCCCATTCATTCATGGTGCTTCGCATGGCGGCAGCAGAGGAGGAGGAGAGGAGGAGGAGGAGGAGGAAGAGCAGAAGAGCCGGCCGTTCTCTGTGAGGTGTGAGATTAGTCACAGTGTGAGGCAGCCTGGCTTGTGCATAGGTGTGTGCACTTATGCAATATGTTAGTCTGAGTGCTCATTATATGCCGTCTACGAGCTGCCTGGCATTTAATATCCCACTTTTTTATGTTTTTGAGGGATTAAAAAAAGCCACAAGAAGCTACTTAGATTCATCCAGGCTCTTGACCTAAAAAGTACAGGTTAAGTGAGGCTGCAGAGACCTCCCAAAACATCTGTCCTTTCCTCCGTATCTTCCATTTTCCTGTCAGAAGTCTCTCTCAAGTGGCGACACAAAGAGTGTTTCCTCTCGGCAAAGACATCAGAACGCGGGGTGACCTTGAAGTTCTGACACAGAGGTTATCTAATCAGTGTTCCCTCGGGGGTTAAAAGGGCTTCGTACGGTGCGTTTCTTCTGTGTTTTTGTGCCGTACCCAATTACCGTGACATCAAGAATTCAACTGATGTTTTTACAAGGCAGCTCTTACTTGTGTTTTCTCTATCTACAAAGCTTTGAAGTAACTCTGATGCTACACACACACACACACACACACACACACGAGGTGTCTGATATCGACGTAATTTGACAGAGGTTTGGTTCAGCTGTGGCCCGATGGCTTTAAAGCGAAGTGTTGACACAAAACATGAATGGAAGTTTCTTGGATATCCATCTTTCGATCAGTCCACCACTTTGATCCAGAATGAAATATCTCAGCCACTGTTGATGTTTGATGGTTTGACTTTGACAAGATTGTGGTTTGTTTGCGAAATACCTGCAAAATGAATGACTTTCCCATAATGTTACTGCAACGATTAGTCAATTAATCAGTTAGTTGTCAAGTATTAAATGAGTCTGGAACTATTTTGATAATCGATTCATCATTTTGAGCCAATTTTTAAGAAAAAAAGCATCTAAATTCTCTGATTTCGGCTTCTCGTATGTGTTCTCGAATATCTTTGTAGACAAGATAAGACATTTTTGAGGACATCATCTTAGGCTTTGGGAAACAGTGATCAACATTTTATGACATTTCCTGGACCAAAAAACTAACTGATTAATCAAGAAAATGATCGACAGATTTATTGATAATGGAATTAATTGTTGCGGACCAAATGCTGATGTGGTCTCCCTTGTTATTGCTCATTTTTAACCACACAGCCTAAAAAATATTTGTGATATATTTCTGTGTAACTCATAAAGCTATACTGCTTTATAAATTGCTCCACTATAATAATCTTACTTCACCATGATCAAGTTATGTTTAACAAAGAAAGGAATATATAAGAAGAATATTTTCTTCTTTATGAAAACTTTTGCTTTGTTTAAAGGTATTCCAGCTGCTTGTAGTGACCTTTTATCAACTGCCTCTTGTTGTTTTTATTGTCTGCTTGCTGGTTTTAAAACCGTTTGGTCAACTCCGGGACTCGCACCAAGTCGAGCAAGCTCTTTGAATCAAAACGAACTAATTTAATTGAGGACAAAGAGAGAGAAAGAGGAAACAGGAAGGATGAAAAGAAGTAATTCTTAGATATAGACTATGTTTGAAGGATATATAAATATATTAAAATTATATATGTATAATCTTGGTCTGTCAGTCTCCAGACATTGGGATAAGCATTGGTAAGAATTAAATAGGAACTACATGCATAAAAAATACAGTTCAAATGCTGTTAGCGTGATAATATATGTAATGAGGAGATTTATAATCCTGAGAGCTCGTCCTGTGGTATCCTCCATGTCCAACTCACTCCCGAGCTTCACCTTGGGTCACACTTTGTGCTTGTCATCTCACAGTTATCTAGTCCAACCACACTTTGCCCTCGCTCCTCTCTCAGCCTCATTGCGGTGCACGACGGGACTGATCGCCTCCTTGATGTCGGGATCGTGCCCCGTAACCAAACAGTTTTTGAAGGCTCTCGTTGCATAACCGTGAACGATGCCTGCCGCGCCGCGTGCAGGACGAGACGAATCGAAGGCGTTTTTTTTTTTTTTTGCTCTGAGTGTTTGAAATGCAGACCGAAGGAGGTTAGCGGTGTGTTTTCTCCAGAGGAATGCTGATCTGTGACATGGATGTTGTATAAAACAGGAGGAGGAAACGCCACTTGATCCTTGTTGTGCAGACTGCCTGCTTTTAATGTAACATGGCAACACATTTACTGGTACTACTTTACCATAAGTCAGCCTTTATAAATGTTTCTAGAGGTGTAACTAATGGCTCTATTGATGAATAATGTATTAATGCTATAAATGCTATAAATAAATCAGTTAGAGGTCATAAATATGAACAACATTTGGGTCATCAAGGAGCGAAAAGTGTATTTTTAGCTCTTTAAACCATTAGTCTTCTATAAAAAAAAAACCTGCAGAGAAAAAACAAAATGATTCATTAACAACTTATTAACTTGTATAACAGCAGACTTGATGGCTGTAACCCCACTAAGTATTTATTAATGTAAATCAATATATTAATACCAAATAGAAGGAGGGATTTTTCACAGTGTGACAACCCAAATGTTGTTTTTGTTAATTCTGTGTAACTGGTCTATAAAGCATTAGTGAATGAAATTTTAAATAACATTTTAGCATCAGATAAAACTCTTACAAAAAGTACTTTATAATGTTAAACCTTTTTGTTTCAATATGATAAACATCAATGTATTTACACAAAGCTTGCTCTTGTGTGTGCTAAGTTATTGTTTTATTTAAGAATAATGCTTTGTGATTATCATGATGAAAATTTCGGCTGCCACATTACACAACCAGAGCTGAACATCCTAATGCGAAATTAGACCAATTAAACAGTCTCATTGTATCTGACGAGACTTATAGTGCTTTCTTCATGAGTCCTGCTCCTTGGCCGTCACACACAGAAGATAAATGGCTGGAAAAACAACACTAAGACGAAGCCTTTTTGTAATTTAAGATGCAGGACTTTAGGCCAGCGAGTTGTCCAGGCGAGTTTGTCCAGAAAGACAGCTGCCGGCAGCAGGTGTGGCAGCTGCAGCGACGGTCAAGTCTCGGAGAGCTCCAGACGTTTAAGCCAGGGTTTAACTTTGTCTGTCCACTAGGGAGACTTTCAAACTTTCACATACATTAAAAAAACAGATCTATGAAACCTCTTTGTTCAGCATCCATTAGCTCAAGAAATCTCAAAATTCAACTGATCTCCTTTATTTATTTCTCAGTTTCTGAATTTTGTTTGTTCTCTTGGGCTTCCACAGGGTTCTCCATCAAGGCCCAAATGCCCGGCCCAGTCTGATTCTGCTGGTCGAGGTGGGCGGGGGGGGGAGGCAGTGAGGACAGCGTCCCTGGTCCACAGACGGGATGAGCGGGGGAGCGGAGCAAGCTGACATCCTAAGCGTGCTCTCCCTGGTCAAGGAACGATGGAAAGTGGTAAGTAGCGTGACACTTGGCGGCAACAATAGGCTGCGTGTTCTTCCGGCCCCGTCGCCGCTCTGCCCCACAAAACAGCCGCTCTGTCCCGCAAACAGCCACTCTTTGTTCACCAAGCGATGCTTTCCCCCGAGTCCTCCTGCTTTCCTCTACAGCATCTCACCTGTGGCTTGGACAGTTTGGGTTCGTGTCTCTCTGTCCAGGTAGGGCTGCTGCAGTATGGGAGATCCAAAAATAGCCTGTAAAGCTATTTGTGGCAGTGCAGTGAGCGATAGGCGGCAGCAGTGGTGGCGGTGTTCCCCGAGGACCCGTGTCCCTCACTGCTGTGCCGGCCTGGGTGCCATGTGAGGCTGTTATTCCTAACCGGCGGCCTGGCACCACTTCCTGTCTTCTGAGGAGCCGAGTTACATAAGAATGCTGCAGCTAATCCCACGACTTGAGCTCTTAGTGCGACACAAGACTGTGACTGTGTGTGTGTGTGTGTGTGTGTGTGTGTGTGTGTGTGTGTGTGTGTGTGTGTGTGTGTGTGTGTGTGTGGAGGACAGTGAGGGACACGTGGGAACTTAAAGCTCTACTCTAGGTGCTGAGAGTGACACTGTTGGAGGCAGTTTTGCAAGAGTGAAATGAAGAGGAGGGAGTGTAGTGAAATGAAGCACATCCTTCTTGGCGTCCCGTTTTTTTTTAGAAATGTGTGCAGCTATTTTTGCTGCCGTCATCACTGCAAATGCAATCAGCACTGAGCACAGGAATGATTTACAAGGAAGCTAATTATACAGTGACATTTATTCCTGTCATGTGGATTTGAAGTTATTAATTGATTAGTTGATTGACAGAAAAATAATCAGAAAATGTTTTGTTGTTTTCTTTATTTTATAATTCATATTTCAAGCTAAAATCAGCCTCTGAAATGGGAGTATTTTCATCTTTCTCTTCTGTGTTGGTTTGGTGGTTTTGGACTGTTCATAGAACAAAACAAGAACTCGTCACCTTCAGCTTTGGGGCTATTTTTCTGACATTTTATAAACTGAACAATCCACAGAGAAAATAAATGTTATATGAATCTGTTGCAGCTCAACTGTCAGATAATCAAAAAAGGAAGTTTCATCAATATTTTTGTCATTTTGACCAAAGTCACAAAATAAAATCCACATTATATTGAAAAATGTGCAACACTACTACCTACCAGGATATTTAAAACATACAAAAATACAGACGGAGGCAAATTACATGAAAAATCTGATCAAAGAGAGCAGAAACACATCAAATGTAGAGATGATTTTGTGCACCAGTGAATGGTTTGATAAGTATGAAAATGAATAAAATGCTATGGCCTTTACAGTCACCAGATCTCAACCCAGTTTCACACTTGTGGAAGATTCTGGACCAACGCCAAATATAAACTGACCTTCAAATCTATTTAATGATGTCTATGACTGTCTATGAAGCTGCTGTTATGTCTCGCCATGTTTACTTTTCTTCCTCTCTTGCAAAATTTATCTTGATCTCAATATTATTAATTAATTAAATAAAGGTTGTGTATATAAATGAGGAAAAATCTTGTGGAGAAGAGATGTTCATCCCTCTACAGACTTGACAAGGAGCACTGAGGCTCTTCTGGAGGCACTTTCCTTTGATTTGTCACCCGTCTGTACATATAACTTCAAATACAGCTAACTGACTACATTACCTGTGCTCATTCCATCACATCAGTCCGTATGAATCTCTTTTACTGTGTCTTGAAAAAGCAATCAAGAGATTCTCTAGAATCTCTAAACCATCTCTAAACCATCTACTGTAGATAAAACATTTAGTGAGGTAATTTATCCATTGGCCTTCCTGCTGAACTTGTAATATTTCAATATTTGCTAAGACTTTATTCTAGATTTCACATGTGCACAAACTCTTCATCCTTGTGAGGTCAGTCTGCATAAATTACAACAAATGGACTATGTTTGATGAAAAATTGAAAAGGACTTGCTGTGCACTCAAAAAACTAAACTCTGAACCAACCTAATGCTGATATTGATATTGATTTAAAACATTTCTGCAAGTGGAGTTTTTTTTTCTGTGCACGGAGCCTTTTCTTTATATCCATTTTTTTGCATTTCTTCCATTTGAGCAACTCATAAGTAAATTCCTCTGCTGCTCAGACAGTTTTTAATTGTTAGATGTTTTTAATGAATTTGGACACAAGTATTTTAAGGATTTATTAAACTTCTGGACAGCCAGTTTTTACTTTAATAATCTCTCTCTCTCTTATCACTTTCACAAGAGGACGTTCTTTTTGAAGATAACCACAGTGACTGAAAATAGTCTAGCTTATTAATACATATATGACATGTTCATATTATATTTTTTAGTTAAAAAAAAACTATAAATAATGCAAAATAAGTACGTAGTGCTTGCATCCCACAGGGTAGATGAGTAAATGGTTCAAAAGATGCCACAAAAGGAGATAATCTGATTATACATTTTTATTTTACTGTCCAACCTCGACAAAATTTCTTTTTCTCTTCCGTCTTTGAGAAAAATGCCACAAACTTTATGCAAGATGTTCTGTTGTTGATCTTGACCTTCCCATGGAGAGAGAGCAAAAAAAATCCCTTTGTTAAACTTCCCACATTTTTACAAATGCTTATCTCACTCTACACACAGACTGTAATGTACTAACGCAGTGTTTCATGCTCTCACTCCAGGCGAAGAAGATTGGGGGTGGTGGGTTTGGGGAGATCTACGAGGCGGTGGACCTCCTGACCCGGGGCAGCGTGGCGCTGAAGGTGGAGTCGGCCCAGCAGCCCAAACAGGTGCTCAAGATGGAGGTCGCCGTGCTCAAGAAGCTCCAGGGTGAGTCGAAATGGATTCAGCAGATTTAGTTATATTTTATTTCTAGAATTGATTGATCCTCCCAGGCACTGTAGTCTATTGATCCCCTCCCCTAAAAGACCGATATATCATGTGTATCATTACCATTCTTGGACGAAACATAAACGCTTAACATTTTCTATCAATAATTTCTCCTGGAGTGATAAAAAACAAACAAACATAGAAAACGCAGAAAAAAAGCCAGACCAGTCCAGGAAATAGTAGAAAATGCAGGGATGGCCTTTTTTGTACGTCGATAGCAGAGTATAATCATCTGTCCCTCTGAGGCCAGATATAGATCATCTGACTCATCTGTAAACACGGTTTGGCTTCGAGTTCAGCTCAGTTAACTTCAGTCTCTGCAGTGCAAAACACAGCGTCATTCAGCAGGAGCAGCAGATAAGTGCTTTAATCGTGGGAGTTTTCACGTAAAGGTCTCCGATGACAGTAACAGAAGTGGGTTCTAGTACGAGAGGAAGAGTGTGTTTGCGTACCTGTAGACTCCCGGCGTCTCACAGCGGAGTTACAGGATCGGCACAAGACAGCTCCTTTGGGGAGGGGAGGGGAGGGTGGGGTTGTATAGTTTTACTCCTTTCTCTCCTTTTTTTAACCTTGTCTTTTTCCCGCCCCTTTCTTTCCTGCCTTTTAACCACAATGCCCTTTTTTTTTTTCTTTCTCCCCCCTCTGAGAGGAAAATCAATGTGCTGGGATCATGTTTTCTGTCTAATGGCTGCGGCCTGGAGCATCACGGGTCTGTTGCTTCATGAGTGAACCAGCTTGTAATGTGAGACAGGCTGAACTCCAGCTCCCCCAAAACATCGCTGACCAGACCAGCTGTAACAAGCGAGCACTGATCTATGACCTTATACTGGCTCACATCGAGCTAATAATGGCTTATTTTGTTTTTTATTTGGATCTTTTAATTAGATTTTTTTGGTCTAACAAGTGGTGTGTTTTTTTTTTTTTTTAAACATGGAGGTCTGGTTTGTGTTCACTGTTTGCTGGAGGGTCTGGGGTGTGGTCGCAGTCAAGCTTGCAGTGCAGTGCAGCAACGTCCTTTGAAACCAGAACACACACACACACACACATGCATGCACGAGCACACAAGACGTTCATGCACATGTGTACACCGGGTGTTGTGTGCTATAAATCAGCAGGGCAGTCATACAAAGAGGCTGGTGATGGGATGGCAAGGGGGGGGAGGGGCTGGACGCACACATCATCATGATTCACACAGCACAACCAAATGATGCTGCTGATGTAATTTGACTGTGAGGTGACCTCCTGTTCTCCCACGAAAGTAACCCGAAACTCTCTTGTCCTCCCTCGTTTCTCAGGTAAAGACCACGTGTGTCGCTTTGTGGGGTGCGGCCGCAACGACCGCTTTAACTACGTTGTGATGGAGCTGCAGGTTGGTCATAGCGCAGTGGACTTAATGCCTCATAAGCACTGAGGTTTTCGTCATGTCATGACATTTATTAAGCGAACGTGCAAAACAACTGTTTCCAGTTTCTCTTATGAGGATTTCCTGCTTTTCTCTGTTTTAATTAGATTTTTAAGAGTGTTGGTTGTACAAAACAAGCTATTTAAAAAAATGTGACTGGAATTTTTTAAACTAAATGATTTAAAAAGTGAATTAAATAGATTAAAGCAAAATAACTAGTTAAACTTTCCTCCTCCTGACAGAAAAAAAAGTTAGATTCATAAACAGTAAATTTCCATACACTCTGGGTTTTGCTGCCTTGTTCTGGGATGACTGTTATTATGGTGGCTAATGTAAGCAAATTTTACTTAGATATCGACGTGTGACAGACAGTTTAATGATAGATGAGCTTTGAGTGTTTTAAAAGCGTGCGTATGGTTGTGATTTATACAACCTTACCCTCAGGAGGGGTACATTTCCTCCTCCTGACCGCACCATGTGTTTAATTATAGATGATCGGTGCAGCTGAATTTGTGTCTTTTTTTTTCTCACTGTTTGCTTGTTTTCTGCCTGCTCAGCATACTTGGCTGTCACCACTGTCAAACATTTGTCAGTAAGACTGCACAAGTTTTCCCAGTTACTATGTGTTGCCTTCAAAACAGAACTGGCTAAATAAGTTGAGTATTTTTATCACATCCCGAAGGAGGAATTTATCAGAGTCCCTCTTTGCTAACTGATGTGGCGTGTGTTCTCTCTCAGGGTCGTAATCTGGCCGACCTGAGGAGGAGTATGACCCGAGGCACCTTCAGCATCAGCACCACTCTGCGTCTGGGCCGGCAGATCCTGGAGGCCATTGAGAGCATCCACTCTGTTGGCTTCCTGCATCGTGACATCAAACCGGTGAGTCACAGCTTCGCCAAGGGCAGCAGAGGACATTTTCTGCTTGGTTCTTATTACATTACTTTGCACTTATGTTCCTTCTGTATATTCCAGACACACAGGAATATTTTTATTTCTATTGTCTGGGCAGTGTTTGTGACTCTTGCACTTTTTATTATTGGCTGCTAGCATTGCTGCTGGCTCAGTTTTTTTTTTTTTTTTACTGTTGCACTTACAGTAAGTTGGCTCACTGTGAGTGTTGGCTAAACGCCTAAAATGTAGCAGAATGTAAATAAATATCTTATGTCTTCTGAGCTGGTGCATTAAATTATACTCCACCATAGCCACACATTTATTCCCTTGGGGCTACATGAATTTAAATAGACATTAAATGTTGTTGTAATTGCATTCACGTAATTTGTCTTTTAAATGTCTTTTAACATTTGTCTTGTGCTCTTCTGCTTCAGTCCAATTTCGCGATGGGCCGCTTTCCAAGTACCTGTCGAACCTGCTACATGCTGGACTTTGGTTTAGCTCGCCAGTTCACCAACTCTTGCCAGGAGGTTCGACCTGTAAGTGTCCTACTCTGTTACAGAGATTTTTTTTTCTTAGCGTCTCCCACAGCCTGTTTTGCTTCACTCTCACAGCTGGCTGACAGATGAAGATAGCGACTAGCTGGTGAACATATAGGGGCATTTAGCAGCTAAAAAGCCAAATATTTCCCTCGGGAGCTGGTGAGGACAGAAAACAAAGCTTAAGGAGAGTGAATATTGGACTTGAAGCAAACCATTGCTCCACAATGCGATAGTATGATAGTATGAAAGTTGTGTTGCTTGTTGAGCTGCCTGCAAGTGACCAAAAATGAATTATTAAAGGTTTAATGTGATCAGACATTGGTGACCATAAATGACCATAAAGGGATAGGTTTAGATGTTAGATAAAAATGGTGGAAATGTGAGTAGTCTCCTTTCATTTCATGTTTTATATAATTTGTATTAGTATTTAATGGCTGTTTTGGTCTTTATTTGTCAGCCCCGTCCAGTGGCAGGATTCAGGGGAACAGTCCGCTACGCATCTGTGAATGCCCACAAGAATAAAGTCAGTATCTATCCACACTGCACTAGAGCTCTTGTGTAATCTGCTGTCCCACACTTGTCCATTCATGTGCTATACAGAGCTCAAATATTACCGATGAACTTTAACTCAGTGATGTAATTCTGCAGGAAATGGGTCGACACGATGACCTGTGGTCTCTCTTCTACATGCTGGTGGAGTTTCTGGTTGGTCAGTTGCCGTGGAGGAAGATCAAGGACAAAGTAAGGACGGCCAGTAATTATTGTCTTATTCAGGCCTGTCCAGGTTGCTGGAAGCGACAAAGTGTGACGCTCATGTGTGCGTTTGTTCATTTCCAGGAACATGTGGGGAAACTGAAGGAGACTTATGACCACCGTCTGATGCTCAAACACCTGCCGGCGGAGTTCGGTGTGTTCTTGGAGCACATCTCCAACCTGGACTACTTCACTAAGCCTGACTACCAGGTGACTCATGGGACTAATGTGGATTTAATAATAATACATAGAATTGATGGTTTCAGTGCAGTGCTTGATTTAGAAATGTCGTGTTGTATTTCTGTGTTGTCACAGCTGCTGATGTCAGTGTTCGACAACAGCATGAAAACCTACAATGTCGTTGAGAATGACCCTTATGACTGGGAGCGGACCAACACAGATGGCACTTTGACCATCAGTACCACCGCCACAACACCACAACATCACACCCGCCTCACTCCGGCACACATGGGGTACGTTTGATTTAAATAAATAATGCTTTTGTAGAATTAATTAAGAAGAAACTTGCCTATGAATGTTAACCTTTACTGCTCTTTGTAACCTTAAATATGAAGTAATGTTTGTACCTTATTGCCCCAGTATGGCGAATGCCTCCCTGATCCCTGGCGATCTGCTGAGGGAAAACACAGATGAGGTTCTGCAGGACGAGCAGCTCAGCGATGTGGAAAACAACCCCGCTCCGGAGCGCCTGCCTGGCTCTCCCCTCCACCCACACCGCAACCAGGAGGCTGATGTCTGGGAGGAGCTGGACCGCAACAGGAACCGCATCAGGACCGCAGCCTTGGAAGGTAAACTGTTGTTTAGCTTAATTGTCTCAAGAGCGCTCAGAGAACTGATGCCTCGGTTCATCCACCAGTTTTTTTTTAGTTCATCACTAATCACTCGCTAACAAAACTGTCTGGTTTCCATAGGCGGCAACAGAAGAGGAGCCACAGCAACAACCAGGGTAACCAAGGACACCAGAGCCCCTATGCTGGGCCAAGCCTGGGTTCCCCAATCAAACTGCACTCTGAGGTGGTGGGCTCAGACCGTGACGGCTCCCTGCTTAGGAAGCTCCGCAACATTCACAGTTTTGAGGTGGAGAGGAGGCTCGGCCTAGAGTCCAAGCCCAGCCCAGAGCGCTTCCTGGAGGCCAGGTATGTCTATCAATTAACAGATCCATCTGCGTTAATGTCAGTTCTTTCCAAAAATTTTCCTGAGAATAGAGAGTTGATTGTTTGTGTCTGTTCAGCTCTACAAAGCAGCAGCTTGGCTTGCAGCACCAGGAGAAGGATGCCGACGGGGCTGCAATCATCCCAGTAACTCAGGGTCAGACTGTACCTGCTGGGGAGCGTCCTGATAGGGTCTGGCACTACGACGAGGAGTTCCGGTCTGGTGGTGTTTCTCCTAAGCCACCATCATCTGGATCTTTGGAGCAGGGAGAGGGGGCAGTCAGCAGCGGGGGCTTTGTGGCCCTCAATCTGAGCTCTGGGAGGCAGGAAGTAGACTCAAGGGAGTGGGTAATGGTGGAGAGACCTGGTGGCTCTCCAGGAGCCAAAGCTACCACCAGCCCTTCAGAGGAGGATGAGGAGCCGGAGGTGCTCCAGCCAGGGGAACAATCTCCTGGATGGGGAAAGGGCAGCCCAAGCCCTGGCTCTGGCAAAACTAAACAAGAAAGCATGGCTTCCTCCAAAGGGAGTACAAAAGTGGACAAGTTGGAGCTCAGTGTGGGCCCTGCAGGGGCTCTGCCCCCCGTCACGCCAACCAGCCCAGCTGAAGCTCTGGCTGAAGGAGTTCTCACTCAGGTAAGCCCCTTCATTTGAAGGCCATTTCACAACATGGCATACATGATACTGACTGTAGTCAGCATTTTACAAGGTTAAAAAGCTGCACAGAGTCACAGTTCTAGCTTTAGAACCAAAATGCTAATTTCATACAACAGTCAGAGTTTCACCAGCTGCATCTTGCTGTAGTGTGAAGCTAAATGTTACTGCTTTATGTGTTTTCGCCTCTTTGCTTGTGTCTATTTGTTAGAAAAAGATTTGTCACAACTGCAGAGCTTTTTATCAGATCACAGCATGGGGAAAAAGAGAGCTCATGGCTTTGAAACACACTTTGATTTGCGTTAGACATCATTCATAATTTTATCTTATTTGCAGACATTTGCAATGTGCTTGGTTGGTTTTTATTTATTTCACAAATTGAATGATTAATTTCTAAAATATCATTTGGTTTTGCTTAGTTTAAATAACTTTTTTGCTTCTTTGCTATTTATAATCTTTAACCAGCTCACTGAGTCGAATTCCAAAATCCTGCTCATTCTACCAGTTCAACATAAACCGCTTTGACTTAAGTTGTAGGGCAGCGTTTTCCACTACAAGAAGAGTAACTGTCCCCCTCACTCTCTCCTACAACCAGAACAACTGCCTCCAAGTTGAAAATGTACACTGCCTTCCCAAAATCTATCTACCTCGCATCTTTTTTCCTTGCCTAGCCTAAAATTATCCCCTTATTTTTAAACCCCTCCGTCGCTTTATCTCTTCAAAACAAGCTCTATATCGTGCTCCCCGCCGGTGCAACCTGCTTGTCCCACCTCACAGTCCTTCCACCATACTTCCTCCATGTCCTCACCCCCTCACCAATCTCACAACCCCTCCTTTCTCCACCTCCCACTTCTCTCCCTCCCGTCTTTTAGCTCCCCACCTTCACCTCCGTCCCTGCCCGAGGAGGTCGCGGTCCGGACATCCAGCCCCGTCCCTCTGCGCTCTCCCAGCCCTCACACCCTCCTGATCACCCTGTCGGACCCACTGCACCAGCGCCAGCCGCCGGGCATGAGGCGCAGCCAGTCTGCTGACCAGCAGCAGCAGGAGCGCCCCTCCTCTTCCTCCTCCTGCCACGCCTCCCTACCACTTCCGCCAAACCCCGCCCCTGGCACCCGTTCACCCAGTCGCAGGAAACTGCCGGCCATCCCGGCGGGCGCTGCCAACACCAAGTTTCCCTCTGTAATACGCATCACCCGCGCCCAGCTTCAGCAGGTGACGAGCCCCTCACGATCCCGTCACAAAAAACCTCCATTCAACCTCCTCTGCATCAGTAGCAACCCATTGGCTCTCAACATTTTTGTTCTTTTCTTTCTTTCTTTCTTTCTTTTTTTTTGTTTAAGTTGCTTATTTTGTCTTCTTTGTTCAGTTGGCTTGCTTTTTTTTTGTGTTGTCGTCAGGCAGCTCTCTCCAGAAACCATGAGGGGCATTGTGCAGGCCAGGCAGAGCATGGGTCAGATGTGTCCTTGTGTCTGGACATGTGTTCTTGTGATCTGAATAGGGGTGTGTGTTTGTCTGATTGTGGCATGTGTGTTTGGAATGTCGAGTCATGACTACAGGTTGCATGGTCTCTTTTGTTTCAGATCGTCTTTGTCCTCTCTATCTTTCTCTTTCTCTCTCTCTCCCTGTATTTGTTCCTCACCCTCTCTTCGCTGAAGCCCCCTGCGAAGTTGCGTGAACGTTTCCTGTCCTACTCGCTGGTTTAGTACTCACAGCTTGACTGACACTGCCATAGCACTTGTGTGTTTCGGTCTGATAATGGTAGCTATGGTATTGCATGCTGTTGCCAAACTAATCACCATTTATTACCCCACATTATAAAATTCTTCTCTTTTCACACATCTGCATCAGGCTCTTGCTACAGAACTACAGCACAACTCGACATGTTGTAGTCTATCAGCAACAGGCCTTTGACTATTAGAATATTTTTCCCATTTTTAGTGTGGTTGTTTTTTTAAGTAACACCTGTGTGTCGTTCTCTTTCCTCCCGTGTCTCCACCTCCCTCTCCCCTCTAGTTGACAGCTCAGCGTCCCTCTGGGCTGTCCTCCCAGTCAGGATCAGACAGTGCCCCACAGTGCCTCCTGCTGGAGAGGCGTGGTGAAGCTGAAGCTGAGGCTCAGCAGGTCCAGGAGCACACAGCGGACATCAGCTCCCCCCAGGATCATGCACCCACCCATCCAGGCTCGCCCACAGACCCCCTGGCTGAGATGCTGGTCAATGGAAACAACCACTCCAAAGCTCAAAGCCCTGTGCTTAGGCCGCGTGTCTTCCCCGCGCTCCCCCCGTTCTCCACACTCGCCGCCTCCTCCTCGCTCGCCTCGCTCTCCTCGCTCTCCCCGCTCTCCTTGCAGCCCTGGGTTTGCCAAAGGCCACCTCTCCCCTCCTGCTAATGGCCAAAGGGATTTAAGTAACAGTGCATTCCCCAAACTGAAAGACCCCGAGGATGATTATGGCCACACTCCCTGTGCCACTGAGCCTCCGCTGATGAGGGAGGACAGCAGAGAAGCAAACCAGACCCCAGATCAGATGAAACCAGCCTCCTGCTCCCCGGCTGCCCCCCGCAAGGACTCCAGCCGGAGGCAGAGTCGCATCCCAGTCCTGGAGCCCTCCAGCCTGCTGGATCTCCCTCCTGCAGGATCTGCTAAGGAGAAACTCCTGCAGAAGAAAGCAAGCCACCACGGCGCGGTGCCCTCCCCCACAGCCTCTCCATCCCTCTCTGATCGGCGCGGACCCATCATGGCCTCCCACATTCGGGACCCGCTGTCCTCCGCCTCTGACCGCTCTCAGGACGAGGACTCTCTGATGGGTTCCCGCTCTGACCGGCAGGGAGACGATGGTCCTTCCCTGTCGTCCTCCTCCAGCCCTCTGTCCCGCAAGAGCAGGATCCCTCGTCCCGTTCATTCAGCGTCTTCTGCCGAGCAGCTGGCGGCCCAATTCCTACCACGCCCGCCCCCTGGAAAGCCACCTTGCCGCCCCACAGTGGAGGGCAGGTAACTTGTTGATCTGCATCTTTTGATTTCATGAATCAAAAATTGAAAAAAAATCACCAAAACAGTGTTGTTATCAAAGCACTTATGATGAACATCATGGAAAAAAAGAGTATGAAGACATTATACCATAGATCAATCTGTTGGTTGATTCTTGTTATTAAACACATATTTAATGAAATATGCTTTCTTGCTGTTAGTGAGATGAAAAGATTAATAGCGCACTCATGTCTGTATGCTATATATGAAGCAACAGTGATTAGCTTAGCTCAGGATAAAGACTGAAAACAGGGGGAAACAGCTAATAACACGTATTTGATTAATTTGTGCAGTGCTGGAACTATTTCCTGGAGTTTTCCTGGTCCAGAAATTGTTTCAGAACCTAACTAACTAAACCAAAACTTGTTGGTTTTTTTTTTCATTTCTGTTTGTGAACAGATAGGAAAAAAAGAAGTGTTAATCAGTCAAATTTAGAGCAATCAGCAGATTTGTTTTTTACTTTGGACAGAACCTGACCAGCTATTTCCCCTTGTCTCCAGACTTTGTGCTAAGCTAAGCTCACCACCTGCTCTCGTCTTGGCAAGATATTTGATTCATTACCCGCTTCCTGGTTGTTCTGAAATATAAGACTTGGCTGTAAATCATGACCTGCCCTGCTTTGTGTACCCACTTAGGCTTAGGCGTTACCGCATTCGAGCTGGCAGCACCAGTGACTCAGACCTCCTGACTTGCCTTGCTCAGCTGATGCATGGTTCCCGAGGCTCCCCCCTTCACCATCGCTCCTCAGCTCAGCACGGGGGCTCCAGGATGGGCATCTGCAGCCTGACTAGCTCTCCGCACCACCACCGCAGCTCTAGCGCTTCTCCGCGCAGCTCCTCCTCCCTGCAGCGCTCCATCAGCTCCTCGCCCTCCCGCCACGAGCACCGTGGCGGCGGGGGAGGGGGCTGCCTGGGCCGCAGCCGCTCGCCACCCAGCTTCTCCGGCTCGCCGCCACCCCGCCGCTTCTACCCCCACCACCAGGAGACTTGCTGCAGCCGCCAGGCCCGCACCAGCCCGTTCCACCTGTCCAGGGGAAAAGGCTGCAGCCGGGAGGGCAAGTGCTCCACTAAGCTGAGCAGATAGTCGCCCACCCGGCCACGCTGCCACAACAGAGGATGGGAAGACTCCAGTTAGGATAGGCAACTGCAGTCAGGATAAAAGCCTGAGTCTTCCTCTATAAGTAGAAAAAAAAAATCTTATTTCCCTTTTTTCGCCGTCAGTCTGAACCTTTCACTTGTCTTGTCGTTTCCCGCTGTTCTCTTCTATTTGCACGCAGGGTTTTTGTTCATTTATGTGCCCAGGTTTAAAGCGGCACTCCAGCGATGCAGTGTTGCACTTCCATAAAGCTGTTGGACCTGTGAGAGACAGACTTGAAAAAGAAAGGTCCAAATCTGAGCAGCAGAAGCTGAGATATCCTGACTTTAAGTCTGTTAAACTCAAAATTTTACGTTTTTTAAAATGAAATTTAATCGCTTCTTTCACCTAAGCCTCCTCTGTCTCTAAAGTGCCCACAAGTCCCCACACCTCCTGTTTGTTAAAAGCCTCACATCATCCAGGTTACTACATACACTAAATGGACATTGTACAACTGCTCACAGGATGAATTGGTCCCTGAAGCAACTTTATGTGTAAAATCAGTGGAGTGCCCCTTTATGATAACTCATCATTTAATTTATGTCATCATGTTTAAAATAATACCACCAGTACTATAATACATCAATCAATAGTTAGTTGGGCCCGTGGGCACATAAATAAATAAATCAAATTCCTGTTTACTCATCTCCATCCATCCTGCACCACAATATAACGTAACTTATTTATCCCAGTATTAATGCACTTGGATTATACTGATGGAAAATCAGTGTAGCCGAACTTCATGAAATGTCGGCCTGGGGTTGACTTGGCGATCTCCTCTGTATTTAGAGATTGCAGGCAGGGTATGATATTTACTTTATGCTATATGTGAATGCATAAAGCCTGAATTTGTGTACAGCTGTATTTATTGAGATTATTTATTTTGATGCTTAGCGATGCTTACGATTCCTACCCTCTTCTGTGTGATGGTGGATGTGTGGTTTTGTGTCACTCGCGTTAGTTTTAAATGTTTAATCAAAGGGATTACTCCAAAGTTTAAAAAAAAACCCTTTTATACAATCAATCAATGTAAAGTGCGTGAGGACACACACCTTTTTGTGCCTACTGTGTTGCTAAGAGGGAATCGCTGAACGAAGGGATTACAAGCGAAGACTCGTGATTTAGACCTGAAAGGCGTTTCCAGTCGCGGTCGTTGTAGTAGCAGTAGTAAGCTTAAACAACACAAGGTGCATTACCGATGAGTAATGTGCAGACACAGATGTTTGTCTCAGCGTGTGCCTTGGCACTTTGGGCAGCTTGAGGACTCGGTTTGTTTGTAATTAGACAAAAAAAAAAGGAGCCAAAAACAGACTTGTGCCAGCAGTTATAAGACGACCCTTTTCACCAGTATTCTTTTATGTAGAAAAGGTAGCAACACACACATTTGTAAGATCAAACACAATATGAGCAGTTTACTTGAGGACAGAGTAGCTATTATTTGTACCGATTATTAAAAAAAAAACCTGACCTAACTGTCCTGTATGCACCAGGTCAGTGTTTGAGATAAAAAAAAAAACTTTGAAAAAATGTGAATTTCAGACCTCAAACAACATTTTGTGGAAATGTTATTAAAAACGGAGGCCATATGTACATATATGTCTCACACCAAAACGATGCTCCATGCTTCCATGTGCAAGATTTTTTTTCTTTTTGTTCCTCCTGAGCCGGAGAATGTCTCTTTTTTTTTTTTTTTTTTTTTTTAAATATATATTTTTAATGACACACAGTATGTTTGTCCACAAGGCAAAGGAATCAGAGTATCGTTTGTGTTTACTTTAGCTAGGATCCCTCACTGACACGACCTCCTCCCACTCCTCTGCTTGTAAGAATACTGTAAAATAACTCCCAGCTTCCTCCCAGCTCTACTCTTTGCATGCTCAACAGACAAAATACAAAAAAATCTCAATCAGCTACTGAGTAAAAAGACGCGTACCGCCTCCCATCTGCATCTGTCTTGTGAAGATTTAAACCCAGCAGGGGCTTCTTCGCTTGTTGGGTGAGCCAGTTTTTAATTTCCCTCCTGATGTATGACCAGTTTTCTGCACTCTGCACTGACCCGGGACGATTGTGATGCTCGATTTTTAACTAGCTGACTAAGAAATACCAGAAAAAAAAGAGAATAGAAGAATAGAGAGGAGGCTTCTGCAGTGTTTTAAGCACTTGTATTGTAGGAAATGAGTTGAAAGATGAATGGCAGCCATGGCCTCTGTAAGATGTGGCTATAAAATCACGTTGCCAAATATTTTGATAAATTTTGCAGATGTGTTTTTTTTTTTGACTCGAGATAAACGCGGGGGCTGTGCGGAGTGGCTGACATTGACGTGAAAATGTGCCGTTTTTTCCTTTTTCTTTTTTTTTGACTCCTTGCAGATACCTGCGCTCGCCTCACAGAGCAGCTACGATGACTCATCCCGAAGGCAGCGGACAGCGTTCAGTCAGTCAGCCGCCTTAATGTCTCTTCTCTGCCCCTCTGTGCGTAGCGAGGGATGACTGAGCCTTGTCTGTGCCGGAGATCATTCCACTTTCGGGCCTCCCTGTCGCTTATAATCTCCCGTCTGCGGATGGCAACGCGTACGTGCTGCCATGCCTGCCAGCGTGGTTCGGCGTATCAGCGCTGTCAGACTCTTAAAGTGTGCCTTACAAAGCTGTTCTTGTGCTGGAGAGCTTCCTGTTTTTTTTTTTGTTGTTTTTTTATTCCCTGTGAGAACGCGTGGGCCGCTTATCGATCGACTGGTGGAAAAACTTGGTGTGTTTGTTAGTGTGTATGCTCTCAAACAGGGGCGTGCAATTCCTCTCCCCTTTTTTCGACTGTCACAGACTTCAAGCTTTCAGAACGCTCTTGTGCAGACTTTTAATATATACCTGTAAGATACTCTAAAGTAATAATTTAAATAAATTAATTATTGTAAAACCATAACTTATGTGCTTAACATGCTTCAGTGAAAAGGGAGGGACAGACACTAAACAGTGCTGCTGGTTTTAAAAAGATAATCAGACTCCTTCTCATGTTTTTTTATCATTATTATACAGAAGTGGTGTGTAGTTTGTTAGTGCTAGTGACACCTTCCGGATGAGAGTTTCTTTGTCGCTTTTTTAAAGTGGCCCGGCTCACAGAAAAAGGTGTCATATTTATAGTAGCTTTGCAGGTATTTGTGGTCACAGGTACCCATAAGTCAACAGAACAAACGCAGCTCTTTTATTTCGTTTATGAAAGCGGAGATGGAAACTAATGAGAGCTTCTCATGTCATAACGTCGGATTACTTCTTGTCAATAACTTATAAATACTTGACAGAAATTATTTATTGTGACATTTGCTAATTTTGCCCATCCATCATTGGGATTTTTTAATGGTTGATATTTTTTGTGTTGTAACGTACGTCATGGTTTTGAAACGTAACTGTACAGTCTCAAGGAAAGAATGTAAGGAGTGGGGAGTTTTGCATTGTATATACCTGTAATTATTTATGTTTATTCTATCATTTGTATCATATCAATGCCTTGTACAGTGTTTCTTTTTTTTCTTTTTTTGTTTTAAAATTATTTTGTATTTTATTTTTATAAACTGGTTATAAATAAAATACTCATTCCGCATGCAGACATAATCTTGTGAGTGGTCTCCGTTTTTTTTATCCCTGAAACGTTGGATGCAGACATCTGAGAGAAGACCAATAAAATAATCATGTTCATCAAAAGCAAAAACTGAAGAAAAAAAAAGTGCATACATCAATAGATAAATAAAATAAAGGCTCACAGAGACTTTTTGTGATGTTTGTCGGTACAATTTGCAGCTTGTGTCACCTTTTTAGAGGTCGACATGGCTGGATTGATGGATTATTGAATTATAATTTATGCATTAGTATGTTCATCACTTTAATGTTGCTGCTGGTAACGGAGATGCTTTTACTCCACTGAAGCCACATTTGGGTCGACAGCATAATCCAACCAGTGCTTTAATATCAGCGCAGGAAAAACTAATAGTTGAGTGAAAATGAAGCTGAAGCCCACCATAAGTTCTCCCACAAACATTTTAAAAAGAGGGGTGACGGCAGGCGTTAAGTAGGCTGTAATCTGCAAAATCACCACTAGATGCCGCTACATCTCCTCTAAATTCTAAAAGAAACCCATTTAATAAGTTAAAATACATCATTTTCAGTTTCAGGTCAGTTTTCCGCAGATCTTGATGAACCCACAGAGCACCTGCATGTCAGTTTTTGAGACACACAAGCGCCGTCAGATGAACTGATCACACAGCCCTTAAATGGGAAGATTATTTTACTCGACAGAAAAAGGGGGTTTGCAGTCGGGGTCACACTGATCAGAAGGAGGTGATTTGAACTTCCACCTAAAAACAGAGGGAATAACAGTTTCTCACATGGAGGCAAGATATGTTTGTCGTCTGTTATTGTTTCGGAGTTTCACAGAGCTCCTCAAAACATATTAAGAAATGATTTAACATTTCAACCATTCAAGTATTTATGAATATTGATTTTTGCCTCATTATTCCAGGGCAAAGGTGTAGCCTGTGGTCAGATGCAAATGCTTTTCAGAGGAGGATTTATTCATAGGTGACAGTTTAAAGATGTTATGAAATCTCTTCTTCTATTGATATTAAAATTAGATTTTAACTGCTGCCAGTGTGACAGATTCAAACTCATCTGACGACACCTGAGGTAGCTGTAACACCTTTTCCATCACTTTGAGTTTCCTTCGTGCGGCAGCAAGTTTTGCTGAAGGAAGATAGATTACACATACTGAAGTAACTTTGAGGATATTGTGTGCATTTGTTCTGCACCCTACTGATAATAATTATTATCTAGTTTGTTATTTTTGTTATTTTATTTGAACTCTTTCCTCCTTTTTACTGCAACTGCAGCACAACAGTTTTCCTCATGATGAATAAAGTGGTGTCTTCTCTTATTTTGTCTTACATAAAACATATAAAAGTCAAACAAACCTGCACACACACAAGGAGAAAGACTTCCTTTCGTCATTCAACAGCATCTCAATTAAACTCAATATGGATTAAGTGCACAGTCACACCTTCATTCACTGAAATTTATCTCCTTTAAGATTCTGGTTTTTTTTTTTTGTGGTTAATGACTTGTTCAATTAAAAAATGTAAAAGTGCCAAGTCAGAATGAAGAAACAGTGTAATTTGATTGACAACTTTTCCATCCAATAGTTTCATCATAGCAGACTCCAGGTGGCTCACAGGTCAGAGGGGGCAGGTCTTTAAAGCCCAATAAGACATCTGATTGGAGGATCTCTGCGTTAATCAGCCTGAGTGGGTAATTTAAAAGGTGACCTGAAGTTTGTCTCAGAGATGATTCCTGACATGTGAGTCCTCCTGGTTTTATTCATTTGGACTCTTTTACAAGCTTTTAATGTGTCACATGTTGAAGGGAAACATTAAGTGGCTGCAAACTGTGTTGCTGAATGATTCTGTGTGTTGGAAACTGTAGTGTGAAGTTTTACCACTGAGAAAGTTCGGCCTTGTGTTTGTTCTCCAAATTGTTCTCCTGGTTTAATTCCCATTTTATACGCCACACTTTTACATCAGTTTAATTTTTATGTTTCAACAAGGTCAAAGATTTTAGTCATCTGAAGTTTATGGTAAATATTCTGCTTCAACTACAACTGCTCAGTTTGTTTTTAACCCAGTGGACAGGCCACTCTTTAGATCTGAACACTTTTACTGACTGCAGGTCTGGATCAGAGTACAGACACATGTACAACGTAGTGGGTGAAATATATTAAATTATATTTGTGTTATTGTTGAAAGAAGTGTAGTAGGATCCACGGTGCCACATGAATGAACTGACAACAGACTTTCATCACTATTAAAACATTATTTCATGCATGAGGTCACCATTACCTATTTTTAAATGATTACTTTATGAAGTATTTGCTCATTTGAGTTCATCATTAATTGAGGAATCCAGTTAATTTCTCTTGTTGTGTGTTTCTTAATTCTTACATGGTCTTACTGGCTTTTCTTCTTTAGGTCACAAACTATTCAAGGAGCCCAGCACCAAGTACAATAAGCCGGCACAAAGGAACGTCCCACTGCTGCCCAAAGTCCACGAGCCTCAGAAGAACCAGGATCCTTGAGGTCAGTTTTCCTCCAACAACGTAGCACCTGTGAAATTATAGAGGCTTGATCTACCTGTTTGCATAGAAGTCTGTGTGAAAATAACTCTGTTAGATATATTCTGTATATGGAGTTTTTAAAATTTACTTCTGCTTGTATCATTTTACGTCACACTACGTTAAAAATGGTCCATTTTTGCAGTACAGACTTCCAGCAGGAAACCACTGTAGGTTAAAATGAGCTAAGTGGACACGTTTGGGGGAGTTAAATGCACACATACTATTGACAGAAAGGAAGAAGGTCTTTAGTCAACAACATCAAGACTAAAAAACTGAGTAAAGAAGGTTAAAAAATATATTTATTGAAAAGTATTTTTGTTTGATTCTTGGAAGATCTAGCATAATTCTGAAACAAATCTTAACACCTAAAAGCTCTTTATTTTGTTGAACTTTCTTTCAGTCACTGTTTTCACTGTTTGTTAAAATGACAACAATAACCTGTACTGCTGTTTAACTTACTGTTATGTCTGTAAAATTTCGACTGCTCATGGTCTCATAACCACGTTTCTATCTCTATGAAAGGCTGCGGAGACACTTTTAAGTCCTCACTTTGGGCCCTGGGCTTCAGAAGTCTGAGTCTCATAACAAACCTGAGGCCTGCTTCCATCAGCTGGAGCCAGACAGTCTAACCCTGCTTTTTGAAGCTTTTCACTCTTTCCTTTAGACATTGGCTTTCAAAACTCGGAGACGCCTGAGGATCAAACCCAGATTCTCAAAACTTTCGAGCAGCACTTTATCATCCTGAGCTAATGGGTTGAGGACTCTTGAGTTCTTCTTTCCTTTTTACAAAATTGACAAAACAGCCTGAGGATCGAACCCACGACCTTAAATGTTCTAGGTAGCCCTTCGACAGTGTGAACCTTTTAATCAGACACCTGAACTTCTTCTGTTAGAGGATGACGTGTAACTATTTTAATCTGTTTCCAGGTTGATTTTAGAAGATACTCCTAAAATATTCTTAATTTACATAAAATACCTGAAAGACTTTATTGACAAAATGACCTGAAACTTGTATTAATTAATGTGGAAAAATCCCTGCAGAAATATTATTACATTAAGAAAAAGTTCAGCACTGTATCCCCAATCCAAAGTGCATTTTAACTGTTGTAAATGAGTATCAAATCAAAAGATTTTCAGTGAAGTGTGATTTAATGGAACCGTGAAAAGTCCATAAATAAGCCACACTGAATCCAAATTTAATCACTGTAGTCTGTTTTTTAAGAGCTATAACGTTTGTGTGAATACAGATTTTGACTCCAGGCTTAATGCTGGAAAAATATCCAATATTAGGCTTAAAGTGGGGATATTTCCTCTTATTTCTGTTAATATTTCCTCATCAGTTTCAGTCTTCACCTTCTTAGGGGCATAAATCTCTATCGTAAATACGTGTAAAAAGATTTTAAATAAAAAAGGTAAAGAAGTCTTAAAGTAGGCTTTAAATAAATCAGAAAGTTACTGATTTAGACTTTCTAGACACAAACTTTACCCAAATGCAATAACCTTGGATAACCTGACTTCTACGTGTGAAACCAGTGAAGTTTTATTTTAGAAAAATGCCAGCCGGGTTGTTTCTTCTAACTCCTTTATTAAAAGATTCTTTTTTACATAGTGTTAAATACAATCTCTCAGGAGAGCAGAGGTCTGACGGCAGACGACGACAAAAACAGACGGAGATCACGTTTGATTTCATGTCCCTTCAGCAGACCACCAATATAATATCTCACTCTGTAATTATTTTAAAACTCAATACAGTTGTCAGCTATCAATCTTCATATGGGGGGAGAGAATAAATCAGAGGAAATGTCTTTAATTGATAGCATTTCTGTGCAAAACAGTCGGGACCCAGAGCCCATATTTTCTAGCAGCTTGTGCCATCCTGACGCTGAAGGCCAGAAAACAAACATGTTTTAAACTCCGAGCCTTCTATCTGCCGTCAGGATGACCGTGGTGCATTTCTGGTGTGTAAGTCAGGAGGACAATCATGACCCACAGGTGCAGAATTACCTGTAAAAAGAAGTTGAAATGTTATTTGTTTATTATTAAACAGCGTTCATCAAGCTTTTTTTTTTTTTTTTTTTTTCAAGTCCTCACCATGTACAGGATGACAAAAACTCTGGCCATGGGGTACCGCCTCAAGAAGATACCCAGTCTGATGCTGAAAAGATAAAGCAAAGTAAAGGTGAGGGAAAAAAAAAAAGTGACCCCGCCTTCACTGTCATCTTCCAGACTCTGCTGAGACTCTGCTGAGAAAAAATCTGTCCTTCATTATGCTGTGTTTTATCATAACTGTAAATGTATTTTCATGTTTTTCCTTTTCATTTTTTAGCCTTCACATTTTCATTTTTCATGTATGTGTTTGTCCTTTGTAACTGTGTTTTACAGTGTTCAATATAAATAAAGCCTTACTTATTTACTTTACAGAATAAAATCAACACTCCTGTTACCTGAAGCGGTCGAATGGTGCTGGCTGCCTTCCGTACTTTGCCGTACACTCCTGGACTGTCCTGATCGCTGAAGAGGATCGGTGTGTTTCTTTGTCGAGTCCCTGAAAACACAAACGAAAGACATCATGAGTGAAGATGTGAACAGTCGATTCAGAATGGAATCTGATGAGCTACTTAACTGAACGAACAGTGTTACAAAACAAATACCTGTCCGGTTTTAAATGTTTGTTTTGGTACATTACATTGCTTTGGCATCTTTATTGAGCAGACTGGAAAATCAACAGTGGTTTTGGTAAATGAAACTTCTTCAGTACACTCATTTTAATTTTAAATTTCCTTTTTTTTTTTTTTATTAAATGCGTTTTACATGTTGACATGTTATCTCTAATCGTCCCTTCCTGTTTGCTGAGGTTTCAAAAAAAAAAAAAGCTCTGAAAATGAAGATATCAAATTTAGTATTTAAAAAAAAAACTTTAAGACACAACTGTTAAGATTTCATAATTTAAATGAAACCACCCAAAAAATACAAAACACTTTGACCTATGCTATGCCAAGCCATGCAGTCTAAATACACGTGATTTTCAACACATTAAATACATGTAAACAACACGTTGTCAACAACATGTGGCCTCAAACATCACTTTCAAGTAATTCTGAGCAATTTGGCCGCTCGTCCACTTTGAACAGGTGAGTGTCGTAAGTTCCCATTGGCTGCTGAGCACTCGGGTCAAACCATTTGTGTAAACTGAGGGGTGTTCTACCACTCCTGCTTTTTTAAAAATGCAAATATCATATTTTATAAGCTACACAAAAAAGGAAGAAAAGGACAAAGAAATTAAAAGGATCTTAAGCAGGAGTGTCAGGACACCCCTCGATTTACACAAATGGTTTGACCCGAGTGCTCAGCAGCCAATGGGAACTTACGACACTCACCTGTTCAAAGTGGACGAGCGGCCAAATTGCTCAGAATTACTTGAAAGTGATGTTTGAGGCCACATGTTGTTGACAACGTGTTGTTCACATGTATTTAATGTGTTGAAAATCGCGTGTATTTGGACTGCATGGCTTGCATGGCTTGCATGGCTTTTAAACGTCTCCTACCTGGTCCCTCTAGGCCGCTCATGTTGATGGCTGGCCCTCCACTTTGGCCTCCCTGAGTGTTTTTCAGTTGCTGCTCCAGACGCTCGAGCTGGAAGACCAGCGAGTTTTTTTCTGTGCCCAGAGCCTCCAGCATTGTCTGCTTCTGGATCAGCGTCTCCGTCAGCTGGTGGAGACGATTCTCCAGCTCTGCTTGGCTGTTGCTGAGAGTCTTGTTGGTCAACTAGAAGTGTAAAACACGAATAAAGTTTGTCAAACATGTAAATTTAGAGGCATTTCCCATTTCCCAAAGCAGATATGGGCCAAGACCTGACCCAGAAAAAGGCCTCTGCATTTTAGACACTGTATAATTAGAAAGTGACTGACCTGGTTCCTGAGTTTTTGGATTTCATCTTCTCGGTCCTTGATTCTGCTCTGCAGAGTTGTTTTGGCTCGATGTTGCTCTTCTTCCAGGTATTGCAGCTCCTATAATTTAAAATACAAAAAAAACTCACATAAACTAGGAAATTCAGGAAGAATATACCTGTGATAGTTTTTTTTTTTTTTTTCTCTATCTCATCCCTCCCCCTCACCTGTTTGTAACGCTCGACCTCAGCCTCCATCTCCTGCTTGGCTCTGTTTTGTAACGTCTGTTGCTCCTCTAACTGCGCCTGCTGCTCCCGCCATGTCTCCGCCTCCGTCAGGGCCTGGTTCTCCAAATCCTGGGAGATAAAGACATGTCTCACTCGTACAGGTGAATCAACAAGATCTCCTCTGCAGATGGGGAGACGGTGCAGCCATGTACAAACAATAAACTCAAAGCCAAGTTAGTCATAAAAAGTAAACATTTGCTTTTGCAGGAGGTAAACGGCGCCGCACATCATACAGACAGATACATCTACAAACCTCTCAGTGCGGCCATCAAACAAGATTTTTAGATAAAATGTCTGGTTAGTTTGAATTTATTGAATTTATTCTAGTTTTAATTTATTTTTCTCTGTCCATTTGCAGCACCTCACCTGTATTTCTGTCCGAAGCGCATGCACTTGCCCCTGTAGTTTCTGGATCTCTTCCCTCTGCAGTTCCTTATCATGACGCAGATCCTCCAGCTCCAGAGCCATAGCCCCGCTGCCGTCCAGAGTGTCCAGACCTGATCCCTCCTTCAGACTACTGATCAACTTTTCTTTGGACTAGAGGACCATTTAAAAAGTGTTTGAACTCATTAAAAGCTTAAGAGCAAAAAAACAGAATTGCAAAAGGACACTGACTGCTGTTGCTATGTTTGAAAAAGACAGCATGTCTTACTTGTAGGATGCGTGAGGCTTTGTGCTTGTAGTCTTGTAACTCCTGTTTGGCAGTCTCAGCTGCAGCTTTGGCACTTTTCAGTTGCTGTTGCATGTCGTCAACCCTGAGCTTCTCCTCTGCAGCTCGCCGCTCAGCTGCAGTCACCGTCTCTGCGAGGGTCTGCCTCTCAGCCTCCAGTTTGGACAGGCGACCAGCATACTCACTCTGTACAAGAACAGAGATTAAGAAGCTTAATATTTTCCATGTGTTCAGTTTAGACCTAAGTGTCAAAGACAACAGAAGATGAATGTTTTCATGTTCACCTGCATCTGCCTGTAGCTGTCCTGTTCCCTCCTCAGACCCATTTCAGCCTCTCGCAGCCTCTCCTGTATCGTTTCAAGAGCTTGGGACTGCAAGCTGCTCCCCTCTGTGTGGTCTTGCATAATTCTTAAAACCAAAACAAGTAAAATAATATCTATATCTATACATCTATTCCAATTCATAAAAAGCTGAATCTGATCTCTGTGTCAAAAGGTGATCACAAGGGTGTACCTTGACTTTTCCTTGTTTGCCTCATCCAATGCGGCACTGCGGGACTTCAGCAGCTGATCAGCTTCATCGAGCCGGATTTTCAGGACTGCAAGTTGACCATCTTTGGCAGAGAGGGCTTCTGTTAGGTCATCGACCTGTGACCGAAGTCCCCGTACCATCCGGTCAGTCTGAGACTGCTCCGAGTTCCATTTTTCTGCACGTATACGGGTCTGGTTGAGTTCTACATGAGAGAAAAAAACACTTAATCAATAAAGAGACAGTGGTGCAGAAATGTAGGCTACAACTGATCCTGTTTTGTCTCGTTTCTTACCATCTTGTAAGTCTTTTGCTCTCTGGATGACTGAAGCCATTTCCTGGTTGAGGGAGGCCACCTCATTGCGCAGCAGCTGATTCTCCAGGCGTAGACTGGACAGGATCTGACTCTGTGGCTCCTCTGTGGGAGGAGCAGAAAGCTCCTGCCTGCTGGACTCCTGAGGGACAGCCAAGCCTGAGTCTGAACTGTCTGGTGTGTCTGTGGTGGCCAAGAGGGGATGAGTGAGAACAAAATATATTATTCAGATTTAAATGCCTGAAAAATAATTTACATAAATAAGGCAAGAAAAATATGGCTGCCTACTTCAGCTTCCCATCTAACGGTGGACAATAGTAAATGGCAGTAATAACACATTGATAATATGTAGATATCTTATAAAAATATCATCTTTTGATATTAATATCACAATAGACATTTGTAAACATTACTTACAAACTACAGCCACAGTAAACAAAGGTACTTTAACACTTTAAACATGCATTTAAAAGATAAAACAAACAGCCAACATATGGACAACTCATCTATCTATTTAAATTCAGATTTAATGCAAAAAAATTTACTATTATCATACCTTGGCTTTGTTCTTTAGCAGAGCTCTCCTCCGATGTTTTGAGGCTGAGAGCAGACAGTGAGCTCATGCTCGAGGCCCTGGATACACCCCGGGTTGAGGGGGGCGTCGACGGCGCCGAGGGGATGGTAAGGGGAGTGGTGGAAGGAGGAGGTGTTGGGTTTTGGGCCTCAGTAACTGGAACTGCCACTTTGGCAGGTTCTCTTCTTGAATCCCTCCTGGTGCTGACCGGAGGGTCCGAGCTGTTCAGAAAGTCAAAGAGCATGTCATCGTCCACATCCTGCTCGCTCTTTTTGGGCCGGACGAAGCCGGACGAGGTCTTGGCAGAGCTGGAGGCGCTGCTGCCAGAACCAGAGGGGACGCTGGCCACGTTGGCAGTACCCGCCAGCACGGTTGCATTGGATCTCTTGATGTTGCCAGCTGCTGCAGAAATGTAGCTCGGTGCATCATTGGAGGACGCATAGGCGTGGTGCGTCACGGCTGCATCTGTCTTGTACCCTTCAGTGTTGTATTCAGGTTTGATGATTGATTCTTCTCCATAGGACGAAAAGGAGGATGTTCTTGTCTGGTTTTTGGTCAGGGCAGTGGCAGCTCCCTGGTCCACTTTATTCAGGAAGTCTTCAGCTTTCCCGGCCAATTCAGCAAACCAGGACATTTTGTGTCCTAAAGGCAGAAACATAACAGCACAATTTGAGATTTACATGGCCTTTTAGCTCACTGAGTCCCATCTACAACAGGTTCCACATCTTATGGTTTAGTTAACAGAAAATAATTTCATTTTAGTATTTAACATATTTAACAAGTATTAATGCATTTTCTCTCCTGAATGATAAAAACGGAGAGCGTAATTTCAAAAATCATTTGAAAATGTGACTCTCTATAATGCATATACATTTACATGACTTAACTGTAATGTGCATGCAGGGGTTGCATGTAGTACGTGCGCGCGTGTACACACACACATCAGAAGATATAAGATGAATAAATCATCATCATCATATCATTGGACATTATAAATAGTTTAATTTCCCCTGACAGGAGCAAGACTTGAGTCATCCCAAACTGTGAGTTTATCCTTTTTTAACAAACATGACAACAATAAGACACAGACAGCTAAGGTTAATATGACATGAGGGTCATATCTTAAGTAAAGAGTCATTTTAAGCAGCCTGAGAGACTCGACTTAGGACTGGAACTAAATGCAATTTCTGCACAGCTAAAATAAAATAAATAAAATAAAATAATGGTTTCCTTTAGCAGGGAAATTTGCAGTGTTGCAACAGCAAAAGGGGATAGTGCAATAGTAACAAGTAAGAAAAAGCAAGATAAAAATAAAATAAATAATATACAATAAGAATAATAAAAATCAGTCATAATCAAAACTGTCTGCTTGGTTATTTTAACTACAGTTTCTGCTGCAGACAGGAGGACATTAAAAGAGTTCAGCTGATTTAAAGCTCTTTCAGCTCTTTAAATGAGACACAAGTTGGTTTAGAGGAAAAACTCCACCGTGAAGCTAACAAGCTAACAGGCTAACAGGCTCCAAACGTACCGACCTCAAAGTGTCCGAGAGTGAAAATGTCTCCGGTCAGCGGGTTATTCAGCTGGAAGACACGAGAGAGAAACTCCGAGCGGATCAATGTGGTCGATTTTCATTATCTGAATAAGAGATATTGGATGTTTGTGATGATCTCTTCTCTATAAATACGTGGACCAGGAAGCGCTGCGAGTGAGGACCCAACAACAGAGTGACCGCAGGAGTGCCTGAGCAAAAATCAACCAATGCGGCTCTCTCACACACACACACACACACACACACACACTCTCTCTCTCTCTCTTTCTCTCTCTCTCTCTCTCTCTCTCACACACACACACACACACACACACACACACGCGTGTAAGAAGAAAGGTGAGAATCAGAATCAGCTTTATTAATCAGGTATCTGCACACACTCTCACTGTACATACACAGAAATAGAAATACATACAGTTTAAAACAAATCCAACAGTTTGACATGGTAAAAATAAACACTGAACTACTATGAAGAAGAAAATATAAAGTATATATGTATGTGTGTGTCTGTGTGTGTATATACTTGTTCATTGTATATATGTGTTTTTTACACTCATAGTATATATAGAAAAAAAACAACAGTAACATGTAGACAATAAGACAATAATACAATGGTGTAAAGGAGGCAGAAATAGGTAGCTTAACATACAAGAGGTAGTTGGATATGACAGTATGTACAATATATAGAGTATTTAAGATTTTGTATCTGAGTGATGATGTTACATGATTTAAAAACAATGTATTTAAAGATAAGAATATATTATTTACAGGTCCAGAGGATGTATTTAGATTTTATGCTTAAGTAAATGTAGTAATACCACAGAGCAGAAATATTCTACAAAGCTAATTTAGTACGCAGTGCATTTTCTTCTTACTTTAAAATGACACTTTAAAATGTTATTTTTTTCTACCTACTATTTTTCTATTTTTCACACCAACAGATCAAGAGAAATAAATAAACCTGGTTTGATTCTGTGGTGCAGGTGACTTGTGTTGCATTAAAAAGGAAACAAACTGACACATAAGTTATGAAACAGTGCCTCTTTATTTTTTCTGCACTCACTCCAAAATGCATATTTACATGGCATGCCACATCAATACAGGAACTGACTATGGACACAATTGATAACACATAGAATCTGCTCAGGGAGTTAAGGGCAGGGGAAGTTATTCCAAGAACAACCAACCAAGAGATAACAGAAACGAAGCAACACTTTTATAACCAGGCCAGCCATAGAAAAGGGTTCCTCTTAAATTGGGTTGTTTCAAAGACTTAAAAAGTGATAAATGTCCAGTTGACGTGTGCTGAACTTTTCACATTTGTCTCGGAGGGTCGGCATCGCGGTCGAGTCAGAGATGGTGATCATCTACACTCCGCAAAAAAAACACGAGGCTGTTAAAATTCAGGATGGACTGCATGAGCAGATGATCACACATTAAAAGGGGGGCTGGGGGATTTACAATAATTCATTGCTGGTCAGCTCCATTAGTTATCCAGTCCGGTAATTTCAAAACGCCTTAACAATCTAAGTCTTCTAAGATAGTGTCCTTGTTCAAGGTAATAATCCACAAGCGCTGTGTCCTTTCAGAAAAAAAAAAAAAAAAAAAAAAAACAAAAATGTGGAGTGAACTCCAGAAGATCCAAAAGAGGCAGGGGTGGGGGAGTTAAATACATAAAAAAAAACACAACTCAATATACGAGTTTGTGTGTGATTATGCAAAAATAACAAAACAACAAATATCTGCGGGACAGGTTTCTTCCGAGAGAGATCCTTTGAGAAATATGTTGTCTTCGCTCAATCAGTATTTCCTCTGTGTTCAGATAAACAGTCTGTTGGATCAACATTCACACTGGGAGTCATTCACACAAATACACTCACACACTCAGCCACACACACACACGTGCGCTCTCTCTCCCACAGCCAGTTACACATGCAATATGGTTTCTGAATGACGGTGCGTCCACATCAGATCAGCCCCCTCCTCTTCTTGTAGTCCTCCAGGTTGAGGGACCTGCGGGGGGCGCCGTCCTTCACTGGCAGCGCGTTGGAGCTCACGGACAGAGACTTTGCCTCTGCAGGACACGAGAGCAACATTACTTTAAAAAGTGCTGTGGTTAACGTTAACACCCAACTTTGCACAACAGCTGAGTGAAATATACAACCAGGCTGAGCGAGTCAAATAAACCGCTGGGTCAGATCATCTCACCTGCGTTGGGAACCTGTAGGTCAATCTTCACGTCAAAATCATGAACTTTAAACAAATCTTCTGAGAGGTCAGTGGTTGGCTTGGGTACATCTTTGTCTTTTGAGTTTGCTTGACCCTAAAATATAACAAACAGAGAAAAAAATGAGAAATCTAACAAATAAAAGAATGTTTACTTCAATTCTATTTCTATTTGTTCTCTTTACTTGATATCAAATGAGAAAAAACAATGTTTTCTCTCTTAAAAATATAATACTAGATATAAATGTTTTATAATATCAGCTAAGGGCTTAAAATGTTATTCCATCAAACTATTTTTAAAAAAAGTCTGCATTTATTTCTGATAAGTACTACAGTCATTCAAAAAACAGTTCTGATAAAGAGCAGAAAAGCTATTTAAGAGTCCTGAAAAATACCAAACGTGCCACAGCTGGAACAACAGCAGAGTAACAGGACTACATTCATTCTTTGGCAGCGTTTCATCACCTCACCGAACAAGAGAAAGGAGTTAAACATCTTTTGTGTGAAAGCAGTGGGAGTGTCTCTGCTCACCAGCTTGTTCTTCTCTGCACTCGAAGGATCTGCTGCCGACCCGGAGCCGTACTTCTGGTTCAGGTGAGCGAGAATAGCTGCATGGACTGACGGGTCTCTGGCCTGCAGGAACAAAGTGACCAGGTTGACGGACAGAAGAAGAAAATTGGGATCAGCATTGTTAATTGGTTCGCACATATAATAAAATAAACTGTAATGTAATAAACTTACATTAGACACCATGGTGGGTTTGCACTGTCTTCGCGTGAAAGGGTCCATTTGTTGGTTTTTGGAGTTTTGTCCTTCAGCCTGTCAGAAAATAAATAAGCAAATATAAGTGTGCTCTAATAACCGCAGCATAGTTTGGACCACTGACTGATTTATGATGATAATGATCAAAACTGCAGTTAAATCAATAAGTAACATCATTATTTTTTTCCTCTGAAACATCTGCAGTGAGGCAGCATCTCCAGATGTTGGTAAGAAGTAAATATACAATTTGCAACCACTTTAAAAAGAGACTAGTGTTTGCAAAAAGGAAAATGTATTTCTAATTTCCTTCCCATCCTTCAGTATCATTATACTGTTCCTATCACACCCCGTTAGTGCAAACAAACTACAGGATGTGAACAGGGTGCAACACGGATGTTTTCTTTCACCTATTTTCATGCTCATGTGTTATATTTTAAAACCCAGTTTTAATTTAAATTAATGAAAACAATAATCAACTAGTTGCAATCTATCAACACTAAAAATTATTACAGTGAAACAAGCAGATGAATGAATGTGCTGTTTGAGGAGGGGGGCACGTACCACGAGAGCTTTCTCAGATTCAACAATGTTCCAGCTTCTGTTCCTCTGATTGATGTAGCTGGATGATTAAAAGATTTTAAGAGTCAAACACAATTCTGTCTTTGAACAATGAGTCCTATTAACAAAACTGTATTTAAACATCTGACAGGAACCAATCTCCCCCATGTTCACTGCATTGTATTGTTTGAATGTAGTAGTATAGTTTAACCAAAAGTTAAAATTTTCACAATCTCCTTCCCAGATACCTGTAATATATTGTAAACCAGTGAAAGAAAAAAAAGCACCACTGCTAGTAGAAAACAATTTAACTGAGCTTTTCATAAGTTCACGATCATTTTAAATACCCAATTGAAAGCAACAGCCTTGATCTTTCTAACAATTATCTAAAGCCAGGACCTTTTATTTAATATAAACAACATAACTGCAGAGAGATTTAAAACCATTCATAAACCCGAGTACCTGATGGCAGAGATGTTCTTGGTTCTCTGTCTGTCAAGTGCTTCAGCCCTTTCCTCGAGCTCGTTCAGCTCGTCCTGGATCACTTTCACCTTTTCCCCGTCTCCGCTCTCCTCTGCCATGGCCTTCAAACAAACAAAAAGTCAGAACATGGACATGGATTTTGGTTGGTGTGGTTGTTTTTTTGTGGATGTACCAGTGAGTTTGAGTTTTAACATTTAAAAGGTCTGAAATGCTTTAAAAATGCACTTAAGGTACTACAAAGATTTTAAAACTACTGGTGGTTGCTTTCCTTTACCTTATCTTTGAGTAACTGCGTTTTCTTCATGGCATAATTCGGTGGCGCTTTTCGGAATCGGTCCTTCTCTTTAACAATCTGTGGTGAGCAAAGAAAAAGAAAAAGATTTTTTGCTCTGCACAATGCACAAGGCCAGACAAATGAATACCTAAATGACATCTAAGACACAGACTTACATCCTCTATGTCTTTGTCATTGAACTTATAGTTCAGAGCCTCTTTGATGGACTGCTCCTTTTTGGTGATTTCATCGAGAGTCGGTACTTGCATTCCAGCGACCATCATCTGGAGAGGAAAAAACAAAACAAAACACAAAGCTTGAACTTGAACGATTCTTCTCCGCAGTCTGAACACACGACAACTCATTAGTCTCTTGAGGAAATGTCAGAGATTACATATTTTTGCTTTTTCAAAAACACACTTACTGCTTCTTTCCACTTCATGAATTCACTTTCTGTAAACTCCTGATTTGATACGAACTCAAGCCTGAACACCCGTGTGTCACCACCGTGCCTGAGGAACATAAACAATCAAAAAAGGTCAGTGAACTGATTCTAGACACTCATACAAATATCTGCAAATGTATACCTACCTTAATTGTAATCCCTTGTTTGTTCGTGTTGATCCAAGTTGGTAAACCTTCGCCGTCTCAACCACATCCACAATTTCAGCAACCTTTGAACGAGGCAGGACGAACTTTGAATTAAACGTCACAAATCTGCTTTTATTTAACTAAATCTATTTCTAAAGAGTCCTGAAACTTCACTGTCACCTCTACACAAGAGTACATGCACAGAAACGTTACCTACCCTGTAAACTGGTTTACTGCTGCTGTTGCCGATCCCTATCCTCACGAAGCAGCCGGTCACGGTCTTAGCGAAGAAGGGCATGTGGCACCAGCGCTCCAGCTTGTGTCTGGACAGCCGGACCCTGTTGAGCTCGTCTGGTAATGAAACAGGCTGCGACTTCGGCGGAGTTTCTTCTTTTCTGTTGGCAGGACACAGTCAACACGTCACTTTAAAATCAGGCGAAAAGTGCGGTCTTGCGATTTTCGTGAAACACCGTGATAAAAACCAAACTCACTCGTCGTCGTCATAAGACGATGAACGCGAACTCCGATCGCTTTTGACCGACGACTTGTCATCGTCCTCCTCCTCTTCCTCCTCGTCGTCAGAGTAAACCTCGCTTGTCTTCAGGGGCTGCCGTTTGGCCAGAAGCTCAGCTGCTCACCGAGAGAGAGGAAACGTCAGCTTTTAAAAGCGACTCCGACGAGCAATCGTGTCGCAGAGAAGTGAAATCACACCCACCTGTTTTGTTCTTCTTCTTCTCGCGTTCGGCTTTGAGCTCCTCCATGGCCTGGGACTTTTTGTCAAGTTTTTCATCGCGTTTGGATCGCCTCTCTTTGTTGTGCGACATGACCTGCAGAGGGGAGGACGTCACAGTCACACACAAAGACAAAACTCAGGATACAGACGTAATGCTGCTAAAACAAAAAGTAAGAACAATGCAATCAATCTGCAAAAATTCACAAAGAATAATCTATAAAATAAAGCCATAAATAGAATTTCTTTCAAAAACATTTAATACCTCCAGCATGAGTCTTAGCTGTGATGCACATTTATGTCACACAATATCCATCGGATATCAAAACGTCCCTGAAACTGGACTCACCACTTGTGTGTCTTGAACCTGAGATAGCTTCCTTTTTTCTTGCTCTTCCTCCTGCTTCTTCTTCTTCTCCTCTTTCTCCTTCTTCTTTGCCGTTTTCAGCTTCTTCTTAATTTCAAAACTGTCACAACAAACATGGTCTTGAATAAATAAAGTGACTCACCCAGCAGTGTTAAAATACCTGACTTTGACTTATATGTGAATGTTTTCAAATGTTTTGACTTGATTTGTTTTGCACTGATTGATTTCTCTGTCTACACTCACTACTTATGTTAAAACAAATCCAACATAGTTTTTTTATACCTCTCTCACGTCCTCACCACTCACCGTCTCTTTAGCACCTCTCTCTTCTCGATTCTGTTGAACAGCTCCTGCTCTCGCTCCTTCTCCGTCATCTGCTCCAGCCGGGCCCTGTCCTCCGCGTCTCCCATCAAGTCGTCGTCGTAGCCGTCCCTGAACACCTCGTCCTCGGAGGAGTCGGAGTCGGAGCTGGAGGACGAGCTGTTGCTCTCGGAATCAGGACACCTCACCTGGCGGAAGAGCAACGCGTTAGGGATGTCCTGATCAGTGAGAGCTGCTTTTAATCGGACCATATTCTACTCATTTTTCCTCATTTTGTGATTATTGATTATTGGTTGATAACTTTGTATCTCGATGTGATGAGTTTTTCCTTTAATTAAATGCTCCAAAAAAATAAAGAGATGATAATCAGCTTGAGACAGCCTTCTAGTCCTGTATGAATCACCATCAAAGCACTACAGGTAGTAGGTATTATGGTATTGAGTTAGTGGATAGCTATCAATGCTGGAGTGTATTTCAAACTTTTTTTGCTTTCACGATGAAACTCAATGACAAACTGTTGTTTTTTTCTATGTCTCCACCGCGGTGATGACTCACTTTTATAGAAGTTTTATTGAACGAGAACTGTTGCCTGGTATGGGAACTTGACTTTGGCCAACAAAAACAGGTTCGGTAGCTTCATCAAAGTGGCCAGTAAGACTTCAGGGAGGAGTCGAGCCCAGCTTACAGACTTTTATAACAGCAGGTATTTAGGAAGGCGACTTCCCTTTCCAAGATCACGGTCTTTGGACAGAGTTTGAACTGTTACCCTCAGGTCATCATTTGCCTGTTATGATGACCAAGAGAATACAGTGTTTTTCTTTTGTCCCTGCTGCCATTTAGATGTTGAACAGTGGATAATATAATATATACTGCTTTACACTGATCACCTACACAGATTGTTTTATACTGTCTAATTACACTCTGACCTGAACACTGAATGACCTCCGACTGAATCACTCTGCTCACCGTGCCCCGTTGTCCAACAGTGTTTAGGTGTTAATTGCGTGTTTATATAACCCTGGCTGCAAATCAATCTCTCTGAAAGGGACAATAAAGATACTTTGAACTTTTATTTGACTTCATTGTGCTGCGTCAACACCGAATGTCTAAAAGATTTTATGTATAACTTCTGGCACCAAGATGTGCATTTTAAAAAGCGGCTTAGAATGGAAGTGAAATTGAGCTGAAATTAAACTGGAAAGTGAAAGCAGCGCAAGAGCTGCTTGTTATGGTTACCGTATCTACGTTTCACCAAGTGGTAATAACAGCTTCTGTAACCACGGCTAATGTGATAAGGCACCAATAGAAAGTAAACATTAAAAGGTGATTTAAATGTTATTCCCTAAAACATTTTCCAGAGCTGCTTGTTCAAATTGCCAGTAATATCTTCTCATCTTTGATATTTGCACTGGAATTTGACCTGTTTCCAAAACTTTTCCCTTCAAACACTTTTCCAGGTTTTCCATGACTGTGTGGATCCCGTGTTACTCAAATAAACAAACAAACAGCTTAGACACTCCACTGTGTGCCAGCGTGGGATAAAGTGGATGAGTGAGTGAGTCATCTAATCCCAGCCACCTGAAATACCCACGGGCATGGCACCCTGGTGATGTGTGTCGTCTGCACTTCGGAATAAGTCTCGCCACCCTGCTTTGCACTTTATGCGAGACGCCGTCAAGCTGAGCACACGTGCATCAGCTCATTGTGTGAAACTGAGCTGCCAGTTCTCATCTGTACAACCAAAACAAGAGCCTCGACTTTTATCCTACAAAGTTACTGATTTTTCTGTGAAAACTGAAGACATTTACCCTCCTCCGGTGCAGAGCTTTCAGCTGAGCTGTCTCCATCGGAGCTGCCAGACGCCGTTGCTTTATTAACTTTCTTCTTTGTGGCATTCTTCTTCTCAGACCCTTTTCCTTGCTTAACCTTCTTTTTGCCTTTAGTGCCACCCACAGTCCACTAGAAAAAAGAACGGAAGATAATTGGTTTGGTTATCAAACAGCAGTATCTGACAGAGAATAAAGGTCTATTTCTTTCAGTAAGAGAGCATCTTCAAAGCGCTGTATTTTCAACTTTTTTTTCCATCAAAAACTTAAAAGTGAAGTCTTTTAGAATAAACACTGAGACTGGCATACCTCATCATCACTATCGGATGTCTCTGAGTCTGTAGAAGCTGCAGGTTTGCTGACTGGCTCTTCCTGCTCACCCGAATCGACCCTCTTCCTCTTGGCCAAAGACAAGAGCTCCTGAAAATGAGAACACAGTGACGTGGTTCAGAAAGACCACCCAGTAAAATCTTACTCGCACAAAGTGGAAGTGTGGCCCTGCTGATGTTTGGCAATAAAACGTGTCTCGGACGATCAAATCCTGAGCGGCCATCTATAAACACAGATGTAAACCCAAATCACATAGAGTGTAGGTGCCCTTGATTATATTCAAGGACCGACAAGTCAACTTTGTAATCACAAGGACAGACTTCCAAAAAAAAAAAAAACAGGTGCTCTGCCAGGATAAGAGTCTGAAAGCTTACTGTCTAACTGAACATATAATTTTTTTTTGGCAGCGATCAGTTTCCCACAGGTAAAATAACGTGTGACCGAGGAAGCAAAATCCAATCACACGTGTACATCAAAACACTGCCTGATGGGCGGTGTGAGCAGCGACTTGTCTCAACTGGATCCAAGCAGAACTTTGACTCAAGATACTCGTTCTTCCTGAAAACCTCTGAAGAAGATCAAGCTACATAACAAAACCCTGAAATGTATCCTCATACAGCCGAATTTGTTTTCTGCTGTCAGTCTGTGGAGAAGCTACAATTCAAAGAGATGGCCTCAAAGTGGGGATGCAGCGATCCAGTGCACTGAATCAAAATTAGCATATAACTGTTTCTTTGCCTGTGTCATTATTCAGTGTTCCTGCCTTCTGGGATGACGGGCTGTTGACCAGTTGAATAAACAACCCGTCAACCGTGGCCTCATGTTAACTGACTTAAATATTAGTTCAACACATTGAAGTTAAATCCTGATTTCAAAAACTCATAACTCCAGATATTAAATGTAGAGCTGCACTGATTTTTTTTTTAAATAATCCAATAATTGTTTATGTTATTTTTTCAACAAATGCGTTATACATTTGATTGTTTCAGGTTCTTAAATGTGAAAATTTACCACTTTTCTTGGTCTTGTGTTGGAATAAACTGAATATTTTGAGTATTTCTTTAGATAATTGTACATACATAGCTAAATGCCATTTCTCTCACATCTGTGATTCTGATGTATTTTTAGACCTTGTTAATATGGACCTGCACTTTACTATCCACCAGTTGTTATTTATGTACGTTATCACCATATTTAACTAGTTTACATCTTGTGTTTTGGCGTTTTGTGTATTTTGGTTTGATTTACCACTGTGACATCTCTGTTTAACCTGTTCATTTACAATGTCTCATATCATTTACTGCTTACTCCTGGCACTGTGTAGATATTTGTGGATTTGCACCTTACTGTTGAACAGTTAACCTATCAGTATTTATATTTATGACACATATCATTAACCTGCTAAATTTCTGACATTGTGTACATATATTCTGCACCCTACTAATAATCTTTATACTTTATTTTATTATTGTTTTATATGTGCACCCTTTCCTACTTTGTATTGCAACTACGGCACAACACTTTCCCTTGAGATGAATAAAGAACTATATTAAAAACTGTAGTTAAATGTTTCAACAATGCCAATATTTAATCTGCAAAGCTGTCTTAATCAAGGTGATCTCAAAACACACACATGTAGGCACAGACGAGCCTCCATCCACACATTGGATATCTGATGCTAGTGAAAATATTTGTAGTATCATAATGGGTGCCAATTTAAAGAGAAGCTTACACAAATGGTAATTACTTACACTAACAGGAGTTAAATGAAATCAGGTCATTTCAGTCAAGTTAATCATCAGGTATGTGAACACATATCAAATTTGACTCTGTTTTTACAACACTCTCTCTGTACGTTCACAGAAATAAAGACACATACAGTAACATAACAAGGACAACAGCTCTACGTGGTAAATATAAACATTAAACTATTGTATACAAGCATAAATAATAACAACAGTAACACGTGGACAGTAAGACAACACAGTTTACATGTTACAGCTGAACAAATCTGCAGTAACTCATCTGAACACTCTCTCCTGCATGTGTGCTCCTCAGGTTGTTGTTGCTTGTTTGACACCAACAAACAAACAAATAACCAACCAACCATGCAAACAAACAAACAAACAAACAAACAAACAAACAGACCTCCAGCTCCGCGCCGCCATGACGTCACTCGGCGTAGATACAGTGCCCCACACTCCTTCAGTCTGAAGCCCTAAACAGCTGAACTTACTATCTTAAAAGCTACAGTAGAAACTAGGCCTGTTGTTGTTGTTGTTGTTGGCTGCTGCATCCCTCTCTGGGAATGTAACCTTTAGCATACCTTAGCTTGGCTGATGCTAACACAGCAGCGTTTCTTACACACATGCGAAAACCGCTATTTTGCCTGAACACGAGGGGACAACCTTTAATTTCAACTGGCCTTAAGTAAAATAAAAAGTGTGTGTTTACTGTGAGGAGGAATGTAAATAATCCAGCTTGTTTCTAGCGAGGCCAATCAGTTAGCACACGTTAGCTTCACCTCGAAAACTGTTGACAACTTCACGGGCGATCACAGCAAAGACCAAACGAATAAACAAAAGCACACATACCTGATCTAAATTGTCGTCGCTAGCGCTGTCCTCGGAGTCTGAATCGATCACGACCCGACCTTTCCGCTTCTTTACATTCACCATGATTAGCTGCGCGGCTAACCTGCTAGCTCCCTCTGTGTCGTCCGAGCGCTCGCGGTTAGCCGTTGATGCTAACCTAGTTACCACACAAAGGCACCACTGAGCATGCGCGCTCGGCTCGCTGCCATGGTTACCACTGGGTCTTTTTTAATAAAACCTTTTTTTTACAAAACAAAAAATAATCACGTTTATCATCTTGCGCTTGTTATATTTATTGTTAGGGGAGTTAAAATAAAAAAATAAAACACGGCGATGTTGACAGTTAGCTGGACTACATGATGACGTCATCTGGACTCAAATCTGCGCAGCACTGGTGCTGCATTCACTGTTTACAGTAATTTAGCACTTCGCAACTGTAAATCTCGCTTCTTGATACTTGAACGCAACACAAGTGTTTTCGCCAGACTAGATACAGCATGTATTATTACAGTGTTCAGTGCAATGTCAAATAAGAGGGTGGCTGCAGTACACGCAGAATTACACACTCTGATGGTTAGAAGTCATATTACTTTAAACATCATGTGCAATAATAACTTTTCTCACTTTGTTCTATATCAATTGCCAATATTACCAATGATACTGCTCAAAATAATGTGCATTCATTTTTACTTTTCTAACTTCATTCATTTTACTAATTTATCTAATTGTTACTCTCTATATGTCAGGATTAACATCTTATACACTTACATTTGTTACTCTGCTGTTTCTTGTTTTTAATTTTTATGTTGTTGTACATCTTTGGCCCATGAATTCCCCTCAGGATTAGAAAAGCTCAGTGAGAGCACTGAGATAAAAATCAAACCAAATATAAGTATATACATATAAAATATAAGATGAGATAGGAAATAATATAAAGATAAAACATAAATAATAGGTGAAATACAATGAAATTTTACACTATGTACTTGACAGTAAAGTGCCAGGTGTGTGTGGAAATATTGCACATTGGTTATGTGTCAGTCAAGACTTTAAATGTCAGAGAAACGTTGCAGAATAATTACATAACAGAGCTGTTTTAACAGGATAGATAATCCGGAGTTAACAGGATTATTTTAGTGTAAATAACTACTCTCACTCTCTTTCACACTCCAATACTGAAGGTGGCGCTAATGGGCATCAAAGCTGTTTGCCAGCTGCCATTAAACAGAAGAGTGTGTGCGAGTCTCTTCCGCCGGACAACCTTGGATTTGTTACTGTGTGCAGCCACATGAGCAGATTATGATGTGTTTCTGTTTATAACAGTGTTTTACAGAGGTAATGTGATGGTGTGATTCATCTAAAAGAAGGCCTGAAGTTGGTGAAGCGTCCCTCCTTTGTCATAGTGAGTACAGACCACTGACTGTATGTAAAGTATCTGTGCATACAGTCAGTGGTAGAGACTTCACATTATCATTTCTACAGAATAATCTACATCAGATGGTTGTGGTAATTTATTATAACATTAGATATATATTTACATAATGTAGGGTAGTCTTTAATATGGTTGCAATTTACATTATTGTCATTATTGATATGTAGAGGTGCAGGAAGTACTCAGATCCTTAAGAGATACTTAGGAAAAGTACTAATACTAAACTGAGAAAATACTCTGTTACAAGTAAAATGTTACTAAATTGAAAGATACATATATCTAACCAGGAAAAAGTACTTAAAGTACTCAGTGTAGTAAAATGTCTCCTGTGACTGTTATAATATTATATGTTTTCTCATTAGATAATTAGTACCGGTGCTTTAATGTAAAAGCAGGATTTTATTGTTTTTGTTGGTTTGAAATATTTTTTATTGGACTGGAACTAATGGTTATTTTCATTCTGGATTGATTCATTGATTAATTTGTTTGTAAAAAAAAAATCAATAAATAGTGAGAAATGCTGTCACAATTACCCAAAGTGACACTTTGACAGTGCTTGTTTTGTAAAATTAAAAATAAGTTTAGATTTAGATTTGAATTATTACAGTTATTAAAAGGAAAAGCAGCAAATCTTCACATTTGAGAAGCTGAAACCATGAAATGTTTTTCTATGAAAGAATAAAATATTTATGAAAAGAATTCATTTTCAGTTGACTGGTTGATTATTCAACTAATCCTCTCAGCTGTACTTGTGTAAACTATTGGGTGATTTCATGTAAAACAAATCATCAGATTTTATAAACTCTCCAAGTTTTCTGTGCAAAATCTGACCTGGATCATTTTCTTTGTCACCAGTGGGGAAACTGTTTTGCATAATAAAAAGCAGAGACATATCATAAGTGATATATGCACCTGTGAACAGGCCCAATTAAATAAGCAAAACATAGACAGACTAATAATACTAATCTGAAATAATAATGCAAAAAACATACACATTGATCATTGAACATTTTGTCTCTTTATAAATCCATTACCAGCTCCAGTGTAATGACACCATTTTCCTATGTGATGTATTCCAGCAGTGAATCATCCATATCACTGCTGAAATGTCTCTGCCAAAGATCACACATCTCCCGTCAGCGAGGCTGCTGACCTCCTTCCACCAGCACCGCCAGCAGCTGCTCCACCCCTCCATCGCTCCTCTCCCTGCGCCCAGGAGAGCCGTGATTCAGGGCCAGTACAGGAGACCCGGCCAGCCCAAAGAAAACAAGTACCCGTGGCAGAAGATTAATTTCAACTTCTTGAAGGGTGTGGAGGGGATAAAGAAGAATTTCATGCTGCTGAAAAAAGAGTTTTTTGACCCCTGGGTTGGTCCAGAAGGCAAACCGGTCCTTGAACACATGTTGGAGCAGAACAGAGTGGTGTGGGAGTTCAGAGGTCCGGAGAGCCTGGAGCAATGGACCGTGTCCTCCGATCGGGAGATAGGAGGACAGAGTGAAGTTTACTTGAAGGTTGGCAAAAACAATAATACCGGTTTTCTGTACGGGACTCTGAGCTCCACTCCTCCGAGGGACGGAGAGACACGCTACAGTGGATACTGCACCATGCGCTCACGGCAACTGATGGTTAGTGTCCTGCTGTGTTTTCTTCCTAAAGTTACTTCTGACAGCTTTCTTACTGTGATAGTATCCAGGGCCAGAGAGGACACTGAGGTAATATCCTCAGTATTTTCTCTGGAAATGTGGAGGTTTAAGCAACCTGTGAGATGTGTATTGGCCAATTTCATGATTCAGTATGTTTAAATGTGACTACTTTATATCCCAGTGAATAAATGAATACAGGTTTCAGTTATCCCCAGCAGGATTTCATTTTTCGTCATTAAGGAATTATTTGAAAACAAGTTTGGGAAATAAAACATATGAAAAATGTGGTTCAACAGTTAACTGAATATTTCATATTTTATTTTATTTTATTTTACTTAGGTTTACTCTTTCTGTCTATTGAAATTATGGTTGAAACTACAGAGCAGCTACTAAATTAAACCTGTAATTTAATGATCTATCTTAATGTTATTTCTTACACTGATGAAATTATGGACAGTTAATTTTCCACAACCAAAGGCACATTTGCTGCATGTTGACACTTTGGCTGGTTACCAAAAATCAGGGACATCTGAGATAACAGGTATTGGCGAGCTGAATTTACAGACAAATTCCTCTCCCCACTGGCTTATTACTGTAAGTTTGTGTTGAAATAAAAAAACCACTACAGCTGCACTAAACCCCCAAACCTTTTGTCTTTCTTAGGCTTCGTTCAATAGAAAAAAACATCACGATTGGACCAGTTTCAACACGCTGCATTTGCGTGTGCGTGGTGATGGCCGTCCATGGATGATCACCATTGGAACAGAAACATACTTCTCCCACCAGAAAGATGACATGTACAATTATTTCCTGTATACCCGGGGAGGACCCTACTGGCAAGATGTCAAGGTGAGCGAAAAATAACAATAATGTCATGTCTGTTATGACGGTTTTACTATGTACTGTATATGCTGATATAACAGAAGAAACAACCACATTTGATGCATTTACTTTTACACAGGCTTTGATATTTGTTTTGACTGATATAAAATGTACAGTCAGTCTAATATTTAAGTGTCTCTCATTTACAGATACCTTTCTCCAAGTTTTTCCTTACACATCGTGGGAGGATACAAGACAATCAGCATCCTATATGGCTGGACAAGGTAGAGCAAAGGAACAATCACAATGACATGGAATCAAGTATATTACTAAATGAAGCCATAACAAAATTGTACAATGTCATTATCCAAAGATATTTTCTCACCTGAAAATACATTTTGTTCACTTTTTGTCCCTGTTCAGTTTATTTTTACTAACATCTTTGTGTTTGCAGGTAAACACCATTGGATTTACTTTGGGAGACAAAGCAGATGGTCCGTTCCAGCTGGAGATCGATTACATTGGCGTCTGCAAAGATTACGCACACACTGAGGAGTTTGCCTACGAGTTGTACAAGAGGAATCCAGAAGTTTGAGATCCAGTTTGCAGATAAACTTTACACAGATAACTGTGCTGGACTAAAACTGCTTCCTCCTCTTGGCGGACAATCAATAACAGCCCACCCATCATTCTTGGCAACGCTTCTTTTAAGACACTCTGGAGGCTAGTCATGTACTCTGATACTTTACGGACTGAGATACTTCTTACCTGCTGCAGTTTCTTAGTAGAAGCAACGTGTCAGAATGATTAAGTATGTTTCTGGTCATAAAAATGAGCAAATGTGGATAATTGCAGCCGATAACAGCTATGACATTTTAATTCCAGGAAATAAACTGAGACCGTCCTCCTGCTATGTTGAACAAAATCAAATAGTGAAATGAACAAATTCTGGTTCAAATCCTGTATGTGACACATCTTCCTCCAGCTGACAATTTCAACCAACCATCTTAATTAATAAAAATACATTTCATGTGATTTCAGATATTTTTAGGGGAAAGATTTCATTATCAAATCCTGACTGTACATGTATTAAAACACAACACTTAGTGGAAAACTGCAATGGGAATTTTAATGTAAAAATGGAGAATACAGACAAGGAAATCTTTTGCATCAAAGTCTTTTTAGTCTCCCAAAAAAGGAAAAACAAAGCTTATCAAATCTTTAAAATCAGCATCAAAACAGGACGTTGATTCTCTAAACATCAAAATACACAAATGCATCATTGAGGGCTATAAAATGTTTAAACTAACACGAGTCAAACCTAAAAATACAGCACGGCAGGTTGGATAAAAGTAGAAAAAGTGAGTTTTTTTTTTACTTTTCTATCTGTAGGCTAAAAGAGACAGAAATGACTGTTAGTTGCAGACGACAAAATATTTACACTGGAACAGGCTGTACAAACAAGCAGGGCTTTTTTTCTTCTTCTTCTTTTTTTTTTTTTTACATCATGACGAGGCCTCTTCTGGCCCCAAGCATGCTCTCTTTCTTTTGCTTCCGGTCTTCCATCTGTTTTGCTCTCCTGTCCCCCCTAAAATAACATACAGAGACATTTGTAAGACTCAGACTGTACGAGTAAATTGTTATGGGACACGAATCAGTATCAGTGTGTGCTTTCATGTCAGACGTACCTTGTCTGGACTTGGTGCTGTTTGTAATTTTTCTGATGCGAGTTTGAGATCAGCGACTTGTTTGCTGCCGTGTTTTCTTTGGTCTCTCCAAATGGCTTCAGTTTACCTAAAATAAACAAAACAACCTGTCAGGAATGTGCCAGTCGACCGCTGCTATATTTTAGTGAAGTAGAGACATTTATGGCACTTTTTTCATTACACAGTTCTAGCACTACTCGACTCAGTTTCGATTAGCGTTTTCCATTACAATAGAGTACCACCTCAGCATGGGTGGGTCGCTAAAGCATACGCTGCATACCGATACTCCAGCAATATCATTTGTTATGCGACACAAACATTTAAACAGAAAGCGACTACACGGAGCACAATGGAGGCCACCAGACAAAGAAATGTCTGCACCTCGTTGTTGCTCCACGGGGTTGATCTCTGATCGTATTGTGTTTGTTGTTGTTATTATGCTTTTAAAAATGGCGCTGTTGACTCTTATGAACGAGTCGCTCTCCTGACTCATCTAGTGACGTCAGGCCCTGGCCAATCAGCGGCCTGCTGTCTGCCAACGTCACACGTTTTCGGCTCGACTCAGCTCGCTTGGAACCCCGGCTGAGTAGTAGGTACTAGAAAAGTACCTGATACCAGGTACTAACACGTAATGGAAAAGCCAAAAAAAAAAAACAAGTCGAGTAGGTGCTAGTGGAAAAGCGCCATTAGTGGTTTAGTACCTGTGTGAGGCTTGTAGGTGAGGGGACGAGACAGACTCGCCTTCAGATCAAAGCTCGGCTTCTTCTGTGTTCCGGGGGTTGTTGAAGTGCTCGTGTTGCCGGTGAAAACAAACGGTGCTTTGTAATTCAAAGAGGGGATGAAAGCAATCAGTCAGTCTGTACACACCTGTAAGCAAATTCACACATCATCCCAAGAATTAAAGAAGGTACCTGGAGTTTTACTGGAGGACAAAGTTGCAGTCTTGACACTGTTGGGCTTTCCTCCATCAGTGGTCTGTCTTTGCGGGGTGCTCGAGGTCACAGAGAGCGACATGCGTGCTGGCGTCTTCACCATGGACCTCTTAAACTCATTGTCATGAGTGGCCTCTGAGAACCTGCATACAAAACACATTTGGTTGTTAAAGTGTCACATTAAATCCCACGTACACATACACTATAAGAAGTATTCACCTCATAATAACTTTTCATGTTTTTCAATGTTGAATCAAAGGCTTAATGAAGATCTAGTGTGGCTAATCAACAGAAAGACCCTCAAAGTGAAAAGGAGTAAATAGCTAACATACTCAAATACAAAGACGTGTGCAGTCTCTTATGCAAACTTGAATTCTGTATTTTTATTTGTAATTAATGTCAAAGTGAAAATATATAATCCAAATTTGATTGACCTTTGATTCAAATGTTGTGAAACAATAAAAAGATAAAAATTTCCTTGCAAGAATGAACAAAAGAACATTATAACAGGAAACTATTTGTCCATTCGAGAGGGGCTGACAGGTCTGAAACTTTCCCAGCAGTGGCTGGTTACTTGCCAAAGTTCCCCGGAGAAGAGAGAGCGACTCACCGAACATTGATCCTGCGGGTGGAAAGGACAGATGGTCTGAACGGAGCATCTTCCTTCCCAGCGGGTTTATTTGGAGGAGCTTTACTGGCCGAGAGCAAAGTGTGTCTGCGCTTGTCCTCCGCTGCACTCTTCTTTGTCGGGGCGGGGCTGAACATGGAACTATGACCCGAGTTTGCCTTCTGTAGAATATATATACAGATTATCACCTTCACTGTACTCTGGAAGTACTTAATATCCGGCAAGTGTGATGTCTGTACAGTTATGAGTGTTCAGCAGGTGGTGATACTTACCTCTTCAGTTTTGCCTTGAACTTTCTGCAGTTTAGTGTTGTCCGAAAGTTTCTAAAGAATAAAATGGAATATAAATTTAAAAAAAAAAAACTTCATTTACAAACATAACAATTAAAATAATGACTGACTGTTCAGAAGCTTTTGTGTACCTTCAGTTCTTTCACTGAACTTCTGTAAGTCTCCATCTGCTTGGTCTTTCGATGGACATATGAGTCAATTGACTCCATCTTGTTAAAATGTGCCTCGTGGAGTTTTTTGAAGTCTACAAAAGACATAATTTATAAAAAAAAATATTTTTAGGATTTGTATGGGAAAACCACATCCTTACTGTAATTCAGTATGTCAGTGTTTGGTTCAAAAGGAGACTTAGTGGGATGGAGAAACTAAAAAACAAAAAAAGAACTTACTGGGAGTGACAGGCTTCAACAGTGGTTTGTTCTTCTGCTGGAGCTTCTGGTAACGAGGGATTTTACCGGCATTGGTCACTTTCGGTGCTTTTGCTGGACACAAAAATGTACATAAATTAAAGGATTAGTATGTGATCATAACTCCGAATAAATAGTCTCAGAAGATAGGCTGCGACAACACATTTGGCTTCAGGGTTGCACGTTTTCAATCCTCTCTCATCAAATTACAGTACTGACCTGTATCATCCTGTTCAGGTGCTTTGTTCTGCTCACTGCTGGTGGCCTGGGGCTCCTCGGAAGACTGTGTTTCTATTTCGTCCTTGGCAGGGGACACTTTTCTCTTCTTCGAACCCCTCACAGCCACTTCAGCATCACCCTTAAAGGAATAACATTTGTATAAGTCTTTACTCCTCCTGAATGACCCTGCAGTCGTGTGCAGAGTAATCCTAGGACCAACTTTGCATATTTTTACAAGTGATGAGTGCATGCATAAAAACGTGCAAGGATGCAGGCTGTGACACATGCTATTTCGTTGTAGTTCTGTCAGTGTCATGTGTGTTATTGTGTTATACCTCTGCAGCACTTGGAGGTAACTTGGCATCACACTCAGTCCCTGCTGCACTATCAGAGATCTTTCTCTTTGTACAGTTTCCTTTGCCTCGGCGTGTGTTCACAAACACAGTCGTGCTGGCAATTTGCTCCTCGGTAGGTACATCTTTAACTTTTGGATCTTCTTGAGCAGCAGTGGCATCTTTCTCTTGTCCCTGGAAAACAAAAAAACATCAGCACATGTACATGAACACATCAGATATCAGCAAACATAGGCATGAGGCTGCGATGAAAGAGCATCACTGAGCAGGATTGAATTACCTGTCCTGCCTTATTCTTAGTGTTTTCTTGTTGATAATGCTGTTTGATCGCTTTCAGGAGTTTATCAGCCTGTTTTATGACAAAAAACAAAACATAAGAAGGTTTATTTATGACACACAAAGGCACACGTTAGCTTACAGCACCCGTTAACGTCCCACAATAGCTAAATTATCCTCCCAAAAAGTTAATTACCTTGATATTCGCCTTAAGCCCGAGCTCCTTGGCGAGGCTCCGCAGCTCCGCGTACTTCATGGAGTCCAAATCCATGTCGGTGTGGTGGTTTAATCCCTTTTTATCGTAAAGAAAACAGCTTTTAACACGTTATAAACTCGATCTCTCTGCGAGCTGCCGCGGCTGACGGTTAAAAATGACCTCCGATTCAAAACACAGCAGCGGGAGCAGTTTGATTGGCTCTTGCGAGTGACCGGATGTGCCTCTCAGCCAATCAGAATGAAGACGCCCCTTTTTTAACGTTCCGCCTGTTGTCAACCGAAAAAACAAAATTAGCATTTTATTTTCTGTTAGCTTCCGCTTGAATTTCGACGCCTAAAATAAAAAAAAATCATTATTTTGCCACAGGATTATTTAATATTTACTTATTTTTTATGATAAAAGTTAACAAGATTTTTTTTCTATTAGCACTGCATCGGCATTTCTCACACTGCTCCAGATGGCGGCAGTGTTACGCCGAGCAAACTAGCATCACTGCTACCTGATCCACATTTCAAACTCAAAAGCGGGACAAGGAGACTGAACTAAAACTTAATTAACATGGAGTTTGATGGGAGCCTCTTAATCCAGTGTAACGACCACGTAAAGCTCTCCCCAGAGACTAAACACCCCCAGAGGATGACTCTCCATTGTCTGCAGTGCAACTCTGTTTTGGGGGACTCAGTCGGCGTCTGTGGCGAGGCTGAATTTATGGACTGTATCATGTGTTTAAGTAAGTTCACTTCACTCTTATCAGGATTATTATCGACTCAGAAACTAATTTAAAAGTTGTTTGTGTGTTTTAGATGGTAAGATATCACTTAATGCTTGTAAATATACCTGTTGAGGGACTATAGGCTGAGGAAAATTTCATGGAAAATGTAAAAAATAAATATATATAGAAAAGTGGCATTCGTGACAGGAAGTTAATATGAAATGTTAATGTGTTATTTTGACCAACAAAAGAAATAAATCTCAACTTAAGGTCCTCTTACTTGATTTTTTGTGCAGCTGCACCTCATGGTGCACCTCAGTGGGAGGAGTTTGTGTTGTTGTCATGGAGACGTCAGCTAAACTATTGTGATCGTCGATTAATCGTTTGGAGCCATTTGGTTGCACAATAAATAAAACAATAAATGTATTTTGAAAAGTGACATTTGTGAAAGCAGATTAATATGAAAAACATTATTTTGAAAAACAACTCACTGACCTCTTAGTCAGTTTTTCTGCAGCTTGAGCTTGTTTGCTTTCATGTAATGGAGATAACTCACTTAACATCACATGATCAGGCTCTACTTACTTTATTGTTCTCTTTTTACTGAGAAAAAAACACGAATCAAGATTATACCTGCAACGATTAGTAGATTAAGATTCACCTGAGGCTGAATATCAACAAGACCAGAGAGATGGTGATCGAACTTCAGGAGGAAGAAGATGCCTTCACAGCCACTACGGATCAGGGGGGAGGTGGTGGAAGAGGTGGAGGACTACAAATACCTGGGAGTGGTGATCGACAACAGACTGGACTGGAAATCTAACACGGAGGCTGTGTACAAGAAGGGGATGAGCAGACTCTATTTCCTGAGGAAGCTGAGATCCTTCAACGTGGGCAGCAGGATGTTGGAGATTTTTTACCAGTCTGTTGTTGCCAGCGCCATTTTCTTTGCTGCTGTGTGTTGGGGCAGCAGCATCAGAGCCAGCGACACTAACAGACTTGATAAAATCATCAGGAAGGCTGGCTCTGTGCTCGGTCTCAGGCTGGAGTCTTTTGAGACCGTGGTGGAGAGGAGAATGCTGAATAGACTATTATCCATCATGGACAATGATCAGCACAGCACCCTCTCCATCACACAGTAGACAGACAGCGGAGTACCTTCTTTCACAGGCTGCTCCAGCTCCGCTGTCGAAAGGACAGATACAGGAAATCTTTCCTGCCACATGCCATCTCACTGTACAATAACAGCTAATACTCTGTTCATAACTTACAGTCTATAAGCACTTTATGGGTTTTTTTGTTTTTTTTGTTTTTATACACACTGTTCACTGCACCTTATATTTATTTTGCACTACAACCAATCAGTACTGCTATTTATACATTTTCTATACATTTCGATATGACATTTTAGTATTGTTTTAGGTTTTTCTTCTTTTTTCTTTTTATTTCTTTGTATTGTTATTGTGTAATGCTGCTGCTACACGGTAATTTCCCAGCTTGGGATCAATAAAGTATATTTATCTATCGATGTATCGATCTATCGATCTAATTGATTGGTGGTCAGCTGCTAAATCTATTGCCAAGTATTCTGATAATCGATTCAGTGTTTTGAGTCATTTGTGTGTGAATATATCATATTTTTTTAGTGCTCTGTGACAGAAAACTGAAAATCTTTGGGTTCTTTGGGCTTTGGGAAACAGTGGTCAACATTTTCATCATTTTCTGACATTTTAGTGACCAAACAACCATTTGATTGAATCAAATCGAAAGTGATTGACAGAATAATTTGACAATGCCAATAATCATTAGTTGCAGTCCTACAATAGAAAAGTTAGTAAGAACAGCTTGAGTTACTTTTTTGTGATGTTTTTATGATTTAGTTTAATTATATTATGTGAGCATATTGCATTTTGGTAATTTGTTTTGTGAAATGTGAATGTGAAATTTACTCAATTTGTTTCCCAGCATGGTTTTTAATTTGTATTTCCAGGGCTACTTAACCTTCCCTGCATCTGCAATAATCACATGTTTAATCCTAATATGACATTAATCATTACCTTTGTGCTTGTCTGCTTCTAGAGGTGACCGATGATGTTGTTGTCAGCGAAGCAATGGAGTCAAGACATAAAGGGGAAATGGCTAATTGGTGAGTAAAAAAACAAAAAATAAAACAACTGCTTTTATTCTTTTGTAGAGGCAATATGCAACTTAAACACACAATTACTATAGACAATTTTACAATATATATTATGTGGCAAAAGTTTGATGTACACACATAAAATCAGCACTCTTTGTGTTCAGTCTTTGTGAAGTCCTTAGACATAGCTGTGATAAAGGTATTGAATTTAAGTAAATTAACATACATCATAAGAGCTTTGTTGTTTATTGTATATAATATAAATGTCACTACACACCATAATGCAGTGCCTGATCTTTTCAAAGGTCGATCTTAACTCTGGGTGGAGAAAATAAATAATGATGTTTGAGCAACATGTTGAACTGAGAGTTTTCTGTCTGTGTCCTGTTTGTTTCCACTGTTATTGTTTCCTTTCAGCATCTACAGCTCTCTCAAATGTCGCGGCTGCCGCTCTGTCGTGGGCAAAGTTATTCACTCGGCCCCGTCTCACTTGGCCGCCGTTCGCTCCATCTTTCTCCTCTACAAAGCAAACATCAATTGGTAAGCTCCGTGAGTACACAGGCTTATTGACTTCTTGTGCACAGATTTGCTGCTATAACAAACAAGAGCCTTTTGAGTGTTGTCCATCGCGTGAATTGCTGTTTAAAGCTCAGGTTAGAGATCAAACACAGGTAGTTTCTCATGTTTTGTAGATGTTAAATAACTGATTACTTTCTTTGTGACTGTATGGTTACTGTTACTATGAAAAGATTGTTGTCTACATCACTTGATCCCTCAAAACTCCCTTTTCTTATTTTTTCTCCTCAGTTACATCCTGAACAGCAGCTCGATGGTAAAAGCATCCACACTTACATTTGATTTGAAGACCTTCAGAGAAAGCCTCTTGGAGGTGAGACGTCCTAAATATCGTGTTTATTCTGATGGCAGGGATTAAGGCCTATATGTACAACTGCAGTGCCAAATTTCATTTTTATACTCGTGTAATAATCTCATCATGAGTACTATCAGTGCTGTAGTGACATATTAAAAGCACTTACTTGTTCTCTGACAACGATCTGAACCGTCTTTATACGACTAATTAAACTAATTTTCCCCCCTGAGGAGCATGAGTTGTTAAAGCAGGTAGTTAAGTCTGAAAGTTTAGCCTGAGTATGACGCCAGAGCACCATCTTAGCTGTACTGAAGAAGCCTTTTGTTTCAGCAGCAAAACAAGATTCCAGCAAGTCCGGTTCAAGTTCATGTGAAGACAAAGGACGACTGTAAGAAGAAAATGCAGGCAGGAGTCATGGCTGCTTTGGGTAAATAAATTAAAAGCCTGTCTTTCTGTCTCTTTCCACTGCAGGTGAGACAGCAGTTTGAAGAGCAGTTGGATCACATGTCCCGCATTAAGAGCAGACTGGCTGACAGGAGTGTTACCAGCGAACTGGAGAAGTAATGTGACTTTGCAGCTTAGACTGTAGCTCGGTCTGTGATCAGGGTCTGCGTGTTCTCATGCGTTCTCCAATCTGCTCTCCAGTCCCTGCTGTTGACTACTTAGTGTTGTGTGTATTTTGTTTGTGTTTGTGTGTCTTCTGTTTCTATTAAATGTTTTTTGATGATGCAGGTGTTTTTGCAGTCTTAATTTATTAGTTTCTCTGCAGATACGTTGTTGATATTGCAGTGCAGTAAAAACGGACTGCACCTGTGGTAAAATATTTTGGGCTCACTGATGATGAGTTTTCTTCAAAGCAGACATAAAGCTGTAAAAAGAAAGATCTGGGCTGGACCGAGTTGGGAAAAATGTCTTCATTGTGAGCCTGCTTTTGGATTTTTGAAAAATTTCATATTCACACCAGCAAGTTCTTAAAACAAAAGACAAACCTTATCCCACCATTAGTATCTATATTGAAACTATATCAGAACCTTCTTTCTTTTTGTCAGTGAAGTTACACAAATTGTTTTTTCACAATTTACTTTTGTGACTTGAGTAAACCAAGAAGAAGCAATGTATTAATTAGTGAGCTTTGGAGGTGCTGGAAGGCAAGTTTAACTTTACGATAGCCACATTAGCGGTTTGGCCCTGCTTCCAGTCTTTACGCTAAGCAACACTAATTGCCTCCTAGCTGATAACAATCTCCTATTCTTTGCATATTCTCAGGAAAAAAGCAAATTTTCCGAAATGTTGGATAACAAAATACAGAGGGAACTAATGTCTCTCGGAAGAAACCTTATATTTGTACCCCTCAAACGATGTATAATAATGTAGTGATTCAACGTACATTTAATAATTTTCTTTTCAACAAATATCACAGCCTCATATGGGTGTTAGCGAGACTTTATAATATCCTTCACGTCATTCAGTCAGCGACAGCACTCACACTGTAAGAAAACATCAACACCTCCATCCAATTGGCACCATGCTGCATTTTATTGCTGAATTTCTGATACAGATTCTTTTACTTTTTTTTTTTTCTTTAGTTAATACAAAACCAGACAAGAGGCTCACACGTAATAAGCATGCCCATTTCCTCCCTCTGGAGTGCATAGTTTCTACACAGTCCACCTCCTCAGTGGAAAAGTTGATCAACAAAGTAATGTCATTAATCGTCTTTACCTAAAGTTTTGTTACTTTTTTTTCTCGTGGGAACAAAGGTTGGATGGTGTTTTTCAGCTGCACTGCGGCTGTACTGCCGTGGTAATGTTTGGCACAACAGAGTGAGAGCAGAGACACTTTAAACTACTCTGTTATTTCTCTTTTTTTTTGGTGCAGGTTGGTCTGTAAAAACCACAGCTGATGATCGAAGCTACTTCAGCGTGCTCGCTGTTGTGTCCGACAACCGTCCCCAAGTGATCACCTTGTCACAGAACATCTGATATGGACATATTTCATTAGCCTAATTACACTCATTCACATTACAAAGTTGGATTATTGCATGCAATACAAATCATTCATTATTCTGCTAGGTCATGCATATTTTTTAAACCCATATAATTCATGTTGCTAGACGCCTACTTGCTTTATAAATTGTGATCCCCACAAATTGTACACAAATTGTAAATCCCCACAAAGAGCATTACAGGGTTTTTAGAACACAGTATTCAAGACAGGATGGTGATGATGATGGTGACAGAAAGTGCTTTTCAAACAAGTGTCAAGTTCGTTCAGTAAGTCCTTTTGCAGCCACAGAGTTACTGAAAGTCTGTATTTCTAAAACGGAAGAGGTGGGTTTTGTTGATGTAAAAATGCTACAAGAATCGAAATTTAAAGCATCTCTCATGTACCGATTGGTTTAGATTATTGTTTTGGTGTTAGAAGAATAAAAGGCAGGGAAATTAGTCTGTGGAAAACATTATAGATATGAAGTCTTTCTTTTTTTGTAAGTGTTATGCCATGATGCTACAGCTGTCCTCGTGTATAGGTTGTTCTGCAGGAAGTATCCCAAACCTTCTGATACTGAAGTGATACTGTATTCTAAAGCCAATTTTTTTACGAGTCCCCAAAAGAAAGTGACCATTAGATAGCTACCATAGACAAAAAAAAAATAAAATAAAAAGAGAGAAGGGGGGGATCCTTTCCACATGACATTACAGACTCCTTATAACATTTACACCCTGGCACTAAACTCATGCATTATTGTAGGTTATTGCTTCTAAACCCCTAATCAAATACAATTTTATGGATTAAAATATATCACTCTGAGTCCCAAAAACTATGAGGTATTATGTACAAATACAATGTCATGGTGAGATCTTAAATCTAAGACTAAAACACTATGTCGGGCAATTTTATCCAAAATCTAATCACTACTCTTGATATAACATTTCTCTAAAGGTTTCTATCATTGTCACATCTGAGGCTCCCGTTTTTATTTGGGAGATTTTTTTTTTTTTTGGCTGTCGCATAATATCTACCTAATTCTTTTGGCGCCTGAGAGGGCATGGTACATTTTAGGACGTCTCTTAAGCTTTACATAAGAATCCTAAGGACGTGGAAAGCACTTACTTTTATCGAGCATATATGCCTATATAAAATGATGTCAATCAATACTTATTAACTGCATACCCTGACTGTGTATTTTAAAATCATGCAACTTATTCTACACCCGAGACATGGACTTAAAAAAAAAAAAAAAAAAAGGAGATCTTGCATTAGTCTAAGATTTGAGGGCAAAGCTGTAAGTGAAGTACGTCAATCTACCACCCTTTCTTTCGGTTTTGATCTCCAGCTTAGTCTAGAAATCGATTTTCACTATTCTTCATGAAGCAAGCATCACTACTGGTCATGCATGGCTACTATAATGTTGGCACCACAGTCCCGCTAAATAAGCTAATGCACATGAGTCTATACATATCTTAATGGAAGACATTGGTGATTTTGTTGCTTTCAAACAACTTGTCACTTGTTTTTGTTTGTTTTTGTTTTGTTTTGTTTTTTTTACAATATACAGTTTGGTCAACAACATGACAGTTAAGATCAAATATTGCACAAATCCCGGTAAATGTGATTTTTTTCTTCATAGAAATCATATAAAAAGGAACCAAAAGTTAAATTGATAAATGAGACCAGGGTTTCTTTCAGGTAAGGACTTGAATAAAAGGGAATTAAAGCTGCTGTTCAGTATTATTATCTTACTGGACACACGGAGAGGGCAAGTAGAGACAAAACAGGATGTTGGATCAAATCTGCCAGATTCAGTTAGGCTTTTGGGGATTATTTCGTCTCACGAAAAGGAATCAAATGGCCAATTCGGTCTCTACCTGCAGAGTCTTTTTCATATGTCTCTTTTATGGTTACAAAACAACAACAAATGAGAGCTGATGTTAACAGGGGGGAACGAACAAGAAGAGAGCATTTTAAAAGGACAAAATGGGAACATATCTAGAGAAAAAAGACAAAATAAAAGTATGATAACGGGAGAAGACAAAATAAAAAAAGAACAAGGAAATTGGAATATACTTTTAGAATAAAACATTAAATTTGAATACTGTGAAATGCCGAATTTTAGGGATCTCAAGGATTAAGTCACATGGGAAATATTCTGTAATTGTGAATAAACCTGCAGACTTGACAAAAGGAGAGCACAATAAACCCCCCCAAAAAAATGATGCATAGGGGATAGTGAGTCAACGTTTCCCTCAAAATGGCTGAATTGAAATTAAATGACAGTGTGCATCGTGTGCTTCTGGGCTGCTCGTTCTTTTTCTATTCACCTGTCAACATCCTCACTCATTAACCCCTCCACAACTACAACCAAATTCATCCGAGATTGATATTTTTATAAAACTACTGTGGCACTTGACACCCATGAAGTTCCATGTACTGATCACTCTCCCTTTCACTCCTGTTGGACTTGTTAATGGCGATGAGGTAGTGCAAAAAAAACCACAAATTAAAATACACCCTATGAGTCTGATTTAATCACAGGCCTTGATCTTTGCTACAGTATCTTGTGTCTTTACTTTCTTCCCAGGAAATGGGAGCAGTTTGTTCATTATCAAACTGCCGTGATCTAATTACAGAGTGTGTGGGGAATTTTCTTATCCAATTAGGAAGCATCAGTGACTGCGTTTACATGCAGCACGATAAGAGTCTCGCCCAAATCTGACTGAAAATGATGGAGACTTTCGGGTGATTACACCGAGAAGTGACTCCGGAACTAGCTGCATGTAGACGCAGTCAGTGTGCGCGATGGACGTCAGACAAGCCCACAACCTTGGCGGATGTCCTGACTGATGACAGTGCTGCAGAAACAGGCCAGGACGAGGCGGGGTGCAGCGGAGGAGAGAGGGCCAACGTCCCAGTACCAGCAGGAAGGAGGGCACCTGTGTCCCAGAAGCCCAAAAGAGCTCATCTTCACAGTGACTCTTCGTCCTTTACCTCCACAGATTTGGGTGGCCGTGGAAGTGATCTGCAGACGGGTCGAAGGGAGACGATCCTGCAGTCTGGGCTTCAGCTGGTTTCACATCCGCACTGACTGGAAAACACATCCTAGAATAAAAAGTCACACATAATGTCTATATTATTGTACAGCTTTGTTTTCATTTGAACCCATTTTCAAAGCTGAAATACACAACTATATTAATGTAGGACTGCATCTAATAATTATTTTTATTATTGATTAATGTGCTGATTATTTTATGGATTGATCAATTAATAATTTGTTCTATAAAACAGTGGAAAACTATGAGAAATGCCAATCAATTTGTGATGACTTCATTAATTGTCTTTATTTCTCCAGCCAATAGCCAAATACAAAAAGTATGAAATTTATCGTAACTCAAGACCAAGAAAAGAAGAAGAACCTGGAACAATATGAATGTATTTGCTGGAAAAGTATCTTAAATGATTAGTCAGTTATCAAAACTAACTGACTAACCGTTGCAGCTCCAATGTTAATGATGCCATTTTGACACCTGACTATTATTTTAGGACGGATTAACTGATCATTCAGGCTATGAAATGTCAGAAAATGGTGAAAAGTTCAAGTTCTACAACCCACCATCTTCAAATGTAAAAATAATACATTTACAGTCATATACAATTGAGAAAACAGCAAATATGCAAACTGAAAAAGCTCAAACTAGGAAATATTCGGTATATTTGCATGAAATGAGACCTGATAAACTGTTAAAAAAAACATGGATTATGGGACATTGATTATTTGCAAGGCCAGTAAGTGCATCAAGGTGCTCTCACGTCCAGTTTTAGGGGAGATACAGACATTAATGTGTAAAATCACTGATAACTGCACAACATATATTTAATGCAAGAGTGAATTTTTCACTCTTAAGTGCATTTGCAGCTCCAGCAGTGTGCAGAAAAGCTGTGTTGCATGCAGTGGGGCTCGGCTGCAGAGCACTGACCTTGGTGTGAGCGGTGGTCCGAGATGATGCAGAGGTATTTCCACTTGGAGCTGCAGCTGCTCATAATGGTAAACAAAAGCCGGAGGGGGGCTTCTTCCTTCTTTCTCACGGTGCCACATTCAGCAGCTCTCCCACGAATGGACGTGTGCTGGTTTTATTCTTGTGTAGGGGGGGGGCAGACTGGCCGCGCAACGTGAGGGGGACACATGTTGAGATAATACGCCGAAAAGCTCCTTCCCACCCCGGAGAGGAACGAGCCTCCCCCTCGGCCCCCTTTCCTCCGCACACCCTCGCATCTACGCCATTTTCACTCTGTTACTACGAGACAGCGGAAGAGCGCGGTGATTGTGTCAGAGACCTGTCAATCAACGTTAAAGCCCGCCCCGGAAGTACTCCTCCACCGCCGCCCCACTTTTTGTTCAAATTAATTTTTGTTTTGAAAAATTATTAATTTAATTTCAGGGTGTAAGTTAGTGTTATTATAGTTTATTATTTAAACAATATTTTTAATAATATATTTATTATTATATGTATTATATTATTTCCCTGAAATGGAAGTATAAAGTAAGTGCTCAAATAAAGTACTTCAGTATATCTATTTACAACCACTACTTCTATCACCTCTGTAGTAAAGTAAAATTTATTTAAAAAATGATGATTTTTTTGTTGTTGGTGTTGATTAAACTGCTCTAATTGAGCCAGTGCTGAAAGAAATTAATCAGTTAACTGAGTAGTCAATCAACAAACAATTAATAATTAATTTCTTCAACTAATTGATTTTACTTTTACTGAGGTGGAAAGTGAGTAGTAGTAGTTGTAAGTACATTTACTGATGTACTTTCCATTCTACGCTGCTTTATATTTTTACGCTACTGAGTATTGCACTTTTTACTTTACCACATTTGTCTGTCAGCTACTTTTCAGATACGGACGATTAATATAAAATACATTAATGATGTATATTGAGTAATAAATTATTATGTATAATTATAGGTAAGGTTACACAGCAGGATATGATGTAATTCAAATTAAACTTTTATAAGCTGGAACATTAAAGTGATGAAACACATGAAAGCATCGATAATTATGATCCAATAATAGAATTCAAATGATGATGATGAAATAGGCCATGCTGCATAATGAGTAGGAGGCTTTTACTTTTTGTATATTCTAATGTGAATACTTTTGGACTTTTAATTAAGTAACACTTGAATGCAGGACTTATACTTAAGTGAATACTGCTTCTACCGCTGATCTCTTATCATTTATATCATTATATATCTTTAATTCACCATTCTAAATTGCTGCTTCGATGTAAAGTGAATATCTTAGTGGACTTTTTGTCTGACATCTCTGTAAAGTTAACTGCCTGAACCATTAAACTCCTCATTTTTGGAAATCTAATCAATTATTAATGGAAATAACTGTCATAATAATAAATAATCTCTCTAAAAATTAGTAAGGGAGCTAAAAGTACAAAATTTCACAGGAAGTCATGTCTAAGGAGTAGAATAAAAACAGATACAGGTTACAAACAGGCCCTAAAAAAACTCCACTTTACAAATAAATGACACAAAGAAAGCATGGCACTTATTTTATTCAAATCAAATTCATGAATCACTCTGAGAATACAGAGACCAACATGACATGACATGTGAATAATACCCGATTGATAATCAGATAATGATTAATAAAATGGTCATGTTTACTTCCTGCACTCAGCTGCTGGAAGGTGTTCTTGCAATGATTTAACAAACTCACATTAAAGATTAAAGGGTCAGACATTTGCACTTCAATTCAAGAACACTAGCCTAGACAGAAATTACACTTTTAATGCATTTGATTCTCTTTAGCGTCTGGAGCTAGTCGATGGGGAAATAAATCGCAAGACAAATGTTGAGCAGCACATAAATCAATACACACATTGTGTCTTAGCCACAGGGAGACTGATCGTATAAATAGAAGCATAGCGCGTTATCATGGGTTCACCTGTTCTACGAGTCTACAAACTAACTGGTCCACAGCCCAATTTCCACCACGGGGCCTGATGCACAGGGCTTTATTAAGACTGAATCAATTTTAAAAGGATTGATAGGAGTGATACCAGTTTGTAAATGTACTTTGGTAACCTGTCAGAACAGGTGAAAGGTAAGATCACCTATTAGCCAAAGACATAGCAGCATTTTGTGTGAAATCCTCATTCTTACCACTGTAGTCTTTAGTTATAAATGAATAAGTGAAGTATCACATTATGCTCATGTTGAGTGAGCAGTGGCTCCAGCAGGCCTGGGGGGGTTGACTAGTTTAAAAAAAAAGAAAAAAAAAAAAAAAAAAGGTCAAACTTGCTTTGGTAGAAGTCCAACAACTGAAACAGGCAATTACAATCTATTGGCAGTAGCTAGGTTAACCATTTGAAATAAACAGAACAAACCACGAACATGGCCATAGGTTCCTGTTTACTGTTCAGATAATAACTTAAAGTGGAACCGACGTCATGGCACTTCAGTGTGTAAAACACAAACACACATACACACAAAAACAAAAAAAACTATGGAGCAGGTCCTGCTTTGCTTTGAGGGACAAACTTAAAGCCGGCTGGTCTGACTCGCTCCGCCTCAAGTCAAAGAAAATGAGTCATAAGATCCTGTTAGCATTAAAAACACTGTCTGTTTTGAAATGGAAATGCACAGTTCCACTTTGACCCCTTGCATATTGATATGGACAAAAACTAGGCATGTGCTAAACATCGATGGAACGGCATGAGTAAACTTAAAATAAACTTACTCACCGCAATAGCAAAAAGCTTTATCGTACCCTGCTATAAATTCATTTTTCATGTGAAGGTGGAGCAGCGACTAAACTAACTGTGACCCTCTAAAAGTGTTCTAATAAATAATGTTCCATTACTGGGAAAAAAGGACATAATGACATTGCATAAAATAACCCAAGGCACGCAACTTTTCCCTTTACAGAGCAGTGCAAAGACAGAAACTCAAGATCTATGACTTTATCTACCTGATGCTTGGTCTGACAGTGTGTACTTGTAGTGTGGGCCACAGCAGTCTGCTGAGAAGCTGGATGAGGTTGTGTCCTGAAATCAACTGACATGTTGAAGCTCTACTCAAGATTTTAAAAACAAAACTAGAAAAAAAAAGCAATTTAGTGCAGGAACCGGATGCTCATTTTCTGTTCCACGTCCACCTTCTCCAACACCTGAGGAAACAATCAAAAACAGAACAAGTTTAGATGCCATGCATAACTACAAATGTTGTTCCATGTTGTGTGGTTCTGTCATGTTGAAGGACAAATTCACCTTCATTTCTATACAAAGCTCAACTCTGGCTGCCAGCAAAATAACTTGTTTTTGGTTAAGTATTAACTCAGATATGCAAAACATTAAACATACACGTTATAGGAAAAAATAGTATATATAAAACAGTGTATACTGTACTGTATACACACACACTATATATATATACACACACACACATATATATATATATATATATATATATATATATATATATATATATATATATATATATATATATATATATATATACACACACACACATGCATTACATAAACATTCATATATATGAATGTTGAATCAATTTCAGTATTTAAAACTCATTTAAAGATTTGAACTTGTCAGAAGTTGTGTTATAAACTCAGTTGTGTATTAATCTCAAATACTTCATCCTGTGTATCTTAAGTTTTCATAGTAATAAAACAGGGATACAAGGTCTGCTTTGTGGGTATGCAAATCCATCCTGTACTGTGTAAAATGTGTCCTAGAATATTTTTTCCTCTTCTGTGGCTACTCCTTGAATCTAGCTTGTGTCCCACTGAGGCCTCCACTGCTAAAAATGTACAGTGCATGGTAGTGGTACATGATCGGGGCCTTTCATTAAAAACAACCTTGAAGTTACCATTTTAGTGGAAATACTTCAGTGTTTAAAAAAACCCCAAAAAGTAAAGAGCACAGCAGCATAGATAAGTACATAGGAAGGCTGAATCTGTAAGGTGATCAATGTCATGTGAGATAAAAACTCACCTTGATGAATTCATTGAAGGAAATTGAGTTATCTCCATTTGTGTCAGCCTCCTGTATGGTCCTGTCAGCAATGCTGCCAAGCTGTTCATCTGAAATGTTTACACCAACCATCATCCGTAAGACCTGTAAAGAAAAACAGAAAGTTCTTTCATGCTTAATGAATAGTGGTGAACAGTTCCCAGCAAAGGTTAAATGATAATCACAAACAGTATGGTCAAATAATATTAATCCTGCGTGTATTAAAGAACAATCCATGATCATCTGTAGTTATCATGGTTAAATGGTAATAACATGATTATAATTACAGTCGAACAAACATTACTTGTGACGGTGTTTGAGGCTTGTGCATCACACGAAGCAGGCGACACAGAGGTGTTTTGCGCAAAACAAGAGATCTGTCTGAGTCATTTAACCCCCAAGCTTATGGCAATTACAGGTCACACAGTGTTACAGAAACCGAGGTGGCTTCACAGACGGAATCCAAAATACAGGATATTAGACCGTCTGGGAAAAATCAACCCGTAGTTAAGGTGAGATATCACATCATTATCGCACAAGGGCAAAGTCCTTGTGCATTGTTACATACAGATTGCACAACAGGATGTGTTCCTTTGTTAACAATACACTGAACAGCAAATACTTGCTGTTCAGTAGAGGTAGAGGTAGTTATAATGGATTTCCATGAAGAAAAGAAAAGACACCTTTAAAATCTAATTAATCACCATCTGGCTGATTTACTTATTGCGTGAAGCAGTTGTTTCCACAAAGTTGTACTCTGACTCAGTGTCTTATTTACATGACAAACCTCACCTGCAGCAGCTCGTCCCGAGAGATTTTGTCATCTCTGTCTAGGTCATACAGGCGGAAAGCAACTGAAAAAAAAATATATATGTGTAAGTCATGACCGACACAGTGAGCTCACTTCATGAAATCCTGTAAATGCTTATGACACCGGTCACTGGCTCCACCAAGACGCGCCTGTGTGACCGAGCTCAACACTCACAGAGCAGCTTGTTTGTCCTGCTGTTGAGAGGCTCGCTGGTGGTGGCGTTCTTGTTCTTCTCGTTGTCCTCGATTGGTCTGAAGTGAGCCAGGGTCCGCATGAAGCCCCTGAAGTTCACTTGGTCCTCTCTATAAAAAAAAAAAAAAAAAAAACAGAGATTAATGTAACTCCACAGCAAGAAAAAAGGAGTTTCTGCAGCTTCCGGGACAACACAAACTATCAGTGATTCTTTGTGCCGGCTCAGATTACCGTTATTCTAAACTTGTGAGAGCAACACAATGAAAACTCAAACTAGTCGTAACCAAACACCATCTTACAGAGTCCGCCGCTCTTCACCTCTATTCCCAAGCTCCTCTCGTGCCAAAACCAGAGCAACAAGAGCTAAAACCATTATGCGCCACGGCTAGAATTAAGACGCCTACACATCTGACTTTTTGGGATTTTAATGATACATCTGAAAACATCTGGTTTTCAACTTTCAGACTGATAAACAGCCAAACAGCTGCCAAATATACAGAAAGAATTGGCAGAAAAGACTCCAGTTTGCAGTCGAGCAGCCACAACTGAAAAGCCTGATGGCCTCACTCAGCTTTGTGGTGGTTGTGAGTCAAATGTTTAATGCACACTCCTGCGGGGAAAGAAAAAACAAAAAACAAAAAAAAAAACAAGATCTCCAAAGACAGCAGACCAACAAGAGGGACAACTCACCCCTCGGGGAAGAAGGCATTGATGATTCTGTCTCCCAGCGGGTTGATGGCCAACTCTGGGATCCTCTGGAAATCCTCTCGACTGCAGATGCGAGGAGATGTGATCAAAATACATTCAAAAGCAACATTTCAAACTAAAAAAATCTAAACATTTAAAAAAATCTTTGGTAAACCAACTATTTACCGCAGAGCTTAAAAAAGGCACAGCATGAAAGTTCATCCTTGAAAAAAACAGACTTGATTTGACTGCAAATATAAAAAGATAAACTGAAAATAAGAAATAAATCTGAATATTGTTCCAGCTGACTAAATTCTAGTAAATGTCAAAAAACTTCCTCGATGCATCAGGAGGGCCGGATGTCAGTCAGCTGAGGTACATGTGAAATCTCACTGTTGTGGCAACTCATGAATGATAAGGAAGTCACCTTGGGAAACATCAATGTACCCGACTGTATGCTGTGACTGAAAGCGCTGGAGCAAGAACGACTGGAAACAAGGAAGTGTTATGTGTAAATACGGCGCCTTTCAAAAGTTCTGTAGATGCTTTTTTTATTTTTTTTATTTTACCCTTGAAACACTGAACCCTCAAAAGTGTCTGAGTTCAACTGTTCACCACTATTCATTCCAGTTTTAGCAGCCTTAAATCATTACATGTTTCTTCACCTATTGCTTGTTCTGTTTAGACTACAGATGGAGCTACAGGTTAATCACAAACCACAAAAACCTCACACCGAGGCCCCAGCCGAATACTTAAAATCTGACAGCGGCCTGATAATAAACCACATGAATGTTTTCTTAATCAATCACAGTGAAACTCCTGAGGATGATCAATGTGCTGACACACTGTGACTGACAACCTTTATCTCACACCATAGTGACACCACCCTAATGGGGTTTTTGACAAATAGTTTTAAAGAACATTTTTATTAATAATCCTCAAGTGGCAACCTCCAAACTAGTAAAATCGATTAAAACACTCTTTTCAATTCTATTTAAATAGCCTCTTTTTTAGTTAATGTTTATTTCTAGTTTCTGTCTGTAATTCTGTTATAGGACCATCACATCGGAGCTGCAGAGATAAGTCAATTGGCAGAAAACTAACTAACTGATAACTATTTTGATAATCAATCATCAATCATCAGAAAAACTAATCAGCGAATCACTAATCACTGATAATCAAATAGTCATCTAAGTTATTTTTCTTTCTTGCAGGTCATCTCAGATCGTTGAGCATTTTTCACTGTTCGACTCAATTAACTGAGAAAATACTATGCAGATTAATGAATAACAAAAATAACCATTACATCCATCACAATTTTGCACCTTTTGATGGTTGCAAAAACATATTTTCTTAGTAAAAAGAGAAAGAAGCAGACAGAGCTAATATAAAGCAAGAATAACCTGCAGACGTTAAATAACAAAGCTGTGAGTGAAAATGATTTCCTAATGACTTTGTAACATTTTAAGTGATTTAACTAACCTTTAAAATAGAAATTCACCCACTGTTACCTGTTAAATATCTGGTAAATGAACCAAACTAATCATCGCAGTATCAGGCTGCAGTTTGATGTGCTTATTTGAATAATTTTTTACCTGAGGGTGCCATTTTCCCCTTTATCCAGACTGGTGAAGCGGCTGTACAGACGAGTGATCTGGCTGTGGGAGACTGAGAGGGAGAAAGATTTTACTACTAAAGGTGACCAAAAGATAACAACAGGTATCAGCGCTTCAGTCAAAATAACCTTTCACATAAATACTGAGCCTCATTACAACACCAGGAGTTACACAAAAGAGTGATCAAGAGTCATGAGTCAGAGAATAAATTATTAAAATGACTAGATTCAAGATTTTCATTTGTGATGTGCACAACAAGTCCAATAATGCTTAAAACAATATGCTGAAGTAAGAAAGAAAACAAGTAAAAATGACTAAAATTAAAGATATAAGAATAGAAAACAGTCTAAAAGATGAAATGTAAAACTAAAATAAATGAAAATAATAAATGGAAGTACAATATAAATAGGTATATAATACTGTTGAGGCAGTAGGGAGCATCTACTAGTTTAGTGAGTGATTTAGAGGTTTTATTGAAGAGATATTTGGCTTTAAGTAGCTGTCTAAAGCAATGAATGTCAAAATAAAAGTAGGAATCAGCTCAACTTACAGCCGGTTTCTTTCTTAATTTCCTCGATTTCCTCTTCTCTGAGTAACGTGGAGGCTCTTGATCCCATGTTGGGGTGTTAAAAAAGGAGCTGAGTGTGTTTTTTTAATTAAAAAAAGAAAGAAGAAGAAGAAAAGCAGATTTAATGGACTGCACTCTTGCGCAACCTTCAGAAAGCAGCTGAGTCTCCTGATCCGGATCTAGTTTTTGAAAGTTAGCGGACGAGATGAAAACCCAGCTGAGGTCAGAGGTGAGGTTTCGTCCCGCAGCTGTTCGTCCGTCCGCCTGTCTGTGTGTCCGTCCTGCCGATGAAGATGGTGCTCGTCTGTTTGTTAATAAATCCTCCCTGTTGTTTTCATGTCGGGGTTTCGGTCAGATTAGCTTCCTGGTTTCATGAGCCGCCTCCCTCCCTCTCAGGACCGCGGGGTTTAGGTGTCCGAGTCTCCTGCCTGATTAAAACTCGGAGCTGATGCCGCGAGTTTGAGTATATTCCGATTTTAGAATAAAATAAATAAAACGCCGGTCATCCTTTCTGTGGAGCACATGAAGGTCATAATTCAAAGGGAAAGTAGCGGATTGTAGAGGCCTTTTAGTTGTTGTGAGAGAGAAGCTGGCTCAAGAGCGGGGAACCATCCTGTCCGGGTGACCATCTCAAGCGTAACATCCCGGAGAAATTCATGCCAAAGTCAAACAATTAATCTCAAAAACATTGAACATTTTTCTTTTATTTGTCTTTATATGTTTTTCACACTTTGGTAATTTTTTTCAAAACATATTTTCTTAGTAAAAAGAGAAAGAAGCAGACAGAGCTAATATAAAGCAAGAATAACCTGCAGACGTTAAATAACAAAGCTGTGAGTGAAAATGATTTCCTAATGACTTTATAACATTTGAAGTGATTTAACTAACCTTTAAAATAGAAATTCACCCACTGTTACCTGTTAAATATCTTTGTCTTTATATGTTTTTCACACTTTGTTTTTTTTTTCTGCGTTTTATGTTTACAATTTTTCACTCTTGTAGGAGTTTTATTATTTTGACATTTAATGATTTCGAGAAAGTTTCTCATTATTTTTGAGATATTAAGGCAACATAATGAGGAAACATCTCGAAATACTGAGTTATTTCTCGAAATTAAATTATTATTATTTTGAGATATTAAGTTATTTATTTGAGAAAGTTTCTCAAAATATTTTGCAATGTTAAATTAAACGAAAAACTAACTTAATATATCAAAATAATGAAATATTCTTATTGTTTTGAGATAATGAGTTAATATTTATAGAAAATTTCTCATTAATTTGAGAAATATTATCTTCATTTTGAAATAATAAGCTAATCTTTTGAGAAATCTTCTCATTATATCAATATAGTTCCCCATTATTTTTAGTTGATGACATTTTCTAGCTCATCCAAAGAGTGTTTAACTAGTTAATTGAGCTTGAGATCCTTCAGTTTATCACAAACATCAAAATGTGTTCATTCAAGTACACAAATAAGATCATTAAAATCAGAATCAAAGGAAGCAATCAAAGGAATTTGATTTAGTATGTTCATATATTACATAAACATAGTAAGTAGAAAAAATATCAGAAAAGGAAAACAGCAAATACTGTGAGTCAGAGGCAGCTTAAACTAACAATATGAAGGATATCATAAAATACAGATATAGACAATATGTATTATATGACAGGTTCATGTAGTAATGTGCAGTATTTAAAGTCAGTTGACATATTTGTGATGTGCAAAAATAAAGACCAAAAGGTGTGTGCACGATAATTCATTTCCTCAGGGAAAACATTATAAATAGGCAGGTAAAATAGTTAAAGAGCAGACATCATATAATAAATGAAAGGGTAGTATAATATATCCACTCATCAACTCAAAGTCCTAAAACAGAACTTCCACATAAATTCCAGTTTCATCACACAGATTTTAAGATTGAAGTCAAATGTCGCCACTAGATGTCACGATTGCATTATTTTAGGTGGGCTTTTGCCAGCAGTTCATCGGAGTGATGCTGTTCACTCACAAAACATCAATGTGAACCTCATGGTGGCGCTAAAGGAAAAGTCAGGGCGTCATCGAAGTGAGTGGACGCCATCATGTGGAAAACGAGTAGATGTACAGACCAGATGAAAAATCTCCACTTCTGTTTCATGGATTGGATGAATCCTGATTCCTCTAAATGTTTCTACATCAACGGGTCAAAGTTTCACTTGATCCAATACTTTAGTTTATGATTAATACCTGCAAACACTCCCATCAGCCTCTTTTGTACTTTGTTAATTAAACACATTTAAAACAAGCACACACAAAATTCAGTGAACTTTCCACTTGAATCTGAATTAAATCTGATTAAATGTGAATCCCTATTTCCATTTCCAGGGTTATCTGTTCAATTGAAACCATGTATGATGTTTCTTTCGAGGATCTAATCAAGGACTTGCACTGTAGAGACAGTGGGGGATATTTAAGTGGACAAACCATGAATCCCAGTTGGATCAGGCCCTAAAATCCTTCTAGCGGTAAGTAATATCCTGTAAAATGTGATCAGGTGTTGAAACAAATCCACAGGGAGGCCGAAATCCCCATAAAGTTGACAGTGTTTAATGGTAAAAGAGGATCTGTGTGGGTCTGAGTGTCTATCAGGCAGAAAAGTGCATGCTTAGAAAGCGTTTTCATCCCAGGAAAATAGGCTTAGGTAGACACCATACAAATCCTTTTCTGAAGACTTCCTCTAGATAATGTGTAAAGAATACACCCATGTGGACTATTACCCCAAAAATGTGTCATTTTGATATCAAGGAACAATAAAAATGTGCTGAATATCCCCAGAGGTAAAAACATTGAAAATATGAGTCTTTTTTTTTTGGTTGGTCAGATTTATTAAGATCCCTGTGTTACAGCAAAGTCTCTTGAGAGTCAACAAACATTCACTGTTGAGTGGTGTTTCCTTTACATGTCAATCAAACACTCATTCATGCAAGGCCTTCCATGAATAAAGCTGAAAGTAAAACAAACTGACATGAATTCCATGTCATCATTGTCTATCTTATGTCCTAAAAATTACCAGAGGCAGTAAAATATCAAACTTTTCACAGTCATAGTACAACTCATCATAAAACACTTAAAAATTCTCAGTAAAATGAAAAAGGAAAAAAAAAAAAATTAGTTAAAAAGTGTTAGTGTGTTGATAAAACAAAAAACGTCAACTCCACGTCAGATTGATTCTTAAGCAGTGCAAAATGAAGGTCTGTCCTCGTCCCACATGGAGGAAGCAGAAGTTTGATTACTTGCTGAAATGACACACAGAGTCCATGGCGAGCTGGATGCTGCAGAGCCAAACAACAAAATACGATTAGTTTTTGTACCAAATAACAAAAATATAACAATTAACAGAACTTAACTATATATATATATATATATATATATATATATATATATATATATATATATATATATATATATATATATATATATATATATATATATATATATATATATATATATATATTAGTAAACAAAACAGTAAAATCACAAATTCATAGAAGAAGAAGACGTCTTCAAATAGTTTCTTTTGTCTAATCAACTCTTTAAAATCTAAAAAGGAATTCAGTTTATAGTGGTATGTTTTTTCAAAGAGTAGGAAATGTGAAGCACTAATTGTTTTGCATCTTCACTTGATAAAATACTTCAAATTATTGATGAAAAATACTTTACTGGATTGTATATTAATCAGTAAAGATCAGTTAGGTTGGAGGTGGATCCAAAACCACAGCTACATAAAGACAGTTTGTAAAAGTCTGTATAATCTGCTATTTATTATTTCATATTATCTTAAATTAAATTGATTGCTGAGAGCAGCTAGCCTTTAAACAGTGTTTTGAGTTTTAATGTAACTACTGATAAATAATTCAATGGTCTAAATACATTTCTAGAGAATTTGCAATCATGAATGAGATTCTGAATAACACTGAAACTTTGTCATTTTTGGCTTGTGAGTCTCTAAAGTAGTATTGAGGTATTGTGCTTTGTATCTTTGTAAGTCAGATTTCTTTGTTTCTTTCCAATCTGTAATTGGGACTGTTTTTTTTTTAAACAAATTGACACTTGATTTCCCACCTTGGAGTAATATTTATCTTTAAATTTATCTTTAAACCAGGTCAAATTCCTTATATCCTACTATACCTTACTTCGTATGTGCGAACCTATTTGGCTTTGTCTTCCGATTCCAGTGATATTCATTCATTTCTAGTTTCGGTCTTTTCATTGAATTTGCCAGACTCATCTTTTTAAGAACAAATAATTTAACATATCATTGCATCAGTTTTAGATTAAATAAAATGTGTAAAAAGGGCCGAAGTTATGACAGAAAACTACATAACAGAGAAAACCAGCGCACTGTGTACTTCTCGTTCTTTACCACTGAATAGGAATCAAAGCCACAAAGAAAACAGAAAGGCGGTTTATGAAATTGGAAGTAGACCATACCTGTATGCAGTGTATCCTCTCTCACACAGGTTCACCAGAGCAAACAGATGTCTCAGAGCATATTCGTACTGAAACACAGAAGTCGTCACATGTCAGAAATGTGCCCATGGTCTGTTGCATTCATATGTTAATGACCAAAGTTGATTTCCCCCTGTTGTATCAGCGGCTCGAACTCGAAATGTCAAACTGTTCCTGAGAATGGGGAAGACTTATATGAAAAAATCCAAACAGCTGCATGAAAGCACCTTGGAAATTACTGTACTAAAGTTACAATCAAAAGCTTATTATTAACCCGGCTGACAAATATTAGCTTTGGGCCAACAGCCTGGATAAAGAAAGAAATAATAAAAATATCCTCCTAGTAAATACAACTTCCTATTCTGGTCAGGCCTGCAGAGTAATTCTCAGGTCACCATTTCCTCATAAATATATATAACTGTAAACTACTTCTGATATTTTAATCAGATTATATGTAAGGCATATTAAACATTTCTGACTTAGAGCATCCTCATTGTCTACATCTGTCTTACAAGATCATCCAGCATCACAATGGGCCACTTGGAAGAACGTTTTTGTGTGAACAGATTTTCATGTAAAGTGCCATGAATGAGTCATATAAGGCAGAGGTCCCCAACCCCTGGGTCGTGGGTCATTTGGTATATTTCGGTTTTATTTTATTTACCGGATATTGGTTTACTAACTTCCATCTGTTCCTCTCGGCACGCTTGACAAGTTACCTCGGTGGGACCGGCTCATTGCAGAGAAACAAGCACGGGGTTCCCACTGATTCTATATATTTATTATATATGTTACCATATGTTATTTGTTATAATTATTATTGTCATATAATTTAAACCCCCTAGTGCCCCCAATCCCCCCCCTCTCCGCCAGTCTTAGCATCTGACTTCATGTCTAACTACTCCTTTTTGTCCGTCACAGTACGGCACTGCTCTGATGACAGCTGTATTAAAATGTTCTGCTAAATGTGTTACATTTTAGTCTGATGATTTCTGACTGACTCGTATGAAAAGTGGCATTTTTCAGGCTGAAACAAGCAAGTCTGACCTTCCACAGAATATTCTTGCACGAGGCCTGGTTCGTTGAGTTGTAACACTTGAGAAGTTGTTTTCATAAAGTCAAAGTCCATGCTCTTTATGCACTTGCTGTTTGCAGTCTGTCCGGATTTGAGACAGCTAAATGCAGACGGGTGAAAGAACGTGTGACACAGATGTGTCATTTCCTCTTTTGAAGCAGAACCAAACCCTTGGCACGTGAGTAAGTTTCAGCCATCAGCTTCAGATGAATCCTGCCAAAACTGACTAATCACCCAGCACGATAAAAACCAAAACTTTCTAAATTTGGAAGGAAGGAACGGCCCCGGCCTGGTTTAACTGTGCAGCTCTACCTCAGTTCTGTGCCAGTTGAAGCAGTTGTGTTTGTAGTGGTTGAGCGCATCCTTGTAGCACTGATGCTGGGAGAGTCCGGCTCTCTCGTTGAGGACCGCCTCGGCCTTCTCCTTACTGCCAGTCACCTTCTCCACCACTTGTCGCATCGTCTCGGCCATCATCTCCCTGACCTGCAAACACCATATCAACACGCTGAAATATAACATGGTAAATGCACAATCTGTGATATGAAATCTGATGTGCATGCTTGAAAAGTCCTCTACAGCCAGACAGTCGAAACACCAGAGGGTCGGTCTTTACCTTGAGGTGGATGTTGATCTCCATCAGCAGCCCCCTTGCAACTCTGATATCATTGGAGGCCATCATTTTCCTCTTGAGGATGGCCAGAGGAACGTCGGGGCTCGGGGTCAAATCGGGATCCGCAACTGGCTGCAGGGTCATTGGAGCGGGCTGGATGTTCGCCTTGGGGTTACCCTGAAACGCGATCACCTTCATGTGGGCCATCGTCTGCAAGAAAGTAAGAAACTCAAGATAAGTGTCAAAATAAGGGCAGAAAACAAACTAAGATAAGAGAGATAAGATAAAATAAAACTTTATTAAACGCACATCGGGGAAATTCACGTGTTAAAGCAGCTCAATAGACAGGCAAATATAAAAAGTAGAAACAAAAAATAGATAAAAATCTAAAATACAGAAGAAAAAAATGATATATATACGCTATAAATATAAACACACTATATACATCCTCCATATATACAGATTGTTATTACACTGGAGCAGATTGATATTGCATTAGAAATTGAGCAATATGAGCAAAGTGATCAGAGATTAAAGTGACTAAAGTGTTGTTTTGTGACAGATGGTAATAAACAGCAGTGTTATGTTGAATTAAGTCTTATCAAGGTTGGGATGAACTACTGCTGCCATGTTACAGTTCCCCTCATCACGTAAAAACAAAACAAAAACAGACATAAGTATTTTTAACTCTACATTCCCCTGTTCAGCCGTATCCATTCGTACATTGTCTCACCTTGTTTCCATACTGCTGGACGTGGCTGGTGTTTGTGTGGCTCTTCACGATCTTGAACTGCTTCAGCAAAGTTTCTTTTTTCAGGTCCTCCTGGAATCACAAAATGAGAAAAATCACAAACTGCACTGCTTCATAAAATCAGCAACAGAACATGTAAACAAACAGCGAGATAATTAGTGAAAATCTAAATGAATTATGGATAAATTAAACTGTGTGGTTGATATTTTATTTTGGTCTTCCTGTTGATGAACTACAAGTTTCTGTTTTGGGATATTAAAAACAGAAACTTGGCTCACAGGTGTCATCACTGCTTGTGAAAACTACTCAGGTTTTATTCTGCTGGTTAAAAACAAACCGCTGTTACTGTTACTGTTGCTGGAAACGTTGTTTACCACTTCCTTTTCCTGTCTTTTTGAAACCAGGTGTGGAGCAGCAAATAAACCTTTAATAGACTTCATATAGACTGAGTTGTTATTGGGAATTTAATTGCTCACTATCTGAACGTGCTTAACACTTAAAATGTCTAAAATCCAAAAATCCAATGGAAAAGCAGCTAAAGTGTCAGATGAAGCTGAAGCATTGAAAGAATTTGAAGACAAAAGAAGCAAAAGTAGTCAAAATCAGTTTAAGGCTTCTTGTTGAAGGTATCTGGAAATCTAGTTTTAGGTCTTGTAGACCGCTAATTTGTTGTAGGAGTTGTACAATGACAATTAAGCAAATGAAATGTCAGATGAAATGTTGATCAATGTGTAATCCATAAAAGCAATTGAAATATTACTTTAAAAAGGTCAGATCAAAAATAAGGCAGCTGTACAGTAAACAAAGCGATTTACATTTCAGGTGATTCTCAGTAATTGTGTTTTCCTTTTATTAATGTCAACTTTCCTTACACTTAACGCACTCAAATGTTTTTCATGAATAAAATCCTGTTTTTAAATTCCATTTATTGTCTGCATTTTTTCAATGACAGTCACAGTTCGACATTTCTGTGTGGGATTCAAATAGTCAAGGCATGGATTTAATCCAGCATATTGGATAGATAGTAAAGTTATAAATTTTTGTCAGCGACCGTTTATTTATATGCAGCATCACAAAAACATTAAATACTGGGTGGCCTTTATTGTGAAAATGTGACAGGAAATCCATTGTGTATGAGGTTAGTGCTGTGATGATGTAAGTGGGAAAAGATAAAAGATTATAACTGGGAAAATGTGACTTTTTCCATTTAATTTTTTAACTTTGTGTGGCAAAATACCATGATTCAGAGACAACATCACGCACCACATCAGAGTCCTCCATCCAGTTGACGCTGTACCAGTCTCCAAGGTAGGTGTCCCTCTTCTCGTCGTAGTAGCAGGCGTAAGAGGACTCTTCAGGGCTGGCTGCTGTGGTGGCGTACACTGAAAAAAAACAAAAACACAGACGTTCTCATGTTATGCTGAGCGAGAGTTTATTAGAAAATGATCAGTTTTCCAGTACATCGACCAAAACATGACTCACAAGTCTGTTAGACAGCTTCACAAAGTTTTCAAAGACGACACAAGAGGCACTAAATGACAGTTTGTGAACTCACTCACACGCAATATTAAGAGTGAAGATATTGCAGAAAATAAAAATGTGGACTTTAAATATCTCATATTCTCCGGAAGTGGAAGTGTATAAAAAATGACTGGTTTAAGACAATAAAAACCAGGACCTTCATTCATGTCCTGTGCACGTTTTCTTATGTTTGTCACATGAGGCAGAGCACATGACAGAGTGGCGAGACTCACAGATTACCACATGCCATTATGCTGAGCTTGGTGATTCACTAGACACAACAGAGGACAAAACTAAAGTCCACAAACGGCCGTCCTGACCACAGTCTGTTCTACACATGATGAGGGATGTGAAAACTAAAGTAAAAGTTTTAACACAAATCACATGAGCTTATACTGCTTCTGTTTTAAAGTCAGATGTAGATGTCTATTGGCCACAAGGAAAAGTCAAGCTCACGTTATCGAGGGTTTAAAGTGGTTCATCGACTGACAGTTTTTATTGATCGCTGCAGCTTCATTACCTCAGACTCACTTTCCAGGAAGAAAGAAAAAAAAAAAAAAAAAAAAAAAAAAGAGACAAAGTTCAACTGACCATCGATGTTTGCAGGCAGGTGGTTCATCATTGACCCGGACTCACATGCTTCAATGTAAAACACCATCTGTGTGAGGGAGGGAAATACATAAAAACAAGTTGAACAATCTCATCTTCCAGCTCATCTTTTTCGTCACCCGATTGGCTTTTATCACTCAACTACATACTGTGGGACATGTAAGCACATATAAACCTAAAGAACACGCATCACGTTGCTACATACCTTTTTGTATTTCTTATTGTCGTGCATGTACTGAATGGCGTCCTGGAGGTCTTTAACGTTGAGCTGCAGAGAAAGAAACAAAACAATTTTACAGTAGCTAAAACACATCCTGATGTGATCACACACACACACACACACACACACACAGAGAAGTTATTATAATCTGGCCTGTTTAGTCAGATTTGTAGTGTGGTTTATTTTTTTAAATCACATATCTACTGTTTAAAATCAGTTTTGCCAATGTGGGACCTGGATGTGGATCTACAGTCATGCATACAACTTGATTCAACTCCCATTGACCATCTTGTTTACCTTTGCCGATTTGCACTAAACAGTGTACCGACATTCATGGCAATCTATTGACTTGTTGAAGCATTTTACTCAAAAACAAAACATCATCCTGGACCTTGGCTTTATGCCCCCTCACTTCCATCATAGTTTATGGTGTAGTATCAACCATTTTTAAAAAAAATCTCAAAACACAGATCAGATTTTAAAGAGTCTTTTCCATACAGTGAGGGCAAATATGTAAAAAGACACATGGCTGATCTTGAGACTTAATTATCTGACAAAACCAGTTCAACAACAAAGAGATAGTTAGTTCCTGGTTTATATTTCATGTTTAAGAACTAGCTTATGTGTTACAGTAAATTCTTGAGTCAGGACTCTCAAAAGCAGGAAGTAGAAAAGTGCTCACATCATCATTAGGAAAGGCCAGAATACCAGGTGCCCCGTGGTCAGTGAAGTACACGAACACGTGATCGTTGGGTCCGCTGCCAGAACAAAGAGCAAACAAAAGAAAAATCTCTGTGAACCAGATGTTGTGCACTTCTGATGCTTGGTGTCGCATCGTCAAGAGAGCCACTACTCCATCTATGGGTTTATTTCATCACTTGCCTCTTCAGCACTTTTCCAGAGCCACCTTTGACCTTTGAGGAGTCACCTTTCAGCACTGCCAGGAAGTTTTCAGGCGTCACATCCTGCGGGAGACACCAAAAGTTTCAAAGTCTCTTCAAAACTAGGTGTTTGAATGTCAGCCGCTCTGCAAAATGTTTATTCAAGCGCTCTGATATGCACTTCCGCACAAATATTTGCACTCACATCCCCGGTGTAGTCTTTAGGAACTCCCTTGTACACGTCTGTGCCGTTTGGTCTATTGATCAATATTCCAGGGGTGGGGTTACTGGAAACAGAAACATTATTCAGATTGGCAGGAGGAAGTGCAAATGGCTGACAAAACAAAACTGTGGCTTGGTGACAAATGAATGATTCACTCATCAGGTGACCAGCGCCACAGCCCTTCAGGTTTTTCCCCCCCTTTCACTGCAGAATTGCTTTCTGCAACTGTCAACAACAAAGACTCTCTTCTGTGCTTTAACAGTAATCCACGTAGGACTGAAACTTGTCTTTGTGTGATATGATTGTGAACTGAATGTGATTGGGTTTTCCACTGTTAGCTGGGAAATACAAGACATTTAAAAGATGTCCCCTTGGGCTTAAAGAAACTACAAGAGATGTCATAAGTCGCTAAAATGAGCAGCAGATTAATCGGTAATAAGAATTATTGTTAGCCTCAGATGTAAATTCAAGGTATTATTTTATATTAAATCACTAAAAAAAAAAAAAAAAAACGTGAAAACTTGAAACTTCAACTTGAAAAGGCTTCTGCAATTGGTCCAAGTGGCTACTGATTTTTACAGTCTGTATGGAAAGTCATGTGAGCTTCACTCATGCCTTTGTTGTTTTAATACGAGTTGATTATTAACCACAAATCCCATGTTATCAGACACATGTTGGTAATCATGACAGTTATACAAGAGGACCATACCGCTATAAAAACAAATCTTGCACAACTTGACCTACATTATGTCGAGGTACATCGATTCACAGACATGTCGGTCAATGCTCAAATGTGCAGACAGTCACTGATTGGTTATTACTATCAAATTAACCCTCAGTGGAAATAAGTTATCTGAAACACCTCTGTACGCACTTTTACAAGCCTCAATCTAAAAAAAAAAAAAAAGATATTATTAGTTAATGTTGACAATAGTGTTAGACCAAGTACTCAGGCGGACAGAAAATGGATTATTTGTTTAAAAAAAAAGGGACTTGTCAGGATAAAAAAACAACACTTTTTCCAACGTCTCCAATGATGATTTGCCGCTTTTCTGAGCTCTATGTCATCACAACGTGAACATCTTTTGCAATGTTATTTTAGATATTTAAAGAGGTCACCGCAAAACTCTGACAACTTGTGATGTGTATTATTGTTTTCGCCAAAGCAGAATTACTACATCGAGCAGATTTTTACTTGAGAGGAAAATTCGTAATATACAGCAGCAAAGTAAAATATACCTAGTAAATGACAGAGTGAACGAATTGGTCCAACTCTATCTAATCAGTCAACACTCGCCCTGAGGACGTGGACAATCAATACTGTTGAATTTCGCTGTCTTTCCTTCTCAGTGTGACGGTGATCTAAACTCCTCCTGAAACTGGTGGATCTGCTTTCACTGCTGCTCTTCTATTCAGTGACCATGTCAGTAATTGAACTCCAAGTCCTGAAGGAGCACCAAAATTAGTTTCTTGTGACCCCTCTCAGTTGGTCTCTGTAACTCTGTTAATGCTGCTGCTGCTCTTACAACGAACCACTCCGACATACCACAGCGGCACAAGAAATACCAACGTGTAAATAAAAATAAATGTCAGATTAACTGACCACACACATTATTAGTGGATGTAGACCTAGAAATATACATAGATGACATAATTTTATTAGGTGCTTTCTGATGATATGACTCAGAGATTAATCATAATTATTCATCAACTTTATGATTTAGTTCTGCACAAAACATCAAAATACACCATTTAAAATAATTGGGGAATGTTTTAGTGTGTTAATAATAGCAAAGTTAGTTAGTAAAATCCCATAATTCTTTTCTTTCAACTGAAACATGCCGTGCAGTATTTAGGAAACATGTTAAACTGAAACTTTTGCGTGCTTTACCATATTTAGGAACAGAAGTGTTCGACATAACAGAGCCTGACGTTTTGTTTGCATGCTCTACTAACTTTAAGAATAGGATGAGAATGAAGGTCAACAACTAATTAAAGCACCAAGCTCTCAGGGGGAAGAAGAAGTAGATATCTCTGATGCACAGAAACAAAAAAAAAAAAACAAAAACAAAAAAAGTCAACTCACTCCTCACTATGTGCCAAGTCATCGTACATCATGACCACAATCTGCTCATCCGGGATGCCGTTCTTGTGGACAATCTGGTAGGCATGGCAAGCATCAGCCTTGGGAGAGATGGAGTGAAACCGAGAGAGGAAGGGGGGGGTGTAATAAATATCTGCCCATTATCTCAATCAATCTGATGCTTTTAAGAGGCTGGGAAAGCACTGGGAGAGCATGCACAGAGGAGAGGAAGTGGTATATCTTATCAGAAAGCAATGAGTCAGTTTGCACTTGATATGGTGACATTGTGTGCAACAGTTTCATGTAGTTTGTCCACCTGCTCTGCTCTCAGTCGACCAAACCCAATTTATCCATGTGCAATATATAATATTGTCTTCATTTATACTGTTTCCAACTTGTTTTTTCTTACTTATGCCTCCTGCTATCACACTTTCCCCTCTGCTGTTGTAAAACTGCAGATTTCTTATAAATTATATATCTAAATAAAAGGTGATCTCACCTGGGGTCTGCAGTTGTACCAGACACTGGAGCCAGTTACAACAGTTTCATGTAGTTTGGTTTCTCTCTTTTTAGACTTTACAACCAACTCTGCTCCCATTAGACAACACACATCAAAGTTGACTATTATTTCCTGCGTGAAATGCAGTGTAACTCATATCCATTGTTTTTAAGATATAAGCTATAGCAGTTATATTTGCCTTTAATTGTGGGTTTTTCTTACTGATGTTTCTTGCAACTGCACTTTTCCTTCTTCTGTTGTGCCACTTGAAACTTCTAATAAATAAATACATTTACACATATACCTATGTGCAACATATAATAATACGAGGTACAATATAATATTATTTCCTATGTGCAATACAATGTAATTCATATCTTTGCATTTAAGATGCAAATATGAATATTACAGTAGTTGGTTCTTTTAATTACTTTTTATTGTCTTTTTTCTTACTTGTGCTTTTTGCTATTGCATTTATGCTTTTTGCCATCTGCTGCTGTAACACTGAATATTTCTAATGCATAAATGATAATCTTACCTGGTATCTAACCGTTTCATGTAGTTTGTAAACCTGTTCTCTTTCAGACTTTTTCTGACATATCCTATTTCCTAAGTATCTAGTATACACACACACAGTATCCCCTTTGCTGTGATAACACTGCGCATTTCTAATATTATTTCCTATCTGCAAAACAGAGTAACTCATATGCAATGTTTTTAAGATGTTAATTATAAAAGCTGTTTCTTTAATTTGCCTTTTATTGTGCTTTTCTCTTAATTATGCTTATGGCTATTGCAGTACCCCCTCTGCTATTGTATTATTGCAGCTTTCTAATAAATAACATTTATAAATGAAAGCTAGTCTCACCTGGCATCTGTTATTATAATACTTCAGATTTCTAATAAATAACATACGAATAAATCTCACCTGGTGTCTGTAGTTGTAACACTGCATATTTCTAATAAAAAACATTATAAATGAAGGCTGGTCTCACCTCGCATCTGTAATTAAAACACTAGATTTGTGATAAATAGCATACATGTATAAAAGCTGATCTCACCTGGTATCTATAGTTACAACACTGCAGATTTTTCTAATAAATAACGTATATAAACAAAAGCTGGTCTCATCTGGGGTGGTATTGTAGGTTTGTAATAAATAAAATACATGTATAAAGGACAGTCTCACCTGGTGTCTGTAGTTGTACCAGCCATTGGATCCAGCCACGATCAACACCCAGTTCTTGCCCCCGTCCGGCTGCTCGGTGGGGAACCCGCTCACCAGCCCGACGCTCAGGCCGAGCAGGGCGACCAAGACCGGCTTACACATGACCTGCACGGAGGAAAGACAACAGACACGTTTTTCGGACTGTGTGATATTAAAAAAACACGGCAGGTGAGAACAAAAAAACCACAAACACCTGACTGCCTGTTTGTCACGTGATACACTGAGAGTTAGCACAGCAGGCTAACTAAACAAGACAACAAATGAAGCGACAAAGCTGTTAAAATGACTCTAATGTATTCTGACAGCGTTAAAAATAGTTTATCAAATGTTTTATGTTTTTTTTCCTTACCTTTTCTCTGCGGTGCTGTTATCAGGAGGAGTAACCGACCGGTCCCCAGAGAGACCTTTATATACGTGACGTATGCAGGAAGCGTTGAGGAGAGTTCTCCCGCAGCAGCCAATCAGAGGGCGCGGAGGGGGCGGGGCCTCGCTGTGAGGAGTCACATGGTTGAGGAGAAGCAGCGTGTCTGAACGGGACAGTTTTTAAAGAGAAAAACTACACAGGCTGGTTTTTCTCTCACATTGTCACGTCACCGACGCTTCTGAGAAAACAAGACCTCATTTAAACGAATGAGGTTCAAAGGTTTATAAAAAAAAAAAAAAAAGTCATCTTCGCTGACATCACTCAGGTACAGACACTTTTGTTTACCTGAGTATTTACATTGAATAGTATCACACATAAAAATACGCAACAAAGCAGAACAAATGTATTGTAAGTATTTTTATACTGCACATATTTTAAAAAGTACTAATGACATGATAAAAATAGAATAAAAAAATTAAAAAGAGCTAGATACAAAACAAGTATTATTGTAAGTTGTAAATGATGCAGTATGTGTGAAGACATAAACATTGATGTACATGGGCTCTATGATTATGTACACTATGTGCATGTATACATGGCTGTATGCTATAAAAATAAATACAGTACATACAGTGTGTAGGATTTATATTGACAGCGACAGTGTGCTCAGTTGTATGTACATGTTAAGATACAGTGCATCTTATACAGGACAAATACAGCAGTGGTGAAAAGAAACTAACTACATTAAATCAAGTACTGTACTCACAATTAAGAACTATTTTTACTTTACTTTTATTTTTACATTTACATTTTTTTCTGCTACTTTATACTTCTACTTGTCAACATCTCAGAGGCAAATATTAGAGTTTTCACTCCATTACATTTTCTGATAACTTTAGTGTTACTTTGCAAATTAATAATACAAAATATAAATCAAAAATCAAAATCAAAATATAAAATATAATCCACAGTTAAATTCTAAAGTATGGGGGCAAATCCACAGGCTACAGTATCTATCAGTATATAACATATACTGATGGATAAATATAGTATTAAAATGAGCTCTGCCTTCAACAGCTGCCACATTAGAGTGATTGACACTTCAATGTATCAATAATTATAATCTAAATATAAAGTATTCTAGTTTCTGAAATGGGACATTCAGCACAATGAGTGTTTTTATATCTGGTATGTTAATTAACTTAAACTTTACTTGTCACAGAGTATTTGTACACTATAGTTTTGTTACTTTTACTTAAGTGAAAGATCTGAGTACTTCTTTAATCATTGGTTGTTTATAGTTACCTTTAAGATACAAAAACAAATGGTATGCTTATATGATATGATGCAGTACTGTACAAATCTACCCAGTAGTATATAAAATATCCAAAAATAGGCTCTACATTCACAACTGCAACATTAAAATGTATTCATAAGTGATAAAAACGGCATAATATAATATTCTTTGATAATATAATATTGTGGAAGGACACATTCTGCATGATGAGTACTTTACATTCTTAAAGTACATTTTACTGATAATACTTTTGTACTTTTACTTGAGTTTTGTGGATTAAAGGCATCAGTAATAATAATCCTTTAATATAATATCTATTCACGTGTAATACAACACCATCAAGGAGCCAGTTGTCTGTATGGTGAGCACGTTTATTTTTGATTCTTTAAGTACATTTTGCAGACTACTTTTGTAATTTTACACAAGTAACCTTCTGAGTGATGTAAATTTACTTGTAACGGAGTAATTTTTCACAGTGTGGTGTTGCTACTTTGACTTAAGAAAAATATCTGAATACTTCTTCCACCAGTCAATTGTTACATAGATCAGCAATATTTCATCATATTGTAAAGAAATCCCACGAGAGACCAATCCTCTTGACTGTCTGACTTTCCGGACCCGTTGGAAATCAGAGCTAATCCCATCCGTTTCTATTGAGGGATTTTAAAACAGCGTGGCACTGTGGTTTTTAGGAAACATTAGTCACATTAGTCACACTGGAGTAAATGGTGCATTTGTTTGGAACTATTTTCAGCCACAGATTAATCACTTCTGGTGCTCTGGTACTTAGTATTTTACAGCAGGATGGTGAAATGAATATATTAAAGCTGTCGTGGTGACTTTAACCACAGCAGTTTAAATATATATGTGGAGTGTGATAAACTTCAGTAATGGGTTCAGATTTTACTGGAAACCACAGTTATTATAAACTATAAGATGCAAAAAATAACACTTAGAATAGTAAAGATGCAAGAATCTGTACTGTATATAAATGCCATCTTCACAGACTGAAAGGCTATGACACCAGTTTTGCAGGATGTTACACAATTCCTTATAACCTTTTAAAACAGGCACAGTAAAATAAAGGTCATATGATTCGCTCTGTTGTAAAATATATTATAAACCACAACAGGGAACCCATAAAATCCCATATCACTTCATGGCGCCTGCTAATCACAAGTTTCATAAACTTTGACTCAGTCTCAGCTGATGACCAAGCTCAGTGTGTAGTGGTGTGCATTTTTTAAATTTAGCATGTTAGATTCTGAAAAATGATTAAAAACACACATAAACAATCAGAGAAGGCGTATTAAAGATGTCAGCAATAAATCAAACTTTTATTTCTCCATATAGAAAAGAATTAAGTTAAATAGTGAAACAGTCCATCAAAAATTCGGCATCTTGTTTTCAACCAATGGTCCTTAATACATTAACCTTTGTCTCAAAATGAAAAAACAAAAAGAAGAAGATGTAACAAAGTGTAAATACCATGTTCACAGTAATAAATATTGAAAACAAAATCTTTTATACAATGACATTATATATATATATATTTGTGTAAATATATATATATATATATATATATATAGATATATATATATATATATATATATATATATATATATATAGATATAATCATATACAGTAAAAAGTTATTTTCAAGTTTATCAAACATAAAATAGTAAAATAAAAATGGCTGAAAACAGAATGACGATTGCATTTTTTTCATTCCCAAGGCATCGGTAACCATGGCCATTCAGAGTCTGTAATAAATAAAATGTGATATTATCTAAAGAGTGTAGTGCATCGCTGTAAATGAAAAAAAAACAAAACAAAAATTATAGTGCAAGTTCTTTTTTTTTCTTTGCGCAAAGTAATCTTGCAAATTTCAAAGTAATCCAAAAGGGAATGACAACAATGAAACAGAGGAGTGTGTCGAGCACAGCACCGTCAAGTCACCGTCTGACTGCAATCTGTTCTGCACCACAACTTTCTCTGTCGTCTTGGCAGCAGAAGAAACAAACAAACAAACAAACAAACAAACAAACAAACAAAAAAAAAAAAATATGGTGAAAGAGCAAGCTTTCACCACCATGGCAGACACTCAATACCAGGCTGATTTTGGCAAATTGGTGAAAGACAATTTTTGGCAAATTATTTAAAGACAATCAAAACACACACACGCAAAAAAAAAATCTCTTTAAGTCAACACACACACGCAAAAAAAAAATCTGTTAGAATTGCCAACGCTAAAAAATTACAGTCAGCTCTGTTAAATTATTTAAAGAATTGAAATCCAACTCTGTTAAATTGCATAGTCGATGAAATGCATAGAAATTAATTACCAGTAGCGAGAACTAACTTAACTTAAGGGTTGTTTACCGTCATGCAGCATTTTCTGAGACGCAAAGCAAGGCAGATACTGTGGGCGTGTGTGGATGCGGTAAAGGATCTCGGATGAACGGATGATCTGCCTCTGCTTGCACTATTCCCTGGCTTCCTTTCCCCCTCAGCGATAAGGAACAGGGGAGGGGGGAGAGCTCCCGTTTCCTGTTTGTCTGCAGGCTCCCGCGTCCCGCTGAAAGCCAGGGAGGGTCTGGCTTCGTGCGACGTGTGTGTGTGTGTGTGTGCATGTTCGCTCATCTCAAACCTCTGCACCCAACTCAATGACCCCAGTCTCTATAATGGGCACTAGCTTATCTTCCACCTGTACCAGCAGGATGGTCTTGTCGATATGGGAGCGAGTGGCTGGGTCACGGCTACAAGGCACCCACCGGTGAATCACCTGCAGGGGGCAACAGAGGAGGCGACGTTGTGAAAGGAAGCAACTGATCAAATTTATCAAATGTTTATTACAAAGCAAGTCGGTCACGCAGGTGGTTACAGGCCAGAAAATAGGACACAAGCACAAACAAGATTGAGGCAAAAACACATCAGAGAGTCAGACAGCAACAGTATCAGGACAGATCCTCGTCTGTAACTTTGATTTTTTCTGGGCATTGTAAGTGAAGGTGAAGACTCACATGTCCTTCCATGCCCTCTGAGGGGCTCCAGTCCCTCCAGCAGGTCCGTCCTGCCCTCAGTCTCATCGTCTCGTCGGGCCACTGCAGCTCCTTCCGCTTCGACAGGTTGATGGTCTCCAGCACGTGACCGACGTCCACGATCTGAACGACAGGCGTGAAATTAGACAAACACCGGGGCAGGACTGAAGGTCGTCACTCAGAGAGATGACAGACATGCAAGCACATTTTACAAAAACAAATTCTGAGGTGTGGAGGAGTCGAGTGGTCAAGACGCTACTATATAAACACATTCGATTTACAACAGCGACCTTTCCTGCATGTCATGCCACCTCCTCTCCATGTTTTTGTATTAATCTCCATTGTAAACTATCTTATAAAAAGAAGCAGGCCACAAAAATAAGGATAATAATAAAGTTTTTTCTCTCCTTTTTGCTTTTAATTGACAGCTTGAAGTCACAGAAGGAGAGACGAATTGAGGAACAGAGAGAGATGACACACAACGAGACAGCAGAATAGAGCAAATGTTCTACTTCTTCTAACGGATGATCATTTCAGTAAAGCACTAATATAATTATAGAGCTTTAAGAGGATGACATGCTTTAAAATTATATAAATGGCTTATATTTTAATTATATGTATAATAAGACTGAGAGTCCAAGGCCATTGCTAGCCTAGCTGCTCTGCTGCTGTAAATATCAGCATGCCATCGTGCTCATGATGATAATGTTGGTGACTTACTATACTTAATCATTGAAGTAAGTTTAACAATTTAAATAAGGTTAAAAATTTTATAAATTGCATTAACAGTTACATATTGTGGAGGTTATTATAAGTTAAAACCATGTTTTTGCAGTCACAGTGCTGCTGCTGGTTTCAATATCACAGCAGGTTGGGTTAAGGTTTTAAACAGGCAGGATAAATAGACTGAAACACTAAAAGCTCTCTGGCACACTTTTCTGTTTGTTGATGTGGATTAACGTGCGACACTGAAACTGCTAAATTCCACTTGCTAATTGTGCCAGAGCTCTCTTTGTTGATTTCATTCCCGATTATTCCTTCCACATCACGCCGACAAACCTGCACTCTGTAGGAGATGTCGTCTCTGCGCACGGTGGAGACGGCGGGGTTGTGTTGCTGCGGGTGGTGGTGATGGTGATGATGCTGGCTGAGGGGGTCGGTCACGGTGCTGCAGAGGCCGTCGTTGCCCAGGAGGCCCACCAGCGTGTGGCGTTTGCAGGGAGGGATGCTGTGGCTGGAGAGGGAGGCGGAGGGGCCGGCGGGGTCGGAGGTGGAGCCCAGCCGGAGCTGCAGGGAGGTGGGGAGCGTGCGCAGAGACAGCTGGCTGGTGGAGGAGCGTCGGCAGGGCTCCAGGCCTGTGGTGGAGGTGCGCAGGGAGGAGTGACGGCTGCTGCTGTAGCGATAGGACGACGACTGGCTGGCGACAGAGGCACGCGCAGGAGAGTGGCGTACCAAACCCGACTGAACAGACTGGGAGCTCTGACTGGTGCCTGAACACGGGGAGGACAGACCATGTAGAGTTAAAGGAGTACTCCAGTGATCTAGTGATGAATTCTTATAAAAAAAATTGGGGACCTTAATACCCTTTTAGTCCCTGCTATAGGTAAAGCTCCAAAAATGCTGGATGCTACATTTCCCATAACGCAATGCAGCCATGGTATTCAGTGGCTGTCAGTTCTCACCCAGAGCGTGCGGCTGGTACGAGTGTGAGGGGGCCGGTCCGGAGGTCCCACCCTGAGACACTGAGCTCTGCTGAGAGTCGCCCACGGTTCCGTTCCCACTGCCACAGGACAACCCCCCCGCATCCGAGTCCTCGATATTCCCCCCGCTATTACAGCCGGCACCACAGCCTTTCCGTAACCTACAAAACAACATTTGAATTTCGTCTATTAGTAAACTAGAGAAAAACAGAGAAAAAGAAAGAAGGAAATATCAACAGGTCACACAGAGGTAAAAGTATGAAAGTTTTATTTTACTACATTTACCACAGAGTACCACATTGGAGTAAAAAGAGCAACAAACCTGTGCCAGGTGCTGACGACAAAGTTTCGGATATTCCTGATGCTGATTGGGCCTCCCAGGATGTGTCCGAGCTGGGGGTGCGAGTTGCAGTAGGAGGTGGTCAGCGGAGACACATAGATTGGATATCCGATGGGCTGGTCACAAGAAGAATTGATCATGTTTCGCAGAGCCTGCTTGGCGTTCTGAATGCTGCCGCGCTCTGGATTTCTGTTTCTCAGGAACACCAACTCCTGCTGCTGCCCTGCCCAAAGGCCTCTGACACATTCTTTGTTCACCTGCAGCACGAGAGGGACTCATTAAGTATTGACTTCGGAAAAAAACACCCAAAACAATCAAGGAATAATCTCCTGCACTTCTCACCTTGATGACACGGAAGCTGAGGTACCGCCGATTGAGCATGATGATTTTGTACTCGTTGGTTCCTTCGTCGAGGACGTGGCGCAGGGCGAGGAGTGACGGGGCGTTTGAGAGCACTGCGCTCCTCCAAGCTGGGTCGCCCTCGTGAGCGATGACCAGGTTCTGCTGGTGGGTGGAGATGGCTTCGAAAAGAACCGCCGGCTCATCGTACTCGTCGGGGGACGTGAAGTGGTCCTGAAGGAACAAGCGCGACAACATTTTGTTACAGATGAAATTTGACCCTCAGGATGAGGTCAAAGGCAGTTTGACGCGGCATCAACAACATGACACCGGTGGCATCTCACCTGATGTAATTTGAGAGACATTCGGATTCCAGGCACCACAACTTTCCTGAGCAGTTCCATGTCTGCAAAGATCCACTCGTCTCGCACTGAAGAGATGCGGAAATCTCCCTTGAATAATGCATGAAGTCCATAAAGGAAAGACTCCAGATTGCTGTGATGGAAAAAGATTGAGGACACACATTTGGTCACTACTCACAATGTTTAAAAAGCAGTTTGTCCAAAGCACAGACAGATAAGAAAGAAGGAAAGAAAACATGCGCCTTTATTCTTAAAAGTTACTAAGGAAACATCAAAACATGAACATCCCAGGAAATTCTTGTTGCTGTTTCTTTGACCTACATTAGTGACCTCTCTGTCAGCCCTTACATTATAAAAGGTTAACTTATGATAATAAAGATGATTAACCTGGACATATGATGGGCTGCTGTCCCCAGAGCTCTCCTCCCCAGCACACACAGCCCGAAGCAGAGCAGCACCAGAGCCGAATCCTTCTCGCTGTCCAGCGGCTATGAAACAAAGCAGAGACACAGGAAGATTCGTGAAAACTCAAATCCCCGTTTGCTGCAAAGATTTACAAAAGTATTAAGAACATGTATTTTTTTTTCCTTTCTTCAGTTATCAAGACGTCATCTGACAACGAATGACGCAAATACAGCACCCCTTAGGGAAGTAACAAGACCCATAATCCCTTCAGTTTGATTAAAATCTATTTGAATTTTGAGCATGAATTGTAGTCCTTCTCCGTGTATTTTTTTGCCAGCACGGTGCAAATGTTTTTATGAAAACTGGACGAGTGGTGTCAGAGACATTATTACATTTTGACATATTTTACTTATACAATCCATATTAACTTTATTTAAGTGTCTGTTTCAGTGCCAGTTACAAACACCCTGATCCACAGAGTCCCAGTTGTCACTCAGGGAACAACAGTCCGTCATTACCTTGGCCCTTCGAGAGTTGCAGTACTGGATCCAGCCCAGGTAGACGCCACAGAAACTGTCTCTGGAGATGCCCGCGAGTCGGTGGTCATAGTCCTCGTCGATGTTGGGATTGAAGGTGGGATCTAGGTCGACATAGTTTCTCTCCCCACAACCCCGCAGGCCATCTTTCATGGTCTCATTACCCAACCACTCTTCCAGTTTGGGCGAAGCGATCACGTAGTAGATGATACCCTGAGACCAGGAAGGGAAGATGCATTCATAAATCATTCATAAATCATATTTTAAAAAGCTTCACCTTCTTTTTATTAGTTCAGTCACATCCCACTGACCTTGACATAGTAGGTGGTCAGGATGCGTCGCAGATCGAACACCTGCAGCATGGAGGCGGCGCTGTTATCGGTGATGCTGTAGCCCTCTAGCACGTATTTGGTGACGAGCACCTCCCAGGCCAGCCAGCGCTGTCCAAAGGCGGCGTTAAAGGACAAGATGTGAGGGAGGTGGCCCGGCTCGCAGCAACAACATCCCTCATCTTCCTCCACTCCTTCAGTGATGGCCTCCACTTCCCTCTGCTGACAGTAAGTTCCTGTGAAGAGAAAAATTAACAGATTCATATTGACTGAATATTAGAAAACCCAAGTCAGGTTATAACATATTAAATTTTTGTCTACAGCAACTATAGCAAAATGGAGAGAAACTTTCTCAGTTGACCTGAATCTCACATACTGTATGTAAACTGGTTTAATAGCAATGTTGGCACGCATAAAGATGAAAAAGATGTTGTAAAAAATTATATTTATATTATTATATTATTATATTTTCAACAGTAAATCAGTAGAAGTTGCTGACAGAGAAGGGATGAGTGTCATGCTCTGAGGAGTGTCTCCAATTCTGTAAAACGTTCACAGCGCGTCACATGCGCTCTGTTTCAGCAGGTTTGTTGTACAGCAGAACACCACTGGCTGAATCGTGCTGATAAAGCACGCACAGGAAGATAAAGCATGCTCGGGCTAATATGCTGGAATGCTCATGTGACTGATGGAAATGCTGGAAAACTAGTTAATGAATGAGGAAGCTGTTTTTCTGCTTTAGAGCCTAGGTCAAATATTTTTCTAATAATTTGGGGAGGGGGTTAGTTTAACCTGCTTAGAAAAATAGGTGTTGGGAGTTTTATTAAATCTGTGTAAATATGATTTGGAGACTGAAGCTGGACGTCACTGAAAAGAACAGTATGTTGACTTGATGTTTAAATACTTTAAAGATGTTAAGTAAACCCACGTACACCAGGAGCCGGTTAGACCAGCTCTTCAAAAGTTCCAGCTTAATGTGTTGTAACATTTCGGGAGTTTATGCAACACTAAATTAAAAGTGATCGGGCTACACAAACTACTTACGTAGAGATTAGTTGTTATTAAATATTTACCCCGATTGACCGCTGAGTGTAAATGTTAAGTAGCTACGTAAACCACCTGACAAAGCCCAAGTTAGCTTGCTAATACATACCTGTTATGCCCATTAAGAGTGAGGAGTAAAAGAGGAGATGGGATATGACACATCTCACCTGACACTTGTGAAAAGGCTTTTTTTCCCCATTGTGATTTGTCCTGGGAAGATTTTATATTACCCCAAAACCCACACAACATAGTTCAAATTAAAAAACATCATGCTAATTATGTTAATTAGGATTACATAATCAGATATTTCCGCACATACTCTAAAACGCATTAATAATTAAATAATAATAATAATAAAATAATAATAAAACACAGATTTATTCATGTAAAGTCATGTTAACTTATAAGGATTTGGTAATAAAGTTTAATATATCACTTTTGCCCTACATCTGTTGTAAACATACCTAAAGTCACTCATTTACTAAACTGGATTACACCATTCAAGCTTAAGGAGTGTCTTAGCTCGTAGTTTGAAAGTTGTATGCGACAGTACAGTATAACATCATCACAGACCCTTCTCTCCCCGTGACGTTGCACGCTTTCCTGAATATTTTACATACATGTCTGAGTAATACACATTTATTAAGTAGTTTTAACCAAACTCCTGTCACATTTAGTAATGTGTTCATCCATCCGTGCCACACATGGACCTTCTTCTCACCTCTGAACTCCAGCCCTCGGAGCTGAAAGGTGACCAGGCCGTTGCCGATCTCGATGAGATGTACCAGAGCGTTCAGGTAGTCGGAGGCCAGAATGAAGCAGTCCCCGGTGCTGAAGTTTCCCCATCGGCCCAGGAGGAGGTCTCCACAGAGGCTGTGCTGTAGGGAGCGGGTCAGGTGTTCGTAGAAGATTGAGTTCAAATTGTTGTCATCGGAGCCTGAAGAGGGAAAGACGTGACGTGACGTGAAAAAAAACAAAAACAAAACAGGGGCAGGAAGATTAGTACAACACAAGTTATGTTATATTTAGTCTCACATCACTGCAATATAGTGAGGATTTAAAGATGTTTCTTGTAACAATTCACTTATTCTTTTAGGCCAAATCATGAACTCTGACTTAGAGAAGAGTGTAGATTCTCCCAATTTGTGTAAATTAAATTCTTTATCAGCAACAGATGTCTCACTACCCAAAAGAAATGGGGAATTTCACCTTAAATAAGTACAGGAGTGCAGAGCAGTTAAATCAGATCCTTTGTGCTACCAAACTAAACTCTAAAGGGAAAATGACACGCTCACCTGGATTTCTGTCCAGCTGAGAGGCCAGACGAGTGTTGGAGTGATCCACTCTCTTGGTGCTGCAAACAGGAAAGATTGAAAACATTTCAGGAGCACATTCACAGAGACGGTACAAGATTTGAGCATACAACATTTTAAAGTATTTTCCCTACTTGTAATCTCTCTCCCAGAACTTGACGGGACGGACGTAGGAGGTGATGAAGATGGCACTGCCCAGGAAGGGGTTGAGGGGAGTGGAGAAGATTGCCGACACTGCAGCCTGGACAAACAGCATGGCAGAGTCTGAAGGAGCTCAGGTCAAGGATCAGTTGAAAAAATGTGTGCTTTGTTATACGCAGCATCTTCTGTCCATGTTTTGAAGAAGCGATTGACCAAAACATGATCAGCTTCACAAACACAGTATTTACTGCAGTGCTGTTGTTGTGCAGGTCTGCTTAAGAAACTGGTGACTCAGTGTTTAGTGTTTGTGTGTTGATCAAAGATGGCAGTGAAAGGATACGAGGCACAGCAAAGGGTTGAGCAAAGGCGTGGAAGGCTGAGCCCCATGTGATCTGCCAGGGGGCGATGTAGGTGTAGACAAAGTGCAGCTTGTAGAACAGCTCCCACATCTGTGAAAACAAAACATAAAAAGATACAGTACAACAAAAAGAAACTTCAGTACAGATAACTGCATGGATAAAAACAGTTGCATAAAGCCTTTAACTACACAATATTTTGACTGCATGATAAAAATACTTTGACCTGACCCATACAAAAATAACTGGGCCGTATGAATTATTTATATTAAATATTCAAGATGACATTAAATATATGCATCATGTACAGAATGAATGTACAGAACAGTTGTCCAGCTCATCATATATTCCTCTCACCTTGCTGAAAACGATGGACATGAGGAAGAGGTCGAGCAGCAGCGTTTCGGACAGATGGCGGTAGTCGAAGGTGAAGAAGAGGACGGTGAAGAGGATCGTCACATACTGGTAGGTGGGACTGCTGTAGGAGGAACGAAGCAGCTTCAGGCCTGCCACCGTGATCATCAGAGCGCCGACCCTGGGAGGCATTTTGGAAAAACAGAAAATCAGTGCATTGTGTCAAGTTGTCAGTTAAAGGGATAGTTGAACATTTCAGGAAATACTCTCATTTGCTTTCTTTCTGAGAGTCAGTTGAGTAGATCAATATGACTCTCATGTCTGTACAGTAAATATAAAGTAAATACATGAGTAAAGGGGATATTAGGATCAAGATTCAAATGCTATGTTGTAGTAAGATTTCTCACTCTGTGTCAAGTCTCTTTGGACTGGCGAGCTCTCTGGCGCTGCGACTCAGCTCGTTAAGGATGACGAGAGGATAGAGGACGTTCTTCTCCACAAACAGCAGCCACACGTGAAGCTTTTCAAACCACATCACGTGAGCTGCATCTGGCGAGAGAGATAGGTGAAGAAAATGAACATCGTAGCAGAGATACAGCACAGTTTAAGAGGACAAGATAACAATGGATAAGAATCCAAAAACAAAGAAAAATATTGCTGATATTTTCAATCTTCTAAGCTGATATTGGCAACTGACAAATACTGATTTCATTTGCTTCTCTAAATATTAAGTGCAATAATATGTGATGGCATATGCGATGCAGTAAACTTACCCCTGACTTCAAACTGATAGTACTCCTTAGTTTTGAGCAGAGGGTGAGAGAAGCAGTACCAGGGCAGCTGCTTACGGACTTGAGGGAGCAGGTAGTGGGTGAGCAGCCCCACCGTCCCCAACAGTGCATACAGGACATAACTGAGGTAAGGCTGAAGGAACAGAGACAGTCGAATTAATCATGGTACATCATTGTACACCCTCAACACTTTTTCACATTTTTATTCCCCAAAGCGGCAGACACATTTAATGTTTTGTTTTCTAAAGTGTTGAATCAATAAAAGATGACAGAAAGTTTATATAAGAAAAAAAACCCCAGAGAGATCAGTCTTTCAATGGTAAGGAAATATTTACTGTACCTGCAGTGCAATGAACACTGTGCTGACGTGGATGGCGAAGTAAAGGACAGCAATGACCACGCAAACGATCAGGTCAGACTGCAGACGCTCATTCTGTGCATTCAGTAGCACACATTGGAGATGAGATTAGACATAAAGAAGAAAAAAAAAAAACTTTAAAAGACCCAAACAGCTTTAACAAATGTACCATTTACTTCCAGAAAAATTACCTGTCCTGGTAATCCTAGTCCTGGCTTTAATGAGGTAAATGATGAAGGTCAACTCACCACTGAGGCTCTGAGCTTCTCAGGTAGAGGGTCCTGTACTTCTGACAGAGGGTCTTCTGGGTTCTTGTCTTTTAAATTGGGCAAAATCTTGGACTGTATCAGCGACCTGTAAAGCAGGAAGCAAATATATTAGCTTCTTTAAATACCACTAAATACCACTCCTCTGGGTTTATCTCTGATTTATCACAGAGGGAATTTACAACCATACTGCAACTTTTGTGTGAAGCAGCTTTAAAATACTTGAACAGAGCATTTTGTAAATGCTTTGGGAAATCTGAGATTATCTGCAGCATACTGTATGTATGAGTCACAGATTATTCATTAATATGGATTTGATTATAGCAGACATGGGTCAACCAGGTAATGGAAAAAACTGTTTTTGCCTGTTTTATGTGACAGATTAGGTGAGTTCACCACATATGTGCCATCAGTGCCAGATTATTAAAACACGCTAAGGCAAATATTGCAGGTCACCACAACTCAACATACCGCAAATACTTTCTAGGACTATCGAGGTTGGTTGTGAAACTTACATGAGGACAGAAGGGTCACTGCTTTGTCGGCTCAGGTGGTAAGACACTGCCACCAAGAGGCCGCAGAACACAGAAAATAACACGGGGATGTGATGAGGCTCCCAGGACTCCTGAGACAGAGAATGATGAAGTTTTAATATATTTAGTATTTACATTTTCTTATAACTACAATGAATACAGGGATCTGCCAGCCATGTTAAGGATCAGTGGTTAGTTCCCAAAGAATCACTGCACATATTCACACACTAATAAGCCTTTGTAAATGCTGTACAAGAAGAAGATACAGAATGTCCATAAGACCTGACATACAATGTCTCCAGTTTCTAATAGTGTATAATTACTTATAGAAAAGACGCACATATTTAGAGATGCTCTACTTCTGTTTGGTCTCCTCACTAAAAGAGCTCAAAAAGTGTGGGAAGGATTGACATGAAATCTGATTCCCAGATGATGTATCCCGATGACTGAGCGGTGATTCTCTGAATTTTCCTCTAGCAGGCAGACATTTGTGTTTTAGACTGAAACGTCATCTTCCTTCAAACTTCCTTAGCTTTTCATCTGGTGCCATCAACAGGACAAAGTTTTAATGTGTCCAAATTTTTCAGTTATGACCAACTTAATGACATTCCCATCAGCCTCAGTACGTTTCAGTTTTGTGCTAATAATGTACTGTTAGCATACGAACACTCTTAACATGGTGAACAGGGTGAACATTATCCCTGCTTAACATCAGCATGTTCGCATGATTACATTAGCATTTAACTTAGAGTACAGCTGAGTGATAATACAGCCTCACAGAAGAACATTCATCTATAATAATTACCTGTAACTGCATGAATAGCCAAGCTTTTATTTACATCCACAGTTCAGAAACTTGCAGCTGAAGCTAGCAGATAGTAGAGGTTTTATCTAATAATGCTGTTCTTGACCTAATATGTTGGGTAATAAACCGTTGGTGTCACTCAAAAGAGCAAATGATAATGGGAAGGAAAAAAATGCTCTTATTCTCTATTTACAAGTTGCTGCTACATCATTAAAGCAGCAACACTGAGGGGGGTCTTCAAATACCTTCATTTTTATGCTATATATGCTATAATGTCAAGGTATTCTATAATTTATAAATGCAGCGATGGTTGTAGAGGACAAGATTTTATAGTATACTTCTTTTAGATAGTCATAATCTTACTTTTTAATTACAGCTGAATGATATCTAGTTAATTACACTGCATCTTTGCTCTCACCTTCAGAGCTCCGTAGCAGAAGCCGTAAAGCAGAGCGACGGTGACGATGCTGCGCAGGATGCTGTACAGCGCTGACAGAAGGCTTGTGCAGGCTGCGGAGAACACAGAGAGGGATTGTCAGCAACGAGACCACTCAACCTGACAGGCACCGGGGCCAGGCAGAATGCAAATCAGCACTCTTATGAAGGCCTGCCACATCGTAATATACAAGGCGAGGCTGTATTGTCTCGTCCTGTAGAGGTGAGAGTCACAGCTGCAGAGGAGTTGTGCGTCTACGAGTCGCTCACCGTTGCCCCCGAACACATGGATGTCCAGCTGCTCGAAGAGGTACATGACGAATGTGTTGACTTGTGGCAACAGCCCCACGAAGAAGATGATGGGAAAACATAGGGTGAAGACTGCAGGGAGACACGCAAACGTTGATTTATTTCATACATTCTTCATATACATGAGGTTTCAGATCATGCAGATGACAATAGCCGGGTATTTATGACTGTGAGCTAGAAATATTATTAGTTCATATTGGGGCACAGCTGCATGTCTCCAGGGCAACTGCAGCAATTAATGTTGATTGTTGTTTGATGAAAGGTGGTTTTAATAGCCTCCAAACAAATAATCATTACTTTTAGAAGCGAGATTGGCTCCTCCTCATATTGCACTCACCAATCTAATCTTGTAACCACAGATCAATTTGTCTCTCGTGTGGGGAGACAATGAAAGTGAGGGGCGGATGTGTCATTTTTGAGCCTTTTCGCAAGTACAACCCAAGGATTTGGTACAACAAATGTCTAGCCAAACTTTAAAGGCGCTTCATAATACAGCCTGCGATCCCAAACTCTGGGAGTTCTGTCCTTCCATTAAGTTTCTACTAAAACCTTTTTACATAGTTGCATGTCTGCATTACGTGATCTTTTTGTTCCTTGTCAATTTTTAACTCAAATAATTTTTCTTATTTCGACATGTTTTCCTGTTTCACTGTGGGGCACTTTGCTTTAAACAATGGCATACAAGTAAAGGTTATTATTATACATAATATTATTGTACAGAAATGCCACTAAATGCCACAGGCGTGTATACTCACCAATGATGAGGTCCCTGGCAGAGGAGAGTACCAGGGAGCTGGTAAGTGCGACTCCATACAGGGTGAAGCGAGATGAAGTGGTCCTCAGACTGCCGTAGTGGAGCAACCAAATGAGGCCACAGCACAGGCAGAAGTAGACAGGCCGGCTGTATGCTATGATACGATTATGCCCCTGCAGGGACGAGGGAATGATGATAATAAATGGTTCGTTATAAAAGCTGGGCTTTCCATTGTGGTCCAGTACAGCTCAGTATTCGGAACATTTAAAAAAGACAGGGGAAAATACAAAACTGCAAATAACGTTTCTTGAAGTCTGTTTTACTTTTTAGATAGCGAGTGACTCTCTTCTTGTTTTTGGAGCATGACACTGCCAAAATTAGGTAGTCAATTCCCGCCATGCCCTGCAATACTAAAAATGTGTGCCCTCGTGAATCACTGTGGATAAAAGCATATCCCAACAAATAACATTTACCGCACAACTCAATAATATAATCATTCTAACAAGAATTATCCCTAAAGAAAGAATTCATTCAGTGATATCAGTGTCATGTGAGCCCCGGGGACAGTGACACAGGTATAAACAGAAATAGCATCAAGTGTAAGGTTTCACAAGAGAGGGAGAATGTGTGTCTGCAGTGTGCAGGTTTCGACCCAAGAGGCTATGAGCTGTCCTGCTTTTTCACCGAAGGGAGCACTGACAGTTTACGCACCATCGACCAGTTTAAAGGGACCAGGTTTGCTCAAAACGTGTCAACAAAGTCGTGAAAAGGGAAAGGGAAAGAAGGTGAGATGAAGTGAAGGAAAAAGGGGACGACACGAGGGGGAAGAGGAGGAAAGAGAGGGAGAGAAAAGGGAGATGCAGACAAAGAGTGAGAGAGTGAGCTGTGGTCTAAACTCTGGCCAGCTATTTAAAGCCTGTGCCTGCAGCTGAGTAGGAGCTGCATTAATAAAAGACGCCGTTTCAGAGCAGGCTACTGACGCAAGGGAGGGAGGAACACACTGACTCGCAGGGGAAAAAGCAACATCATTTTCAAGAACCACCACAGAAACATAAAAAACCCCAAAAAACCTCAATAATAACTACAGGTTATATTACAGATGAATAGAAAATGATTCTCTATGTATGTACCATGCTACGTTATGCACACATTATGCACTTCTGACCTTGGGTTGTTCACGGTGCAGGATATCCATTTATTTAATAATCATCACTCAGAGTTTGAGCATCAACTTTAAGCCCCAAACTCCTCAAAATGTGGATACTTTAATGGCCCCAAAAGCGTCAAGAGTTAAAAATGATTTATAAGCAATAACTACTTACGTGTCGAGGGGAAGAGGAGTCTGGTTGAACACTCTGTCAATGAAGAAAGACACAGGTGAATTATCTTACACTGTTGACTACTTTACACTTAATGTCTTGACATATATCTAGCAAATGCATGTTGCTACTAATTATAAATGGTTCAGAGTAATTAAAACATTAAATCCTTTTTGAGCCTCAATAAGTGCCTTTAAGACTCATAAAACTTCACACCAGTAAAAAATGTAATCATTTATTTGTAACAATGGTTCTCCATTTAAGTTTTAGGGTCAAGTCTAACAATGGTGCACTGTTATGTCAAGTATTCACCTTTAGTAAGGAATACTGGCAACTTGCAATGACGAGGCAGAACTGAAAGACCCAGATGTCAGTGAAGAAGCCATGGACCAGCAGCACTGAACCCAGAAAGGCCACAAGGACAGCCAGCACCACGGCCAGCACGTTCTCTAAAACCTCACGGTTCCTGTAACACAATGGAGAAAAGTCAGTCTACAAGTACATTCAGCAGTTTTTGAATATGACTAATAAAAATTAATAGGGCTCAGGGTGGAACCTTGTGGTACTCCACATTATAATAGTAACTTTTTGTATATAGCACCTTTCAAAATAAATTTACAAAGGGCTTTGAAATAACAACAAAGTAATAAATTTAAATCCAAAACCTAAGATACAAAACAAATAATTTAAATGATTACAACAAATACCATCAGCTATGAAAAAGCGTGTGAATTTTAAGAAGAGATTGTGTTCAAATTTTTGACTGTGCTAGTTTCAAATTAATGTAACATCCACAATTCACACAGAGAAAGTTCAGGCCAAGAGTGATTTCTGTTTCTTACATGATCCAGTTACCTCAATTCTACATTGAACAGCCTGGAGAGAAATGTGACATTTAAGGAACTTGTACATATTTGTGAGGCTGAAGTATGGATGGTTAATCTGGTAGGAACTGGCTGTTCTAGGGGTATGCTGCTTCTCTTTTTCTTGCTTTTCATTATTTGGATGCTGTACTGCAGCCATCTTGGACTGTCCTTAATTTCTGTGGGACTGACCTGATTAAGAAAATGGTTAATATTCAGCCAGGCAGAATTCTAATCTGTTGATACACCCGTGTTATTAGTCTAAATAATAAATTGGGGTTTTAGTAGAAAAAACGTTTTGGTCACACAAGATGAGTACTTGCTGTTTATGCCCAAGGGTAAATTAATTAGTGGATGAACATTATCTGCTAACTTTGTAATTGCATGTATGGGAGTTTTTAATCACAAATTGCATTAGTTACCAACAAAAGCCTCAGACATGGTAGTAGATACACTTGTGAAAAGTGGTATGGCTACCTTCACAATGAGATAAAGCTATCCTCTGATTTCTCAAAATGTCGCTAAAAATGTTGACGATGGCTATCTGGGCTGACTAACCTGTCAAACAGTGCCAGCAGAGTTAGCCGGTCAAAGTGCAGGCCGACCCACAGGCAGGGCAGAAGCCACAATCGGTAGTACTGCCTGGCTTTACCGGCAGCAGCTGTGGCTGCAGGGTCCTCTTGTCCCAGCGGTGCATCCTGAAGCTCCGGGCTCAGATCTCCGTCCTGCTGCTCCAGCAGCTCTGGGTCCATCGTGAGCAGACGGTTCAGACGAATCTGAGGGAGCGAGATCTGTCCCACGGTCAGTCAAACTTATTCATGAGGCTTTCTGACCCAAGTACATACAACAAGTATTTTACAAATGTGATTGTAAAAGAGAACAGTAAACGTACAAAATGATGGTTAAACATCGATGAAAAATACAAAAATTATTAGAATGAAATGTTTTCTTTAAATTTCACTCGTTTGATTTTGGCCGAGTAGGATAAAGAGTATACCACCACCCCACCAACTCCCAGCCATCTGGATTCTTGCAAAAATGGTTAAAAAGCTACCAACATATTATCAAAGACCTCTTTCTTGCTCATATAGAACAAGTACATCAGATAAATGTGTAGGTGCAAAGCTGTAAAAAAAAAAAAAAAAAAAAATCAGTTCAGGAGCCAGCTGGTAGCTAGCGTAGCGATTTTGAAAATTGGTGTAATATGATCTGTTTTTCATCTGACGTAACATTAGGACATAAGAGAGGGCAAGAAAAAGAAAAGGCAAAAAACAACAGCCAATACAGTGTTCAAAATGACAATCATGACAGCCCAAAATAATATGGGGAAAAAAGCAAAACAGGCAGAGGAGAGGAGACATTTGTTTATTTTTGTGTCTGTTCGTCCAGTGCTTCAGTCTGTGAGTCTTCTCTTTATCTCACACACAAACACACACACTCATTGGTTGGGTACTCACCAGGTCATGAGGGTAGAAGCGAACTGAGGTAGAACTGGAGAGGTGGGAGTCGGTGTCCCTGCAGGGCATTAGACAAAAATGAGCACACTGATGAGACAAAGGCATCTGCTGCACTTACTGTATTAAATCATGATTCATTTCCTGGTGACCTCAAACTAAATATCCAATAGGCTATTTAGTTTCCTTTGTACTGTACGGGTATGTTTTTTCTTTAAAATTGGAGTTGTGTAAAGACTACTGAAGAACTGACTGCACTAAGAACGGCAAAATAATATGCAACATCGACCTCTGGAAAAAGTCGATCGGTGGACAAAATATGATGAATGAAGAAAAAGATGTTTGATTTGGTGTGCATTAAGATCAACTGACAAAGTTTAGTGCATTAGTGCTCATTTTTAGAGCACATTCAACAACAACAAAAAAAAAGATCTTGACTGAGCATAATGTAAGAATGTACTTCTGTCTCCAATTCAGTAAATGACAGGAAATGTTCAACGAGGTGAGGTAGTTTTATTCTCATTTTGCAGAAGGAAACTTTTTCACTTTGTCAAGGCAGCTCTGCGGGGACTTACAGCAACATGGATCGCTAAATATAACAAATATTCTGTTGACTATCTCATAAGACAAAGAAAAGCATCAAAAATAGTTGCTGATTCATTTTCTCTTTATTGACTAAGTTATACAGTTACTGAATAATCTGATTTCAGTCAAGTACACTAAAACATATTATTTACTGAACAAATCAGATAAACAATCAGTTCAACACTTACCATACGTTATTGGAGGCTCGTCTGGTTGCAGGCTCAAAGTTGACCAGGGACATGTCACACCCGCCAACCTCATATAAGGAGGGCGTGAGCTTTCCTGGGAAAAGAAAGAAAGAAAACAAGAGAGAGAAGGACAGTCAGTCAAGAGAAATCCCGAGCACAGAGTGTCTGTGGGAATAATTTCATTAGAGTTCATGTTCACATGCAGGGGAATTGGATGGCTTCGGTAATATTACTGTGTTCATCAGAGCTAATGAGAACATTGAGTGAATGTGCCTCCTCCCAAAGAGGCTATAAACAAGTCAGTCATTTCCTGCCTCGTCTTGAACAGCGGTCAGGTACTTCTCATTGCATTTCTGTTGCCTCAGTGATGACAGCATGACAGCTGGATAGAAAACCTACAAACTATGAAGCTCAACAACTACAGTAAGTCACAAAACCCTGACTGTAATTTCCAAGCTAATATGCTTGTTGGCATTGCAGGAAACATCGGAAATAGATTCCTAAAATGCCGCATTACTCCAAACAGTCCAGGAGGAATATTAAAAAAGTTGCCATGGTAACGCTGTTCCCGCTCAGGTTAATGAAACCTCGACTACGATCCTAACTCTTTATGTTGTTTGTGTTTTTAAAAAGAAGGCTGAGCTGGAAAGAGGTAGGGAGTCTGTAAATAAACATACATATAAACCATGAGAAAATATGTTGCACAGTCAGTAAGTATTTTTATGTCTAAAACTCTCACTTTCCCCTCTTTGTCAGTGTGAAAAAAGGAGGCACATTGTCTCATTTTCATTACGGAGAATGATTGTGTAACTTAAAATGAACTGTCATGAATTCCTAAGAGCATCGAAATGTTCTTTGGATTAAAATAATATTTATTCAAGGATATTTGATAGGGACATGACCCAAGTTAAATTTGTGCAATGCATTTTTTTCTGAAGAAATCATCAGAGAACTGCAAAGCAAAATATTTTTTGAATAAACTTTAAGCAACTGGGCATAAAGGTGTTCAGTACACCCATGTCTAGCATCAGGGTTGCATAAAAAAACTCTCTCAAAGCAGTGAAATCCTGTGGAGATGTAATCATTAACGCTCTGAGATTCTAAGCAGAGAAACACAGTCTCCACCAACTTTCTTATGACAGCAATATGCTCCGGGTCAAATTATGAGTAGGAGTACTAATTCATTTACAGCTGGTTCAGTGGAAGGATGTTAAACAGCTCTTCCAAATCCTCCATATTTTTAACAATCACTGACGATCCACAGATATCAGTGGAAGGGGGTTTGTGTATAAGCACCAACAGCGATCTGTAACACTCAGCAGTGGGGGAAGGAAGGCTGTGACTGAAGGGTAACATCCAAAGGAGGTTAAGTATTGGCTACAGACAATATCACAGACAGAGATAAATGGAGCATGGATAATTAAGCCCGGCTTTGACTGATTGCGTCAGTTCACCGACCGTGGATAATAGTGCTCTGCTATGACCGAATGCAGCAGTCATATCCGGAAACCAGCTCTTTTCAGGCAAATCCAAACAATCAAAGCCACTCTGGCAACTTTCTAACCAAAGCATATTAAAACCAGAACAATACAGCCAAAAACATTCAAATCCGTCATATTGATCCACCTACGCACAAACTACCAGTCCAACTCTCCTCTGTGAGAAATTGCTTTTTTTTAAAAACACATCTCAGCTCTCTTCATGCGCTCCCTACCAAAGTCATCCTGCAAGCTGGTAGCGCCAACGGTCGAGGCCTTGTCCTGAGAACCCTCCAGGTGTGTGCTTCCATTCCTGGCCAGCAGGGAGGCGCTTGTGCTCAGCACGGTCACCTGGGACGGGGTTCTGGATGGCTGACTTTTCACCTGGGAAGTAGAAGGCTGGGAGGCCTGGCTGAGAGCCTCCTGAAGACTGTTGGAGGAGAAGGGAGAAGGGGAGGAAATGAGAAGTAATGGAGGCCAGAGGGGTACTGCTGGTCATTACAGGTCATTACACAACAGAGTGGTTTCAGGGGATGACTCAGGGGCAATAATGGCTGTTAACAGGTGTTGACTCTGGTGTTTTAAAAAAATTTAAGACGTTAGGGATAATTTGACGACAAATATATGATCTTTTAGTAGTCGTGTCATTTGAATCCAGTTATCACCACACTGTTAATGGTCCCACATCATTATTTAAACTTTATTTTTCTTTTTAATGTTCATCGTTTACATACACATCTGTAGACCTCTGTGACGACCAGCTATGGATGACATTTGTGACACTTGGTGTAAAGCCTGTATGTGAAATGTTTAGGAAGCCTTTTCTCCAACTTCTAAAAGCTTTACAGCAGTAGCAGTGCAGACGAGATTTAGCTCTCCATCCTTTTGGTTTTTAGGAAAATCTTCCCACAATGTTTGTACCCGTGGGGGACAGCAAAATGCTAATGCATTGTTTTCCTCATATAAAAGGAATATAAGAGAGCGCAACTACAAGGTCTGCCATACTCATTTAAAATATAAACTACTCTCAGATTTTAGATTGGAAAGACTCCTCAGTAACAGTAATAATGACACCACTTGCAGATGAGCAAATGATTAGTTGAAATTAAAAATGTGAAGTAATGATACAGTGAGACGTCCGGTGCACCTCTAAGAAAGTCAAAACAGTGTTTGGAGTGAAGGGACAGGGGAAGGTGGCGGGATCAATGGAAGAGGGAACGATTTTGGCATTTTGGAAGTTTATTGACCCCTGGCAGGATGCAGGGGTTGTTCTTCTTAACATTTTTTGAAGCTCAGCATTTAGAAATGTGACCTTGCTAGATGCAGGAAAACATGAGAGTCTTGGCAAGAGGTGAATAGCTGTTGGCAGTTGTACAACAAAACAGGAGGAGTTATACAGACCTCAAGAGCTGAGGAACCCCATGTATATCCACAGCAAAGACCTGTGGAAAATAAACTTGCAGCTTTCGATGTTTCTAATGCCAGCGGTGCTCAAATTGCCACTTAAAATACAGTAATAGAGTCGTTTTTTGAGATACACCCCTGAGGGGGTTTGTGCTTTGATAAACTAACAGGAAGGGACACACAAGCTGTTGCCAAAAGGGAACCTGTGACCTTCCATTTACAACATGGTCTGTCTAATCAGGCTACAACCTCAGCGGTGTCAGTTCAGTTGAAGCATTCTGCAGGATAGTCGTCAATCATGTCAGGTCACTGACAGCAAACATTACTACACAACTCCCAAGCCCAAAGAGGACGCAAGGTTTACGAGGTTAGATCCCATAAAAAGTTACTAAAGGCTTGATAAGGGTACTGGAGACACACCCGATTTGACACTACAATAGAAACGGTGCAGTAAGGCGAGATGTGCTCATAATGAAAAATGTAATGTTGCAACAGGAATTTAACTGAGAGCACAAGACAGCACAATGTTACAGAAATGGGAAAATGGCCATGCACGATTATAAATGATGGGAATCTATGAATATCTTCTGTGAATTTCCCTATTTAACTTGTGCTAAATAGGTTCAGATGGTGTAAAAAGCCAAATCCTTAAAATCTGTTAATGAGCAGCTAGGGACTCTAATTAAACACTAATTAAAAACAACAAAACACAGTATATTCCTCTGGGGACAGATTTAAACCTTTGATTTTTAAAATGATCAATATCATCTTCATCTCTCTCCTCAGAAAGGTCGCTCAAAAGGGCAAAGCAATGTGATACAGCAGGACGTCTGTATTATTGAACGAATCATGCGCAGGGAGACGGTGTGTCAGCCAAGTAGATTAGTCAGACCTTGTGGCCTTGTGTCTCTGAGTTTGTAAGGACTCCATTCTCTGATCCGTGCTCAAAATGTGGAATTTAAAAAGATCAGATTGTGTGATAACAGGATGAAAAGAGTGAAGTCTTGAGAAAAAGGAGGACGGAGAGACATCACATGCAGAGTGGAGACACCCATCCAGTGATAGATGACGTCTTGCTTGTTGTCATGCACTGCAGAAGACGCAAAATGGTGGGACAGGAGAGAGAGCGCCGCCTGGTAACATGCTCATACCAGGCAACACAACGACAGAGAGGATTCCCTGCTCCATGCACGGCGTACCTGAGAGGAGATCCAATGAGAGAGGTGGGTGGGGTGGGGTTACTCCCTGCGTTGTGTCGCCGCCGCACTGCCTGCCGACGAAACGTGCTACGCTCACGCCGAAATATGACCGTCTCCTCGCTCCCTGGGGCTGTCATGGTGAGAGACATCATTGGCTAGTCAGACTGGATGCGTTTCCTATTTTGTTTTTTGTTTTTTTTGTTTTTATGAGAACTTTGTGTGGACACTTGTATGAGGTGATATTTCCATTTGTCATGCTGGATTTCAGCTACATTTCAAAGACAAAACAGTGACAAAGGCTGCTGCTTGACCTTTAGACTGAAGTGTTTCACTCCAAAATCAGGGCGACCATTTAGAAATAAGACAAATCCGATATAACCTGACTGACAGAACAACACTGAAACGGGGTGGACTGTACTGGTTGTCTAGTGTTTGAGACGTGAGCCCTGACCGTCCATCTTGGCTGGCAACCTTTGTTGCATATTATGCTCCTTACTCCCCTCATTTCCTGTCTGTGTCTCTACCATCACCATAAAATAATCCCCCAAATAATCTTAGAATAAACAACACTGATGCACATGTCTGAAGCAGCATATTTTCCGAAATAGATACATGAGCTTTTATAACTTCTGCTGGACAGCGTTCAATGTGGCCATAAGTGGTGATGCTACATGCTACAGCTTTACTTAGTTTGACATGACCGTGGTAGCAAACTTTAAATCGATATTGCTGTATGGCTGCCATTACCGAGTCAGTCTGGAGTTTTCTCTACTCGTGCTGATTCTATCCTACATTTAAGCATTAAGCATTATAGTGTCACTGGGATTGTATCGTTGGAGTGGCCGGTGCTCAGCAAAAGTTACATGGTCTCGCATTGATTAAATTATAATTGGGCAAACTGGACACGAACCAAAGGACGGAAATTTTATTCTTGTGATAAAAAACATTTAGAGGTTCATCTGTGACACGCTACAATGCTGGGTAACAGTAACACAAATAGAGAAAACCTTTAAATGACTCAGCAAACTGGGTGTAAATCAGGCTGTAGTGGCAAAACACACAACTACACTGAGCAGGGGTGAATTTACTCTGTAAATTTGTTGAAGAAGGAATGAGCAGTAATACTAACAGTGCCACTTGGCCTAAGGAGTGGCATAAAATATTTTCCAAGTGCAGGAAATTCATTTTTAAGTTTAAATTAACCACTAATGCCGCCCTGAAGTCCAAGGTTTTCTGTGCTAGATTCAAATGCTGATGAATGCGGACCTGAATACGAAACCAACTTGGAATCAAGTAAATAGAAATCCAGACAGCAGGAATCAAACACTAATTATGAAAGTTACCCTCTCAACAGCAAACATGTCCAGGCACATGCTGCCTCTAACGCTGTGTATCCCAGGATGTGCACACACTATAAAACTATGAAGAAAAATCAGCGCTAACATTATGAGAAATGTCCAAAACGCTCATAAGCCAAAAGAGAAGCAAGACAGACAAGAAGTCGGTAAAAATTCAAAACACAGTGTGCTAATTTGAAGAATGTGGGGCAGGGAATGTCTATTAGACTGAGTGTGTATAACACTAATAAGAGAGCTGCTGTTTGTCTAACCTCAGCACAAAGCACAGACTGTGCCATCATTCTAATAGTGATCTACACAAGGAACACTATGCTTGGGTCAGAATTGTCACTCCATGGAAACTCACCATGGTTACACTGAATGAGCAAGGCAGACAACATATCTTATGCAGACACACACACACACACACAAAATAATGAAGCAAATCTAATGTCTGGAGGACAACATCCAAAATAGTCTCATTTTGATATATAGGTGTTCAATACACACCCAAAGCATCACTCAGTTATTCACTTATGATATAAATCTGCAAAGCAAGCAAAGTAAGCAAACAAAAGCAAACTAATAATAGTGTGTCTATTCTGTCTGTCGACATGTCAGTGGAGAACAGTTCTGCTGATAATTCACAAAGTAAGAGTGCATGTCTATACAAGTGGAGTAATCACTATTGTTAAATGTGGACAGGGTTAAACACATAATTATTTGTGATGCGTGTCAGAATCAAATCAAACACTAGTGGTAAACCAGACAGAATACCATGTGTGCGTATGTTGAAGCGCTGTGTGTGGTACATACCCCGCAGGGAAGCAGCAGTGGCGTCCTGAGGCTCAGTGAAAGCTGCCTGGTTGGGCAGACTGTTTCTGGAGCGGGTCACCGACTCCAGCTGGGAGGCCCGACCCAGCAGGGATGCCGCATCCAGGACTTCCCCTTCTTTGGCTTCCAGGTCCGACTTGGAGGTGGTAAGGGGCCGAGGCCCAGCTGGAGCTCCTAGACGGCTGGGGTCGTTAAGGCAGGCAGCCGTACCACTGTCCAAACTCAACACTCTGGCATGCGTTTTGGCACTGCCTGTGCTGGGGGTACGGCGGGAGGTGCGCCGCTTCCCTCCAGTTCGCACTCCTGCCTCAGATCCTGCCGCAGCTTTTACTGTGGAGGAGGAGGAGGAGGAGGCTGCGTTGGCTGCAGTGTGCCTGGCTTTCATGGCCATGTAGTAGCCCTCTGGTGAGTGGCACGAGCGGGATGTGCTGGATGAGCTATCTGTGCTTAGGTGGTGGGCAGAGTGGAGACTGGAGGCACAGCTAAGTTCACTCTGATCGCTGGAATCCTCCTCTCCACCCCCAGTAAACACAGCACTACAAGGCTTGGCCATACCACGCAAAGACATGTAGTCCCGGTGACGGCTGGCATCGAAGCTGCTTGCCCTTTTCTTGCCAGTCCGCCGGCGTCCACTGCGTCCTGTTGACAGGGAGGAAGTCCTCTGAACAATGTTGGCTGACTTTGGTTGAATGTCCTCTTTCACTTGCTCCTGCTCTGTGCCAGCTACACCTGTTGAGCCATCAGCACTGGTCCTGATGCCAGGCTCTTCCTGGCACCTACCAGGTTCTACCAGCTCTTGGGCTGCAGAGGACGGTGTGACAGCAGGTTGTTTAGCAGTCAGCTCATTGGCATGTGGGTTTTTGTTGGCCTCCCTGGAGGGGAGGTTGCTGAGACCTCGGGAGCTAATACTGCCGAGGCTAGAAGTCCTGCCGTCTGCAGGAGCAGATACATCATCTCCTCTGTCCCGTACACGTTCATCTCCTGAAAGTGAGAGGAGGCTCTCTACATGTGTGGAGCTGGTCTGTTCACTGTGGAAGCTGCTGACAGTGCTGTTGGTGTCCCTGTCTGTGCCGCTACAGTAGCTCTCAGTGGAGCCACTACTGCGAGTACTCAGGCTCCTCAGGCTATCAGCACTGCGCTCCCCTCCCTGGGACTTTCCTCCTCCACCAGAGCCTTTCCCCCCACCACCCACGTCCACCTGGTACAGTCCTGAGCTGCCTTCCCCTGCCTCCCTAGAGGCTGAGCGGGCTACTTTGCGTGATTCTTTGTGCCTGTAACACTCTATTCCCGAGGTGGAGGGCACAGCTTGGTCCTGCTGGTACAGCCGCTCTGCCCCCTCTCTGCCACACAGCCCTGGCCTGTGTGGTCTGGAGGTCTCCAGCTCACACACAGGATCAAGGCCACCTCTCCTGGGTGGAGGGTACAGAGCAAAGTCTGGTAGACAAGGGTCAGGGAAAGCAGAACCTGCTGAGCTAGAGGTCCGAGGCAGGCCCCGAGAACGGAGCTCCTTCCTAAAGGTCTGAGATTGCATGGATGCTTGAGTGGTCACCTCTGTGTCACAGGAGGAGTGCGACAGGCTGAAGTGATAAGCAGCAGAGTTACAGAGATCAGCAGGCTCCCTGGACAGCTCTGAAGGACACAAGGAGGTTGACGGCTGCAAGGAGGCGAAGGAGTCATTGGTAACAAGGCAGTACATCTTGGCGTCTGACAGCAGATCTAAATGGACACAAAGAAAATCAACGTGAAGGACAGTGTTGAAATGCCACAGCCTGTGACCTGAGAAAGAGTTTTATTTGTATGTGAATGCCTCATATAATTACCATGATCATGACTGCAGCTCTCAACGAGAGTTAAACTGATGTCATCTGAAGTTTTTCCCACATCTCCTGCAAAGATAGGAAGAGAGCAATTAAGAGATGACATGTTTAATCAATTATTAATGCATTTACAACCCTGAGCACACACACATAACTGGCCTCCACAGAGGATAAAGAAATATATCTTCTGTCCTCTTCTCAGAAACACTACTTCTGAGAGGTGCTCAAAGCTGTGTACCCAAAACATATTACTGAGTGAATCACAGAGATTTTCTGATGACTGTGCAAGATAATCTTAAGATGTAACTGAATGATGCTCTTTGCAATCACTGTTTCTCAGATCCTGCAAATCTTAATTGATCATACTTCCTGGGAGTTTGGGAGTGATGGACAGTCTGCGAAGATGGAATCCTTGAAGGGATGAGGATTAAAACGCTAAACCCTAGCAGAGCCCTTGTCCCACTTCAGACCATTTCCTGTCATCCCAAACTGCCAGCTAATTAGAATGGCATCGAACAGACTCTCTGAATTATTCAGACGACACAGCCGCCTCACTCTAACAATCAGCACAATGGACGCAAAGCAAAGCTACAAATTCTTTTATTGTCTTCTTCTCAGTATTCCAACAAAGAGCTCCTGGAGAAAGACTCCCATGCTGTGTTGTACAGTGTGTTTTTTTCCAAACTCAGCAGAGCCTGTCTAAAGCTGCCTCATCTCGGTGTGACTGCTGAGGTCACGGTAATGCTGAGTCAGACTACATTTCCTGGGCTACCGGGGTGATCATGGTGGCGAATGCATCACATGGTCGCAGAGATGACTCTAAAACCAAAACTGTAAAAGCCTAATGTGCTTGTAACAAGTTATTTTGCATTTTAAATGAATGGAGTCACAAAAAAGCACAGAACAAGTGTAAATGACAAAGGAGTCATAGTTACCTTTGGCTACAGTTGCTCTTCCATGGCTGGATGCAATCTAAAATTTGAATAAAAGATAAGTCAAGTCATTTGTTTTTCATGAGAAAAAAGAAGGTAAGGATATCAAAAGCAATTTCCTGGAGCAAAACGTTCATAAAGAGAAGCCGACAAGGCGTGTGATCATCAGAGAATACGACATCTGAACTAAGACGCTATCTGTCTATTACAAACAGCCGGTGCCTCTTCACTGTCATCGCAGAGAAAAGTTTTGGCTTCTCTTCCTGCTCGGTACAAAACAGCTGAGCGGAACATGCTGGCTGATTAGCGACTCAAGGACAAGCAGTACAAAGATGCAGAACACACCACCCATGGGGATTCAGAGGTTAAATATATCTCACAGAATTAAACAGATAAATAACTTTGATTATTAAAAAGAGACGTCAGCTGACAGTGAGCTATGTGAGGGTCATACCTCACTGTAAGACCCATCCACACACACACACACACACACACACACACACACACACAAACAAACAAACAGCTACTTCCTCTTGTCCAGCAATAATAAAGGTAAATTGCAAACTTGGACTTTTACCTCTCAAGTTTCTCTCAGCTGTTTGTCCAAGCACATACTCATTTGTGAATAAACTGGTGGGGGTCTTGGATAATTCATATGTAGTTCACTTTGGCATTTAGACACGATTGTCTTCAAAAACAATATTTACATACAATAAAATCACTACTTTTTGTGTGTGACATAACTTACGTTTTATTCCCACAGTTTATCCCATGCTTGCTTTGTTTAATTGGGGCTGAGCTAGTTTGTGGAAAGACAGGCTGTGGTGGAAATCACTGCCACGTTCACGTTCATCATTCCCTATATAACAAGCACTCAATATTTTACTCTAGTGATTGGTGATTTGAGTTTTCTGACACTTTTTGGACTCCATTATTATTTTGGTTCATGACTGACAGGTGTAGTGTTGCAGAACTGTAATTTTCCATCAACAGAAGGGTCAGCAGAAGGTAGTGGTTTGCAGGAAGTAGTGTACATGTCACTTTTTTCATTCCACTGTGTTATCTTTTTAAAGGCATAAATTGAACACTCTTTTTAGAAATTGAAATATAATGGCAGATATTAAGAGTTCACTATACAGTAGTAATTATTTAAAACATTTATTCAAGTGTCAGTTATATTTAAAGTGTATTGATTGATTGTTTCATCTGTAAAATGTATGTCTATAAAAAGGAATATGAGTAAAAATACCTGTAATTGTTGCCCAAAAAGTTTAAAGTTTAAAAGTTTAAAACACAAATATTTTAAATGTTCATACTTTTTTGTGCGCATTGATACACATATGAACAGTAATTCTTTACATCTTGGACGCTTGAACCTGCAGATTTATCTTTTTTTAGTATGTCAGTCATTTACATTGTTATGTTGAGCAAATATTCAATTTCTGCACTATATTAATTAGGGAGTCATTTCAAACACAGACCCTCTTGGTGCAAACCAGAGCAATTAAACAACAGTTAAATACAATGTTGGCCTGAGTATTAGATGGATTATCTTACATTAGAGAATGAGACATAAATGTCATCAGGCATTCAACACTCCCACCACCTCTGTTTGTCTTTTTCTGACTCTTCTCATTTGTGTTAAGTAGAAGAGATGATGGTTGGTTAATACACTAATGAACCTGCTAATGCTGATCCCTTTGGAGATCGTTGGTGGAATGAGAAATATCAGCAGACTCTGAGTGGGTCTTATGATCAGGGTCATCTTGTATTCAGACCGGTGCTCTGCTTACCTGCTGGTTGGACTCCATCCCAATGTAGGAGTTCCTTGAACTGCAGTCCACTGGCGGAGTCTCTTGCCTGATGAAGTCTGCCATCTCAATACCCCCTCCAGGGTCCCTGTACAGACACACAAAACACATACATACACTTGCATTACTAACACAGCCACAGTGCACACTCCCTTCCCTAAATCTGAATGGATGGCACAGAGTAAAATGTGCCATTCATCTTGCTCAGATGTTGTGTACAGTAGGCTCTGTTGTGCGTCATTCATGTCTTTCCATTCAGTCAGTACACCTGCCTCCATTTAGGATAGAAAACGTCATGTAACTTTATTAAACTGGCCAGTATTTTACATCCTTTGTGAGGGTTTTGAAAATTAACTGAAGGAGCAGAAACAGATGAAAGCATCCATGCAGATTTTCTCCAGGGCTATATTTAGCTCGGACGTGCTTGTTTAACCAGTTGGTATGTCGAAACAAACAACTTGCCAGGGATTGTCTATAAATCATTTCCATATGCCAAAAATCTTCCATAACGGGTCAAACCACAACACAAACACTCCAAGTAAAGACCTAAAACACATAGAGCGGCTGAGCGGAGACTGGAAAAAGGACCAGTCAGGGGAAAATGAGTGGGTGGTGGTGCAAAAAAAAAAGAAGAAACACCTTAATCAACTTCAGCTCAGTTTGTCTGCTCTTCTGTAAACTGAAACAACCTGGAATGTAACTCCAGATGTGTGGGCAAAACTGCGTCTGCTCCTGTGGTCGAGAGCTCTCGTTCGTCCTGTTGCCTTTTCCCTCTCTCAGCGTCCTGCTAAGCACTCCCTCTGGAATGTGAATATGAGTCACTTCTTCGAGTCATGGGCAGTAAAAGGCTGCAACCTCACAGGCTTTTGTTCCCTCTGAATGGGAGCTAGACCTCAAAAGACTGAGGCCTGGCATTCAGAGTTGGGGTAACACATTATTTAGTGCTTTTTAATTTTTTTCTATTGTTATTTAACGGTGACTGATGACATGATTGACGTAAATTACTTTGCAGACTCGTGCAATTCATTATTAGTTGTTATTGTTGCTATTGTTCTTCGATATTGTTTCTTTTTGCTGAATGAGACACATGATGTAAACTGGGAAGGAAACTCACAAAGTCCTGCAGCACTGCAGCCATGCTAAACATAACCCTCAAACTAATGGGATCGTTAATCACACTAATTAGAGCATTAATTAGCACATATTTCATTGTCAACACACTTAGCTCTAAAAACATATGGTCTGCATATTGAAGTGTGTATATTTTTGCTTTGAGGATATTCAGTGGTTTTATGAAAGTGCTCCAAAATGTATTCAGGTCATCTAAACATCAATGGGACGAGTATCTGTCTATAAAGAGAAATAAACTTAAAGGTACCCTGTCAAGATTTTGACCACTCGTAGCACTCTGGAGGGATGTTTTGTGAGCAGGCTTCTGTTTTGTTTTGTACACGTTCCTGCCAACAGTGTCTTGCTAAAGTATATCGCTGATCTACAGGTGGTTGTAATGCACCAAGACACAGAGAAATGCAAAAGGCAGAAAGGAAAGAAGCAGGTTTTGAAATTGTTGTGATGGGAAAGGAAATGTACGCCACTTATTTGTTGGGCTTCAAGGATTCAAATGTGTTTTGGTGGATGTAAACAAACACAAAACTCCACGGGGTACCTTTATGAATTCTTCATATAAATGAGGCTGGTGTTGTGATGCATTTTAAAACAAAGAGGACGGAGGATAGACGGGAGGGCAGGGAGGCACTCAGATAACTGTGGGGATTCACTGGTTTCATGTTTGCTTATAGGCATGTAGAGTGGGATGTGTTTGTGTTTGCTTTTAAATGATGTACTACGGTATGTATGTTTGGAGATGGATGTCTCAAATCTTTTTCATTTCTAACAGGGTGAATGGCCTGTGACCAGTTTGCTTATTTCAGGTTAGCACATGTGTTTGTATTTAATGTGTTTTTCTTTTTATTGTGTTGCTTGGTTTTGCGGCAATTCCCCTGAATCCAAGACAATTTTCTCCTTTTGGAAACAACAACGTAACCTTACTGTTAACACACCTCTTGGCACAAATAGTGGACAAATGTTTTCCATTCAAAAAAAGTAATTCAACAAGGTAATAACTGATTATTTAAGCACATTTTCCTATTGTGCCATGGTGGTTCAGCTTGCGAGGTGTCTATCATCTAATAATTTTAGCTAAGCCTAAAATTATCAAGAATCAAATCAAAGAAAGAAAATTATTTCTCCACCAAATAAATATGATAAGAAGCTAAAATAAAAATCTAACTTGGTACTTCCCCCATCACTGCTGCCGTTACAGCTTGGCTTGGCCTGTCCTATTTATCAGCCGTTAAAACGATAAATTGATTCTTTTCACGACGGGGACCTTTGACCTCAGCATCAATACACCAGTCCAGATAACATCACCTTTAAAAGATACGATTCACACTACAGCCATGCTCCATGTGACTCCTCACCGTCACTGATCATCAAGTCTTCTACTTAATATACGATACTCCTACACGGCCTTTACAGAACACTTTGTCTGCATCATCCTCTGAGCGGCTTAGTCACACTCGTCTTTGTCCCACGTCTCCAGATATTACATCCACCGCCGGGCCACCGTTGTGAGATGTGAACTTACCCCGGGCCGTTGCTGTCCTCCCGACGGGTGACACCGCCGTCGTTGGCCCCCTCTGTGCCGCCCCTGCTGCCCTGACTCTCCTTGGCCTGGTGCTCCACCACCTCCCCCTCATCCAGGGCATGGTGGAGGCGGAAATTCACCGTCTTCAGCAGCAGGAACATGGCAGCAATCACACCACAGTAGATTCCCACTATCACCATGGTGGGCTGCAGGGCCTACGATTAGAAGGAGAAGCAGAAGTTAACTCATAAAAGTTATCTGATATATTAGAGCAAACATGATGATGAAGCCTGTGGCTCATATTAGAGATGTTGTTTTATCCCTGTTGTATTTTATCTTATTTATTTATATCAGGGGCCAGTGGGTGATATTGTACATTCATATTATTTTTGTCCAACTTTGGCTTTGCCCAACACAATAAAAGATGTTCAAAAAAAGAAGGAGATGTGCAGTTTTTGAAACTCTCACTGGTTTTTAACTGCTATTTTTATCCAAAACAATAATGAGACTGCAGATATGCAATTAAACAACGGCCTCCTGAAGGACATGCGGTCATGAGGAGTGACGGCCGATAGATTAAGCGCAGACAGAAAAACAAACCTGTGAATCAAACCTGCAACTGCTGCATCCAAGTTAGCTCCTCTAAACACGGATGAAAGAAACATATTAGATGCATTATTGCACCCGTTGTGCCAACTATTTATGACGCACACTGGCAGCGTTTTAAGAACTACTGCATTCGATTATCATTTTAATCTCTTTTAATAGGGACACTGACGAGGAAGGAGGCTATCACCGAGCACCTGTGTGTTTACCACAGAGAGTCTGAGCTCCATCTTCTGTGTCTCTGTTGTCCTTGAGACATCCCGCCTCTGCATCTGTTTGCAGTTAATACAAACAGCAGCAACATTCAAACCTGTGGCTCAATATAAACCACAGAGCTGACCAACGTATTTCCACTCCAGAAATAGCACGGAAACCGCGAACCAATTTGAAACATCAGCTTCTCGATATAGAAGTGGGTAACAGCCATTTCCTGACCTGGGTGCATGTATCTCAAAAATACCCACTGACATTTCAACTTGTCTGGAGTCACAGTTTGATTAGACTGTAATTATTTGGTGCAAGTAACTCACACATGACATGCACAATAAGACGATGGCTTCTTTATAAATTAATTGAATCTTGAAAAGTAAAAAAAGTACTTGTGCAGAGTAAAGCCCCTAAAACTGATTTATTCTCACATATATTGCATTATAACATTGTTATTTACTGTAGCAGCTGTAGGTTCAAGTTCAGCTCGTTTTAACCATTTTTAATATTCATTTTTCGAACCCAGAAGTTTGCCCCCTCCAAAAGTGTAAATCTGGGGGAGGGGGGGTGTCACATTGTGATTAATAGTGTATATAAAAAGGTCCTGCTTCACAAATGTGTGTACTTATTTTTCTAGCTTTCTCTAATCTTTGCTTTTTGTGCAATATCAGATAATTGAACTTATCTGTGCCTCAAAGAAGTATTTAAAGGAAACTAGGTGAAAAGTTTAAAGGCGAAATGTCTCTCTGCAAACAGCTCCCACACATCTGAAATCAACAGGGGGCTCAAACTACACCCTTTATTTCGTATGAGGTCACAAGCTAAAACTGATGGAAATCACTGGATTAATGGTATGCTTTTTATGCTTTTTAATGTAGAAAATGAGTCTGTATATACCAGAAACTCCAAGCATGGTATGAACTAAAAACTACATATAAAACTAAGTATTTACTCCCGAAATGTACTGAAGTAGAAGTACAATAACATAAAAATGGATTGCCCTGATACAGATGTTTTTAATTATAAGCTGTTGATCATGACTCAGCAAGTCAAAACATGCTGGTGACCACTGGATTTTCTTTTTAACCACGCACTGTGTTTTATAAGCTCATCATATGCTTAATAAATGTCTGTAAATGAACCATCAGCTGCACTGATCTGTCAAGACCTTTGAGACAGTTTGGAGGGCAAAGGTACCACTGTGTCAAAGTAAACAAAAGCGATGCCTCTATTAAAAAAAACACACACACACAACAAAACAGACTAACTAAAACCTCATCTTGCAAATAAAGTGAGCAAACAGCAGCCAGCTGAGTGTGTCAGTCGGACATGTAAGATTTCACATTGCTGTTACATCCTCGTCAGCTGGCACACCGCAAATCACTACAGACAGCAGTAAAAAAAAAAAACACATAAAAGAGGAAAAAGAGAGGGAGAAATAAATAGACTACAGCCTGGCTCTGTTTAATCGACTGTTAACATCAAATCAGATCTTAATGGCATCACTGTGACAAGCATTTAAACAAAAGAGCAATCTGGTCCCATCTACTTGGTGGATGGTTCAGTTAAGAAATAAGGGGGCAGCCATTTAAAGATTATTTTTCCTGTATTTTTCAGCGTCTGAATATCTTCATACACTCGCGACGAGCTTTAAAAAACATTTCTTGAGCGGCGAAAACACATTTTACAGGCAGGTTTTGGCTAAAAAGCGACGCTGCGTTGCCTTCGCTTCCAGATAATAGACAGAGACCGACCGTTAGTCTCCAGCTAACTCACCTAACGGTCACTCGGCTCGGTAACTTGACACAGAAAATAAAACACCAACAAAAACACATAAATGATGATAATAATAAATAATAAAGCTCACCATGTAGAGAGTGAAGGGGAAACATAGCAGAAAGAGCCAGATGTAGAGGTGTAAAGCGTTGACGAATGTGTTTTGGTCGGGGTCGTAGTACCATCCGCCCGTGACTGAAGCCCACACTCCCTGCCGGAGGATCTGGAGAGTCTGCGACCCCATGTTGCCTCCGTCCCCGAATCCGAGCGGACCGGACCGGCGAGCGGTGCTCCGTTTTTGTCTCTCTTCTACCCAGACGGTGGCCCGAGTCTCCCCTCCGCAGCCATCTTCTCCTTCTCCTCCTCCGCCGCTGCTAGCCGGCCAGCTGGGGCACTGTTTTCCAGTCCTCCACCGTGGAGACTCATTATCCCACCACGCCCTGCGAGGAACTTCTTCTTCTTCTTCTTCTTCTTCTTCTTCTTCTTCTTCTTCCTCTTCTTCTTCTTCTTCTTCTTCGTGGCTGCTGTTCACACTACATAAGCTGCCTCCAAGAAAAGAAGTAGGCTGCACCTTTTATAATTCTTCTTTCTAGGTGGGAATGGCTTTCTCGTGATTACCAGCCTGACTCAACAGAGAGAGCACAGATAAATAAATAAATAAAAAAAGGATTACTAAGTAATTAGGAGCTCGGATTAAATGTGAACAAATGGTGACACCTGCTGGTCATTTGTATTAAAAACTCATTTGTTGCTTAGTGTAAACCATAGATATATCTTGATATACAGTAAATGGTTTAAACCCTTTTGAAATATCAAAATAAATAAAAATATATATATTCAATAATCGGAAATTCTCAGTTACAAGTACATGTTATGCATTCAAAAACCTCCTTAAATAAAAATGGTATACAGTATGCATACATATAGTGTCTGTTAAACCATAACAGCGTATATATTTATTAATGCAATGTACGTCTAATATCTTATGCATACCCTGTCATATCATTTGTGCACACCTGTCTTTTACAGTATTATATCTCTATTCATTTTCTATTTTAGTTTTTGTTATGTTCATTTTATATTCTATTCTTAATTTGTTACTAAATACTCTTATTTTACCCACTACTGTCTATATATTTTTACGTTTATCTTGTTTTATCAGTTTCTATGTATTTATTACTACTGTTACAGCTCCAAAGTTAGTATTGAAGCAAAATTAGTATTAATCTAGATTTACCTCTAGACTGTAATTAAGTACAGCAGTTAAGTAAAAGTACTTAATTACTTTCTACCTCTGAAGACCATCATGTTGTTATAGCAGTGAAGGGTGACGAAAGACCAAAGGGTGAACAGACTTTAGCCCTAATAGAAATGCTTTGAATTATGAGCTGTTGATCATGACTCAGCTACAAATATATTATGACATTCTGTTGAGATCATGATGGGAAAATTGTGATCGAGCATTTTCTAAGACAATCAAACACAACAGGATACAGTAGCTGACATATTTTAATACAAAAACACAAAAAAAACAGTATTCCTTAAAAAAAAAAAAAAACAGATGAAAGTGTTCCTAATTAAAGAGAGGTTTTCACATCAGGATGTTTTTTTTCTTTTCAGATGACATAAGGCATCATGACACACCCCCTGTAAAGCAGATGAGCAATTAAACTGTCCTCTGAAATCACTTTAACAAAGATATTATGCTGTTTGCTGTTGCTGATGTCAACAGCAAACTGACACTGATGCTGAGGTCAGCTTATCATCAGAAAAAAACTCCCCCTTAGCAAATACTGCTAAATGCCTGCTGACATCAGGCAGTTAAGCCCTGCTGGTAGTACAGCTGCCTGAAATGTTCATGATGCCAAACCTATCAAGTGCACCACACTAAGGTTACAGTGTAAAAGTAGTTTTGGCACTGAGACAAGCGACTGACCCTGTTTGTGCTGGTTCTTTCTTAGCATCCTGTAAGCTGATCAAATGAGCAGGGTAGCACACGATCTTGCAGTTGTGAAAAAGGAAATGAAATAGTCCCAAGATGTTCTTTCATTTAGTGCTGCAGGACTTTCCATTTCCTTGCTCCATCTTCTCAGTGTGAGAAGGTTGTCACTGTAGCCTGGCTCTCTTCTCAGGAGGGGGTTTGCTCGGCGGGGCAGGTGCTGAGGACTTTGTGGCTGGCTCCCTTTCTTCTTGTTTTACAGGTTCTGTGGGGGGTTCAGGTTCTTTCTTCACTTCAACTATAGCAATACAAAATGACGCAATTAGAGGGGAAGTCATAGATTTTGAAGATATTGGGCGACTATATTCACACCATAATTAAAATCTGAACACAATGTACTTTGAAATTTCTGAATATGAAAACAATGTTACAACAGACAATTATGCATAAACCCATGATTCAGAAATACACATGAATCAAATGCAAAACCATACAAAGGCAGAATTTGAGGGAACGAACATAACCGCATTTGCAGCCCTTTCAATGTTGACTAATGATATTCACATACTGACACCATTTATGATTGAATTTTACAATCCAAATATATTGCAACAATGTTCAGATCATACCTGGGATAGGCTTCTCACCAGGCTTAGGCTGAAATTACAGACAGATAAACAATATTACTTAAATGTCATCACATTAATGTAAATTCATTTTTATTTTAGGAAATTTCAAATGAAAATCCTGAGCAGATTTAACATTAGTAATAGTTCTGAGTCAGTGTAACATGTACCTGGTAGAATGTTGGCGGAAACTTGGATCGGAGGTCCAAAAGGAGTGTGTCAACACGGTGCCTCTGAAACAGTGAACTTGGTTCTTCTTTCTTCTTAGACTTGGGCTTGGCTTTTTCTGTTAAAAAAAGAAAAAGAGCTCTATTAATTCTAATTGGCAAAAGTCATCATATTAAACCTGAAATGACTGTTATAGACACTCTGGATTACTGGGCACTACAGATCTGGCTCTTGCAGTCTTCGTTATTTACTGTTATTTATTTATTTATTTTAGATCTCATGTTACACCTAAATGTCCAAACTGTAAATTTAAATAAACTTCTAAAATCTAACCTCTCTCCTCTTGGTCCTTGAAGTGCCACCAGTATCCTTTGGATGGGTGATAGCGGCAGTATGACATGGCCTCATCAAAAGCAGACTGGATTCCATGGACGGCAGAGAGCTGAAACAGATGTGATTGATGTCACTCACAACAAAACTCTCATCCACAGCTTGTGTAACACAGGGTGTATTGTACAGGGTCATACTATAAATTCTCACCACTCTGGAGCTGATAACTGTTCCCAGATCTGGGGCCTGATACACCACCCCTGCTATGATGTAGTAGTCAGCCATGGGAATCACTAGAGGATGAAAACATACAGTAGAACTGGCAATAAGATCCTCACTTGGAGCACCAAATTACATATTGTGTGAGTGCTTTATTTGTGATAGTTATGAGCGCAATATTATATAAATACTGATCAAATTACTGGCATTTAAATTAAATGAACACAAACTTTTCTTATTGCTGCACTATAAGTGTTTTGTTATCAAGAACTACTTACAATACATTAGGCTGCTTATAAGGAAATTTTGTGTTTGTTAAACAGTGCTATACATTCACCTTGTATACTGACTGAGCAGTATGCCACAATGAAATCATTCGAAAGTGCTGCTCACCTTGTGTTGGTGACTGCCTCTGTTGTTTACGGATTATATAAAGAATTGGCTCCTGAGCATGAAGAAGAATGTACTCCACTCCCACCATCTGACTGAAAATAAGAGAGAAACAATATTTGCTTTTAGTTTTACAAATATGACTCAATTTGCAGCTGTGCGCTGGAAATATATTCTATATATTCTTTAAAACAGAATGAGGCTTAATTACAACTATATCTGTGTTTTCTTTGTGTATATGCTCCACATGTTAACACTCAGTATCTTTTTTCGAGCTGATTTCACTCTACTTTAATGTGACAATTTATTTCTTCATTTTTATTTATGTGCAACTCCCTTCAGTCTATCACCAATTCCCACACTGTAGCTAAACTCACTTCAGATGTTCCAGAGTAAGCCGCTGCATCTTCACCACCTCATTATTGCAGGTTCGGTCGTAGAAGGGGTTGCTTCTCTCAGAGAAGTAGTCCAGGACATTTCCAGGGTTGAGAATTGGTACCCAGCCGCTGTCCACCCAGGATATCCCGAGAAGGTTGTCTGCAAATTTAAATGAAACAGTAAACTAATGTCCCGAACTGACTGCTAGATGGTTTTAGTGCATTGATGTTGATTACATGTGAAGCTCCCAATGATATTAGGACACACACTTTTAAGACATGGATGAAGCAGTACAGTCATTATTATCACAGCTTTAGGTTGTCATGTACAACTTTGTTTCTTTGGCCTTTATCATGTAGTCAGGTTTTAAACTTTTTTATAAGCTTTTCTGATTTATTGAAGATTTTGTGTATATTTCTTATGACCCTGCTTTTGATTGGTGTGTTTCCTAATTTCTTGCTTCTGTTGTTGGTTGAAAATATTCTAGCTTTTACTTTAAGTTAACTAAGTTAAACTGTTTACTTTTGATTGGACAAAACAAGCACTGTGAAGGTTTCACTTTGGGTAACTGTGACAGCATTTCTCACTAAATTCACACTTATTACAAACCAAGGGCAGATAAATGGAAAATGAAAATAATAATTAATTAGATGTGTTAAAACAGTTCAAGCTGTAAAGGCCTTTATATTAAAGCATGACTAATAATAATCTAATGGTACAATAAATAATAGAGAATATTTTTCTATACCTATATATATGTATATATGTACTTTTACTATGGATACTTTAAGTACATTATCCCGAATATACTTACAAACTTTATTTAAATAACAGTATATTTCACAGAGTGGTATTTGTAAAAAAAATATTTTAAGTAAAAGGATGTGAATACTTCCTTCACCACTGCCACCAAATCCCAGTCATTTATTCTAAAACAAAAACTAGTAAAAGGAGCTGAGCTGTCAGAGACGGTAACGTTAAGTGAATCGGCTGTTTATACACCAATATTAAAACCTTCCTTTACCAACAACATCGCTAAATGTAATACTTTTGTCTACAAATGTCTGCATTATCCACATTAGCCGACATGCTAACGGTTGCTAACGTTAGCTCCTATCACTAAAACAAAAGAAACCGACAGTAAAACCACACAGCAACTTCATCTCAAGGGTACAAATACAGTGTGTTAACTATTGACTTATTAGATATCGATACAGTAAAAAGAAAACAACTGTGAAAGACTTAAAAACAAAATAATAAAACGCTGCTTTTAGCTACCTCTGAAATCCACCGCCGCCATGATGTAAACAAAGACGACGTCATCACGTAATGTATGTGACGTCGCCTGAATAGTATTGATTAGTTAAATTGGAATAACAGTTGTAAACTAAGTTCAATAAATGTGTTTTAATAAATAAAAAATGTGCACAAAAAGACATAATGTTGTTCTTATTTCCATCTTTCAGTTTTATTAATATTTTGTCTGTTTATACTCCCATACGCTTTACTGTCACAGAAGAAAACACTAATTAAAATATACATATATTATATGTATCTTTTTAATAACTTTCATCCTTCGTGGTCTTTTTTTCTGATCAGCAGCATTTGCTCCAGAGAGATGAAATTCCAGAGACACACCCAGATAGCTGACTTCACTGCCCTGAGAGTGTGACAGGACACATCTCAGCATGGTGAATGCACACACACACACACACACAGACACACTCATCAGCATTGTTAGTAAAATGGCAGTCAGAATGAGAGGCTCTTTGTCAGGGCAAAATGTATTAGTCACCTGTGCTTCATAATTGAGGCTCATAACGCCTTTACCCTGCAGAAAAGTCGGGTTGAGCGACATCATGGCCTGTCATTTGGAGCTGCAGTCTGTCATGAGTGTGTCTGCGCAGACTGGGAGCATGCTGCAGGCTGCCCGGGCGAGAGACGACAGGCTGGATGATCTTTATCTGATTCATCCGAGTGGAGATGGCTGCATTCCTCCAATCTGAGACAGGAGCGAGAGGCTGAGAGGCATTTTTTAGTGGAAGGAAGGGGGGGGGGGGGCTCAAGTGCATCTCTTATTGTGAAATGTTTAGTTTCAGGGGCTGAAATAGGGCAATGTCCAAATGAATGTTGGGTGAATCCTCTAAAATGAGTCATTATAAAGAATGACACTGAAAAAAGAGACTGATTGTCTTTTATTAAGCTGTAATAAACATAATATGATATAAGACATACACGGAAAAGGGGCGCCAAATATACTGTAAGTGTAACTCTTATGTCAATTCAAAATAAATAAGACAATTAAATACATGACTGCAGTTTCCCTTTGTGAGCAGATCATCACCCAAATGATCTGCAGAGGAATCACTGTGTCGCTCAGTCTGCTTAAAAACAGGGTGTCCAGTTTGGAAATGAACCGATCATGAAATTATTTCCAAATAAACTGGGGATGAAATCAGACCTCTCCTCTTCCTGCCGGAGGACCCCCCTGGGACCGCTGGCCTCTTCTTTATCGACCAATCGGCTCGTCGGAGGGGGAAAACAGGAGAGCAGGCTCCGGCGGAGGAGCGCGCATCGCGCAGGGTTTGCGCGCAGAGGAGACGTAGCTGCGACACTGTGGAGAGACCGCGGCCGAGAAGATGCAGTGAGAGAGCCTCAGTTTCCCCCAGCTAATCTGCAGCCGGGCATCAGGGCAGTCGCTACTGAATAACGTCGAAAATGAGCGTGGTGAAGGCCGGGCACGACGGCAGGGTGGACGGCGGCAGAGGCGGACACACGGACAACGGCGGCGGCTCCCCGAGGCTCCAGCAGTGCGCTCAGCCTCCCAGCAGCGGCGGCGGCCGGACCAAAGATGCCAGACACCACCACCAGCAGCAGCAGCAGCTCCAGCAGCAGCAGAGGCATCACGGAGGCTCCATGCTCAAGCAGCCGTCTCACAGCGAGCCGGCCGACGTCGTGAGGCGGGCGCTGGACTTCAAGAGCCAGGGCACCCAGTGCTACAAGGATAAGAAGTACCGAGAGGCGATCGGCAAGTACCACCGCGCTCTGCTGGAGATAAAGGGGCTGTGCAGGGTGCTGGGGGATCCGGACACCAGCTCCAAGACCCCGTCCCCCCTCCTGCCCACCATCAGCAAGCCCAGCACGCTGACAGATGAGCAGAAGGGGGCCATGGAGAACGCAGAGCTGGAGTGTTACAACAGCTTGGCCGGTAAGGGATGTTTTCCTCAGTTTTCTCACACACACACACACACACACACACACACTACACTTATCTGCTGTCTTTTCAACACAGAGAGAGAATCTGGGAATACTCATGAATGATTCATCAACAGTATGAGTCATTCTCAGGCTTACCCCACTATCCCCCTCACTTTCTTTTTTTGATATTCACTTCTTTGTGGTGGTGTGTTTGTTCACCCCTCAGCACATTGACTCGTCATATTTGTTATACATTGAAGAACTAAGCAAAGAATTCATGGTATCTCTGCGCCTGACAGGACTCGCAGTGGTACTTCTGCTCTGTAATGAAATTCAAACATTGGCTCAGGCTGTCTTTCACCCCTCCTCGTCTTCTTCCTCCTCTCCCACTCCAGCCTGCCTGTTGCAGATGGAGCTGGTGAACTACGAGCGGGTGAAGGAGTACTGTCTGAAAGTGCTCCACAAGGAGGGGAAGAACTTCAAAGCTCTGTACCGGTCCGGCGTGGCCTATTACCACCTAGGAGACTTCCAGAAGGCCCTGTACTACCTGAAGGAGTCGCACAAACAGGAACCATCAGGTCAGCACAGCCTCAATGCTGCATTACGCGCACATGTTGACTGTGTCGATGGCTCATTAAACAACAGATCCCATTGATTAGGTCTGTTGAAAGGAATCACATCCGTTTGAGATCGTACTTGTTGACCTGTTTGAGAAGCTAATGATGAGGATGAAATGATTGCCAGACAAGTGACTCTGCTTGCTCTTCTGTGTTATATACTATTATAAGTCAAATACTTGTTTTGGACAGTGGTAGAAAGAAACAGAGCACACTTACTCAAGCCCTGTACTTAAAGCTAAAATATTGAAGATCCTCTTTTAAATAAATGTCTGTTCAGCCACTATCTATTGCTGAATGATGCAACACCAGGGAGATTAAGCTTATGGTCCACTGATGAAAGCCTGCAGAATTTGCAGTAGTACGACTCAGGTGTCGTGGCGACTTTCCCTGAAAAATCACAAGCGATGCACGGTTCGGTTTTTAACAAGGGCCTTTAATTCAACAGACTTGCTGTGTGTGAAGCAGCGTACTGTTTTTTCCATCCTCTACTGGTGTTGTGAATAAATGGTGTTGTGAATAAATGGTGTTGTGAATAAATGGTTACTATGGCCGAACAAACAAAGAAAAGGTCGATGATTACAGGTGATGAAACTTGAAACTGCAATAACTGATTATCACTATTGGTGCAACAAAATGAACATTTTTGAGGTTACAAATTTAGGCACTAATTTGAGGTACTTGTACATTACTTGAGTATTTCCATTTCTGACACCTCCTACTTCTACTCCCCCACATTTCATTGGGTAACTGTACTGCACTGTATGTTACTCCATTGTAGTTACAGCTATTGTTAATATATGAAACGCAAAAAGTGATGCATTATTATAGATTAAACTCTCCAACAGTTTATAAAGTAGTTCAAATGAGCTGCACCTACAACATTTTTTTTCATGAATACCTTATACGTTAACTAACGCAAGACTTTTTTCTTGTAATATTAATTTGATGGAGTATCTTTACATTCTTGTATATATAGAATATGAACACTTCTTTCAGCACTGTTCAAGCAATTTGAAGGAATCACTGTAGGTTCTTGTAACTTGTGAAGGCCGTTTAAATTATGGACATATAAATGAGCAAGTGATTAAATGATGACTCGATAATTTGGAGGTGGTATTAATTTAAAAGATTCCCACACATCTGACCTGGGGACTCTGAGATGAGCTGGCTGAAAGCGACGAATAGAATGCACCAAATTTAATTAGGATTTTCTCAAACAAAAAAGCACAGCCGTCAGAATATATGAGAGATTCTGCAGTCCGATTAGAAATCTACACATAGTGGCTTTAATCAAAGAAAGCAAAATGAGGATGAATATTATTATAGTCCCGTTTCATACTGGTGTAGGTGTAGTGTTAACCACATTAGAGCATGAGGATGTAAAGGCTTTGGTGCACAACTGAGAGACAGGCAGTTTTACTGTGTTGATGGTTCAAAGCTTGGTTAGTTGGTTGTGATCAGGACATGCCAAGCAAAAAAGGCAAAGTAGGCAAAAAGTACAAAAAGGCAGACAAGAGCAACACACATTACCTTGAAAATGAATAATCGTGTTTCAACTGCAGTCTTCTTCTCTGCATTTGCTGGTGTTTTGCTTCTTTGCATCTTACCGCCACCTGTAGATGATGATGAATAGTGTGAGACCGTTGGCAGAAAGGCATATAGTGTCGTCTGTACTGGTGGCCAAAAACTCCACAGGGTACCTTTAACATTTACATTATATAGATCTTCCTTCTACTGTCACATCTTGAAAGAGAAATTAAAGTAGTTTTAATTTTATGGGGACTTCCTATAAAGCTCTCAGGGACCTGCAGTGGTGCCAAGGCCTCATTTTGGGAGCGATAATAATGAGAAACACAGCAAGGTGATGATGAAGAATGATCAGTGAAAGACTATTATTCAGAGTAATAGAGTCACATCTTTGCGTTGACTGCTTTGCTGTTGACATATAAATGTACAATAACTGCAGCTTTGTGAATGTTTATGTTCCTTAACAGGATTGTTTGCCATTGTCGGCCCTGTGAGACTCGAAACCACCCAAGATAAACTAAATAATGCATGATGTTTTACTTGGAAACAATATTGTGTTTGTTCGTGGCTCCTGAAAAATATTAGCCACTTTTCTATGTCACAAGGACCTCCGAGTTGAGTTTAGGTGCAAGATTTATGAGCGTATTGATGCACCATTTCCTGCCTGAGCAGGAAATAAATCAGCTGCTTCCTGTCTTTGTTTTCCAGACACCAATGTCATCCGCTACATCCAGCTGACAGAGATGAAGATTCGCCGGAATGCCCAAAGGGACAAGAAAGAGGCGACATAAGCACTCGCTGCCTGATGACTTCTCACCCGTCATAAATTTCAGCCCTACTGTGTGCCACCCAGACCTTACACACCATGAGTCAGAGGTCTTGGTGTGAAACGATATTTGTTTGCTTTTGCCTTGCACAGCATCTGGTTGCCAGTTATGTGATTGAACTTCATCATTGTGTGCTTGAAGCGTTTTGAAAAAAAAGAGAAAAAAAAATGTACCAGATATTGAGTTTCTGTCTCCAAACCGCCAAATTTATCTATTATGATCCCGTCCAGAGTGTTTTTTAACCTTTACAAACTGATGCACTGCCAGTCCAAACATTGCACATACAGGCCAACACTTGTGATAGAGAAAGGAGCAACAAGGTCCTTCTGTAAGAGTGAATCCAGCATGTCTGCAGGGGAGTGTAACTGTAATTTAGCAAGTGCCCTCGCACAAGATGTCTTTTGGATGGCATTGAGTAAATGAGTAACAGCCACTTGCACTTCTGTCACCATACTTTGATTTTGAAAGTACAACAAAAGATCTAGATTTTTTTATACTCTCTGTTATATCTAAAGTAAAGGTGTTTTCAGTAAGTGGGTTTTTACAAAATGTGTAGGCAAGGACATCAAGAGCACATGGTTGCTAATTGCAGTATGAACTCAAGAGACATATCACAAAATGTAAATAGGCTACTTTATAGAAATCACAAAAAAATATGATGGAGTGGCGAGCTATTTGTGTTGATTAATGCCAAAACAAAGCACTACATTCACAGCATTTTCTGTATCAACAAATACTGTATGTTTACTGTAAAGGTATGCGTGTAATAAATGTTTCTATTGATTGAAGTACTTTTTTTGTTGTGATGCAGTTGTGGGTTTCCCCTCAATTTCTCATTTCCCTCCTATGTTCCTCATAAGCTAAAATAGACCTGTGGAGAAATGCTGATGAAAGCACATGTGTAAATAAATAAGTGAACCAAAGCTGAGTGAAATGATTTTATATGTTTTTACTTTGTTAGCTTCCCTGGTGAGGACTGTGTAAAAAGTTATATTATGGAGTTGATTTTTCGGAAAATTATATAATGGTAGAAAAACATCCTGATATAACATATGCAGTCATTTAAAAGTGAATGGATATCTTTAAATGTATTATCTTAATGCAGCAATAATTAATTGTTTTGCTTCTTTGGGGCAGCTGAAATAAGCTGCGAATCATCGAGATATTATCACCATGTATCTCTGTTTTTGGTCTCCTCCAACTCCTGAGAGAAATATCTCTTTAGTTGCTAAACATTACATCCACTAACCAACTGCCTGCTGTTTGGGAGTATGTGCCTCTGATGTATTAGCATTGGAATCTCAGAAAAGTAATTATCTGATAGTATTTAAGAAAACCTGGAGAGATATTTAACATGAGTCACTGCTGTTGTGATGTGCTATTTTGGCATTTTCCTAACCCAAACAAAGATGGCAGGCAGCCTGTTACTTGGACTGCAAAAAGGTGCAAAACTGTCTAAAAATCTTTTTTACTGAATTAAGTTTAATCCAGGTGGTTGGAAGAGTCTTTGAGGCATCTGTGAACAGTGAAATGTCTTGTTAAACAGCCTACAAGATCTTTCAAACATGGCCAGGTAATCATCTTTCTGAGAGACTGATGCATATGTCTGTGAGTACCTGCTAATGTAAATACATAGGAAACACAAACTTGTACACTCCACTAACACATAAGTGAAATATGAGGCTCTTTCGTTGCTTAATGCTCAACTACGCTCACCAGCTGATCTCTATCTTTGTCTGTCTGCTGTTTTGTGCAGGGAGAGTCGTGTGCAGTGAGATTTGTGGCTCTTTTTCTTCTATTTTGCTGAAAACAGCTGCCTACTGCGGCGGAAAACATCAAACAAGACTGTGAGAGCGGTGAGAGTGAACTAAAACGGGAAAGATGCTGGCCAGTAAATCAAAAAACAATGAGCTGAAAGAGGCATAAAAACAGATCAACAAAGTTGAAGGCTGACTTATGTGATCTGATTTGATTTATTATTCTTATAAATATATAGATTTTACCCTCTTTTTTTACCCTTTAATTCAAGACACACAGCCTAATAAAAGATACAGTGACCCAGTTGGATTATTTACTATGATTTTACTCAAATCAGTGTGTTCCAGTGCAAATACAAGTCAGTCAATAACAGTATTATTCCCAACCTGAACAATGTCCATCAGCAACAGTAAGATCAGCTTATTCGTGGTAACATTTCAGACAGATAATGACACCTTGGCCACACCTCAGAGGGAGAGCTTTGCTTTAGCTAGCACCCTTTGTTGAGACACTGAGTTTGTACATTGAGCGTGATCACATTCTGCACAGTCCTCAGAGAAAAAAAGCATTCACATTTACATGTACGTTGGGTCACACTTAGGATGAGGACAGATCAGATCTTAGAGGATGCAGTCCACCAGGCTGAGAGGTCACTTGACATTTGAAAATGAAACAAGAGAAACAGGCATTAAGACCAGAGTCAGATAATGTTTTTCAAATAACTGATCCTTAATTAGCTCTTTTTTTTTTTACCTGCTAGTTTGACAGTCGATGGGATTTAACCCTGTAACAGTACCATAACCTGGAATTACCTGAAAGTCCCCCAGTATTTTGATTTTCTTTGTTAGCAGTAAGAATTATTTGAAGTTAATATTTAACTCCAGTCCAGTCCAGACAAACACAAGTGAAATGTATAAGAATAACAAATGTGAACGTCCTAAAAGCACAGTTAAATAATGGAGCTGCAAGTAATGATTATTTTATTTTTTGATTGATCTGTTGATTCATTTTTCAATTGATTAACTGTTTGGTCTGTAAAAATAAAAAAAGGGCCATCCCAGTTTCCTAAAGGCCAAGTTACTGTCATGAAATTGCTCCCAAAATTAAGTTTACTATCAGATAACGAAAAGAAAAGCAACAAATTAACACAAATGAGAGGCTGAAACTGGGGAATGTTTGGTATTTTAACTTAAAAAGGACTTAAACAGTTAATCAATTATCAATTGTGTCATCTTAAGGTCTCTAGTTAGATTGAAACTGCTTGCACCCCTGTGAAAGATGTTTGAAATACCTGCAGCAAAGAAACCAAGAAACAACCTGAAGATAATTTAAAACATATGAAAACTGCCAAATGAATATGAATGAAGTCAAATGTGGCTGCATTTAGTTGGAAACGACCACTTAATCCTGAAAACATTCATGGACAACAATTAAAGAGTGTCAAGAAAAAAATCAAGGCAAATACAATGAATTATAAAAATAAACCATCAGATAAATTAATCAATACATACAATTAAATAAATCGTTAGAAAATATAAACAATCAGGAATGAGCTTCCACATGCCACCAGGGCCTGTTTCACCTGTGTGCCGTTCAAAAACATAACCTTAAATGTGCCTTACATCCCTCCATCCATCCTCTCTCGATCAACAATTTATGAGGCAGACAATTTACAGAGTTACAAACACAAAGTTCCCTTTTTCAGTTTCTCGACTGGTGGGTCGGGATCCGAACAAGCTGCTCTGACAGGGTCACAAACAAAGGAGGAACTCGACGGGGAAATCAAGGAGTTCTTTGATACGTTTGGTTGTGACTTCCTGACAGTGTTTTGGTCCCGGTTCAAACCCAAGCCGTAGTGACATTCTTCTTTATAGTACAGTTCGCCGTACAGGACTCGAGGCGGCATCAGACATTATCGTAATGACATGGTTTCAAGACTCGCTAATGCAAAGAAGTGCCTGTATTATACAACAGCGACCCCCCCTGGGATATTACTCTGTACAGGTGATCAGTGATGACAGGTGCTCAGTACAAAAACAGGAATCCAGTCAGCCGCTGACACAGGAGAGTGAATCACACAGATGATATTCAAATAACATTTTCACTGACAAATTACAAATAATCACAGACGGTGTTTGGTTTTTTTTTTGATGATGGAAAAAAAACCTGAAGCTTTACATTCATGACGCTTTCCAAAAGTGCACTTCATCAAATGCACAATCTTGAACTCAAGCTTGAAATTAAGAAAAGTATGTAAAGCTTTGTGAAACTGTCAATGCCATTCTCCGCTGTAAAGCAATCAATTAGTTCATTCCCAAGGAAAAAAAAAGCCTTTACATCCTGAATAACAAATGACGGGGTTTCTTTAAGTGACAGAAATCAAGATGATGGATTTTTTCTGCCCCTTTAACGCATCAACATCCAGACCTGGGTCAGAGTACGTTTTCAAATACTTTTCTTAGCAGTTTGTGATGCCAAATTGGATGTTTTTATCACAAATTTCAATACAACAAATGTCAGAGAGGTAAAATATTCACAGTAAATGTCTTCCTGTAATTTAGGGGACTGATTAAAGCTGAAAAAGAGATTCATTTTGGAAGTACTAACCCGCCCAGACCTGTTAACAATCCAAGTGTTGGGGCTGTATAGGGGTTGAGTTAGGACCAGAATCCGGGTCTGTAGCGGTAAGGGGAGTCTTTGGGAAAGCTGATCTCTGGTCTGCAGAGTGGGACGGTTCCATCCCGGCACTGTCCCTCATCCAGCTGATCCAACAGGTTTTCCGCTTTGCGGGGGGAGTAGGGCGTCGGGGCCTCCATCGGGGTGGGCAGCACCGCTGGGTCTCTGCCGAACTCCACGGTCGGAGGAGTCTCTGTGCTGGATGTGTGGGCGGGGGACTCGCCGTTCCCCAGGTTTTGTCCGTTTCCCCTGGGCCTCGTCTCCGCCCAGAACACATCGCAGCGTGCCCGTGTCATGGTGAAGGCCGAGGGCGAGCCACAAAGTCAAGGGTTTTGGGGCGTTCGGGAGCACAGCGACGACGAGGAGTTGGAGGGAACACAATATTGGGATCGGGGAGTCGTGGAACCTCAGGACAGTCTTCTTTTAAACCTCTGAAGCCACCTATTGTGGTCCAAACAGAAATAAAGACAAAAAAGAAGAAAAACAAAGAAAACCCAATATTATATTTCCAGACTGAAATTTATTCACAATCCTTTGGTCCAAAAACATCAGAAATTGGTGAAAAATGGCCATCAAAACATCCTGGAGTCCAGCTCTCCAAAACCATGAAAATATTAAATTTACTGTAATATAAGACCTATAATATAAGACCAAGAAAAAAAGCAGGAATTCTCACATTAGAGAACCTAAATCCATCAAATGCTAAAAAAATGAATTAAAGAGTTGCTGATTATTTTTGCTTCCAATCAACTAATCATTCTAGGGACCATGAATGTACAAGATTTCATGGCAATCCATCAATTAATTGAGATATTTCAGTCTAAACCAAATCATTATTCCTTAAGTGAGGCAAAAAATACACTTTTAGCATCAAATGGTCCAACATGGAGGAAGTGATGATCATTAAACAAACCACAAACATCAGTATCAGTATCAACCCTCTAAACTACACTGTGGTAAAAACTCTAAATCCTTTGACTGTAAATCTAGTTGAAATATATGAGGACATGAGACCTCACCTGTGTTCTCTAACGTTGTTTTTTCTGGCAGCGGCTCCAGATTATTGGGAGGGCAGCTCTTCTTGATGGCGCCGTCTGATGGTGTTCGACGCAGGCTACGTGAGGAGCTCGGGGCAGAGGGCACATGTGTGGGTGTGAGAGACTGCCGAGGGTTACGCTTGAAGCTCTCGAGGTGCGTGTTGACCAGCGGGTTAACTGGGGCCTGGGTGGCCTGATGCTTTGAGGCAGGGGGCGGTGAGGCGGGACGAAAGACCAGCAGCTCCTCGGTGTCAGAGCGAAGCAGTGAGCGGGTGGAGTTGCAGTCAGACACTGATGACAAGGACAAAAGCGTGTAAGAGGAAGGCAAGCCTCGCTCGGGTAGCGAGGGCGCTGAGGGTTTCAGCGGGCTTTCCCGCCGGAAAAGTCTGCGAGTGGGAGGGCTGGTGCTCCGCCTCTGGCCCCCCGTCCTGTGGAAGAAACCCTCCCATCGAGGTTTGATGCTCTCCTCCGGTTGGGCCAAACTAAGCAGGTTGCAGCCCAGCCCGACGGCCGCCAGAAGAGCTCCGCAGCCCAGCAGGACCAGCTCAGACCGTCGCCCCCCACCGGGGCTCTTCCTGCATGGTGGGGTTCCTGGAACCTGGCCGGTGGGGCAGTACTCTTCTCCATCACCGTCAGCAGCAGCCGTGTGGCCCTCCTTATGGAAGGGGATGCAGAGGTAGGACTGACCAGGAGCTGCTCCTGGCTCAGTAGTGAAGCAGCAGTCTTCATTTTCTAAAACGACAATCGGTCATGAAGCATGTGGACTGACACACACAGAAAACCAGATTCTATACACAGTTTACTGAGACACAATCGTTCATGTTGCACAGATGGCAAGCCTTGAGTATCATATAACACTTCCCCTAAAACATGAAAAGACTTGAGGCCAACTGTCTCATTGTTACTTGAGTTTCAACCACCCAAGTTTGGTTTGCTGAGTGTGTGTGATGCTTTTTCTGCAGCCTGTTTACATTCGCACAGCTACAAACATGCACATCTGTGAGTTTCTCAGGTTAACCACTAACAGCCATGTGGGAGTGAAGTATCTCACTCACTCGCTTTCCTCTTCCATGTTTCCCCCAGCCTATTTGCCGCTGCGCTAGCCTTCAGATTACATCTGGTCCTCTGTATTATTATGTGGAGTGACAAAACATATTTAATAAGATGGGTCCGGCTTACCCATCTCCATAAGGCTCGGCACCCCAGGCACTGCTGGACTGTGTCTCGGGGATCTGCGAAGGTTCGGGGCGCTGCAGGACCGCTGCCTGCTGCCTTCATGGGGAGGCTTCACACTGTCAGGTAGAATAAAGACACAAAAAAAAAAACCCCACATATTTTTCATTCAAATTAAATTATATCCAAATATCCAACAAGTATTTTTGACTGAATTAGGTTATCTGTAGAAAGTGGGTAAGGACTATTTTCTAGACTAAATACCGTGTTAAATTGAGTTGATGGGTTTATTATCTCCAGTCCCCTTACCTGGCGTCAGCGCTGTGCTCCCTGTATGGGCCACACCCGCGGGATCTGCCCTTTTTCCTGGACCCCTTCCTCTCCCCCTCGTCGTCATCCTGCTGAAAACCCGTGCTGCGCCCCCAGGCTGTACACCCCTCCCCCGGAGTGACTGCAAACCGGGACAGAATACATTATGAGAGCCGATATCAAGGGCAAACATTAAATAGCCTTTAATGAATAATGACTAAACTGGGAAAACAAAGAAACGTCCTTAGAGAAGACACACATTCTGCGTGAATGAAATAAAATCAGATTTTTAATATGAGATTCTTGTGGTGCTCACGTTGGATGGCTCTCAGGCGGGGCAGCATCGGTGGACTGGTCTGAGGACTGGAGCCACTGCTGAGCAGACTCCTCCGCCGATCATGTGAGGGAGAAGCCTGCACTGTGATTTTGTGCTGAAAATCTAAATTATGGGTTTAAAAAAAACAAACAAACATACAAAACACATAAACACATAACACATTTCCATTCACACCCTCTACATTTTTAGCTTATGCATTGTTCTAGTTGCCAGATACACAATCAGACGAGAAGCTGTTTTATGGTGGACAGACAGACAGCTCGCCTCTGGAACGAGACTTGATATTGATGTTATGATAATATTTGAGGCACGGGTGATGGTACTGTGAAATTAGGGGTGGGTGTGACATGTTTGTGAGAAAAAATGGTCAGTAATGTGAAGATAATCCAAGTGGGTAACACTCTCTAATTTAAGTCAACTGTACAGTATCACTAATATCTAATGGATCCCTTAAGATCCTGAAACGACAACATTCAAAGTAAAATCCAGATATCTTGTCCTCTATAACAATATCCCAACTCTAACTTTGACTTTGAAAAGTTCACAGTTGAGTTTGTTTGGACTACCTGAAGGCAAGCTGATCCTGTTCCCATCCTTGAGTTTAAGGCGGTTGCGGCGGAACTTGCCCTGCCTGCTCTCCACGTGAGGCTTTTCCTGGTAGAGCTGGTGAATGATGATGTTGAGCTCCCGCTCCAGGATGTGGATCTCCCGCTCGGCCAGCTCCTGCTCGCGCCTCCTCAGCGCCTCCTCCTGGCACTTCTGCTGCAGCGCGGCCTGGGTCAGCTCCTCCTCCCACGATCGCAGCTCCTGAGGGAAAACGGAAAGAAGATGAAACCTGCAAAACGGCTGCACTGAACCCCCAACCTCAAACTGAAAATAGCCTCAAAATGCAAATAAATTCCAATATGTTTGTCATTAGAGAAGAGTCTAAGATTTAAATGCATAAATCCAATCTCAACACTTCAAACCTTTACCTTCTCCTTGGTCCGCAGTTGATCAAACATTTCCTGGATCTCCAGCTTCCAGTCATCCTGCAGAGAGTGGAAGGACTCCACTGGCATCTCAAAAAACCCAGACTCCTCGATAGCTGTGAGCTGGTCCAGAACAGTTGTGAACTGCGGTCGGGAGTGAGAGTCTGGGCTCCAGCAGTCTGTGGCAACAGATGAAAAACAGTCTCAAAAACTTGTGCCAATTTTGCCTCAGTGAAAATTACTCAAAGTGGTTCCAGGAAGTGCTAATATATTCTGTTTGTTTACCTTCTTCTTGGTGCAGTGGATACGAACCTTGCGGTTATTTTTTAATAATAAATGTTCAATGGTATCTTGCTGGCAGATAAACTTGAGGCTTGCATTATATTTCTACCTCTGGCTCTTGATTACAGAAGACTTGGACACAGTTCTGCAAAAACTACACGAACATTTCCATCCTCTTAGGAGGAAACTGATTCCCTTTGAGTAGACAATGATTTTGTTTTTCTTACCCTCCATAAGACGTGCAAACGGCTCAGGACAGGTGGAAGGAATGGGCAAGGCCAGTTTGTTCATCGCCACCCCATAAGCCACTGCGAGACCGTCGATGCCCCGAAATGGCACTTCTCCTGTCAGCAGCTCCCACAACAGCACGCCGTAACTTTCATTAAAAAAAAGAAAGAAAACACATAGAAAATAGGTGTTAAATGGATCTTTGGATAATTATATTTTGCCCATGTGTAACTAAGGTGAGAAAGAAAAGTTCAGAGTATTGCAGCGGCTGGTGGATCCATGTGACTAATGTAAAAACCACACACTGATGAGCTGCAGTTTTAGATTCTTTATAGTTACCAAGTGGGTTACTGGTTCTGTTATTAAAGCCATTAACCCAGTTCTAGAAAATGTGAGCAACTTAACATGAGACAGGGATCAAATGATACCTGAAAATACTTAAAACTGCTCATATATTGCAATTGAAGAGGGCAAAACAAACCATTGTAATAATTTTTATTCTACACGAGCACAAAAGCATCCATCAGGGAGACAAAGCGACCCCCCCTCCCTCAGCACTCCTGAGCACGTTTGTTTTGCTTTCATTAATTTTATAATGCATGCTGCTCTCTCACTGATCACACTTTAATCCTGTTTTCGAGGGAAATCCCACATTCAGACAAGAATATCTGAGCAGGACGGCTGATGCAGCACGACAGACTGTCAGAAGAAATAAAGCGAGCAAACTCTCATAACATCATTGCATTACTGCACTATGAAATGGATCACACATAAATGACATACATTAGATTTTAACATATATGTTGGGTCATCTTTGCCTTTGGGGGGCAATGCAAATTCTTATGTCTACAGTTGCCAAACACCACGAGGTTTCTACTAACTTGAATAAAGAAGATTTAACCTGCAGTTACTCCTGAAACTAACAGTCATTTACATTATTGATTAACCTCCTAATTATTCTCTGGTTTAATCCAAGAAATGTTAGTTCTATAAAAAGGTCACATACACCACAGTGTCTCAGACCCTGCAGTAAAATCCTTAAATTGCATGCTTAATATGACCAGCAGAACCAAGAACCCAATGACACTGACAATGAAAATCAGCAAGTGTCATTTATGAGAACTTAAAACCATCAAATGTTTGCCAATTTATGCATAAAATATGACATAGAAAATTAAATGTCAGAGCTGCAGTGTTAATTAATGAGACAAAAATGAACAAATGTTAAAGATATCACATATATATGGTCACTCTGAACATGAAAATAAATATTTATAGTGGTAGGAGTATGTGTACATGCACACTCTGCAGTCATGAGGATTACCTCTGGAGAAGTTGTATCCCAAATTTTGTCACATTTGAATTTTCATCCTTCAGATATTTCCTTTTCATAATGATGTTTTTATTCTTTATTCTGTATAAGCCTTTTTAGCACAGCTTGCCACCTTCCATTTCACTGCACATATTGTATGAACATGTGACAAAGCCCTTAGAGTCTTGAATCTGCATTTAAATATACAGTGTAAGATAACACTGCATTGTATCAGACTGTGAGGTCAGTGTTAAATATTTTAAATAAGAGAGACACAAAAGATCTTCTGATGGCTTATGACACAAACCTAGAGTTGAAGGTGTATTTATAGTGATATGTACTCTTTAGCCTCATCTAGGCTTGTACCCGTCTCTTGATACACAACGTGCTGTTCTCTTTCCAGTGTGCCAGTCTGAGCTTTGTTACTATGGCAACTGCTGCCCGAGCTGAACTTTTTTCCCGTGCATGGTGAATAAACTGATTCTCTTTCTGGCTCCGTTTTCAGGACCACTTCTACAACCTGGCTGCTGTGCGTTTTTTTTTTTTTGCAAGATAAGCTCCCCTCCTCTGCCCACCTCCAAATGTCGCTACCCTTGGAGAACGTGGACGAGCGGATGACTTCAGGGGCCATCCAGGCGTAGGTGCCGGCGGCGCTCATCTTGGTGGTGCGGTGCCATTCTCGAGCCAGCCCGAAGTCTGTGATCTTCAGAGTCTTGTTGGTGAGGTCCTCCATCTCAACCCTCTCGAGGATGAGGACTGGAGCGGGCGGCGTTGGTGGAGCGGGAGGTGATGGAGGGGGGATTTTGGTTGGGAGGATGGGGAGGAGGTTGGAGGATGTTTGTTTGGGAGGGGTGGATGCGTGCAGATTGGGCAGGTGGGTTGATAGTAAAATAAAAGGGTTTCAGGTAATCATCGCCAGGTTTGTAATGTTGGGGGAGGCAGCGGCAAGCCCACGGTAAAACATAATGCATGTGGAAATGCAAAAATTGGATGCAGGGTGGATGAACGAAACAGGGTGCGGTTGGTGGGAGGCCGTGATGAAAGGATTGGAAGGATAAAAGCAGAGGAGAGAAAAAGAGGGAACAAACAGAGAAAACCAAGAAACAGTGAGCCACCACAGCAGAGGGAAGCAGATACGAAAAACACCGACCTTGATCAATGCTAATGATCTCAGTGCTTATTCTTACAACAGAACGGCTCAAACAAACACCAATACGACTGTTGAACCTCAGAAATAGCCTGTTACAACGCACACGTTTGTTTAGACAGGCTCTAAAAAACAACCCATTCTCAACACGCGCAAAGCAAGCGCTCCTCCTAACCACATGCTCTTTCTCCCCCATTCAGCTCCACAATGCCAGGCCATCTGCTGTGGCTGTGCCCGGTGGAGAGGGTGTGTCTGCAGGCTGCGGTGAACATCGAGCAGCCCCCCTCTTCATCTGCTGCTCATGTGGCTCCAATGCTACGGAGGCAGCTTCCAAAGAAACTAAACCCAAACATGTGGCTGAAGTAAATCCCGCTGCTGTGTAGCCTGAGAGGTGGAACACGACACTGATTCCCCCCGGAGGCCGATCGTGCTCCAAATGTATGCACTCACCGTAATGCACAGCGCTTTAGATAAGAGCACCTACTAAAAAGCATGTTACATGAAAGGGAGGATCAGAGGCTGATTGTAGAAACAAAGCCGTTGTTGATTAATTGATTTGGACTAAGTTTTTCTAACAGTTTACTGAGCGGCTTACAGATATATATATATATATATATATATATATACACATACAGGATGTGTTTGATGCCATCACACATTTTGTTTTTGAGGCATAAATTACAGTTCAGTCTGCTGCAGGATTTATAGTTTCCCAACTTTCCATCAGCAAAAGTAAATATATGATGTCAGATGAGTTTGGTGGATGCTGCTAAAACAGATTTTCAGGAAAAAAAAAACCAAGTCACTCCTTGCACTGGTGTAAGTAAAGTCAGAAAAATGTGAACAGAGTCCAGCTCACCCACCACAGGGAGGAGTCGAGCATCAAACACCATGACGTGGTGAACAGCCAGGCTTTCAGATTAGGTGCTTACAGTAACAAGACTTTCTACAGCCGTGTTAGCAGCTCTGTGAGGCTGCACGTAGTGATGCACGGTGATGCTGACACGATGATGAATTAAATGCCTCCAATTTTGTGAACATTATTATATTTAGAACGTTTTCCATGTTCACCTTCACCAGTTTAGCAGCATACTAACATTTGCTAATTAGCACTAAACCCAAAGTACAGCCGGGGCTCATGGGACTGCTATTAGTTTTGTAGCTGATTGGTCATAAACCAAAGTATCGGACAGGTTGAAAAATATGACCTCATGATGGTGAAACATGAAAAATCAGGAGATCACAAAAGTAATTACGAGCAACCCTGTGGGTGACATGAATGTCTGAACCTAATTTCATCCAGAAATTGTAAAGACATTTTAATCAAAGCTGCAAACATGAACCTGATGGCTCTCGAGGAAAAGTCAGGGGATCACCAGAGTCATTAGGATCCATCCTCTGGGCGTAGTGGATATCTGTACAAAATTTCATGGCACTCCACCCTGTAGTTGTGGACAGAGCGACATCGTCATCACTACAACCGCACAGCTGGCGTGGCTACAAATGAAACTGTTAAATAAGTTCCTGTTTATGAGCCTGTGAGAAAAAAATACTGATGCAAGAGAGAAATCTTTTTTTTTTCTGGACTGAGCTTCATATTATTGCCACCAACTACGTCACTACCACAGCGATGTGTCACAGGGTGGAGTCTCAGTCTAACCACTGATTAGAGTTTCTCAACGTCTCTGGACCCCGTAAGGACTGATGTAAATCAAACAGATGTTAAATATCTCCTACTTTAATTCTATATAATGCACAACAAACTACTGTTTTGCTCCTGAAAAACAAAACAAAAGAACAACAAACTGGTTTCTAATCACATTAAAACGTCTTTGAAACCTAAATTTGGGCTCACAGGCAAGACAGGAAAGAAAAACTCTGGATTAGACACTTGGATTTGTAAAAGAGTAGACTGGCATCCTGCACTGTCCTGTACTGTGAGGAGGGCATGGGTTTTCCCCACAGAGCCCAGGATGGCAACTAGTTAGACTGACTTAACACATTAAAGCAGCCTATTGGAAGTGAAGCGCCTGAGCTGATCACAGGAGAGCGGGCCAATGGCAGGAAAGAAGCCGGTTGTATGCATTGGTGGAGCCTCCAATGGGGAGGCTGGGGCAGAGCGTTGGGCAAATCCCCAGTAATAGGCTTGGGATTTAGGGGATCCAGTTGGGTAAAATGCAAGATTACAACTGCTCCACAAACATACATGCAAACTCCTTTTGCTTTCTGCTCTCATTTCTGAATAGTGATTATTATTACTATAATTCACAGTGTGTTCTGCATGGATAAAAACATGCTTTAGAATAATTTTATTTCACAGGTGCATGACGTGAGTTTTTAACTGTCCCACAGACTAAATTGAATAAATCTGTGGGAGTTTGACAAGGTTGCTGATCAATACCAGTGAGAAACTGGGTGTGTATGTATTTGCTTTGAAAACAACCTTCTCTTTCATTCATCTTCCTAAAAACTCTTTTAATTACTGAATAAGAAACCTGATGAAACTGCAAATTCTTGATTCACAATAGAGTTGATAAAAGTTTTACCCTAGAACTATTACAATAACACACTAAAAACACTGAGGACCAGTGCTATAAATAACAAGTATTATTAATATTGATCAATTTATAATTGACTCTATATTTTGATTTTAAAAAATGCTGTTAGAACCCACAGTGGTGTTTCTGAATTGCTTGTTTATGCCTGATGAAAAACACAGTAAATCTGAAAAAAAAAAACAGAAAAATGTGCAGCCCAAACTATTTGCTGGACTGATTTGTTAAACTAATGAAAACTGTAAATGATAAAACAGCTATTTTGATAGCAGATTTATCATTTAAGCCATTTCTCAAGAAGAGCTCCAGCTTCTAAAATATGAGTATTTTTCTGTTTCATATAATTTTAAACTGAATTTGGGACTGTTGTTCAGACAAAACAAGCAATGTGAAGATTAGGCTTTAGGGAAATTATAATGGGCATTTTTTCATATTTTCTAAACAAAATCCTGAAAATAAATGAATCAATAATGAAAACAATTGTTAGTTGCAGCCCTGCAGAGTTGATGAAGGATCCGTTTACTGTAAAATCAATCACTCAATCAATTTGGGAGAACTTTACAAAACAAACTACCTGAGATGCAGAAATTTCATGTGATTACAGCAGAGAGAGAATCTTACTGTTGCTGGATTTGAGGTCCCGGTGAATAATGGGGACGATGGCCTGGCTGTGGAGGTAGTGCATGCCCCGGGCGATCTGCACGGCCCAGTCCACCAGCGTGCACGGAGGGATGCGCTTCCCTGCGAGGGCCCGGTTGAGGGGGCCGCCCCGGGCGTACTCCATGACCAGACACAGGTTGGGCTCCACCAGGCACACCCCCAGCAGAGCCATGATGTTGGGATGGTTGAGCATGGCGAACAGCTTGGCCTCCTGCCGGACGCTCTCCAGAGTCTGCTCCACGTCCTCGTCGAGGTCCCGTCGCGCCGCCTTCACCGCCACCTCTGTGCCCCGCCACAGCGCTCGGTAGACTTTCCCAAAACCGCCCACCCCGATGATTTCCTCCAGGGTCAGCTCTGAGAAATCAATTTCCAGGACTGAGGAGAGGAGCAGGAAAAGAAAAAGATGAAAATTAGAGAGTGAAAAACCCTGCATTGTAAATAAACACTTATAATCTCCTGACACAATATTAATTTTTGTAACACAGTTTTACGCTTGCACACACTCCTCCAAGGACATTAAAGGTTAGGGTCAGCCCGTCTGGAAGCTGGACGGGATTCACTGTTTTACTCTTTGAGGAAAAGGTCGCAAGGATCTCAAAACCAGGTCATTCAGTTGAAGGATGTTTTCACTAAGCCACCCTGCTGCCCCAAATACAGGATCTGGTGGAACTACCCCTCCTGCAGTTACACAAGGGCGAGCATCTGTCCTCAAATCTGACTGGAATGTAAGGAGAAGGAAGGAAGGAATAAAAGGAGGGGTGGGTAAAAAAGATGATCCTCTCCACTTTATTGCTAAATTAAAAGTGTGTGTGGTGATGTAAACAGGAGCCATTGTGTCCGTGGCACTAAATTCAGTTGTGTTATGGATTCCTAACAGTCTCCCAAGCAGACTGACCTTGATGAATATTTCAGATGGGATGTGAAAGTAGGCTAGCTGCTGCTGGGTATGAAAAGATGAAAGCCAACAAAGACTGACACACAACAAAGATAGCTGAGGCTGTGCGTCCCACCCAAACAACCAGTGCTGATGTGGGTCATGTGGCTGTAAAACGTGTGTTTTATTAGCCTGTTCATGCTACCACACAGATACAGGAGATTTGGGGTTATGTGAGGGGTAAAGCTGGTTTTGGTTTCTGCAGAGCATCCTGTGTTTTCACTTTCACTCTCACCTACAGTGCAGTGAACTATAGGTACTTTTCATTCTGCTTACTGGATCCGTCTGAGGCCTTGGCTGCACATTTGGCTGCAGAAGCTCTTTGACATGTCTGTCTCTCTTCCTCTTGCAGCAGAACTGTGGTGCAAACACTGCCAGTCACCATAAATTGAAAACACATACCACGCAGATGCATTTCCTCAGAGAGCATAACGAAGCTTTATATAATATCTAATGATTATGTTGCATGCACAGGACCTGGACGTCCGGCTCTGTTAGATGTGCTTTCTGCTGAGGCTGCAGCGCACATTATGCATTGTAATCTGAGCATCGAGGCGGGGGAGCATCACTGACCGCAGCTGGCTGTTTGTTTGACAGGCGGTGTGATGAATAATGGTCCTGAAGCTGTGAGAGGATGCTCGGGCCAGCCCGTTTCTAGGCCAACCGGAGAGCAGTGCGCCTGCCATGACACAGCACTCTGAACGTGCATCTCTCCGGCCTTCTGACAAAAGACGAAGAGGGGGACCTGTGCTCAGTTTTAGTGGCAGCGCACTGACTTCATCAGCCCAGGCATGAAGCACAATGGGATACTCACGGTGCAGAGGAGGCACTGAGAACTGCTGCTCCGGGGTGTCCCGTATTTCCTCCGGTATGCCGTTCCCTTTGCTCACATAATTAGACGGGAAGATGCCCACCCGGTCCGCGATCATGCCGGTCCACCAGCCCTCATCCCCCGACACCAGGGAGTCTTTGGACAGCACCTCCACCAGGTCCCCCCTCCGCAGGCTGAGCTCGTCCTCCGCCGTCGCCTCGTAGTCGAACACGGCCGTCCAGAAGCCCGCAGCGGCGGGTCCCGCGTCCGGCGCGCCGCCGCTGCTGCCATCCTCCGGGGTGGGCCAGCGGAAAACATCTGCCTCTGCTTCTTCCGACGAGGAAACGCACGCCTTGGGACTCAAACTATTGTCCAAAGCGGGTTTGAAGACATCCATGGACGCGATCCATAGGGGCGACCTGGATCACTGCAGGCGCATCCACCTGACGCGGCTGGCTGGCGGCTCGGTGCGCCCTGCGTCTCCACACACACGCAAACACACACGCAGGTCTAAGTAGCGGCTAATCCCGCACACAAACACCGCAGGAAAGCACCATTCTGCTGCATCGCCCCCCTCTCAGTCCCTCTCAAACGCACGGCTCCTCCAGCTTGGTGATATTTCAGCGCACAGCCCAACGCCAATCATCGCCGCAGCTCCTCCGGGACGCAGCCGTCTTTAGTTTTAAGCCAATTGTGCGCACATGCGACTCATCCGCGGCCTCCTATTGGTCCGCGGGCGCGTCACTAACACCGCACGTCCCGCCCCCCCCTCCGCTCCGCGTCAAACGCCGGTCGCCCTGCGTGAACCTGCCCCCCACACACACACAGGGAGGCGTTTCTTTTCTTCAAATTGTCTCCTTTATTAAGCTGTTTACCCCCCTCAAAAAACAAACAAATAAACAAAAATAAACTAAACATAACAAAATACTCAAATTAAATTCCATGCACATTTCCCTGAAATAAGAACAGAATCCATAGCAAGGAGTAAAAAACAGTCAACATAAAACGTGTTTTAGTTGAAATTCAAACAATAGTCCCTCCACATGTGTTAAAAACAGATTTCTTTTTTTTACTTGATTAAATTCCAACCTGTCCAAAAAAAAAAAAAAAAAAAAAAATCTCAAAACAAATAAAGCATACATACTCTGTGGTAAGAGATCAGGAATATACTGTAGCTTTGAGGACAGCTTCACCCAGTCCAGGTAGACAAACTGTACAAACAGTGGAGGTGACAGTAACAGTGATTCACATGTTAAGTCTGCAAGAAAATGATCGATGAGCAGAGGAGAGTGAGAGATCAGCCTTCAGTCCACTTCCTGACACGTTTCAAAGGATCTGTTTGCACATTTGGTGTTTGTGTTTATGTGTATAGATACAGGATGTCGTCAATGCAGTCACACTGAGGTGGTAAATAAAAAAAAGTGGATTTTGGAGGATGTTAACAGATAAAATGACATGTATGGAAGCCCATTTCTGCCACGATAAGAAAATAAAAAGATAAAAGGTTGGTAATAGTAAAAATAAATCCTTATAGTAAGTCAAACATTTGAATTATATATAAAAAATGATGATGTAGTAAATAAAATGACATAAGCAAAACTATTAGCCTAAACTTTAGTTTATCAAGTCAGTATTGATATATTGAGTAAAAAATGTGAGATAAAACAATCGAGATTTGAATAAAAATGGTAAAATGAGTCCAACTTTCTGATTTTTTAAGAAGACTTAATATATGAGATAGTTAGCCAAAATCTTTGCCTTAATGAGTAAAAAGCATAAAATAGTAAGTCAAAACTGTGCAATAAAAAGTCAAAATAGTGGTGAAATAAGAAAGCGAGTCAATATTTTGAGCTAAAATGCTTTTTAAGTCAAAACTATAAAATAGCAAGTAAACAGTGAGAATAAATTTTAGCTCAATAAATAAAAAAGAAATAAGAGAAGAAAAAAAAAATTATTTCAAGCTTTTGACCTAATAAGTCCTGATATGCCTGGAACATTTTAGTTTTTATTGTGACTAATTTTTCATCTATTTTTTCTGGCTGAAATGTTCTTCCATACCTAGGACAGGCGAGTGTTTGTTTTTCTTTCCATTTTCCATTTTTACTTTCGAAACATTGAGCTCTTTTATTAAACATCAACATAATGAAGATAATTTTTAAAAGGATATTTTTCATTCGGTACCAAATAAAGACTTCAGTGATCTTGTGAGAGAGAGAAGAGAAAGAGAGAGGAGCATCTTAAAGTGAGAAAGAGATGAACCTTTGATAGTCAATTCAGCTTTCATGTACCTGAAAATGTTCAAATAAACTGAATATTAACAAAAACAAAAATGTATTATTACTATCATCAACAGTCAGTGCGTTTTGCTAAATGTAAACAAAGCGGTTCCTCTGCAGCTTGCTGTTTTTGCCTACTTAAACAGCACAATGGAAAAAAAAACAAAAAAACACCCACATAATCAGGAGGCTTTGCTGGATATTGTTGCAGTGAAGTGCAATCAACAGACACTGAGATCATTGATATAAAGAGAGAAGATAGATGGAGGAGTGGTTTCGTAGAAATGCAGTAAAAGTGATGTGAACATTTTATCAGTTCAATTTATTTTTTCAAACCCTGTATCCTAATGAAAAATCCACATTTGTGCTTTTTCTCTGCTACATCTTTAAATAGCAGCATGTCCTGACATATCACTGTTATTTAGTGAAAAAACTAATAATACCAATTTTGGAGTTTTTTTTTTTAATGTTTTATCTTGAGTTAGAGGATTCTGATTTGTCTGTGGAGACCTTTAAAAATGTACAATCTCAAAAATACAATGTTAGTCAGGCTCTGCTTTTCGTCATTCCTGAAAAGATAACTCTGTGACAGTCACAATATATTATTAAAACACAGTCAGGCTTGATTTAAGTCAGTGCAACCCGAGTTTGCTCGTGAACCAGAGAGGTTCTTTTATTCCACAGTAAAAGAACAAAACGGGGCGATCTCAAAACACCGTCAGCTTTGGAAATTTGCTTTTTTATTTTGACATCTCATTGCAGGCCAGAAAAAACATACCCATCCATTAAAATGTGCCCCTTTTCTGTTACACACCCACACACACAAAGAAAAAAAATTAAATAAAGTTAAAAGAACAGTATTCACCTAATCAATGAAGCTTTCCTCACAACATCATCAACCCCAGAGTCTAATCAGCGTATGGTGATATTTCACTTCCATCCAGCAGGCTGAGAAAAAATAAAACAGACTGGTGCCTTGAGAGGTGACGTGTATGATAAATGTGTTTTTTTTCATCTTTTACAGAATTAAGACATGTATTTTTAAGAACAAAATGACAGAACCAATTCAGAGTCGTGGCCTTCGTGAGGAGGACGCACAGCCTGCAGCCACACATGGCACGCAAACACACAAACACACACTGGCCGACGCTCAGCTCAGATAAAAATCAAGAACAACAACCAAATAAACAACACAAACAGCCACTGGGGGCCAAAGGTGAAAAAAAAAAACCTAAGAACGCTGGCAGCTCCTTGACATCATGAACACCTGCTGAAGTGAATATTTCCTGCTGCAGGATTTAAACAAGGGGCCGGAGGGGTGACACAGCTCCAAAAACAGAAATGAAATAACAAAGACTTGAGAACCTCGAACTTCCACTGGCTCAGATGAAGCGACTGCAGATAACCTGTAGATGAGATGCGAGAGTGGTGTTGACATGCCCCCCTCCCTCCCTTTCCCTCCCCCACCCTCCCAGGACACCTATACTGTGCCTATGTAAACATACACTGAAAATTATGTACATAATGTGGGGTTTTGTGTTGCCTCTGAACGGGACAGTCAGCCCAAACTGTCCTCTCACTTGTGCAGCAGTGGACCCATCGCTCTTCTCCGAATGTGTGTGTGTTCATATGTGTGTGTGTGTGTATGAGAGAGAGAGATTGATAGAGAGAGATAGAGGCAGAGTGGGGTGAGCAGGTGTGGTCCAGGGCCGGGAAAAGAGCATCCAATTCAGCCACGAGACGTATTTTTACAACACTGCTCACCACAAAGGAAGAACACTGAGGAGGAGGAGGAGTGCTAAGTAGAAGAAGAAGTAGAAGAAGGGACGACCACAGGGACTGGAGATTGACATCCCCCTTGTGGAAATACAGTGTCACTGCCACTAACTGTCATGTCTTTTTTTTTTGGTTACTTTTTATTTTATTTTATAGTTTTTTTTTAAAACAGAAGTTGCATCCCACCTCTTTGGTAATCTCTTGGGTGATTTTTAAATTAGCCAAGAATTGACTGATTATATCCTAACATACACTTTTTATGCAAATTAAGTAATAAACTTTTTTTTTTTTTTTTTTTTTATTCTGCTGCTCTTGGGAGTTTCAAACATGTAATTATTATTTTTTCTCTCGTTTTAAAAACAAAGCACCAGTCGTGTGTTAAACAGCATTCAGCATCAATGTCAGGCTACTTTCAGATCCAACCTGGAGCCGTAGTGCTGCTCCGACACCCACACCGGAGGCCCTCGACGCTCCTCCTTCACTGAAGAGTTTCAGTCCAAAACAAGCACCACAGACACACACTCTTTACAAAGTGACCAAAATTAGGAGTTGTTGTGGAGAAGCATGTCATCTATGAGTCATTTTTTTCAAGCACTGAACAAAAAACACCCACAAATGTGTTCGGAATCACCTTGATTTGTGATTTAAAGAAAGATTTTACCATGTCAAAGCTGCACTAATCAATATGTAATGATGAAGGAAATGTGTGATTTGATAGGTGTTGCTCACAGTTACAAACTCCGCTGTGTGTTAATAATCAATATCAACATCCAGCCCAAGAACAAAGTGGAGTATTACCAGCTACAGAGCTTACTTAAGGAGCTGGTGGAGAACAAAACGGAGCCAAAAGGTGACTGAATTTTGGACTTATATTCATCAGATGCTCAAAAGCAAGACACCAAATCAATGCTAATTTTGTTACTTGTCCACATCAACTTTGTACAGAGCTTAAGTGACAATGGATGAGAAAACCTGACCCAAAGTCTCCCTATAAAATGACACAAATTACTCAGCTATCTCAGCCTTGGAACATGATTGAACTCAACAGTAGAACTCTGTCTTGTTTCTCAAGACAGGAAAGGTCATTTTTCAAATAGCAGTGTCTTATTTTTAATTTAATATTTTTGTTTTCAATGGAAATGTTTTCCATAAGCCCTCGGTTGCTGCAGGTTAAATGTCATCAGCTTGACAAAAGGAGGCTTGTCCACTAATAAGATGAGAAACTATCTGTAATTGCAGGAGAGGAAGGTTTTAGATGTAGAAATTACAGCTAAAAAGTCAGAAAAATTAGATTAAGAGAGAATGTTTGTGCATTTCATGGATGTGGAGGAAACCAAATTATGATGACATAATGAAACGCACCATTAGAACTGCAGCTTTTTGTATGCTAACAATTTGCTAAGATTTGACACTCATTTATTTAAAAAAAATAGATAGTGAAACCCACAAACATTTACGCAAATCCCTCTTCAATTTTGCACTGAGATACTGAAGCTAGTGGATTAGCAGCTAGTAGCATCAGTACTTCTTAAAGGTTTTAATGTAACAGATGTTTTCAGATTGTTCTGCTGCCCCCAAGTGGCTAAAAAATAATCTATTAGTGCAGCTTTAAAAAATGGTTATGCAGTATTTTAGCATGAAACTCTTCAGTGGTTCAGCTGAGCGAAAGAGGTCGTCAGTGTGGGCAGCTGCAGCGAACGCCTCTCCCTCCACAGGCACTCTGTTCAGTCCATAGTGACACCTTTAATATTGGCCTTTTGCACATGTACAAGTAGAAGTCTCCATAAATAGAATTATACAGCAAAGTGCATGGAAGGAACAGTACAAAAATACCTCTGAATTTACCTCTGCAGCAACACATTGTTTTTTTTTTTTCCTTTTTTTTGGATTTCTGATTGAAAAGGTGAAAACTCGAGTGAGACCAAGATATCAGTAAATAAATAAAATACAATGTCATACTTTTACCTAGGCAAGATACATAACTCTTAGAAATGTGAAGACATCGTTCCAGTATATAGTTTGACCCCACCCCTCCCTTCCCACTTAGCCACAGCAATCCTCTGTTGTTAGACCAGAAGGTGACCACATTTAAACAAATATTCAAAATATACAGAAAATATGGAAATATATTATATATAGATACGCATAGAGTACGGAAGTAATGTTCAGGGCAGTTTGACCATGTTCACTGTGTCCACCTCTTCTTACCCTCCTGTTTGAATGGTGATTCGTCTGCCAGTATGAACTGTCACTGTCGCTCCTCTTCTTCTTCTTCTCCTTTGTATGATTTCTGAGAACTCTGCAATGCTCCTTAGGAAACTATGCAAATAAAAATAAATACTATGAATCCATCCCGCTGTCACTCAACAGCATATTCCCATTTACGATATAATCTTTTATTATTCCTTAACGTAGATCAGAAAATAGTTCTCTTATTCCTCTTTTTCTGTGTGTGTGCGCGCGTGTGTGTTCATTTTTTGTTTGATTTATTTTTTGCGTTTTTATCCCCAAAATACTTTTTAAAAAAAGTCGTTCTCGTCAGGTGTTGAGAAAAATATATACCTCTGATTAACTCAACTCTCTCCTTATATAAGACTGCGGTCTCGTCCAGTGGAATGCAGGACCACCTCGGAATCGGCATCTTCTGGACTCGGTGGTAACCCAATCCCAACTGTAAGCACACTCGCTCAGGCTCAGGACGCCTCTCCCACAGCCGGGGCGAACAGGCCTGTCGGCACTAGAGGGCAGGATACACACCTCCAAGCATCCTTACAGAAGGGGTTGAGGGAGAGAGAGAGAGAGAGGGAGAGGGAGCGAGGTGTCTGGGAAAACCCTGGCCCCAGGGTTTACCTCTCCTGTCCTTTCATAACCGTGTACAAGACTGACCCAAATTCCACAGTGAGAATTCACTCTTTTACCTCTGAAGTTGTACTTTAAACCCCTGTATGTGTGTACTCGCTCGCGCTGAAGTCTTTCCCATTTAGAAGCCCTCTATATGACAGTAGGCCTCCAGGCTGGAGAAGAGGATGTAGAGGAACCACAGGCCGAAAAAGAAGGCTGACGTGGCCAGTCTGTGTCCCCGGGGCCCGCCCAGTTCTCCTCCGATGTGGGCCCGGCGCCGGTAAAAAAGCAGCACCGAGATGGCCAGGAAGGCGAAGATGGTGAAGAGGGTGACGGAGAAGGCCAGCGAGCCGGCGAGCGGCTTCCACCACAAACGGCTTCCCCTGCATGTGCCAGTAGATGGCCGCCACCGACCAGGCCATGCCGATCCCCAGGAAGACATTGACGGCGTTGCTGCCGGTCACGTTCCCGATGGAGGCGTCCGCGTAGGTGTCCTGGACTGCTGCCACTTTACTGGCAAAGGTGTCTGTGGGGAGAGAGGTCATTTGTTGTTACTGCTTTACTTTGATCAAACTATCTTAGATGAAGTGGACAAAAACAGTCTCATCAAAAGGTCCATCCAAGAGCTGTCTGAAGCTTTTAAATGAGAGTTCATTTGAAAAGAAAATTCTCCCAGTTTCTAGCATTTACTGTTTATTTTGGTTTAATTACCCTTACTCTTATCCACTATACATTGTGCAAAAAAAGGGACTTCACAGAGCAACTTTCTAAGCCCACATGAACTCTTCTAACATAGCCGAGAAGTCCTTAAAGGAGTAGTTGACATTTTGGGAAAGACGCTTTTTGCTGTCAAGATTATCGTTTTCACACTTGTGCATTTGTATCTGTATTCTGCATGTTAATTTGTGAGATTTTGAAGTGCTTGTATGTGGATTTTCTTATATTTGGACATCCCTAGACTTTATGCAAATCTAAGCTAACTGGCTGATGGATGACAAAAAATGAACCCATAAATGTTTCATCTAAAATAATCAAACTGCTCAAACTTTGGCAGATAGGCTGTATGTTATGTTATGTTATATTGTTCACAGGTGATTGGGAAAACTGCTTATTGATGCCTTTAAACATCACTATACTCTTGTGTAGGTCATGGTTTTCTGGTATTTCTATAAACAAAGTAGACCGCCAATATAATTAGTATTGTTATTTAGCTTTGTTAATCAGTGTTTCCAGAAATGAAGACTGCAACTCCCATAATTCCTCTTACCTTAAACCCCATTCACCCTAGATCTTACAGTTGAGATAAACATGCTGGAAATGATATTTTCCATTTCCTGCCAAAGCCACCTGTCATTCAAAATATAAATTGCATTGTGAAGGCCAGTGGAGTCTGACAATCTTCTCTGTATCAGTCTTATTTATATACATATATATATATATATATATTACTATATTTTTTTCCTCCAAAATGAACGCAGTGATGATTTATTAATGCTGCATGCAGGACCTTTAATAACAAATATGCTGACAGACTCAAGGTTTTTGGTGACATATTGTTCCTGTTGGGTGAAAATGTCAGTTTGGAGGAAATAAGAATATCAGCCATCTTGATGACAAAGCAGGTTTACTGGGGAAAAAAAAGCTCATGAAGTCAGAGATTTTACTCACACTATAAAAGACTCATATAATCCATCAACTGACTTACAAAAGCAGCGATATACAAAACATAAGGGGACAGATTTTTACATTACAAACACAAATGCATTGGCAGGTCCTTTCCTCACCTGGGACGGATGTGCCGAGCGCCACAAACACCACGGCAGTGACCGAGTCCTTGAGGCCGATGGTGCAGCCGAAGTGAGACGCCAGGTCGCCGATGACGGCCGTGAGCAGGCCGATGATGATGATGGAGACAAAGAAACAGGCCCAGCCGTTCAGGTACTCTGTGGGAGGGACGCACGCAAACAGGACCTTCCAGAAGACGGTGAGGAAGTGCATGACGTAGTCGAAACAGGAGGGCAGGCGTTCTTCCCCCGTGTCCTCTTCGTCCTCATCTGCCGGGTTGAAGAGGGGCCAAGCGTGGGGGAGGAAAGGGGGGAGCGGAGGGGTTGAAAGGTGGGACAGATTGAAGCGCAGTGGGATGACAGGAGAGAGCGGGGCAGCAGTGAGGGCGAGGAGATAGCAGAGTAGTTGGGGAAAGATAAAGAGACCGGGGTGAAGGAGGGGAAGTAAATATTAAGAGAGGAGGCAGAGAGCAAAGAAGATGACGAGACGTAGGATGAAAAAAGCAAAGGAGAATATGACAGGGGAGGAACAGAGAGAGACGGATGATGAAGCGCAAAGTTGAGAGAGCAGAGAGGGTAAAGAGCCAGAGAAGAATTGGAAAACGTCGGCGAGATAGAGGATCGATAAAGGAGATAAGGGATGACAGAGAGGGGAAGGAAGAGAACAACACTCACTTAAAACATTGACTTATTTTTCAGCTCCAGACATCATATCGCTGCAGCCTGAGGTTACTGTTGTGTTTATTCGACTTTAAATTGGCCACCAATACGTATCTGGATTAATAACTGCTGCAGGGCACATCTCAGCAGCAAGTTTTTGTCTTTTAAGAAAAGGGGATGGAGTTTGTACATACATTTCACTTTTGCTTCAGTTTGTAGGTTGCAAACTTTACTCTTTAATATTTCTACCTCATTTAATAATGCAGAGTTTGTAGACTGATTTGTCAAGCTATTGTCTATAAACTCACTTTACAGGTTAAAAAACTTTCAGGTTTAGCCCAGGCTCCAGGCTGTGGGCTTGGTTTATGGGTAAACAACTCTTAAACTGTGTCCAAAATCCAGAATACAAACTTACTCTGCATGTTTCGAGTAAGTAGTGTGTTCATAGACATTTAGGATACTATAATTAAACATGAAAAACGAAGTTGATTTTAGAAAGGGCTGTTGGTGATTGACACTATAGCCGCATAATGCAATGCACAAAGGAAATGGAGAAGATGCTTACAGCTCTAAAAAAATTAAATAAATTGTTAGTAGTGGAGATTAAGCTCCAAAAAAGATCTCAAAACTAAAATAAAAGTATCTTAGGAAAAATATTTTGATTTATATATGTATTCTGTTCAACTGACATGTGACATTGCATGTATTGTATAATTTCCTGTTAATATAAAACAGTTAAGTATGTTGATTCATTTGTACACCAACTGCTAAAAAAGTATCTGTGACTATTAATATGGAGTGTATTGTATAGACGTAGGGTGTAGCCTGGATCTGGGATGTATCCTCAGTTATTTCTGGCCTCTGGTTGAGTTCACATGGGGTGAACACTGCAGCACTTTGGTGTATTTGGTGGGATTGGTTGGCAGAGTGACCAACAGGTGATAGGAAGATTTTCCCATAACCTAAAAGGTCACAGATTCAGTCATCACACCAGCTGTTTGCTCTGCCAAAGTCAGCATGAACAGGAAACTGAACAACTCTCACTGTTAGCCCCTCTGTGTTATCATGGCAGAAAACGTGAATGGTCGCCCTCCTCAGGGGGAGGGGGCAGGGCATCCTCTCCGTCCCAGCAGCTCACAGGAAACTCGGGAAACAGGAGGGACACTGTTCTGATTCAAAGTGTCAGGCCATGTGAGCGGCATGCATTTTTCAGCCAAGGGTGGATCATGAAAAAATAAAGAGCACCGCCGGATTAAATATTTCAGCACCAAAGTGACGAACCGAGGCCTTCACGGTGCTCGCCACACCGTGGCTGTGACTGCAGCGTGCAGAGCGGCAGCTGCACTGCAGGCTGATCTGATGACATGATGGATGAGTTTTCTCTTACCTACATGAGATTACTCCTGAGCTTCAGGAGCTTTGCATTCTGGGAGGATTCCACTAACAGCTGATATTACCAATATTTTGGGTTGAGGTCGGTGATATGCAACATTTTGAGATGACGACATTTAATATGCTGAGAGTTAGATGAGCAGATTGATACCACTCGTGTGTATGTTAAATATGAAACTAGAAGAAGGTTATCTTAGCTTAGCGTAAAGACTGGAAACAGGGAGAAACAGTTAGCCATGCTCTGTCCATTGATAACATAAACCACATACCAACATCTCTACAGCTCACTAACTAACACCTTATAACTTGTTTGTCTTGTCTTGCCCAGATGAGCTAACAGGTTGCTGGCAGTAGCTTCATATTTAAAGCACAGATTATCTGTACCAATCTTCTTAACTATATCTCAGCAAGAATGAGAAAAAGCCTATTTCCAAAATGTCACATTATTCCTTTTAAGAGCCTCCGACTTAGCATTTAGATGTAGATAATAAAACTTCCACAAGAAATTGTCAAAATTAGCAGCTCTTAATGCCAAAATACTTATTACATATATTCAATAGCAAGAAACCCTAAATTCAGTGATGTACAAATGATAACATAACATAATTTTTACATTTTACACAGAGTGGCATTGACAAAAGATGAATCTCTACAACAATATTTGAAAATATGTCAATAACACCACAGGACAGGCTGAATGTGCACTACATAACTTTTGACTGAAAAATGTTAACTGACTTGAAGCAGTAAGGTGTTTATGTGTGGAGATACTGAAGGACAATGATGTCCAGTGTAACTGTGTGCAGCCCCCTAGAGTCAGAGCGGAGAACATGGTGTTTGTTTTTTCACGGTACCTGCACTGACTGTAATGGCCTCCATGAACTGCTCTCTCCAGGAGTTCGTCCCCACCACCAGCGCCAGGTTGGTCTTCTTGATCAGCTTGTCCACTGTGCTCTGCGCGATACAGCACCAAGACAGAAGAAAGAAATGCATCCATTATTCATATCCGGACAGGAGGATCTGCATCGGATGCTTCAGCAAAGTGCCGAGAAATACATGAGCTCCACCACATGATGGCACTGGCATCCAGGTCCAGGCAGCAGAAACAACCCTTTGATGCTTGATAAAACCACACAGCAGAAACAAATATGGTGGGTATATTTTTTTTAGTTGTCTGTGTGGGTTGGGAGGCCTCTAAAGAGCAACAGTCCCCTCTGCTAGAATTAGAAATATGTGGCTGTTTTTTCAGGCAAGGTGGCAGCTGAATTAGTTAGCGTGATCTGTCATCTGGTTTGTGACTGCCTGGAAAAACTCTGGTTTCACCTGTGACAATCAGGCTGCGTTTGCTCTGTTTGAAGAGTAACCTCTCCCACCTTAAACTCGTATGATTCCTCAATAATGACTTCGAGCTTGGAGTGTTCCCCCAGCACCGGTTTTCCCATCTCCGCGATCCGCCTGGCTTCCTCCTCGTCTGATGTCAGCTTCCTCTCTGGTACATCTGAGCGGCGAGGGCGAGATGGGAGCAAAATGAAAAGAAATCACAGCGAGAACGATGGCAATCAAAATAAGAGGATGCTCGGCTGATTAGCATGTTGCGTTGTGCTTCGCAGCATACAAACAGAACATCAGAGGGTTGCCACATTGGTAACAGTATGAATTTATTCAGCCTTTGTATTGTTTTAGACTTTGCAAAGAGACAAGATTCGTTTTATTTGCAGTATTTAAAGTCACATCTGTCACACTCAATCAGTTCAAAGTGAACAACTATAAGATTCATTGCAGTAATAACTACTAAATAGCTGCTTTCTAAAAGCTTTCTGTGTGGAAAGGGTCTTGGTAGCTGTCCAACTTCGTTATGTAAAGGTTAGACGAACCTGCATGCTTGATTAATCCGGGCACAAAACACAAACACAGCAAAGGCAAATATTTAGTGCGCGTCGATTTCTTTCTTATGTTCCCATTATTCTGCTTTAACCAAAAGTGTTGGAGTTTACAATGACTTTCAGGGTGCTACACGTCATGAAGAGCGCTTGAAATCCCATAAAGCCCCATTATTTTAAAGGGCCAATTAACTCAAATCACAACAATGCACATTTTCCCATGCATTCCTAAAGTTTGAGACATCTTCTCTAAAATCCTGTGCTCTTGTAGGTAATTTCACTTATTGTGTGGAGGGCTATTTTGTTTTGTTTTGACCAAACCGATCAGCGGTGAGTGACTTAACCATCCCATTGACATCATTTTAAGTTGACATGGAAGCTGAGGTGTATTTTTCACATTACACCAACAACTAATACCTTGACCTTGCCAGATTTTTACTATAAAAGTAATTACAAAAACTTGTACAGCTGTGTGGATCTCATGAGTGAGAAAACTGTTGTGCTGTTTCCAGAGCGTTCAACAATATCACCCAGTGCTCCTCAGTGAGTGGGGTCTGCTCAGTTGTCACGAAGATGGATCTGCTGACGGGGTCCATCCCTGAAATCACAACAGCTGTTGAGCTCACGTGTCAACAGACCTGTCTCCATGACTACTGAGCGATATTCACCCTGTTGATGCAGACCGTGCATTGTGGTTTAAAGCTCCTCAAAAGGTAGAGTAAGGTAATTATTTGTAAGGAGTGAACACTCATGCTAATGCATTTGAGCATGATTTGGGTGAACTGACCCTTTAAATGTTATATCGACATACAAATAAAGTACTTTCAAGGCCTTCCAGTCAATGTCAGTACTTAAAGGTCGTTTTTGGTTTCTTTTCAAATACAAAATGATTTCCATGGCTCGTGGAAGCCCTGATCACTCCCTCTATCAGACCTGTCCTGGGTGGCTCTGCTGTAGAAAGGAGCCACGATGCTTCACAGAGCTCCTGAGCACGCTGCACGCTACAAAGAGCGCCATAACATCAATTCTGTGCTGTCAAACTCTATCAAGAAGGAGCGGTTGTGCATCCAAAGGCCTCTCATCCCGCTTTACGTGTGACACCCCCACTGAGCCACCTGGTACAGAGACCTTGTCATCTTTTATACGAAGCCTCAAGTCCCAGCCTGCTGCTCTTTGCTGACAACACGCTTACCATTAAATATTAACGTTGCCATTAAAGATCACAGCCAAGTCCCCTTGATAGGAGGGAGTGTCAGCAAACACACACACACACACACACACACACACACACACACACACACAGAGGCATGCATAATATACCAGCAGCATATGAGTGCCATCACACACATACACACACACACACGCATACTTTTAAGCTAAATCAATTACACACCCAAGACAGTGTGTACCCTCAAGTCCTGACAGGATTTCTTTTCCTCATGTTTAAAATTTGATTATCCAGCCATTCCCCCGCTCTGCGCTGCACCACTACATGACACGATTTCCTTGACAAGGAAGGGAGAAAAAAAAATAATAACACAATCCACACAAAGGTAATTCAATTTCTAATTTCGGAACTGCAGGTTTTTATCTTGACAGTTATCAATTGTCTGTACCTTGCTCTTGACTGGAGAGCATAATTTATGCATTTATGATTAATTTATCAGCTGATTACCGCGAAAATCCATCATTAGGTGCAAGAGACAGAGAGAGAGAGAAGAGAGAGCAGCAGGAGGGGATGTGTTGTTTGTAACAATGACAGCAGAGGAGCACAACAGCGTCGGCATGCGGTTTATTTTTATCAAACCTCTCAAAGTGTAACGACAGAGAAACAAGCCGTCGAAATTGTAAACCTCTGACAACGTCGACTGCAGATCATGCAGCCGAGAGCCGCAGATTTAAGGGCCTGCGTTCAAACCACACACCACACACAGCGAAGGTGATGTTAAGTGGGGATGCATGGAGGGGGAGTGGACAACTTACCGCCAGCTAACAACAGAGCTGTCGAAGAGGAGGAAGAGGAGGAGGAGGAGGGGAAGGAGAAAGGTGTGGAGAAAACAGAAAAATGTGATGAGCAGGAGGAAATGGAGGGAACATGCGTCAGGGAGAAAGCTGGTTGATAAGGAGGAGAAAAACGTGATGGCCTGAGAGAACAGCTGAGTATTGACCCTGAGGTGTAATATATATGGCGCTGTCGCCCGAGGTAGTGGAATTTTGAAGTTTTTTTATGGGCACAGAGGCACAATGGAGGTTTATTAAGGGGAAAAAATAGATAGAAATCAACAAAATGGTGGGATGTTTTGCATCAGGATCTCCAGCCACGAGCATATAACCTTAACTCAAAACTTTATTACTCCCAGCCATTGTCAGGCGAGTGAGTCTGGAGGCAATAATCACACATAAACCCCTATTTAACAAGTTCAGTATGAAATAGTGTTGGATCAACATGTGCATTTGTCAGAATTTGGCCTTTTTTACATAATATCCATTTTCAATAAAAATACGGGGCCTTTTTTACATATAACAATAAAAATAATATGAGCTATGTTATTTTGCCATCCATTGCATCATTATGTAATATAAAAATAATGATTCAAATATGGAAAAGTAAGAAACATTGTAGCTTTAAATGAAAAATAATCATTTTAAAACAGTGCAACATCTTACTAAATAACACTTAAAGCTGATTAGTTATATATACATGTGTTTATTATTAATAATAAGCTTAACAGACACAGAAGTATTTCCAAATTCAATAACAAATTTCAAAAGATGGGAGAGATTTGTCAAATTTTGACAAGAGTGTCACAGCAGCTGTTTTTTGGTTCCTGTTTTTGTGACATAATAAAGTTCTACCTTAATTTTAAGCTTTGTTTGTCCTCCAGATTGTGCATACGTGCAATGTTAGATTGTGCCCTCTCCTTCTTCACAAAATGTGTTGGGGACATCTGCAAACCTTGATATATAACAGTTGGTGGGATCTATATTACGTAAGAGCCCGTGTTGCCACTGTCAATACGGTGTAAGTGAGGATGACGGGATTTTATTTGACAGCTTCAGTTGGGGAGGGGACGGCGTATAAACAACAACAAAACCTGTCTCAACCTGCCATAAATTGCTGCCAGCCTGCCTAAAAGCCCTGTTAGCATGTTAGAGACTTTTAGTGTCTCACGGAAGCCTAAAATGCTGCTTCAGAGGCTTGTCCGCTCTGTAAGTACATCTCACTACAGAGGAAGCATCCTTATTTTAGAAAAATTTTGAAAATGTCAGATCCACAAATAGAGCATAACATGTGTGCAAAATATGAGCTCCTGGCCGCTTCAATTGACAGACAATGGTGGGAATCAGCTTTAAAAAGTCAATATCAGTAAAACCATGAAAACAGTCATATTTGCAGTGAAAGTTACACGTTCACACACTCGCGTAGACATGCTTGTCTCATTTCACTTGGACTTATTATATCACCACTCTTTTTGTAATTCAAGTTTTCAAGTAATTCAAACCAACTTTTCCAATACATAAAAAAAACAAAGAACATAATGCAACACAAGATAAAATCTTATGGTAAATCACTGAAGGGCAAGTAATGGAACAAATCCGGGCACAGTGAAGAAGCTATAAGAAAAACAATTCAAGATGGAGAAGTACAAATAAAACAAAAAACATACAGCACAGCTAAAGAATGGCTTGCCTCATATAAATTCAACTCTGAACAAACTTCATAGAAATTCCTTTTTTAATTATTAGCTGTTATGATTAAATGTCTGTCACTAATTTTTATTATTCCACATATTCAGGCTTTGTCTGACTCAATCCTTAAAGTGTTTTTTTTTAGATAATAAAAACAGCTGGACAGATTATGGCAGTAATTTATGCAACCATTTTCCTAACCTTTGTATTTTATCTTTCTGACCCTTTGAATTGTTATTTTACTACAGTCCTGTTGTTGTATTTAGTATTTATAACTGTGAAAACGCTCTCTTTATTTTTTTAATATAATTTTTTTTTAAATAATTTTTTTAAATAATTTTTTTTCTTTTCAGCATTTAGATAATGACTCTGTCTGATTGTTCATCTGCATGCTGCATTTATGTGCAAGAGCAGATCAGTGACACAGCGCAGCACGCTTGGATGCCCACGGCTAAATGTAAACCATAACTAAATGATATGATTAAGAAAAAAAAAAAAAAAGAGGCTCAAAAAGTCATACAGTGGGGCGGATAATTACATGACAGGATACGCCATAAGTGGATGAAGCGAGAGGAGAAAGACTTCCCATGCTTCTCGGCCTCTGGAGAATCACATTGACGCCTCTCCCTTTTGACGCCTTCATTATAATTTCTCCTTACATTCATAAAACAAGGACAAAATTTTCCACACTCTTAAAGGGATCAAAGGTTCCAGAGGACAAAACAAAGCCGTTCACATCTTCCATGAGCGGTCCGGCACCTGCTGAAACCTCTTTCGCTGAGACATGATGCTAATTAACCTGTTTGTGTTCGGAGGCAGCTTATCAACTTCCTAAATCAAATACAGTCCACAGTTAATCATCATTAGTAGCTAAGTGCATTAATTGCTGTGGGCGACTTGCTTCATTATCATTAGTACTAGCCAAGCTGCGCTGATCTGAAGCCAGGCGCGATGTAAAACCCAGCTGTGGTGAGTGTCCGCACCCTTGTCGGTAATAACAGCATGTCATTTAGCAGAGGTAGGCCATTAAGGGAGCTGCAGGCACACACACACACACACACACAGATGAAAACACACAAACAGGAACAAATAAAAGCAAAACACATGAGCATATACAAAATATACAGGTACAGATGCACCTACAAGACAGCACAAATACACACCTAACATCTGCACAGAACACGCACAGAAAACTAATGACTATCTTTACTTTTGATGAAACTGCCTGAGATTTTTTTTTTAAAGCCGAAGGTGACATCTTCAAATTTCTCTTTTATTAGCTAAGGCGATGACTTGTGCTCTGGCAAAAGCGGAGCCAGGTTTTACTTTATTCTTCTATTCTGCAGTTTTTTCGCCAGACCCCCGTCGCATTGGCACCCCCGCTGCATCAGTGAAGTGTTCCCAGACAGCTGTGAAGTTGGGAGGAGCTATTTGAGGCACGATTCATTCATCATTTTTTTTCCGCGGACAGCGTGACTCACAGTTGGAGCGCTTCAACAGCTTAGACTGACGTGTTGACAAAGAGAGAAAATAACTGGTTCTTTCTTAAGTAACAGCGACAAGCTTGTGTATATAACAACTTTTCAGGGGACAACTTAATTAGACTCCCAAGGTGCATTTTTGGCAAGAAGCATCCGATAAACAGAGCTTAAAAGTCTGTTATCTGAGCTGCTAACGCCAAGATGAAGATGGCGGATGAAGAAACTGATCAAACAAAAAGAAAAGATGAGTTCACTCTGGAATTCGGACTGAATTTTGTTCAACAAAGAAGCAGTTTAATTTTATCGCTCTTATTCAAGCCTCTAACTGTCCTTTTCTAAATAGCAGCTGTGACCGAGGCTCATGCCTATTGGTGGACAAAACATGACAAAGTTGGAATAATCAAAACTCGTGGTCATAAGATAAATTCATATGATCGTTCTACAATCTGAGAGTCCCATGTTTGTATGTTAAGTAATACTGAGGAAACTAGAATACTATTCTGTATAATGGGAATACAGAATGGTGAATAACACTTCCAGAACCACTGCTTCATTTTTTTACTTTTAACTTGAAAAATACATCAGTATGCCTCCAAAAATCAGGGAATGAGCAGTTTAGAGGTTGGCTTTCCAATACTATCAGGAAGGAAATGCATTTAATATGTTTGTTAAAGGTATAAGGAGTACGATTTGTCTATTTCAACACTCAAAGTGGCAACCGGTTGCCGGGTTACCTCACACCCTGCGCTGTTATTGGTTGGGTGCTAAACACCTCTGCCCAAAGGTTGATTCCCAGAAACATCCTGAACACAGAAAAATAAGAAAATTCAGGCAGAGGGCAGAGTCTCTGCAGATGCAGACACCATCACACACTTCCAGTGGCTCATAAAGGATGACTGAGAGGGCCCCTTTAATTTTCTATTTAAGTCACGTCAATAATCGATTAGTCAGCTACTAAATTCAGCTCTACAGAAACAGCAACAGACATGCAAACAGATGAACACGCACACACAGATGCAAGCTTACAAGTACGTACTCATAACATATACACACAAACGACACACACACATACCATACTGATTAAAGAACACACACACACACACAAACAGAGGGCACAGAATGGTGGTTCAAAAGCAGACTCATTGTACCGACTGCACTCACAATCCAGAAGGTTGTCATTCTGCCAGCAGTACAATTGCGATAGGGAAGATTAACCAAAGGGACATAATTGGAGGGGTGGAGGAGTGTGTGTGTGTGTGTGTGTGTGAAGTGTGTGGAGGGGGTAGGGTGGGGCGTCTGTGTTTAACCGTTGTCATCATCATGCCAGCGCGTTCTCCTGAGCGCTCGGCCGAATCAGATCTGTCTCGTTACAAAAGAGTGAGTCCTTCCCTGGCTCTCGCACATTTTACAGCCGGCGCTCTGAGTCACGGCGTCAATACGCCGCTAATGTACGCCTTCTCCCTCCACAGCTCATTAAGACAGAATCATCATCTGACTTATCAGGGCTATTCTGGTTGCCGAGGCCGGAGGTGGATCTGGGACTGTGCCCGGAGCCGCCTGTGTGGATGGGTGGAGGGAGGAAAAAGATACAGGAGACGGGAGGATCTGGTGGATGCACGAAGGAAGGGAGATGGTTGAATGGATTTATGGAGTGATAGAGGGACAGAAACCGGGACTGATGGAGGGATTGGTTGGAGGAAGGCATAAAGGATGGACGGATGAATAAGTGGAGGAGGCAAAAATTCAATATGGAAAAGGCATGAAAGCATGGGATCTGGAAGCGTGGATGGATGGACGCTTGTGGGCTTGTAGAGGGAAGAAAAGGGTAACAGATACGAGGAAGAAAAGATGGAAAGAGACAGGGATTGAATAGATGGAGTTACTGGTTAATGTTACTGGTGAATGCATGGAGAGATCGGTGGAAGAATGGAGTGAGAGTGGATAAATTGCTAAAAAGATTTATGGAGGGATTGGCAGAAACAGGAGAACAAGAAGACAGGGGATGGAAGAATAATGAGATAGGAGAAGTTTGAGTAATGGAAGAACGGTAAATGGACTGCACTTATATGTATATAAACGTATATATATAGTGCTTTTCGGTGGCTGGGCTGGCCTCACTATGGGGAGGTTCAGTGTCGATTAATGGGCAACATGCTCTACCACCTGAGCCACAGTCAAAGAATAGAAGAAGGGAATATGGAAGAGGTGTGACAGGGGAGATGGGAAGTAGAGGAATCAGGAGGATAGAGGGATAGAAAAGGAAGAGTGGAAGAACTGAGACATGTAGGGAGGCACACAAGAAGATGGTGACACTTGGATGGATGGATGGATGGATGAAAAGGGAGACAGGAGGATGCAAGAGTGGAATATGGAAAAATGAAGGATTGCATATTATGGTGGGATAAAATGATAAAGAGACCACATGTTACGGGAAAAGATGAAGGAAAAGTTTGAAGGATGAGGTGCATAAAGATGGGAGGGAAAGAGGAGTGGAAGAAGGGAGGGGAAGGGAGGAATAAAAGGATGAGTTAACTGATACATGGAAACACAAAAGCAAAGATGGATAAACGGCAACATGAAAGACAGAAGGAGACACCACAGCCATGCTAGAAAGCTCTGTGAAGCTGTACTTTGGCACAGTGGTGCACATCAGCGTGCTAACATGCTCACATTGAAAATGCTAACACGCTGACATTTACCACATGCGATGTTAACCATCTTAGTTCAGTGTGTTAGTATGCTGACATTAGCTAATCAGCACTATAATACACCTGAGGCCGATGGGAGCGTCATTAGTTTTATTTGGTAACTTCAGTTAGTTAACTATTTATTGCAACAAGATCTATTTTAGTTTGGAGGTGTAAGTTTGACACAGATTGTCCCCGAGTTTAGAAACCCCCTGAGACAGACATACAACATTTAACAAACATGAAAGCATATTAAAAAAAATATGTACAACTGAACGCTGTTGTACATTATTAGAGGGGGTGTAGGTCATGTGACAAAAAATGGCCTGATCTACTGCAGGCTTAAAAAAACAAAGCATTGCACAGCTTAGAAAACAAATTCAGAGTGATCACAGTTCATCCTGAGAGGGGACATGAATATCCATTTCATTTCACAAAAAAAACACTGAAATGTTAACCTGTTGCTGGTGCTAGAGGAAGAGCCGGGGGATTCCCAAAGTCTTTAGGATTCATCCTCTGGAGACCATGGAGGCCTGTGAAAAATTTCATGTCAGTCCATCCAGTAGTCGTTGACATATTTCACTTGGACCAAAGTGTTGGGCAGTAGTGAAGTATGAAAGGAGAAATAAATGAGAAGACAAGAGGATGGATGCGTGAGGAGATGAAGACAAAGAGGCTCGGAGGGATGAGTGATGTTTCTCTGTTTTCTGCAACTGTCCAGTCATGACGCTTCATTACAAAGGACATAATCTACTGTACTGAGGATGAGTCATCAGTCTTCATAAGGCAAACACACACACACAAATACATGTATGAGGATATTTATACCCCTTGCTGTACATCCACCTACAGACATATTGGCACAAACTGTGAGTAAAAACACGCTGCACGGAGATCTCAGCAGACAATCAGAGTGTTTTCTGCAGCTCAGAGTGATGTGTAAAATAATAACGGTTCGTCGCCAGTCTGCGCCGCTACTCAGCTACTGCACTTGCAACACACACACACACACACACACACACAGTCGGCCTGTGAGGGAAATGAGATGACAAAGACGGATGCTTCAGCTCCTTTTATTATCTTTCAATATGCAGGCTGTGTAACGCGTCCATCATCTTGTTATGCTGTATCCATGTTTCTGACGGCATGGAATCGGAAGGAGTCAAAATGCTGAGTACACGCCATACTTCATCTTCTGAGGCAGCGCCGCTAGACTGAATGAACTGATAATTTAACTGAATGCTGGATGATTTCACTCAAGCATCCTGATGAAGGTCTTTCACGGCTGAAAAGTCATGTTTTTAATCTTGCTGAGCTAATTAAAGCCGCTACGTGTAGCATTTTGACATCAATAAATCTTTAACGCATTCATTCTGAGATATTAGGGTGATTACTGTAAACAAATACAATCATAGCCAAGAAAATTGGCAGCCTCAACCAGTCATAACACTGTATTTTTATATTGTGTGCCAGCAAGTTGAATTAGTCTGAAATCTGGCAATTTGCTTTACAGCCCAGAGCAGGAGTGCATTTAAAAATGACATGCAGACAGCTGTTAAATATGTCTTTTTTATCTTTAATTTGACCACGTGTTGCATCTACTTGCTTTTATGACTTTTCTCCAGCTGTTTTCTCTCAGCTTTCTCCCTCTTGAATGAATATTTGGTTGTTTTAGGAGCTACATTCACTTTCTTTCCCCCCCAAGTGTCAGATGAAATGATTGGAGATTCAGTTGGTTAGCTTAGCTTAGCACAAACACTGAAATCAGGGGGAATCAGCTAGCCAGGAAGCCACCGCACTGGCCAAACACATATTTTATTTCTTTACATAACCCCTCATAAAACCACAACTTTTCATTTCTAAATTTCAGTTTTTGTACAGGTTAAACAAACAAGATATAACATGTTACTTGTTGAACTTTAGAGGTACTCGTAGGCAGATTTTGTCACCTTTGGAAAAACTAATTGATTTGCAGGCTTTATGCCAAACCTGAGCTAATTTGGTGCTGGCTGTAATTTCATATTAATGCTTCAGACATGAGACCGGTATTGATCTTGTGATCTTATTCTTGGTAAGACAAACAATGAACATATTTCCACAAATAATAAGCTATTACTTTTAGAAAGATAAAATAATTTCCCCCCTATGGGAAATGGCTATCTAATCTATTAAAGGATATCTAACCAACGTGCCATACTTTATAAACCTATCAAAAAGGTTTTACAAAAAATCTCTTTATCTTGTCCCCTTCTCCATCTAAGGACAGTTTGCCTCTCTGCTCTGGCCTTGCTCTTACATTGTCTCTTTCCTTCAAACTGTTGACTTCTTTGACTGAGCATCGTCATCTGCCATGACTTTAATCTCCAGAGAGCAGTCAATTTGCAGTAGAGGCCTTGTGATGACACCGACCTCTGCTGATGATTTCCTGGAAATCCTTTGTTGTTTTAATAATGAGACCGTTCTCTGAACCTCCTGAGACCTGCTCTGTGGTTTGTGATTTCACAGATGTGACACTAGCGACTGATCTATCTCCTCTGGTTCAAAACACAACTTGTACATGTGTTTGTGTGTAAGTAAATCATGCATCGGAGGCACAGCACCTCACCATCAGAGACTGAAGGAGATGTCTGCTAAACTCTCCCCTCAAACATCAACTGTAGCTTAGCAACTGTTGCCAGGCAGCAGCATGGGAGTCATCTGGAAACACTAAAGTCAAATCAACTAGCTAGCTGCTGATAAAACATTGCAGCAAAAACCTACTGAAGTAAAAATACTTAAGTGTTATCACCAAAAATAACTTGAAGCGTGAAAAGTTAGGGTTTAAATGGCCCTGTGACTGATATATTATTATATATTACATTATTATATTATTAATACTGTTGTATCAAGGTGTAAGCATCAGTTTATGGTTGCAGCTGCTTGAGGTGGAGTAAGCTTTTTTTTTTAGCACTTTATTTTCATTTCAGTCATTACCAACAAGGGGCTCTTTTCTCTAATATGTGCTTTTTTAGTGAAATAATAAGGGAATTTATCAGAAATTGGACGATTACCCGAAATAGACAGAATGTTTTTGTAAGAGGTTGCAAGCCAAATGGTCGAGAACCTCTTGAATAATCTACTGGTAAAAAAACTATTCACTATTAGATTCCATATTTGGTTTAATCTCAGCTCTCTCAGCTCTCTCGGCTGGTTGGGAAAGCCTACAAACCCCAGACAGCCTGCCTCTAGACGCACTAGAGACGCCTCTAATCGGCCCATATGCTGCATTTCACATGGGACGCTTTTTCATATTAACAAGAGTCTCGCTCCTCTCACTATTCCCGCCCAATCCTCTGGTGGTTCTCCCTCCACGGCCTTTTGTTTCTGTCTGAATCTCTCCCTTTATCCTTTTCCAGCCTCTGTCTCATTTCTTTATCTCTAATTCCCTGTCTCTGTATCTCCGCTATCTCTCTAACAAAACTGTCCACTCCTCGACTCACCCCTCTATTTTCCTGTCTCTCTTGAAAACGTAGTATTTATATATATATATATATATATATATATATATATATATATATATATATATATATATATATATATATATATATATATATATATATATATATATATATATATATATATATATATATATGTGTGTGTTTAGGTTGTATTAAGGGTCTAAAAAACATAATTATTCAGTTTACAGTTTACGATGATATAAAACAGAGAAAATCTCACACTGAAGGAGAAGGAATAAGCACATATATGGCATTTTTTTGGAAAAATTACTCAGATAATTAATTGATTATCAAAAGAGTTGCTGGTTAATCATCTAATAGTTACAGCTCTAGCTATTATTGATCAGCTCTTCTGTCTATTATACTGTACACAAAACACATGAGTCTGCTTTGGGTATTTGCTTCTCTATCTGAATTTGCAGTCTTTCTGTCCTCCTGTATTCTGCAGTGAGCATTTGTGTGTCTCTACTTCTATTTCCTTTAAATACAGATACAAATACAATTAACTGGTTGAAAGAAGCCAGATTTGTCTCTTCAGTTTGATTGGTTTTCTGGAAAACCAAGGCATAATTAATGATTTCCACCCCTACCACCACCTCTTATGTCTTTATCTACATCCCTTTCACAAGCTTTCCTCCCCATCTCTCTCTTACATCTGCCTGCCTCCATTCTTCTCTGCTGTTTTTATGCATCTCTCATTCCCGGCGTCGGCCTGTCGTTCTCTCTCCTCCTCTCCCTGATTCGTCCAGTCCAGATGTCACGCTGTGCTGCGCGGATCAAGCGGAGACGAGCGAGCTCCCTCTACTTGTTAACAGTCTGTTTATTCTGCAGCCATATCGGCCTCTCCGCCGTGTCAGCAGCAGGCAATTACAGAGCAGATTACCAAACCCTGATAATGTCATCAGACCAGGCCTTACACACAAACACGCGCGCAGTGGGCACAAACATATACACTCACACACACATAAAGACACACTTATACACAGTTCACAAGTTCACTGCTTACTCACGAACATAGTATATTCACACACTTACTCACACACACACGTACTCTATCAGCAGTCAAGGAAAGAAACCAAGAACTGTGCTTTAGCACTACTGCAGTTACTTTGCATGTTAAGATTTTGCAAAAGAATTTATGAACTTAGGAAATATGTTATAGATATAACAATTTTATAGATTAATATGTTACCCTTTTCCCTTAATTTTATTACATTTTGGTGAGTAATACACTGGTAAAAGTACAAATATCAGAAATATGCGTATCCAGTTTAACAAACTTTCTTTTTCTTAAACAAAGACTTTGAATATGACTCTACTGATTAGCTTTAATTATAGTTGTGAAAACTTCGACCAACTGTCATCCTAATAAATGAATCCATTTCCAATTTTAACCCCATTTCTCATAATAAATCAGCATCTTATTTACTTGTACAAATGCTCTTATTGTAGCAGCTTTTTCTTTTACATTTTTGTCATAGTTGTTTTTGTATATGTCTCCTCATATGTCTTCTTATATTTAGATATACATACACAGATGTGCAGGTAGATGCTCCACTGGGGGGGGGTTCTCTCTGGAGTTCACCAGGGAGGGGGGCCCTACATCACTGATGTAACCCTGAGTGCTGATTAACAGCCCTGCTCGGCCGAGGGCACACAGACAAAGAGCCACAGCCGCCTCTGAGTCGTTTCATCTGCATTTTTTACACAGGCGAGGCCCCAAGGATCCTTCTGGAGCCCTCAGTATCCACTTATCATACGCAACATTAATAACTCCAACATTATTATGCATTTGCCACAGAGGACTGCAGTGGAAGTAACTTTTTTTTTTGGTTAATACTTTCATGTCTTACCCTGCAGGTATGAGACAGCCTGCGTATGAATATTTTATCACGTGTATTTAAAGAATTTTGTTCCTAAATGAAACATCCTCCAGAATGGCTGCTACCATCAAATTAAAACAAATGATTAAGCAATGTTAGTCTTTTGTTGACACGGTAATAACCACTTTCAAGACTTAACTACAGACTGTTTATTCTATAAATACCGAACGATTACCTCCGTGCGACTCCTCTTTACAAGGACACATAAACGGGGAAATAGACTCATTCATTCATCATTTTGCCCACTTATTGCTGTCACATGGGCAGATTATGACACAACAGACCCCTGGGTACAGACATGTACAAGCCCCCCCCCACACCCCCCCACAGCCCTCGTACATCCTTCTAGGGGCAAGACACCCGTACTGAAAGGGGCACAAAATGACTCATTTTACTTCCTGCCTCATCAGATCCTCACTGACATTTCTCTGCACAGATATTATACAAAATACTACGACCCACTAACATGCTCATAACCACAATGGTTACATGATAATGTTTTTCAGATGTAATTCTTATGATGCTCATTATTTTGGTTTAGCGCATTAATAATAATAATAATGATAATAATATTAGCTAATTATCACTGCACACAAAGTGCAGATACCTGTAGATCAGTAATGTGAAACCATTGGCAGGACTGTGCATCGTGTCTACCACTTACAGAGTAGTGTAAATGTAGATCCTCGTGCCTGTGCAGACAAACAAAACAGGGACCTACATATAGAAAAAGATCTCCACGGTGCTACTGGGTGTCTAAAACTCAAACTGCCTTCATGCATGAGGGATTTGTGGGAAATGAGGCATGCATGTAAATCCAGTGTAATTTGTTTGACAGATGTGTTCAGAACAGCACTACTTTTAACTGAACTCTGTGACTTAACAAACACTTCAACCTGAGGCTCCGGCCAACGCCCCCGCAGACCTGTTCAGTAATCCATCCGGGCCTGTTCACAGCAATGTGGGCAAACAATCACACACACTCATTCACACCTCTGAGGTGACTGCTGAGCCACCCGGAAACAAACTATTCTGGTCAAAATGAATCAAATCATCTGTCCAGCATGAAAGAGATGGACTTTGGCTGCTATAAGAGAGATGCAAAGCACCTGATTTGCCCCTACGCTGGGTGTGTCACTGTGAAGTGAAGTTACTCTCAGGGGGGGTTGAGAAGGTCATCACTGACATCGACATTAATGAGAGCCCACAACGAAGGTTAGTGTCCCTGCTGGCCCTCACCTGTGCGTTAAGACAGGCCTGACACTGTGGTGTGCCACCGGCATGGCAGGTAGCAGCGCAGCTCATCCATATCTCCGTGCTGAGAACAGCCCCCCACACACCTCTCAGGAACAATTACTGCTCTTCCAGCTCCTCATCACAGATGGTGAGGGCTTTCAGAGCGACCCCCTTCCCCTCTCCCTCCTCTCCTCTATCTGTGGCTCATTGTCTCTTAGGTTGACTGTGTCTGTCTCTCCACCTCTCTGTCTTTTTTTATGCTCAGACTATTTCTGTCGCTCTCTCCTCTCTCGGCCGTCCTCCTCCTTCCCTACTTTCCCTCTCTGCCTCTCCCAGCTCGGAATTCAACAGTTCAATTTAAATCCATTACACCTAAGCCCCTGACAGAGTGTGGCATCCATGGTAACAGTTACTAGACAACAATCTCGCAGTGACTCTGCCTCCACAGCGAGGCCACCTGCGGCAGGGAGATGAACTGAAGGCATGTGGGGCGTTTTGACGTAAACTGGCTAAGTGACAGGTCCCGTCCTTCAACTGCGACCGCAATCTGGGGAGGGGAAGAGATTGCAACATAAATCACATCGGGCCGATGGAATGAAACGTATTTGTTTAAAAGCAGCATCATGGAGCGTCGCGGCAGAGGGATGCATCTAATTTGATAACAATACGTCAACCATCTATTGCCATTCCCTGTGCACGGCTGCCCCTCTAACCCTCCTATCTGCTGAAAACACAAGCATGATGCTTACAAAATGTGGATAAGGATGCCGCAGCAGCAGCAGCAGAGATGGCTGAAGTAGCCCTACTTCATGGCTCTGTCCTTGAAGAAAGAGTAAAGACACAGTAAATCACAGATACGTCCTCTCACGTCCTACACTAACTACTGTACAACACCATAATAATCACAGCGGAGAAAATGAGCTCTGACCTCCACACTTAAGAGGCGGCGCTGTAAGTATACACTGCAGTTCCACTATTGTCTTGATTCATGGAAAGTTGGGCAAACAATATACATAAAGATAAAGATGCACAATGACAATATGCAAGGTTATAATCACAATCAGGGATAATTAAAGGGACCGTTCATGCAGAGCTTCCCACAATAACTCTGCATCGCTGAATTACCATTTAATTGCATGTTGATACAATCAATGCTGCTTTGACAGTTAGCTCTGCACTGGCAAAGAGGGAAAATCAGGATTTCTTCTCTGTAATGGAATGACACTGCAAAATAAGACATCTGTCTTTGACAATAAATGAGAACTATTCTTGCAAAAATGATTGCTGCTATTAAAACAACACACATGATGGAACATTGTTGAGGTTGTGATTTGTATGTTAGTGTTATAATCCTCAAGACTTTCAAGAAATTAAACCCCACATTGGAGGCTATTCTTCTGCAATAACAATTTAATGTATATATTCTGTAATTGCCTCTTTATATAGTAGTTTTCATTGTTAGTCAGGGAATCTGCCAATCCTGCACTGGATTCAAATAGTCTTTTCATGCATGAAGGATTCACAGGAAACGAGGCACGTGTGTAATCCAGCTTAACTTTATCTCACTGATATCAGCCTCCCTATTTACTGTTCAGCCTCTTTACGCTGTATCGGAGCTGTATCAACTTATTGCTAACACTAATAATGAAACATCCTACTGCAGCTGCTTCACATTAAATAACAGGTGATAAAGATCCACAGAGAATACAGAGAATATATTTGTGATCACGGTGATAGCACTAACTGTGATCGTACATCAAAAATGCATCTATGAACCAAAAAAAATGTTCTGCATTTATCATTGGCAGATCAGTGTTGAATATTGAAGGGAGTAATGAAACAAGATCATTCACAGTGAGCCGCATGACACAGGCTGCACACCTTTAACTCCTCAGCAAGGCACAGTAGCCAACTTTACTGTCTCGTGCTGTTGTGCAGAAAACTACTTCTGCTGTGTGCATCATGAAATCAGATTAAAGTTGCTCATGGATGACAGAAAAAGGGATGACTTTTGACTTTTTTGTATTAAAATCTATTTGTTTGGCTGCAATGTAAACAGATACATCAGTAGCTGCTCATGGGTGCTGAGAATAATGGGACCTATATTTACTGTTACCACGGCAACCAGGATTGAAATCTTGAGGATTACCTCAATAACTCGAGTTCCCAACTTTTAAATGACTATTTTTTTCCAATCAAAGGAAGTCCACTAATGTAGAAAGTGCATTAACTCTTCATAACCTTCATTATCATGTCACACCCTGCCTCTGACATTCCTCCTCGTGACCCCAGAAAGAAAAGGAGCTTTAATGAAGTCGGGGTCTGCGAATGCATGAATAGCGCTGGGCTCCCATTTGAATTAAATCTATTCATCCGTGCCAGTGTGATTTCTCTGTGGTACTGAGGCAACCGAAGGCCCTCTGAGTCGTGACATTTGTGCCATGGCTGGTGGAGCAGGCAGGGAGGTGAACACCATCTGCCTATATCCCTGACCACCAATTCCAAATCCAGCGCAATACGCAGGCTTTGACTGGGTTGAGAACGATAGACGGTAAGAGAAAAAAAGTCAGACATGTTTGTGGAAAGGTCTGTCTACAGATATTTACGCTTGTTCCCCCCACCAAAAAAGGACACATACCTCTAGATTTTGCAATTAAACACATGAGCAAACACAGACAGCCCTGCATCCGTATCTCAGACTCACCGACAGGTCACCTGTGACACACAGTCCTTGGGGCGTATTTTACTATTACATAATAATCTTTACTTAAATCCATTTCTTGCACGGGGAATAGTATCAGTGTCACACCATTCTAATTTCGGAAGTCTCTTGACATATTAAGGTAATCCCTCTCAGATTTCAGTATTAATTGTGTCATCTGTATTCAAAGAGGGCCTTGTGCACTTTGAAAATAAGCCCGAAAACGAACGAGGCGACTTTGCTGACAACAGAGGAGGGATTTAACAGGTATTAGACTGGGAGCAGACTGCCAACCCCCCACCAGGACTGACGCAAGTTCATGAGGCAGGTGTGCAATATTCGACAGAGATCCTCGGCAATTAAGACCAGAGAAAACAGTGAATCAGAGACTTTCTTGAAACTTGATCTCATCGCTCAAATGTCAAGGTTCTGATTTAGGGAAAGACTTAGGCAATGCACCACAATCATCAAAGCAGCAAATTTTTTTTTCCATCACAGCTAACTGACTCATATAAGTAAAAATATATAAGTGTCTTGTGTTTGCATATAGTTTGTGTTAGTAATGGTGCAGATATTTTGCTTTCAAATAAGAAAGCGGTGCCTTAAGGTTTCATTCGCACCATAGGCCTTTATGTGTAATTCCAAATTGGAGTTCATAATCTTTTAATTGAAAGACTGCTCATGTTAATTCGTATCTGCACTGAAATCTGACACCAATTTAATGCAAGATAATAATAATCAAAAGACGCACACACACAGTGAGCGAGGACGAAGAGAGACATTCATTTTTCCGCCTTGAGCCGCCTCTAATTTGCTTTAAAGTTAATTTTATGGTATGTGCTTCTGTTTTGACTGAATTGAGATGTCTTCCCTATTTTGGTACGTTGTTTTATCGCCTGTTCTTCCAGCTAATTCTGGCTCAGCCAAGCTCTTATGTCTCTTTGCTGAATGCGAAGTCACCACCGGCAGCTGGTTAACTTGGCACAAAGACTGGAAAAAAAGGCAAAAACTCCAGGAAGAGACTCCTCCTGGCCAAAAAAATAGCCCCACACAACTTTGTCTCTGTTTTAGTACAGATTAAACAAATGAAATATAATGGTAGAGACTTTCAGAGGTGCTGGTAGGTGGATTTTGAAGGCTAGCTGTCTCTTCCTGTTTCCAGTCTTTGTGCCAAACTAAGCAAACCCACTGCTGGCTGTAGCTTAATATTTAGACACTAGAGTGGTATTGATCTTCTCATCTAACTTTCAGCAACAAAGAGAAGTAGTGTACTTCCCAAAACAGTTAAAAAACTCTAAAAAAGTCAGAATCAATCTATTCCTTGAAGTTGGAGAATTTCTCTTTCTGAACATTTGAGAAAAAAATGCTGCAATTCAAGAAAGAAATGTTGAAATTAGTGTCTGTGTCTTTTTTTCTACTTAAATATTTGCATTCAGGAACTTGAAGTGAAACTGAAATGACGTCATGCAGAATAACGTTTTATTTGTGTCATGTGAGGGGGAAGTGAATGTGGGTACTTGGTTACTGGGCGTAAATTACTCAACTCTCCAGACATCTTCCAAAGTCTTCAATGTCAATCCACCGTCACCGCCTATGCGCCGTCCTTTTTCCCCTCCCAAACTGAGCTGTGGTTACAAAACAGAGCGAGGTCTGAGGGTCACGTCCCTGGATCGTCTACCAACAGGTGGTGAGGTTACCACTCCTGCGGGGAGCGACAGCTGTTCCCCATCGCTCACTCACCAAGGTTTTTGCCGCTCCCGCTTCTACCGAAACAAGGGCAAAGCTCGGTGAGCGTCTGGAAAACTGATGGTAAAAGCACCAGGAGAGAGCTAAAAACGGCAGGTATTAGAAGAACAGTGGCTCCAGTGTGTCATTAGCAAAGGTAATAATAGATTACTTTATGGGAGGTTCTATTGTGTAATGATGCATGTGATGGCATCAGCCCTCGTAAATTACATATCGGGCCTACTCAATTTAATTGAGACCCAAGTAAAATCCGTCATTTGATAAGAAAATGACATTTAATCCATAGATTTTAAGATGATCACTTCCTGGCTGTCCTTGTTGAGGATTGCAGCGGCTCATTATCTGCATGTCTGTTCACATGGTAGAAATACTCAATCCACGTACCTTTCCCAGGGGACGCGGGGTAACAGATGTGTCCTTACATGCTGTTATTTCTGTGGGAGGTTCCACTGTACAATCAAGTAAATGGCAGTGTAATCCTCCCCACACACACCTATACAGTACAAAGGATGCTACAGTAGAGGTTTCTTTTTTTTATCTGAATAAATTAAACATAAAAACTAAGGGAGCATGGAGGTACTTTGTAGGAAATCTCCAGCCGACGTTGTCCTCCAGACAAACTGTCTGAGGGCAAAATGATGCTGAACAAACTAATCCTGTGTCCGTTGTGCAACTTTCCTGCCTCAACATTTCTAAAAATGTTGATTGTTTAAAGCTGATTCAACTTCGAAATGTTTCCCTGATGCTGTAAAAATGTAAGGGAACATAACTACAGTTTGGAAATATAAAACTGGCTCAGTACCGACCTTCATCATGATTAACATTGTTTTCAGTAAAGTGAAAAGAAACAACCAAAACCTCTATTAAAATACATTATTCTCAATCATATCTGTTTACTTCAAAATACAAAAAGAAAGACAACTCACAATGCATGCTAGGAAATCTGTTAATATGTTGGTCATGTTGCTTTAGAGACGTACTCATTAAACTCATCACTTCAAGTCAGAGCAGCTTATGTTGGTGGTCTGATGATGAAAACTAGAAAGTGTCCTGACTTAAAATTTATTCACGTAATATATTTCTATCAGTGTATTCCACTAAATTCCTGGGTGAAGTTTTACAGTGTACACTTCCTCCTTCCTGGAATACAGTGAGATTGCCAAAACCATCAGCAGCTTCACTATGACCTACTGGCACATCCACTGGGAGATCCCCAGTGCCATCTGTAATGGCTGGTGGGGCTGGTGATAAGGAAATGGAGTCTTTATCTCAGCCCAATTAGGCAGCTAATTGATTCAATACCAGTCATTTAGAGTTCCTGCAGGCCCAGGATTGAGCACTTCAGCCCTTTGAACAGACGTGAGATCCCCGGAGGGAAGCAACCAGGGGAGAGACCGAGTTCGACCCCACAGAGCCTGCAGATTATAATCTGGATGGAAAGAATCTTAATGAGTTAATAGATTACATCAGGGATAAATCTGACTAGGAATTTTAAATTCACTGACGATCACAGAGTTTTGTTACCTAATCATGTTTCATCAGTAATATATATAAAACAGACAAATTTAGAGGGGGGTGGGTAACATGATGATATATCATATTAGACTACAGAAATAATTTTCAGATTTAACTAATGGTTATTCTCTCAATTAAGTGATTTATTATTAAGGAAACTGTCTACCACAGTTTTCTCAGAGCCCAAAATGGTGTACTTAGTGCTTTAAAATGGTACATTTACTCAAGTACTGTACTTAGGTTCAGTTCATTGGTACTTGGACTTAACTTTTTATGGAAATCTCTTCCCAGATAAATAAATTATAAAGCAATTTAGTCTTCACAAGAGAAGATCAATACAAACATGAATATAATCCTAATGTCAGATTTGTGTTTAGATATCATTTTCAAAGTCATAATGAAATCTATAAAATCATCTAACTAATTTAAAAAAGTTTATCACACAATGTTTGATACTGAGATGAAGCTTTATTCGCAACCACAGGAGTTGCGCTATTTACAGTGGTGGACGTGGCCTTTCATTTCCCGAGGTGCTAATCCTACGCTGCCTCTAGCTTTCCATTTCGCCGTTCTACAGGAAGTAAATAGCACTTTTCTTTGATACGGAGACGACGCTGAAAGGAAGAGATTCATTAGAGGTCAAATTCGGGTTGACGACTAACAAAGGGAAGATAAGCCTGACTTTTAAAGCAACACAAAGGGCAGGTTCATGAAACTCACTGAGTCATAGAGATTATGCAGCCCGTGACCCCGGCAAAAGGGAACGTAATGGTTCAGGCGTGGTTCAGGCGTGGATTGCTCCTGGTTCTATCGTGTTGGAGAAGGCAGACATTATTCATAAGTAGGCTGTGTGAAGGCTCACTCGCAAACTCAAGTGGTTACTTGAGGTTGTGACTGTAAACCAAACCTAGGAGGGATGCTTCTTTGAAATTTAATCAACATTTAATACTGAAATATTGTGGTATCACATGTAAAGCCCTCCTCCTCTGCACGTACGAACAGCTTCTCATGCACACTGTGATTGGTTTGATAATTGAAGGTAGCTGCAAAAAACAAATTGAAGAACAATTTTGGTATTTTGAGTATTTCCTTTTATACCACTATATGCTTCTACTCCACACTTCTGCATCTCAGATCCAAATTCTAGATTGTATTAACAGCTTTAGTTACTCTGCAGATCTAGATTATTAATGCAATTGCAATACATTTTTACAAGTTAATCTACGTAAGTCTACTCTGCATTATATAAAGTTTACTCTATGAAGTTTAAAATCAGCTCCACATTTTGTAGCTGCAGCATGACATTGATTGACATTGAACATATCACTAATTATATTTAAGTAATATAACATATGTGATTCTGAAATGGGCCATTCTGCATAATAGGCAATGTAATTTTGGAAAGTACATTTTGATGCACTTTGCACTTTTTACACTGTACACTGTAGTATTTCCTACTTACACAAAAGTAAAACATGAATACTTCCTCCACCGCCGTCTGATGCTTATTAGTTTGGAAACAGTTTGGTGTAGATGATGATGAGAATGAGCAGTGCTGTATCTTAATATTTTAGGTGAGTGCTGAATTGCTTCTGTGGCTCCGCAGAAATTAAATTTGCTTTCAATCAGTCAAAGTAATTTCGGCCTACACCCATTTACAGTGCAGCAGTCATACCTATTGAATACCTATTTTTACTCTACACAAGGACATTCTGTGATGAAGGCATCATCCAAAGCCTTAGACGCCGTTTTCGGTAATGTCTAATTCAAACTTCATCTGTCCAGCAATTCAGAGTTGCTTTGGCTTAGCATCCCTCCAAAATATGACTCACATTTAGAGGTAATGAATGTGTGTGTGTGTGTGTGTGTGTGTGTGAGAGAGAGATGGAGTGGGCTGGGCGAAGGACCCGGCCAAGCTCAAACAACAGCATGTGAAGTGCCCTTAGATGCCACGAGAGCTCACTCTGAGCAAGGGGCCTGACGGGTGGCACATTTCCCTACGCTAGGCATGATTTGAATGGAAAGTGGCAGGGTGGGAGATGGATTACTGCAGGCGGAGAGGGGCATTAATCCTACAGCCACGGACGCACGCATGCACAAACACACTGACGCACGCAGACGACACGCGCACATGACAGTATAATACCTCCGTCACACGCGCACACTCGAACGAATCCTCACTTTGGTGGTGTTTCTCATTCAGTTTTCTGCTCACATGGAAGAAACACACCGGAGTGCGTGAGCCCACACAACGCAATGTTAACACGCCACCGTACATGAATGATGGCGCTGCCAACAACTGCTTTGTAGCACAATTTTTGCAGTGTCATTTGAAGGTCCTGCACTTCCGAAGCCTACCCAGCACTTTACCACCACCTCCCGCCCTTCTCGCCTCCCCCCGTCCCCGTTCCTTCCTCTCATCTGCTGATTTTTTAGACACTTTAGAGTGGCTGACTCTGTCCTTTCTTTCCTCTTTTTCTCAATCTGTCTATTCCTATTATTTTCCAAGTGCAAGTGTGTGTAGACTTCAGACCTTGCCATGACAGTTTTCAGCCTCAGGAAGAAGACCCTCCAATTTTCATCATTTATTTACTACATCTCACTCTACTTAATATCCCTTATTCATAAAAAACTGGAAAAAAAATATGCTACTCATTGCTAACACGATGCTAAATTAGTCAACCAATTGATTAGCTGATCCATTATAGAGCAAAAATGCAAAACATTGACTCATTTCTGCTCCTCAGATGTGAGGATTTGCAGTTGGTCCTGACCTTTTATTACTGTAAAGTGAATTCTTTTGGGTTTATGAACTGTATGGAGGGACCACATAAGCAATATGAAGATTTCACCTTGGGTTTTAATGCGACTCCTATGACAAGCTACACAGAGGACCACACTGCTCAGCTATATAATAATGTGATATTTATTTATTGCTGTGCAGGGTAAATTTGCTTTGGCCAAACAGAGAGGTCAGAGGTCACAGTCAGATATAGAGCATCACCCCTAAAGGGGTACAGCATCGTGGTTGAAGGTTGTATCAATACAAGCTGACACATGGGCATGAACTCTGATTCTGTGGTTCAAAGATCATCTTTAATTGTGCCACTCTGTATTAAATACATGTAAAAGGATATATTCTGTCTTGTGTTATCACAAAGCAGTATGTCTTGTCTTATCCTGTCGCCCTCATGCTTTCTGTGTCAGCGTGTGGGCATCGATTGGACTAAAGCAAAAGCATAGTCACACTTTGTTGTCTTTGGTCTACATTAAAACTAAGCCTACTACTAACCACCTACAAGAAAATTAGAGGTTGTTATCATTGTGACAAGGCCACAAGTAGCTTGCTTCTTATTTATTACCAATTTTGGTCACAAAATGTCAAACAAATCAAGTTAAAATGTGCCTTTAACTTAAGCTCAAGGTGATGGACTTATCTTGTCTCTTTGTTGGTACTCACACCAGTTAAGACCACCTTAAGACATTTCTAAATGTCTTACTGCCACACTTGGGTGTAATTTGTGCTCAGTTAAACTGTAATGTTAAGCTTTCTAGGCATGAGTTGCCTGTCAACATCAGCCTTCCATTAACAAAAGTCTGTGCTTTGGTGTTACTTTATGCATTTAGGCATCACCACCATAATAAACTGTGCATAGGTTTGCTTGAAAGAGAGACTCGTTCAGCTGACTGATGCCAAGTGAATGTGAACAGAAATGTTTGCACCTGTCCAAATTAACTAAGAGGATAAAATGAAATGCCTCACAGCTTGAATAAAACATCCAAAACATATCTGGCACGAACATCATGTCTCAGCCCTGGAGTACCTAGAATAAAGTCCTGTTATGTGCAAAGTTGGAAGAGACTCTCATTCTCACTCTGCAGTGTTGTGTTGCAGCAGCAGCGGTTGTAGAGTGGCTCGCCTGGCCACCTCACCAGAGGCGCTAATGGTATTGACCACTTCGGTATAAGTTAGAGAAGGGCATAGCTGGCAGTAAACAACTTCAGACTGACATGTCAGGGTGACTGTTGGCTTGATTGCTTTCATTACTCACACACTGTCCAAAGTCAGACCTGCCAGCTCATGACTTGCTCACATCTGCCAGTTTCTACTATCAGCATCCCGGCGCATGAATGGATCGAGAAAAGCTGCAATGAGTGATGCAACAGCCAGTAATTATTCAGGAGATCAGAGAGTTAAAATGAGATCTGACAATTATTTTTGTGTTCATATTTTGATCATTTATAAGAAAAATAGAAAAAAAAAAAAGAAATAACCGGCAAAGGAGTTAAACTTTTTTTTGCTGCAAAGCAACCATTGGCGGGGAAGCTGCATAGGAAAATGGAGCAAGGCTGTTGCATATGAAAAAAAGCTAAACAAAACAAAGATTCTCATAGAATATTCATCAATTCTGCTCCTCCACTCCGGCTTTAATAAGGACAAAAACAAACCCAATCAGCCCCACATCAGCGGTTATGAACAACAATATAATCGCCACATTATATATGAAAAGTGAGAAATTATCATATCATTCACATCACTGCGATCCAGCAGCACCTACTGTGGCAACAGGAGAATACATGTAACCCCTCTGCTAAACACCGACGTGTGTTTTCTCTAATTTTGAATCAAAGCGGTTTCATCAGCACGGGCACATTCATAAAAGATGATCCTGCATGGGAAATAATACAGAAAAGCTTTTTCATTACCTCTTCATCATATGTGGATCAAACATTTATTACCCCTGATCAAACATTCATTATCTCCCGCATTAAAAAAAAAAAAAGTAAGTAGATGTGTCTCGTATTACTCATTGTCAACACTGGCTGCACTTTCATTAGCGGCACAGTTGTGCTGTCATCTTTCTACAATCACAATAAGCAACGTTTTAATCAGTTTGTGCAGTAAATATCGACAGGGAAACAGCTGCATGACCACGTTAAACTCCATAATGACAGTAAAAGAAAAACAAAAATAACTGGATGTGATTTGGAATCCAGTGGATCAGGAGTCTAATTGTCTCCATGCAAGAATCACATGATGCTCTGGAGTCAGAAAAAAACACACACAAGGGTTCGCTTTCTTTCTTCTGTCAGCATATGACCCGAACAAAGCAGCTGTTTTGATCTCTTCACACTAAACCTGGCCACCGGGATGTCTCATCCTCTGCTCCAGCCGTCGTCGCGTATCTGCATCTCTCCCTCCGTCTGAGCAGATATCTCTTCCTCTACACCTATTCTGTCTGCAACAACCCTGACTCGTGCTCGGTGCACTGAGCGATCCTGCGGCAGAAACCTTGATGGCTGCGAGAACTGAAGGCCGCTCCTGAAGAACGGCATAGATGTGTTTGCATAGTGTGGCTCTTTTCTTTGTCAGCACCTGGATCTGCATCACTGTATGTGATGTACAAATGGATGGACAAAAATGTATTCCTGGAGCATTTTTGAAACTACTGTGGAGAGACTGCAGTCCTAAAGTTAATTTTGAATCACTTCAGGTCTGCTAAGATTTCAGGTCAGGATTAAGTTTAAGTCTTGCCCAATCTTTGCATTGAAAGAATGGGAAAATTTTAATTCTGGTGGAGAGTTAAGTAAGAAAATTGATACCGATGTCATATCTGCCTTTTAAATATAAAGCCAGTAGTATGTTACCTTAGCTTAGCATAAAGACTGGAATCAGGAGAAACAGCTGGTCTTTGCTTTAAGGTTACAGGCAACTAATTGGGAGTGAATGTACTGCAGTCAATGACTATGCTAACCAGTATTGTAATTCAATGCATTTGTGCATTTTATGCCTTATTTTGACATTAGATTTTACAGTAAAGGCATTTAGTTTGGTACTACTGTTCAAAGAAGCCAACAACAATTGTAGAAGTTGAGTGAAGTTTACATTCAAAGTTTACTGATGTTACAAAGAGCCAAAAAGAAAGGGGTGACAGACAGCTTGAGTGTGTGTTTATCACCCGCTCCAACACAAAAAGGGAATTAAAAAAAAAAAGCATCATAGAGCAGCGGAGGAGTGTTTGGAGTGATGCAGCCGTCACTCATAAAGACCTGCACAGTGGCTGCTCTTCATCATGACTCTTACTCTGAGAACACAGGGAGCCGGCGCCACTCAGACAGTGCTGCCAGACCCAATAATGTAAACATAATGAGCTGTAGTGTTTGGAGGCAACAGCCAAGTGTTAGATTCTGCACCCTCCACACCAGCTTGTGAGCCTCTCCCGTCCCCTGGCCTTGAGCATGGTTAGATAACACTGCATTAGATAACGGTGCGCAAATCTTAAGAAAATGCCTGTTGGCTTCTTTCAGCAGACATTACCAACGACAAGCCGGAAACAAGAAAGCAAACAAAACTTATGATGAAAACTTGCTCTGATTTGAATTCTTCTACGTCCTACTTTTATTATTATATTCACCTTGTTGCGAAAAAAAAAGGAAAAAGAAAAAAGGCCTAAAGACAGACTTGTTGTGCAGAGGATTACAGTCTTGCAGTGAGTAACCCTTCCAAAAGTATATATAGCCCCTTCCAAAGAATAAGTGACCTCAGCACGACCTGAAAAAGAGCTTGTCTCGAGTTATGAAGTTAGATTTTCAGACAAACTATTAAATTCAAACAGCCCTGTGAGTTATACCGTCTAATAGCAAAAAATAAATCGATAATCTCATTTCACAGACAGCAATTTGCCTGCATTTTTCACCCAAGAAGGCGCATATACTTAAAAATAGCTACTAGACTCGGCATTTAGGTAAAACGTGTCTTTACATAATAATGGCTTCTAAGAAGGTAAATCACAGCAGCTCCTGCGCTCCTGTTTCTCTTTTTTATGCAGATGACGGCGTCGTCTGGGGAGACTGTCATTATGATGGGATGGAGTGTTTGTGGTTTGATTTTCCAGCAGTTCTAGGTGTAATATGAAAGCATGGCTATGAGATAGAGGGTCCTGGGCTGAACAGAGGGTGTAAATGTAGAGGGAGGCAGGGAGTGAATGGGCGCCAGTGCCGTGGAGCAGATACAGCAGAGTGAAAAGTTCGGGTAAAGGAGGTGGGCAAAGGAGAGACAAAGAGGCCTGGGGAGAGACGGAGGCTACTAGTGAGAGAAAAGACAGTGACAATGTGTTAGCGCGAGAGACAGAGGAAGTGATAAGAGAGAAAGAAATAGGTTCGGTACTGCACCTTTCTGCAGACTCATGTCTACCATGCGAGGCTCGGCCAGCTCCAGGAAGAAGTTCTTGTTTTTCTCATACTCCTCATCGTCAATAATTTTCACGTGAATAACTTTGCTGCAAGAGGGAGAATAACAGGGGAGGAAAAAATAAAAAAAAAAACAGGAAGGGGGGTGGGGGGGGTGTGAAAGGAAAGGGACAGAGAAGGACAGAGAGGGGGGAGAGAGGAGAAGAAGAGAAAGGTTAATTTGTGATGGAGGGACACAGGAAGCGCACTGTAAGTAGGATTAATAATCAGCATGGAAGAAAGGTTAGGAGGTGAAAGGTCAGCTTGCTGTGGGACGGCCCGCCTGTCGCCGGCCCCGGACTTGACACGCTCGCGGGTTCCAGCCAGCTCATTGGCTGCCACGGGTGTCATGACAGCCACATTTATCACGGCGTCTGATGCGAGTGGAGTGGAGGGCGGAAAGCTCTCCATGGCAAAGGTGTATTAAAAACACAATGAAGTGAAAACAGCAGCATGTAATCAATCAGGTTGTAAAATGTGTAAACGGACATTTCACAAGGGCAAAAAGGTGAGTGAATGATAAATGAAAGAAACTGTTGCTATCTAAATCGATTTTTATGGCTCGATGTTTGAGTCAGAACACTTTCAGTGAGCCGGCTGGTTGGACACTGCGAGGACTCCCCTCCCCTCCCAACTACTGCCTCTCAAGGCCCAGACGAGGCAGATAAGAGAGCAGCGGCTTATTGCTGAGTTTATTGCTCCGGTTTGAGGAGAACACCCCTTTAATGAAGTCAAATGTCTGGTGGGGTGAGGCTCTTTCTCTGGAAAAGAGCTGCGTGTGACATCATCTCACAGCAACAGCTCGATATGGCACCTCAGCCCCAGCGGCGTTCTTGCTACTGATCGCCCTAATTGATCTTTTTAAAGAGTTATTGACGAGCACAGGCAGTTAAGTGGTCAGTAGGTACCCAGATGTCTCGGTGCCTCGCCGTATCGCGGCGGGGACTCCTTGAGGAATAGCTTAGCTGAGCTCAATTGGACTCGTGCAGCAGCCAAGTCAACGGCCAAGTCATGCCACTCGCTGCATCCGCTCACTTAGGCCTCACAGAGCGTCCCCCTGCAAGCAGCAGACAAGTCAACAATAGTCGACAGCGGTGCAGCTAGCCCTGAAATAGGGATGACATACTTTATTATGTGTCTGACATCTCATGGGAAGGCGCGTTCCCCGTTCATCCGAGCAAAAATACAATTTTTTTTATGCGTGTTATTTAGGGAGACTATTTGGAAAGCAGGAGTTCGGCTAATAAGATAAGTGGCATGGCAGCATTCATTATAGATAGCTGCTCATGTATCATGTATCCAGTCAAAAAAGCAGCTCGTTCCCTGCCATCCCGCTGATGTACTTCCAGCGCCGTGACATATAGCGCGGCTTGCGTCAGTCAAAGCTCTGAGACACACAAACACGAGCAAAAGCAAAAAAATCTTCTCATACGCCCACACAAACTCAGATATTTATACACACTCACAACGCACACACCAAGTATATAAAACTATTAATCCGAGCATCTCCAGAGGAATTAAAATGTATTTCTATTGCTGCTGTAATGCATGGCTAAATCCTTTTCTCTGGCCGGTGTACATGCAGTTCTGGAAGTGAATCCAGCTCGCCGAGGGGGGAGTCTACTATCTGAGATCCTGTTAGCACACTACACACCGCAGAACAATCCATCTCTTTTTTTTTCTCTCCCTTCATATCCCACCGGCAGGGCTTTCCTCAGAGTGCGAGGCGAGATGTCTGCAGTGCTGCTGCTGCCGCCTGGAAACGCGCCTTGCTCTTCATCACAAGAGAAGCACTGGAGTCTAATGGGCAAGTGGGATCTGGCAAACACACACACACACACTGCCCTTTGGTTGTAGTAAGGGACAATGTTATTGCCTGACATGTAGGCATGCAGAAACCATGTATCCAACCTCACGTGATTACAATACCACACATGCAAAGAACAGCCATGCACTTAACTACATGGCCGATTAACCTGCTATAGGGCTCTGGGGAGAAAATGAGCTTTATTAACCCCCCCATTTGTTGAACTTTCTCTGCAGTGTGCACAGTTTTTAACACTAAAGTGATACCTTGCCCCAGAACACAGTAATTTGGGAATATGCAACAAATAAGTACAAAATTGGTCTTAAAGCTACATTTTCTCACATTTTTTTTGTCATTACAGAGGCAGAACAGCAAACGTTAAATAAACTCTGACATATAATCACCTTAAGTTAATGTAGTCTGCACACATCCATCAGATATCGTTAATTTGAGACAAGTTTACGTCCACCTGGCAAATGTCTGTGCTATGTTCTCTCTCCTTTTAGATCTGTTTTTGGTCTCCACCGACACTGAAGGGAGATATGCGGCTTTTTAGCTAACTTTGTCGGTCGTTTGGTGCTGAGCAGGGAATGAACGTTGGGTTTGTGAAAGCTTTTTGCTGAAAATAGTCTGAACCATTACAGTACAATTGTGGGCCATAAAACCAAAATAATGACCTGAAATATTTTAAAGAGCTGAGGAGAACTGGAGTCTGTTGATAATCTCGGGGTTTGTCACCCTGAGTTATTCCTTTCACATTATACATAATCATTTTGTCCACTGTTAATATAAAAATATTGATTCCAGCAGCTTTAAGACCGAGCCTCAAGATTGAGTAATAAAGCAGAACCTACCTCACTGCCTTTATCGTGTCAACTGATATTGCGCTTTGGCCGTGCACATTTCCTAGTAACCCTTCAATTGAATTAGCACAAACCAGTTAACACACAAAGCCAATCAACACAAAGATATTATGACACTAAAGCTCAATTAGATCTGATTCTGTGCCACAGTTTGGTTATATGGTCCTAATTTGACAAGGGACTTCAGAAAGTCAATAAAAAACAATAATGTAATAATCATGTTAGCATCATGGAAACATTTGAGCAGCTTCTCGGTCTGCCAACACATTGCACCTTTGTGTGGTGTTTCTCTGGAGCTCGACAACATAAATTAACTTGTCAGCTACATTTTACACTCCGGTGTTCCCCCTCACAAATATGGAGCTACCTGTAATGAGCACTCGTGATATACAGCGAGGTAATGGAGCTGCTGTGGACATGACCATGTTTCCGTAATTTTAACAGATTGTGACAGATTCCAATAAAAAAATGCAACATGCTGTTTTTGGTTACGTTGTAGATTTAAGTGTATGTGTGTTAAGACTGAAAATACTGTTAAGTCAAGAGAAGACAGCACCCCTGGTATTTGATGAGTACGAATGCATAAACACTTCCAAGCTGTTCCTTTGAGTCATCTTGTCAGAGTAGTGAATGTGCGCACATGACATAAACACGGCCTCATTCATTAAGAAAAAATACTTAATGAAAGATAAGTTACCGGGACAGGGAGGAACAAAAGATGAGCGAGATAGAAAACGAAGCAAAACAACTTTGTCTTCATCATGACTGTTTCTGTGGTTGTGTACTTTGTTTATTAAGTACATTAAAATCTTAAAAAGTTAACCCCTTCTTCTGATTCACACCGGACAATAATGGCACACAAATAAACACACCTTCACACACAATGTAAACATAACCACAGGTAATCACACAAAGACACACTCACCAGACACTGCCGCACATGTGGAGCAGTGTGAGGGGAACATTAAGCAACATTTGCATTTGTCTGTGACGAGCATCAATAATTCATCCATCTATTCCAACATCTGGCATCAGCCATGGTGGAAGCTGCAAAAAGCCACTCTGAGTGTGTGTGTGTGTGTAGTGATAGGGATACAATCAAACACCTGCTGTTCACACAAACACAAATCACAGTGCAGTGTTTACAGGGACTGTCCTGCTGCCGGTGCAGTGCATGGTGGCGTAATATGAATGGTTTCACTGTGGTGTGTTGACAGAAAAGACACAGAGGGTGTGACGGAGCGTGGCGGATAGCGCACTCACACACACACTGACTCACCGGTATATACATGCGTGCTCACACATCTCCACTGTTTTTATTTACGGCGTCATGATATGTTTTTTTATTTATCTTTTTTTGACCTGAGCTGCTGCGATATTGGTTCGATCGCAGGTGGAGCAAACATTTTCGGGGGTGGGGGTGAAATGGGAAAAAAGGTAAAGAGAGCGAGAGTAGGGGACTGTGGGGGAGCAACAAACAGTGCTCTCGCTAAGTTGGTATCACTTAAAAGTAGCATTAAATTATGTGGGGAAAAGGTTGTTGTAATTTCTTTCTTATTTCTCTTCAGAATTAAGATTGGAAACAGCCTCTATGCTCAGCTATGCTTCCCAAATTATCTCCTGAACTCATCTTGGTATGTAACACTGAGACATGAGAGTGGTTTCGATCATTTCAATAGATCATTAGACTTAAAGTCAATAAGCGTATTTCCCTAAATGTCCAACTGTTCCTTTATTGACACCATGTGCAGCATCTCTTAAGACACAAAGCTGTAAATCCCATTCATTGTTACTTCTTGTTGCTGGTCTTCTCTCTAGTGAGAATCTTTGTTTTGAGGGGTAAAATATGATACAAGTGAGTAAATTATATTCATTGTGTTGAATAAAGTTGAAAAAAGAATCTTCTGTGGCATAAAGAAATCTTCCTTTGTGCTGTGAAGAATTTCAGGAGACCAAAAAAAAATCTGACCAGCAGGCAAGTAAAAAGTAAGTGAAGTGAAGTCAAGAGCACATCAATGCCCTTAACTGTATTCTCATTTCCTAAATTGAATTACACTAATGTGTCAAAACTAACGTCATAATGATTTATTGATGCTAACATGCTGGACATAGCACCCTTAAGTTGAGTATTAGTGTGGGAAGTGCCACTGGGTAATGACAGCCGATTAGAGGCTTCACACCTCCGCTGCACTGGGCCGCCTGCAGCCAGTGGCCTCTGCCACCCTGAAGTCCAGGGCAGAAGGAGGAGGGGAAAGAAGAAGCAACAAAAACAGTGAAGGGAGTGAGACATGAAAGTGGAGGTGGTGCAGGGAGCGAGAGAGATGGAGAGGCAGATGCAGAGTGTCTCTTTCTCCCTCTGTTCTGCAGCCAAAAATCACACTGCGGCTGAAATTTGCTTTAGCTGCCCGCCTCCTCTCCTCTTTCCGATGCTTCTTCTTCTTCTTCGACAGCAGATTTACTGCTTTTGGTCTCCTCTCTGGCTTTCATTCCACAAACACTAAGTAATACTGTGTAACCGCTAGAAGTGTGAAACCACTGTGGTGGAGTAACACGTTGGAGGGAGTGATATGCGATACTTGTGATATCCAATCTCCACTTCAAAATTTTTGTCTCCTCTGTTGGTGCAGACTGATGCTAAAATTGCTCGGCTTTCACTCTGTAAAGCCTCTCCCTTTTTTCTTTTTTTTTCAAAGATTTTCACAAAAACTAAGAGGACTCATGCACTCCAGGCTAGAGCAGGAGCAGCAGCTAAAAGTGCCGCAATTAAATCCGACCTTTCTTTTCTCTCTCCCTGGTCCTCTGTTTAAAACACCTGCTGCCACCGACCAGGGCCCTGGGCTTTCCGGTTTGAACTAAAGACAACCTTTTCAAATTCTCTTGAAAGTTCCCTCTGCCTCCGTCTCTTTCCTTAATCTACTGAGTGCTTTTCAGTCTCTTTTCACCCTCATGCAAGACTGCATTTAACCACTGAAGCACGTGTGGAGGGACTGAAGCATGGTTTTTAAACAGCACTTATTACTTTCACTTGACTGCAGCGTGGAGGCCTTGATGGTGGCAAGATTACGAGGAGTTCTGTTCCTAAAAAGTTTAAGTAGGAAAAAATCGTCCGCCTCTTGCTAGTAGGTAAACAGACCTGAACGGGGGGAGGGAAATGAACTGTAGAAAAGAAAACATGAAGTGGAAAAACAGCGCGAATCATCAAGAAAACGAGCTTTGCAACTCCCCAGTCTCCTACGCCATTTCAGCCTAGTCAGATCATGGCAACGCCTCCACTCAAAATCCCAAATAAAGTCAAGCCAATAAAGACGGGAAGAGGACAAGAAAAAAAAAGAGGCCCCAGTGCCTCGTGGGAAATCAGTGCCTTAATTAAGCAGGCCTGGTTTCTGTCACCAAGCGCAGGGATTATGTGCCTCGCTCATTATAGTCCTGATTATTGCTTTTCCCCAGCAATCACAGAAAAAAAGCCAGTAAACACATTTGTCAATGATTTCTTGCCAATCTGATGACAAACTTGCATCAGAGTTAATATTCCACACCCACCAGGCCTGTATGCCCCTTCTTCCCCTCGCCCTCCACACGTCTGCCTCATTTCTTTTCATGCGGCGGAGGCAAACAAATCAAAGTGCACTTGACCAACTGACAAAGAGCTAAAACTTTTATGAACGAGGAAGTAAAATCCCCATCAAAGTGACGGCCGACCTGCTGAAGTCGGACATCAATATTACATAAACCAAACACACAAAGAAAAACAAAAAAACAAAATGAGTCACGCAATCACACTAAACTCTCCGCTCGGCCACTTGCAAATCTTGCCGGCCGAGCCTGAGCCAGATGCAATAGCCGTGATTGCGAGTTGTTTAAGGCAAAAGCGGGAGAGTCAGTGCAGCGGCGCCAGATGCTGCTTGAATAATACATGTCTGCCAAAGTGAATCCCAATTTGGATGCTCAACCCAGAAAAAGAGAGCCAGCGATGTATGCACTATAATCACAAATTTAGCAATATACAAGACCTGATGTAAGTATTCGTTGTTATGTTCAGTCACATGGAGGCCTTGCACTGGAAGAGACAATGTTTCATCCAAAAGGACCCAAATTCAAGCCCCCGTTTTGGCAAACATCCTCCCTGCTGAAGTATTGTTGGGTGGCTCAAGAAGAGTGCGATCACATTGGAAGCAATTTTAGAAACAGGTGTTTTTTTTTTCTTTTCTCGAGAGAGAGATTGATTTGTGAGTCCTTTATGCGCCAAGACTTTGAAGATATGAATCAATTCACAATCACTCTTGTTTTGTGTCCCCTGTCCAATCAGATCAGGCAACAGATGGGACTCGTGGTGATTTGGAAATAAAAAATAAAAGACAGACATAGAGTTGCTGTTAATGATGATTCGTTCGTGACATTACCTTGTTTAATTTAACTAAATAACAAGAATTCACTTCAACAAAGTGGAGTCACTAAACATTTCTTGTAACTTTTTGACATAAATTTGTAATATAGAACTGACTCATGTGGCTGTCTGTGAATCTGTGTATAAAAAGTGATATAGACTAGACATTATAATTATATTGCAACTTTTAGAAATCAGAGAATGCAATACACACAATTTAGACTGCCTGTCCATTGAACTAATGATGAAACATTATGCACATTATGATTATGAGTTAATCATTCAACAAAAAATGCTACACATTTTCTGGTTCAAGCTTCCCAAATCTAAAATATTTTCTATTTCTTTATTTTACAGTTATTGTACATGTAGTATATTTGAGTTGTGAACTGTTGGTCCACCTCTATCACAGGACAAGAACAAAAAATTCCTGCATAATGTCCAGTATTTAGAATATTCTCACTTTCCACAATATCTGCACGTAAAAAATAGTCATGGTTTAAAAAAAAAGTTTATTACAGGTCTTTGATGGGAGACAAACTCTCATCTCCTGCATAAAAGTAGGATGTGCTACACTTATACATAAGACACCCTTATGCCTGCATTCAGTGTATTTTGTGAGATCCACAAATATAGACGTGATCGTTTATTTGCATAGCGCCCTTCAACAGCAAGGCGGGTCGAATAGCTTCACATGAGCCATGAAAGGCACACCGGGCTTGCTATTCACACAAAAAACACGTCAAATAAACATGCCAACTTGGGAAATTATGACTGACATTTTTGACTCATTTCTGACACGTTAACTGACGATGAAAATAATCAGTAGCTGCCGTCTCACCCTGAGCTCCACTCTGGATTCACTCCCTCCGCGGTGCCTCTGATCTTGGCTGCGTTCTGCTGGTTTTGGCTTCAAAAAAAGTCGACCATAAATACAGTCTGCTGGCTTCAAAACCACCAGTTAGAAACCGGTGCTTGATGTCACATCCACCTCGTGCACTATCATTTACTGTCAATGGCTTCAACAGCGACAGCAACAAAAAAATAAAAAAATAAAAACGCAGGTGTTGAGCAATCGACCCCTAAATCACTACGAGCTCAGGGGACACCAGGCTGTAGTTGACTCTGGAGGAAGGGTGAGGGGTCACGGCAACAGACTGATCAATAAAGTATTATGTGACTTCACAATATCAATTAGAGGACGTCTCATCGGGGTTACAACGGCGGCAGATACACACATAAGCGGCGGGCACCTACGCACATAAACACGCAGACACACAAAACCAGATGGAAAGGTGAAGCCTCGCTGCGGCGAACGACAGACGTGGAACTCATGATGAGAGCTCACAGCCGGCCAGGTTTATTAATACCGCTGCTAAGAGGAATCAAGTGTAGTCTTGAAGCTGGACGAGGAGTCACATTATCTGAATTCCAAGGCGGGACTGCAGCTGTCCCTCCTCGGCCCCCTCTCACCTTCTTCAACGCGGCCTTGTGTGGTCTTACACAACCTGCACCGGCTCCGTGGGAACAGTAAATCTATCATTTAGCTTACCTAGTGGGCAGCTGGTCAGATTACAGTGTGTGTTAGATTTAAGGGAGGTGGAGCGTGATCGAATGTGCCCTCGGTGACAAGATACCTCCCGGAGCCCGTGGATCTCTCGCATTCTCAGGTCTGGGCCTCGAATGTCTAATGCACCCGGCCCGCTCCCGTTTGCTGCTCTTGCTCTCTCTCACTTGTTGTCATGGATACAAAAATCCCTTTCCACCAGCCCGGCTTCCTCTCTAAATGCCACACATGACACGCGACCACTTTCAGTAAAACTTCAAACCTTTTCCCCATTCATTTCTATTCATTTGGCCGCACCGAGCTAAACAGCACAATAAAACTGTCCCTGCGGGGGAAGGGGGGGGGGATAAAGTGTTCTTACAGGTTTACCTCTCTCTGCTGACACATAGTCTATTACTCCATCTGCACGCTTCTCTGACAAACCCACGCGAAAAGCTCAGCAGCAGATGCAGGAGGAGGAAGGGACCACCAGGAGATCTGCACAGTGGCAGCTCGCTTCCTGTGCCCTGTCAGATTACACACTGCTACTCCGGCCCCTTAAACCCACTGTCCACACACGCCAATAATGCGAGAGAAAGGCTGTACACATGCTGCCTTTGTGCTGCAACTGTAACTCTCACTCTTTACAACAGGGACACCCCTTTTCACCCCAAAGATGGATAACAGTGAACAGTGAAGGGACGCTGAGGATAAAGCCCTCTTAGCCCTGCAGAGAGCTGTCGATTAGTTATTAATTGATTAGCTGACTGACGGAGAATCGATCAACAAATTCAAAGTAATTTAAAGCTAAATTTAATTTATTCTAGCTCCTTGAATATGAGGATTTGCTGCTTTTGCACTCTTTATATGAACGTAAATAAAAACTTTTTGTGTTTTGGACAGTTGCTCTGACAAAACAAACAATGTGAAGATGACTTTGGGCTCTGGAAAACTGATAAACGCGCTTATTCTATGCCTTTTAATATTTCAAACAATCTAATAAATCAAATAAAACTGAAAGTTCAATGGATGATAGGAAAACACTGCAACTTTAAAGGCTCCCCGAGGAGTTTTTGGCCACTGGTAGCGCTAGGGAGCAATGTTTACACGGGTATGGTATAAGATATGAATAAAAGTAGGTGACACAACAGACTGACAGTGTTTTCAAATCACTTTTTTTTATCAACAAGCAGCAGTGACGCAGCAATGTGACAACAAAATGGAAGATGGCTGGCAAATAAACATGGATGATTTTGCTAATTTTTCATGAGGAAAGAAATGCATTTAACACTTTAAGGATACACACGGTTATTTGGTGAGAAAAAATTTATCTAATATCTATTTTATCTATTATCTATTTATCTATTTTTTATCTATTAAAATAATCAGGAAAATATGCACCAGAAAATGTAAAAAATTATTCCTCAGGACTTGGTACAGATAAGTAATAATCTACTATCACTATTTTTTTCTTTCTTTTGGTTTTATTTGTAAGTGAATATTATTATATTAAATGAAAAGGCCATTTGAATGTTTTAAGTTTTTTTTTTTTGTTTTTTTGTCAGAAGAATCTTTCATGATTCACTATGTGATCAAGTAAACAATCATTACAATAATCCATAATTGAAATAATCATAGGTTGCAGCCCTGGCTTACTTTTGTGTGATTTTCAAGGCTCAAATCTTGAAAGTCACCTCATGCTTTGTAGCAAATACGTCCCATCTGAAACGAAGCACCTTGAATCATACAACAATTATTTTCCAATATAATTCAAAGGAGAAGACCAGAGTGAGAATTTTTTGGGAGGAAACAGAGAGCTCCGAGACACCAGGAATACTAAAGATATGGGGGACATGGCTGAGAATAAAATGTACTTTCTGGAGAGGAGAGAGACTGTCACTGATCTAAACAGAGAGGCCTGGCTCTTGGGGGGGAGGAGGGGGGAGTTGGTCGGTTTCACTTGTCATGCACCCTTGCAACACTGTCTCCATAAAAACATACTGACTGCCAGCGCTGAAGGAGAAAAAGACAAAAGGAGAGGATGAAAAAAAAAGGGAGAGGACACTCAAAGGTAAGGCAAAGGACGCGGGAGCAATTGGAAAAACAGACAGCCATGCTCCATATTTTCTGAGCCAAGAGCAAGGCGAGCGGGAGGGCGGAAAAAAAAAAAAAAAGAAAAAAAAGTGAGCTATATTTTTTTGGATGTCTGGAGCGAGCCCAAAGGTCCTCCTCTACAAGGACACAATGCAATAAAACACTCAGGGATGAAGTGTCTGATAGGGGGCGACAAGGGAGGGAGAGGAGGAAGAGAGGGAAGTAATAGAGGATGCAGTCAGGCCTCCAGAATGAAAGCTAGGAGCAGCAGCCTGGTGGGGGTGAAGGAGATGGTTGGGCATGAGGGCAAGAAATGCACGTCATGGGCTATTCTGGGCAGCAGCCTGTCTGGGCGTGACAACAAATCTGTGACAGCTTAGAGAGCTGGCCAAGTCAAACCACATGCAGCCAAATGACAAACACTGTCACTGCATATATCAGAAGGCCTGCTCTTGGGAGAGGAGTTCGACGAGCAAAGATTGCAGGAAGGAGAGGATGAAAAAAAAAGGGAGAGGACACTCAAAGGTAAGGCAAAGGACGCGGGAGCAATTGGAAAAACAGACAGCCATGCTCCATATTTTCTGAGCCAAGAGCAAGGCGAGCAAGGGAGGGCGGAAAAAAAAAAAAAAAAAAAAGTGAGCTGGATATTTTTTTGGATGTCTGGAGCGAGCCCAAAGGTCCTCCTCTACAAGGACACAATGCAATAAAACACTCAGAGATGAAGTGTCTGATAGGGGGCGACAAGGGAGGGAGAGGAGGAAGAGAGGGAAGTAATAGAGGATGCAGTCAGGCCTCCAGAATGAAAGCTAGGAGCAGCAGCCTGGTGGGGGTGAAGGAGATGGTTGGGCTGAGGGCAAGAAATGCACGAGGGCTATTCTGGGTGTCGGGCGTGGATCTGTGACAGCTTAGAGAGCTGGCCAAGTCAAACCACCTGCAGCCAAATGACAAACACCATCATATATGAATGACTTGGGAGAGCGACGAGCTTTGCATCAGGAACTGGTAAATCTGAGAGATGTAGTGCGCTGAAATAATATGGCATAACTCGTCCTTGTCGTGTATGGAAAGGAGGCAAACTGTTGGAGCTCCCAGAAGTAGAAAGCTGGCAGTAGGTGTCGAGCCCTGCGTGAACTGCAGGAACTGTTAATGTAAACAACGGCTTTGTACTTCCTTCTTGGGTGGGAATTTTTCCTTTTTTTAAGTTGTAGGGTTGATTTTCTAGCCTCACTTCATTTTAACCCCTCTATTTAGCATTTACAAGAAGTGTTTAAACAATAATTAAATGTCTATAACAGACTGTAATGATGTTATAAGTGTATATAAGTTCATTTTAAGTGTTTATTTAATGTATTTATCACCAACTATGGACTTCACTTGAATCCATAACTGGTGTCAGTTGCACCAGCTCCTCTTAAGTTCAAACTTAGTTATAACGCATGTTTATTTAGTTGAGATTCGCTAAATTAATATGCAATCCACACAAACTTGCTCTTACTTTTAGATTTGTTGTGAGTAAATATTTACATCCAGTGTCTATTCCTTCTCAAATATCACCTAAAATATACATTAGACTGAAGAATAAAAGAGGCATCCTAGAGTATGGATGACTTGAATATCTTAAAGATTTTAAATTACATTTAATAAAATAATACATTATACCCCAAATTACAAAATGTAACTGGATATTTCAAACTAAAGGAACCCTACTAGCTAGTGATCCTAAAGTGACTTTATGTTGATGTGACAAATTGATTGGCTTTGATTGGATGTTTTCTAGGCATATTCATACATCACTAAAATCTTAGATAACACATTCTTTAGGTTTTATGATGCTATTTGAATTTTTCAGGAAATCCCTTTGAAAATGGGTAGCATGTTTATCATTTTCATTAATAATTAAGTATGTATTTATTCATATATATTTCTTCACTTGTCTTGACAACGATGCAAAGTCCATTCACTGATGAGATGTGCTGTGAGAAACGTAGTAAGTGGATCGTGGCTTAAGATTTCATATCCATGTTAAAAAAATAACCTTCAAGCTCAACTGGTCTTCAAAGGTTTTGAACCACCTGTTAAAGATGGATGAAAAAACAAAGTAAGGCTGGGTTAAGTATTAATTTATATGACGTGTTGTCCGACCTCATTGCGAGTTTTCATAGCTGCTCTGAGTGGCTTCACTGGAAGACGGTCTTCACAGAAACATGATAACGGCTCACATTTTGAACAGACTTTACTGGGAGGCATTCACAGTGTTGCAGTATAGTTATCTCCTTTGAAACATTATTTCTTCAAAACTGTATTTTGAATTCTTCGTTTCTAACAGAAGAGTGATTAAACTTTATGTCTGGCTTCAGGTCTCAAGTCTAGAAACCTCTGCTTGATTTCTAAATCATATATACCCCATGCATACAGAAAATGTCACACTGTCTTACAAGCTCTATCTGAGCAGTAATAACTTTAACATATTCATTAGCCCTGGAGCTCTATCAGCTAGTTTCATAGACTTAATTCATTCAGAAAAGCTCTACAGCATGTAACAGCATGCCTGAGGAAGTTGCGGTTTTCCACTGAGTAAATGGTACAGTGGCTGATTTCACTAATTAATTACTTTTTTTCTGGTTGAAGGTGTGGTGATCAGTTAAAAGAGCTGCTGTGGCGTTTGGTTGGGATATAAATCTGGAGGCCGTTGAGCCTCGTTTCCACTTGATTGAGAATCACTTCTCCACACTGTTGTGCTCAGTGTCACCAGATATAAAGGTAACATGTCTTCTCGTTCGTCATCGTGGCCCTCAATTTTTCACCGAAATTGACCATAACTGTCTATAAAACATTACTGTACCAAGATACTTGACCTCCACTGCACAATTTATAATTTACAAAGCAAACATAAAGGCCATGACACTGTCCAGATGGGCTAAATATGATCTATTATTGATGCCTGCGCAGAAATACTGTTTTTATCTCCTCCCCAGGGAGGACATAAGAACTGAAGGCTGGAAATCAGTGACTTGCTCTAGGAGACTCTTCAAGGAATTTGAACCTGTAAAATACTTTGTAAGCTAATTTTCACACAGAATAGACTTTTTAAAAGGTTTTAACCTGCCTATGGCCGATCTCAATAATTAAGGTGGTTAATGTTAACTTTCACGTGTGTTCAGTTTGATGTGTTCAATCCAGCATGCTTTATTTTGATGCTGCAGATGCTGCATTAAGCAATTCTATTGTTTTATCACCGAAAGTTATGAGAGGGGCTGCAGATGTGCACGCTGTGGTCATCTGTGGCTGTGTGCACCAGATGCATAAGGTTATGTATGCTAATCAGAGAGGGAATGACGTTCAGCTCGTCATTTACTTAATGATAATGCACCAAAAAAATAAAACATGATAAAATAAAGATTGTTTGCGAGTCCAAAATGTAAAATCTCAAGTCTCAGGTCAAGTCTGAAGCCACTGTATGTGCGACTCAAGTCCCCGTCTCTGTTTCATTAGGATGCTCAGATGAACTTCACTGTGCCCCACCCCTGCTTAATCAAGTTAAAATACTACTCTGTAATTAGTAGGCCACCCTGTCGTCGTAAATGTTCAGCGCTTATCCTGTCCGAACTGGAGCTTATCACTGTCTGTAACGCTGAACTCTCCGTGGCTCTTTTGCTCTCCTCAGGATGCGGACAGCTGACCAACCCACAGCACGTTTCACACATTAGGCAGCCCTTCTTCTGATCTGCTGCGCACATTGGTGTTACTACACATGCCTCTATTATTTCTGCAAACAGAAACGGAGGAGGGGAAAGAAAAAAAAAAACAACCAAAAAAAAAAAAAAGCTGCAATAGTGTCACGCCTCAGCGAATCTCTAATCAAGCAACAGAAAGCACATTCATGAATGTGAGTATGTGCGAGATGGTGCAAATGTTCTTGTGCATTATGTCTTTTTGTGCATTTGGTGCATGTAACCCCTTTTACAGTAACAGTGGAGGGAGCGGGGGGAGGGGTTGGGGTGTGTTACGTTTGCATGTGTGCTCTTGTGCTTCTCTCTTTGCGAGGACCGATCGAGTTTTAGACCTTGAGCGAGAGGACATTTGGAAAAGTGAGGACATTTTTTAGGGGGAGGATATTTGAGCCGGTACTTATTGTTCTGCCTGTTTGAGTGCTTGTGATATATTCATGTCGAAGTCACATTAAGTACCTGATTTCACTTTCAGTTTTACCTCCGGACAAAGATGATTAGAGCAGTGCTTCCCCGTTAACAGGAGAGGTTTGGATCATCACAACAGTTCAGGGATAAACATATATGTGAATAAATGGTGACAATATGATTTGAAGTGGTCTGAAATCAACAGAAATTCTACTACACAAACCTGTGTATATTTTTTAGACATTTCTGTAGACTTTTTTCTCTGCAGGCTTCGAAATAATTCAGATAAAACAATCACCTGTCAATTAAACTGCCCTCAACTCAAAGACAAACACAACCTTTCATGAGTGACTAAGGCGGGGAGATCAGTTTGATTTCAATGGTCAAGGGCAAAAAAAGGTTGACAACCAATGTTAGGAGATGTAGTATGTCACAGGGGGGTACAGAATTACAGAAAGTGTGTGACAATGTATGTTTACATGTGATTGGTTGGCAGTGGGGGGTGCATTTGATTTGCTGCAGAGACAGAAAGACATCCCTGATTGAGAAGTGGATGGCATAAGGAAGAGGCACATAGGTCTAAAAATAGTCAGGGACATGGATTTTCTCTGGAGGGGGCTGGCTATGACTGTGTGTGTGTGTGTGTGTGTGTGTGTGTGTGTGTGTGTGTGTGTGTGCCAGCCAGAGACCTCGACTTCACTGACATTTAATGGCGGTGCATTTACACACACATAATACAGCCACACACATAAACGCACGCTGACACAAACACTTGAAGACTATAAACGTCACGCGGCTTGCCAATGAATTTCCATTGACCGCCTTATGAGAGCAGTCTCATCTCTGTCCTCTGGAGGATTAAAACTTATGCATGTAGTTTTTCAAGGCTCAACCTAAACATTTTCCTCTACAGTTATTGGGGTCAGAGGAAATTTCTGGCCTCAACACGGGGATGCTCGCCAAAAACAAAGGTTGTGAACCTCCTGCTTCATGCTTTACATTAAATTTTCACCCCTGCTGTTCACTCCTGTGTGGCAAGCAGGTACAAGATTGACTGTTTCAGTCAGCAGGCTGGGGGGGTGGGGTGAAGGAACAAGGTGTTAACAACAAGGTTAACTCTCTCTGATTCAGTCTTTCTCTACCTCATATATATATAATCTTGTCCCAGCAGGAAGGAAAGAAATCATGTTAGAAGCTGACAGAAAAAAAGCTGCAAAGACTGTTTGTCCCCGAGCGAGGATGCACAAGAGAGGTGGTTTAGTTCTAGCTCTCAAATTCTTCATCATAACTTTGTGTTTTTATGGGTAACGGTTAACAGAAATTGATATCTTTTGCCTCAGTTTAGAAACATTTCCTCAAATTAACCATATCATAAAAATGCTGCTTCCCATTGTCTCATGACCTTTGACTTGCAGGTCATAGTTGTCTTTTAAGAGCCTCCAGTTATGAATGATAACACAACTCACCGGGTAACAGTCAAGAAAGTGCAAAGTCATGAAATTCACTGTCAGGATAGTATTCTTTTGCCATGTTTTTTTTTTTTTTTTATACGACCACAAGTTATAATTTTATCTTGAATTGGTACTACCAACATAATACGCTGTTTTAATTATGATTATACTTTACTAGTTATTCACTTCACTTCACTTCATGGCATCACAGCATATAGTTTGCCCTGAGACATCCCTCAATTCCCCTCACACATTGACTTCACATGTACACTGTACATCTGACAGCTCCCCTGATACATTACCACTTTTATGCGGTGACAGAGGCTTGCACACATGCAGAGGATACATGGCTGTATGGTGTATTCCTAGCTTGATCACATACCCCTCGGATCTACATACACATACTGTACACACACGTAAGGACGGCGGATGGGGGAGGTTTGAGGAGTAACATGAGAGGAGAGCGATGACACGAGCCAGGAGAGGAGGATAATTCAATGTGTAAGGGAGGAACGCTCCTCCATCGCAGTCTATGTCCTCTGGTCTCTGATGAGATTATTGGACGGCTCCTCCTTCCCTCCTGGCCCTCCGCTGTGTTGTCTTAAAAAGATTAACCACACCATTGTCTCTGCCAATAATGACGGGATAAAAGGACCACTGCCTCACAGGGAAAGTTCAAATGCTCAGCGCTAATTCTGTCCCATAGAGCGTGTTGTCATCATCCGTCCTCCTGAAACCTCATTACCATTAGCTAACAGCGCAGGAGATCAGCTTGGACGGTGGATTCATGCAGTCTGTCCTCTAAGCGCAGACCCAAGGGAGAATTTGTCGTATTTTACCTCTTTAGGAAAGGCGAGGGCCTCATAGCTGATCATTAACAGCAGGTGCACGCGGTTGACAGACAACGGCGTTACCGGAAACCGGGGCTGATTAAAAATAATGAGCCGCATGAGCTGATAAGCAACTGATATCATGAACCGGCATCGCCGCTTATCGTAATGCCACGTCAGATCAGTAACATTTCAGTTCACCGCCAAGATCCAGATCCCAGACAAAACAAACCACACAAGCATATTTTCATCTGAGCAGAAACACCTGTATGCACTATCATCTTAAAATTAAGAAAATATACCCCCAGATAGGAATATTTAGCATTTTGTTTAATTCTAATGTGGTCTTATTTCATGGGAAACATTTTCCCTACATAGGAGGTGAAAATGAATCATTAAATTTGTTATTGATTGTTACATTTCTAGCATTAAAATGGCAGGAGATGTGTTAGAGCAAGTCTGCAGGTTTCTCAAGCCAATTTCCAAAGTCAGTAGGCAATGATATTTGTAGTTATTCCTGCTAAACAAAATATAAGGCGCTTTAAAGAATAACTCTAGTTCTAGTCTAACTCTTAGTGGGGACTGGTGACGGGACACTGCAATGGAAAGATAAGCAGGTATGAGAGCCAAGATTACAAGGTTACATGATCCTAACTTCCTAATTGTCCTATCCAAACATCCTAACTATTAGAGAGGAACCTAAGTGATCCATAAAGTTATTACCCACATGGTCCATTTATTGAAATTCAGCTCACATCACATCTAAATCCTGGCTTCATGTCACTGGTTACACGTGAAATATAGAGTCATATTCTCCCAAGTTCTCCCAAGACTTTCTAAAATAAAGCGTACAAGTAATGTGGGAACTTCCCAGGCAGTTCTCTGAAATCCAGACTAGATTTTGCTGTCTCTCCCTCGGTCTAAAATAAAAATTAAGCATGATAAGCTTTTGGCTTGGTTTGGACATCCTCTATATGTATCTTAGATCGGTCAGTGCTCGCTCAAGAAGGATGCTATTAAATTATATTTTATTTACTTATATAAACATCCATCACGGTTTACACTTGCTGTAGTTGTTTTCACTGTGCTCATGTGCAATGAGGAAATTCCTCGAAAATAAAGTGGTTTAAATAAATCTTCTTGTTCACCGACAACTTTTACAATCATCTGACCACATGTGTTTCCTGACCCCGTACATCTAAGCAATGAACTTGCCGTGCACAGAAAGAAGATTTAATAAACTGTATGCATTGAAGCGCACCAGCTAAACGTATAGTATGTAAAAGGAACATTTCTGTGTACATTGACCTAAGGCTCTGTGGGATTCCTGGATATCTAGTACGAAGTGGTTCCGTGTTCCAGTTCAATCTGCGTCATCACTCCTCAGTGCAGATCCGCCGCTAATTCCTGAGCACTGAAGCCTTTCAACAACCTCCTCCTCCTTTTTTTTTTTTTTGCTGTTAAATGGAAAGTGCTCTAAAAGGCCTGGTGGTGTGCAGCGGGATATCTAAAACAGTCAGCCATGTAGAAGAAACATGCAAGGGGCTGGGACTCGCAGTGGAGGAAGTGAGGGGTGATGAAGAGGTCTACTGCTGCTCTCCCTGCCTGAGGAAAGAGGGGAGACGGAGATCAGCCGGCTACTCAGTCAGTCAGTCAGTCATTCAGTCAGTCAGTCCGAGGGGCCTCTGGTCTCACAGAAGTCGAGGAGCATTTAAGTCCTCTGGTTCAGAGAGAGGATGGTGGGAGAGATCAATCCTGTCCTCCATCATTCTCCTCATTTCACCGTGACATTTGTTGAAAACCTCTCGAGGACGGGCTCTACAGCTGTACATGCCTATTCAATTAAGACGCCTGCCTGGACTTCCTCGTTCATTTGCTTCTGTTACTCCTTCAACATGCCCCATCTTCATCTTATCATCCCTGCATCCTCCCTCTTCATTTTCCCCCCCACCCTTTCTCCATCTGAACCCAGACATGAAAAGTCCTTTAATGATTTGCTGTTTGTGTTTCAACTGCATCTGGGGAAACTGTGAAGATGAGAATAAAAATACCAGTTTACCATTTTTTTCTACAAAAGATAAAAAATACTTAATGATCTTGCTTTTTGTAATTTACTGTGCGGCTGTGATGTTTGAGTGGGTGTTGTAAAAGAGGCCTCTAGAAACAGAAATAGAAAGGAGAGGTGTCTCTATTCAAACTGGGTGACAAACCTTTGTTTTAGCACATAATCACCCTTAAACAATCTGATCTGCAAACAAAGTTATGCTTTATTTTGCTTGCTCTCTCTCAGTAATCCCAAATTTTTGTCTATCTAAGTCCAGCTTGATTTGAAAGAAAAAAAAGATCGATACCACTCTCATGTCTGTGCGTTAAATGCACAGCAAGAGGGGGGAGCAATTTACCCCACCCTAGCATTAAAACTAGAAGCAAGCTGAAACTCTATCTCTCTCTATTATCTCTGCAAACTTGGCCTTCCTGTGCCATCGGGAAGTAAAACATCTGAGGAGGGACTTTCCGAGGGGCAACGACTGAGCCTTGTTTTCTCAAGCAAAATGTACAATTCCTGAGTTCCTAAAAGGTCTCCTGAGTTCCTGGAAAAACTCCTGAGGCTGAAGAGTGCAATCTGCCTCTTATTGTTTCAGTAACAGCACTGGGAGGTTGCTCTTTTTCTGCATACATTTATTCTCGTGGTGCTCCAGCAACCTCGCACCCATTGGGCAAGTTAAAGCAAACACTGAGAAGTTTTGCAAATACTGTCTGACCCAGGTCTGACTCCTCTCCATATTTAACCCCCTCGCCTACTGTTTGAGCTAATCCCTCTTTACAGTATGCGTCTTCTCCCTTCCTCTCTTGTTCGTCGAGTTTCTTCTTTGCCCACCCTGCGTAACCGTGTAATTCGGCCTGAACAATATGCCGCTGCCTCCTGCGCCCGTTGTTCCTTCGCTCCTCTGCTTCTCCCCATGTCCCCCCTACTGTGTTTGCCAGGAACACAGTGTGTCAGCGCCCGGGGAAAGAGGAGGGGTGGGGTGGGGGGACACAGCAGGACGCCTTAACAAGGTGTGGCAGGGACAATCACGGGGGATATGGTTTGCCCTGTCCAGCTAGCTTCTCTTTTTCGATCCCCAGTCTCATTTCCCCCCGCTGCCTCCTCCTCCTCCTCCTCCTCCACTCTCTCATTTTATGTATATCTTCTACCTTCCTCCATATCTGTTTCTCTCCAGGCCACCATTGCGCTCATCACATCCTCTACTTCTGCAAATGCTTCTGCTTTCATTTACTTTATTTTCCTGTCCACCCCCCATCGGTGACATCGTTATTTTTAGACACTCTTGGCAGAGTGTAGTTATGTTTGTGTGTGTGAGTTTGGGACGCTGACCTGATTTCCCAGTCATCTACATGCCAACTTCATTCCCGCCATCTCCTTCAACTGCGGCCCCCTGACAGGGGAATAACACCTGTTCACAGCCCCCCCTAGGTGTGCCGGCTGGGCCGAACACAGAGGCGGAGCAGGGAGGGGGGAACTGTGAGGAAGGAGGGAAGGAAGGAAATAGTTGGGAGGAGAAGAGGAGAGGGAGTCTGTCTCCTCCAGCTGCCGAAGCCCCCCCACGGTGAAACCTGCCACTCAGGAGATGGTTCATTCAGTGTGCATGCTTGAGGGATTAACCTCCATCACAAAGGGGTCAGCGTCGGAGCCACTGGAACAACGACAAGAGTCGGAGATAAAGGTGTGGATTTGGCTTTATTCCTGACTGACAGTACATCCACTGCAGCGGTCAAAGTCACAAGATTAAAACAGGCCAGACTTTTTTAATTCATACAGGCTATTCAAAACGCAAATTCACGCGCATTACATTTTCTATTCTGAATGTTAACACGTGGTTTCCTGTATACCGCGACAAAAAAGAAACATAATATTTAAAGAGTGATTCTGCAAAAGTGTAGATTACACTTAAAGGCAACTGTGCTTAATGTACAATGCTACACTACCAGCATGGCTCCAAGGATGGCAATGTCAGTCAGCTGGCCCACCACTTTGATCCCAACAGAAATAACTCAACAACTACTGAAAAGATGACACTTGGTACAGGGATCTGTGGTCCAAAGAGGATGAATCCTCATGACTAATTGACACACATTTTTAGTGAAATGTCTCAACTATTTGATGGATTGCCATGAAATTTGAAATTTAAAAGTTAAGGGGTCATCAAAGTTATAACATTTCTTACAAGAGATGAAATGTAATAACGTCGATGACCCCTCAACTTTTCTTTTATCTAGTACTTTGTTGTTTATGGTGCACTTTGTTTCCCGTGCTAATGTTAGTATGCTAACACTCTAAACAGAGATGTGTTAACATTGTGTGTAACCTGCTAAAAATAAGCATCGGTATTGAGAGCATGTTTGCTTGCTGACGTTGGCATTTAACTCAAAACACAACTGTGCCTAAATACACCCTCACAGAGCTTATTAATTAGCTCATTAATTAATCATTCCTACTATACTCAAATGTTGCAGTTGCATCATGGTTAATGCATGCTAAAGGCAATTTAAACTATTGTACTAAGTGATCATGGTTATAAAAAATCATCAGTCACCGGTACAATAAAATGCTTATTGGTAATGAGTGTAGTTTATTAATTGGACTTGCCTGCTTAATCCTTTTCATAATCTTAAAACCCACCACAGGACAAGCACAGGCGGGCATTTGCATTTAAGAGTCCCAACCCCGCCTGACCTGCATGCCTGTCTTCAGAATCTGTAATGAAATCTGTTAGCCCTGAAGAGCCTCAGACTGCACAGAAAGAAGGCAGGCCAGGGAATCAAACCAGGGCTGGAGTAGCCTTTGTATTTTTACGAGTAACTAGTATTAAAATATTGCCTGAAAGGTGCAAGTGGAGAAGAGGCTGCGGGTGAGGAAGCACAGATGCACCTTTTAAGAATACGACCAGCTGTTCTGCCCTCATGACTATCATGTGGATACTTCCAGGTCTATTATCTCAGTTAGAAATCCAATCAAAACAGACTTTTCAGCTGTACCTGGGGTCCTTTTTGCAGTGAGGTGACGGTGCTAATCACTATACTGCTAGTGGATCGTTTAAAAGAAAAGACGTAAGAATGTTAATGTCCACGAGAGAGCAGGCTGATGTCGTTTTAGCCTCACATCAGGACCGACCTCCAGGCGACTACCTGGTGTTTCTGACCTCTCATCTCCTCCTCGGTGCACTCTTTCCTCCCCATCATCCCAAACCAGTCTTTACTCAGTCACCAGCTGTTCACACATCCAAACCTCCTCCTCCTCCTCTTCCAATCTGCTGGGGAGGTACACAGACCGCCTGCCTGATGTATCCGTCTGGCATGCAACGGCCGCTTGGATTTTCCACTCCTCGCGCACAGACCCTCATTCATTCAACTTGGGCCAAATACACAGCCAGGCATCATTAGTTAGTTACTATTAGAGTTATCTGTCTGCCTCCACGCGGGAAGGCCGCCAGACACGGACTGATGTAAATCAACACAAACAGGGATGACATGTGACAAGGAGGGAAAGAAACGACATAGGGAACATGGCGGGTAAAAACGTGGCCCACAGCGAAGAGCTGGATGACATGTTTTAAATGAGCGTCGTCTGATCGGGGCTGCGAGTTTGTCCTTCAATGTTGTTTCCCTCATGGACACAACAGCACTACGGACACCGAACAAACATGTTTAGGCTATTCAGAGGAAATTCAAAGAGCTGTAATTAACTAGCAGGCCCAGACAATGGCAGCAGTGTTACGACGCACTACATACTGAGATACACAATCACATTAAACATTATCAGATGGAAAGAAGTTTTGTGGATTCTTCATATTACAGATCTGTTTCCATGTGCTGCTGACAGTAATGTAGTAACTGCAGAGCACCCTAAAAGAGGTAAAACTTCTCCAGCTTGCTCAAGAGCACTTCAGTAGAGATGCTTACAGTAGGTTTACAAGGTTTAAACAAGATTACGAAGGAACCAAAAACTTGTACTCATTTTATTTATTCTGTTTTATTCCTCTGGCTTTCATCAGATTAAATTTATATCAGCAAACAGCACCTACCAAACAACTCACCAATTAGATCACCAGCAGCACCGCTCATTATCAGTACAAATTAAGATCAATGAGATCCTTTAAACAGAACCCTCCTAATGAGATCCTAGTTGCAAGTAAAAATGATACATGCACATTTACAAATATCAAAACATGAACTACATAGGTACATCCTGTAGAGCACTTCCATCTTCAAGGCTGACTGAAATAATAAACCACTTACATAACAGCAGGAGACATAAATGTTTAATTGGTGGAATTTTCCAGGGCTATGTTTAGATATATATGGTACCTCCGTTGTATTCCTGTATGAATTTTACCTGAAAAGGATCTGAGGACCGACTTGGACAAACTGACTGCTTTCTACAGTGGTTAAATGAGTTCTACTTATTTCTACTGGATAGTTATTTGAAATCAAGTCATTTTTATGGTTTATTTTTGAAAGGTAGATGTGTGTGTTATTTAAATGTAAATTTTTACAGTATAATGTCATTGCAATGTTGCATGTTAACTACACTGAAATAAAGTGTGTATTACCTAGCTTCCTAGGGTAAAATTTATATTAAAAAGGTATATTTTTTACACTTGAAGACTGTCCTTTAATGTTACAATCTTGCTAGCCACCAGCCAAGCTTTTCCTTATGAAATAGAGGAGCAATAACATCCTTTGCATCATTATTGATGTGATTTAATTGCTAATATTTTAGGTCATTTAGCTGTTTAGGTAAACTTTTAAGTATATCCCTGGTTCTGTTTGATGAGCTGTCCAAAGCTTCCATATTTTGGCTGTCACTTCTGTAAGACACAGTGATTGACCGGGTCTGGCCTCAGTTCTCTCCAATCCCCACTGTGATGCAGGTTCAGCTGGCTCCATCCACACAACGATGCACATCCACCAGCAGGACGACTCCGCTCATTCATTCAAAAAAGCCTGGTAATGCTCCCTCTCTCTCTCTCTCTCTCTCTCTCTCTAGCGCACAATGCATTTCCTATCGTCAATATTCATGTCTGCCTTTTTCAGCCTGAGAAAGAAAAGGAAAAAACTGCTCTGGCATAAATTGGTAATGTGACCAACGGGATATGAATGAACATTCACTGGGAGCTTCCCTCTGACAGCTGAACAAATGCTACTGCCCACATGACCGAGGTCTGAGCAAACCACCAAGGCCACATGGACACCAGCCCCCTCATCTGTGTCCTCAGTGAAAGCCACAAACAGGAACCTGCTGAATACTTTAACATTCAGTAGCACCTTCATCAAATCTGGATGAAATGTGGGGTGCGAATCTATGTGAGAGTGATTCACAAATAAGTCCGGGTGTGCACATGGTATCAGGTACATTGTCAGTCACAGTGAAGTAACTTTCCTGTGATTGTCCTCACTCTCTTAATTCTACGGTTTACGATGCAAACTGTGCACTAGCATTTCATCTTTTATTGCTATCTGACTCACCCACTTTATGGCTCCTGTTCAAGGCAAAGCAAGTCTATCCAGCCACATGCTGGAAGAAAAATTCATCTTTCCAAGAAAAATCAACCCTAAAACAACCTCATTTGACTTTTTTGAAGTTTTTTCACCCCCTTTTTTCCCCACAATCTCGACTGGCCAAATCACCTCTCCACCACCCTCGTCACTGCTAACTCCCCTTTTAGGCCCGAGGAGTTCGAGTAAAGCCATGTGTATCAGTCGCACCAGCTGCCTCTTTTCACGCAACAGTGAGGAGCTTTTGCCGGGACGTAACGGGTTGCACGGGGTCATGCTGTCCCACCGTCCTCTGGAGAAGTGACGTGACGACCGGGAAGAGTTGTTGTGCGACATTAAGGATGAGATCCCTCATGGGCTTCCCACTCACAAACACTCACAAATGGTGCCACAAAACTGTAAAGCCAAGGAGTCGACAAAAATAGATAATGCATCAACAAAGCATTAACATTTCTAAACCTATTTTGTTGTTTTTCTATTTTAATTTGCGTGAATAAGTGGACAAAAATGAAGCAATCATATTTCTATGTAATGAAATATATAATGAAATATCCAACCACTGTATGAACTAGAAAAATACACATTTTGGTTTCATCCCTTCAGAAGAGTAAAGGTGTCTCTATGGATGCAAGAGTATACCAAGATCTTTTTCTTCTCTGCTGACTATCCTCATCAGCCCACAGCTGCAGTTTGGATCTTTGCAGATCTGTTTTTCACAATATAATATGCAGGAACAGCAAACCAGAGCATTGTATTCTTTTCACTCTCCAAATCTACTCTGTTATTTCCATTACTATTGCCCTCTCCAGCTGTGGAAGATCACTCTGGAAAATGAAAGAAATAGTTGAAAACTTATTCAAGCAAAAGTACAAAAGGTTGAACTGACTGAAAGTGGGTACAGTCGTAGATTAATCATATTTTACAGTATAAATACATGATTTGTTTTTTACTTTAGCGCTGCTCTGTTCCCTGCTGCTAAAGTCAGGCATCGCAGTATGTGTGCCACTCACAAAAACTGCACTGAAACAAATCTTTTAACAAAGCTAAAATCTCTTTTTTTTTCTTCTGACCAGCAGCAAATCTGGCTCGGGACTGCACACCCTGACTCAGAGAGACAGAATGTCATGTGACCAACAACAAAATGGTAAAGAGGAGAAGGAGGGAGGGGAAGGCAAAGAGGAGGAGGTGGATGATGTCACCGCCAGTGACTTTTCTATTAACCGACATGAGTAATGGACTACGTATCTGATAATCAGAAGTGCAGACATTTCCAAGAAGAAAAAAACAAAAGACGCTGACCTAGAAGGAGGCTGTGGGGGTGGAGGAGGAGGAGGGCTGGATTGTTGTTTCTTTTGACCAAACTCTGTGCAACCATGCGAAAGGTGTGCATGCATGATTATATAAGATGTCTGCTTAGGCCTGCATGTGCAGGTACTCACACACCAAAGCCTGGTTGCTTTGTTTGTGTGTGTGTGTGTGTTCACATATTCACTACATAAACTCAGTGAGGAGTCGCATCCTGCATTATGCTCATTAGCATAATGCAGGATGCAGGGAGAGATGCCATGTACTTCATTTGCTTTTGCCTGATCCTGTCTGATGGTATGTGTCACATACACCCACCCCAACCCCACTGCCAAACGCACACACACACACAGATATATACGCACACACACACACACCTCCCACTCTGTCCTGCCTTAGGTCGTATCTCTCCTTTTCCTCTTTTCTTCCCTCTCTCCTCATCTATCTAACTATCCAATAATGTTGCCCTCCGCCTCTCCCATGTTGCTTTGTTTCCTCTTTCCTTTCCTCTTTCATTCAGTAACTTCCTCCCTGCTTCCCTGCCCTACCCATCTTGAAATAATGAAATGATTAGTTGATCAACTGATTAGTCACACAATAGAAAAGTAATAATCAACAGTTTCGATTAGCCTAGTCATCTATCAAGCAAAAATGCCAAATATTTCCAGGTTCTCTGGTTTATTCAAAGTCAGGATTTACTACTTTTCTTGGTCTTTTTATCACTAAAAATATTTTGGTTGCTGTTGGTTGGAATGCAACTCAGAAATGTGACCTTGGGCTCCGGTAACTTGTAAGTTCAGGGTTTATTATTTTTTTTACACCCTTTATGAATTAAATGATTAATAGATAACTGCAATGTCCCTGGTTTGATTCTGGCCTTTGTTGCACATTGAGGTGGAATTGTTAACTTCTTGTACTGTTGAACGCTTTAAGCTTTGAATCGATAAAAATTTTCAGTGTAAAATCTTCATCTTCAAAGTAACTATATCTGTCAGGTAACTGTAGTGGAGTTAAGTACTGTACTGTACTGTACTGTACTGTAAAGTGAAAGTACTCAAATAAAGTAGTGTACTTTACAGGAGTAAATGTACTTCTTTATTTTCTATCACAGGGGACGGATTAATCAATAATGGAAATGATCACTGGTTGCAGCTCTGCCACTCTCTCTTCCTTCCCTCTTTGGGACTCTTTCCCCATCTAATTTACCTGCTTCCTCCACCGCCTGTCATGACCCATCTCTGTTATTAAAAATTAAAATGTTGTCTGGCTTTTTGCTCTCATTAGACAGTATGCAGTGTAAAAAAAGAAAAAAAAAAGAGCAAAGTGAGGGACGCAGAATGACAAACAGCCATATGAACCTGATTTAAACACGCAACATTGCAAATACACGGCATACACCTCAGTCGGCCGAACTACGAGGGCACCCTGTCTAATTTCTATTGCTTCCTCTGCTGCCTTTCGTGGCCTGTCTTCGTTATTAATCTGACACTTTCCTTCCCCCTGAGTCAACACTTTCTCAGCTCGATATTGCTTCGCCTCGCAGCCAGACGAGAGGAGGGAAAAACACACAAATGCGCTTTGAATTCTGACAAAGGACGCCATCCCAGACCACTCACATCCGAAATATTAGGTCAGCCCTGTTTGAATGAAAGCATGGAAGGAAAAAAAAAAAAAAGACAATAACGTCCTTGTGTGATAACCCATGACAGCAGAGAGGAGTGTGAGGGGAGTGCTGCTGTGCTGGCACATCTCCGTCATCAGCATCAATTTGCAGTCTCATAAAGGTTTATAAATAGTTTGATATTTTGGGAAATGTGCTTATTCCCTTTCTTGCTGAGAGTTAGGAGAGGAGATTGATGCTCTCATGTCTCTATGGTGAAGCTACAGCAAGCAGAGGGTTGGCTTAACTTTGCGCAAAGACTAGAAACATGGGGAAACAGCCGATTCTGTCCGAAGGCAACAAAATCCACCTCCATGATTTTATAACTTCATAGTCACTATACACATATAAGAGCGGTATTGATCTTGTATCTTGCATTTCTTACAATATTTCACTGCTCTTTTAAAGTGAAGTGTGGGATTTAGAGTGTTGTAATACCTTTTTATTTGCATTTTGGTGCATTTCTTTAAATAAGCAATTGACATGTATTGCAAACCTCATGACACCAAGCTGAAGTGAATTTGCTTGCCATTAAATTTAATAACCATATTAACTATGGCATAAGTTACATGGATGTTGTTTGTAAGTGCTTTTAACTGTTGTCAGTTGTTTACAGCAAAGTGCTTACTTGGTTAACTTAGTTAATATAGACTCTTATTGGTGTTTTTTCCAGCAATTAGCTCACAAGTCAACCTTTTTTGACCCCTGGCTCTGAAGACCTGAATAAATGAGTGGGGAAATGGCAGATACAGATGTAATGCATAATACAATTAAGCAATTAACCTCCTGCCATGCTCTCTGACATGTACAAAAAGCTCAACTGACCTGGATTTTGACTCAAGATGGTGAGAGGAGAGGATCTGCTGTGAATGACTTTGAAAAAAGGGCTTATTATTAGAGTACGGATGGCAGGAGCTTTAGCCACGAGTGCTAAAAATTATGTGAATCATACGCTATGGCCTTCACAATCAGCAGATCTCAACAAAACTGACCACTGATGAGATTTTGCACTGATGTTTTCAACAGTGGTCTCCACCACCCGCATCAAAACACCAAATGAGGGAACATCTTTAGGAACAAAAGGAGTCTATCTCTCTAGAAGAGTTCAAGAAAGTGTGAAGTCTACGACAAAGAGCGCTGGAGCTGTTCTTGAGGTTTGTGCTAGCCCAATACTTAATTTTTCATCCATCTGAAGTGGTATGGTAAAGATAGCTAATTATTAACATACTTCTGTAATAATACTGCATCTTAAAATGTCAAAATGATCAGCGTGATTGAACACAGAAATCATTTAGACAACAATGCATTGTGAAAAGTGGCATACAACTAATGGGCATTAACCAACCCCTGTATACCATCATGCACTGCATCAAAAGAAAAATGACAGCTTGACACAGGAGAGAAATATGCTCAGCATAAATGCATCACAAAAATACTTATTTATTATGTGTGGTCCACAAGCCAACGTTGATATGCACATTTTAATTGTGCAACAGCAATGACATAATTAACAGCACAAAGAAAATGAGCAGAGTTAGGTCTGAATGTGTTTTTTAATTTTGCCGATGAACTCACTACAAGGTCTTCCACATAGATCTCCCTTGATAGTGAGTAGAGAGTAGTGGATGAGTGAATGATTTTAGACACAACCCATGTGCGTCATTTTACTTTGTTCTTTGTTTTTGCATTCCAAAACACCGGTGAATGTCAAGAGGTTTGAATCCAAAAAGTACAAACACACAATACACATGAACACATATATGCACACGTAGCATATAAGCAGCATCCCCACACGTACATGCGCATGAACCAAAGAACACATGTGCAGGGAGCTCAGCCGCGGCATAAAAGGTCACTGTTGCTTGCACCGCCTTGAGCAATATGTAACGATGTGTCACCGAACTGTCAGGCTAAAAACTACAGCCACTGTAAAACCCTCACTGTGGCAGCCTGTCAGTCCCCCCAAAAGACACGGCTGAGCTGCACAACACCTACGCACAAACACACACACACATGCAAACATACAGATTCACAATGCAAACTCAGCCCGCATGTGTATAATGCCTCCATCTCCCATACATTACACACAAACACAACCCCATCTGCAGCCGCCTGTGACCAATCGTTACTGTGGAGCAGCAGAGCGGCCCCTCCATGACGCTCACTAACTGGCGGTTCCCCTCGACTCAGCTGCAACAGTGAACATCAAGCCGGATGAAATAACTGCATGTACAGAAGCCGCCGTTACCAATAAGCTGTATCAACAACAGCGCGATAGGTCATCGCTCCTCTGCTTTGCTCTGCAATCCAAGACCAACAACAATACTACACGGCTTTGTCCACGCCTGCCATCATAATCCCTGGTCTGGTGCCAGATGTAATTTTCCTGATTGACCTGAGATACTTTTCCATATTAACAGATTTGAGAGCTTCGGACATGCATGCAAGGTTTGTACGTTGGATAAGGTCAAGACAACAATGAACGAAAGAGGCAGGTTTCCAAGCCGGCAACGCAGAAGTTTGGCAGAGGCACAATCGCTGCACCGGCTGGGGGTTTAAAGCAGCTTAACTGAATTTTCACAAAACAGGAAAATGAAAAACCTGAATTAATGTTCAAAGGAGCAGGACACGTGTTATTTACCTCTCCAAAGACCTAATCCATTACAGCACTATCCACAGGATCTGCATTCAAATAGAGACTGTGTTTGTGCACTAAATAAGGCACAACTGGAGGGACTGTGGAGTCTCACACAACAGTCTGTACTGGACTGTGACAGCTGGTTAAAAAAGGCCGTTAAGCACTGATTTGATGATTCACAGGAAAGAAGTCATCTTAGATCGAACTGGGCCAAACTGTGCTTGAAAAATTCATGTTTTTTAGCAACCAAGTTTACAAATAACTGCATTGCTTTAATTATATTTAAACTCATAGTAGTCTTGTAGTCTTGACTGGGAATCTTATTTTCTACATGTGAAAATATCAAACTATTCCTTTAACCTTCCCTCTACACAGTATGTATAATAATGATTGGACTGAGATGATGAATCTAACAGGAGCCAAATTTCTGTCAGAAAACACTAAAATGAAAATCAGCTGTTTAGTTCATGATGAGTTTAAGAATGTAATAATGTAATAAAGGTAAATGTAATGTGTAATAATATAAAATGTAATAATAATAAAGGATGATCTTAATTGGTGTGTGTATGTACATGTGCTTTCTGAAGCTTTTCTGCTATGATATGTTAAATTGTTCTAAAAGTTCATGATATAAGAAGGTTCTATGGCGGGCGTGTATGTTTAATAAGTCGGACCTTTTCAGGACATTATCTGGGGCTTGAACACCATTCTGTGTGAACCATTGTTTGCATTGCTGACAACCTTTAATGCAACCACTCAGTGGAGGCCATTGTGTTTAGAACAGCAGAGAAAAAAAAGTATTGATGAACTAGGTAAAGGTTAAATTTCTATTATGAACGCATATATTTCCCCATGTTCCTCATACATACAGATATAGGTATAGTAGTGGATGGGGGACAGCAGATAGCGGAGGATTCCCTCTGTGCTCTGGTGGCGTTTGGCTGGGCCTGACAGCCATTGAGGAAGTGAAGTGAAACACTCTCCCCGAGGTGTCGACACATTTCTGTCTCATATCTGCGAGGTGCTGGACAAAGCACACGCTGGCACAAGCGCAAACACGAATGTGCACAGATGTGGACACACAGGCACACTTCCATACGAACTCATATGCGCTGATACCTGCACACACCTGCAACCACACACACAGACACACACAGGGGGATTACACAACAGCAGCAGGTACTACGAACAAAATGGATTTGTATCTATTATGATATCATTACAGAGCTTTATCACACAAATTATTTCCAGTTGTTTCAAGCCTGTGTGGGAAGCAAGTAAAAAAACAAAGTATTTGTAATCATCGTGTGCAGTTGCAAGCTGCATATACAGCAGAACAAATTTCATTAAAAGTAGTCACATTATGTCAAAATCAATTACAACAGTTTGGATGAGGTTTGTAATCAAGCAGTGTATTGCATTTTATGAGAACCAGGAAACAAGTGAGCAAAAAAGGTCGGGTACATACTGTAGTGTTCATCTCTTTCCTACTGAAGACTTGAGGTAAGCAAAGTCTGTTGGAAGGATAAGGCTGTTGATATTCTATATTTTTCTAATTGTAAATAAATTTTACTAAAAGACCCAACAAAACCTGATATATGTTGTTCCACTGTGTCATAGAGCTCTATTGTTTTCGAAAAATGATTAAAAACACATCAGCTTACCACATTGTCCCTTTTATGCAGATTCTTCTGCAGATGAAAATAGTCCCCAACAAATTCACCATTTACTCCCATTTGAGTATTTGAATAGCATTTACTAAAAACTACACGGGAATTATTGAACCTTTTTAAAATATTAAATTATACATTTGTGATTCAATAATAAACATTTACATCCAGGACTTTGGACAGGCTGGGGAAGTCAGTCAAGTATTCAGAGATGGATTTACACATTGCTGATTTTGGTCTTTTCATGGGATTTGCTGACTATAACAAATATATATAATATTTCCAGCCCTACCTTTTAACTAAGCAATCTCTGACTTAGAAACATGGCTTGCAGGGTGGAGAAGAACAGTGAAGAATCAACAAGCATCTACTTTAGATCAAAGATGAATTAAACCCACAAGAACTCCATCCAGAAAGCACAGACTGACCTCTCTGTAAATGCTGCGATCGCTTGTGAAGATATATTTTATTAACATGTGCAACTGATATGCAATGTAACACTTTTAAATACCTGCACATCAGCAGCCACTTACACTTTCCCAAACTACCGTGTTTGAATGACTTCATATGGGATACCGATGCTACTGAATGTTGAGTAAAAGTAATTAGTTAGATGATGGCGTAAAGGCTTTTCTACAAACGTAGTACCCTGCTGCACATACAGTAGACACCATTTGCTTTTTGATGACTCCTCAGATGTGGCATTCAGCTCGTGTAGCACCTGATCACATCAAAAACACCTCGACTGTACAGTACAGCGAGTGTCGGCTATTTCCAAAGCGGACCCCGGCGTTAATCCACAGATAGGCCGTTTACGTGTGAAGCTGTGATTTGCTGAATGTAACGGGAGAAAGGCCGGGGTGGGTTGTTCCCAAAGCCTTGGCAGCGGTATTCCAGGAGCCAACTACCCACTGATCCCAGTAAGTAATCCTGACATGTCATCTAGTCTCGAATTACCTTGAAAAATGGGCCAACACAGAGGAAGAGTGAAAAAAAAGAGGTGGTAAACAAGAGTGTGGAGCACAGCCCGCTTGGGAATCTGAGTCAGCAAGGAAGTCTGTCTGAGAGGATCCCTGGTCTCCTCTCCTGGAGAGAAGAGTTGAGGGTTTCTGTCTCTCTTTGTGCACTCTTATACTCTTACCATCCCTCCTTCTCTCTCCGTCGCCGTGTCTCTACCTCTTCACCCATCAGTCTCTTAATTTTCCCTCTCTGCCTTTCTTGCCTTTTTCCCTGTCCTCTCTCCGCTCCTCGTTCTTTCCTCCCACCATCTCTCCTCTCCGTCTTTCCGCCCTCCCCTCGTTCTTTCCCTTCCTCTCGCTGCCATGGCTGCAGAGTGTCACGGTGAAAGGGGGGGGGGCGGTGGAGATGAGGCTCGAAAAGAGGAAGACAGATGATGGGCGAGGGAAGCAGACAGATACGTGCGAGGCGAGGTAGCGGCGAAAAGTGAGAGAAGATTCGGAGTCAAATATATAATGAGGCGGGGAGCACCGGGGAGAGGAGAGAGAGACCGGAGAGGATGAAAGAGGGGTGGGGAAACAAGAAAATGTAACAGAGGACAGATAGAAAGCAAGAGAGGGAAAATGTAGGGGAGGTAAAACAGAGAGCGAAAGCGGCAGATAGAGGGTAAAGAAAATGCAAGAGATGTTTTCTCCCCTTCCTTTTATTTCCCCCCAGTGTCACCCTGATTATATAAGTGCCACGTGCTAAAAATAAAGCCTGCAGTACAAACCACGAATGCGGGGCTCGGTGTGTGTCTGTGCGTGGCAAAAGTGTGTGGCAATGTGTGTGTGTGTGTGTGCGTCTCCCTCTCGCACACACATGCCTGTACTTGATGTTCATAAAAATACACACACACGATGATGCACAAACACACACAGACTGGATGACAGAGGCGCATCAGACGGAGGCACACATGCGGCAGCGATGAGCTGATGTGTTTGCGGAAAACACATTCATGCATGCACACGTACATGCCCAGCCCGGCGAGCCAGGAGACGGGCGCAGGTTCTCTCCGGTTGCCATGGTGACATAGCCTCCTTCAGATGGAGAGGAGAAGCGCTATGACTTCCTGGAGGGAGAGAGCAGAGCAGAGGCGCTCCCACAACCAGCATGCATCACATCATCCTCGCTGCCCTTCTCCTCACTCCCTCTTTCGCTTTTCTCTTGGTATAATTTCCTCCTCTTAAGCCCTCACCAGTGTTTCATTGGTATTTGTTTCTTTTTGTGTGTGTGTGTGTGTGTGTGTGTGTGTGTGTGTACTTGATCTCCCCCCCTCCACTTATTTATAAATCCCATCATCAGCCCTCCAGAGAGCCCTCGCCGGCTCTGGAGGCCAGGTGCCAGGGGGGTGAGGCTGCAGCGCCACCGGAGAATTGAGGACGAGGCTGCCTCTCATCCCCTCCACACCTTCATCAGTAATCTCCTCATGTGGTGCTTGTGATGTGCTTCCCTCTATCCATCTCTATAAGCGCCTGGCAGGTAGGAGACAAGGGCCTTTTAGAGCCAGTTTCATCTGTTTTAGCGGCGCCAATCCCGCGGCCGAGGGCCACATCACTTCGACTTCCATCAGGAGGACGCCCGGGGAGCACGAGGGTGTGTGCAGGCTGAGTGGGCACTGTTACTGGAAACATGTGATCCATCCTGCTGACATTTGGAGCTGTGGTGACAGAGCAGTCACCCAAATACAAGCTTGGGCTCAGGTGAGATTTTTTTCCCCAGCGAGAGGGCCCACATGCATTCATACAAATGCCAACGCTCACATCAGTGAAACACTACAGGTGCTGGTCTGCATGTTCTCACACTTTTTTTTTGTCTGTCTCACACATAGCCTATATTTACACACACTCACTTTATATAGGTTTTGCAGTTGCATCACAGATTCCCTAGCAACAACCGCTCAGCTGCCACCGTCATGGAGGTCCACAGAAAAACTGGCTGTGCTCAAAATGATGTTGATGATATATGAAAATGCAGCTAGAAAAAAGGGGAAACTTTAAATAACTGTGGTGGTCACTGTTGCATACACTCTTGACATGTTCCTTCAATACCACAAGCATGGGCACTGTAGTTTATTTTGAGTCCATCCCACATACACCATCCGGCTGTGAAGACTCACTAGCACACCAAAACCGCAGCTGAAAATAGTCCCAAATCCCTGCAAATGCACAAGTTGCTCCTGTTTAAGTGAAAATTTCTAGAAATGTTTTAGGAAATTACTATGTATTTGTGAATTGTTGAAGCACTGGGTCTGGGGCTCAGGGTAGACCCTGTGGGAAAGCGAGAGGGAATCACACATGAGTGGTTTTGGTCGTTTTTTGGGGGATTTACTTACAAAAAGATAAAACAGAATAAGACCAGATTCATCCTTTTCAGTAACATGCCACTTCTGACCACTTTTAAAGGAACAATCCAGTGAAACTGAACCTCTTGAGTAACTGTAGTCTTATAGGACCCACAGTAGATAAACTCTATAATACACAACAAATTAAGTCTTGAAACATCCACAGAAACCACTCCTGCAACAAGATACACTTCTCTTCTGCTGATCCACATGTTCAGTATGTTCAAAACAATCAGGACAATAAGTTGGTAAATCAGCTTCAGAGCTCTAAGGAAGCAACAAGAAAGTCATGGATTTACAGCAATAATATACTACACATACAGATCAATGGCAGAGAAAAGGATTATGCTGCAGAGGTTTGAGAAGTTTTTCTGTTTGCTTGGACAACTTTAGGATTCATTGTAACTGCTGTAATCTTAGTTATTGTCTGTTATCCAATGTTAGCCAATCAAGGTGGTGAGTATTTGGTACTGCAATCTAATAGTGGGTTTGTGAATCAGATGTTGAAAAGGGAAATCTAAAACGTGATCTTAGTTGACCAGTTAATAGGTAGTTTGCTAACATCGCAAACAGCGTAAGATGTTCGAATCAGTGCTGATCAGATGTGTCAGTGGCAAAATGGTCAGCTCCCAGCTAAATCAGCGCAGAAATTAGCCATGTCAAACACAATTTTCCCCTCAGATAGCCACGTCTTGAGTCCGGAAACGCAATCTGACATTCGCAGTCGCTGTGGTCCGAGACCTTGGGCCTCCATCATGGCCCTCAGAGGGGACATTACACCATCTGAAACACCCCCCATAAAGAAATGTCACAGAAAAATACTGTCGAGTGTTCACTGTGTCTATATCCCATAATAGTGTATATGGAGGCTTTTTTAACCCATCTTTGCTCACTGCTCACTCACTGCTCAGCCCCTCATTGCACTCAGCTCAGATGATGTCCTTAGGTGACATGATTAAGCCGTGGCATGAATCCACACCAAGAGCTCATCCGCATTTGGTCACAGGGCGACTTTGGCCGGCTCGTAACCCTATAGCCTCCGAGGCGGCCCCTGGACCACATTTGTGGAATGTGCTGCGTTTACTCCTTCAGCCCGTGGACTCACTTACGCGTATGCGGATACAGAATATACTGTGGACAAACACACTGTGGGTGTGTCTAAATACTCGTTCATGCACGTATCCGTGTAACTGTAACCGCGTGGCTCACCTTGCAAAAATCCCCTTCATCTCCCGCCACCAATAAAAGCCTGGATGGCATCCCAAAGGCGTTCTCACATGGCCAGCCATCTACGCATTTTACTACTTGTCCTAAAGTGCCTTCTACAGTCTGTAAAATGCTGCCACGGCAATACGCGCAGACATAGAAAGCTCATCTCCTTCCATCTAAAGCTTTCCATTCAGACGATTTCACAGCCTGTGAACAATGCAGACAGCCAGTTATGCATAAGTTGACATGGCTTGGCTGACATCATGACAGGCTGACAAAAATAAAGAAAATAGATGCTTAGATTTTATTCGCAGATGGTCTAAAAATACCTGGTAGCTTGTACGTCACCAGCAGGTCTGATTTCCCCCCATCTCTGTGTCGCTGTGTGCGTCTATCACATCACGCATTTGCCTCTCTCCCTCCCTGTGTTTCCCACTCTATCACAAAAAGCCCGTCTCCAAACCAAATCAAGAGGCTGGAGAGTCCCACAAGCTCTCCCTCGTCAGTTCCTTCGCTTTCGTCAAGCTCTCCAATTATAACCACGTTCAAAGACTGGACTCACACACAAAGAGCACTTTATACACTTTCATTTTCCATTCATTTTTATCCAAAACAACTCTGAGGCCAGTGAGGACTGACGGGGAGCCGTACATGATTGTTTTATTCTATTTTTCCATGTGAGAGGGAGAGAGTGGGTGTTCAGAGACAGGGAGAAGAAAAAAAGAAATAAATAGTGAATGTTATACTGTTTTTTTTTTTTTGGTTTTTATACAGCAGTGTTTATAACAGATGCCACAGATAAGGCAGTAATCATCCTGATCTTTGGATGGTGTTATATCTTAGAAAACTATAAATGTCAAAAATAATGATAAGAAGTTTATATTTATATTGCATTATTATTCTTACCCATTGGCATTTTGAATTAACGTGTTTCTTGTCAGGGATGCCACATTGTGCACAGTTTATGCTGTTTATGAAATAATAAGTTTTAAATTCAGCTCTGCAACTACATCACAAGACAATGTCCGAACTTCATCTTACAGCTTAAACAGTTAGACATGATACAATTAGTCCATTAATCTGATGAGTCAAACAACAGAAAATGAATGAACAGCTATGCTGATAATTGATTTATCTTCATCTTTCAAGCAGAAATGCAAAACATTTTTGTTACAGCCTCTCAAAAGTGAGGATTTTCTCTCTTTTATATCATTGTAAATTGAATATCTTTGGGTTTTAGACTGTTGGTCAGACAAAACAAAACTTTTAAAGACATCGCCTTTAGCATTTGGACACTGTAATGGGCATGTTTCACTATCGCTTGACATTTCATCGGCTTAAGAATTCATTGATAAAACACTAGGCAGAATAATCAACAATAAGAATAATCATTACTTGCAGCCATAGAACCGGAATTAAATCGTGATTCGAGCGTGCGAGCCTCATCTCAATAGCAAAATGCCTCCACAAATGAACACTTGAGCTAATTCTCATGCATCTGCTCCTGGAGATGAATCGTTGACACTTCAAAAATAGCTTGTGTTTGCGGTTCACAGTGAAGATTAAACCACACCATCACTTTCAGCGTTGACAATGAGATTCATCAGCCTGAGTATTCTTAGGGTGGCAAACACCTGCACTAATCCAGTCCTGAATGATGTCCTCCATCCATTATATGATGATTAAATCATTGACCCCCCCACCCCCCACCTCCCCATCCCTCAGTCACATCACTGTTATGAAACAGACATTCATCAAGGCCCCATCTCTGCTTATTTTTGGCGAGAAGGTGAGCACTGGGAGAGCGGGGATGGGGAGGAACAGCGCTGCCACACAGCCAAGCAGCCCCAGAAAGTGGGGCATGATGGGTAAAGACCCAGTGACCCGTCAGACATCCGGTCACACACAATGGCACTGCTGTTGCTGTGGCTGAAGAGAGGCCAAAACGGGACGCGAAGACAGGGAAAACTCTCAATGCAAAAACATATTAGGAGCTCAAACGGTAGGTTCACTCAAATAAAAACACCCAAACATTTTCTACGTTTGTGGTACTGACAGCATCAAAATGTAAAAAAAAAATCAAAACAGAAATTCTTTCAGTTAAAGAGTTTGCAGGACGGTGCCTTTATTTTTGACCTTTACAAAACCAAAATCACGAGAGTAAGGAAAGGACAAAGCTGTGTGTTTATCTGGCATGTCTGGCTAACTAGCTCCCTCCCTGCAGCGGTAACCCAGCAGCACATCCAAGGCCAAAGAGCACATCACCGGGTGATACGTTCGTTTGTCCGATGGGCTCTTTATTGGATTTAGAGACGTTAACGCTCCAGCATCGCCAACAAAACACATGAATCTATATAGAGCGAGGTCAAACACATTGTTTAGTCCTTAACCTAAGAGCCTTTTCTTTTGTAAGGTTAAACATGAAACACACCATTTAAAAATATAGAGAATAAGGCCTGACTGTAACCTCTGTTTTGGCTGTTCAAAGGTGTATATTACAATAAAATAACAATCTTATCTTACATGTTCTGTCCTGTTATTAATGCTTCTCAACACAGGACCTCTGCTATATCTGTATTCTTGGGTCATGAAGCTGCTGAAGATTAGATTTACCACTATATTATGTATGTTTGAAGACTTCCTTTTCAGCGTTCTCATTTAAAAAAAAATAAAAAGTTGACTGGAAACTGCTTTTTTCGACCAACTCGACAGCTGTCATTTCAGCCTGCAACCTCAATTATGAACGTTTAAAAAATGGACGCCTGCTTTTGTCTACCTTTGTCTAAAATTAAAGACCCATCGTTTTAAAAATGACTAATAATCTGCAGCACTAGATACCTTTAAGATAAGTGAGAAAATATTGTTTTTGTAATTTGGGTGAATGAGCTCTTTAATGGTTGGCGTCACTCAGTTTGAGCTTTTAAACGTCGATGGTGAGTTTCAGGTGGCGAGACTTCTTTCTTTTTTTTACAGAACAGCTTTGCAGCTTTTTGGAATGAAACCTTTCAGCTGTTCCAGCTCGCTGCCACTCCCATCCTACCTCTGACAGCAATTAAAGCAACCAATCTCACTGAGGCTCCTGTTCAATACCGTCTCTTCCACAAGGCACTGCTTTGAAACTGTCACTACTCTGTGCGTGCGTGTCTGTCTGTGTGAAACTGACAAAGACTGAGACAGAACAGAAAAAAAAAACCCTGAAAGACATAAAGACGGGCAGAGAGAGACATAAAGAGGAGATGAAGGAGAGACAGAAAGTCTAGCCGAGGAGAGAGAAAAAGATCTCAGATGGAAACAGTTTGCTCGGCTTCACATCGTGGGTGGGGGGGGATACGGTGTGGAAATGGAGTCTGTGCTCTACCAAAGGTGAATCCCTATTTATGGGCTGCAATTATCATTACATAAGACCTCAATTATTCAGCTGCAGTTCTTTCAGGCTTTCATCTATTAGTCAGAGGCAAAAGAGCCCCATCAGCCCTCACACACAGAACCAGTAACGACGAGTTTCCTCCGTGGCCGAGCCCTGTCGGTGTGGCTGAATGGTAAACATCAGGTGTGTGTGTATATGTGTGTGTGTGTGGTGGGGGGTGGTTGTATTACTGCTCTTGTGACACAACTCTGTTTCATACCTGCAGCTGGAGGGAGAAAATCTACAGCTTCTTATGAAATCTCATTCCCAGCGAACAATCCCTCATCAATCTATATCTCGCCCAAGTCGGGGCCGGCCTTCCCTCCCCTTCGGGCACCACATTTGTTCTGTTCTCCTTTTGCTTCCACCATGCATTGCATTCATCAGTAGGCAACAGAAATTCTATACTACCCCCCCCCCTTATTGGCATTCTGATGAAATGGCCCGGCCGTAGATGACAGGCAGCAGATTCCCATTAGCCGGGGCTGCCATGCAGCGTGCTGCTTCCCGAAGACAAGATATACCATGTCTAACCAGGACCCATCAACGGCAGAGCACCTCCACCTCAGCTGTCTCACACACACACAAGTTTCTATCCACACACTTGCACTCCATCTTTAATCTAGGCTGACTCAGAAGCAGGCCAAACTTCAAACATCATAAGATTAAAAGTGTCTGCTTCTCCCTTTATCTTGGCGCCAAATTACCTTGTCAGAGTCCACTTGGTTGTTCGCTCAAATGAGACACCGGATCATTTTAAAGTTCGGGTGGAAAGAAAAACAGTATAGCGTTACAACTGGTAAGTTTTGACAGATCGACACTGTGGTAATTGCTCAATTAACAGTTTCATAAATAGTGGCAAAAGGAATTAGAGCAATTTTGAGGATGTCGAAACATCAAAGGACGGATTTTCACAAGGGGATAGATGAAAAACAACGCAGGCTTCAAAAACGAGCTGTTTTAAATATATCAGGGGATTGATGTGCGCAAACCAGAGCAGCGAAAGCGGGAGGGAGCGTGAAGAGGGGGGCGGGGGTGGGAACATGCCTCCCCCCCCAACATGCGAGAAGTGAACGCTGCCTGCTCACTTTGATCTCGACATCTATAAGTCAAACAGAAATAGCAGTTTTTATCTTTGGTGACTGAGAAGTCAAATAACAATTTGTTTTTCTCTAATTTGATCTCTGAATAATCGCAGCGGAAAAACGTCTAGCAGATTCTATTTCAAACAATAATTTTGTATTCAGACTTATTATGTAAAGTTTGAAGTCTAATTACATAATCTGTTTAAAATGTCCAGTTTGCGCAGAGAAAATATAGCATCATTAAGTAAAGCAGGATTGGAGTCAGTTCACTTTGCAGTTTAGGGACTAAATTATCATCTACTCAGAAATTCCTAAAGTTGTAATTATTATAATCAATATACAAAGAAAAGATTGAGAATGAGGACATTAAAACTATTTTAGCTGAAACCTAAGTTCTATATCTTTATTGAACTTAGTATAATCCTTCAAAATAAACAGATTTTCGCTTTAAAGGAACAGGAAATAATCATATTTGCTTTCATGCTCTCACATCAGATGGTTAAATATGAAAATACAGATTATTTTAGTTAATAATAAATACTGAAAAGGGGGAAGCTGGCCTAGCACTTGGAAAAGGCAACTAGAAGGCAATCAGCACTTCTAAAATTTAAAATTTTAAAAATATTTTGAGCTTTTGAGGCACTGATCACAGATTTTTATAACTTCTCCCTTTTTCTAGTCTTTGTGCTCGATGATGCTAAGCTAACCGTTTGCTTCATATTTAAAAACGACAGACTACGAGAGCGGTATCATCTAAAAAAAACGCCAGAAAGTGAATCAGCGAAATTCCCAAAACGTCGAGGCGACGCTTTCAAAGTCACAGCCTCTCAATCTCGCAAAGTTTGTTAGGAGAAAGAAAGAAAGAAAAATTATAAGTTAATGTTAACAGATCTACAGTGTGAGTGGCCCCTTTGATGTCGCCGGTATCCCAGGGGTCTTTCTTTGAACTGCAGTTCTCTGAAAAACTTAATAGAAATAGTTTGAACATATGTAAAACTGACTCTCATAAAAAAATCTCGTCCCCAGAAAGCAGATGCCCGTACATGCGTACCTATGAAACACAGCTAAATGATTATTACTCCGAGGAAAATGACAATTAAGGAGAAAAAGAGACTGGAACAAGAGGAAATAGTGGGTTATAGGACAGGAGTACAGAGGGGAACGCGACACTGAAGCCCATCCGCCGGGACTGTATAGAGAGATCAAAGTGAATTCATAGCATTGGAAGTTTTAATTAGGCCCGTCTAAAGCCTCGCTGCTTTCTCTTTCTGAGGTCTCTGACAATGAGGAGAAGAAACATGCTGCCTGTCTATTTCTGGTTTCAAAGACCTGGCTCGTCCCTGACACCCGCTTTGGTACAGTCCTGTGTAGTTCAGCGGGAAGCGTGAAGCGTTCGTCTCCCGCCGGAGCCACTTGTGGTACAAATGACATACACTCTTGAAGTTGCCGTGGATAAGAGCGTCGACCTAATGACAGCTGTTTCATGTTCGTGTAAACATGTGATCGGCGAGGGGCTAATCAAATCCCATATCCTGACAAAGTGCCGGGTCAGTATGGCAGGCCAGTCTCAAAGCAATCTGCAAAAACTTACCCAGTGTAAAGAAAGCGACAGAATAATGTTTTCTCATAGGAAGTATTAAAAGAAAGAGACACAGCCAGCATCCAGTTTAGTGTTGAAACAGGAAACTAAAGCCACGGGGTAGAGGTGGTGGATGGATGTATGAATAAGTTCCCTTTTTTAGCATTTAGCCGTATGCATTAACTTTTGTTTTAGTTGCCTAACCTTCATTCACTCACAGTGTTTGGGGTTAATATGATCAACTGCAGATGAATGGGTGACAAACTGGTACTGCACTCCCCAATTTCTAACCAATGCGATCTCATCTGATGGCTTTTGAGGACATTTCACGTGTCAAGTTTAAGTATTTTTAAACTGTTTACATTTAATTCACAAACTGTTGCATTTTATCAGTACTGGATGTGCAGGAAAGGACAAAGTCAGGTGACCTTTGTGATGGTAACAATAAAAAAGTCATAGCTTGGTTAGGTTTAAGTGCAAAAACTAAGAAAAGATCATGGTTTGAGTTCAAATACGTATTAGTTATCTCAGTTAGGTTACGTAATTCAACTTATGTATGTAACTTCAATAAGTCAATACTTTTGGTTTTGTGCTGGGTGGAAGTCCTGTGTGATCATCCATCACCCCGACCTCCTCCTTTGCAGTTTCCAGTTTCCTCCTTTGACTTTATATCACATCACCTGACATTTTTTCTCGGTTACATTTGCCTGTATGAGATGCTGTCTCTGCACAATACAATTCATTAGATAATCTATTTAATCCACTAAAATACGAACATGAAAATTAAACATATGTGTTTTCATCTTGTCAACCAAAGGCTTAATTAGGACATTGTTTTATATGGTGCTACAATCTGTTTTAAATGTGCTATTAATTATTATATTAGAGTTTATTACAGAACCAAACTTTCCCTTCTGTTTGACAGTCAGCCAAAAGTTGCAGAGTAAATAACAAGTGGAGCTTCAGGAAGGTGTCCAGGTTATTGTTTTCTGGCTTTTTTTTTCTCAGTTTGTCTCAACCAAACAATCTCCCACACATTATCTCGCTGATCACACACACAGCTCTGGCCTGACCTCCTTCTCTTATCTCCGCGACTGGAGATTTTCACGGTGTTGGCTACTATAATCAATGCTTGTCTTGAGGAAATTCAATCCCATCTACAGTAACTGGGCCCCTGCCGTCCCTTCCTCCTCCTCCTCTTCTTGCCCACACCTGGTCAAGCCTCATCAAATCTGCCAACACGCAACAGAAATCTGGAGGCTCAGCTCTCATTTTCTCTCTCATTCCTTATTCACTCGTTCTCACTTCCACTCGTTTCCACCGCTCTCTTTATCTGTCTCCTATACTCCGTCTCTCGCTTGCTCTTTTCCTCTCATTTTCTCCTGTCCGTCTCAGATGCTGTTTCTCTCTCTCTCTCTCTCTCTCTCTCTCTCTTTCAAACACACTCCCCATTTTCCCCTCTTTTCTCTCCATCTGTTTTTCTCAGACTCTCATTTTGTGTCTCCATCATTATCTTTCCGCACCTTGCCTCTGAGGCCGTCTCTCTCTCTCTCTCTCTCTCACTGCCTCACCGTCTCCCTCCACATCTGTCTCCCTCTTCCATCTCTCCTTGCTCGCTGCATGTTTCATTTCACCACCTCCTCCTCCCCGCTGTCCTGTTGCTGCCTCAGTTGGTGGCACGTTGAGGAGCGCCGCTATGCTAAGTTGGATGAGATCTGACATGACAGGTTTCATGACAGCGGCAGGGAGGCAAATGTATTTTTTGGAGTTTACATCCAGAGTTGACACTCTCTCATTTCCTGTGGCATTGGTCTGAAGGTTAGAAAGGTTTTATTCCCTATAAATACCGCGGTTCAAAAATAACCTGCACGAACATTGGTTGGGAACAGTGTGCACTACTTACAGCGGGCTGTATCCTCGCACATCACGTGTCAGCAGCTTTATTTCCTGAATTTTACATCTCAGGAGTAGAACTAAGAAATAAATTACAAGATGAGGCAAAAAAAGAGGATGATTATATCAAAAGAAACCAGATTTGCAATTTAACACGGCTGAATATCTCGTATAATGATCAATAAATGAACCACTGTGCCCTTAAATAATTTTTTTAAACCCCAACCACACCAAATTGAGTCAAAAGCTGAGAAAGCAATTTATGCTGCTCTGCTAAGATGACTTTTTACCATTTGAACTACTCGAGTTCATCTGTTTTTTCTTTCTATGACTACATCATCAAAATTTATAGATTTTCATAAAAACTGCTATTTCCTATAAGCGATTACTTATTAAAAGTAAGTCAGTTTGCTGTTTCATTTAGCTTTAAGTGATTTGGCTCTGTTGCTTTGGCTGTGTAGTTTGCAGTTTGGTTTGTTTTTAGCTGCTCTTTTAAATGAAACATTTCTGTGGCACTGACATAAATTTATTTGGTAAAATAAATGGTAACAAGTCTGATTTTGGACTTGATTATGTAGTTGCTGTATTTTGGCTCGTGGGACTGCACCAGTGAAATGAGTTGTCAGAAACTTCATCTCTCAAAACTCAAAAATCATATCCTACTTTTAAATTATTCACATAAAGCCCTGAAATTGTGAATTCTATGAGAACTTTGAAGAGTTATGTGATAAAACATTGGTTTGAGAAAAAAAAGTATTCACACTCACAAATTTGTGATTAAAAATGCCATAAAAAAAGTTTTGTTTGCAAATCCAAAAGTTTTGCAAATTCAAAAATTTGGTCTGAAAATCCAACAGTACTGCAAATTCAAAATGCTGAGTGAAAAGACAGATTTTAATTGGCCAGTCAGATTGCAGTGACAGTTCATACTACCTACATTTAAAATGCAGATTTGATTCTCATCCCAATTCAAAAGCGTTAACATTTCAACAACTCATTAATTCCTGGAGTGAAATTGCAGTGGACAGACAGACGGATGGAGAGGCAGACAGACATATAATGATAATACCGTTGATAGAAGACAGAGACAGCTTGGTAACAACATTGCGGGTGTTTGTCTGCCCGTCTCACCCTCAGCAAAGATCAGTGTGTTCCAGCTTTCAGTTTTTCTATCAACAAGACTGAATTGATTTTTACTCCCACTTTGTCCTCACCACACACTTCAAAACTCCCTCTTATATTTAGTAACCGTGGGTGTTGCCAAGCTATCACTCCAATCTGACTGACCAATAGAGACGCATCTTTCAGATGTCCCACCCACGAGATTTCAGCTCAAAATTTGGGATTTGCGATCAAAACTTTTGAATTTGCAAAACTTTTGGGGGACATCTTTAATCACAAATTCGTGAGTGTGGATAGTTTCACTCTCAGATCTGAGTTTTTAATCACTACCATAGATGGCCAACTATGCAGCCATTATCAATAGATAAAATGGCATTTAGAAGGTCATTCAATTGAGTAATGTAAAGTCGTGTAATGTCCTAATATACGTGGGCTGTCGGACAGTGCCATCTGCACACTACACAGCAGAATATTCAGGTTATTATGATGATGAAGGTATATATTCTGTTAAGTGGACATAACCAGTTTGAACCCACGAGTTTGACACCTCAGCCCTGGTGCTGTGACACTCTCAATCCAAAGTGCAATTACAGGTTGAGACAGAAGTAGGCCAACATCTATAAAGAGGGGAAAGCACATACGGAGGCACTGCTGAGGGCTTAAATAATAAATACGGACGGGTGGCAGGGGGTGAGAAGAAATGAAATGGAATTAGAATGATTCAAATGAAAATAAATTAACCCTGAAATAAAAGGGGAGCAGGATGGAGAGAAAATGGAGATAGTGATAAAAATCCAAGAAAGAAAAGATGCTTGAAAATAGGCTGGCAGAGATAAAATGCAAGGAGGGTGGGGGGAAAAAAAGCGAAAGCAAGCCAGGAACAAGGCCCCCCGACACGATAAGAGACAGAATAACATGAAAGTTGAGGAAGAGGAGAGGGAAAATGAAAGGGACGATAGTGGGGGAGATTAGGTTGAGCGTTGTAAAGAGAAAGAGGCCTTGGCAGATCTGTGATCCCGACAGCGTAACCTCTTCATCTTTCGCCAGCTCCCTCGACATGACAGCTCTACCCATCTCTGGACCCCAGAGGGCCGGCATGGGCACGTTTGTTTGCCAAACTGACCGTCCATGGCCCTCCTGCACACCCTCCACTTCCATTACCAAGCCTCTGGCGTATCTGGCCTTCGTGTGGCCCAAGGTTGGCCAACACCTAAGAAAGGTCCAGATCAAAACTCATTGCAATGTGTCATAATTGTGCCAGAGTGTGTCTGCTGACATTTCTCAACAGCTAATGTCACACATAGAAACCAACCAAAACTCATTTAGAGATTTGACTAGTTATCAATGAATGCATGCTTCAAAAAACTATTTTGCCCTCACCTGCATTGTTTTTTGGCCACTAGACATATTATCAACTCTATTATAATGTAGTTACTGTGAATGTGCAGTCACACAGTAACATAATCATTCATTTGGTGTTGCTTGATAAAGTTAAGTCAAATGTTCACTCCTCTTTCAACTCTGTTTTGTTCTCCACCAACTAATCACTCCACTGCGTTTACCAGATAGTCGTTAATTTGGTGCTGGGCAGGTGGCGTACAGAGGGATCTGAGAGATTTTTTACTAAAACAGTTGCCTGCTGCTGCTGGAAATGACACCATATGACAACCACAAACAGTAAAGTTGTGGTTCATAAAACAATGAGGTGAAAGATGCTAAAATGTAATATTTTAGTTCTGCAAAAATGTGTTTAACTCCAATGGAAATCGACAGATTTGAAACATTTTGTAAAAACAAGTGCCGTCTTTTTTGTTTAAAGAGACAAAAATACAAAAATATATATAAAATTCTTGCAACGTGTTGGTTTTAATAGGAAAAAGATTGATAAACTAAGATGTATTTACTTGTCTTAAAAAGAAATTAAAAAGAAATTTAAAAAAAAAAGGATTTTCAGACTAAAGTATGACATGAAATGCTGTGATAAAACATATTATTCTTTGCAATAGGTAAATTAGGTATTTGAGAAATAGATCATTTCAAGATTCACGTTCTGTTGAATATAGACCCCAAACATTTCAACCCTTCTTGTTTAAAACCCGGTGCAGGGGAAGGGAGGAACTCTGAGCTCTTGGAGTCTGATGTTATATTATTTAAAAAAACATAAAAGACTCTGTGGGTAAACTGAAATAACTCAGGAAGGTTTTTAAAAAAACAGAACAGAAAATAGACTAAAAAAAGAGGTGGCAAATAATGAAAAGACATCAGAAGTCAACAAGCAGCACAACAGATGGGGAACAAACAGACATTTTATCTCCACAGGTGCACAGTGAAGATTCAACGCTGTTGAATGTGGACCTGACGACATCGAAATGCATACAACACCTGGGGCAGGTGAGGCACATATGTCAAGATTTTCTTAGCTGAGATTTTTGAACAAAGGCTAAAAAAGCATATGACAAGAGATGAACATAAATATAACCTCCACAGGTGAGACAAGAAACCCAGAGGGAATTTAAAAAAAGCATCTCATCCCAAAAGAGAAAAAAAAGAACGAAAACTGACATCAAAGCTCAGCAAGGACAAGAATAGCAATCTAAATATACTGATAAAACTTAAAGGCGCTAAGACCTGGATACGGCATACATCTTCCTCCCGTTCTGCAGAGGTCTGGGCTAACCTTTGACCTCAGCTTGTTTACGCCTCCCTGCAGCCTCTGCTTACGTTTTCCTGTTGAGACGCCACGAACATCAGCCCCTGCTCGACTTCTCCCGCCACGACTTGCATTGTGCTGCCTCCCGAAAATCCTCGGGGGCTTGAACTTATCAGACAGAATTCCCCCCTGTTGTGAGTGCAAATGGGAGGTATCGCTGCACTATTACCACGTTCACTCCTCAACCTCTTAAGGGATGAGGAGCGCTCTGCATAAAAGGGACCCCTCCTTTCGCGGCGACCGTTTTGAGCTTGATGTAAATATGATGATCCGGGGGGAGCACGGAAAGCTCTCAGAGTAACCCTTCCCCTGCTGCACGCCATAAGTCGCCTAATAAGTCTGCCACTCGAGTATCAACAGCGAGGATTGGGGGGAACACAAAAGATCCCACAGGCACAGATGCATCAGGGAGAAATAACCCGCCACCCCCCCTCCCCTACCCACACACACACATAAGCATCCAATATGTGTTGAGCATGCAGCCTGTCTTCGTTGCTGTCCTCGAGGCACGAGGGAGCGAGTTTGGCTGGCTTGCGCCTCGGGGATCTGACTTTCCTCGGGGAAGCAAAGTCGAGACAGACTGTCTCAGAAGTCGCGGGCGGAGGAGGGATGGAAAATAAAGATCTCCCTCTGCTGATTGCAAGCCTTTGATTAATCTTTGTGCTGCCTTTGCTCTCTTTAAGACACGCTCATCAAAGCGTCATAAACGGCACTAATCAGCAGCCGGCTTCCAGGACGGGAGATGTCACTCGGCAAATACAATGAATCCACGATAAGAGTATCAGAACCAGACATCCAATCTGAATATAGAAACCACATTGCAAATAGAAGTAGCTCTTTTTTTTTTAAACAATCAGAATTCCTGCTGGCTCTGTAAAAGTCCTCCTGCAAAGCGAGAGGCACTGCCTAAGTTAATTTAGCATTGAAACACAAATCAAGCAATTTTTTTTAAAACAGCTGATACATGAATGTTGAGATTCATGCCTGCTTTTGCATCGGCAGAGCTGCTGCCCCAACAGGAAAATGATGAGAAAGAAAAGAGGGGGAGAAAGAGGAGGCATGGGAAAAAGGGATGAAGGGTGGTGGTGGTGGGGGGAGGTGATGTGCAGGAAAAGGATAGGGAAGAGTAGCGAGCAACTACTGATGCATTTTGACGCATTTTCTGCTGCAGCACCCTGGGAAAAATATGGAGAAGCGAGTTTCCCCCCCTAAAGGAGGTCCCCTGAGCTGCCCGCAGAGCATGCTGGTCCAGCCTGACACACGAAGAGAGAGGAAGAGAGAGAGAGAAGCCGTGGGACTGTGCAGAGTGTACAGAGTAAAAGTATAAGTGAGTGAGATCACAGCAAGCGTTGGTTCAGGGTGTTTCGAGAGAAAGAGCACCCCCACTGCAGAGACGGAGGGCAGTGGAGAGTGGAGGCTGCTACAACCCTGAAAATCAAAGACAGAAAAAAAGAAAAAAAGAAAAAAAAAAAAACTCCAGGAGGTACGAGTGCCCCCCTTGTGATTTACAGCCGAACAAAGCGAGGAGCCACTGAATCCTTATCTTCGCCTTCGAAACCCTGCTTTTGTCAAGTCCACAAATCATATATTGAAAAAAAATCCAGTGTCACTTTCCAGGGCTGAGCGGGGAGCTTCCTTAAATGCTACACAAGCACACGGATGCACCAATTCATGACAGGACCGCACTTGTCTAGAGTCAAAGGCCAAATGGAGGAGGGTTAGGGTCAGCTGAGGCTGTTTCCAGGGTTCACGGCACTAATGCATATCACCGACTGACTGACTGACTGACTGACTGGACCAGATGAGAACAGTGATGGATTAGACAAGACTGCAAAAAAGGAGAACAGAGTATTTTCTATCTGGGAGATGGATATTGGTTACGAGTCGACCCCTGCTTCTAAAAACTTCTCCTCAGAAATTAATACTAATGATCATTTCTATCACTTATAAATTTCTTGATGTTATTTTATAATAAATTGCAGATTAATAGTGAAAAAGAGTGAAACATTTCTAAGAGGCCAAGGGATATTCTTCAAATTAAAGCTACAACTAACAATTATTTTCATTACAGATTTATCTAGAGCAGAATTACATGAATGAGCTTGATTAATCGATTAGTCACTTGACAGAAAATCAACAGTTGTTTTCTTCTTGATTACCACTTTCCTTTGTCGTATATGATTTTTCATTAAATATCTTAAATGTGAGTAAACAAAAAGAATAATATTAAAAAAAAAACATCTCAAAACACTCTAAATCCTTTTTTTTTCAAAGAACATTTATTAACCCAAAGATATTCAGTTTATTATCATGTAAGTCCACGAAACACAGGAAATCTTCACATTTGAGAAGCTGGAACCGGAGATATTTTGATGTTTTTGCTTGAAAAATGGCTTAGACAGTTAATCAGTTATTAAAATGATTCATATATGACTTCTTTCAGCTTGATGACAAATTACTTGTTTCGTCCAACCAACATCTCAAACACAAAACATCAAATGTACAATGATATAATAGAAACACAAACCAGCAAATATGTCGCGTTCTTGCTTGATAAATGACCCACACAAATGATCTTTTATAAAAAACCTGTTGTCATTCATTTTCTGTCACCAAAACATCAATGAAAAGTGTGTCACAAATAGAAATGACACCTGTAAAAGAATAAATCCGAAAAGAAGGTGACACTCAGCACCAATGATGCCACCATCATGAGTGAAAAGGGATTTCTTTTTAAAAAAAAGAAAAGAAAAAAAGGTCCTCATTCGAATTCATTCATTCAGCTTTACTGACTCTCATCTGCCTTCAGGGCTGCTCGCTGAAGTATTTTGTATATTGTTCAGACGTCGAGCGCCATGAGCCGAATTCACACATTCTAATCACCGTTCTACATTTGAAAAATTTGCAAACACGCCCCACACTCTCATATGCTTTTCTACTATTGTTTCAGGCATGAAAAATAAGACAACAGCTCAAGAAAAAAGTCCAAAAGCAGACAGCTTCTCTCATCTCCTGCAGTCTCTTTGCAACTCCCCCCAACCGCCCCCAACCCCTCCTACCTCCTCGCAGTGCTCTGTGCAACCTTAGCTGCTCTCGCTATGAGCTTCATCGATTTCTAGTCTTAATGCTGCTGCGCCGTGCATGGAGGAAGGTGCCATGAAGCAGGACTGACCTTTATCAAAGTATGCAGATGCTGGATGTGGGTGCAGGGGCAGGATTGGCGCCTCCACTGGCACCCCTGACTGTCACCCCGGCAGGCAGGGAATGAAATGAGAGCGGCGACCTGTATTGAACGCACCGCTCTTCATCTCTCTTTCAAATGCAAAGCTATGTGAAAACAAAGGGAATCTGCTGTGTGGGACTGAAGACAGGGCTCTTAAGGGCTCTCAGACCGGTCAGAGATCCTGATTACAGCTGAGAAGATGAGCTGATTAACTCTATTGAAGAAAAAATAAACATCTTCATTTTGATAGTTGATTAATCGTTAAGGTATTCATTCATATCATTTAGGTAGAAAAATACCGAAGATTCACTAGTTCCAGTATCTCAAATTAGATCGTCTACTGCTTTTGTGTTGTATGTGAATGTAAAATAAAATTTACGGAATGAAATAAATAAAAGGAAATTAAAACAAAAAGGAATTGAAACTGATGATTATTTCAACTGTAGGTTATTTTTTCTAAATCTTTTAGCCTAAAATGTCAGAATACAGTGAAAAATGGCCGTCACTATTTCAAAGATCACAAGGCGACATCTTCAAATTGTTTGCTTAGTCACACGAAGAGTACAAAATCATAAAGCAATTTAAGAGTAACTCCTGTCTGGTAAACGCCAGACTGTGAGCTTTATGTAAAAAATGCGCAGCCTCCAAAAGTGAGCTGAGACAACCCTGATGACATCACTATGACATCATCAGAGTCCCACAGGCTGAGCATCCATGAGGATTAAACTGAACTTCATGTGTGTCTACAGTATGAATGTTTTATCATCATTTCCTTTTTTCTCAGTTTGCCATGTTGCTGACACGCTTCCACAAACCATGACGTCAAGCAGCAGACATCACAGCCTATAAAAAGTTCCCACATATCCTACTTGTCACCTCTAGGAGGCCAACATGAAAAGTTTTTTTCCCCGGCAGGCAGCTCCTATTTAAAGCGTATCTGATATGACTGAAGGCAGCATCAGAGTACTTGAACTGACTACTCACATACCGGCTCACACTAATTAAAGAAACATCTCTGAGATTCCACAGTGTGCTCAGGTTTCAGGCTACGGATGATCGCTGCATGGGCTGTGAGCGGTGCAGATGTTACGGCACTGAATACAACATGTTTTGGGAGGTTGTGTTTGTGTTTTGCAAGAGAGCTTCAGATTCAGTGCTTGTTAAAGAAAAAAAAAAGAGTAGATTTCCAGCAAGATTTGGAGCAGAATCAATCAGCAGGATGGCAAAAGATGAGGAAATAAGGCTTTAAAAATCAGAATTTGATCAGAATTTAAAAGGTCAGCTCACCCAAATTACAAAAAAAAAAAAGAGATGCAGAGATTTTAAACTCTTAGTATCTCAGATTCCTGCCCCCACCTAAATATGTGCTGAAAATGACATTAAAACGAGAATAAGAGTGTGCAACCATGCTGTCAGGCTGGTTGGGAACTAAATGCAAACTTGTATCGTTGGCAGGTAGTTTTTCAAGTATTTTGTCATTAACCAAAGTACTAGAAACATTAAAAATGTCTCCTGATAACAGCGGTATAAGGAATCGCCAAAGCTAGTACAATTCATGGTGAGTAGCATAAAGGTGAATGTCTGAAACAGATTATATGGCAAACTATCCAATAGATGTTCAAATGTTTCGCTGAAAGCCATGAGCGTGAACCTCATGGTTGTGGTAGTGGAGGAAAGTCAGTAGGATTCATCTTCTGTGTATCCACAAAATGTCATCGCAGTTTGAAAAATTTGTTAAGATCTTTCATCTGGTGAACCACGTGACACTGCCATCCATAGAATTTTTTTTTTTTTTTAGAAACAATGTCTTATCCTGTCATTCTGCATAAGGTGCAGTTTTCAATTGACATTATACTGAATAAGCAGTCCCTGTGGAAATTTATTGACATTCGTTGATACCATTAGAGCTGGAAAAACAATCCAAACCGAATCATTTGATTTGACCCATGCACCCTCACTCAACATTCAGCTTTATATTCTGAGTTGATGAGAATAATTTACGACTGTGGGTCAGACAGATAAATATGTTGTGAATAAATATATTGCTTAATTATCTAAATAAGTGACTTTTATGCTTTAAATGCTGACACATGTATAATTTGAGGAAAAGATCCCTGAAATGCAACATTGAAAACCTCTAGAGGATCCAGTCTGTGAAAATATTACCATTTTGTCAACTGAGCACTTAAAAGAATTCATTTTACAAACAAACTTATTCAAAGTTTGCAACATCAATCACCATGCAAGAGCGGGCGTCACGTCGTCTTTTTCACAATAAAAGTGAACTGTAAAACAATGTGTTTATTTGTTAGAACATCGCAGCTAAAGGCCTTGACAGTCAGATGGGTCAAACTGATGCACTTACCTCCATCCTAACTCTATTAGGCCGTAGAGACTGTCAAAAGTTTGGGGAGCCTGAATATATGATGTCCAGTCAGATTTACACACAAACACTCAGGGGGGAGGCTCAGAGCTGGCGACACGCCCTGCACTGAATTGTGTTATAAATAAGCTTTAACTTAATTGCATTCCCCCAACTGGGAGGAACAAACGCAGGGCCAGCATATTTATTGCCACTCAACCTGTGCGTGAGTTAGTGCACTTGTGTGTGTGTGCGTGTGTGTGTGTGTGTGTTTTCTCTACAGTATTTAAAGGCAGGAGCCAAAAGTGCAAAAGCTACAATAAGTTTGCGAAGATAAGAAATGTTGTCGTGAATCTTCCAGTTCTGTATGTCCTCGGGTGTTGTCAGAAACAGTCTGCTTTTTTTTTTTATGTGTGTGTGTGTGTGTGTGTGTGTGTGCACACACTGATCTGAGCTGATAGAAGAGGGAAAGGCATCTGCGGTACAGAAAACAATTTCATGCCCTTTTATGGACAGTAGTTGCTACTAAGGATACACTCCCTTCACTTGTTCTTAGCCGAGCTTGACGTGTGGATGGCAATGACGGTCAACTTTGGTCCGTTCTGAAATATCCCAACAATCTTTTGGCCATGTTCTGCAGAGGGTTAATCAGACTGACTTTGATGATCAAGTTTCTCACATGAAATATCCCAATATCTATAGCATGGATTGGCAACAAATTTTGTAAACAGACATTCAAGATGCAAAAAAAAAAAAAACTGTATTAATTTAGTTGATCTCCTGACTTTCCATCGCAAGCATCAGGTCAAAACTGTAATTTGTCCAACAATTTGGTAGTGTTTACTGCTAATTAGCAAATGCTAAAATAAGATGGTGATGGTAAACATTATACCTGCATAATCAGCTTACTATCATTATCACTGTGAGCATGTAGTGTACTAACATTTAGCTAAATGCACTGCAATATAGCCTCACAGAGCTGTTCACTGCATGTATGTTTTTCATATGATATTCTGCTTTGTTTTCGTGTTCCCTCCCAGACATGAAAACCAGAGTAAATGAGCGAAAATTCAGTTAAAACCAAACATCATAAGAGTTATGTGTAAAATCGATGTCTACAGACATGTATGTAATGCTTGTCTGCAAGTCGTCAACCGTGCCTCTCTTTTAAATTACAACAACTTGAATGTGATTTGTTTTGATATCTTTTATGCCAAAATCTCAAACCTGATACGATAACAAAACCAAAAACTTTGGTTTGGTTTGGTTGAGTCAGCATGACATTTGTTTACAAGCCCTGGTTCACTTTTAACCAGACGTAAACTGTAATGAAGCAAATACAAAAATACTACAATACAAACTTCAATGCATTACCAAAGAAAACAAAGTGTGATTGCACCCCGAGGCACTGTAAAAATACAAAGGCACATTCCAATTACTGAGAGAACAGAAACTACGGGGCTCGCATGAATAAAACAACAGAAGTGCAGCGTTGAATGTGATTAGCGGGGCTCGGGATGATCCTGGTTGTGTGAGGGCCGGCTGCAGGCTGGTAAGGTAAACCTTCGTGAGTCTATATTCAGGGTGTCTGGGAAAGTGCTGGCTGGGAGAAAAGCTGAGTGGTCAGCAGGAGGAGGATCAACATGGACATGTGTTCTGTCAGTCATGATGCCTGGTGGGGTGACAGCTACGCATTCGAGAGATATTAAGGAAAAGAGTTGGGTGAGGGCGCTGCATGAGGCAGACGAGGCAGGGTAGAAGCAGGGGAAAGGGCAAATCCATGCATCTTATCGTGAGCATGATGTAACCCCCCATGTGACGCTATTTTTAAAAATATAAGACTCATACAGGCGTGACCACAGCGGCAATTACCTCCGCTGATTCTGGTCCGTCCGCTGCACACTACTCATTTGTTTACGAATCCATCAGCGCCTAGTTAAACATCGCCTCCCCGGGGATGGAGCTCCTCCACCTAACAGCTGTGTTATCTTCATGGGGTCAAAGGAAACAGAAGCCTGCAACCTTTAGCCATTTAATATTCTCAGTGTCGCTCTGTAGCCTACCGGCGGTTTCCAACCTGAGGGTCGGGACCCCCCCAAAGGACAAAGAAATACTATTTAAGACTGCAACTAAAATGATTTTTGATTAATCTGACACATATTTCATTAATCAAGTCAATCAATCAATCATTTTGTCTATAAGATGTTTGAAAAAAATGGAAAAAGTGGCGTCTTTGACTGTCTGAAACCCAAAAACATTCAGTTTAAAATTGACTAAAAGACTAAAGAAATCAGCAAGTAATCACATCCTAGAGGCATTTTTTCTTCAAAGATGAATGACAATAAAACAATGAATGGTTTGTCAGAGTAGTTGTTGAAATAGCTGTTGACTGACTGCTGGATTGATCGCCTAATCATCGCGGCACTTTTAAAGTTTCACACAATTTTTTGTGATTTTCACCTCTTCACATCTCTAAAAAATCCTCAAATTAAACTATTTAAAAAGGAAAAATGACTTGATGTTGTGCTCAAACAATGATTTTATTAATCAGTTAGTCTTTTTTTTTCAGCAGAAATACTCAATTCCCTTTTCTAGTTTGTCAAATGTAAGAATTTGCATTTCTCTGTCACATATTATTGTAAATTAAATATCTGTGGGTTCTGGACTGTTTGAACACATCACTTGAGCTGTGGGAAATTATTAGGAGAATTTTAAATAGTGTTCTTACATTTTGTCACTGAAATAATTAACTGATTAGTCAAAAAAAGTAATTAACATATTAAGTAACTGAAATTGATTGAAAGCACTTATTAGTTGCAGCTCTGCTCCATGTCTTCAGTGAGGCTATAATAAGTGATGATAGGGTCTCAAATATACTTTGGATCATTTGAAGTGTCACAAGCTGAACAGATTGGGAACCAGCGCTCTGTACCCCACCGAAAAAAATGTCCCCTGGTAGCCTCGCCTAAACTACTGAGAAGCACTCTTTAAGTTGAGAGTCACATTTAAGAAGCTTGCAGTGCCCAGAAGAGGTTTCATATCTGTTAGCTCGGAGCAGAAGCACTGCCACCAAGAAACTATTAAACTTCATCCTTCATGCTGGGAACTATTGTCTGGCTAGGAATTGAAGTGATGTATTCCAGAGCTCCAGATTAGGACTGTAATAAATTTCCACTCTGGTTGATAACAATGGGCCCAAAGTGTGTCAAAAGAGATTGAGAGTCAATGCCTCGTAAAACAGGGGGCGAGAGAAAGGAAGAGCATGAGAGCTGAAACATTATGTGGTCTAATTGTCGTAAAGGACATCAAAAAAAGCCTGTGCCCTTTAGACAGGGAGCACTCTGCCCTCAATTAGTCGTCGCAATTAACGCTGAATTAGCAGCAAGAAGCCAAACTGTTTTAACCGCCAATCCCTCTGTTACTTCAACATCTTTGCAAAATGGAAATAAACATAACATTTCCATTGTCAATTTCCGCACACGCCAGAGCTGGAATATGAATGTGACGGCGATGGAGGCAAATAAATTCTGTTTTTTTTCATGTCGCGAGCGTGAAAACGACCCTGAGGAGAGCTTTCAAGGCAGTAGAAGAAACATCATTGTAATTACGCCTTTAGTGAATATTCTACACATTCATCCCCTTTTGTTTTGTGTATGGAAATGTTCTCATGAATCTTCTAGTATGCTTCTAGATGAAGCTGTCACTTCCACTGCTCCTCTTTGTCTTCTTTATGGATGCGCACAGAATCTAATTCATCACTATCCGAGTGTAATTATGGAAATTTCTGGAGATTTGTTGGGAGTTCTGTAACAGCAGTCTGCCATTTCTACAAAAGATCCAGAAGTCTCTGAAGGGGGAAGGCAAGACTTTCATATTAATACTCCAGCGTGTTCATGCATATGAGCAATTTTCATTGTTTTAACTGCTCAACTGAATAATGTCCTGTATGTTTCGAGAAATCATATAACATTTATCATTACTCTATAGCAAGTACATTAATCAACGCAGACTGTGTAAGTTTAGTTTAATACCCACAATATGTCTTGTGCTGTCCATTTGCAGTTAAAGTCACATCTTGTTTATTTTGTGAATGTCAGTGCAGACAATAAAACTCAACATTTTTACTGTAGATATTTCAGCAAGACCATTCCCTTGACATTTATTCCACAGATGGTGATTTTGACACTTATTATCTAATTATCATATCATTTTTTTCTTTGTAAGCTCAAAGCCTCCTCTATGAAATGTCACTGAAAATGTCAGAGTTCATTTACAATTGATTTAAAAGCAACAATATGATAGTTATGATAGTATGATAGTTCTTGCTAAAAGGATCAAAAGGTCAGACATTGTGACCTTTGGTTTGGCCCTTAACGTCAGTATTTCAGCCTAACAATTCACCTACATGCAGTGTTTTGATTAGATAATGCATCTCTACATCCTCAATGGTATGTTTCTAAAATAGGATAGTATCAGTATCTTCCTCATCCTGATACTCAGAGGTTAAGATGGTTTAAAGGAAATCTTGAACCGTCTGAGAAATATTTGTATTCACTTTCTTGCTAAGAGTTAAATGAGATGATCGATACCACTCTCAGGTCTCTCTGTTAAATATGAAGCATCTGGTTAGCTTAAAGAAATCTGTTCACCAGCACCTCTGAAGCTCACAAATGAACATGTTATATCAAGATTTTGTAATCCATAAACAACCATTTGCTGTGCTCCAGCTCAAAATCCCTGTTTATCATTTCACACTTTTATTTAAGCACATATTTTTTTAACATGCATTCGGATTCAGATTGCTTGTGATATAAATTCAGTACTGGTCAATGTATAATATGTATGATGAGGGAACTGACAAAACCTAATTAGACAGGTGTCTAAGATCTATTTAACTCAGGTACCTTGTTTTCTTTGAAATGTTCAGAAGCAATAATTACTTGGCCACAAATTATTTAGTAAAGTATTAACTAACTCAGTATCTAATTTTTTTTAGATAAAGAAACTAAGATAACTCTTTGACAAAAGTCCTTACTGTTATATTGGTTCTTGGAGCTATAATAATTTGACCATAAAGTCTGATTGTTCTCCAGGATCACTACAATCACTACATTTATCAATTCACAGCATGTGATGTCTCACAAAGGAGCAGAGCTGCACTGTAAGAACATCTAACTCGCAGTGCAATGCGCAACACAATGAACAGATCGATAGACCAGCATTCCCTCACAATGCCAACAACATCACAGCAGTCTCATGATGATAGTCCTTCTCTACATCTCTCTGCTCGACTCCCCCGGCAGCCTTCGGGCCCGGCCCATAAAGCATCTCTCACATAAATCAAGCAAAACTCTGAGAGCTCAGCAAGCCCCAAGAGCATGCTGATCACCCCGACACTCATTCCCCCTGCCGCCAGTCTCCTGGGCTGCCTCAGTCCTCAGAAACCCACACCCAGGAGCACAGACCCTGCCAGTGAGACACAGCACACTGAAAAGGGTCCTGATTGGTGGGGGAAGGGGATGTCACAGATGAATGTCACTTTGAATCAGTGCCTGCAGACCAATGTGCACGATGCAAGCGGATGCAAGCTGTGAAATAAACAAATCAATATTTCTTAAGAGACGCAGTTCTGTACACATGCCAATATCCCAGAGCATGGCCTGCCATGCATGGGACAAAAGGCTGTAGCATCATACAATACATGGCCCTGAAGCTATTTGTACTACAGTGAGTATGTTGCTATTATTGCAGCGCTGCCAAATATGCCCACTCAGTTGTAAGCTTATGTAGTGTAGTATTGTACACAGATGGCACAGCTGACAAGGCTACATAACATACGCAATTTACATAAAACATCACTATTATTCATAGATGCTTACCACCATACTGCAAGATTGTTTTTAGCATGGCAGCCCCAGAAAGGAATCAGACCTCCAGTCACTCATCGTGGCCCACTCACCTAAAAGCCAGGTCTGATTATTACTTAGGCCTGAGCTTGACCTTTGACATTTGTTGATGTAATTATCTCTGTCTTTCTCTCTGTTATCCTGTTCCTATTCTCCCATACAGCTTCAACTGAAGCAAACATGACACAGAAACAATAACAAAAAAGAAATAGAGCAAAAATCCAGAGTTCGACAAAACAAAAGCAGCAGGGATTAGAGAAGAAGGGGGGGGTTCTTAAAGACCTCCTGTTTCCACAGTTGTGTGACGAATCCCAAAGTCGAATCCCTATTGCATGCAACACACACTGGATTGCTCTCTGATGAGAGCTAAATCTCTTGACAGGAAAACAAGCGGATGTAGAGTGCACGCTCAGATGAGAGGGTACGCTGTCTAACCATGTAAAGAAACAAGCGTTTAAAATTCACAGAGTGATGAGTGCAAATAGCACATGAATAGGTTACAAAGTATGTTCTAAATTAAATGATGTCGAGAGGCAAAGAAGACAACATCTTTGTATCAAAAGCAAATGCTAAATGAGATGCGTATCTGGCAGACTGCAGAATAACTTTGAAGCTAGCTATCATGTCATATATACTGTAGCTAGCATTTTTTGACAGTTTCAAACTGCAATTCAGACAAAACACACAAATCAAAGGGATTTAAAAACAAGCACACAAAGAAAGACCTTATTTATGACTCCTCATTTTCAGTAAACTTGGTTGATGAAAAATCATGCAATAGCCAATAGATATGCTACAACACATTAACAATAAGCAACTTCCCCAAAACCATGAGGAAAAAAAAGAGTTGCTGTCTTACCAAGTCTCGTCGTTTTTGAACTCAAGCTCTCCGTAGGTGTCTTCAAAGTCCTCCCCTCCTCCCTTGGCAAGTCCCTCCAGGGTGCGATAAGGCACAATGACCGTCCCCCTTGCTCCAGAAGTCCTTAGCACTTTCACTTCCATAATACCGATGCTCTCACTGACGTGCATGGAGTTGCTCTCAAAGGTGAAAATGCCCGAGTGATCGTCATCCAGAATGGTCACAGTGGCCACAGTGGGAAATCCCAACATGGCCTTTGGGTACGGGAGACTGTTGGCGGACAGCACCTCGTCCTCGGTCTCCAGGACTCTCAGATTACTAAGCCGCACAAAAAAGTGCTCATCCTCTTCAAAGATGTCATCGTCTATAATGCCAATGTTTATTTCCTTGAACATCTCCCCTGGTTTGAACACAACTGTACCCTCTGTGAACTCGTAGTCGGCCCCAGCGTTAGCCGAGCCATCCTCCGTCTTATAATCCACGTAGATCGTCTTGTTGATGTCGCCCCCTTTTCTGGTGATGGTCAGGATAGCGGCTCCACAGTTCTCGAGGCACTGGTAGACAGCAGGGTCAAATGCAATTCGAGACACATACTCTTCTGGCTCCTCCACATGCACCTCCTGCACGCTGACGCTCTTCTTCGCCTGCTCAGCAACGTGTTTCTTCAGGATATTTCCCGCGCCTGTCATCATGCGCGTAGCTTGGATGCGGTAGAAGGCGCGGCTCTTTTGCTGGTGCGAGAGAGCATAGTAGTTGGCCATCTCGACCAGCTGATCCAACTCTTTCTCTGGGTGCTTCTGCTTCAGGTCTTTTAAGATGCGGATCATGTCACGCCGGGACTCGTCCACTTCTTTGCTCTCAATCAGACCAATGAGATTGCTCGCCGCACCTCCATCCATGAAGTGAGAGTTGACCATCTTGCCGTCCATTTCAATCCCCTTGGAGCGTTCATTCCCCGCCTCGATGATGACACCTCTGTGCTTGTCGGTGCGATACTTCTTATGCATGAACTTGTAGAAGAGCAATCGTCTGTCAGCTACCCAGGCAAGGATTACACATATGGGGAAGAAGGCCAGTGTGAGTAGACCCTCCCAGACCTGGACTACGTTGGGAGAAAACACAGCCAGAATCATGTAGAGCCAGATGTAAGCAAAGATGCTCCAGCCTGCAGTGATAAAGAACACTCTGAGGTGTTTGACCTTGCGAACCTCTCCTTGGGGAATGACAGACACACAGAGGCCAATGATGACAAACATATTGAAGGCTGCACTACCGACGATTGTGGAGGGCCCGAGCTTACCAGATTTGAACTCATGTCCACAAACCTCAATTACAGAGAGCAGAATCTCAGGGGCAGATGAGCCCAAGGCCATGAGGGTGAGGTTCGAGACCGTTTCATTCCACACCCGGATTGTGGTGGTTGTTGTTTCTCCATTGGGCCTTTTGATGACAATTTCCCTCTCCTGGGAGGTGATGACCTCAATGGCTGCCATGAAGCGATCAGCAATGATGGACACTCCGAGAAACATGTAGATCAGGGCCACGAAATACACAATGACCCGTGCAATCTTGTCTCCCATGGAGGGATCCTCGGGATACCAGATAGGCAGGATGATCCCTGTGTGACACTTGGAGTTTTCCGTGCAGGTTGCATTGCTGGGGCTGAGCAGAGGGCTCGGCGTGGTCCGGGCCTCTGTACAAATGAAGGCTACAGCCACAGACACCAGCCCCAACCAGAGGCAGGCTGACGACCCTGGCTTTACAGGCCTTGAACCCTCCATGCACCCTCCTTCGTCTCAAGGGTCCTTACCACACTGACAGTCCCTCTGGGATCCAGCACTGGGCTGTACTTTTTCTCCACCCACCACCTAAAGAGACAGAAACAAAAGAGATTATATGGATATATACTAAACCTTTATTACAAGAGATGGAGAGTTTACTCTTATATGATAGAAACAATGCTCAGACAGGGACAACAGGGGAAAATCAATTGCATCACATTGCTTTGCATATTTTTACTAGACAGATAAATGCATCTATCGCTTAATAAATATTTATTTCACTTACTGAATGCATTACTTATTAAAGTTACTTACAGTGCATTCATTTTCAATCACATGATAATTCAATAATTAATGCAATCACATAATAGAATGGTTATCCAACCTTAGGCTACTTCCACATTGTTTCAAATCCCAAGTTTGAGGAGGAGTATAAGTGTGTAAGACTGCATGTTTGCATTTCACAGGGAGAAACACACATATCTGAAGCAAGAGAGGAGATATCTGAATTTTATACGAGTGCAAGAATTCAAATGGTCCCGCTATCCTTCTGTAAGACTTCAAGGAGTTTCTGCCTCCTTCTTTACAAACAGCATAGTCATGAGACTTTTATGTTATCTGTGAGAGGCGGGCTGGAAAATACTTCCCCATGCTTAAAGGTCTGTAAACCACTATGTGAACGATGTAGATAACATTAGTTTAATAAAATCAAAGCCCGTGGGCTCATTTCCAAACATAAACTTTATTTTCAGTTCAGATGTGGATATGTGCACCCAATAATGTGGATTTGAGCGTGATTGTCTGAAACCTCAGGGGTAATACATAACTCTGAACCAAACAGCTCGCTCAGCAGGCGTGCAATGTTGCCAAACTAAGCAGTGTCCAAAATGTCGCATTGGCAAAAAAACAGCAGAGGGGAGGCAGGAGACCTTCAAGAGGCAAACTGAAACAAAGGGTACAGATGTCCCGTCCAAATTCATTATATACTGAGCCCTAAATGCACATTTACCACTTCCGCAAGAGAGAGCAGCATTACAGTAACAATGCAGACATTGTCCGAATACATAAAAGCTCAGGCTAAGCATCTTACGCACCTCTTCAGCACTTATGAGATGGGACTTGACAATTTTTTTGATGCTAACAGCTGAGGCCAGAGGCAACGGGAGCATGAAGAACAGTTAACCAACCCAAACATAGAAGATGCGCGCTGCTTTAAGACATAACACAGGGGATTTATTACAGAGGCTCTCTTCTCAGTGGTACCTGTGATTATTTAGCGGTTCAAGAGGATGGTTGGGGCCTCTCTGCTGCCTCCCCCACACCTACGGGCCCCTGAGACATGCAGGTAGTTTAGTCTGAATTAAAATAATCTCTTCAGAGAGATACAGGCTGTGTAAGTTAATCATTCTGTCCTGAATTCACAGGAGGATTACATTTTTTTATTACAGTCACACTTGTTTCCCTTTGCTTTTGTTGTAGTTTGAGTCTTCCTACATTTTGTACCTAAAAGTGCATTCTTGTGTTCTGATTCCTGGTTAAAGCGTTGATTACCTTTGGGGCCGCTCACACTAAAATGTGTACAGTGCGCACTCATGGCACTTTAAGGCACTTTGGATAAAAGCATCCATTAAATGGCATATGTTATGCTGTGTAATGCAAATTTCTTATTTGATTTAACTCTTACACGCTACACTGGACTTGAAGACTTAAACTAACGCCAACTACTCGAACTCCCAGGTGATATTTTTGGAAATTATATCCAGACAGACCACTGGCCAGTTTGGACAGCTGACAAATTCTTCAATGGAGGTGTGGATGGTCACCCAGGAACTGGCATATTTGAAGCACTCACACCCATTTAAATGCCAAATACTATCCCTGGAACCTGAGCAGTGTCAACACACACCTACTGTCTGCAAAGAAAGAAAGAGTCTATTAATGTCTTGCGTGCAAACTCAGGAATTAGCAAAACCAATTACTCTATTCTAGAATAAATTACTCCTAATATTTCCAATTTTATGGTTCATAGATACAAATAATTGCATCACAGGCAATATTATTATTATGTCTTTTGAGGGATCATAACCTCAGTAACTTTCAGAAAGATATGTCTTTCCAGAAGTGCTTTTTTAGAGGTGATAGAAATTAAAATGAAGGATATCTCAGCTTGAAATTAAATTGCTCAGATGTTGAAAAAAAATGTTGATTTGCACAGCAGCACACCAATCCAGATGATAGAGAAAGAGGATGACATCAAAAGGCAGCAGAGGCAGGAGACAAGGAACTTAAATTTAACTGAATCAGCAGAGCCATTTATATGGACAGAAGCCAGCTATGCAATCCCTGTGAGGGCTGACAGCACTGAGCACAAACAAAAACAACAGGGAAATAATTAAGTGACAAAGTTGTAACTTAATGAGAGAAAGGTTGAGTCTGAAAACTGGATTTTTGTATCAGTGTGAGAGTTCAACAGCAGAAACTCATTGATAAGAGTAAACTTTTAAGAATTAAGATTTAAGATGGTGTGTGATGCTCAAGTTGCAGTCATAAACGTCTATCAGCATCTATTGTAAATTGCTTTTATTTAAAACACTGACAGCAGGGGCACGTTTTTGAAGGCACTGGGCGGCTAAAGGAGGTGACCCTTCCTGTTTTAGAATAAGAGCAGCACTGCTGACCCACTAGCTTCTTCCTGTCTTTTTTATTGCACGGTGGCTAGCTGGGGTGGATGGGCAGAAACTGCAATGAGGCAGAAATAGATGAAGCATCCACAATTTAAAGGCTAGAGAGCCTCTCAGTATGTTGCTACCTGGGGAATGATTAAATGACTGGTCAATTAATTGTTAGGTGATATACAAAAGGAGAACGACCCTAAATCCTAAAGTGTTGAGGCAAAATCAACTCACAAATTTTACACTATGTAAAATTACATCACTGTAAGGTGATAGTATGTCAATGTAGTGTTTACAACTTTTCTTTCCACTGCCCCAAGTGCCCCAAAAGGTCAGTATTAGCATTAGTATTAATCCAAAATCATGTTGCTTTTTCAGTAACAAAAAAGTGAGATAATTGAACCAGGTTATACATAATGGTGTAATTTTATTAAGTCAAAAAATTGTGAGTTCATAAAGCAAACTTACACATCCAGCATGGAACAACGTTAACTTTAATTTGGAGTTGTCCACCTGATGAAGGTAAATCCAATATTTACCCTCCTTGAAGCTCTGTTTTGGTCTCCACCAACTCCTGAGGGACATATCTAGCTCTTTATAGCTCTCCATAATTCTCCATAATGTTCACCAGCTATTTAGCTAACTTGCCCGAATGCAGAGTACATAGAGGTTTTTAGAGCTTTTTCATTTAAAGAGCTGCCTGCCGGAAAAGGATGGGAGCGAACCAAAACAGTAAAGATGAAAAAAAAACAATGAGCTGAAAGATGCTACAAAGAGTTGAGGGCAGGTGGGTGATAATTGATTATCAAACCTATTCCACATGAAGGTTGCCATGTGATTCATTGTTAACATAAAAATACTGATTACAGCGACTTTAATGAGCTGAAATTTACTGCCCTCCTAACACTTCACTGTGACTTTCTGCAGCTTTATTGCAGACAGTTGGGGGCCTCTTGTGTCTCCACGTATGAATGTGTGTTAGCGGAGGATGGAAGGAGGACAGTGATGAGAGTAAATGTGCCTAGTCAGAAGTACAACAAAATGGCAAACAAGCCAAATACCCATGAATCCATGAGCAAACTACCAGAGTGACACTGAGAATTTTAAAGATATTAAGGCCGGACAATAACACTGGACAGGGGGAGTCAGTTTCCTGATAACTACCTCCTGCCTTCTCACATTAGACATAAATTTCACAAGCTAAATAAAATGATGCTCAGAAAGATTATTTTCTAATTTTGAACTATAGTTATGGTCATTTCCATGTCTACTAAAAGACATTTTAGACATCTACACCATTCTAAGTAGTAGTTTTAATCACTTTTGACCATATGTAATTCATTTATTCCTTGTGCATGTAATCATTTATTCCTCAACTTGTAATTTTACCTCAGGATGACCTAATATTGCAAATAGAACAACTACTAATTTGCAACAGCATATACATGTTTTGAAAGAAACAATGTGATGCAGATTACATTTTTATCACCATCATAAAGAAATTTTGTTAATTTAAGTATCTAGCATATCATGAAATACTGATACTAAACGTTTCAGTTAAATAATCACTGATAACATATTATTGTTTCTACAATATCCACTCATGCAATACAATATCCATTCATAGTAACTGAAGCATTATTTATCTTTTCTGTGAATGTAATCCATGCAGCAATTACATTTTCTAACACCATATTTAACAAACTTTAGTTCTAGGAGACAAAACTTTTCCATAAAGTTGGATGATTTAGAAAAAAATCAAAGCAGCATCGGATCGGATGATACATCCCGAATTAAAAGCCCAGTTTACACTTGGTACTAACACATGATCTGCATCTGGAGACATTATCTGGATAATGACATCTGATCCCTTTGTTTTTATACCTGACATTAACAAGTGCTCTCTTAATCTTTATTCTGACCGCACTCTAATCCCGAGTCAACATGAATGACGCGGTCCCGATCAAGAAAAGCAATGCCATGGACACATCTTTCATTTTTAAGTCACTTTTTGTGAGGGAAGACTTTCTAGATCCCGTGTGTAGTTTTCGTTGGACGGCTTAAGCTAGCAGGAGGAGGTGGAGTTAGGTGAACTTTTAACTTAGTGGGTAGATTTTCTTCTTCGAGGTTCATTTATTGGTCTTTCTGCAACACAACAAAATGCAAGCTCTAGTCCCTTTATGCTACAAGATTTTATGTTGAAGCGCAGAGGGTGAGTTGAGGAGTCTGACAGCTTGTTTGTGATTTTGGGCTTTAAATAAATATATTCGATGTTGATCTGATTTTGATGAAAGAAGATGCTCTGGAGTTTGGAGGTGGCGAATACTTCTGTGTCGCTTGCCAGACAGCAGCGGGGTAAACAGGCTATTGTTGGGGTGGCTATTTGCATCATAAGTAAGAGGCCATGTTATACGTATTGTGTTTAAATTACACCACCGCCAGATGTAGTGTGACCAATAAATCGCATTCTGACCCCAATGCTGTTTGCACTTTGCATTATCACGTGTCTTTCCTTATACAGATATGATATCCAGACAAAGCTTGAATATTAATGCCACTTATAAATAGAGAATGCTGGACCTACAATTCCCATCATGCAATTCCATAGTGGGGTGCATTGGACCCTCAAATGATGATGACATCACTATGACATCGTCAGGTTTCCTTTCTCGGACTTCATTTGTGACTCCTGAGCCACAAAGGGCACATATCATCCTCTCTGTGACAAGTGAACTTGGCTCCATGAGTCAAATCAGGAGAATGTCCCTTTAACAAAGTTTTAATATTACAAACAATACTGGCAGTATGGTCAGTAGGGGCTGATTGATTGACTGATTGATTGATGGATGGATAGACTGTCTGAGAATCCATTTAAAAGACATAACACAGTTCTCAGCAATAATGTAAAGCTCATTAAAATAATTGCGTCTAAGCACTCAGACTGTTCAGGTGTATGACCTCACAAGGATTTTGTATTTGAATAATTGATTTTCCATCTCGACAAAAACTGCGTCATGCACTGTCAGGTGATGGAGAGTGAGCAATCCCATTTCTCTATGTGTACAAACATTAGAGCCATGACCCCGAAATTAGGGGCTACACGGAACAATTTGCATACTAATTACTGTTTTAAGGATTGTGTTTTGCATTGTGAACGTAGGGGCGGCTATCACTGGAGTTATAATTTTAAGTTGTAATCAAGAGTGCTCAGCAGACACCAAAAAGTATTAAAATCAACTGAAAGAGACAAAGTTGTTCAGAAAAGACTGACATATCTAAATTAAGGCCGAAGTTCCAATTAAATCCGACACTGACCTCGTCAACCACAAATAGCTGATGGTGAACCCACTTAAACTCCATTTACACAACTTTTAACCACTTTTTTCTTTAAAAAACATAAGAAAATGTGACATCACCAAATAAAATATCACAGTCTTTGATATAATACCTTAATATTCATCAATATGACAACTGAGGAGGTCATGCAGAATTATTATTGCTGTAAAGTTCAGAAAAATTAAATAATCATCTTTACCTCCAATGAGAGAGAATTACTAACTAAGAAAATCAAACATGTTAGGGAAAAAAGTCAGTCTTAAAGGCCTAAACATTTCATGAATGACCATTATGTCACAGATTTATCAGCCTCTGAGCTGAACTGATTGGCCAGTTAATTCATTAGTTGACCAAAGGAGAATAAATGTCTTACTATATTGACAATCCTTTGTGTAATATTAAAATCATCTGGTGCCAACTTGTCAAACGTGAATATTTTCCAGGTTTCCTTCTGATATTAAACTGCATGTTTGTGTTCTCATGGTTTGAATGTGGCAACCAGGGCTTTGGGAAAATGCATTTTTAATCATTTTCTGACATTTTAAGGACCAAACAGATAAAACCATCAAGAGTCAGATAGTTGCAGATCTAATCAGTCTAATTTTAGAAGACTTGCACCTCTCAGATTGTGGATTTCAACGAGAAAAGCAGACATTAACGAGTGATTTCGTGCAATCTTTCAGCGATCAGCATGCCCAGCCTTCTATATGCAGGCAGCATTATGGCTGAGACAGTTGCTGAGAGGAGAGAGCGGCTGCTCTGCTCACAGAACTCTTTTCCCTTTCCCTATTTTGGGAAGAGGCTCTTGTTCAAGGAGGCTATTTGAGATGCGCGTAAACATGGACTCAGCAGACACACGGAGAGCCTCAGCTGTTGCTGATTAATCATCATAAAGGCCGTTTCGCTGCTCTCTGTGCCGGTGTCACTGCTACCTCAGTGGGGAATCCCTGCTGGAGCACCCATAGGCCCGCACCAGAACTTATAGGGTGCGTGCAGGCCGACGTATGGAGACGCACGGAGCATATATATATGATCGTCTCCTCTCTTAAAATAATTTACCCCAAGTAACTCCAGTGCCAGGTGAAGCCGAAATACACCAGAAGATAAAGGTTCAGATATTTAAAGAGAAAAAAAATGGAAAGGTGTTCAGCCAATCAGCAGCTCGGCAGGCTGCAACACTGACAGACGCCAATTATTTTAATGGCACACCCATTAGACGGTATCACGAATCCATCTCAGCCCTTTGCAACGGATCATCTCTGCAGACTGAAGACTGATGGGGAGCAATGGGAGCAGATAGAGAGAGGGGGGGGTTAAAACCTGGGCGCACCGGAGAGCCGGACCACGTCCAGCCCACATCAGTTACCGACTGGATCCGCAGGCTGCACGGATCACACACACAAAAAATACACCAAATACACACACAGTCCATACAATGTGTCACAGATTCACCCAGAGAGCCTGTCCTGTGTGTGTGTGTGTGTGTGTGTGTGTGTGTGCCAGGTTGCATCACTCATCAACGCACTGAATATTTATCACCACTGAGTTTGCATCATGCGTAATTCAGCATCATCAACCTACCTGGATTTGTATTCCGGAGAGTTTATTACAGAGAAACGGCTCCTGTCCGCCCCCACCTTCTTTTCTTTTTTATTATTATTATTATTATTATTGTTGTTGTTGTTCAGATCAGCCTGGTCGGATCTCAGGAGTCAAACGTGATCCTCGGACCGATGATCCCCCCCCCGGAGTGTTGCCGCCGTGTCGTCCTGCATGCGCGCAGAGGCAGGTCCCCGGCGCCGCTCCGTGTGTCGCCGATCGCCGATGGATCAAACCGACCAGAGGTGATCGCCTTTCGTCCTCTCTCCTCCGCCTTGGCGCCCTCCTCCTCAAGATCCTCCCTGTCTGACGGACAACGGATTGACCGGGTCGCAGAGCTGTCAATGACGAGGGAGGAGGAGGAGGAGGAAGGAGGAGGAAATGGTGGTGGTGGTGGTGGTGGTGTCAGGTAGTGGTGGGGGTCGGCAGTATTTTCAGAGAAGAGATGGAGCCCTGTCCGCCCGGCTCTCCCTCCTCCTGCAAGCCGTGAATCAGCGCTCTCCTCCTCCTCCTCCTCCTCCTCCTCCTGCACCCTCCACCTCCTCCTCCTCCTCCTCTGTCCGCCGCGATAGCGCAGGGAAAATCTGCGATGTCGCCTCCTCGGAGGTGCAAGGCTGGCTCCTCTCCTCTTTCCAGGCTGTCTCCGCCGACCTCTCCTCAGAGACGCGCTCAGCTGTGCGCACCGGCGTTTCTTTCTCTTTTTTCCCCTCCTTTTCTTTTTTTTTTTTAAGTTGCTGTCAGCCGGACAGAGAGCCTCCTGATCGGTGCGTTTCTGGAGCTGTCACCTGTCATCTGTCATCCTCGGATTATCATCATCATCATCATTTTTTCTTATTTCACATCAGGCCCGCGCTGAGGTGTCCCACAGACTGGCACGGCGAGGCGCGCAGCTACGTCACCATCGGCTGAGAGGAGAAACCTGCACCACCACCACCATCCATGAATATCATCCAGGCCCACTGCTCACACAGGGAGGGAGGGAGGAGAGAGAGAGAGGGAGGCTCATAATTAAGGTGTCACCCCACTATTTTACCTCTTCAAAACTGAGGGTGCCCCGTTGGCCGCACGCTGCCAATTCGAGCCCCTGAAATAAGCGAGCAGCGCGGAGGATGATCACTGAGTCACATTTGTTCTGGCCGCACGCCACAGATAAGACAAGGGAGACAAGGGAGGCTTTGTAAATGCTGAGAATGGAGGGAAGCCAGATGTTAAGATTCACCAGCAGCTCTTCTAATGCCAAATGTTTAGTGGCAGTAACAAAAATAAAAATAAAAATAAAAGGTGGTATGGCATGCACACAGATGTACTGGAGGGACTGGAAAATGGAAAATGGCACATATATGAGCTTTGGATTTCTCATAAAGTTGTGCACATTAAGACAAATTCTGCAAGACTAATATTAAATCAACCCCACACTGGACTGTCAGTCCACATCAGAGGTTATTTCTGTGATTGATGACAGATGAACCGATGTTTTAGTGCTCATCTAAGCATCAGTAATGTGACAAATAAAAGTAAGCTGTGGTGCAAAACTTGTTTATCACATGTGTAGCTGCAGCCAGTTAGCTTAGCTTAGCACAAATACTGAAAACAAAGGGAAACAGCTAGCTTGGCTCTGTCCAAAGGTCGAAGAAAAAAATATCCACCTGCTAGCATCTCTAATTTTGTGAGAGTGTGATCGATATAATATTTCCCAGCCTTAAGTGTTTTAATCCTGTCTCAATCGTGTAAAGCACTTTGTAACTCTGTTTTGCATTTAAAGTTTATAATAAATACATTATTATCTATTTTATTTAAATAATTCAACTAAATATTGTATGTATAGTAAAGTGTTAATTAGTTAATGAACACAGATTAAATTTTCACCTTCAGACAGTCAGGCTAAACCACTTTAAGTGTTTATGCTAAGCTAAGCCAATTCAGCTTCATATTTAGCACAGTGGGCCTAGAAATGAGAGTCTATCTACTGTCAGAAAAGAAAAATAAATGCATTTTTTTTTTCCAAAATGTCAAAATATTCCATTATACACATCCTGCTCCCAGAGTCCGGCAACGTTCTTATCAAATCCTTATCACCTCCTGTCACTGCTTTGACTCCCCTCTTGCAGTTTTATTGCACGACCTAGTGATCTTCCAGCCCCGGTTAGACACAATACTGAAGCCAGTAGTTAATGAGCTTCGGTGAGAACGAGGTCCTTGATGCAGCACAATCACCCACGACCTCTGCTGATGAGGCGGACGAGGCTCTGGAGACGAGAGCAAAGCAAGAGGATGTTGACACTTCCACCACCTCTAATTACAAAATCATACAGGCCTGAAGCATTGTGGGGGGGGGGGGGAACCCTTAAAAGTCCCAGGGCAAACCAAACTGTATGTAAAATTAATATAAGTATTTAAAAGTCTTTCCAATTAATTAGCAATTAATCAGTAATGAATTATCATTAACACACGGAGAGACTTGGAGCCATCATCTTATTGCAGTATGCAGACACCCCTTTTCTTTCTTTTGGGATGGAGCCTGTATGCAAAGCAGGAAGAAAAAAATCAATTGGATCCGATTTTAATTACACAGTCCGACACTGTGGTACAGAATCTTATTAGCCTGTTCAGATTTCCATGCTTGTTAAATTCAAATATGAAATTCAAACACAATCACTTCCCAAATGGACGGAGGGGTGGGGGGGTTAGACAGGCCAATTTGGTCAGGCATCCTCACACCAACACCACCACCACCTCTCCCATACGCCATCCTCCACTCCACTCCATGTAATAATTAGTATGGAGAATAAGGTTGGATGTTTCAATGAAGTTCCTTATCTGCAGGAGAAAGGGTGAAGGCAGGAAATCCACCGGACACGTGGGCGTGCAGGCGCTCTGAGTGTACCTGTGGTCGGCATGCGTCACACGATTGGAATTCAATGTCTGCTCTTGCCTCTCTCATCAAAGTCCTCCAATGCGTGATGATTAATGGATTGTACTTGCAAGCAACACGCCGGGCCTTCATCGCGCTTCCCACTGAGAGAAGCAGCACTTACGAGGACTGGTGGCTTGATGGCCGCAGTCCTGAAACTGACCGGTTTCATCGACTCTGTGGGAGGAAAAACAACTTCTCCTCTCTTTTCCTGCGTTTTTCCACCGTCCTGCTTTTGCCACGGGATGCTTGATGGCGTCTGTGGCCGTGGATCAGTTTCATTAAAACGTCTGGCATGCGGCGGTAGAGAATCTGGAGCAGGGATACAGGGATACAGCACAGCCCAAGAGAATAGTGCTGCACTTGCATTTTGTGATTTGTATTTTCTCTTCTGCACATGCTGATAATTTGTAGGCTCGGGTTGCAACAACTTCAGTGGAAAAAACACAGTCGGGTAATGAACACAGTGGGCCAAGCTGGTGAGAGAAATGCAGGGAGGGAGGGGGGTCATCACAGGAGTTAACACTGACATCACCCCTGGAGCGACGTCCACTTATGACGGCCAGTAATGCAAAGTGAAGCTGTGAAATGAGAAAGGTAAAGAGTCACCTCGCATGAGGATCTGAGGACCTCGAGGCTGGAGGGCCGTTTTGCCATCACTGGTGAATATGTGTGTTTGCAGGGTGGTGTGGTGGTGGAGTCAGACACAGAGCAAAGCATCAAGCCCCCTTGAGGTCTCAGTTTAAAGGATGCATTGAGTGTAAGGATGAAGTGTTTGTGTTAAATAAAGGGCCAGTTTACTGAAATTGCAAAAAAAAAAAAAAAAAATGACTTCCCTCCAGTGCTCTTCGGCCTTCACATAGATTTGCTTTTATTTGCCCACATTAGGACATGTGTATTTGTCTTAGAAATTTTTTTACCCCAGTGTGATCCAGGTAAACGATCTTTCATCTTTGGAGCTCAAAACCTCAACAGCAAAATCTCTTTTGAGAAGGTTTTTTTGCTTTTTTAAAAAAGCCATGTCTACTTGCAACGCATCATCACAGCTTGTGCGTCTATACGTTGTGAGCAATAGAGGAAGGATTTCTGAATAACATACAGATCATTAAGAGGTAAAACTATAGTATCTGACAAAGGGACTCTCAACCTGAGGCTTGGGGACCACTGCTCTGGACAATCCATGTAACATGCTGCCAGCAGATTTCACTGGGAGGCTTTCTTCGGTATAAACTAGATCCATTGGGACATTGTTTATGGAAAATCACATCGCGTTTACATGTACTTTTTCCAATACTGCGAGAATCACAGATGAAATTCCATTTTTAACAAGTCCTCAGGTAGCAGCAGAAACTTCAGAGACAGATATTTTAAAACCTGGATGAATAAAAGAAACCAATAAGAGATACCACCATAGAGGAGGATAACTGGAGGAGCAGAATGGGGGTCCTAAGGAAAATCTGATGGGTTCCAAGATGATTAAGGGAATAAATAATTATGTCACGTAAATTTATGTTCACTTTTTCTGACCTTTTCTGTACACGTTCACCTCTTCAGATGTTAAAAATCCTTGAAATCAAACAGTCAGCTCCTCCTTGAGACTTAAACCATAGCCTGTAATTACAAATAGCTGCTTGAATTTAAATGCTTGTAGTACCTAACCAAACACTGTCACTGTCATCCCATCATGCAGAACGTGCATGCATTGGCTTGATAGGCGGGCATGTAATCACACTGAGAAGAAGAGCTGGTTACTCTTCATATAACGCCACATAACCTTGACTTCTAATAAATCCTCTCCTCAAATAAAACCCTGACAGGCCATAAACACACAGAGTGCAAAGGAGCCCGGCACATGTACTTTTAGACTGAGTAACATCCATGCAGACCAGTAGTTGCACACACATATAGTGTAGCTCGTCTATGGAGAGTGCCCCTTCTGCAGCTGCAGCCATTGGAGCTGAGCATTCAGTGGTTCACTGGTCCGGAATATATTTGCAAGAGGAAGATGGGTGAGAGAGAGGGATACCCGCACTGACTCCATTACATCAGAGAGACACGGCGCTCAGAAGACGAGTGTAGGACACTGGACTCCACGCTCATCTACTCATCTGCCTTATGGTGCTGAATGAAAGAGAGGAAGAGAATCAGGCCGAGGACGGGATGAGACGGTGATGATCGAGGCGGAGGGGGTCAGCTCGTCTGAGGGCCTCGGCTTTTGCGTGCCCACGGCCGGGGCCGGGGCCCTCTCTCGCTTTCTCTCTCTGCCCAGCAGCCACGTCTCCATGGTAACGTGCGGCCCCTGCCTCGGTCCTGGGCAGAGTGGAAGTGACGGCGGCGATCTGTGCGCGTTCCGTCTGGCTCATTATGTGGGGAATGAAGTGAAACAGCCAGGGGGTGCATTTGTTCTGCGTGGACTACCCCTCAGCTGCCAAGCGTCTGTCTATTTATAGAAATGAAATGAAAGAGAGAGAGAGAGAGAGAGAGAGAGTGAGAAAACTAAATAAAATAAGCACAGGAGCCATTTCCTCGCTCACTGCCCCCCCACCCACCCTTCCTGCATGTAGAGTAAGTCTTTTTTTTGTCATTTGATTCTGTTGCTCTCTGTAAGTGACATTTCAGTGAGTCAGTGAAGGTTGAGGCTTTCACTGACCCCGGCTTCATTGGGTTTATTCCTTATCTGGGGAGAGAGATGAAAACACACACATACAATAGACCTGCACCAAAGGATTGTTTTAATTGTTGATTAACCTCAATTGTCTTTCCTATTAATTACAAAATTATATTCAAAATGGTGAAAAAATGACATCACAGTTTCCTCCAGTGTGACATCTTCAGATTTCTTGTTTTGTCTAACGAATAGACCAAAATTTACATTTACATTGACAGAAAACAAAAGGATGTAGGATGTTTTGCCTCCACAGTGGGCTCACGCCACTTATAGACCTTAGAGATGACTGCAATACTGAAACAGGTGGTTTCTACTAGTGGCTAGGTTAACTAGAGTTAAAGATAGACAGCTAAATCAGTACAAGGGTGTTAAAGATGTTTAAGGGAACTTAGAAAGATCATTTAAAAAGCAAATTTCAAGGATCCTGATAAAAAAGTATCATTTAAAAAAATTTATTTCTGTCAGCTGGTGTGTCAATATAGGATTTTTTAAATGATCAAATATAGGTTTCAGCCTTGGTAAATCATTATAAATTGGGCTTCAGTCCCTATAAAATCTGATAAATTCCTTCGTATGTCTTAAACTTCATACCAGCTGAAAATCATCTTTACTGACCTCCAGTGGTTTAACTTCCCACCTGAAGATACTTTGCATGTAGAGGTCATTTGAATCCAGCACAGCGATGGTGAACAATGAAAACCACCATACACTGAATGGCTATTGATATTTCAGACAATGAATATGACCACTTTTCCTGTGATTAAGCAAAGCCATTCGGTTTACACTCAAGGTTAATTCCAATTCACAGAAATCTGAATGAATGTTTTGTATTTTGCTCATGAAACTGAAGGATCATGTCTCCAATCTTTGTGAAAAATGTCTTCTTGTGAGATAATACCAGTGGTAATTAATCTTCATCTGGAGTGTGTGTGAGTGTGTTTGGGAGGGGGGATTTTTCATTCATCCAAGGCCAAAAAGACTGAGAGCTGCCTGGTTCCTCTGCAGAGTGTTCCCACATCAGTGCTGTGAAGATCTGGCAGCAGCTAGTTTGATTCAAGAAAAAACAGCTCGCAATCTGAATGATTTAGGAGTGCCGGAGCTGGAAGGGCCCCGTGAAGATTAGTGTTTCAGAGCCCCAGTTTTCACAGGGCCCCAAATTTCATCCAGCTACATGATTCTTGTTTCTCAGACCTCATTAGTTCTCCGGCTTGTAGAACGACGTGGTAAATATTGAATTTGATTTCTTCCTTTCTTAGCCATGTTCACTGAATATTTGATGTCATTTGCAAATGAAAAAATGAACAGCACGTGAAGGGGGCAGGCCTTCATCCAATTAGGGCTCTAACTCATCGTGCATCCTGACAGCTCACTTACGACGGAAAGGCCTCGCGGTCTGACCCATTTTGGCCTCTGAAGACTACACCCATGCCGTATAATAGTACTGTAGTGTGCCGTAACATCGCTTTTGCTTCACTGCTCCCAAGTCTCCTTCACATGGTTCATTTGAAGTGGGCACTATGGAGGAGCTGTGAGGCGCTATGGCTTTGCACATTTAATGCGGTTACAGATGGTTCACCAAACACACTGCTAAGTAAGTACCATATGATACGAACATTTAAAGAGCGAGTATAAAAGAGTAAGAAGACTGTTTAGCTGAAATCACAGCCACCTAAACCAATGTTACACATCATTTATGCTATGTACACTGACATAAATGCCCCTAACCTTTAGATAGCCTACATTCATTTGTTTTGGCAAATTGGCACCATTAAAGAAGTAATCTAGCTATTAGCAGTTTGTAATGTACACACAGATGTACAGACAGCTAACACAGGAATACTTTGATACTTAAGAAACCTTAAGAACGTGATTCTCCTCAGGTAAGTTTGGGAGTTATGAAGTCTTTTTCCTTTGATATCCAAGCAGATCTGTTAACACTGCATCAATAATAATCATGCAAAAGAATAATTATGACACTGTGAGATCCTATTTTAGCTGTATAGTCTATTTTTGTACTTTCTTTTGATCATATCGACATACTTTTACTTTGATTTACTTTATTCTGAATGCATAATTTTAAGACAGATCATAATACTTCTTCCACTGCAGCAGCTAATCTTACAGAATAAGCCACATCCTCCAAAGAACAGTTCAGATTCTACAATTGATTTATAAAACTCAATATTAATTCTTTCCCGCAGTTAGAAAACAGCAGGGTCCTCCCCGTAGTTTCAACAGTACATATCTAATGAAAAACAGCCCAGGGGCAGCCTTCGGAGCATCCAGAAGCGTGTGATTGACCTGTTAGATTATAGATGCACCAACATGTGGCCACTCTCAATTTAGAGAGGCCTCTTCAGGAAACAGAAGCACACACTAGACATTTTTATCAACGCCAGGCCCGACAAGAAAGGCTCGATCTGATCTGCCAATCCTGTGACAAATGACTGGATTGCTCTGCTTTGTCATTCAGACGCGTTTGGTGGATTAGAGGCAATTGCTGCTTCACGGCGGCTCGGCACTGACACTCAAACAGCCGACGACAAAGCAACACTCTAAGCAAGATTTAGATCTGTACAGCCGGTGCATGAAAAAAAAAATCATCTTCACACAGGAGCTGTTGTTTGTGCCCCATGAATATCCAAGCCTGAGAAACACTGGGGTGCTAAACAGACTCCAAAATCATGAACATAAAAATGTGATTACAGAAAACGTATCCCGTTTTCATACAGACCTCTGCACCTGAAGAATATTCATTACATCCTATATCACAAACCGAACCAGGCGCAGCAGAGCACACATGATCCGTCAGTCACACAAACATTACTTACACGCACAATCTGAAAACGTACAGCAAAAATCATGTTCTTTTGGTTTGTAGGACAAAAAAAAAAAAAAAGAAAAAAAAAAGGTAATACTATTTCCATTATAAACGTAATAAATTCACCGCATTGCAAAGTAATAACTGTCAGAGAAACAGATTACTGTCGAGAGCTGTAAAGCCTGAGGAAAAGCTGGACTGCTGCGTTATTTATTCTTCCATACTTTCAACGAGTAAATCAATGCAATACTGTTGTAAACAAAGACTCACCACATCTATGAGCTTTTGTCAAAAACAAAATAAAAGTAAAAGTAACAATTTGGATCAGTAGTACATAATTTATTGAGACATGGAAATCATACATTGATATATTTCCTTGCTTTGCTTTCTGTGTGAGAGGTAAAGTACAGCTGGACACACATATGCCACCTACTGGTTGTTTTATCTTACAGACTCCTGCTCAGAGAGGAGAATAAACTAAAAAGTGACTGATTTGGACTTCTGTGTACAAAACGATAAAAGCTGATGCACACTTCTTTAGATTTAAGACCAACCTTGAAATTATCTCAAGGTTTCGGGCACATGTGGCATTATTTTAACCACCAGTAGTCCTGAATCTGTGCGACCTGAAGAGACATTTCCAAAGTTCAACACAAGCCGAGACCAGACAGGCACATGAGGTTGCAGCGTCTGGTGTGACTGTGTCTCAGCGGCGCCTTCGCCACAGGCTCCGTCCTGCTGCAGCGTGTGCGCGGTGTGCTCCGCCTGGTGTTCCCGATGCTCAGTCATTTTTGTCCAGCCTGCTGCGCTGCTGATCCTGGTACTCCTTGGAGTCCTCCCAGGGACGAGGGCCGCGGATGTTCTTCCACTCGTCCAAATTGATCTCCTTCAGCTTCTGCAGAGAGGAAAGCAGGACAATAGGTTTACACTTCAGGATGCCAATAATTCATTATTTAAAAAAAAGAAAAAAGTATCAAGATGCAGAAATGTACACAGGACATCGTTTCAAAGTCAACATTCATTTCTTAATTTACTTCATGTGCTTTGCAATGGCCAGATGTGGAATATTCTGACCATCTGGTAGGCTATGTCACGCAGGTGAGACAAGAATACATCTGCCAGTTTCCTTTCTTCAGAGTTTGTTGATGGTCAAATAGCCTCGGTAACCCCCCCTCCATGTTTCTGACGTCAGACTTAAGAGTCTGTCTTTCCAGTTCTGTAACTTTATGAAACAGACAAATCTGACATCCCACCCACTGCAGCAGAGACTGGATGAAAATGTGCACAACAATGTCGTATTTAAACGATGGTCGGCTTTTCAGTCTTCCTTCTAGTGTTCAGCAATATTAGTGGCCATATTCTAATAATCTCGTAATCAACTGTCAACTCCCGAGAGGTAATATTCAAGTCGGAGCGATCAAACAGCAACAGATGGTTATATTTGTATTGATTTTACACATTATTTTTGTTAAATAAATGAAAAAAGGGGTTATCATGCTTTAAGACAGATTAACTCATCACATCTGATCAATATGGAAATATGGGCCACACTGTGATTTTAGCTTAATTACATCAATTGAAAAAAGGAAAACAAGTGAACATTTCAAATAAGAAACTGCACTGAGGGTATTAAAGATTGGTTTGGCACATTCGTGCTGTATACCAGATGCCCAAATTGAGAATAGAGCTACTACTACTGCTCTGACCATTCTTGTGTTATTTGCAAATACTAGTTGACCCGAGGTTGTTTAACACCCAAGCAAACATTTGCACAGTCCAAATTTTCTCCTAAATATTTCACATTGTGTGAAATTGTGGAAAGTTTGGACTTCTCTAACCTACCAGCATGAGAGCTTTAAGATGCCTGATAAAATGTGCTCTTCTGGACACAAAATCTCCCTTAAAAAAAAAAAAAACATACTGCATTTTAAGAAAGCACATATTGTTTACCAGCACCTCCTTCGTGCAAGCAAACCACAACGGTTAGTTTCTTTCATCTGCTCTTCCCCCCTTCTGGGCACCCAACCTGTCTCTCCTTACCTCATATTCCTCCTCCAGAATGGCTGACTGCTTCTGGACGTTCACTTTGGCCTCCAGTGAGGGATCCAGCTGAGAGAGAGCGGAGCAGAAATGTTAAGATACGGAGCTTTCCAGCAGAAAGTCACGCATTCACAACAACACAGGGAAAATGAAAAGAGAAATTACAAACAATGAGGTTTGTAAGGTTGCAGCTTTTAACTGGAGTGACGAGAGGCAACACCTCCTCTTCCTCTCCTTTGTGTGTTATTTCTTGAATGTATAAATGATGACATCTGCAGAAGAGGTGAAGTAGTTTTCAGGCCCACAACCTTGTGTGGAAAACTTTTTCTTACCAAAGTCAAAGGCAGGCCTCTCCAAACCCAGAGGGAGGATCCAATTTACCCTGTTTTCACTCAGTAAATTATTCTGCTTGATTTGGCATCAACATCACCAGGTTTAGTAAAAAAGAAAAAAAAAAGAAAAAATTACGTGTCAGAGGGTTTTGGGAGAGAAGAGAGAGCTGAGTCTGATGGAGCTATCTGGGTTTTGCAATTCAAATTGATTTTGCCTGAGAATGGGACTGAAATGAATCCCATTCTGAATCATTACTTTTAATGAGTTCTAATATTTCATAGCAATAATGCCGCAGTTACTCGGGTGACTGATGAGTTTCATAATTCCGTGATTGATTTTTAATTAGACCTACATTACTACAGCAAATAAATAATATATAGAATATTCTGCAGCCTTCAGACCAGGGAATTAACAGCCTAAAATTAGGACGATACCTGCTGTGTGCGGGTGTTATTAGCTTTTTCTTTAACTGCCATAAGCCTGAACCTCAAAAGCAAACTAGGGAGCATCAGAGGTGAGAAACTCACAAAATTTGGACAGTGAGGACAAAAAAAGGCCTTCAAGTTCATCTTTGCCTCCAGGCTAAATTAAATTGCTGAGGAGAAAATGCAAATTGGATCATGCAGTGACTTAACCCGCAGACAGCAGTTTTAAATGATTTAAGTGGGCAAACATCTCTGAGGGTAAAATCATCGGGGCTGATAACAGGTTCAAAGTGAGAAGAGAGAGGTTTTAAATGATACATCACATATTTCGTGCTTTCAATTACATGCGCACACACACGCTGAGCGGATTTGAATCCTCACCCCGCAGGGTTTGAGAGGAGGGAGGCGCGATCTGCCGCAGGCCCCCCATCGGTGGAGAGCGAGTGGAGTAGCGCGGGGGCAGCTGCACAGGCACGGTGCCAGGGGCAAGATGCCTCCCTAGTGCCGCCTCACATGGACAGCAATAAGAAAAGATGTCCCTGCCGTGTGGCTCCCACCCAGATGATGCTCATCTGTGTTTTGTCAGAGCAAAACGGCACAAAACAGCTACTTCCCCTCGCAGCCAGCTCGTCAGACTGTAATGGCTTCTAATAAAAGGGCCGGTCTTCTGTCATTTTAACGAATTGGGCCTGTCACTTAATTAATTATTAGAGCTTGTTCTCACTTCTTGCACTTGTATTGATGTGTTAGAAAAGCTTGTCAGTGTTGTATGCCTGCAGTGTCTGAAATGATGGATAGACAAAGAATCTGAATCTAACTTCATTTAAAAAAAAAAAAAAAAAAAAAACGCTATGCACTTTGAGATTCCAGCAGTCCTCAGATGTAGAAACGTCTCTATGTGTGTGCTATTTTTACATTAGTCTGTAAATAATTATTTTCATGTGCAATTACGTGTCCAGCCACTGGGAGGAGTCATTGCACACTGGCTGTACAGAGACCAGCTTTGATCCCTGAGGCATCTGAGTGGTGCTTTTTTTCCCCCCACAGTGTTCATGTAATAGTGAAAATGTCAGAATTAAAAAACATAATCTACTGTCACATTTACCAGAAGCAACTCTCCATTAACTGTGTGTAATATAAGAGTTCATTTGCGACAAACCTTCTTTCTGATCTTCTGGGCATCGTATCGAATTTGTGCAAACTCCTTCAAGCCAAAGGAACCTCCGACTACGAGCAACTGAAAAAAAATATTGAGAGTACATTTGGTTAGTTTATTTAATGCAGAAATTATGTCTGGGTACTACAACAAAGGCGGGTGGGTTTCCTCTGAAAAATGTAGTCATGACATCACAGTAGCATGAGTTATGATTTGTTCATTATTATCAATGACTAGGATTCTGTAGCGCAAAATAAGATTGGCAAGAGAATTTAACATCACAGGAACACAAAGTACAGTCTCCAAAAATACTAAGAAATGAGAAAACACCTCCCTAAACTGAAAATTATAAGTTATTTAAAGTTCAATTAAAGTTCATTGCAGGGCTGATAATGCTGAAGTTAGCAGCTTCTGATTTGACTGTTTAATTGTTTTTTTTCTTCTTACTGTTGTTAAAGAGTGTTAGAGATCCTAGTTAAAGCCCTAACACTGTTTAAAACCCTGTTTGAGACATGTGAAACTTGTAGGTTATTTATGATAGTAAAAATGGAAATTTCACATTAAATCTGATCTAACGTATGACCCACCTACATTTAAACTGGCCTGGACTGTGTGTGACCCTTTATTTCAGTGTCACAAACAGAAAAAAAGGGTTATTTCAGTGCTTTGTTCACATTCAGACCACATCAGACCATGCTGTCATAAATTTGAAAGTGGCGTTGAGTTGCTATGTTTCCAGGTTAAGTTGCTTTAATAAACTGGCTACTGACTGTATTAATGAAATACAATGGATTAAGTACACATTTGAGTAGTTTATTTCATGCAAGTTTCTGCTTCTCCACTATAATTCAGATAAAAATATACATGTATATATACGGTAGAGTACTTGTTTTCACCCTCTCTTATAATGCAACAACATATTAACAGAAAAATCCTTGTAACTTCTGTAAAATCATACTTAGCAATAAACCTGTTTCTGATATTTCCATGATTAAATTTTCATTTAAAAAATACTTTCATTGAAGGACTTTTACTTGAGTATTTATACAGTGAGGTATAAGTACTTTTACTTAAATAACGGAAGAGGATACTTTCTCATTATGGATCATGAAACTAGCATTCGTGTTAGCTGACAGGCTAATTAAGGCTCATTAAAACATCAAAACGCAAAACAAACGTTACTCACAAGCATGGGCACTCCATATTTTACTGTTTTGTTCCTCCGCAGCGCCTTTAAGCTAAACATGACTCTTCTTTTCCAGCTAAAAGCCCATTTTATTGATGCAAACAGCGAACAGGTCACAGCTGGGACACCTTTTCTGAATGTGTCCGACGCGCTAAACCGTCCGTGTGGTTGTGAGGACGCGAGGAAGGTTCCTGTTTGTGGCATCGATCAGTCATTTCTTTAAATGTCGGGGCCATAGACTGTATACAGTAAGTGGTCGAGACATAACAAAAAGTTGGAAATGCTGCAGTTTTACGAAAGATGATTATTATCATAATCTTTGACTGTGAAAGTACATATTTTCTACATATGTATGTATCTCTATTTATACTTTTATATAGTTCTTCTTGTACATAGTTGTTTATGTTAATATTTATTTTTACCTTGTCGAGCTGTATTTGTTTTAAACTGTGTGTATCCTTATTGGTAGCATTGTAAAACCAGGAGTCAAATTGTATATGTTCACATGCCTGATCAGTACAGCTGATTGTGATTGACTGTGCTCACTTGTTTTGTGTAATAATAGCAGATCAGCAGGTATCTCACACAATCAGATCTTTAACCTTCCACATTGGTGTCTGTTTGCATGATTCACTGCCAGCGCACGCATCTTTTCACAGGTCATAGAGCATCTGTAATGTTTTCCTACCATCTCTGCAGCTCCTGCTTTCATGCTCTTATCTGCTGGCTCCTGCAGATGTGCTTAATTCACCTGATGAGGATTGTTTGTGGGGCATGTGCTGTGCATGTACATATGTGTACAAGTTTTTCCTTATTTAATCATTCAAAATGTGTTTGTTGATACTACCTGTATCATTAAATCACAAGAAAACTACCTTAAGGCAACACCTTCATCATCATAACATCTTGATACCCCAAGTTTAAGTCTAGTTTTAAGGCCTTTATTGTTTTCATTTATCATATGTTGTGCATCTTACTGAATAAAACTAATCTGAACTGATTTCAAATGCATACATATGCAGAGAAGGGCAGAAATAGAAGGGTGAGTAGGGCCCACAGGTTGAGCAGGACAACTTACAGTAAAAGGAGTTTGATGACCTTAAATAATTCCCAATTGCTCCAATTTAAACTAAGGCAAAGGTCCAATAAGCTTTTAACTGATAGCAGCTATGTGGGTGTTGAGGGCCTTTTAGTAACTCATCATGAAACTCACTACGCCTGTTTCACTGGAGACATTTTGACATGTCACAGTAGAAAAAGCAAGAGTAATAAAATCAATGAAGGCTGAACTACATTTAGCAGCTAACTGTCACAGCTTACTGAGGCACTCACATTTAAAAAAATCTGTAACACCTGTGCCTTTCCTACAATGACATGTCAAAATGTCAGCTGTTAAAAAGACTTCCTGAGAGAGTGTAGCTTATCCATATATGCTCATTGGGTTATTTTGTCATTGTTAACATTAATAAAGGTTTCACTACATTTACCAGGTCCAGGACCAAACTCCAAACTCCAAACTCCGTATGTGCACACTAACTCATTGTATGGAGCAATCATTAATATCACTGATTACACCTGCTTTTCTGCTGTGAATGTAATATCTGTATTGCAGATTCATTTGAAAAACGTGTACTAAACTACACAGACACTTAAATGAGCAAAAACAGGCATTACGTTACCTGTAGAGGACTTTCTTAAAGGACAATTTTGCATTTTAGTACTGACTGTAAAAATATTAACTCCTAGAATGTGTTTTCAATATAACAACACAAGTGTGAGAGTCACACAGATGGAGTTTTTTTATTACAAAATTTAACTGTTTATATCCAAGTTTTGTGATATACCCCGCTGACATTTGAACATAAACTTCTGTCTGTAAGGTTAACTCCAAAATCTAAAAAACTGGGGTATGGTCCCAGTTTCCCCAAGTCCACATCTCTTCATGCAAGTAATTACTTGCTATTTGTGAATGTGAGAATTTAGGCCATGATAATTATTTTAATGACTGTGGGTCCTGTTCCTCCTGCTTTTCCAGAGTGGTACTGACATATAGAGTTTTAGAGCAGTTTTATGAAATAGGCATTTACGTGTTTCTAGTGCATCTGTCCTCAGCTAAATACACAAACTGTGAAGCTAATTCCATAAAAATCCCTGCAGCAAACAGAGAATAAGAGGAGAAAGTATAGCAATTTTTCTTTATTACAATTTTTGTCTCTTATTTTCAATCAGGTGAAGAAAAATACCTTTTTTTTGTTCAGTATAATAAAATATGTTAACTTTATTCATTTTATGAAGAAAAACAATGACAACAAGAAAATAAAAACAGAAACAAACATTTTTTTCTCTCTCCCTCTTTGTAAACCTGGAGAGCTGCTGCATTGCGTGGGAAGCAAATACAACGGAGACAGAGTGTGAGGGAGCAGTGAAGAGGCTGGAGAGGTGGGAGGAGGAGGAGGAGACAGAGGATAATGAGAAAAAGATAAGGCCAGAGACATACAAAAAATGAGCGTAGTAGGACAGGAGTGTGGTGAAGGGGCAGTCGAGGGGGACGTGGCGGTGATCAGAGCAGGTAGGCTGGTGGTCCCGAGTCAGGACGACTGACAGAGTGTTCAGAGGTCGCTCTCGCCATACAAAGCGGTAGAGAACGACATGTAGTCGAGGGCTCCGGGCACGCCGTCGGGGCCGGTGTAGGGGGCCATGCGGGCTATGCAGTACTCGGCCTGGTCTGGAGGCAGCTCCCGGCGCAGCTCGTCGGCCAAAATGTAGTTCTGTAGAGGATGAGGAAAATAAAAATGAAAAGTATACGCAAGTTATTAATAAATTGTTTATTCAGAAGTAGCAGATGGTGGAAACTTAATGAGAGCTTAATGAGACTGTCTGGATGAAGACTATTTTTAATATTTTCTTTTGATATTATCACTTAATTATAAAGAAAGTAATTTAAAATTGTTATTAATTAATTGTTGTTACTATTGCCAATCCCACTCAGAATCAATAACGAGCTTTGCAGCACCTTCCGCTGCAGTCTTTAGCCACTTTCAGATCATTTGTTGGCCTGTTAAGTAAGGCCAATAGTAGAAAAAAGGAGTGCTGGAATAAATCAGTGGCTCATGTCAAGTCAAACATCTTGCAAGCTGAAGAAAACTGAATATTTTTCTCTGCAGCTGGCAGACAAAGAAGAAGTCAAACAAAATGTGCAGGCTGCTTTTACATAAAAGTAGTAAAGTGATCCATTTTTAATATAAAAATACTTATTAAAGCAGCTTTAAATGTGCTGTCTTGTTGTTTAAAGTCTTTCTGTATTTTTAAATATTCATATCTTTGTTTCTTTTCTGCAGCCCAAAAAGTGTTTTAAAAATTCATCTTTTAAACAAATGGAGCTTAATCTACAACAGGGATTTCAACTCTTCTTCCTTGTTACTTTTCTTTGATGATACCACAACACAACACCACACCTTGTCCCCTGCCAGCACTTTGAAGGAGGCCATGACTTGGTCGGCAGTGTCTGTGTCGGCCGTCTCGCGGGACATGAAGTCGATGAAGGCCTGGAAGGTGACGATGCCCATCCGGTTGGGGTCCACTATGCTCATGATGCGGGAGAATTCGTTCTCACCCTGGTGACAATAGAGAGGAACTATGAGGCTGGGTAGCCGTGGTGACAGTCCCCACGGCAACAGTAAAAACACACAGCAAATGACAGATGTACCGCACACACAGATGAAACTTGGGAAAACTTATTTGGTTTATTTTTTAGCACAAATATATGTAACATAAGTGACATTTTAATTAATTTTAGGTACTGCTAAATGAAAATCTTTAATTTGCATCATCTTAAATTCTAAAACCTTTTTTAAAATCTAAAAAAAAGATGTTCAAACATTAAAAAAAGAGTGAAATTAAGGTTACATGAATCTATTACCATTTCCGACTGGTGTGGTTAATCACACTCAAACAAACTTTCATACTTGCTCATGGCTTTACCAGGTTGTAGCCAATGGAGATAAGGCAGGTTTTGAAGTCTTCAGCATCCATGATTCCTGTTTTCTTCTACAAGGTCAGCGATGGACAAACGAAACCAGGAGGAGAGGAAAGGCAGAGAGGAGCAGGGATAGTTGAGGGAAACCATTGGAAGAGTAAAGGATGAGCAAAGAGCCGAAGTGAGGGAAAAAAAAGCAGCAACAATCCACAATGTGGACGTTACGAGGTTTGGGAAATCGCAAAGGAAATTTAGGTGGGATAAGAAGTGAAGGTGGGAATAGGAGGGAGAACAGCAGGAAGAATAGAAGTACAAAGGGGAAGAAGTACAAAAAGAAAAAAAAAGAAACTAGTTAAACCTCTCACAGCAGGGGTGTGGCTGTGATTAAGTACCTGTGCATCGTTGGCGATATCGAAGCCCAGGCTGATCAGGCAGGCCTTGAACTCCTCCGCGCCCAGAGTGCCCGAGTGGTCCTGGGGTGTGGGAGGCCAGTGCCAGAAGCGAGGCGTCGGGGGCCACAGGCCATGCAGCAACACATACAGCGGTGTCAGTGACGGTGAAGGGGGTGGACGGGGTGGGACGAGGAGGAGGTAGGTGAGGTGGTGTTGGAGAGGGGGGGTGGAGGAGGGTGGAGGGAGTGCACCATGCACAGGGGGAGGTGGGAAAGGAGGTGAGGGGGGTGAAGGGAGAGGGCCATGCACAAGATAGAAAACAGAGAACACAGTGCATATTCATTAGGATCTGGCAGGTGAACACACGGTGGCAGCAGTGCTGCCATGCTGGGCGAGGGCATTCAGAGGCGTTAATGTGCAGTGGGGCAGGCAGACTACAGGGCCTTGTGGTGAGGTTATTCATATCGCTGATGGCACATGTACTTGACATCACAAAATACACTTTTCTTTTAGACGGAAAAGTATCTCTTTACCTTTTCTGTACAGCATCAAAGTGAATTCATTACACACAACAATTAAAATCACATTCATCCCCATCTACTCATATAGCAAATGTAAATACACGTGAAGATGTGAGCTGCAACTTATAATTTTTATTATTATAGTTTAATCTAATTATCATTCTTACAATTTATGTATTAGTTTTTGGCCTATACGGTATCAGAAAATAGCAAAAAAAAAATGTTCATCACGAGCGTAATGTGACGTATTAAAATGTCTAATTTGTCTGAGCAGCAGTCCAGAACCAGTTCATCACTTTAATTTTCATAGAGGATTAAAAAAAAAAACACGTGAGCAGCTGATAACAGTAAATTTTATTTTTCGATTTTTTGCTCAAAAATGAGTTCAATGACTAACAGATTATCCAAACAGCTGGCAACTAATTTTCTGTTGATTGACTAAATAATTCAGAAACTAATGTTTTCATCTCTACTAATGATTATTATTCTTCACTGGTTTCATTAGTCAGATATTTTTATTTTATCTGATTAATTGTTGAGTCTATGAAATGTGGGAAAATGGTGGAAAAACATCCTAAACGCCAAGGCTCAAAAAACTTTTGTCAAACCAAAACTGGAAACCCAAAGATGTTTAATTTGGACCAACATAACAAAAAACATTTGAGAATCTAAAATCAACAAATTGATATTTTCGCTTGATAAACGGCTAAAAATGGTTGATTTACCTTCTACTGATGGACCAAAAGCTTAATCAACTAACCACTGACTATAAAATTATACTAAATCTTTCACATTAAAGTCAAACTGAAAAAAAATGACTTCTTTTTTCGAATGCGTCAGATTAATCGGGTGCTGTGGCTCCACACTCCTCTCCCTCAAACCCACCAACGCATGTCAGCTGAAAGCTTTGAGGTCTGAGGCTTCGTCCTCATGAAATATGAAACAAAAGCACCGAGTTCGGGTCCACAGTTGGGCTTCCTCTGAGCTCCGATCATCAACCTCATGCATTGATTAACAATAGCACAGCTCTGGAAAAATGCATGAGCTAATGGTGGAGTCAGCATGAGTGTTGGGATGAGGAGAAGGAGGAGGAGAGGGAGCTAAATAAAAACTCATCCATAATTGGTGCTGTTCATGACACAGTGAGCCCCGGTGTAAACATTAAGTTCTGGAGGTAGGAGGGGGGGGGCAAAGAAAGCAGGTTTTATGGAAACAGCCTTCAATGGAAAGATATTTTGAAGCTAAATGTCGTATAAACTAGGTCCTCAGCTTCTGTTCTACCTGCTCTGTATTTGATTTAACGCAGACTTTCTTGTATTTCCAGCTGCCGTTTTCCTTCATGTCTCCAAAGGCACGGAGCTTTTAAAGATGAACGCTATGTCACTGAACTGTGAGCCCCTTTATCAACCAGGCGGTAAGGTCGATACCTGCCTGCATTTCTCACACAAACTGTACCGCACACTCTGCCCCTCTCAGTGATTTCTGGTTAAAGGATCGTTAAAGGACTGCTGTTAGCCACACCTCGGGCAGCGTGACACGAAGTGAACTCAAACCCAGAGAGGATTTAATCTTACCTTCACTTCTTTGCTTCGTCGACGCGGTCTAAATATATAAAAGACAAACTGGTGACTCCTGAAATGGTTGCATCAATCTTTGAAGCAGTAGTTTGACATTTTGGGAAATAGGCTGATTCCTTATGGAGAGTTAGATGAGAAAAACTGATATCACTCAAGCCAGAGCCAACAGCTAAAGAAAGCGGATAAAACTTATTTACCAAACATCAAACTATTCCCTCAACAACACGGGGATCTTTATGTTCCTATTCCGATCTGAAAATGTGAATTTGCCACAAACCGAATCCAAACAGCTGACTGTAAATGAGCAGCGCGCCGCCCACAGCACAACAGCTTCTCGCCTCTGTGTCTGCAGCGTGACTCAGTGCGAGTACTGACCCTGTCGAAGTGGTTGAAGGAAGCCCGGAACTCATTCAGCTGGTCCTGGCTGATGCCCTTGGCGTCTCGCGTCAAGATCTGGTTCTCGATTTCATTGATGGTGCGGGCGATGGTGGTGAGGAGCTGCTCCCAGCCCACGCGGATGTGCTGCAGAGGGAAGAGAGAGAGACACAAAGGCAGAGGAAGTTTAGTGAAGAGACGGAGAGTAACAAAAAAAGTCTCAGAGGCATTAGTTTTAGCTGGACTAAAAATGTTTGTTTTAACCTGCGTGGAAGATGACTGCAATTTTACTGTATCGGAATGATGCAGAAATCTCTGACATTTAACGGTGTCAAATGGCAGCTGACATTTTAAGGCATTTTAATTTAGATGCTTTCGTTATACATAAACAAGTCATTGCCTGTTCTCCATTTGTTTCACTGTGTCCCCTGACTGTGAGCAAAATAAGGTGACATCAAAATGATGACATCTAAGAGACAGGCTCCTTACATTAGACTGTTAAAGCATGTGTAAACCAGTGCCATCTAAACCGGTTGGTTATTCATATATATAAATAATCAATTAATAAATAATCACATATGGTGTCCTGGGAGAAAATGAATCATAACAGAAAGAGTGCAGCCAAAAAAAAAGAGAGATGCAGAAAAACAAAAGATATTATTTGGACAAACACATTAGCCAATTTGGCATTTGCACTTTAAATCTGCTCGTCTCTTTAACAAGGGCCGATTCCAGACACACACCTACATAATAGCTTTGAAAATGGGTCAGTTGATGTGCAGAACTTTCAATAACAAGATTCATATAAATCATTTTGGCCAGTGAAAATAATCCTTGGCAGGCCGGCGGTTTTTCGTTTTCCAGCACTTGGCTGATGAGCCAGAGAGTTAATTATGAACAGTGCGGAGAGACTGTGATGGTAAACATCGACGTCAGGGAGGTTCAGCATTAAACTCTCCAAGACTTTCCTGTGGTCGTCTAAACACCCGCGGCTTTGTTCTTTGTGGCAAACCGCAGCCATCGGACTCCAACACGACACAGAACAGTGAATAAAAAGTGTTTGCAGCGTCCAGTCAGGTCAGATGTGTTTGTCAGGCAGAGTAATTTCAGTGGGAAGTAAGAGCAAAAATATTCTCAGTCTTTTCTCTCTGAAGCTCGGCTCCAGGTCTTTACCTCCATGGTGTAGTTGGTGTGCTTGTTGTCGAAGATGAGGGCTTCCTGAATGAGCTGGTGGTCTCCCTCCAGCTGGTCGATCTTTGGCTTGTAGTTGACGATGCTCTTCTCATACTGGCGTAGGTGTGTCAGCTGGTCCTCCAGGGTGCCGTGCATCTCGATGGAGATGCGGCCAATTTCCTGCAGAGATAACACGCAGGTTTAGCACCTTTTAATAAAAAAGAGTGATGGATGTGATGACAATATATTAAAATGATAAAACAAATCAGCATTTCTGCCTGGCATTTAACTCTTCGCTTCACAATACCCCATTAGGCGGACAAATTCTTATTAAGTTTAAATGAAGTTACTTGTTTACTTTACTTTACTGCAACTGTGAATATGAACAGCCTTATTTTCACGTTGGCCACCCTGCAATCTCCATTAATCGAGTCTGGGTTTTAACGAATTTTGTACTAAATGAGAAATAAGCCACATGAGAGAAACATTAACATTATGTAGAGTCAGAAAGTTTCTATTATTACTCTTAACTTTGTGCATGAGAAATACTTCACAGAAAAGGACTGATGAGTGATTAAACTTTACTGGTAAATGCACTGAGACTGTCTCCACTAACTAAAATACACACAGGCTGTACTGACTCATTCTGAACCAGTAAAGTGCTCATTTGACTGTCGGCTCTGCTCACACTGACCTCCATCTTGGTCTGGATCCAGGGCCCGATGACATTGGCCTGGTTGGCGAACTGTCGGCGCAGACGCTCGTTGTTCTGCTGCCGGGCGTGCTCCTCAATCAGGGCCTGGTCGCGCTGAGGCACCAGCTGCCTGACCTACAGCAGGCGGGAGAGTCACGGAAAACACAAATGTGTTAATATTCATTAAAGTGACTAATCCATCCATCCATCTTCATCCGCTTTAATCCGGGACCGGGTCGCAGGAGGCAGCAGTCTGAGCAGAGATGCCCAGACTTCCCTCACCCCAGACACTTCCTCCAGCTCTTCCGGGGGGACCCCGAGGCGTTCCCAGGCCAGCCGAGAGACATAGTCTCCAGCGTCCAGCGTGTCCTGGGTCTTCCCCGAGGGCCTCCTCCCGGTGGGACATGCCTGGAACACCTCCCTAGGGAGGCGTCCAGGGGGCATCCGAAACAGATGCCCAAGCCACCTCAGCTGACTCCTCTCGATCTGCGGAAGGAGCAGCGGCTCTACTCCGAGCTCCTCCCGAGTGACCGAGAGCTCCTCACCCTATCTCTAAGGGAGCGCCCAGCCACCCTGCGGAGGAAACTCATTTCAGCCGCTTGTATCCACGATCTTGTCCTTTTCGGGTCATTACCCAAAGTTCATGACCATAGGTGAGGGAGTGGGAGGCAGTTGATTGACCGGTAAATCGAGAGCTTCGCCTTTCGGCTCAGCTCCTTCTTCACTGCACGACGGTCCGGTACACCGACCGCATAACTGCGGACGCTGCACCAATCCGCCTGTCATCATCTCACGCTCCATCTTTCCCTCACTCGTGAACAAGACCCCGAGATACTTGAACTCCTCCACTTGAGGCAGGACCTCTCCACCCACCCGGAGAGGGCACGCCACCCTTTTCCGGTCGAGAACCATGGCCTCCAGGATTTGGAGGTGCTGATTCTCATCCCAGCCGCTTCACACTCGGCTGCAAACCGCTCCAGCACATGCTGAAGGTCCTGGCTTGATGAAGCCAACAGGACAACATCATCCGCAAAAAGCAGAGATGAAATCCTGTGGTTCCCAAACCGGACTCCCTCCGGCCCCTGGCTACGCCTAGAAATCCTGTCCATAAAGATTATGAACAGGACCGGTGACAAAGGGCAACAGCCCTGCCGGAGTCCAACATGTACTGGGAACAGATCTGACTTACTACCGGCAATGCGAACCAAGCTCCTGCTCCGGTCGTACAGAGAGACCAAACAGCCCTTAGCAAAGGCCCCCGGACCCCATACTCACGGAGCACTCCCCACAGAATACCACACGAGGGACACGGTCGAATGCCTTCTCCAGATCCACAAAGCACATGTGGACTGGTTGGGCAAACTCCCATAAACCCTCAAGCACCCTGCGGGAGAGTATAGAGCTGGTCCAGTGTTCCACGACCATGGGACGAAAACCGCATTGTTCCTCCTGAATCCAGAGGTGGGACTATCGGCCGAATTCTCCTCTCTAGTACCCTGGCGTAGACCTTCCCGGGAGGCTGAGGCTGAGAAGTGTGATCCCCCTGTAGTTGGAACACACTCTCTCGGTCCCCCTTTTTAAAAAGAGGGACCACCACCCCAGGTTTGCCACTCCAGAGGCACTGTCCCCAACCTCAACCTCCATGCAATGTTGCAGAGGCGTGTCAGCCAAGACAGCCCCACAACATCCAGAGACTTGAGGTACTCAGGGCGGATCTCATCCACCCCCGGCGCCTTGCACCGAGGAGCTTGCCACCGGAGGAGCTTGCGACGACTACCTCAGTGACTTCGGCTCGGGTGATGGACGAGTCCACCTCAGAGTCCCCAGCCTCCGCTTCCTCACTGGAAGGCAAGTCGGTGGGATTGAGGAGATCCTCAAAGAAGTATTTCTTCCACCGTCCGACAATGTCCCCAATCCAGTCGAGGTCAACAGCTAGCTCCCCACCCGCACTGTAAACAGTGTTGGCAGAGTACTGCTTCCCCCTTCTGAGGCGCCGGACGGTTTGCCAGAATCTCTTCGAGGCCAATTGACCGATAGTCCTCCTCCATGGCCTCACCGAACTCCTCCCAGACCCGAGTTTTTGCCTTCCAGGACCGTCCGGGCTGCGGCTTGCTTGGCCTTGCCTGCCGGTACCCGTCAACTGCGTCAGGAGTCCCACAGGCCAACATGGCCCGATAGGACTCCTTCTTCAGCCTGACAGCATCCCTTACTTCCGGTGTCCACCACCGGGTTCGGGGTTGCCGCCACGACAGGCACCAGAGACCTTGCGTCCACAACTTCGAACGAACTGCCGCGTCGACAATGGAGGCAGAGAACATGGTCAGGTCCACTCGGACTCAATGTCCCCAGCCTCCCTCGGAATCTGTGAGAAGCTCTTCCGGAGGAGGTGGGAGTTGAAGACCTCCCTGACAGAGGGCTCGGCCAGACGTTCCCAACAGACCCTCACAATACGTTTGGGTCTGCCAGGTCTGTCCAACTTCCTCCTCTGCCAGCGGATCCAACTCACCACCACAGGTGGTGATCAGGTTGACAACTCAGCCCCTCTCTTTACCCGAGTGTCCAAGACATACGGCCGGAGATCAGATGAAACGACAACAAAGTCGATCATCGACCTCCGGCCTAGGGTGTCCTGGTGCCACGTGCACTGATGGACACCCTTATGCTCAAACATGACATGGTGTTCGTGTTATGGACAAACCGTGACTAGCACAGAAGTCCAATAACAGAACACCGCTCGGGTTCAGATCGGGGAGGCCGTTCCTCCCGATCACGCCCCTCCAGGTATCACTGTCGCTGCCCACGCGTGAGCGTTGAAGTCCCCCAGTAGAGAACAATGGAGTCCCCAGTCGGAGCACTATCAAGTACCCCTCCCAGGGACTCCAAGAAGGCCGGGTACTCTGTACTGCTGTTCGGCCCGTATGCACAAACAACAGCAAGAGACCTATCCCCAACCCGAAGGCGCAGGGAAGCGACCCTCTCGTTCACACGGGGTGAACTCCAACACATGGCGGCTGAGCTGGGGAGCTATAAGCAAGCCCACACCAGCCCGCCGCCGCTCACCCTGGGCAACCTCCAGAGTAGTGGAGGGTCCAGCCCCTCTCAAGGAGCTGGGTTCCAGAGCCCAAGCTATGCGTGGAGGTGAGCCCGACTATCTCTAGCCGGTACCTCTCAACCTCCCGCACTGAAGCTCAGGCTCCTTCCCCCCCAGCGAGGTGACATTCCATGTCCCTATTGCCAGAGTTTTGGTCCGAGGATTGGGTCGTCGAGGCCCCCCGCCACACGACTGCTACCCAAACCACATTGCACCGGCCCCTCATGGACCTTCCTGCGGGTGGTGAGCCTACTGGAAGGCGGACCCACGTCGCCATTTCGGGCTGAGCCCAGCGGCCGGGTCCCGTGGGCAAAGACCCGGCCACCAGGCGCTCGCCTGCGAGCCCCAACCCCAGGCCTGGCTCCAGGGTGGGGCCCCTGCATAACGCCAATCCGGCTGACGATGCTTAACGGTCCTTGTTCTTCTTTTATCCATGGTGGGCTTGTGAACCGCTCTTAGTCTGGCCCGTCACCTAGGACCTGTTTGCCATGGGAGACCCTACCAGGGGCGTAATGCCCCTCGACAACATAGCTCCTAGGATCATTCGGGCACACAAACCCCTCCACCACAGTAAGGTGGCGGTTCAAGGAGGGGTAAAGTGACTAATGAAGAAGGGAATTAAACTTAAAATGGACAGAAGACATTGTACATTGTTTTTTTTTATCTCTATTCTCAAAAATGATCATAAACCTGTGGTGTATGTCTTAAAGATAAAAATAAATTCTTAGCAGGTTTTATTTTAGCACTCAGCCTCATTTTATGTAATTATAAGAGCTCACATACATCAGAGAGTGTAGATCAGCTTAAACTCATGACAGAGATAACTTCCTTAAAAAAAACATTATATTTGTGAATTTTAAATGTTCTACAATGTTAAAATGTTTTGTATTTTATGTTAATGCCTCAGCCAAAACCTAATTTTCCTTTTCATTTCAATCACAATCTCCCATGAAGAGTCTTTCTGGCCTGGGGTTAAGTTTGACTGATGGAGAGTGGAAACTATTTTTAAAATCTTGGCTGAGAAATGCTTTGATAAATATTTGGCACTTTCTAAATCCCACTGCCATCAAGTCGCCCCGTGACTGCGGTTGTACTGTGCAGATGTGAGACGGCTGAATTAAATCTTCACAGGATAAAGATAAAAAGACATCCTGAAGTGTGTGTTTCCTCACTCGTGATTGAGTTTATTACCTTGTCCCATTTGGCATTAATCTCCTGTGGGTTGATGGTGGTGTAGGGGTTGGTGCCAGCCATGTTCACATGATAGGTCTGCACAATCTTGGCAATCTCATTGTGGATGCCCAGGATGGCCTGACGCTCTTTGTCAGCCTCTGGCAGCGTGGCCTTGAACTGCTCGTGGGCTGTGCTTAATCCCTGACACACAAAACACATGAAAAAAAAAACACGCCACAAAAACAACAATAAATACTTAAAAAAAGCCATTACAAATAAAAAGAGAAACTGACTTCCTCCACCCTAATAAGTTCAATGTACAAAAGCTTTTTGCAAACATTTTATAACATGTCAGAGACAGGCTGGTTTCTGCTCCTAACATCTCAGTGAAAGTGAGCAACCTAGTTCATTTATTTCATCATCACAAGATCAACGTATGTCTCTTCAGTTGGATATAATTCACACATTTACTGTACATTCTCTTAGTTATGTTGATTTATGTCTTGCACATGGGGTATTTACATATTTGCAATAACTGTTTTACTTTCTTATATATACTTTCTTATATTCACTAACATATACAGTATATATGTGATACTTTGAACCTGCAGTATTTTCCATTGGTTTTATATTTAGAATGAGACCATTCATCTTACATTTACAAGACAGACATGAAAATCACATCATCGTCTTCTCTAACTCTTTGCAAGCAAACAGATGCATATTTACCACAGTGTTGAATTGTATTTTAAATTCTGAGTAACATATATATCTATACATAATACTATATGCTAGCTATTTTATTGATTCTAAGGGAAAGAGAGCACCCTCTATCCTGCTCACCTGGATTTCCTCGATGGTGTGGACGATAAAGGTATCCTGCAGGTCCTCCATGGCGCCCTCCATCCAGTTGTTGAATGGAGCGGCTCTTTTGGCAAACTCAAGGTACAGTTGGTCGATGGTTTCAAGCAGCTTCTCGGTTCTCTGTTGAACATTAAAAAAACAAGGTTACCACACAAATTCACAGGCTTTTTATTGACCTTCAAAGTCTTGCTGGGCGAAATTTGCCGAGACTTCATTTTATTCATGTTCTTCCACTGAGCTGCAGTACATAGATGGATTTGGGGGTTATATCTTTACAAATAAAAAAAAACTCCAAACTTTAAAAAGGATTTTCAAGGCCAGCGAGAATCCTGAAAATCAAATAGTCTCTTCATAGCGCCTCACTGTGAAGGAGAGCACTTTCATGTCTAAATGCATTATTATTTCTGCTCTAACCAGCACCAAGAAGGACAGAGGGAATCCGAAAACAAGGATGACAAAGTGAGCGAGACTTTAGAAGTTAGAAATTCACTCGTTTCTTTTTAATTCTCTCAGGGTGATCCCAGAGTCTCGCCTCACCTGCAAGGCCTCGCTGCGTTTCTGGGTCAGAGCTCCCAACGTGTCCCACTGGTCACAAATCCGTTGGCAGCGAGCGTTTACACTGGGGGAGTCGTAGTAGTCCAGCTCACTGGAGCACAAACAGACAAGGGAACAAGAGACTCATTATAATTATCTTCATCACAGCGGTTTTAATTTGCATTATTTATTTAAGCGGTTTGCTTTTTGACGTCGTCTTTCTTAGATGCACTTTAATGCCTCTCTGCTTCTGCTGCGTCTTTGTTTGTCGATCTTTGTATTTTTCATGAGTGTGAAATGTTCTTTTGAGTCACTCATTAGGTTTGCGTTTCTTCTTTTCTGTTCACTTTTTCAGTCATCGCTCGCGTCTGAACCCAAATTCAGGACAGCGACTTTTGACGATGATTAATGCAACCATGAAAGAACAGCTCACTGAAAATAAGACTCAATAATCAATATCTGTTTTTGAATCAACTCAATGTCGTGAATAAGCCAACTCTTTCAAGCGAGTCTCAACCTATTCTGTTTTATCTGTTATTGATCAATAAAAAACACAGTGCAGTCTTTTAACAGTCAATCTGGCTTTTGTTTGTCATCTCTTACTTTAACTCCTGTGCGATGGCTGCGATCTGCTCCACGCGGTCCTGATGTGCAGCCAGGTCGCTCTCAAAGGCCTCGTGTTTCTTCAGCAGGGCCTTGATCTCCGACAGAGAGGCCGTCTCGTAGTCGCGCTTCTGCAGCATTTCCTCCTTACCTGCAGGGGGAGATGTGGAGAGAAAATTAAATCTATCAACAGTGACATTTGTGTGTTTGAAGGCTTGTTAAGTTACATGAAAACAAAGGTAAATTACATGTTACACAAGCCAACATCCCAAAAATGTTTACAGGCTGTAATTTCCATTTTACTTTGCTGCGGCCTTTAACAGGCATTTTGAGGAACACCAGGCTAAAACACAGGAGCTGCTGGATCTTTATATTCAGACGGCGAGCTTTCCTCAGCTGCTCTCACACACACTCAGTACCTTCAGTCCACGCTTCATGGATGGCTGCTTTCTGACGGAATTTCTCTGCCAGGTGGTCGAGTCTTTCCAGCCTGCGAATCTCATTGAGGAGCCACTCTTCATAACCCTTCTCTGCTCCCTCTAGATTTCCCCACGCATTGTTGATGTCCTGCACCAGCCAGAGGAGGATACTTAAGAATGAATTCTTATCAACTTGAGATCGACATCATGTGTAAATTAGGCCACAACTGTTGTTCTGTTCTTAAGATTTTGTTCTTTGAGCAAAACAATGCAAGAACCCTTCCCGTGGTGGTTTTTTTGCACTTCTGATTTTATCTTACAAGATTTTTTTGCCACATGGGGACAGCAGAAACAAGCTGTGTACACAACCTTGACATACCATCACTCTTTCAGTGGATATGGTGAACTTTTGCTACCTCGTGCTGAGGAGAACTGGAGTCAGTTTTTTTTTTTTTAACTTATAACTAACCTCTATGACATGACTCCGAGTCATTTGATCCATTGTTAATATAAAAATATTGCTTTCTGCAGCTTTGATTTTTAATGGAAATTACAAAATATGTGCAGATTATATGCCTTGTTCATGTTTTGAGACATGATCATGCAGTTGTCTATTATTTTTCACATCATGTATTTGTAAATTAAAATATTAGCATGCAGGAACAGAACAATATGCATTTCAGTTGTTAGTTAATAAAATTTGGAGTTGCACTGCACCAAAAGACTGTTGGCCACGTCGTCTCCATCTTCATCTATAAAGGTAACGATTCTCTAGGTCATATTTGGTCTGCACTACAGATGCGCATTTCAAAGCAATCATGTGAGACACAGCTTAATAATGGGTTCAAATGTTCCCTGGCATTATGTCCTACATAATTCATTTAAGATGAGGTAACTCTTTGGCTGCTGACGCCCATTAAAGTTGCAGAAAAGTTTCACAGTCATATACAGAGGAGGTTTTGGATCTCAAACTTCGCAATTTTTGTGAGTGAGTTTGTACTTTCACGAGTTGCTGTGACCCACCGAGACCATCTTTCCCTCTGAGGGCATGAAGGCGGGCCTGTTGCTGAGCCTCAGCTTGGTCTGCAGGGTGTTGAAGTTGATCTCCAGCTGGCACTTCTCCTGCACTTTGGGCGGCTTGTGGAGGCGGCGGTAATCTCTGAAGTCCTCCAGCTTCTGCTGCATGGCCTGCATGGTGTTCTCCGGCAAGCGGTTCTCCAGCCAGGGAATGGTGCGACGGATCCACTCCAGCAGCTGGGGTGTTGATGGTGGTGGTGGTGGTGTGTGGGCAAGTGTGTGTGTGTTGAAGGGTGAGAATAAGAGAAAGGGGATGGAGGAGAAACAAGTACCATTCAAGGGATAGAAAATGGAGACGCGAAAGAAAACCATGCAAATGAAAAAAGAAGGGAAATAAATGAGGTACAGTAAATGTAATTGATGTGTGTCAGTAAAAAAAGAATACAGGATGAGATAATTGGTTAGCCAATTGGTTTTTCGCTCATTTCTCACATCAAAATGTAACTCATTTGCTGTCTGATTTGAAGTACCATACCCATGCTTTTGCATGTTTTATGCCATCTAGTACAATTGGTGTGTTATTTTCAGTGCTGCTGATAATTTTCCATAGCAAAAATAGTTGTTTTGTTTGTATGACAATGCAGCTGGAACCAGATATTGTGAAAAATCGGGTTAATTGGTGCGTTGAAGTGTTGGTGGAGACTGCTTACTCTAGAGTTTCAGATGTCTGAGCTTCAAAAAGGCACTTTAATGCACCACAGAGAAGTCTTTTTCAAAATGACAAAAAAACAACCATAAATATCTTGTTCATTATCATTTAAATTGCATATTATTTTTAAGATTAATTGAGTAATTGTTTGATAAATAAAATGTCAGAAAATCCTGAAAAAACACCGTCACAATTCCCTAACACACATTTGTTAAAATGTCTTGTTAAAAAAGTAAAAAAAAAAAAAAAACAAAAACAACCCAAAGATAAACAGTTTTTAATCACAGAGCAGCAAATTCTCTTATTTGAGAAGCTGAAACCATTAACTACCTGTTATTTTTACTTCACTACTTTTTCCACTTATCAAAATAGTTGCTGTTTAAATTAAACCAAAGAATTGCTGGATGGTAAAAAAAAAATAGCCTTAATCAATCTAAAACTGCATCTTTTGGAAATTGATTTGATTTAAAAGTATTTGTAATTTGTTGCAAATGAGCTAAAACAGGCAAAAACATGGCCTTACAAAAACAACGGTAAGATTTATGCTTAAGCCTCAAACCAACAGTGTTTTCCTGGCTGCCTTTTGAATCTTTATCTACCCTGTTTGTGGTCCTGACCCTGCACCTGCACGGAGCACAGACACCCCCGGGGGCTGGGAGGCGAGGGAGCGGCTTAAAAAAAAGGAGAAGAGGGAGATAAAAGGGTAGAGGAGGTGCAGGACAATTATAGGAAAGTCGGGGTGTGCTCACATCACTGGCCAGCTTCTCATAGTCCTCCATCAGCTGCTCATTCTCTTGGTTGACAGCCAGCACCTTGCAGATCCTGTTGGCCGCTGTCTCCGCCTGGATGACGAAGACGAGGGGAGAGACAGTGTGAGACCATCAGAACCAAGAGAAAGCAGTTTTTAAAGCCGTGGTGGTGTTTGTTCATCTATGCTGTACAATGAATGCATCTTTGACGTAAGTAACTATGGACATTTATTTAAGTGTGGTACAGTTTGGGGGTACTGATTGCCTAAATTTTACACTTCTACTCCACCACATTTCAGGCTTAAATACTGTACTTTTTACCTCACTACTTTTATATCACAGCTATATTTACTAATTACTTTACAGATTAAGATTTTACATTTAAAAAACACGTGACAATCTCATAAAATATATTGTTAAAAGCTAAAGCAGCAGATCAGAAACGTTTTGGCTTGTAACCACTCTGGTTAAAAATCTATTTGGGCCCCTTGTTACATTTCAGAAGTCCATGAGTTTCCAATAAAAATATTTTCACCTCTAAACTTATTACATAGTTCCATTTAAATAAGTTTTTATGGCTCAAAAAAGATAAATGAGAATAAACGGTAGAGTCCAATTTCCAAAACTAGATATAAATTTATGTCACAGATGTGTGTTTTCTTTTTTGCTGCACCGTTAATCATCTCACAACTCTTCTGATTTTTCTTTGTGGCCCTTTGAGGTTGGACTAAACTACTAAACTGTATAAAAAGGGGCCTTTTTTGAAGAAGGAGCCAATACTTCTGTACTTTTACTCAAGTACAATATATTTATATATATATATATATATATATATATATATATATATATATATATATATATATATATATGCATTTACTGGTAAAGGATTATTTTCACATTCACATTTATTTCTGCCGCTTAACTGCAGACATCCATCTGCGCTACCTACACAAGCGCTCCAAGATTTCCCAAATGAGTCATTTTGGAGATGAAGCAATGGATCAGCAACAATGCTGCAAGCATGTACAAACAGGACAGCTACTTTATGATGTTCCTGAGTGTCTGGGCTTGTGTGCTGCACTGTGAATGTCACCAAAATGTTAGAGGATTAATAATCTAATGTCTGTTTGCAACAGGAAGGACTCTGGAGAGCAACAGGGACAAGTCCCGAGAGCTTTAACAAGGACACACATTGTACCTGTTGTCAGGTGTAGGGGCACCTTTCTCTCTGCACCACTGTCTTTATATAGAACAGCAGTGTGTTATTTTAGCCGCTCAACCTACATACATAGAGCGGGGAGAATGAGGAGCGAGGATCCTGGGAATTAAAAAAACAAGCCCAGAAGGGACAGAGAAAGGTTCATCCATGACACAACACTCCCTTAACACGGCCCATCAGTCTTCATCACTGGACTGGCAATGCATGAGCGAAGCAGAGTTTCCAGGACAACATGAAGTCAGTTAACCCGTTGGGTTAAAGAGCAGTAAACATGGTCAGGAAAGCTCATTGAAAACAAGAGCAGAGGATTTATTGAAAATATACAGAGAGATTTAAGCAGCATGCACAAAGTCTGGAAGATGTGCAGAAATGTAAAAAGCTCTGAAAGTTTCAGGCAGTGTTGAAGGTAAAGTGCTTCAGATAATATCAAAATCGAAAGAAAATCCATCTGTGACTGCCATGAATCAACCCAAACTGCAGTGTTATCGATTCCCCTCTAAAAAGGCTCAACAAGGAAATTAATTGATTTAAAGGCAGCAGACCTCGCAGCGGCGTCCTTTTAGAGAGTGCGCACACACACTGAGAGAGGAGCCGAATCTCCCTCCCACCGCTTTTCATAGCTCAGAGACTGGCATCCCACACGGAGGACTGCTTCCAGCCTCCTTTTGTCAAAAGATCACGGGGGAAACTTGGCTCGGTCTGAGACATGCTCCGGGGGCTCCATCAGGAGCGGCGGGCGAGCTGCCTTAAAAGGAGAGCCAGGATGTTCAAGTCGTGCTTCTGTGAGCAAATGTTTGCACGCTGGGCCTGTTTACTGACAGCTCTGACAGCCAGGACTTCTTTTATGAATTACTTTGTCCTGACATCAGAGCAGAGAGAGGACACTGGGAGGACTGATCAAGGCGAAAACTATATATATGTATGTATGTATGTAACACAGTAACACACACGACACAGTATTACCATTATGTTTTAATCACAGAGATGTTTCACTTCTGTCAACAAGCAAACTGATGATCTTTTAAGAATAAGAAGGTCTTTTAATAAAACTTGGAGCAGTTTTTCAGTTGTATCACCATTAAGCTCTGTCAATTGCATCATAAAAAGTTTTGACTCAAACAAAGTTTGTTGAAAGAAGTGAAACATCTCCAGGCTAATTATCGGGTACATTTATTTGGACTGAGATTTAAGGTCAGCCATGAGAATCCCATCCTGAATTTGAATTAGAATTTTTTCCAAGTTATTAATACGTTATCATTTAAAAGTTAATGCAGAGAGCCAGTTGTTGCCCTTTTACACGTCCATCTTATATGGACGTGTCCAATATTTGCCTTCTTTTTACTTTTCTTTCAGTTTCCACCCACTCCTGAGGGAAATATCTGACTCTTTAGCTGCTAAATGCTCCACCAGTTAGTCACTAACTGTGTCTGTCTGCAGTTTGATGCTGGGCAGGTACTGTGCAGTGGGTTTTTAGATCTTTTTTCACTGAAAACAGCAGCCTGCTGTGGCTGAAAACAACACGATCGGAGCGAAGAGACCAAACCAAAGCGCTAAAGCTGAAAGACACGGCTGAGTAGAGATGAGAAGAACTGCAGGGTCAGGTGATAATTCGGACTAGCAGTCATTTAATCCACTGTTAACACAAATATATTGATTAGAGCAGTTTTAAGGTGATGTTTAATGTAATGCAAGCTTTCCATTTCATTTTTCCATCACTGCATTATCATTGTATTGTATTGTGTTATGTTTCATCTTGCATGTAATCCTGTCAAGAATCCTGCCACTATACTTTTTTGTAAATCTGAACTACAGTACCTACATGATTTGTCTGCATGCTCTTTCAAAGCCTTCTGATCCAAATTAAAGGTCACAGGGCAGAGGATGTCAGAGCCTGTGCAGATTGTAAAACCCCCTTAAGGCAAATTGTGGTTTGTAATATTAGGCAACATAAATAAAACTGACATGAATCGACATGGAGCGGCTTCCTGTTCTTCCTGTGCTTGCGTGGGTTTTCTCCGGTTATTCTGGTTTCCTCCCACAATCCAAAAACATACAGTTTAGGTTAATTGCTGACTCTAGGATTGCCCGTAGGTGTGAATGTGGGAATGAGTGGTTTGTCTGTCTCCGTATGTAGGTCTGTCTCTCACCCAGTGGCAGCTAAGATTGGCTGCAGCACCCCCTGCGACCCTATGTGAGAATAAACAGTATAGATGATAGACGGATTGACTGTAATCTTGGGAGTCTAAACGCTAAACTAAACTCTACGTCATGTCCTAAAATTTAGTGTCAAAATACCAGAATCGGCTTTACACCCAGAATGTAAACTCTGCCACAGCTCATTAAACCATCCCATATTCCCATAAATATCACCAAGGACATGACCTCTCTGACCTCAGCGGTATCTCCTACCCTGCATTCATGCATTCATCTATATTCAACTTATTTTCCTCTGATTTATATTTTCACTGCTGTTTTTTTTTTTTTTTTTCATCGTAAAAAAACTGGGAAGAAGACAGTACATCATTTCTGACTACCATATTATTTCAAATTATGGTTACATGCGCCACACTAGAAAAACAGTTAAAAGATTTTTATGATGCAGCACACAAAATATTTTTCAATCCAGATGAACGGAGAAGACTTTGGGAATTGTGCAAATACTTTTGCATCACGAGAGATTTCACTTTTATTGAAACTATTTGTGACTCAAAAGGACCGCAGAGATAATACACACAGTGAGAGGCACAAACTGGGGCTTTCTATGTAACATCGAGGTGAGGAAAAGTGATTTTTGGGGGGAAATTTCTGCCCTGAAGAGTAAAATCTGAGGTGTTAGACAGAAGGAGGAGTAGCGGCGTCTCCACCTTCTGTTTCTATGTGAAATCCGTGCCAGCACTGTAAAGCTGTGTGCCAGCCAGCTGCGGTTTCCGGACTCCTTCTCCTCAGGAGGTTCAACAGCTCCATTAAGAAGTGGATCCTAATAAAGATTTTAAGTACGGGAGACTTAGCGGATATCCTGTGTGTGTGTGTGTGTGTGTGTGATAAGTCTGCATTATTTTCCACGGAGATCTTCAGCGGATTTTGCGTTTCTTTGGCGTAATGTAGTCCGCTGAGAGTGGAAGAACTTCACGCTGGCAGAGGGAGAAAGGTTACGCGCTTTATCAAGGATCAATACGCTGCTGAAAGAGGGCAGATAAGGAGGTTGTGAATGACGGAGGGTTTGGTTTCCCACCGGGGCCTCCCACTATAAAAATGCATGAAGTCATAGCTCTTCAAGACACACAGTATGAAATAGTTCACCAGCTCTGCTTCGAGATAAGATGTCAGCAGTGTAAATATTTGTGTGTGTGTTTCTTGGGCTGGTTAATGTTTTAAAAATGAGCTCAAATTCAACAGAGATACCACTGAAAGTAGATCCCTGACTGGTTCTCACACTGATTTTTGACTTTTTAATTTATTCCTCCCAGCTCAATAACTTAGTTTAATCTCCAGTAACTGATTCTTTTTAAGTTACAAGTACAATATTGATGTTTTATGTGAAGTTGATTTGGTAAAATTGATAGAAAACAGTTGCTTGTTTACATATCCTGTCATTATGGAACAACATTATAATTATTTTGAGTGTTTTCTGTGTCCCGGGGATGAATGTAAGTCCAATTTTTACTCTCTTTTAGTTCTGTTTTTGGTGTCAAGCTCGAGAGAAATATCTGTGTCTTTAGCTGCTAAATGTTCCAGTATGTTCCCCAGTTATTCTCTTACTGTGCCTGTCTGCTGTTTGGTGCAGAGCAGATAGTGTACTTTGGGTTTATTGGGGCTCTTTTCTTTTTTTTTTTTGCTGAAAACAGATTCCCATTGATGCTGCAAACTACGCTACGAGGGAGGTGCGAGTGAACCAAAGCGAGTGGAAAGATGCTAAAACGCTCAACGTGGAGCCGAGGGGAGCTGCAGAATTTGAGGGTTCATCACTGCTGTGTAAGCGACACCCATGGCAATACACATCTGAGCCATTGCTACAATAAAATACTGAGCTTTAACAACCAATACCGAGCCATCAAAATGTATTATATATTTAGATTTTTGTATTTCATAGCATCAAGGGATTATTCCTAAAAAAAGGCATCCTTCAGCCTTTAATAAAGACGTGCTTGTGTTGTCTGATATTGTCACTTTTGGTGTCACGCAGTGTTGTAGAGTCAGATTATCGTATCACATGTAAGCAGCCAAAAAATGAGTGTTGGCAAAAAAAGCGACTGTGGCCGATCTGTCTTTTTCTGCCAGCCACTTTGGCAGGTATCCGGTTATTGTTTTTTTTTTTGTTTTTTTTTCCTTTCATTTAATTTCTCACCTTCTGCTTGCCTGAGAACGCGTGGTAGTAACACGACACATAAGTCATGACGGCCTTCTCATCTGGCCTCAAGGTGCTAATGATGTCTGCCCAGGGAACAGGGGGAAAGGGAGAGAGGACAGAGAAGAGAAAAAAAATGCACAAGAGTAAAAGAATGCAGAGACAAAAGGGCCAGGAGGGGGCGTAATCACAAGAGGAGGCAGCGGAGGAGGCACAAGTCACCTCCAGTCTACCTTTAGGTTGCTTTTGAGTTGGTTTGTTTTTAGGGAAACTGAAATTTTCCCTTAAAAATATCAGGTATCTTAAGTGGGAAGCGAATGCACGAAGTGGAGAGCAACACTTTCAGCAGCTGGGGAGCTCAGGCAGCTTAAATAAATTCACACATTGAAGCGCCTCTAGCAATTTATCCAAAAATACAACCAGAAATTTGGTATCAAATATGCCGATACATGTAAAATATGGAGGATTAACTTAGTACGACAGAAGCCAGAAAGTTTTCTGTGATATCATTAATTTCACAAGACGGAGGAGGCAACTTTTTGAACTTTTAAACTTTGTATTTTATTGCATTTTGCAACTAAATAACTAAACTAAATAAATACATTTGATTTTTGATTCTGATTTGTCCTCGCAGATCGATGATGCAACTCAGAGTCCAGCTGTAGTTTCACTGCCCTCGCTGAGGCACACCACCCTGCTCTGCTCCCTCCAGTTATAAACACAGACATTTTTGATCTGAGTTGCTTAAACACAGCTGTGTTGAAGCGCTCTCTCTGCCGCTGGGCCTCTCAAATGAACCCGGGCTCTTATATAACTTCTGCTTCGTGATGCTCTGCTTCTTCCCAAACTGTCTAAGAGGAGGCACAGCACAATCTCAAAGCTCCTGCTGCGCTTCAAGGTAGCTGTCAAACTAACAATCATTCGTTATCCACCACAGAAGGCCCGATACAACGCTTCTGTCAGGGAAACAAGGAAACAGATTCCCCACTTAAACTAGGCGGCACATATCCATTAAAATTAAAAGACAGCTTTCTGCTTGTCTTTGAAGTGCCGGTTTTAATTTCAGTCATTCTCTCACCCTCCATTTAAGCTGTCGCTCTCGAGGCTGAACACAACCATCCATTTAAACGGTTACATTTCCCCCACCACGCCAAACTTCAGGCTAATTTGTTTTTCTCCGTCAGCGACCATGGCTTTTATCACAGGCAATCATCATCACTTATCAGGCAAACTTCGCCACACCTCCCACTCCATTCAGGTTCTTTTCACCGTAACAAAACCCTAATCAGGGGCGAATGCAGACGCCATAACAACGAGGTAGACTGGAGATACACTTGTGCTCGCTGCCTCTAAGAACAGAGAGTTGTCGTCCCATCATGCATTTGGTGGCGTGAACCATGCGGAAAGTGAAGGAGAGTGACCCCTGCAGGGGGCGTTGTGCACTGCAGAGAGAGAAGGGCACTGTTAGGAGAAACACACGGAAAGTGGAAACAAGGGAGGAGAGGGGTGAAGAGAAGGAGGAGGAGGAGGAGACGCTGCATCCAGGATACCTTCTGGGCCCCTGAGAAGGCGTGGTAGAAGCTAGAGACGTAGGTCATGATGGCCTTCTCGTCCGGACGGGCAGTGCCCACAATGTCTGCGGGAAAGAGAGGAGGTCAGGGAGGTTGTGGAGGATGGAGGATGGAGGAGGGGGGTGTTAAACAGAGCACAGATAAATAAAGAAACAGGAAGTAGAGCTGTGGTTCAGCTCTTCGCATAAACAATATCCAGAGTGGAAAGAAAAACACGGCGTGTCACCGTCCAGATGTGTGTGACAGGAAGGATTTGATTTAAACTTTGCAATCTGTCTTAAACACAGAGACACACAGATTTAGATGTCTACAACTACATCACCAAGTAAGCAGACATGTCTAAAGGCTTTCATTTATTTGCAAAGTGACAACTGCGTGTTTACATTCATTAGAAAGAAGGAAGTGTGTCTCCATCTGTGTGCACAGCTGCGTGTGTCAGTGTCAGGCCAAAATATACTCTCTCAGAGGACTGAAAAAGCTGAGTTGTGTGGACTTTTTTTAGAGCGACTGCTCTTAGAGATGTGTCAGGATGAAGAACAAAGCACAAATTGGTGCCTAGAGATCAATACACAAGCACAAAAACACAAGTGGTGGAAAAGGCAGCATCCATCTATCATCTATGTGTCTTGGGCTGTTGTCCAGATTTGACTCCTTTTTGGGCTTCCTCTTGTCTATTTTCTGAAAGCATATTAACTCTCAACGCAGCCAACTGTAGGGGGAATTGGCGCGATTCAGCAGTAAACATGTAGAGTGATACAATTTAAGTAGGAATGTGAGAAATGTGAAGGAAAAAAAGGAAGCTCAGCCCCATTTTCACACCTTTGCACACCTGGTTAACTGCTGCAGGAGAACAGGCGTGGCTGTCAGATTGTAGGTTTGGGGAAGTTATAAAAACTGGGTGGTACAGACCTCATTGAATGACCTGAAAGGAGGTTTTCATCACTGTCAGCCTTCTCAACAGCACGTCTGAGAGAGTAGCTTTTGGTCTCTGAACACAGGAGAAAGTGTGTTTCCCTCATCGTCCTTTTCACTGTTTTGTTCCCGCCCACTCACCTTCTGCGTCCAACATCTTGGGGATGTCCAGGTACTTCTCTGCCACGTCGAAGGCTGTGTTCAGGTTGGTCATTGGATCGTCCTGTCAAAAGCAGAAACAGCAGACCATCAACACCTTTAGACTTAATGCGTATATTTTGATTCTACAGTACCAATATCTCAGTACCAATACCAGACTCAGTAAAATCCTGTCATGATTTCAATAACAGACATTTAAATAAATGTTTCACAATAACTATGATTAATAATGAATCTATTTTACAACCAAATACACTGGGTTTTGACACTTCCATAACCCAAAAAACGATTAATCAAGTAGATGACTGACAGATTAATCTGCATCTATTTTAATAATGGACTGATCATTAAAGTCTTTTTCTTTCTGGCAAAAATGACAAACATCCCCTAGTTTCAGCTTCTCATTTGGGAGGATTTGTTTTTGTTTTATGAACTGAATGTCTTTGAATTTTGGACTTTTCCATTACCTTTATTTTTTTCAAAAATGCAGCACAAAATAAGCAGAAATACCTCGTTTGTGAACAAAAGCATTTCAAAATGCTCTTTCAAAATAAACTTTAACCGCCATATTAATGATTTATAGTTTGTCTGTTTTGCATTGTGTTGGTTTTTCATTTAAAATATGGTGGATTTCTCTTTGTGTTTGTCACATTAATGTCAGACAACGCTCTCGAACCTTGCGCAGTTTTCCGTAGTCAATGAGCTCTGGACGGTGTCGATGAATGAGCGCGCAGAAGCCCAAACCATCTTTCCAGCTAAAACACAGAGAGAGAGAGAGAAATAGTTAGGATGAAGTGAGAGGAAACCTAATGAGCCGAGGGAGAGAAGAGGAATCTGACTTTAATCTTTGATCGAGATCATTCCTCCTCGTCCGTCTCACTAATTAGTTTCATGTAACACACCCACATCCTCCCAGCAGCACGTGGTGAGTTACCGTAACACAGCAGGGTCCTGACCACTATCACAGGGCTTATCTTATGTACCACATGGTCCAAGTCTCCAATTAAAGTTGACCCAGAGTCTCTGAAGTTTGAGAAATTACATGTTTTTAATGTTTTGTCACAATGATGTCAATTTCTTGAAAAGTTATTTAAGGAGAAAACATTTCATCACTGTGTATATTTCTTTAGAATTGCAGTTATAAGACATCATATAGATTTATTAGGATTATTAAATGATGTTAATGTTAAATAACAGAACAAACTCAATCAAAGGGAAACAGCATTGTGCCTCACAGATGAAGAAAAACTGACCATCAAACAAAAAACATGACTAAATTGTTAATTGCAGTCATTCAGCTTTTAAGGTCCATATTCTGGAATACGTTCAAAGAAAAGGAAATTCCTGCTTGGTCACTTTTGTACACTGAACAGACATGGTAATTTTGCACTGGTTTACTTTCATTTTCCAGAGTAATTTTCTTGGCAAGTGGTCTCACTATGGGTTACTGACTTACAGATGTTCAGTTTTTACAGAAAGCTGTAGCTCCAAGGGAAGATGCTGCAAAATATCAGTTTTCATTGAGCCAAGTTTATTTATACAAAATGCATTTATTCATAACATTTTTAATATGATAATGTTGGTAAACCAGCGGGTGTATTCTTCCACATAAAGATAAAGCAGCATTAAATTATTTTTTGGTTCCTTTTGGGCAGTGCAAAAGCAGCAAACACAACGCTGTCACCTTATAAAGTCGATATGCCCAAGCAAACAGTTAACTATTCAAACGTACAGCAGACACAGACTAGCATTAACAATCCTGTTTCTGGCTACCTGACAAATAGAAATCTAATTTTACTCTCCATTAAGCTCGGTTTTGGTCTTCACCAACTCTAGGGGTAATATCTGGCTGCTAACTGCTCCACTTTGCTCACAAGCTAGTTAAAAATGTAGTAATGTTTTGGGTTTTCAAAGCAAAAAAAAAAAAACAAAACAGTCAAAAGATGTTAAAAAGTTCAGTAGAGCCCAGTAGAACTGCAGAGTCTGGTGATAATTCACACAAGCGACCCCTTTCACATTACACATGGCAATTTAATCCATTGTTATTATAAAAACACTCATTAATGCAGCTTGGAAGATTTGCTTGAGCACTCATTTCCATCTGCAGAAATGCAGGTTAAAAATACAATTATATGATAAATATAGTACTTAAATGTGCAAAGCTACTAAATTTAAAACCCAGCAAAAAGTTCAAGAGTGCTTTTATTGAACTCAGCGATCGTGTGTTTATTTAGCTGGAAGACATATTTTTAATTCGGCCTTCAGTGCTTCATTTATTAATGGCCTTGATGCTGGAAGCAGGCTGTCCGAATGGAGCATGACGGGATGTTGCAGTGCAATCTCAATCTCAATTTGGAAGAGTTGTGGAGGATTTACTGGTAACAAATTAATGAGATGGGTTATTTAAATGTATTACTTGCCATAAAAAGTGGCTGTAATGCACGAGAGGGGCTTTTACAAGACGGCTCTTATACCTGACACAGCCGTGCTCGAGTGCATGAGAAAGAAAGAAAAAAAAATCTGTACTCTTCCTCGTCTGCCTCTCATCGTCGGAGATGTGCAGCTATCATCTCGCACAGAGAGACCACATCAAAGGCCGAGCCTCTGCTCTGACAATCCCCGTCTCCTGCACCGGGATCATCAAGCCTCTCCCTTTACCTTCTCCTGAAATGACCTCCCCTCCACCTTTCTTCTCGCCTCGGCTTTCATCCACATCTGAGGATCACAGTGGTCTTTTTTTCAATAATTCAACACGCATGGAGGCGTCCTGTGACGCGGACTGAGCCTAAACCCGCCCATGGCAGGAACAGACACGTAGGTATAACGCTAGGACGGGATTAGCTCACTCCTTGTATTTTGATCTAATCTACTGATGTAAATGTAAATGCACTGGTTCATTACTGCCACTTCTGCTGGTCTGGTCTGCTGCTCTGTTCTCTGTTAAATCTGTCTACTGCTTTCAGGTCTGCTCTGTTCAGCATCAGCACTGTCTGCTGCTGCCGTCTGTGCTGAATTAGCAACAATTTCTTAGATATTTATTTAATCCTGGTGTGCCTAAAATGACATTTCTTATTAAATCTTAATTAAACCAGGCAAGCCGACGACCACATTTTAATTTAAAGCAGTGTCCTTCAGCGATAGTTGTAAGACGTAGGGATTCATACTCCAGAGCTACCAAAGATTACCACAATGTGAATTTCTGTTTTAAAGCAGTTTATTTAAACTCTGCAGGCACATGTCTGGTTTCTTTGGGCAGATAAAAACAAGCCATTTAAATTCAGGGGCCGCTAAATAACTGCACCAGATGCCTGAAAATATCTTTAAATATAACCAAAATTACAACCTAAAATACAAGTCCGGATCGAGATCGAACTGCAAAAGAATCTGTAACAGACCATGTGTGACTTATTACATTATGTCCTGCCCAAAAGCTAAAAGCCATAGGGAAAAAGCTCAAATTATTAAAATGTTCATTTGAGTTGCCTTCAGTGCTGTCCGAGCACATTTGTGGACTTTGCCTCTCGGGCAACATCCAATCTGCACTGGCTTTTTGGTGCAGGTCATTGCGGCTTGTGAAGAAGACTGCAGACACTACACAGAGCAACTCCTCTGAATTTTGAAGGAAAATAAAATTATTTAGCAGCTTTCCTCTACAGATAATTCTCCTAAAAAAGAGAACAAATGATCAGATGGACATGCATTAACTCTCCTGCTGCAAGTACTGCTTACTATACTCGGTGTGATTTCTTACATTGAGTCACGCCAGTTTTCTGTTAGCTATCAGTAAGTAAACTAGATAAAATTTGTACAGTAGGGAAAGCAAGTCAGAGCAGAGCAGGTGAATGTTGTGGCAAATATACTATTTTTTTTACTTTTCATTACCGATCTACAGTATATTTCAGTATATTTTGATGACTTTCCAGACTTCTGACCTTCTGTAAACTTCATATGTGAACCTTTAACTGAAAAGCTCAACTAAGGGCAACACAAGTTCAGACTGAAGTTCATATTCAGCTGTTCCTTCATATCTTTTTATTAACTATCAACACCTTAGAGAGTAAATCATTGCAGTCATGTGGGCCAAGTCAACTTTAAGTTTAGGAGTCCCCATCAGCAAAATCTCTAAACTTGCGTGATGACAAGTAATAAAAAAACTCTTGTGGACTGTTTACTTTCGTTTATAAGCTTTGGCTTGGGTATAATTCGGCACTGTAAAACCTAAAAGAGGCAAATACCAAAATGTACCAAAGTGAGGACATTTAGACCACATAAAACTGACTTTAGGTGAGATAATGGCACCCCTGCTTTTTTTACATTCTTTGGCTTATTTTTCCCTGCGTGACATTTAGTGTATGGCTCCAAAATCTCAATTTATAAACTGTAACTGCATCTCAGCGTGTGAGAAAAATAACCTTTTTTAGTTATTGTTCATGTTTTCCTCCCCGCTGCCTCACCTGATGTGAAAGTTTTGGATGTTGACATTCTTGTAAGGCGCAGTCTTCCTCTGGCACCACAACAGGAGGCCTTCTTTGGCGGATGTCTCTGCGGTTGGGGAGAAGGGATCACTGTGAAGTTGGAGAAACTCTCAGGCTTTTTACTTTGACCGGCTCTTGGCTTATCCCCGTTTAGTAGTGGATTAAGAGGAGGTGAGGTGAATGGGAAGCATGTGTGATTGCTCGGATGTTTCGTGCTCCCTTGCCGGAAACCGAGAGGTATTTTGTTGTACCCAAACAGTAAAAGTTAAAGACTTTAAAACACACTGTGCTGGAATCTAAAGCTGAACAAACCAACGCTGATCACTCCTGACATTTAAACTGGATTACACGCTAAGTGTATTACATACATTAGCCAAAGAGAGGAGCGTAACGTAAACCTTTTCACCTCCATAGGTCATTCATATTCAAATAAAGATTATGCATTAACTCAAGTCTATATGTGGTACTGTGCTGTTTTTTTAAGCTCAGTGAGATGCGTGACAAGTTCTGAACGCTGAGACACTGTGTCAATGAAAAGTGTTTTCAATTGCAAATAAGGACAGTGAGCAGGACCTCTTTTCAGTGAAGTGAATGAATAAGACACACACACAGACACAGACACACACACTACCTTCCACAGAAATGTCTTGGATGGCGAAGCGGAGGATTATGGTCCAGATCATTCCCAGGGTCATCTTAGCGTTGCCGTCTACGATCTCTGAAAGGCGGGCAAAGCAAATAACATTTACATGTCAGGATTCACACACTGAACAGCCACTTTTACGTCTGTATTTCTCACACCTGGCCGACCTGCCGAGTATCTGATTTGGCGATTTACAGGTAAAATGTTTTCTACATTAAAACTGAGCTAAACGTGGCTGCAAAGGAAAGGTTTATTGGCAATGTTGGTTCACCAAATCAGTCAAAAGTGAAACATCTGAATTATTTAAAGTGTGTTCAATAATCAATAAATCATATAGACTTTGGTGATGATCTGAGTTTTCATCTAGCACTTCCACCAGGTCATTATTTAACCCTAACCCTCACAGAGCAATTAGTCAAGTCAGTTTTGCTCACTTTCCCCCCCCAAAACTCATCAAATTTGCCTTAAAAGAGCTTTACAGTCTTTACAGGATACGACACCCTCTATCCTTAGACTCTTTTTAGATAAGGAAAAACCTCCCAAAACTCGTTTAGGAAAAAAAACAAAGAAGAAACCTTTAGAAAGAGCAGCGGATATGAAATATTACAACGTGTTGTAAGGATCTGCCTCACACTGACTGTTGAAACAAAAGTATGTAACCCACATGTCTTTTTTTTCTCTCTTTTGAACACAATTAAGTACCACCTTGATGTCTAGATTTACTGTGGCTGAAAGTCAGTGCTCACTGACTTTTAATCTGCAGAGAAGTAACTTTTAAAGTAACTTTTAATTGAATTTACAAACTGTCAATAACAAAAGAGTGCAAAAGAAAGAAGTAATGCCCTGATACACAAATAGGGGCATGTCACAACTTTCTAAAAGTAGATATGAAAGAACACACTGACCATTATCTTTTTATAACAAAACTACAAAATGACCTTTCATTGGCCGCTGAGGTCAGAAACATCTGACATCAAATCATGCAATTCATGATTTTCCACACAGGCTCACATTAGCTCGCAGTATTTCTAGAGGGGGAGCTGACTCAATGAGCGCTAAGCCCTTATGAATGAGTCCTGTGATGATTCAATAATTTCAGTCTGACGCCGATAAGCTGTCAATCAGCCGTGTGCGTGCAGTTAGAGGACTGTGAATGAACGGCCTCGGTCCAGTCCTCTCTCTGTTGTCGATAATGAAAATCCCCTCCAACAGCTCACCCTGTTTGCCCGCCTTAAATAATCATTCGTTACTCCCTCTAATCCAATAAGGCGCAGGAGCATAGCAGCTCCGCAGCCGCCAGACTGTGACGGACAAACTTGGACTGCGAGATGTCAGTCAGATGTCTGTACATGTAACGCGCTGTGAAAGGTGGCTCGAATTGAATTAGGAGCCAGAAAAAGTCGCGCTGGGTTGCTCGGGCTGACACATGCAGATACATGTTGAGATTAGTCCTAATGAACATGACTGATCAACCTGGAGGAGGAACACAAATCCTGTTAAATCCATTTGAAACTGCACCCACCCCCCCTTCTCTCCTCTATCCCTCACTCACAACAATCCCCCCGGTGAGTCGCATGGATCTGAGCCTTCGACTCGTCCCATCCCACCACCACGGCGGTGAGCAGGGCTGCAGGGCCGCTCGACCAGGAGGGGATTCAAGACGGCTAATCTGTCTGGAATGCTGGTCTGGCTTAGGAGCTTTTATTCTGGCCTCTGTGCACTGCAAAATAATCTCCATTTTATCAGTAATTTATATCCTTATATGAGCAAAAAAAGGGTCTTGTTTTTTTTTTTTTAAACAAATGAATAAAATCTGCTCATGAGATTATTTTAATTAGTAAAATAAGTTGAACTGAAACGATTAGTCTGAAAATGAAATGACAACAACTCATTGGTTTCACTGTGTCAGATGTCAATATTTGCTGTTTTTCTTTGTCCTCTATGATGGTAGATAGAATATTTTCACTTTTTAGACCATGAGTCAGACAAAACAAGCAATTAAAGACATCTCCTGTGACTCTGGGATAACATGATGGAGGATTTTGATTATTCTCAGACATTTCATATATCAAATGACTAATTGATTATTTAAGAAAATATTTTGACGATAATGAAAATAAGTGTTCGTTGCAGCTCAAAAGAGGATAATTTTCATTAACTGATCAGCCTTACTTTGATTTCTGCTAAGATTAGAGCATGTTATTGTTTCGAATGTTTCAGTACTTTTGTCTATGTTACCTGGATTTCATTCATGAGAAAATTGATAAAATAAACTTTAATTGAAATATCAGATACTGTCAACAATACAAGAACATTTTATTAAAGCAGCTTAATGGGATGGTTCATTTTGTGTTGATTTTGGCGGTCCCTGTGGACAAAAACGGCAATGTTGATCTTATTTACTTATTTAGGTCATATAGAGGTAACTATAATCTAATTGGCAAAATTATGAAGATCTGATAAAAGACTAGGCAAAGACAAATCAAAGCTATTTTTAGTACCTTACAGTGTTTCCCCACATCAGAATAGTAGACATAATAGACAAAAATGACCTGATAAGATAGAGATTTCTGTGTTCAAACTCCTTGCGCTTTCTTCAGTTTTAACTTGAGGTTTGTCATTAAACCTTTACTTTTAACATGTTTGTGTCAGACAGTGAAAGACGCAGAAAGAGCGTCTGATGGAAAGGGCAGATTATTTGAACAGTGGGATTAGACAGGTCAGAGGTTAACCTTATTAGGGGATGTTGTAGTGGGACAAGCCCTGGCCTTCAGGAGAGTCAGATCCCCTGTGTATTGGTAGTGTCTCGCCACGCAAACGGTTTTGATTCTGCTAAAGTTTTGAGAAATGTGAGAAATATCTGTTACCGTCCCTACACAAACAGAGAACATTGAAAATCAAGTTTGTCAACAGTTTTAATGGGAAATTTCAGCAAGAATTGTTGACGGTGGAGTTTGTGGATGATCCTGAATAACCCGGAGGTTTTCAGAAAGTTCTGGAGGATTTCAAATGTCATCTTTCAGCACTTCGAGCCGCACAATAAAACTTCTGTTCCGCTGCATTGTATTGGGGCAGCAGAAGAAATCTCAAGGGACGGCTATCTCAAAAGCTTGGCACTGAAAACAGAAAGTCTCTGCGTGGATAAATACCACGAGGCGTAAGTACAAAAATATGTATATTGGGCGAACTGACCCTTTAAGAGCATTTAAATATTTTCGGATCGCTTAGTCGACACAGTTTGCAGTTTCACACGCGCGTGCAAACTGTGTAACTTCCAGAAAATGCCGTAGGGGTGTGTGTGATTGTGAAAGGGGAAGATAGACAGATAGCGAGAAAGTGAGAGGGAGAGGGGGATGTTTACTTGACTAAAGAGCTGTTTACTCTCCAATGGGAGGAGGACGGACATCCCCAAGTTATTTGTGCTGAACAATGAGCAGCCTCAGCCCCTGAGGGGATTGCTGATCCTAAGATCTACTCTCAGAAAATGCACTGCAAAGCACAACCTCCGCCGGAACACTCTGGAATAAGGATCTCATTAAACTGCACAGCTGCCAGCGGCACTGCCATGGTAACAAGAGAAAAAGAGGGCCAGAGAGACTAAATTATACATAACTATTTACAGAATGACAGGCAGAATAGTAGCCATTGATTTGGCTGATGCCCTCATTAAAATCTGCAGTGTGAGAGGTAAACACATTTAGATAAGGTCAGGTGACTTTGTGGAAAATCCCTGACCTTTATCTTCTGGCGGAAATGTCACAACAGGACAGAGAAGTGGCATCACTCACCCTCTGCTCCAATAGACACCAGTTTCACTCCTTTGCTGGCGATGAAGTCGAGCGCTTTGTTTACGTTGGAGATCTTATGGACTCTCATCTTGCCTCTCTCTGGTTTGGCCAAGCGTTCGCCTAGACAGGAAATCAGAAAAAGGCAGACACATAGAGGATCATGAGTATGTGTGGCAGGTTCTCGAAGTACTCACATTTAAAATAAATAAAGTTTTGTTCTGAAATGATGCAAGAAATATGAAACTTTCCATATAACTTTTTCAACATTACATGATATTTCTTGTTCTTTTAAAGCAATAGTATATTTTGGGAAATATATTTATTCACTTTTAAGGTGGCCTGACTCTGTCCAAAGGTTAGTCAGTTGTCATTTTTACACATCAAATTTTGGATGGATTAGGCATACGAGATATGTATTAACTGGTGACATTTATAGGTGCTGGTAGGTGGATTATTTTACCTTTAAATAGTCAGGCTAGATGTTTACCCCTGTTTCCAGTCTTTGTGCTAAGCTAAGCTAATAATTGCTGCTGGCTGCTGCAACACAGTGAAATAAAAAAAATTAAAAATAACATTTTGGTTATCTTTCAGTATATACCAAGTTCTGAAAACATGTTTTTAATTGACTTTTATATCAAAATCACAGTGGAAAGTGCGTGTATGGATGTCAGTTGGCAAAAACATATTAATTTCTTCATAATGGTTACACCTTTTTAGCTCTCCAATCAAATATGAAATATTTTATTTAAATCCCTCTTAAGTAGTCCTCCTCCTCGAAATATATCACATTAGAAAAAATAAAAATATTCTAACTTTTTTAAACTTTCAGCAAGAAAACTATTCTTTTAAGGCTGATCCTGATATCCAAGTCAGCATGTGACGGCCCCGTCCATGCAAACTGTTTTCAATCAGATAATCCTGTTAAATAAGAAGCTGTTTACCTGAGATAACCTCCAGCAGCAGCATGAGTTTCAGTCCATCCCGGAAGTCCTCCTCGATGTTCTCAATCTGGGTGCCTGCTTTCCTCAGGTGAGAGTTACACCAAGCTGTAAATGTCTGCAGAGATGGAAGAGAGCGAGAACGGAGTCATCAGTCACTGTACTTAAAGGCAAATAATCTATTGCAGTACAAACACTACGTGTGACTGCAGCAGCAAGCAGGCCGTGATTCAAGCTTTAAATACACACTGTGAGCCCACAAGAGTCTTATTATGTTTGTTCATACTGCTGAGTTATTAAATTCACACTATTTTACAATCAGTTGACAGTGGCATCGGTCCAGTGAATTAAAGCCAGTGAGGCCAACCTCATCAAAGGCAGAATTATATTTGGTTCATTGAGCATTGGGGCAGCAGGTCGGTGTTTGAGAAAGAGAGATTTGTTTCCAGCTGGAAAATGCAGGTTCAAGCCTCCCATGTTGTAAAAACACTAACAGTCGGGTTAGCAGCTCTGTGAGCAGGTATTTGGTCATAAAATAAAGTATTGATGTTTTGAGATATTTCACCCAAATCCTCAGCTGCTAGAGGAACAGTGAGGAGATCACCAAAGTCCGTAGAATTCATCTTCTGGGGATCACGAGTGTCTGTGCAAATGTCCAAATGTCATGTTAATCCATCTACTAGTTGTTGAGATGTTTCAGTTTGGAACAGCTGACACTCTAACATCGCCATCCAAGTCTCAGTTTAATGAGCAAAACACTAAATCAGTCTCAGCCTGGTGTAAGTGTTTTGAAGCTAAACCAGACCTGTTGACCAATAAATGTGTTTCCTGTTGGTTTATTCGCATGCTCCCACCCTTTCATGTGAACCTTTCCCTACAACGCCAACATGCGTCTATACTGCCGCGGCACACTGGAGCATTGTGTACTGTATACAGTAGGTGTAGCAGGCCTCGGATTCTCTGGCATTGCTGGCATGCAAACACGCTAACGGAAAACATCTGGAGCAGGATATCGGCGGCCCAACAGGAGCTGGCATGTGGAGCGGGTCCACCGTGCACCCCGCTGCGAACGCCTCTTTATGAGTTCCCGGGTTAATTACACCCAGGGCCCAAACACCAGGCACCATGTTTCCACCAGAGAGCTGAAGGAGGACCTGCAGGAGCCGAGCCAGGCATTTATGAAAGCCTGCACTGTCTTTCGCTGGCACTGTCCCTTCCACTGCCGGGGAACAAAAGCCACTTAAAAGTCGCTGGCGAGCCGGTTCGGAGCACTCGTGGAACTTCCGCGATGAGATCACTCTTAAAATGGAGTGGCGTGAGGTTTACGCGACTATCAATAAACCCTGAGTGTGGAAGAGCCGGGTTTCAGATGTGTGCGAGTTTGCTGGCGTGCGGTGGAGCTTCAGCCAATGAAAAAAGTCAAAAGGAAACTCTGAGGATACTGTAGAAGATGTGGAGGGTTAGATTATATGGTGTTTTATCTCCAAGGGCAGAGCTGACAGAAAAAGACCAGCGCTAAAGATTTATGTGCAACTGGCAGGCACACACCCTCGGCCTATAAGATACTGTATTCCTTTAAAGTCGGTCATGATTTAAGTCAAGCTCCAACAGGCACTAAGATATTTCAATTAATCCTAATCAATAGTCCCTTTAAAGGCTTGCCAAATATTTTAAACTGTTGAGGCAGGGCTGTGGTGTCAGCAGTTAACACGAATACAGTATAATTTAATCAAAGTGTTAAGATAAGGTTGCTGGCTCTGCAGGTTCAGATTCTCACAGTTTTGTGGGAATTTTTTTTTTGTTGTTTTGGTCAGGATGTAATTTTTGACAAAAGTCAGGCCTTTTTCTTTCCCTTCCCTTTTTTGGTTCACTTTCCCACCACTTAATAACACAAATAGCACAAATACATTAAAACTGCCAAACTGACTAAAAACTTTGACCTTTGATATACTGGTATCCTGTTATATCAGCAGACTGCACACAGCCTCATACCAAAGGACAGAAAAAAAAAAGAAAAGAGTCCTCCTAATACCATAATTTCACTAAGGCAAATTAGGTAGGAGGCACAAAGGAGAATGGGACGTGTTTAAAGTAGATAAAATGAATGCATTTTTTACTGAAAATGCCTGCTTAGTGCAGCTTTAACAGGACCAGACAGCTGAAAATGTTAAAAGGCTTTGAGTCAACCCGCAAAGAGCACAGTTGTGAAAACGACTAAAAAGTTCACAGAAGGAATGTTAGCTTGTTAAATGTGCTGGAAGGAGGGTAAGTTTGGCCGCTCCGGGGCTGGGTGACGGGCCTCCTCCTGACAAGAATTAGCCGGCCCTCCTGCAGTTCGTCTAACTCTCTGGGTCACTGTGGAGGTTTGGCAGCAGCGCACAGTCCAGGCTGGCAGCCACCTGCACCGTCACATGACCCGCTGGCTGTGTTATGGTCAACACTCCCAGGCCCTTCAGGTCTGCCTTGACAGGGCAGGACACTGAGTCACCGGTCCACTGGTCACAGAGGCAGATGACCGCATGAGCAGACACACAGATGGGGCATCAAAGGAAAAACCTGTGGTTGGCTGAATCTCAAAAACTCTCCCTATATAAAATACTCTGAGTGAAAAGAGTGTGAGGAATATAAACAGAGAAACTGCGACTCCTCTGTGGAAGCCGGTTCCAGATACTTTAGTTTTGAGTAACTGTACTATTATTGGATTTGGGAACGTTTACACTCCAGCAACACCAGCAAGATTACCTGATTAGCCAGACTCATTGATTAGTCCTCATGCTAAAAGCCTTTTCTTTTAGAGGGTCAAATGCAAAAACATACTGTGCAAAAAAAAACAAAAAAAAACAAAAAAAAAAACAAACAAGCATATTTACTAAAGGCTTCATAATCACACCTATAATACTTATAATACTATTTATTTATGTCCAATTTCTCTATATGAATCATTAATGGGTTCTTTCTGGGACACATAGCCTCAGACTCCTCAGACTTTGTTATGTAGGTAGCCATGAGGTCCATATTTAAGACTGTTTAACTATTTTAAAACAGCTTCTCTGGAAACCTAAAAATTCAGTGACAGCATTTTCAACCGTCTCGTCGAGTTTGTTTAGTTTCCCTTTGTCCACCAATCAGGGACCCATTGTTTCAAAAATTACTGAGCACACATAATTATAATAAAAATGTGTAACGAACCTGAGTGAAATGGAAAGTGTTATAACACTAACTAACGTGGGCGGGGCTTAGTTAACTACGAATTAAATCCATAAGGTACAGGCTGCTGTTAGCTACGACATAAGTAATTGCTGTGACGGATTAATGAAGGAGCCATGAGAGGAAAAAGGCCCGCTGAGAGTTTTTTGTTTTTAACGGTTGCTATCGCTTCAACAAACCTGCAGGTGTTGGGTTTTCCCTGAGCGAAGGGCTGAAGCATTTATAACCAACGGAGGAGAAGCAGCATCACAAACATGAATGAGTACTAGTGAAGCTTTATTTTCAGATAGGTTGGTCAGATAAAGTATACACACTGATCAACAGTTATCTTATCAACTGTAAATTACGTCTTTCTTTTACCAGATTTATCTACCTCTGTACCACTTTGGACTTTCCTCTGTTTACAAGAATGACTTTTGACAAAGTCCAGATTGGAGAAGTGCTGTAAACCTGTTGCATTCCTCTGCTGATCTGCACTCTGCTGTGTTTTGTTCACCTCAGCCTGCTTGTATTGTATTTGCTCTAATTAGTGACAGATGGCTGTACAGTGAAAAAATTGTTAGTGTGTGACTGAAAAAAAAATGTGTGTGTGTATATGTATATAAATTTGGGTGGGGAGCAGCTCTGTATTTAGACACTGAAGTTGTCAAAATACACAGATTCTCCAGAGTTAATTGTTACATGATTTTGTAGCTCCAACAAATCCAGCTTCTAACCTCTTGACTTCAAGTCAATTGTCAAGAGTCAGAATGTCCCAATTAAACTTTCATTCGTATCGTGAATAATTTTACCTGATGAAGACCACCAGTCTTTGGATATGGACATAAAGTGCGCCAAATTTAGTAGGCCAGAGCTGTCATTTCAGTGTGTCAGATATATAATTAATCAACATTTAAGTAAATATTGGGATTAGAATTGGAAAAATCCCAATATTAAATAACTCAAATTGAGATTGGGGCCAGAAAACTCTCTCTAGAGACTTTATTACAAAATAGACTTTATCCATTCATTTTGAAGCCGTACTGCTCTGTAGTTTACTGAAGCTGCTGTTGGCTGAGTAATCAGTCTCCATCTTTTACAGTAGATTTAAAAAAAAATTGCTAAAAGGTGGGCGCAAAATAGCGTATCTTGTAAACGACTATGTGTGGGACACCCACAAAAAGTTCGTGTGTGTCACTGTTTTAGATTTATTATAAATGAATGGAGCCCAGTTGTGCTTCTCTGGAGTGTATCTCAACCTGACCCCAGCTTATTTCCTGCCTCAGACTCCTCAGACTTTGTTATGTAAGGTAGCCATGAGGTCCATATTTAAGACTGTTTAACTATTTTAAAACAGGTTTGGCCTGTTCCTCACAAAAATGAGACAAACTGGCAACAAAACAGACCTCAGCATGCAATGTGCTGTACATCACAAACAGCTGCTTAACAGCGGGTACAGTAAGTGCTTTGAGAGGCGTCATTACCTTAAGTATCAGAGCAAGCTTACATGTGTGTTATTGTGATGAATGCGGTACTTTGCTGTGTGCAGTGTATGATATCCGCGCGCTCCATGTGTGATGGTGTTGTCCTTGTACGATGTGTGTCTGTACCGTATGTGCTGTGAAGCTCTGTAAGCTGTTAACATGTCTGCTCCGAGTCCCGGAGAGCAGTCCCTGCTCATCTGCAACGTGCCAGTGAAAATCACGCTCATTACTGCGGCTTAAACACAGTCTGTTTCAGATTCAGTGTTGTGTAATGGGGCAAAGTGAAAGCCTGACCGACTGTGTGTGCAGAAGGAACTGGAGGGTCGTAAATTTTAAAGGCCCCCTCTGCCCCAAACCCCCACCTCCTCGCCCTCTTTTCTCTCGTCTGCCTCCTCTCTCTGGTCTCAGCCTCCCAGAACTGAGGCGGGCTGTAAAAACAACAGGGGTCAAGAGCGGGAGGAATCTGCTCCGCATCAGTTTCAGGGAAAGTTGCCAGTCAGCGTCATTACAGCAACATTTTTCCCGTGGTGACCACCGAATGCAAAGATCAGCAAGCCGACTACCTGAAGCTCGTCATCCTGGATACTGCCCTCAGAGTGAACTGCTGTTATGATCTGCATTTATATGAATGGAAGAATCCATTCGTTAATATTTATAAAGTAATGAAAAAGGCCCGTCACAATTTCCCATAGCTCACAGCGATATCTTTTAATTGCTAGTTTTTATATTTTGCAATAATATAAACCACAGAAAACCCACAAATCTCAACATTTGGGAAACCAGAAGATTTAAACAGTTGGTCAATTATCAATATGGGACAAAAGGCCCCATAAAAAAAATAAAAAAAAATAAAAATCACAAAATTCTTCCACTTTGGTTTTTGAACGATAAATAACATGCTCATTAGTGATATTTAGAGGCGTGAGGCTGGCTGTTTCACACCTGTTTCCACTTTTCATGCTATGCTAAGCTAAGCTAACTAGCTTCATTTATAATTATGAGAGATACTTATTTCTATCTACGTCTCAGCAAGAGAACAAACCTTCCAAAAAGGTCAAACTGTGCATGAAAGTTCGTTCTCAACTTTGGAAATTGGTGTCAAAACAATCCAAGTTTCACTTCGAGGTCCACTTACGAGCTGTTTCTAGAGATATTAAACAATTTACATCAAGGTTTGCTCTGCTGGTGCTGCAGATCTTCACATTTTTCAATGTCAAAACTGAATTTTAATATTTAACTTAAATTATATGCCACTTATAAACAGACAAGCACTAATACTGAAATCTGGGCTCTTCTTCTTGGGCTGCATCTAATAAATATTTTTGCTAAATCTGCCATTTATTATCTCTACTAATCGATAGTTTGGTCTCTAAAAACAGTAGAAAAATCATGTGATCATGTGATGACCTCATCATATGTCTTGGTTTGTCTGATAAATAGTAAAATCACAAAACTATTCTATATATTATAATACAAGATGAAGAAAAATTGTCACATCGGAGAACCTGGAACTATCCATTTTTTAACTTATTGCTAGAAAAATAAATTAGTCAGTTTTCTGTCTGTATATTATATATTTCTGATTTTGAGTTGTAAACAGAGAGTGCCTTGGATTTAGAATTTAATTCCTGGTGAAAATAAACTTGAACTTGATGTCAGCGGATCTATTATTATGACATGACATAGCTACAAACTCCCCAAAAAAAGACAGGAAATGAACTTTGAGTGAACTAATCGTGTACTCAACCTTTGCTGTTGAGTAAATAAACTGTCTTAAATGATTAAAAAGAGCTGCACCATTTATCTGAAAACAAAAATCTAGATAAATTCAGACAATAAAAGCAGCTTCACGACACCTTAAACCCATCACGTACAGTTTTCTTTCTTCCCTCCTTGCTCCTGTTCCTTTCTCCACCTCTCACTTAGCTCGGCCTCCCCCACCCCGTTCACCTCTCCCCTCCCTCCCACTCCATTAATCAACCTCAGTTAGGAAAATATTTCCTGCTTCTCTGCCAGTTCCATATTAGTACAATCCTTTTACTGAAACAAGCCAGCTCATGAGAGCGAGCTGCTGCCATATCCGAACACACGGGCAGGCAGACAAGTCTCAGGGAGAGAGGAAAGGCAGATATTGCTGGCAGAGACACAGGAAGGCGGTTTTCAACACCGCGTCCAGTTTCTCAAGCCCGAGTCTCCAGCTCAGGGCCTCTCATATCCCGATGAAACCCCAAAAAACAGGCAGATAAATTGCAAGAAAAATATCTTTCCGGCGTCTTCTCCAGAACGTTCAACAATGCAGGAGAAAGGAGCCGGGAGGAGGTTTAAGAGGGAAAGAAAAAGGTTTCTCTTTAGAATCAAATCCACAACATAAAAACCATGACGCCACCCACAGCTCGAGCTGCAGAGAGAATGAATAAAGTCTGGATGAGTTGGGTGAGGGGGGAGAATGGGCCTCTGCGAATCTCACAGAGGTAAGAGCGTTGTTTCTCTCCTGTTAAGTCTTTTGCTGCTGCTGCTGCCTTCGTCTCAGTGAGGCTCGTGGGGGCCAGAAAGTGCTGGTGGAAAGTTTCTCGTGCCAGGAAAACAGAGCTGCTAACAGCCACAGCACCTTCCTCCTTCTCAGACTCCCAGATGATTTCCTGATGTGGACTGGATCGGGCCATTGCGTTTAACCAGACGAGTTCACCGAGAGCACGCTCTGATTTGATCTTTTGGTGGGGGGACAGCTGTGGAGGGCAGGAGGGCTGCCATGCCTTGCTCAAGGGTGCAATGATGGTAAATGATGAGGAAAGGGAAGAACTTTTCTCATTTGTTTCTTCTAATGGAGATTTGAATTGCTGCATTCTGGTTTATAACTTATTTGTTTAAAACACAAGTTTGAAATGTGTTGGTTTACTTGGCCTGTGGTTTTGGAGAACCGCTTATCCAAACAATTTCATACTTGACTTCAGGCTTCTAATGGCCAGCAGGGGGCAACTGGTTGCAAAAAGAAGTCCAGTTGTATAGAAGTCAATGAGAAAACGACACTCCTTTTCACTTGATTTATTACCTTGGTAAACATTTTTCTAATAATTTCATGGTCTTAATCTCTAGTTTCAAGTCTTCTTCGATACAGCATGATGTTTATCATGTAAATTATGGTCCTATTTAGAGTGAAAATAAACAGTAAAGCAGAATATGCTTTAGGGTGTGGCTACCTCGTGACCACCATGACCTGTCAGTCAGGATATGTGCAATGTGCAATGTGTACATTTAAACAGCCATGAACTTGTTTTTTTGTGTGTGTGTCATCCACGTTTTCGTCTTAGAAACTGTGATCAATGAGGACATGCCTCTAACCTATATTTTTTCTAATGGCCAGCAGAGAACAAACCCCGATAGCGATTACTACTTTGTATGATTAAATGGTATGAATATTGCTGAGCATAGCCTGGTGTTTGGTGGAGATTTGTGAAATGTTCTTTTTAGAAACACTCCTAAAAGTCACGAGCAAAACAAAATACTCACCCTCTTTATATCTGAAAGTTTTCAAATGAAGTGTAATACCAAGGATTGAGTATGTTTCATTTCCAGTCTGCTCTTCATGAATATGTGGTACAACGTTGTTGCAACGTGTAATCTGTAATCTGTTTGTCAGTGTTGCCATGACAATAATTAAATCTTAACTTCACCTGAAAGCAAACAGTTGTTGAAACTTAAACACCTACTGCAGCTTGACTGAGCCAGAAACAGGACAGAGAATAACACACTACACTGGAAAGACAGAGTCACTGATACACAAAGATACGAAAGATATCTGATATATCTAAAAATAAGAACGAACCGTCATCCACAAATGTTGAGAGGTGAATAAGAATTGACATTGAAAGTCTGGCAGAGCGAACAGAAAAAGATTCAGGTTACTGCTGCCTTCAGTTTGGAGGCCCAGCATGCGAGAAGGGCCAGGCTGCTGTCTGGATGCTCTGCAGACTGCTGCGGCTCCAAGCATCTGGCAAGCCGGGAGACTGAAAGCATAAATTCCATCTCAGCAGTCGAGTGGGAGTCAAGAGAGCAGAGAGGCATGATGCAAAGTCTGAGAGAAATGACGGTAGAGAGCAGAACGACTGCTGTACACGTCCAGAGATGGAGATGGTAAAGGTACGATTGCAGATAATCCAACCAAAATCAATAATTTTCTGCAAAACCTGAGCTTTCAGTGGATGTGCTCACAAATGCAGAGAAAATCCACACTTATCTTTGGCAGAGAGTTCATTTTTGGTGAACTTTAAAATGTGAATTTGAGCGACTGACTGAAAATGGTCTCGACAGTGCTGGCCCACGAACCATCCAATTTCATAAAACCGTGTTCTGCTGGAGTGCACAGTGCTCCACAAAAGATATGTGGCATGGATGAGACAGTCATGAGACAGGAGTCAGTGGTGCAAATATGCCTGTTCATTTTCGTTAGTGACACTTCCATCGCCTATTTCGTGAATTTTGTTGTGTCATTCACTTACTGAAAACTTGAAATGAAAACTAGAGAAGAGTTTAAATGGAAATCACTACATATGATCACATAACAAGGGTAACAATAGCAGACAAAAACTGATATTTCGGGCTGTGCGCTCTTGTTTTTTGTCAAGAAACTGCTGCATTTTCCAGTAGATCACTGGAAAGAGACTCCTACGAATCACCTACGGTGTCCCGTTGAGGACAGAAGTAACATTGAGGAGTGAAAACACTGAAAAACACAATGAACTCTTTTTGTCACCCACAGTGTTTGTTAAAGGGTAATTTTGTTTAGTTTTTTCAATTTGGGTCTTACTTTTGTAGTTTTAGCCGTCAGTGCAGTAGTAATAATACTATATCCACTACATTAAGATCTGGGAACATGGCAATATCTCCAAAAAAAAAGTCTGCTCATACTTTCAGTTTTACCTCCAAATAAAGTGATTTGGTTTGTTTTTATCACTATTACTTAGTTTACAACCTGGCCGCTCATGTTTCTTGCTTTGCTGGTGTTTCTTGCGCTTCAGTATTGTCATAACCAGCGGAAACGATGGCAGCAACTACAAAAATCACACCCAACTTGTAATAAACTAGAATATTCTATTTATTTTACTGGTATTTTAGGGGGCTTTGATGCCACCAGTCACTGACAAACAAACAAAAAACAAACAGAAAGAGGTCAACTGACATCCACAGAGGCACCCCGACAAGCAGACATTTACACCTCGAGCACGAACAGCACGACGCCGCTGCATAAAAAGAGCCACTGCTCCATCCATCCTGCTCATAGTGAGTCATGGACAGGAACAATATGACCTTTCTGCCTGTTCAACCTGCTGGAGGGATGAAGGGGAAATATATGCCTCCTTCTCCCCTCCTCTTTCTCTCTCTCTCTTAGTTACAGCCCCGAAGATGAAGATGCTCCTTTCTCTCTCTCTCTCTCTCTAACACAGGAAAGACTGAAGTCTGGGGACCTGCCAACTAACAAGGGGAGTGCGCTGAAAGGGTCAAAGGTCATCATTCATCCCCCTCTGTCTCCTTCCTCTAAAGCTCACTGGAGGACAGAGCCTGACTACCCGGACACAACAAACACACACTCCTCTGGCTCTAAAAACAGTGTTTGTGTGCGTGTGTGCGGATGAGGATGAGGATGAGGATGAGATGGACCGGGTGAACCGTCCTCCTCTCTCGCTGCAGCTGGTTGGGTTTGCTGAGCTGACACTTGCCGGTGTAGTACTGTGGTTTGTTTACTCCTCAAGAGATTCACAGCTGGACCTTTCTCTTTCCTTTCTCTCACTTTCTTTCACTTTTTATCCAGTTTCTTCCACAAATTTGGCTCAACAAGTGTGAAGTTATTTGACTTTTTTTTCCAAAAACAGCTGACATTTTTTTTAGATATTCTGCTCAGTAAGAAATCTAAATTTTGCTACTGATGTCAAAACAATACTTTTCATGATACTTTGATTGATATTATATTTATATTCATATAACTATGTTTTAAAACTTTTTTAATTCAATAAAATGTGCTGCTCAATGCACTAGTGGTAAATAATGTCTCCGAAATTAGAGATGTAAGTTAAATATGTAAATTAACAAACAAGCCTTCTGTTAGACCTGTAAATAACTTTTTATTTTTATTACTGATGAGCCAATTATTTTTTCAATTAATCATCTAAAATGCCCATCATGCTGTCCCGGAGAACACAGTCGCTTCTTCAAATGTCTTCTTTTGTCCCATTAATGGTCTAAAACCCAAAGATATTCAGTTTGTTAAGATATTAAACAAAATTCTCAAGTTGTTTAAACAAGCACATTTTTTGGCATTTTTGCCTGAAAAATTATGAAAACGATTATCAATTATCAACAGATTGTTCCAGCTCTACATCATTTGCCAGCTTACTCTATGCTGTGGACGTGTCACACTGATTGAGAATTAAATGTGCATGAAATTATAGACAATTATATACAATTGCTTTGTTTGCTGCTCTAATATCAGTTCTGACCAGACCACACAGTTTGTCACAGTGTGTCTTTCACACACTTTACTCTCTCTCTCTCTCTCTCTCTCTCACACACACACACACACACTAAACAAACCCAGTGTCCAGAGGAAGTGCTCCAGCCTGCAGCTGTGATGGCGTGCAACAGTCTCTCAGGTGCAGCATCCAACCAGGCACTCAAACAGGCTGTTACTGCAAACTGCAGACTCAGCACAGTCTTCCCATTACACTTATCTATCGTCTTGGCTGCTGCTTCAGCACACACATGCACACGAGGGCCAGTGTGTGGAGCGTGAACGATGAACAAAAAAATATGCTAACACAGAAACACACATACACCCAGTCTGCATAGAGTTTGGCCACTAATGCAAGACACACACAATGCAGATGCAAGCAAATACACTTCAGCATGTGCACTTGCACACACGCATGCACACACTCTACACAGTTCAAGCGCGTGCTGACGGAGCAGTGAGCCGCCCAAAAAGTGCAGATTGACAAAGAATGGCAGCCATTGTGACCGGTCCACTGATATTTACTCTCTTGTGGCCCAGAGCAGCCCTGATGCATATTCATGTGTGTGTGTGTGTTACAAAGAGTGGTAGTAGCTCTTTCCTCAGCTGAGTTCATTTAACAAAGAGTGGCTCGTCTGTGAAAATGCCACAGAGCACCTAACACTGGGCGGTTGCTATGACGACCACAAAAAGCCTGGAAACCCACAAACAAACAGGCTGGCCGCGGCGAGGCTCTTAAAAACCCACGTCCACCAGCCTCCCTCGAGCACTCGCAGGGATCCAACATGTCAGCTTACACATGCACATTCACACACGCCCCACGCAGCACAAGTTCACAACCACAAAAACGTCTGTGACAGCAAGAGTTCACCACATAATTTCCTCTGCGGGTCACCTGGACATTAAATTTGGCGACTTTCAAGGGATGGTTTGGTGGAATTCAATGATTTCTAGTTCAAGTTATCATCTAAAACTGCTTATGGATCAAACATCCATTGTATGTACAGATATGACAGATGTGATGATGGTATACTTGAATAAAAAATGGATGAAACTACACAAATATTGTTATGGTTAAAGGTTACTAGTTACTTTTCAGATTAAAGTTTCACATAGAAAACATATGATTGGCTGATAAAATTGGACTCAAATATTACAGATTTATCTATCCAACAGTATATGAAGTAGTTAAAATTAATTCCAGTCAATCAGCCATTAACATGCTGCTTACAAATGCATACACATTATAATAGAACAAAGGGGAGATTTTGCATGATGAGTACTTGTATATTTGATATTTAAGGGACATTTCGATGATGATACTTCAGTAAATCAGCACTGAAACTTAACTCCAATGCTAGGAGTAGTAAAACAAAATTTTTGCAAAGCAACCCATTCATCTAAAAACAAGAAATATTTATAGCCTTATTTGACTTTTCTCTAATCTATAAAAGCTGTCAAGGATTTTCCTGCTTCCCTGATGTCACATCTTTTCCATTAAGTTTCCATATTTGGTGCGAACAAAAGCATGCCCACGTCCTGACAAATGTCTAACTGAGCGCACAAGTTGATAAGAAGATGCAGCACTTTGGATGATCTCACAGCACACAAATTGGATGCAAATCCGTGTGCAGATGCTATTCAAATGGAGCGCAGGCATCAGAGAGGCCATGCTGAGCGACAAGTCATTGAAAAGCCCAGCGTGAACATGTATCTCTGCGCTTCGCCGGCTTGAAGCCGGAGTGTCCTGACGCACAAAGGCCCGTGTGTAGAGGATCCTGCCCTCTGTACTGTCTGTGTCCAAACTGAAGCTACAGCTCAGCTTTATGGTACTTAAACAAACATGGAGGACTGTGTGCATAGAGCTCCATTCAGCTACAGGGTGGAAATGACACACCACCTCCATAGAAGTTTTATTGAAATATTATTAAGCAAGTCAAGAGGTTTGGCAGACTGTATTCATATTTTACAATTAAAGTAAATTATAAAGAAAGTTTGTTGATTAAAATGTTTTTATCAGATGTCCCACTCAGCATCATGACATTTCAATAGAGCGTTATTTAAAATAGATCCCTTTCTACACTGCAAAAGGGAAAAGACATTTCTTCTTCACTCAACAGGAATAAAGTTGTTATCACAGCAACTCAGCACAAACATAATTCCTGAGTCATGCCTGAGCTGCTGTGCTCTCTGAAAACAGTCAGACACCAATCTAAACAGTGTGATGGGAAGTACGGTGGCCGGCTTCGCCCGACTCACAACACAGTAGTCATGAGTCAGCTCCAGCTTGGTGTGTCCACAGCGGTCGTGTGGTGCTGGTTTGTGCCGGAGCAGCGTTTTTGCCCTGCTGACCATCACCTGACTCAGGGAAATGCTGAGCTGGGAGGAGCCACGCTGCATACGAACAAAGGGCACTTTCAACACATCTACACATCAGCCGTACTGTCCTGTTAAGGCCATTGTACATATAATGTGTGCTTCATTTCTATCCACCAAGCTGGATGTTATTATGAGTACAGATGCAACACTTCCTATTATGTTAAAAAACAAAGACACTTTTTTATACCAAGGTTTCGGATTGGCTAACAGGTGTCCATTAAACTTGTAAATCAGGAGACTATATTTCTATCTATTCTATATCTACAGCAACAAAACCTAGAAGCTGTTCATTATTTTCCTATACTAAGACACCTCAGAGTGCATCACAGTTTCTTTAACAAATTAAAAATAAATGATGCCTCATTCATATGTATGACTCATCAAATCCATTAGTGGTTTCTCACTTCTTCTTCCTATTGTTTCATGTTCTGATTCATACTGATAAACGGTCAGCTCGTATTGAATTCAAACAGACGTGTAAAGGTTTTTACATTACCCGTTTTTCATTACATTTAAACTTGACTCTATCCCTGACTATCTCCATAATATGATTACATAAATGCCATCGGTGAAGAAATATATATAACACAGCTGCCCTTTAGAAATCAGTAGGACTCTCTCCAGTAAAGTGAAAAAGGCAGTAAAGCTTGTTAATCAATCAGCTGTATTTATTTATACTTTCGCCATTATTTAGTTTCAATAAACCTGAACTTCTCTGATTCAAATGCAGTCAATTCAGAAAAAAAACAAATGTTAAAATTATGATTATGAGAGAAATAAGCTTAAATTTTTTTTTTTTTTTTTGTTAGATCAGATTTTGAAAACCACATTTAGATTCCCTTCTAATATTTTCCAATGTTTTTACAGAGCTTCCCACAAACTTTTTATGTTTTGTGTCCGAATAAATAAAGACAACCTTTAGTAAGCAGTTACTGGGTTATGAAGTAGGATGGAGAAGGAACAAAATATATATATGGTAAAATGGCCAAACAGTAAAAAATATTGGAAAATAAATACAAGGTTTACTCAGTAGCTTTCAAATGAGGAGAAGCACAGTTACCTCAAATTTTAGGCCAACAAGAACAGAAGGTCCTTCAAGTTTTTGCAACAAAATTCCATTGCTGTTTCAAATGTGAAGAAAGAACTTTCTATCATTTATATTTGTTTTGAATGCACATCTTATCGTATGCTGACATATGGCTCTTTGTTTCAACATGTCTTGTTTGTCATGACTAAGGTGGGGGTGTGGACCGCAGCCTTTTGTTGCTTTTATCTTGGTGTTGTTCATACGTGGGATCCTTTCGAGAACCGAATGCACAAAATTAATGCTTCCCGATCGCCAGTTTCACATGTGAGTCAAAGAGAGAAGCGGGAATGCTCTCAGTTCAGCAAATAAACCAGACATGAAAGCCGTTTTCGGGAGAGACGACCATAAAAGAAAACATCAGGTAAAACATCAAAACATGAACAGAAACCGTGATCACAAGCTACCCGGTCTATTCGGCCGAGCTCCAGTGGCCACTTGACTCGCTCTGACCTCCGCGTGAAACATCCATTCAGAGAAATGTATTTATGTCACAAAAAGAAATCGTTAATAAAAGGGCATGCTGCCAGCTCGCTGAGTGGAGGAGCAGACAAGCTGCGTCGCAATATTTTATCCTGCTTTACAGACACATTACAGTGCTGGAAACTCCAACTTCCTGCACCAAAATAAAAAAACAGAGCTGATAATGCCAAGATAACACTGAAATTTAACTTTGATTTCTATATGTGCACTTAAAGGCATTATGTTCTATGTCTAAAACCAGCAAGCGCCATATTACAATTACATTTAGATCAATACATACAATACAAAACCTTGAGCCAATCAGAGCTTTGCAGGTGGGATGAAGTCAAACTGATGCCGAATCTTAATATAGTTTAAGGTGCTGTTACATTTAGGAGGATCACTTCTTTGTCATGCATTAGAAGCACTCGGTCTGAGGGACAGTGAAGAATATTATAGTGGAGGCAGTCCGCTTCACTTGGCTCAGCTGGCCAAATTTTCAAGGGGGAACCCTGAGCAGCAGCGTCACAGGTGAAGTGGAATATTGTGTTATTTATGTTATTCATGTCCACAGGCTGTACAGAATATGCTGCAGGGTATCAAAAGGTGCGCTGTAAGAGCTTCGCCTGAATAGGACCTGGCCAAGAATATGACTGACAGCAGTAACATAACATTGAGCTTTGAAGGGAGAAAAATGTATTTTCTGCTGGACAAAGAAAAATCTTGTGGGCATCTGATGTATTTTCTCTGGCTTTTCTCGATCTGCGGAAGGTCACGGAGGTTGTAATTACGATGGGCAAGAAAAAGAAGAAATGGTTTATGGCGAAGTCAGACAGAAAGGAAAAGTAAGAGGAGGGCCGTGCAGACAGGAGGACGCACACACACAGCTCATCCCGGCCTTTGAACATCAATATCTTCTATGTGACCACATCTACAAATTAACTGCACAATCATCTGCTGTTTCACCCTCCCTCCCTGTCTGTCTGTCTGTCTGCGTCCGTCCACCAGCTGCAGCACCTGCCAGCACTTCACACGGCTCAAACCTCTCCTCTGCCCTGCCGCTCTGCCAAGGGCTCTCAGCAACACACCGACGAGTAGCAGGCCGGCTCTCCCCTTGTGCCGGGCAACCAGGGGTGGGGCCGTCAAAGGAGGTGTCTGTTACAACTTGTAATGAGATCCGCCGCGAGCACTTCACAGAGGCTGCTGTTGTTTACTGTCGCGAACTAAGTGATGTCGGGAGCACGCGGCCTGCTCCTGCAGCACCAGGAAACAAAGACGGGGAGAGAAAGTAGTGCAGGGAAAAGAAATGTCGGTCAGTTGTCGTTGCTTCTGCGGGATTTAATTGCGCAGAATGGCACGAAAGGCAACTCGCCCCCGAGTCAACTTCAACTGACCATGAGCGGCGGTGGACGAGACGATCAATATCGGCCTCTGATTGAAATTCAGACGCTCGATACTTGTCCCACTTTAGAGCGGTGCAAAAGTGCAGCAGAACAAATAGCCTATGGACTTGAATTTCATCAGAACACTCTCTTCCCAAGGACTCACTAACACAGATTGATGGATCGATTTATTTCCAACATTATCATCATCCCAGGTCCACGGGAACATTTTCTTTATCACCTCTCCGTGCGCCGTGGCTTGAACCGTCACATTTATTACTCACTCCTCGCCTGTAACACGGGCCACCAAGGAAGGCTGATTCACCGCGCCGACTTTAACTCCCTCTGAATTAGAGCTAATTGCCTACAGTGTAAATAAAACCCTAAGAAACATCCTGTCTTCATTTGTTCAAACGGCGCATTTGCCAATTTATTACACGCAGAGCAAATAACAGTGACGCACCACCCGCCTGGGCAGTGGAAGAGAGGCTTTCTGATAAGGCTTGAGGGAGAACTCAACGCGTTAAGGCTCAAGCTAAAGCAAAACGTTTTTCCTCGAATCCATCGCCGCCCACTAAGTCACATTGTGCAGAAGATAGATAGATATATAGAAAGATAGATAGATAGATATGTAGAAAGATAGATAGATAGATAGATGGTGGAGAGAAAGAACAAAACAAGACGAGAGGAACTGATGAGATTGGACGTCCTGACCATAACTTATTTGACCAGATCTTAATTTTTTCACTTCATCACTCCATTCGCTATAACATAAAAGAGTCTTAACCTCCACTACTTAGTCCGTATCATTGAAGCTCCTGCAGTTCCTACACTTCCAAAGTCAAGTACGCTTGTCTGGGGGAAAAAAAACTTGTGTCACATGGGAAGTGATGTGTTGATAAGTTTCCGGCAGAAGCAGCAGTGGCTGATTTTGGATAAACAGCAGAAGAAGAGCGCGGTAGTTAGTGCAAGAAGAGCTGAGAAGAGATATTACAACTTCCAGTAACTCCACATTTGGCATATTTACATATTAACAACTTGTGTTCATAGCTCGATTGCTAAATAACTGGTTAGCTGACATTCAGCAACATCCTGGCAATTAAAGTTAAAGTTAAGGGGCGTTGGATGATAACAGAGGACAACATTAAAGTGGCTGGTGGTGGACAGTAAACACCTTGCGAACGGAAGAGAGATGTTAAACGCTTTGGGAAATGGGCTCATTTGCTTTCTCGCTGAGATTTAGATAAGGAAAACAAGACCCGTCTCAAATCTGTCAACAGCATACAACAACAACAACAAGAACAACAGCATAACATCTGGAAACAAGAGCAAACAGCAAGTAACTAAAAAGTAAAAAGGTAAACCTGCCTACCAGCACTTTATTAATCTGTATGAAAACCAAATTTGCTGTTTTACCTGAAGTTAATTAGCTGGATTATTTCTTCTGTGGGACCACAAAACTTTATGGAGGCTGCCTGGCAACTGCAAGATTGCAGGATAACCGAGGCTAGCTGTTTCCCTCTGTTTCCAGTCTTTATGCTAAGCTAAGCTAAGCTGCTACCATCTGTAGCCATATTTTTAACAGATGGATAAGAGTGTGTTTCCAGTCCTCTTATTTAGCTCTCCACCAGAAAAGCAGATCCCAAAATGTTCCAACTTTCACTTTAGATGCAGACGACGTGATGTGCGGTCACCTTACTCTTCTGTTGAGTAATTAGCAATGTAATTACTTTAAAATGGAAGAGTAATGGATTACATTACAACAAAGAGTAAAGAGTCATCCGATAGCTGAACTGGCCGGCGATGATAAATTATTGACTCCAGGTTGACAATGTGACAAAGGACGGCCTCCTGAACACGCCGTCTTTGTGCAGAGACCTGAAAGCTCCTCTGTCTGAGCCTCGTCTTCCACTCACTGCCTCCTCCCTTCCTCCATCCTCCTCCTCTCCTCTCCTCCCCCCTCTGAGCTCCACCCACACAGCTACTGAATGGAAAGGTGTGCCTGTCTGCTTTTACCACAGTATCTGTTTACTCAAAGCTGCTTTCACTTATATGAGACGCACTGCAGCTGCTCCTGTGAAGAGGCTTATGGCTAATACACTCACACAGAGTATGGTACAGTGACCCCCCACACACACACACACACTCGGCTTCAAAGAGAGGCTTCGCTGCGAGCACATGCACTTGAGAATGCATGTGGTTTGATTAATAGCATTAGCGGAGGAAAGACCCGGCTACATCCTTCCCATGTGGTGCAGGAAAATTCCTTGGAAACATGCAGACAGATCGCCTATAAAACCCCCCCTCCCTGACACCCCCTGGGTCGTATGCTATTGAAGACATGTGACCACAAGTGCCTAGTGGTTCCAGACGTGGTCGAGCATTGAGCAGGTTTTTTGCTCTGCGCTCTTTGCTCTACAGGAAATGCACCTTGACCCCAAATCCCAAGGTGGATGTGGAATCCAGAAAGCTCCCCATCTGGGGACACAAATCTGCCACTGAGCTGCAGATATAACACTAAACTCCAGCCAGTGCAGGATGAACTGTGAAGTATGAACAAAGAAGTCAAACTTATCCAAACTCCCCCAATAAAGTCGTTAAAATTCATTGCACAATTGGCCTTGAAACTGTTTTAATGGCCTATAACCAAGCACTTGGAGCTGGTGTCTGTGTACATTTCTAAATTTGGAGCATGAGCCTGAGAAAACAAGCTATGCAAGAATTTGCATCAGGGCCCTGGCATTTGGGAGCTGCTCAGATAAGAGCCTGGTAATTGCTCACATTTGACTTTTCAAACAGTGAATTAAAAAAAAAAAAAAAGCCGGATGCAGCGTACAGCTTGATGAGGAAGAATTAGCTTTCACCTTCCTGAAACAAATTAAGGAGAAACTGTTTGGGGACAAGAATGGCAACTTAAGCATGAAAATGTTTTCCAGACCGAGAAAGAATGAGGCGTTTGTGAGCCGTTTTAGTTTAAGGTTCAGCCGTCTCCCTTATAGAGCTGGGACCTGCTTTCTCAATCACTGGCACCGAAACGGGTGGTGGACCAAAAAATGTTGTTCTGCAAAACACAGAGGAGATGCAGTCCGCCAATATTCAAACAGAACAAGACTGAAAAGTTGTGGAAAACAACTTATTTGAATATAAGTAGGATAAATTTATGACCAATGGCAGACATTTTTATAAGTCTGGGATGTAGCTCATCATCAATTATTTTGAGTTTATTTTATTTTCTAACAAGATTAAAAATCTACAGCTATTCTGAAAGAAATGTGAGGCCCTGTTTCAGCACTTGAGCTAATCATGCAAACATGCTGAAGTCTTTCAGGTGTTTATAATACAATCAATCCTAAATGGATCATGAATTTCTACACCAAGTTGCACGACAATCTGTGCATTACTTGTTAAGACATTTCACTTAAAACCACAAATGTTACCATCCATATAGCCACACCACAAGCTCAGATAGAAATCAAATTAGCAAGAGTCTCAGTATGCTGTGGCAGAGAATAATACCGCTCCCCGAGACGTGGAGTCGAGTTATGTAAGAGTCATTAGACACAAGTCAGTATCTTCTGACAAGCCATACATCAAGCCAGGAGCTTCAGGCTATAAAGAGTAGATGGTTTCCTCCAGACCGAAAGCTTTTCATTAACAGCAGATAACTAGATGTTTCGGTTAATTATGAAACGTGCATGATCAAACCCTGGCCGTGTTCGCGCCGGATCGGCTTACAGCCAGGAAGAGAATAAATGAGGAAGGGAGCTGGGACAAGGAGAGACATGGGTGGAAAAGTAGAAGAGCTTGTCGGAGGCGGCTCACAGGTTCGAATCCCAACTGGGACGACCGGAGCAACGGCAGTGAAGAAAACATGTTAAAAAGTTGGGAATCACCCAGAAATGTTCATGTTTTTAATAAAAAATGGATAAATGTATTCAGCAAGGTTGGATTACGTTGATTCAAACACTGAATGTACACTGGCACTACCAATGTTTTGGATTTATTGTTGTAATAAGCCACATTTCTTGATGTGTCTTGACGATGAGCTCAACCTTAATTAATCATGTTTAAATGATCTGACAAGTTTAATTGCTTACATGGTAAATAAAAGAATTAGTTTCCATGAAAAATATGACAATTTCAGGGGAAGACAATCTGCGTCTTCAGTGGACGGTCCTGAATTAAATATATATATAAAAAGGGGGGGCTCCACCTCAGGGGCCCTGCTGAGTTTGGACACGCGCATAAAAATTCCTGCGATAGGACGAGTGGATGGCCGGATGCTCACGTGCCCCCACAGCTGGGGTGTCAGCCTGTGACCCCATCAATCAGGACAAACGAGGCGGCGCCCCCGACGGCGTGACCGGGTCTGGATGATTGGTTCGCCCGGAGCCCCCCCTGCTGGGATTTACGGCCCAGCTGCGTTAAACACAACAGCGAGCGGACGCAGGATTATCAGCACCCATGAGCGGCATCCGAGACTTCTGTTAAGATATCTTTTTCGATTTCCTTGCTTCTCACAGTTTCATGGAGAACGAGCAGCCTGACAGATGACTAAGCGCTTGAGGAATGGCCACCGAGCCGTCTCCTGCCGAGAAACAGACAGAAGGTTGCTCATTTCCCTGAAGCGTCCTCTAATGAGACAGAGGTGGCATCTGAGTTTTATAGATTAATCTAGATGAGAACTTTGATACCTCTCTCTCTCTCTCTCTCTCATACCTGTCTGTTAAATTTGAAGCAGCCAGTTAGCTTTGCTTAGCATAAAGACAGAAAATAATAATAATTAGGGTAATATTATGTGACCAGCTTCATTGACTTCTATTAGAGCTTTAGGGGTCCTAAGCTGAGCTATCCATCTCCTGGTTGTAGCTTTATATTTAGTATTCAGACATGAGAGTGGTATTGATTTTGGGGTGGAAGGTTTGAAAAGACTACTGGGCCAAAGAGCGACCCTATGTGAGCAACTGAGGGTTTACTACTCTACTCCAGGACAGATATGAGCCCAGAAAAGCTACTTTCTCAATCAATTACTAATACCTAACGTTGAATAGAAATATCGTACATCTGTTTTGGTTAGTGGTTATCAGGTTTTGAAGTGTCATTGCTGCATTTCCTCAACTTCCACAGAGGATCTAAAATGATGACCCGTGGATGGTTACATGACTTCACTTAAATCATTGGAAGGACGAAAAAAAAAAACATCACATGACAAGGCCAGGCGGTTTATTGAATATGGAGAAGACAAAGAATGGCACACTTTATTGAATATGGAGAAGACTGGCACACTCAGCGCGCTCATGTTTTATGTAGTGAAAAGAAGCAACATTTCAGCACATAACGCCTTTATCAGCATGGAGAGCAGAGCCGGCTGCCACACACAGAGAGAGAGATAGAGATATAGAGGGGAATTCACTCTTTTGACATTTCCTGACTTGTCACCGCCGGTCTGTGATGCTCTTCTGCTTTTGTTCAAAGAGGGCCGGCGCAATGTGCATCATGGGAACAGAGGAATCTGATGACAGGAAACATTTTGCGAGGTGGCCGGAGCTGACGTTACACATCCTATTATGCAATCCGGCCAACAGCTGTGGTCGAGGAACAAAACTCATTTTGGTCACCTTACTCGAACTGCGTCGTCACACGCTCATTCATGCGCGTCACTTTCTTGAGCCTTGAAACTCATCAGATACTGTCATCTTAAAAAAAAAATCCTACAGGTTTGACTTCCTCCCTGAAAAACACCTTTTTGTGCAGTTACATTTGGTGTTATTTTTGGCAGTGAAATGTCAGTTTGCTGTAAAGCGGGTAAGGATGCTGTGTTTTGTACGCCTGCAGCCAGCGACAGCCCCGCCCGGCTGCTGCTGATTAGTCAAAGTTGGGAGTGTAAAGCGGTGACAAGTCTGATGACTGATTCGCTTAGTGGGCACTTCCTGCATGCATATGTGTTGCCCAAAAGGACAAGTTCCTGCGCAGCCCCTCTGGCCTGCGGGGTGGATTTACTAAGCCTAAGCCTTCGTCATGATTTGCTGAAATGTATTGACCAACGCACGGCGGCTGCTCGTCAGCTTGAACGCCCAGACCTCGATTATACCCAAAAAAAAGGATCACTGGGTTATATCAAGACACACCAGATGTCTCATAAATAATATTTTTTTCTCCACAGTACGTTAGAGACATACTCAGTAAGGGAGTCTGTCATTAAAGTCAAAAGTTTTTTGTTTCTCTTTGGAATCAGTCAGTCTTATCTGTGACCTGACTTGCACAGTCTGATCAGGGGAATGTGGGTGTGGGATGGGAGTGTTTGGGAGCGCAGAGGTTGGGGTGTGGGAGATGGGAAGTTGGAGGCGGGAGCACTCCAAGGTACTGCAGCTTATATCCTTATAAGGACAAACCTGGACAAATTAGCCACGGCAGTCAACACCTGAACTCCACCTCCCAGCTATGAGCACGACACAATAAAAAAAAAAAAAAAAAGTAGTTAAAGACGTAAAAACAGATGACGTGCGTGTGGCCTTTGTTTGTTTAACAGACTAATAATATATGAACAGAAGTCCTGAAGTCGGGTGAAAGTATGTGGGAGACTGCAGCTTTAAGTAACATCTGGCGCCGTGTACCTGGGACACCTGGATCTGCAAAGGCATTAAGATTCCAAGATAAGAGAATACCAGCGCCCTTTTTACCTGGGGGTCAGGTTAAGACTTGCATCGGACTCCAAATAATTTAGGCACTCTCTGACACGCAGGCTCCATGTGCGTCAAAGCGGATTGCAAAATCCAACCAGACCAAAAAAAAAAAAAGTCCTCACCTGCGAAATATGTACTTTGTCACTGTTTTTTTTGTATTTTTCTCTCAGTTAAAGAGAATTCAACACTCCACTTTAACAGTTTTTTAATGTCTCTGGGAGCCAAACAAGATTTTTGTGGTGATAAAATGTTTGCTGTCCAATTATCACTTCTCAACAAACAAGTTAAAGCTCTCCGGGCTGTAGAGAAGTAAAAGCAGGACACGGGGAAGCACACTGAACAACTGTGAGCTGTTACAGCTCCAGATGTACACGTATGATTGCTGCAACTCATACGACTCACACACAGTTTCCCTCTTATTTTTCTCCACGTTCGCTCTGTCTCTCACTTTCCAACACTTGTATCTCGTCTAAATGAGCCAACATCGCTCACAGGGCTGATGGAGGAGCCTCCAAGATGCTGTTTGATTCACTAAACAGGTCTGAAATTTGAACATCTACATAATAATATTGTGTTTTCTCGTTGGGGAAACAATCCTCAGACATGATAGGCCTCTACATTATCAGCTCATCAGCGGCCTGCTTGATTGCTGAAATCTTGTGGAGGGACTCTGGGGCGGTGTGGGTCTTGAGCGTGCACACATGCAGCGTACATGAATGTGAGTGTGAGCGTGACGGTTAACTGCACTCGACCCTGAAACCGGGGCTGGGGGGCTGCTGTCACCTCACCCCCCCCCCCACTCTTCCTCCTTCAGCCTGTTAACTGTGCGAGCGTCTAGCCAGATCTCAACATCGCCACTTATCAGCGCTCTCCGTGGAGACGACCAGATGAATAAAACATTCCCGCTCTCCTGCAGGACGATGATTAGATCGATGAGGGCCATGCAGGCACAGAAATGTGCAGGTCATCAGGGGAAAGTATTTCAACATGATGGACTATTTCTTTTTTTTTTGTTTTGTTGTTTTTTAGGCCTGTGATCCAGCCTGGAGGAGGAACTAGAGTGTGAAGTAAACTGTCTTCCTTTCTTCAGGCCTGTGTAAACTTTCTTTTTAATGCACTAGTTTTTCTTTAAAAAAAAAAAAAGAAGAAGAAGAAGCCTGGTGTCCTCTGATGGCTGAAGATCCCCTCCCTTGCTGTTCACACCTGACCTGAAACCAGCCCTGCATACCTCCCCCCCCCCTTTATTCCCTCTAACCGGTAGCAGCCTGCCGATGATGACATAATCCAGGAAACTAGAAGCCGAGAGCTTCGCAGTGCGAGAAAAGAAACTTGTGGGGGGAAAAAGTTTTCCAACGGCAGCGAGAGGGGCCGATTATTACCATTTTTGGGCAGGCTCGCTCCCATGCAGGCCCAGCCCAAACCGCAGCGCTTACTCAGATTCCACAGCGCCTTTTTCCTCCCCGTTTTTCAAAGCAGAGGAAAAAGTACGGGCAGCGGCGAGGAAAAGTTAACACCCCTTCTCGAAACAGGGCCATTCATACTGTCTGCAGGAGGAGGAGGAGGAAGGAGAGGAAGAAAGCCTGCTGTGGATGAGTTTGGGGGGGGGGGCTCGTTTTGGACACCATGTGTGCGCTTTGTTTTATTAAAAGGAGGTGAGGCCGAGTGCGCGCCGGAGCTCACGTTCATCCAAAGAGGGAGGAAGAGGAGGAAGGGCGGGGGGGTAAAGATCTATCCAGACATGTAGGGATGAGTAAACCAACTCAACAAACTGTGGCTTTCACATGCAGCAAAGTAGTTTCAAATCGGGGCAAAGAAAAGTCTCATTTACGTGGCTCAAACTTGTCCAGGATCCGCGCGTAAAAGCGACCAAAGGCGCAAAATGAGTTGTGGTCAGTTAACCCCCACATCCCTCCTCCTCTTCCTCCTCATCACACACACACACACACACACACACACACATCCCCCGGTTGTTAAACACGGCCTAATCCACGTCGCATCATACGTCAGATGACAGGAGGGGGCCGCTCACGCGCCATATGCAGCCAAGCGCATGGCTGACATCTGTTGCGCTGGAAAGGTGGGCGCCCTGTCCGTTTTTTAAATTGTTTTTCTGCCCCCCTACAAACATCACCCTCCTCCTCTTCCTCTACTCCCCCACTCCTCCCTACATAGCGTGCTGCGTTTAATTGAGGGTATTTCACAAGACAGGATGTGTGTGTGAGGAGAGAAAAGTTTGGGTCCGGGTAAAAAAAAAAAGTGTAGCAGAGAGAGAGACAGAGAGAGACAGACAGACAGGTAGAGTAGAGAGAGAGAGAGAGAGAGAGGGAGGGGTGCACAGGTGATCGGTGATGAGCCCTGGTCATTAAAGCAAACAGCTGCCGGTCTTCCTCCCACCGGTCGGTGCTTCAAAATGAGTCCTTCTCTCTCTCTCTCTCTCTCTCTCTCTCTCACTCTCTCTCCTCTCTCTCTCTCACACACACACACACACACTTCCTCCTGCACCTTCGCACAGTCACCCCGTCATGTCTCACCTTTCTCTGCTGCTTCTCCCATGCAGGATCCAGGAGGAGGTCCCGATCCCAGTCATCTTCTTGGTGCATGTAGCCATCGTCTCCATCATACTGATCCATATTACGCACCTATCTATAAAGCTTTATATATATATATATTTATATATATATGTACACACACACACACACACAGAGGCTGGTTGTATTTCTATATGTGTGTGTCTGTCTGTCTGTCTGTCTGTCTGCGTCCCCCGGTCCTCGCTGAGGTGTTTTCCAGCAGTATATCAGCTCTACTCTCCGCCACGCATTCAAGACGGTGTGTGGATGAAATTAACAGTCCTCCTCCTCCCTCGGCTCCTCTCTCTCTCTCTCTCTCTCTCCTTTCTTTCTCCCCTCTCTCAATCTCTGCCTCTTTTTCTTCCTCTATCTGTGCTCTAGTTTTTTTTTTTTTTCTGGCCCAGCAGGAGCTCGGCGGTGGGCAGGCTGGCAGGCTGTGTGTAGGAGGCAGGTCCAGTGTCGGGGAGCGACAGACGCAAGAATTAAAAAAAAAAAAAAAAACTTTGCTTCAGACGAATTGAATCGATGACCGACTGAGGGCTCTGATTGGCCGCCTAAGGGTCGCAGGCTCCGCCCTCTCGAAGCGGATTGGCTGTCTGGCCTGTCAGTGCGGGGGCTTTATAGCCAAGGTTGACTGCATAGGCTGATCCAAACATGCTGGCTGTTTGACTGTAATCTGCATTAAACGAGTGTAACGCGTTACTGACTGCATTTATCAGTATCCAGAAGTGGAGAGTAACAAAGTATATTTACTCAAGTACTGCATTTATGCGCAAAACTTGTGCTTTACTTGAGTATTTCTATTGTTATGCAGCTTTATGCTTCTACTCCACCACATATCTGAGTCATATATTGTTTTTTTTACTCTTTAGGTACTTTTCAGATTTGGTGATTTTAAATTTTCCTGATAATCATTAGGATTAGGTGTTCCTTTATGTGCCTCCTTCTTAAGTTAAATAAACTATTTCAACCTTCTTGCGTCAGCTGGAAAATGTATTCACGCCTAAGCTGTTATTACATTGACAGTATATAAAGTAGTTCAAATGAGCCAAACCCGAAACATCTACAGCTGTAAAATGCAACATAAACATTAATGCAGCAGTAATATTAATCCAGAAACATCAGATATAAAGTAAACCACTGTCATTTTACTGCACTGAGTACTTTTACTTTTGAATAAGTTTTGCTAATACTTTTTACATTCTTACTTAAGTATAAGTAAAAGTATGTAAGTACTTAGTGGTAAATGTATAGAGGAAATGTATAAAGTATACATTTGCATAAAATGGCAGCAGTGGAGGAAGTATTTACATCTTTTACTTCAGTAAATGTTCTGATACCACACTGTGAAAATACTCCAATAAAGTTCAGCATTCGAGGCATTTATTGAGCTCCTCCATCCTGTGCAGATGCCAAGATCTTCAAGGAGGAAGTAAAAGTGAAAAGTAAAAGTAGCAGTATCACAGTGTAGAAATACATTGCAAGTAAAAGTTCTGCATAAAAAAAGTACTTTAGTATTAACATCAAATTTTACTTAAAGCAGAACTTGGTAACTTAATTAAATGAACTTTAAGTCATATTTGCTAAAACATTACATCACTATGTCCTGACAGTAGGACATGAGATAGATAATCTTTGAAAAACAATCGGGCTCCTCTGGCTCCACCTGCTGCCTCTGAAGGTCATCTTGACAAGAATCCACCACGCCTTCGAATCAAAACAACCAATCAGAGCAGAGTATCTGGCGAAGCATCAGCCTCCACTCCACCGTGCATGCGCCAACTCGGAGCTGACATAATGGCGTAGTTGTTCAAATTTTCAAGCTAAGTCCACTCTCTTCGAAATCTCACTGATTGTAACTATAAAGTAAAAGCAGTCGTCATTCAGAATGGCTCGTTTCAGGATGATGTATAATCTACTGTTGGATTATAATATTCAATTAATTCATGTGTTTGTCACTTTAATGTTGCAGCTGGTAAAGATGGAGCTCATTTGAACTGCTTTCTCTTCTGCTGGGATGAGACAAGTCTTATGTTAACTCAAATACATTTATTAGTCGATTTATATTTTGTTTTATTAATCCGCCTCTGTAAAGTAACTAAAGTTGTCAAATAAATGTGGCCGAGTAAAAAGTGCAACATTCGCCTCTGAAATGTAGTGGAGTAAAAGTATAAAGTGGTATAAAATGGAAGTATTCACTGTGAAGTTTCTGCCAGCACATGCGCACAAGAGACTCTCAGCCATTCAGAAAAGAAAGGTGAGTCACGATGAGCTCCTGTAAACATGTGAGGCGAAGGCCAGGTCTGTCTGCCTTGTAAAAAAAGCTCTCTTTCTCCTCTCCTGTCTCTTTTCTCTTCCTGTAAACCGGCTCTCTCTTTTTCCTCTCCCTCTCCCTGTCACACACACACACACGCAGGGAGCAGGAAAGATGCCGACACGGGATAGCCCCGACAGTCAGGAGAAAGTGGAGCTCTCTTCCATATATGGACAAACTTCCAAGGGTGAATGTTTGGGAAAGTGATGTCACGGGCCGGGAGCAGGCCTGCCAGCTCGCTTTTTGGTCGTCGGTCAGAGGAAGCAGCTCTGCAGCTCCTGTGCACGGCGGTGGCAGCAGCAGCAGGGCGGTGATAAAACTCAGTGCTAGAACAGAAGCAAAAGTAGCTGACTGCGGCTTGTTAGTAATGGAGATAATTATGCACTTTTCCATTAGCTAATTAACCTACAGTCATTTGAAAAACAAAGTGACTCATTAAATTTACATTTAAATGATACTATTCAGAAAACCATTGGCTAAGAGGTTTTTCCGCGTTCATTATATGTGCCAATTAATAACTCAACTCCATTATCCAAATCTTCAAATGCTAAATAAGTTAATTAGTTTATAAATGGATTTTGCTAAATACATTTGAAAAGGAGTCTACAGCCATGCTAGCAGCAGTGTAATACTCATCAAATCAAATTATATAAAAGTCTGCTGCACGTACGACTCTGACATGTATGATTAAGAAATATATCGTCCGGTGTATACATTTAAGATTACATCATTAAAAACATGTTTTTGCGGCATAATCTGCTTATAGTATAAATAAAACCGGCCATGCTATCAGCTGTGTAAGGTTGTTCTCAGGGTCACTGAGATAAATCCTAATGTCAGCATGCTAACACACTCACAATAATCCAAGAAAAATCCAAGACGTTTTTTTATTTAAGAAACTAAATGACAGAACACAGTCGGCCTAATGGACTGTGAAGCCTCTCAGGCCGTTTCTTGCAGATGTTAAAGTAACATTTACAGAAAGATTATGAACTTTAAAGCAGCTCAGCGAAACTTTTCATTTTGTGTTTTATTTTGGCGGTCCCTGTGGCCAAAGGCAGAGGTGTTTTTCCCCAACAGTAGATTACATGTTCCCTTTGCTTTGCTCCCCACTGTGAGAAGACTACGTCACAGGGGGAAAGCAGGTGGCAGTAGTAGGCATTAAGAATAACAACTAGAAACTAAGAGAAATAGCCAATCGTCTCACTTTTAATCTAGTTTCCTTATGAAGGCATCAGTATTAAAGTGAGACTGTTTCAGTTGAAAACTACTTATCGTAACGTTAACATAACTTTTTTTGCTGTGTTATCATGCTGACATTTGTTAATTACCACTAAACACAAAGTACATCTGAGGTTGATGGGAATGTCGTCAGTTTTTCAGGTATTTGGTTGTAAACCAAAGTATATTTTGACCGGTTGATGGCAAAGTTAAAGGGTCACTCCACCGATTTTACACATGAAATTTGGATCACTTCACACGAGGAGAAAATGTGAACATGTGTGGTGTAGTGTCGTTTGTTGCTCTGGAGGAACTTTCCAAAGTCTGAAAAAAAATCCTGATGTTGTCACCAGATGATCTCAGGCATCTAGGAGACAATAAAAGATGGCATCAAGTTGAATTGATTAAATCGAAATCGAAGAAATCGGAAATGTAGAACTTGACCATGTTAGGCAGTCAGGTCACGTTATCATTGCCCCTGAAATCTGTCTCTTATGACCTCCCTAACTTTTAGTTACTGTAATTCATTGTAATATCAGGAATATCTGCACCAAATTTCTTGACAATCCATCCAATAATTGTCGGGATATTTAACTGAAAACCACAACAGTCCACCTGCTGGAGGCCTGTTGCTTTCATTATGTTCATTAGGTCATTTAAACACAGAGCCAGTGCTAAAAACTACAACAGATTCATGCCACAGAGCGGCAAAGGGAGCTCTAATTGGCCGGCTGACAAAAGAGGCTCTTCCTCTCGCTGCTGCAGCTGATGGCTTATTAAACGGCTCAATTAACGCATTATAATTAACCACTGAAATGTGTATAATTATTCCGGTGGCACGCTCCACTCTGCACGGTTTGGTCTGGGCTGGACTGGAGAAATTTTCGCTCGATCCAGCCGCTTGACGTCAGCGTAATGCTATTCAGCAGAATCCCAGAATATCCCGTGAAGAGTCAGTGGTGCAGAGGAGCTCATGCCTGCTCCGTGAGGCGCACAGGTCATGTGAAGAGCCGGTGCGTTTGGCTCTGTCCGGACTGGCACATTCCCAAGGTATTCCAGTCATGTTGGGAGGGGAATTCTTAAATAGCTGTCCTTGCTGCTAAAGCTGAACCATGTATGGGATACTGCAGGGAAACCGCGGTAATCTCATTGAGTCGTACATGTGTTTGGATTTGTGGTCAAACGACTTGAGCCAAAACGCCATCTGGGGCCGGCGGGAACATACTGTAGGCACGGGATAAAGAATGTCAGGGCTCAAGAGCGTTTTGCTCTTTTGGAGTACAACGCAGGGGCGTGTGGCGTATGGATTCGACAGGGGTCAAACACAGGGTCTGACTTAATGCTTCTGAGGGAAAGGGAAACTCCTCCGATTTTATACATTAAGAGCCCTTTCGCACCTACCTTATTTGGTCCAGACTTTCTGACTTTTCAGCTTGATCCAAAACAAAAATGACATGTGTGAAAGCTCCTACAGACCAGATAGATGAATGTTACGGTGGTGTTGGTCTGGATCAAATTGGATCACGGTTTGATTCATTTTTAGTGTGAGAACATCTTTTTGATTCGGGCAAAAACAACATAATGAAAGAAAATGAGCTAAGGAGAACAAATGTTTGATTATAATTATTATTATTATTAATCTGTTCATTAAATTTTCTCTATTTATTCAACCTGCGATAAAGATTTACCGACAGAGTTGACCTCAGATGTCTACAAACCAATCGATAGCAGGTATAGGGAGACACACAGGACGTAGATATGTCATGCATTTTTCTTTGGTGCCTTCCCGTAACTGTAATGTGAAAACAAAACTAACCTCAAGAATCAAATCTCGGTTCAGGCCTTGGTTTTGACTGTCAGGTGTGAAAAGAGTGTGTACACAGGTCTTCAGGGAGAAACTACTGCATTTGTGAGAAAGTTCAAGTTAAAAAGTCTTTTGTGGTTCCAGACGGAGCTGCATGAAATCTGACAAACTGCCTAAAGTGATGTCAGTGCTGGTTGGGTTTGAAGGTGGATAGAAATCTCCGACACTGCAATATTAAATCAGTGTGGTATTTTCTCTTTCAAGTATTTCTATGTAACATGACAAAATACCCATAAATCAAAGTTAACCTTTGGTGTTTACCGCTCAAAAACTAGTGTTTCATCAGGAGTGTGTGGGTGTGGTTCGACCAGATTTGATTGGCAACATAAGCAAACACAGCTGCTGTCACATGTTCATTTAAAAGCAGCTGTATCCTGATTGCATGAAAAGCAGGGACAAAAACACAAATACAGAAATACAAAGTTAAAAAACAACAGTGTGTTCACGTAAAACGCCAAGAGAGCGATCAAGCAAAATAGGTTTTCAGGGACTTTTACGAAACTGAAAAAGTTAGAGTATCTCCTCCCAAACCGATATGGTGCATTCGACCTAACCCATGCTCGCTCGAGGGGAAGTCCTCAAAGGCTGCGGTTGCACTGGGCCCCTCCCAGTTGTATGAATGTGACCTACGAAGGAGGGTGTTGCTGCAAAAGAGCACATACAACCAGTTAACCTTCCCTGAATAAATAAAGATAAAAAAAAGCCCATTGTAAGGTCACTAATGGTTTCAATTCTTTGCCAGTGTGACCAACCGAAAGAGCTTTAGCATTGCGTTTAGAAACAGTCAAAGATGCGTGACTTATTCTCTCAGGAAAATTGTAAAATTCAATCCTCCGCACAGTTTTGATTGATGTTACGGCTGCAAAACCTTATTATTAACTGTTTTATAAAAAAAAAAAAAAAAAAGAGCTCCTGACTCTTGTACACATCAGTAACTGCAGCCTGTAATTAATCATTAAGCCGTATGCAGCCGGGCAGGCACACTCCAGTCAGAATGTAAACAACCCCAAAGCATACAACATCCCTTTTTGAATACTTGTCGCAGGGGAAGCATGGGGGTTAAATGAAGGGTGTCTACTTCCTGCAGATAAGTGACGGCCACACCGCAAAGTTCTAAGAAGCAGAGGAAATTATTTTGACAAGAGTAGCAGTACAAACAAGTCGATAACCCCTCAAATACACGTCTGCCTGCCCTCAGATTACCGCCGTCGGCTCGTGAGGCCCGCGATGCCATGTGCTGTGTTTTTCTTTTGTGATCTTTCCCAACAACCGCTGGTATGCCCCTCCTGTTGTCTGCTTCGTCTGGCAGGAGAGTGCCAGTGGTTCAGGCTGCGGACCGGGAGGCGACTGGCATCGCCGCTTTCCCTCAAACGGCGATGACATCATGCGCTCGCAGGGACAATCACGACACAGTTGGGGAACCTAAGTGCGCGTGTGCCGAGCAGATACTCGGCCATTTATGGTTATTCACCTCATGACGGGTTAAGATCTTTTTTTGGAAAGATTGAATTTTCTGCCACTGGTGAACTTTGAATATTTACTTCACATCCATGTATTTGAGTTTTTTTTTAGCTATTTGAGGCTTCAATGCCGAAGGTAACACTGAAAGCACTCCAGGTCATGTTGTCTGTATTTTTTTATGGGGATGAAAAGTTGGACAGAGTGGGTATTTCACAAGCCAAATCCACCATTTTTTAGATTAAATATATTTAAAGCAGCTAAAAGTGATATTTGTATGGTAATTAAATCCAATAATAATATAATAATAAAATAAAGTAACACAAGTTTCTCCTGGTGATGAACTTCCATAGAATTTCCTGCCAATTCGCAAACCCCCCTCGGCTTTACTGACAGTTTCAGCTCATTGTTTTTCTCACAGTTGCTGGCCCGCAACTTTATTTTGGTTCGCTGCTCTATTAATGTGGTCTGCCACAACAGGAAGCTGTTTTAAGCAAAGAAGCTCTAAAAACCCACCATACACCAGCTCCACAGCACAAAACGGCTGTATAAGACACAGAAACTCTTTGGTGAAAACAGTGGAGCATTTAGCAGCTAAAGATCTTTCCCTCTGGAGTTGGTGGAGACCCAAAGCAGAGGTAAAAAGAGAGTGAATGTTGGAGTTACATTCACAAGGTGGACAGAAACACGACTCCAAATCATGTTTCTCCTTAACTGCTGTATGTGCAAAGAAGCATCTATTTTTTAACGGATTCAACTCAATGTTGTTCCCAACTTGCTTTTGGTGCCTCCAAAAAAAAATCAGTTACTGCAGGTTTGAATTTAGTTACTTCTGAGCAAACAAAATAAATAAGTTGATGAAAGTACTCACACATTAATCCATCAGTTTATTTGTGTTTTTTGGTGCGTGCTTGTGTAAGGAGGATGTCATCTGATCAAAAATGTGTGTGGGGGGGTCATACTTATGACATCAGTGTGTCTACAATTTTGGCCGTGTCCCTGATGGGCATGGGAGTAAAATTCACTGTTGCTTAACATTACTGCACATTTGCTTTAACTTTTGTATCAGCTAGTTTGTCAAGAGCAAGAAGTCTTAGACCACCGGTGAATTATTTTTTGAAGTTACTGAAAATGCAAAAAATGAGAAGTATTCAGAGGGGGAGTAGCAGAAAATCCTCCAGACTCATTAACTATGACGTGTGCACAGGAGAAACTGAAGAATTTTCCATGAAGCTTCTTGAGGGAAAATAAAGTGTTGCAAACACTTAAATGCTTCATTTGGTAATAAACACTTCTAAGATAAACTGCCTTCACTGCAACTGAGAGGAAATATTTATTCTTGAACTTGGAAATACACAACCTTATTCTCAATTTCCAATTTGGTTTGGGTGATGTTTTGCTGACCGTTTCCATGTCACAAATGAACTTTCAGTCTCAGCCTTTATACCAATATGGAAGAGGTCTTTAAAATTCTCAGAAAGATGAAAATGTTAACATCTGTAATTCCATGAAAACTGAGCAAAACATCGTGATGTGAGGTCCATTTAATAGAACAACTATTAAATGGACCTTATTGTGAGTTGCCCAAGACCTGTCTTTTTACTATCTGTACACACAAAAAGCACCCCCCTTCCCTCCCAAGAGATGGACCTCAACTCTTTGTGATATCTGAATCATACGTTTCATTCAGAGAGGCAGACCACTAATAACGGATGTGACCATTTCCTTAATGAAAGCAATGATAGTTTTCAGTTCAGTCAATAAAATATTCTACTCTGGGCGGCATTGGTTGCTCGGGGTCGTGGTCGGCTGAAAAGGCGTATAGTATCTCTCACAGGAGAGTTGAGGCTGCGTTGCCATGGCAACTTGGTAAGCAGTTGATAGGACCTGAATGTGCACTGAAACAACTCCTTTTCCTGACAGACGTGTGTCAGAGAAGGTAAATATTTAACCAGTCAAACTCTGCTTGTGAATCAGCGAAGCCTCAGGAAGAAGTTATGGCATTGTCACCAGAGAACAAATGATTCTTTAATTGCAGGAAAACAAAAGCGAGCGCTGGCTTGTAATGGTACCCAAGGGCTGGATAATGAGACATAAAACAACTGGTAGAGACACTGAAAGCATAATTTCAATGCACAGCTTAAACAAGTGGTGCTCCTTGAGATTTCTATGGAGACACAGTCAGTCTCATAGTCTCAGCTGAGAATCACTTTAAAAAGAAAATAAGCCCAATCAGATTTACGCTCAGTGTGAAACCGTAGAAATTAAAATGCTGCAAAGCTTTTGTCCTCCATAAGACCTTTTTTTTTTGTTATGGCTGGAGGAGCTCCAAATCCTGGGTGGAGCTTTCTGCAACAACCAGAGCATGAGAAAGAAACACTTATGCTGCTTGAAAATAAATGCGTTTCACTTAAAATACCTTTGATATCAACAATACGTAGCTTATATTTCCATCTTTTAATGTCATCTGTGGTTTGACCGAGAGAATGATGACGTTGTCCAATTTATTTGTTCAGAAACAAAAATTAACCACCCCTTTTTCTTTTTTTTTTTAAAGTTCCTTAAGGTCTGCAGCTCATAATCAGTGCGAGTTCGTATGTGTCACATGACTACACGACGCGAAATGAAAAAGTTGAGTTGTAAAAACCCATAGAAAACCCACTTCCTAAATTAAGTCTGTTAACAAATGATTTCTTTCTGGGATGAGAAAAAGATGTCATTATGTTTTTAACTTCTTTTCCGAGGGTGAGGTGCCCGACTCGCCCTCCTCTGATCCCACGTGAGTCCGTTTCAGAGCGCTCTGTGCCAGGCCTCTTTCTCTCTGTGGCCTTGTGTCTTCAGGTTTAACGCCAGTCTCTTCTTCTGATTCTGAGGAGACATGTGGGTTCTCACTCGCATAAGGTGCCACAGTCCGGTGCAGCCCGTTCACTCCAGGGCTGTGTCGGCTCTCCAAATTACTGTCTAAAGCCCCCGAGCTGCTACAAGCCTCTCCGCTATCAGAGCTGTCTAAAGCCGGCTCTTTAACAGCCCTTTCTTCAGTCCTGTGTCTTTCCAGCTCAGTCCTGTCACTCCCTTCCTCATTCTCTTGGCTCTCTGGGGACATTACTGGGCTCAGACACACAAAGTCAGAAGGGCTCAGACATTTTTCCTCATCTCTGGCGCCGCCAGCACGGGGCTTGATTTGGAGAGTGTTTTGTTCCTCGGCTGACGAGGAGGAAGACAAGTCCTCGATTGATATTGACGGGTAACTGCAGGAGTCAATGGCTGAAAACAGAGCCTGCACAGACTCGGGTCGATCTCCAGCTCTGGAGACGACGTGCATGCGCTGTCGCCTCATGACGTTTCGCCGCCTCACCGCACTACGCCGCTCCTCATCGTCACTGCTGGAGCTGGAGGTGGATGTGGAGGAGCTGGACGCTCCGGCAGGAAGCGAAGGAGAGGAGGCAGGGCTGGACAGCGTGGAGTTGTCCCTGGGGCTCGGGGAGCGAGGCCGTGGCATGGGGTCGAGCCAAAACTCACTCGAGTCCGAGTCCTCGTTCACAAGGAAGCCGGATTGATGCCGCTGAAGCCTGCTTCGTCTCCTCGGCCGCTCCCCCGCCTCTGCTCCGGCTTGCTCTTCCCCTCCTGAGGCATCAGGTCCAGCCAGAGAGGAGGACGACGAGTTGTCGGAGTCACTGTGGTGACCGGCAGGCTGTGGTTGTGGTGGGAGCTGCTGGCGTGGCCCTCGTAGAGCGTCGACCTCGGGCGTGGAGCTGCATGATGGCCTCCTCGCTCAGATCGCTGTCTGAGTCAGAGCTCCAGCCCTCGATCTCTCGACGCACCAGCGAGTCGAAGAAGGCCATCATGCGTGGATCCTCCTGGATGGACTGACTGACGTAGTCGTGGGAAAGACCGCTGCCGCTGTTGAGCACCAGGCTGATGTACTCCTCGTGGGTGTAGAGGCTGCGTGACTTGTCCTCCACGCGGCCCTCCAGGTCACCTAGACTGTCAGGCTGCTGGTAGGGACTCCACACCTGAGATGGATGGAGAAACAGATGGAGGGATGAAGTTACAAAAAAGAGATGGAGAGAGGAAACGGTTGGAGGGACAGAATAAAGAAGCAATTTAAAGTTGAAAAGATAAGAAGTCAGAATGAAAAATGAATGAAGGAACAAATGAGGAGCAAAAAGTTATAGACAGCCTCAATTTACAGAACACCTGGACCTGTATCACCTTTCACTCTGTACAGTAAAACGTACAAAACAGAGAGCTCGTGTTACTGTACTGACAAAAAAAGAATCTGATTCTTTCTCACCATTGTGCAGATGCTTTTGTGTCAATATCTTCTTCTACTAAATGAATTTTTGGACTGTTTTAAGGACTTAACCCGATTAAAATAATGTGACATGACAACGCTGTTCACTACTGCCTAGTGACACATCATGTTCAATGTGCTGAGTCATTAATCAGTCTGTGGTCCCTAGAATGAATGCTGCATGTTAATATGCCTAAAATTGGCACTTCACCATGAGCAGTAACAACTATTGGACACAGTTTTGTCAGAATGGGCATTTTTCCACCGCTTTAGGCAGTTTGTGACAGTTTAGCCTCCATTTTGAACATTTGGGTTGTTTCCCTCGACAAAACATTGTAGAAACTGTCAAATGATGTTGTTATGATTCAGACTGACAGAGCGCTGAGTTAAATGGGTTTGACATGCAGAAATTTCAAAGTGATGACTGACAAAATCAATCATTTAAGTTTATTACAGGAAGAAACTTCTTTCCTATTCAAATTATTATCTTATTATAAAGTAAAAGCTCTGTCGTAAAACCTTGTAAAAGCTGATACAAGTGACACCTTTTTTAACTTCACACTATCAGACTATTCAAAAGGCTTGGCAGACCGCCTTTAAATACTGTAACTATGGTTTTTGGGTTTGCCCAATTACATAAGTGAAAACAGACGCCAGGAGTGCACTTGATTTTTCTTCTCATCCTCATTTTCAGCCAAAGAACAGAACAAAGAAGATCTGAGGGGCCAAATTCTGCTCAGTGAGTAGAAGGACAACAAAACAACATGTGCTCTGTTTCTGTGAGCGCAAGCAAAATAACTGCCCGATGATGCTCAACTGAGTCAGTCAAAAATCAGTGGGACACTAAGCCAGCTTCAGATGCTGCCTGGTTTGTTCATATGGTCGGCACCAGGACAATGCAGTGACTCAGAAAGCTTGCACTGAGTAAGACTTCTAATACACGAACGCAGCTGCTACGACTATTATTTGAACAATGTAAAATCTTAATGTTGTGGAGTGTTTGTTTTTAAACTGCAAGCTCTGCCATATTAACTCTATCATTCTTTTAACTTTAACTATAAAATAAAACTGATGTTGCAACCTAATCAAGCGTGAGTTGTAGAGAAAGCGTTAGCAATAATACTGTTTATGAATCCTTCACTATTTCATCCAGGCCATCTTACATGTGTTTAGACTTTGTTCAGAAAGCCTGGCAGTGTACGACAGCCTGGGTCTGGTTTCAGAAATACTGTATCTGTGGACCCTTTCCTGTCTTCCCATGACCCAGTTTTTACAACACTGCCCGGCTTCATCTGTTACAGATGACAGTCAATAATAGGGGGAAATCCATCTTTTTTTTTTTTTTTTTTTATTTCCCACTCCACAGAGGGAAGTCGGAGCTCAGTCAGTTACTGCGCGGTGTCATTGGAGATCAATGTCTCACTTAAGGGCACGTCTGCTGTCTGAACAACTGAGGACACAGACTCAAATTTACTCTCTCCACTTACAGAACAATGAGTCCAACCACAAATCATCCTGCAGTGGACGGAAGATTTATTTCTTTGTAACTCACCTTTAGGCCTCAGTCCAGTTTCTTAAAGACACTTATGTCTCCAAAAAAAAAAAAAAATTCAGCACTGATATTCCTTTACTAACCTTGATGACTTTCTCCACACCGGAGGAACAGATCATGTAGGTATGAGGGTTGAAGCGGACCTGGTTCACTATGGAGCGGTGACCCTTTAGAACCATAAAGGCACCGTTTACCACACGACCGGGGCCTCCTTGAAGAAAGAAAGTAATGTGGGTTTGTTTATTGTGACAACAGCGGACAAAAAACATGAGGTAAGAGTCACAGAGATCCAAATCGATGACAATGACTCATTAAATCAAACGCATACAGCCATCTTTTGCAAAGATTAGACGTGATTATTCAACCTGCTTCTGGATATTGCAAGACAGAAAATACACATTTTGAGTCGTAACTGCAGTAATGTTATCCTCATAATATGCCATTAGTCTGACACCAAATAGGCCCAGTGCACATATTTTCAGTGTGAGTAACTCCAGGGAAAATAAAGTCCATAAATGTGTCGTGTGGTGCCACAGAGCTATGAACGACTACATTCTTGGATTGTTGCATTTTTTTGAGATTTTCTTCCCAGAGTAATTACATTTGGGAAGCGTCCACAGTCAGCCTACAGTATGTGGAGCAGTTAGTTCAAACTATTCAGCATTTATAGTTGTTTATAGTTAGTTTGGAGAGGTGAGAGCGTTCAAACTCAAGAAAAACGTTGGTGCAGTTTGATAGGAGCACGAACTTAACCTGAACTGAGAATACAAAATGGAGGATTATATAATGAAACAGGCGTTTACACAGGATATGTGATAGTTACTGAAGGCTGGAAAGTATATTGTGAGGAAACGAACTGAAGGCGAACCACAGACTGGGCAGTCTGCACAAGAGAGACGTCCATCATTCTTTCTGCAGCTGAAACTACCCACGACTGGAATCAGGTTTGTTTTGCCTGAACTGACGCCGCTGAAATCTTTAGCCTTGTAGGATGACAGGTCACCAAAATATTGTCCTTAAAAAAAGCTATTTGTCAGCTGTGGTGCATCATGTGGTGAAGAGTGTGAACTTAAACAAACCAAAAACACAAAAGAAAACTAAGTGGCAGAGTAGAAAGAAAAAAAATGTATGATCTCACCTTTGGAAACTACATGAAATTATTTGACTTGTATTGTCAAATGTGAACGTAAAAATCAACGTAGATCGTGGTCCAAGTTCGGCACACACCCATGTAAGTATGCAGTGTGTGCAGACAGATTCGGTAACTCACCTGCTTCTGGATCCTTTGGGATTTTCCACATGTAGAGGTTGAAGTCATCTGACCCAGACAAAATGTACTAAGGGCAAAAAACAGAGGGATGATTTAGAGATTTTAGTCTGCTCCATTTTGTATGACAAACCATTCCATCAGAGAGAGGAAACACACACACACACACAGAGGGGGGTGAACATATGGAACAAAACCACCAGATCTTATCGCAGCGCTGCGTCTCATAACAGGGATCAAACACACTCTTGACGTGACGTGACAGTCTGACCCTAACACAGCTCCTGCTCCTCATCTGAACTGTTATTAGACTCAGTACAGATGGTTTCACTTAAACCTGTCGCTTGAGGTAACGTTTTGACAAAACTGGAGCCTAGACATACATATTTCTTAAAAGCGACATGTAGAGAAAGAAAGTCTTGAAGATGACTTAGTGACTCAGTAGTTATTACCAAAGTTAGTGCTCTTGGTACGTTCCCTAATAATATAAAAAATAACAGTCTGAACTTACATGCTTCCTTTTCAGACTTACTAACTTTTTGCCTGCCACATGTGACACGAGATGGACATTGGTTGTACACTGGATTTCACATTATGCACCTAATTATTTTGTGAATATTTGTGAAGGACCAGAATGTTTTCCTTCTTATAAATATGTTTTCTCTACTGTTCTTTTCTTTTTTCTTTTAGCACATTTCTGTTCATCTGGAAGATCTGTCAAGCCTTATTTTACCATCTGGAGGCACATTATTTATTTTTTTTCCAGGATCGTCTTGTGCTGCTGGATTTCTGACGTTCTGTCGAGTGGTGAATTATTTTTCTGTCTTTGATTTCCTTCTGTAAATATTCTGCTGGTCTCCGAGGATACATTTTCTTTGAACTTGCTCGACACTGTTTCTAGAACGTGAAGCTTTTCCATTATGTTGGCTGATCTTTACCATTTCATTATCTCTTATTAAAAGTGCAATGTCTTTATCTTAAAGAAACCTAAATAAAAATGCTCTTCTGTGACGACAAATAAATCATTATTCCTTAAACGCAGACGGTTACTCATGTCACCGTAGCTGCAGGACACACGAACACACTCATGAACTGAACACCTGTGTGCTCCGCCTCAGGTTCCCAGAGGACACGTCAAGCAGGAATGTCACACCCAAAACGCCCTCCCTCTTTCCTTTCCATCAATTCTGTGAGGCAAGTTGCCACTCTGCACTTTTGCTTTCACGCCATCCTGAGAAAATCCACCGTCGCCTGTGGTTCTGTGTCTATATGAGGAAGTTTCTGAAATACTGAAGCACTGTGAGATCTGCTCAAACATCTATCGTACTCTCCTCTGCCACCCTTGCTCTTGACATCCAGTATATACACTCTATGAAATATTTGGTATAAAAATTCATGAGGTTTTTTGCTTTATGAAATTCTCCCGTTTTGATCTCAGACTGAAAGTGCTGCTCCTGACGCGGGCAGTCGCTCTCACCCAATAAGCTCACACGCAGGAGTGGGTGATATAAATAAATTATATTTTAACGGTATTTGCATAAAGATAACCGTGACGTAGTGCATTTTCTGCAAAATCATATTATAAACTGTTTATGAATAAAAGATTAGCAACTGATCCTGGAAATAAAACACCTAACAAATCAAGATACTTGATCAAAATGTTGCAAAAAATCATTAAAAATACAGAAATATCATAATCCACAATCCATCCTACACAACCAGATATATTAGAGGCACAAAAAGAAGTGATATCTCTGGTTGACAAATTCATGTCATGTGATGGTGGATACTGTATGGTTATATTTCTAAACTCTACAGTGCAGTTGAGCTTGTATTTCTGGCTCCTAGTGGTCAAATAGTCTGACTGTAGCTTTAAGTTATTACGTTATTAATTTAGATGGTAAAATCATCGGTAGGAAAACATATTAAAGAGCAACTTAACACCAGGATGAAAAGCAGTGGTTCTCTGCCCTCTCTGAGTCTGCTGCAGCCTGACCACACCGGTCATTTTATTATTTTCAGCTGAGAAACAGAAAAATACTTCTATAAAGACATTAAAATACTTGTGATGATCAAATCTGCTGTTTGAGCCTTTAACATTGCGCATATACTGAATGCTGCACAAGTGATGAGTGCTGATTATAACAAGATAACATGAGAGATACTACATCGGTATTTATTTTTTCATATGATTTATGGATATGTAAACCTCGTTAAGTGTTATTACTACACTCAAACACATATACAACCGACTAAGTCTCCACTGATCAATCAGAGATCAGCCGGCTCGCTCCTCAACAATTCTCCTTAAAGTCAATAAATCAATTCAGATTCAGTGTTTCTGTCTAACTCATCAGCACGTGAGAAGAATCAAACCAGCAACCTTCCTGCAGAGTCGTGACCTTTAAACTCCCTCTTGCACTCATGTAGAGAGGGATCATTTTTTAAGCCTCCGTGAGCTCTGCTGACACTCGAGGATAATGTTAACATAATAAACATGGCTGCAGGGTGATGTCATGTCTGAGGAGGACCAACGGGAGGACCACTGGCTGAGTACAGAGGCTTCTGTTGTTCCAAAAAAAATCCCAACGTCGCAGAAGGAGCCAATATATTCTTCTATTTTTATGATTTCTATTGATCCCACATGTTCACAATATTCTCCTTACATTTCATTTTAAGTGACCACAAAGTCAGATAAAACAATCTGCCCATTGTGAGACATCATTTCTATAGTCTCTATCTGCTTGTTGTATCAGGGGCTAAATCACTGTCTTGAGTTTTATATATTACATGCAGGACAGCTTTTATGGCTGCACATGGACATAATATGGAAAATTTTACATGTCCTGTAACATTTTATACATACAGTATATTTGGCTGTGACTACAATTGGAAATAAAAGCCGTCATATCTTCTAAATTTGTTTTTTCTTCATTAATTTTCATTAATTTTATTCATTAAGTTTCTCTCATCTCTACTTGCAGCAATCATGACAGCAGCAGTAGTTTTAGTTCAGGATTACTTCAGGATCCGATCTGATGACCAACCTGATCTTTGTCCCCGGCGAAGCAGCAGCTTTTCATGGTGCAGGAGTTGAAGTATCCCTGGTTGTCGAACTGGAAGCTGGGCAGGCGGGAGTGCAGCTCGTAGAGGACGGGCGGCAGGCGGCGCCGCAGTGCCAGCAGCTGGGTGCCAGTGCTGTTGAAGCGAACGCTCATGGCGCTCTGCAGGGACATGCTGCCTCCGTAACGTAGCAATGAGCTGAAAGGAGCACATATATTGGAGCCGGGTAAGACTTATATGCACCAATCCTCGTATTTTATTAACATAAAACTGAAGCGATGAACATCCCAACAACAAATAACAGAGCTGAGCTTGTTATTATATCCATAAGGACATAACAAGGACTGCGAATCTCATTATTATTATATTAACACAAAACATCTCTTGCATGTCTGTCTGTCCTTGGAGAGAGATCCTCCTCTGTTGCTCACTCTTCAAAACAAACTGCCTGTTTTGAAGATATACTGTAATGTGTCAGCAGCTTTTAAGAAGATTAAAAATACTTGTCAACACAGCCCACAGCCGAGGAAAAGAAATGGCTCTGTGCTTACTTTTATTGGAAGTGTCGTCATTTGTGTATAAATAACCAAAACTGAACCTGAGTATGTGTAAACACTCACTCAGCGCGATTCAGTGTTTTCAGAGTCATTTTAGTGGTATAAACATTTGGTTTTAGCAGTGGGTCGGTATTGCAGTGGGCAGACGGCCAGTGGTGATGAGTTCAACTGTGAGGCAACAGTGCCACCTGGTGGACACGAGCATGAGCTTCACAAGAGTGGACGACTGAAAGACTGATAAATAGTACTTTTTAAAACCACATCCCAAATCTTTAAAGTGAGGAAACTGTCAGCAACAACCTGTTCTAATAACTAATTTTTTTCACCTGTACTGTGGTTTACTGGCATGCTTGTAATCCATTATGTGCTGCAATAAAAGCCAATTTTCCCAGAAAACAATAAAGTTTAATCTTATCTTGAAAATTGGGTCAGTAACTTTAAATGCCGTTATGAATGTCTCACCTGCGTGGTTTGCGGATGTCCCATAAGCCAACTCCCTCCTTTGAGTTGGCGGTGGCGATCAGCCTGGGCTCCACAGGGTTAAACATCACACTGTGGAAGGCTGAGGGGTAGCTCGCCAGGCAGAACGGCTCTACAGGAAGAGATGAGACTTTAATGAATTACAATATCCATTTTCTTTTAGCCAGACGAGCAGCGTGAGGTCAGTATCAGTCTGTCTGTCCACCACTTTGGTCCAGACTGAATCAACAAAGTTTTGGACTGACATTCACTGTGCCCAGATAATGTTTGCTACTGACTTTGAGTTTTCATCTGGAGAGGTTCACATTTGTTGTTTTGACAGAAATACCTTGACAACTATTGAACAAACTGTCCTAAAATGTGATGCAAACATGCATAAACCCTACAGAATGAACTGTACTGTCAGTGCTCCCCTGACCTGTCACCTAACACCATGATCCTCTTCCCCTCAGCCTCAGCTGTACTTTGTTTCAAGGGATAATTAGCTAATCTTAGAAAGCTAGGAAGCTAAAATAAGTGGTGAACATTACACTGATGTGTCTAAGTACAACCTAACAGAGCCACTACAATGGCTGAAGACTCTTCATCCTGTTTTGTTCAGAACAATGCCACAAAACATGTTGAATTTCTACATGTGTCAAAGGTTTATGTGAAGTAGACTTTGATACGATCCAGTTATACCGGTATTATAAAGCAAAACTTATTTAGAGAGATGGCTCGACTAATAAAAGAATGTAAAAGCATTTGTACATAACTTTCATCCTTTAAAACTGGGGCTTTAGCACAACAGTCCGACACAAAATGCCTGCTGGCAGAGAGAATACGGATTACTGCTAAATGTATTATTAGGCCAACTTGGTCACAAGGAAGGTTTCTAAAATAGAAGGATGTGGACGTCATGCAAGATGATCCACTGCATTTTTAAAGTTATCAACAAGTCTCACTAAGTCCCATCAAGAACTAAACACCCTTTTGATTCTACATAGGCCCCTTAAAATACACTGTGACTAAAGAGGAACAGCTTTTTAATTACAACCACAAAGAGACAAGACAAGAGAAGACAATCTGTTTTTATTATAACAAAGACCATTGTAGAGGTTCATTTTTAGGTAATAAAGCTAACTTTAGTCATTGATGCACTGTTGTTTTACGAGACTGTGCACAATATTATTGTTTTATCTTCCACTTCAGGAGATTTGGGTTTTTATGATTTTCATTTTTTCATCGTAATCCATTATTAGCCTGAGGTATCTGACTTGTCTAGATCTCACATGGAAAATGCTTTAATTCTACAAGCCTTGCAGCCCTGAGAATAAACATTAAACTTGCCATCACTGGGCATTACCACATCATAGCCGTTACAAACCACCTAGCTTTACAGGAATATATGTGCATCCTCCTCTTACCTGCATTTGGCGGCTCGCGGGTGTCCCAGATGAGAACGCGGCCGTCATCAGAAGAGCTGGCAAACACGTTGTCGTTGACCGGGCTGACAGACAAGCTGTACACAGCATCGATGTGCAGGAACACATTCAGAGTTTCCCTTCTGTAGGAACAACAACCATCCAAAGATTGAATTGTTAATGTAAATCGAAGCACATCAGCCAACAGTTTAATAACTGGGCAGACAGAAAGCTTTTTATAATGGCTGTGAGTACATCAAGCTGTATTTATGCAACAGTTATGAGCAGAATTTGTGTTATTTTACCCACCTTTCCACGTCGTGAAGAATCACCTGTTCATCATTTCCTGAAAAACATCAAAAAGACAAACTGTGGATCAGAAAATGAAGAAAACAGAAAAAAAGCACTGCTCTAATCTTCACCCTCAGTAATGAGATGTTAAACTAGCTTGGTCTTTTGGGGTCTTCTAAATGACGTGGTTAGGTGATCAGCTAACAACTAAAGCTTAAAACAGCATCATCAGTATTTCATCCTCTTGATTCATTTGCATAGCTTGACAGTGGTCAGTAAGCAGCCTGCACCATATGCCTCCAGGACATTATAATTCAGCAACTCCACCACCACCAATTTTGATTTCCTCCCCCATCTATAATTTATACCCAACACCATTAAAGTGAAATGAAGCAACCGATCATTTCTGCAACCACTTAACTGCACATAAAAGTCTCCATTAAACATTTCATCTAATACAGAAGTTTTCAAAGTGGGAGGCCGGTCTCCCCAGAGGGCCTCCAAACCGTTTCAGCTCAGTGAATGGAAGTGAAAAATTATCACATTAGTTATCAAAAGGAGATCACAGAGAGGAGCCTAAAAGTGTGTGACTTGGTTAAAGAAATAGCTCAGAGATACAGTAAGTCAGAAACTAATAAATGCCTCAGAACAGATCATGTGACGTATTGGTGTAATCTGAAGTTGTGTCAAACAGCAATATTAGGCAATCTTGGCTCAACTGTTGCGTGTCTGTGAGGTCAAATATCCGGGGGAGGTGAACCCACAGTCTCATACTTTGAAAACTGCTCTAATAAAATCTTTTGCTTTTTGATTATGTAAAAAGTTAAGCTGCAATTTTAGATTTATTTCACTGCTCAGCATCTGCAGTATCTCTCATGTCAGCATTGTTATGTTTGTCATGTGCAGCTGTTTGATTTCCCTCACTTAATGAGATCTACCTTTTACCTTCGCACCTCAGAATGACAGGCCACAAAAACACCTGCACAGGTCACAGACGACCAGAGCAGAGGTCAGATGTAGATTTTCTTGCTCTTACCACCAGAGAAGACCTTCTTGTTGGTGCTGTCAAAGGCCAGGCAGAAGATGTTGGACAGGTGCTCGCCCTTCAGTTTCACAGGCTTGGACCGAGAGTGAATGGCTTTCTCCATGTGCCACAGGAGCACCCGGCGGTCATCTCCACCTGCAGACAAGAGACAACCAAATCTTTTGACTTGGGACCTTTTACAGTGGAGCAACATCTACTTAACACTCAATTCAACCAAAACTGATGATCCCTTCTCAGATGTTTTTTACCTTACGAGATAAAACTCTTCAGTATTTCACATCAAAAAGGAAAAAATAAAAGCTACAGTGGTTAGTTGGGTAATTACTTGCATGAAATGAATAAGCAACTATTTTGATGAATAAACAAAAACTCCAGCCACTCAGTTGTTCCAGCCTCTCCAATGTAATGGTTTAGTGGTTTTCTCTGTTTTATATCAACTGATGTTGATTTATGATATTAGGATAAAATATTAATGTAATCATGTGCAACTGTTGTGCAGCGGCTACAACACAAAGTAGGAAAGAGTGCATATATATAGGGTGCAAATACAAAACAATAACAAAATAAAGATTATCAGTAAGCCGCAGAACGAATGTACACAATGTGGCTGGTTAATGGCAGGTGTCATAAATATAAATACTGACAGGTTAACTGTTTGACAGCAAGGTGCAAATCCACAAACATCTACACAACATCAGGAGTAAGCACTAAGCAGTATAAGGCATAATAAATAAACTGCTTAAATATGGTGACAACAAACATAAACAACAACTGGTGAATGGTAAAGTGCAGGTCCACATAACAAAAGGTCATTAAAAAAAGTCAACAATATCATGGTTACATAAAGGATCACAGATATATTATTAGTAAAAGAAAACAAAACTTTTGAAGAAATCACCTTAAACTCTGGCGTACATAGCTTTTTAAGTTTATGGACATTTTAATTTAAATTTAATCTATGTCAGTTATTTGCCATCCTGCACAGTATGAAATTCAAATGAGAGCCTTTGTAGATTTTGTACTTTTAATGCAAATGTATAAGGGAAAAATTACACCACTATTGTGTGATGGTGTTGGTGTAAAATCTACAGGAGGTCATTATCATGGACTATCTGAGTTAATGATTACTCACAATTGGCCAGGAACAGTATGTGTCTTAAAACAGCGGTGGAAAGTAAATAAGTATATTTACTCAAGAACTACAGTACACTAAAATACAGTTTTGAGGTACTTGTACTTTACTTGAGTATCTTAATTTTCCGCTATGCTCTATTCAAATGAATTTTAAGAGCAGATATCGAACTTTATACTCACTACATTTATACATTTATTTAGTTTACTATGCAGATAGAGATTAGAAATAAAAAATGTAAAGCAAATGAATCAATTGTGACAAAATATTATAAATTGGGAGAAAACTTTACACATTCACAGGTTACCCAGCAGATAAAGTAACCAATGAATTCATCAATTATCATCATCCAACTGTAAAATATATATTAACAAGCAAAGTTATAAGTTAGAAGATATTATTTAAGTTACTGTCACATCAGAAAAACAAAAGCAGCAGAATTTAGAAGCTAAATCAAGGAAATATTTGGCATTTCAGCTCTACTGGTGCATCTTAATTTTTATAAATATTTAATTGAATCTGTTCTCACTGGCCAGGAAAACTTACAGCAATGTGAAACAGACTTTATTTGTTCTTAGTCTTCCATTTTCTTCTTTTAAACAGGACCACAGGTAAGTGTCTCTTTGTTTCCTGTATCTTAGATGGATCTTGTATTTTTGTGTTTATTTCCTGTGTGTTCTACCTGAGTATTTTATTGTATTGCACGTACATTATTGTATTGCAATGTATTTTATTATCTTGAAATGTATATTATTGTATTTTATTGCATAGTATTGTACATTTTTCTTGAGTTGTACTGCATTTTTATGTACCTGGCTGCTGGTTATCAAGATGGGCAGTGTGTGTGAGCATGCACACACACACACTTTCAGCCCACCTGCTCCTGCACTGTGCAGCTGATGATCTGCAGCTCCATTGTGCAAAGTAAACATCCTCAACACACACACACATATAAAAAACACCTCAGGCTGCTACACTAGGCCAGATGATGGTGGTTTAATTAATCCTCCCAGGACGTAAATAGCTATACAAACCCCGACTTGGAGAGGTATAAAGAAACATGCACCACAGCTCCAGGGCTGACATATAGGTAGGGGGGTGGTAGTGGAGGTAAGGGGGGGTTTAGCTACGCAGCAGCCAAGCTAGCCGCGGAGGCTAAGCTAGGTTAGCATGGAGGGTGTTAGCTCGTCGCACTCACCGGACACCAGCCACTCTCCGCCGCTGTTGGAGAACTCGATGGCGTTGACGCAGCCGAAGTGTCCGAGCATGTCCTTCTTGTAGAGGCTGCTGCAGCCGGCCAGCCTGCGCCTCTGGAAGTCCTCCTTCATGAGCGGCAGGCCGGCCAGCTCCCTGCGGGACAGAAAGCCCACCGAGGAGCGCATACCGCAGCCCTTCAGCTCCTTCATTTTGAGAGGGAGGGAGGGAGGAAGGGAAGGGAAGGAAGGAAGGAAGCAAACAAACACCGGCCCGGTTTGCTTTGTTTGTGTTTGTTTTCACCGCCTCCACATGCGCTGCTGTCGGTGTCTGCTCCCGCTCCGTGTGGTCTACATTATGGTGGATTCACCTCCTCCTCACCTCCTTCACCACGCTGGCTGTCCGCTTTGGATGTCGACGTCGTCTCGCAGCGACCTCTCCTCCTCCTCCTCTTTCTCCTCCTCCTCAGTTTGCTCCTCTGTCCCGGCGGCTGCTGCAGCTTCCTGCTCCGGTGCAAGAGCTGTCTGTCTCTCTGTCTCTCTCTCTCTCTGTCTCTCTCTCTCTCTCTCTCTGTCTGTCACCCTCCACCCTGACCTCCTCCTGCACCCCTCAACCTTTTCACAACACGAATCCTCCATCATTCACATTTTTTGGCTGAAACAAACCGGTGCTGCAAAACTGGCAGTGGTAGGAAGTAACTAAGTACATTTACTCCAATACTTTACTTTAGTAATCCCAATTTTATGACACTTTAAATGTCTACTTTGGTACATTTATTTGGCAACTTTAGTTACTTTATAGATTATTTTGACTTTTGCATAAGGTAAATTTACTTTACTTGAGTAATCCCATTTCATAATATTTATGAAACTACTTAAATACACATTTAGTTACTTTATAGGTTGTTTTAATTTTGCATACAAAGCACATAGAAGTTCAGGATGAAACAAACCTGTGGAGTACTGTGGAGTAACAAAGTACATTTACTTCTACTTAAATACACTCTAGTTACTCTACAGATTATTTTTACTGTTGCAAACAATCCGTATAGAGTTGAACAAATGCAATGCTTTGTTATTCACTGAAGTACAGGCTGGCAACAATGGAAAGTACATTTACTCAAGTGCTTTACTTGAGTAATCCTATTTCAAAATACTTTATACTTCTGCTTAACTACATTTATTTGACAACTCTTGTTACTTTACAGATTATTTTTACTATTGCATACGGTAAATTTTCTTTACTTGAGTAATCCTATTTTCACAATACTTTAAACTTCTCCTTAGCTACACTTATTTGACACCTTAAGTTACTTTATCGGTTTTATATTTGCATACAAAGCATATAGAGTTTATCAAATGTAAAGCTGCAAGATCATAAATTTAGATGGTTCAGTGGAAACAACCAGTTTATTTGTTTGTACATATATTAGTGTATTTATTTATTTATCTGATTATTGAGTTGTTGTGTATTTATCTCATTTTTCTATACTGATGAACGTGATTATTTATTAAAGTTACACTGAAATATATTTGTTTATGTTATGTTATGTTTTTTCCTATTACACCAAAGGGATGCAGTTTTTTTATTAAGTCAAACAACATGTGGGAACATGTGAGGCCGTGTTCAGATTTCTGTAGTAACCTCTGATGTCTGATGATGATGTGCAGCACTTAAACATACTGAAGATATTCGACAGACCTGTGACAGACTGCTGCTCCTTTGCTATCTGTCTCCTGGGCTGCAGACTGATTGGGAGCTTAATCAGTGGCGTGGGACACACCTGCGCCCAATGTACCACATGTACATAAACCAGAGCAGCATCACAGCTTTTTTGAGTTTGTTTCCTTTTCTTTGTTTTTACAGCACAACATCCATGCAGCACATTTTCACTCCTCTACACAACTGACTTAACAGATTTCTTTACATTGATCCCTTTCAGTTAGTTTTCTTTTTTTGTGTGTAAATAAATGGCTTTTGTTGTTTAGTATACCCGTGTGTATATAACACTAGATTATAAATTGTTATATAATCATAGTTCATATTATAGTTAAAACAAGTTTTTAAAAAATTTCCCATAATTTACAGGTAAAACTTTCACCTCGTTTTCAAATTCAAATTACAACTAAGTACATTTACACAGGTTACCTCAAGTATATTTTACATATGGTGTCGGAGCAGTGACATAAATAACACAGGGTGGATGGTCAGTCTTCAGCCTTCAGTGTTAAGGCAGCTAGCGATGGAGCCCAGTGAAACCAGGCAACGTGAGCCAGCAGGTGTCCACAATTCATTAACAACATTCAACCATTACAGATGAACTTAATAAAACAGTGACAAGTAATAAAGATTGAAGAAACTAAAAATGGATATCAGTTATAGACCCACATATGATTTGGAGCAACATAAATATAGATCACGCAGGATGCCAAAGCAGACTGTACTGACTGCCACTGCTGCTTGTCACTCCGAATGTTTCTGCATAACTCCGAAATATTCACATTACACTGGGAGCACCACTTGCTAACAGGTCAGCGGTCACAGACAAAGGACTGGATCTGCTGCAGAGAAAAAGAAAACAGGGTCAGTAGGGAGAAACATTCCCTTTTAACATTCAAGTTGCTGCATGTGTAGAAGAGAACTGACAGCAAGGATTTGGTTTTTCTGAGACTCTTGGACCTTGGTACTGGGTTCCTTGACTGGTTTGGGACTTTAAGAAGAAAAGCCAGTTAGACCAAGTAAGAATTAAGTAACACACCACAAGAGAGATCAGTCCATCTGTTAAATAACTTTATATTAACTGTGGTGTGAAAGTGTAATTTATTTATTATGCCGAGCTGAAAGCGGGCCTGACATGTTGATCTTTTTGTCACTGATCAATGGGTAACTGAATCTGACAATGGCTGAGAAATATAAATGTGCGCACTTACCAGCATACTCAGCCTGAGAAGTGATGGAAGACGTCCTTTGATGGAGCCGTGGTCCCACAATATTCCTACGTATGAACTCACAAGTAAACAAAAACTATTTACCACTGGGTGCTGGTCCCTCCAGAGTTGGCACCATCGGCCTTGTAGGTCACAGCAATATTTTATTTCTATCTATGTTATATTTCCATTTATATTCTGTTTTATATGTTTATATCTTAATATTATATTTTATTTCATGTACTACTTTCTGTTCCTATATCTTCAACTTTAGTCATTTGATTTTCTGTCTTTCTTTGTCAGAAGAATTTCACTGCTCCATGTCATTGTTCTGCACATGACGAATGAAATCTTGATATAAAGTAGTTGAAATTAGCCCCATCTTTACCAGCTACAACATTAAAATAATCTTTTCTTATGAGTACTTATACTACTATACTTGTATTTTTACTTAAGTAAGATTTTGAATGCACTTCATACTTTCACTTAAATAACAATATCTGATCACTTCTCCCATCTCCCACCAGTTGCACTTTCTTGGTCCGTGAACGCACCTCGCTTGTGTTGGTCCTCCAGCATCCCACAATGCACCGCGGCGCGCCCTCCGTGTCCACGTCAAAGCTGACAGCCGTCCCCGCAGCACGGAGCTCATAATGGCTGAAGTCGAGGTGGCACTTTCTGGCTGTCCTGTCGCTTAGACCGGCTGGAAATCAAAAGAAACAGCCGAAAAGAGCGCTCCATCCCGCGGCAGGTGACCGGCACGCTGCTCGCCGAGTGCCCGGCCGGAAGTGTTCGATGTTCGGCGGCGACAAAACGGCGCTCCGCTCGGTTATCCGGACGAATTCCTTCATGTGAAAAAGAGATCAGCTGTTATTAGCCGGGGTTTCTGCTGCATGAGCAGCCCGAGAGGTGACTGTGTTTCGGGATCTTAAAGTGGACTTTTCTTGGTTTTGATGTCCACTTTAGCACATCTGGAGTCGAAGCTAAGCTAACCCCCACCCCCAACCCAAAAAAATAGCAAACACACACTTGGGCCCTGCTTTGTTTGTGTTTGTTTTTAGCTCCCTCCTCCACAACTGAAGATGTCATCATGGCTGGGTGGACTGGGGTCCGGCCTGGGCCAGTCTCTGGGCCAGGTCGGAGGCAGCCTGTCCTCCTTCACCGGGCAGATCTCCAACTTCACCAAAGACATGCTGCTGGAAGGGGTGGAAGAGGTGGGAGGTGAGTCTGTGCTCCTGTCCTCTCTTTGTTTTGGGGTGTTTTAGTGACACGTCTGTGCAAAGTGAGGTGGCTACAGTGCATGTGTCTTTGTGAACATATGCAACTAGCTGGTCGATAATTTTAGTGGAAAAACATCCACAAAGGACCAGCCAAGCAAAACACACACACAAAATAAACAACGAAAAAATAGAAAAGAGATTTAGGTGTTTTAGTGGGATATCTCAGCTGTCTTTGTAGGCAGATGTCACTTCACAATAGAGAAAAAGGAAGCAGTGACACCAAGCAAAGTCATATTTTCTCCTGAAATCTGAATAATAACTCGAAGAGCTGTTGCTTGCATGATCAAAAAGTATTTAGTAACTGGAAAACTACCAAAAAAAAGGACAGGCCGAGCCACAGTAAATGAAATATAGGTAGGCTGCTGATAAAATTATGAGACATATGTTAACATGGGAGACAAATTAAAGGAAAACCCTGAAAATATTACATGTGCTGATGCTTCTGTATATAGAAGAAGCACTTTTTTGGCATACTTTGGGTCCCCTTTAGAGGTAAAGGTCACTGCAGATCAATCCAAAGTTGTTCTGAGTGATCACCTTTATCCTGTGATGAAACATTTCTATCCTGATGGGAGGGGTCTCTTCCAAGAAGACAATGCCCCCATCAATCACTGAATGGTTTGATGAGGATGAAAATGATGTGAATCAGATGCTGTGGCCTTCACAATCACCACATCTCCACCCAACTGAACAGCTGTGGGAGACTCCACCACCATTATCAAAACACCAAATGAGGGAATATCTTTAGGAAGAATGGCGTTCGGAGACTTGGAGAATCAATGTCAAGAAGCATATTTCAGTGCACTTGCCAGCTAATAGGCCCTGAAATATTTAGATTTTTACAAACTCAGCTGTCATAATTGGAAGCAAACATTGTTTAACAGATATAAACTGTCACTCAAGGACAACTTACAGCGATGTGATTTACAGAAAGAAAAGGCATCCACAAGCTGGAAAAGCCTCAAAATATCTGGCTTATTTCTAACATGTAAAGGATGTTATAAGTAGACTGTGCTAGACACAAATATAAGACATAAACTCCAGTATCTGAGTTTACAAGCTGCAACAGTCTATGAGTTAATACGTCTACAACAAGACAACATAACAGCTCTGTAACAGATTCAACCTTCATGAAGGTTCAGTTTTTGTTTAAACTCTTTTTAGAGAGCTGATGATTCAATGTAATGGGTATACTTTAATATGTATTATTAATATTAGAAACACCTCTCAGTATGAAACAAACCAGTTTAACAGCTCCAGAAACCTCCAGAATTACATTAAGTTGAATTATCACTCCCTAAAACCGAACATTATAACCTTCATAAATTATTCGGAGTAATTGAGTATATGTACAGAAAGCTTTATGCATACTTTGCCTAATTAGAGTAATCAGTGTCCTTTTTATAATGAGATCTTGGTTATTTATGGTGAAATAAGTCACAAACATGTCTTAATTATAGACTAATTACAATGTTGTCATTGCATTGTGAAATCATGAGTTATACTGACGGTGTTTATGTCCCAGTATAAGAAAGACGTGACAGTAATAAGCTGCTGACTCAATTAAATTGAAAAAACAAACCATATATAACTAATTAGTGATGTACGGTTTATTTACATACACTGCTGCTGTTTGTGTCTGGTCTCTTAAAGATATTCTCGCTCTCGTATGGATTACTTTAATATATGTGAACACTGAGAGCTCCCTTTTCTGTTGCGGCTCTGTTGACTCTGAATGAGTCCGACTGCTCGCATGACAACGATGTTTGTTTTAGTTTTGCACTCAAACTGTTTCATCAGCAGTGAACTTGAAAACGTACCTCTCTTCACTCAGAGTCTCATCAGCATTTTCTAACTGTGCCCACAGATGTTGACTGCCGGTGTGGCTCTGAGTGACTCTTTATTTTCTTTCTGTGTTTCCTGCCATGAGGCTTGGGACCACCGGGGCGACTCACAGTGTACGGTTAAAAAAAAGAGTGTACCGCTAAAATCCCACGTTTCTTCCCAGTCTGTTTCACCACAAAGTTTTTCCAGTCAGGATCATTTTATAGCACCACAGACCGGAGTTGGAGAACAGATTGAGGTTGTGTCAGCAGTGTAAGGATGCACAAAAACACGAGCTGCTTTAATTTGAAGGAATTTCATTGTTCTTGGTCCTTGTTTATTGTGTTGTTTTCTATTTGGTGTCCTACGCATGTGCAGCCATTTGTAGTGTGAGTTAATGATTTGTTTCTTCTAGTTTTCAAAGGAACCCAGATACTTTGGTTGAACTTCATTAAAAAAAAAAGCTTTATCCCCATCAGAACTCTTTGTTTTAGTAGACTGGTGGAAGATTTTTCATACATGCATGTACAAGTATAGAAGACAGGCGTTTTCATCTAGAGCAACATTGTTTTTATTGAATTTAAAGCTCAAAATAAATTGTATTCAGGTGTAAAATGTTGAGCAAACATTATCAGTCGATTCAGTCACTCCCTGTCAGTGTTTATTCATTGTCAGTGGAGCTGCTAACAGCCTGATGGTAAAACAGATTACAAGCTTCATTGTTTTGTTTTGTGTTTTTTGCTTCTTCGAAAACTGTTCCACCACATTTGTCCAATTAAACCAGAGTCTGAAAGCAAACAGACAACGAGTGATAAAGCATTGACGCAGAGAGAACTTTGGCCACAGATCTCCAACTCACAGCTCTAGTGAAAAATCAAAAGTATGAATTCTTATCACTGAGCAAGGAGCGCCGTGCCAACTGTGAGGCTGTCTGCATGCCAGGCCTTAAATCCAACTTTTCTGTACACTTTTAAGGAGAGAGACGGCATTAACAGGAACTACATTTGTGTTGGCTGAGCTTCGTCCAGCTGTTAAGATCACATTGCTGAAAAGATCTCCAGAAATGTTGGCCTGCTCAGCCGCGCATGTTTGTTTGTCATGTGAGCCGGGATAAGCAGATCTGTGTGAGACTAAGATAGAGAAGGTCTAAAAAGTCACCAGTTAGTATTTCCTGAATATACCATAGAAGAAGGAACTCTCATTTTGAAATAAAGGAATTAAACTGTTAAACCATATTTAACACCTGCTGCTTGTTTTTACATTTGAAGAATTATGACTTGTGCATAATATCCTCTCTTTTCTTTGATATAATACAGTATATTCAGTGCTATTTTTTTCTCTGTCACTGCAGATGCAGCCACAGAGCTGCAGGTGTCCAATTCCAGGTTGGCTGAAGTCGAAGCTGCATTCGCCACTCAGAAATCTGAGGTGAGATTCTTTGCTGACTTTCACAGAGTCAGCGGGGGTTAAACTTTATGCCTTCCTCCCCACAGACAGTTTGACTCATCACGGCAGAGCAGCATAAAACATTTAAAACATTCGTGCCAGTGACCCGTTCAAGTAAGCCAGTATGCACTACACCTGAGTCCTGAAACTGACACACCTAAGTGGAATGCAGCCAGTTTGAAAGTTATAATTTTAACCTGTGTTTCAGGCTTGAATGGTCTAGATCTGTAGTTCCTGTGTGCCTCAATGGTCGTAGTAATGTCAGTGTTTGAATGTGTAATCCCCTTCAGAGTTCCCTCATCCTGCAAAGTGCCTGCATAAAATAAGAGGTAAATTATCATCTGCAAAATCCTGTTGCTTAGAGAGCGAGAAGAGCAAGTTTCCCTCTTGATATAACTTCTTCCTCTGTGCCATGGAGCTCTAAAAACGATTAAAACCACATTGCTGGACTTGGTGTCATGTTCCCTCCCAACCATAAACACCCACTGTAGGTTTTTTTCTTGCTTTAAATAATAACTAGAGCACCAGTTGTGTAGGAATCCACAACTTCAAAATGTCCCCAGCAAATGTACTATATACCCTTTTTTGACTTACATTTGCTGAAATCTACAGTGCCTGGTTATTTTGGAGAATTACATAACATTTAAAAAAATAGAACCGTGTATTTGTGACATGTTTTTAAAGATTTGAGTCTTCAGTAGGAACAAACTGGTTTATTGCCAAGAGGCTCAAAAAGAGTCGGGAATTCAAAGCATATTAAGAGACGGACCAACACACATCTTTTTCAGGAAATCTGTTGATGATAGGAAAAATATAGGATAAAGACAGCATTATTCTTTAGGATGGATGTGTTAGTAAGCATCCATCCAGCTGAAGTTTCCCCTAGCATCTCTCTGAGCTCCAGGCTGACCATGACCTTTGACCATCCAAAAATGTTAATTTCCTGCATATTTCCATGTTATTGACTTTCTCTCTCTCTCTCTCTCTCTTTGTTTCAGTATGACAGATTACGAAAGCTCCATGCAGAGCTCGAGGAAAAGCTGGAGGCATCAGAGATCCAGATTAAAAGACAGTCAGCGGAGTACAGAGCCCTCCTGCAACAGAAAGATGTATGTACACTTATATCTTTAATTAAGGCAGTTAGATGATACTTCTTTTAAGAAGAATCCTTCAAGAGCAAAAATAAATCATCTCCCTATAACCTATATTTAGATAAGTGAAATAAACATATTTATACAATCTGTGTACAATTATTTGGGACACATGATCCCTTGTAACTTTAACTTTGGATGCTGAATGAAAGTATACAGTATAATACTAATCTGGATGATAGCAGAAAGCTGTGTTTGCCATTTAGTGTTAAAGTTTGCTCTGTCAGTATGTATATTTGGTCATTTTATATGGAAGTGCTAGGCTGCCAATATAAAAATACATAATTTAATCAAATCTAGGACAAATTAAAAATGGAAAAGGATGTGTGGAAGTGCTTTTAATTTTAATTTTATAAGACATTATTCCCACACTTGGTCACTTGAATTTCTATTTTATTAAATGATTAGGTTTTGTATGTTTGTAACCCTCAGGTCAATATCAAATTTACAAAACCTTTTACAAAGGTGTTTAGAAGCACATTTGGCCACACTTAATGTCTCTGTTTAAACAGTCTACCAAAAAACACACAAATTCTAATCAAACAGAAAGCAAAAACTGCTTTCCATATCAGGTTTCTTGTTGTGAGGGAGTCTACTTTAAAGTTTGGACAGAGTATGGGTGTAAAACTCATGTTAGTTGGTCTAAAGAGTCTTAATGTTTGTTTGTTTGTCTTCTCAGGTGGAGATCAGCCACCTGAAAGCTCGACAGAGCGGACTCCAGGAAGAAGTCCAGAAGCTGCAGCAGTCGGCCCAGTCCGCCTCTGTCGGTCCCGCATTGCTGCCCATCACCACTACTTCTTCTACCACTACCTCCTCTGCTGCTTCCTCTTTCCTGTCACGACCCTCAGGGTCCCACCAGGGCTTCCACAGCGACGAAATGGACCTCAGCGACGTCATCTGGTCGCAGCAGGAGATCAACCGGCTGTCGACAGAAGTCCTGCGTCTGGAGGCAGAGGTGGCACACTGGAGGCGAATGTCTCAGGTACTGATAATGAGAATTCAATAATCTAGCAGGGAAGATGTTCTCGCTACAGAGGGTTGAACTTTGGTCTGCCAGTTAAAAAGTTCAATGAGAGAGTTCAAGAGTAAGATGAGAAGAGATACTGTTCTATGTGTGCGTTCAAATGTTTAGCTTAGCTTAGCACAACAGACTGGCAAACAGGGAGAAACAGCTGGCATGTGTCTGTGATCAAATCTGCCTACTCGCCTACTGGTCTATCTGCACCTTTGTGGCAAACCAAGCCACAAAACCAAGTAAAAAACAAATGCAAAGAAACCTTCACACACAACCGTACGTGTGGTGTTATCAACACAAACTCAGTTAAACTTTACTCAATTTCTGTCACTGGGGAGATCAATTTTCTATTTTTTTTTCTATTTCAGGCATCAACAGCAGGAGGAGGAGGTAATGGTGACCAGGGTGAGATTCTCAAACTTCAAAGAACTATTAAGGTGAGTTTTTCATTGTTTTATTCATTTATTTTTTTAGTTTAACAGTGGATTGAATGACAATGCGTATGTGCCTGGGATGGCTCATATTACGTGACCTGAGCTCCTCTTAGTTCTATAGAGATTTATAGTGTCTTTTTGCATCTTTTGGACATCATCAGCATCATTTCCTGCCAGAAGCAGCTGGCTTATTTCTGTAGCAATAGGTTTGATAAGCTGTCCAGCATCACACAGCAGACTGACACCAGCTGGTGAAAATAATAATAAGAGAGTGAACGTGGGACTTAAATTCATCAGGTGGTCAGATACACAACTCAAAATGACTCATATTGTTGTTCTGTGTCGGCTGGATGCGTAAAGAAGCTACAGTATGCCAATTGGAATACGTCAGTGTTGTGTTGCCAACTTGCACAAACTTTACTGAAACTGAGACTCTAACGTCGACGTCCCCTTTGCTTTGGAACAGGAGCTGCGAGAGGAGATGAGTCGTGAGGTAGACGAACACCAGCATGAACTGACTGCTCTGCAGGACGCCCAGCGGCAGAAGATGGCCGACGTCACACGGCGACATAGAGAGGAGTTAGCAGAGTACGAGGAGAGGATAGAGGAGCTGGAAGGAACAGATTGGTTAGCCTGCATTTTGGCATTTGTTATTGTAACTGTGGAAATCAAACCCAAAGTAAAGGTGTTTTACTCCTGCAAAAGTCAGCTGTAACCAACACTGTAATCGCTCTCTGTGTTTCTACTCTAACCATAACCCACAACACACAAAATAAACTTCCTCTTTCAAATCCTTCCCTCCAGGTGGTGGTCAAGCCACCTCCCCATCAGATGCCTCCAAGCTGCCTGAACTCCAGAAAACCATAAGCTCCCTGCAGGAAGCGGCAGATCAGCGGGAGAAGGAGCTGGTCGAGCTGTCTGCCAGCCTGGAGGAGGCACAGAGGATACAGGCCTCGCTGCAGCTGGAGAAAGATGAAGTTCAGGAGGAAAACGCTGGCCTACTGCAGAACTACACACGGCTGCAGGCCTCTGTCTCTGAGCTTCAGACACGAGTGCAGGAGCAGGAGGGGAAGGCTTTGCAAAAAGCCCAGCTGGACCACGAGATCCAGATGCTGAGAAAAAATCTTGCAGGTATAGTGTTTGTTATTTTGATTCATCCTGAATTTAGCTACTGAATACTGTTGTTTCTCATCTGTTTGAATAAAACTCAGGAATACTGTCAAGTATTCACCTTAAATCAATATTCCATAGACCAGGATATTACCATTGACTTCCTACTATAAGCTATAGGTTGTTTTCCCTCATGATTAATCTGCATTTTAACAAAATTGTCTATATTCCAGCTTCAGAAAAAGAAGTAGAGAGACTGAAAAGCCTGGCTGAGGTAAGTATGAATAAAAATCATTAGCCTGACATCATGTTGAATATCTGTAATGTATGTATTGGTAGATTTTTATTATTTAACCCCCTAGTTAATGACCTCTTTACCTTTTTTTTACAATTAGGCTGAACCAAAGGAAGAAGTTGAACATGCAGACATTTTAGAACTGAACACCATAATTGGGACGTTGAGACAAGAAAAGGAAGTCCTTGAACAAGAAAAGGTTTGTCTGCCTGATGCAATCAATTTAATGTGTTCATTAATACAGTTACCGTATGTGTATTTGCACATTTAAAAGTAAATGTGCCATTTATACAGCAACAACACAACACTGTAAAATATTTCTTTGTCATTATACATTTTAAATACCTTTGTGTGTTAACTTGTTGGCAAAGCTGCAAAAAGTTGAAGACAGATGGAAAAATATATCTCCAGAATACCACATTTCGAGTTTACTTACAGTGGTTCCTGATATAATATTAATAATGGAATGTAAAAAGTATACCGTCTAGATAACTAAGTCTATATTAGAAAAATTCTCTTAGTTCAATTCTCCATTTTTGTGGTTTTCTATTTACAGCTTAATCTGCAAGAAAGACTACAAATGGCAGAAGAACAAATAGTTAGCAATAACAAAGCCGAGTCCGGTGAATCAGAGTCATTGGAGGATCTGAAGGTGGAGCTGGAGAGGAGAGAAAAGGCCCTGAGAAACACTGAGGAGGAACGGGACACGCTGATGTCTGAGCTGGAGGAACTAGACCGGCAAAACCAGGAAGCAACACAGGTCTGACTAATAGTATCACATGAAAACAGTGAAATATATCAGATTATAACAAAGGACAAAATAAAGTTTTCAAAAATGTATATAACATGTACAGATATGAACACACACATTTATAAACCTTTCACAACAAAGCAATGAGGGCAATTTAGACAATTTCTTTACTTTTTGCTTCTTTGTTTTTTCTGTCATTAGCACATGATCTCGGTGAAGCAGCAGCTCTCTGGACAGCTAAAGGAGGCCGAGGCAGAGCTGACCCAACTGACTGCAGAGCTGAACACAACCAAAGAACAGAAAGGGGCACTGAAGCAAGAGCTGGAGAACCAAAAAGAGAAAATGAGCCAGAGCGCTTTCACCCTTAACGACCTGCACATGGGCAAACAGCAATTGGAAGGGACAGTTAAGGAGCTGAAAGACAAACTGGGACATGCACAGGAGCAGAGCAGGGAGGCACGTTGCGAAATCGCAGAGCTGAAGAAGGCTTTGCAGAAGAGAGAGGAGGAGCTGTCTGATGCCAAAGCAGAGCTAGACATGGCAGGAGATAGAGGAGCTGAGGCGCAGGGAACTGAAGAGAAGCTAGCAGAGAAGGAGATGGAGTTGTCAGGCCTCAGGATACAATTGGATGAGCTGAGGAGCTCTCAGGAGAAAGCGATGGCTGAGGACTATGAGTTGAAGATAGAGAACAGGAGGTTGAAGGCAGAGAGTGAGCAGGCTCTGGGTAAAGGTGAGGAACTCAGCAGGCAGATGAAGGACAGCCACGCAGCTCTGAACAGGACAGTACGGGAGAAGGACACGCGTATCGAAGCCCTGAAGCTGGAGAAAACTCAGCTTGAGGTCGAATTGAGGCAGGCTGAGAGCACGCTATCAGAACAGGCAAAACAGTACCAGCAGACCATCGAGGAGCTGACTCGAGCTCGCTCCATGGACGCCTCCGCTTTGCAGACAGAGCACGAGCGGGCCATCAAACTCAACCAGGAGAAGGACATGGAGATAGCTCAGCTGAAGAGAGACATGGAGCAGTTGGCGTCTGACCATCGAGACACCAATGAGATGCTTTCGATCACAGTCGCAGGGCAGAAGCAGCTGACAGATTTGCTGCAGGAGAAGGACACCTTCATGGATACTTTAAAACAAAACGCTTCCGATTTGCAGGCGGAGATGGATAACAGAATTTCAGTCATGACGAAAGGACACGGAAGCTCTCCGACAGGCACTGGAGGAGAAAGATAAACAGCTGGGTGGTATGAAAGAGGAGAACAGTCATTTGAAAGAAGAGATCGACCGATTCAGGGATCAGCAGAGCAGACCTCAATCTCTGGCTGAGCCAAGGACCTTAGACATCATCACAGAGCTGGAGACCGAGATCACCCAGCTCAAGTCGTCCAGGAATGGCCTGGAAGAGGAGGTCCAGACTCTGAGAAGAACCATGGAAGAGCAGCAGGCCTCTCTCCTCCTGTCACAGCAGTCCCTCCAGGCTCAGCAGAGTGAGCTTGAGCAGGCTCACGCTCGCAACCAGCAGACCACGCTTAACTATGACAGGCTCATCCATGCTAGAGATGAGGAGATATCCCGCCTCCAGCAGACGGTAGATCAGCTCAGCGAGAGCCGAGGGCGTGCCGACTCTCCTCCTGTGCAGGGAGAAGTCATCCTACAGGAGGAGAAGACGCAGACTCTAAATCAGGAGAACGGAAATGAGAAACACGACCTGTCTAAGGTGGAAATAGAGAAACTGGTGAGAGGCATCAAGGAGAAAGAGAATGAGATCAGCCAGTTGAATGAGAAGAACCTCTCACTGACCAGACAGCTGGATCAGCTGGTGGTGTCTCGTGATGAAGTGGGCAAACTGTCCCAGATGATCCTGCAGAAGGATCTGGAGATCCAGGCGCTCCATGCCAGAGTATCCATGGGTGGAGGTGGTGGACACAGCCAAGATGTCATGTTCCTACAGCAGCAGCTGCAGGCGTACACCGTGGAGAGGGAGCAAGTGCTAGGCCGTGCTCAACGAGAAAACAAGAGAGAACAGCCAGCTTCGCTCCGATTATCACCGTCTCATGGACATCATGTCCGGGAAGGAGGCGGCTCTGCTGAAGCTTCAGCAGGAGAACCAACGCCTCTCCAACATGAGTGATCCCTCAGGAAGCCAAGAGATGTTCAAGGAGACCATCCAGAACCTGTCACGCATCATCAGAGAGAAGGACATAGAGATTGACGCATTGACCCAGAAGTGCCAAACCCTGGTGACCGTCCTGCAGTCCTCTGGAGGAGAGTCCGGCGCAGGCTCTGGAGGCGTCAGCAGCAACCAGTTCGAGGAGCTGCTGCAGGAGAGGGATACGCTGAAACAGCAGGTGAAGAAGATGGAGGAGTGGAAGCAGCAGGTGATCACCACAGTCAAGAACATGCAGCACGAGTCGGCTCAGCTGCAGGAGGAGCTGATCAAACTGCAGGGTCAGGTCTCTGCCGACAGCGACTGCAGCTCCAAGCTGACGGTGGACTACACTCGACTGATCCAGAGCTACGAGCAGAAGGAAAGGAGGCTGGGAAGTCTGAGTCAGGAACTCGCTCAGGTCCAGCAGACGATCACCCAACTCAGCACCACCAAGGATGTCCTGCTGGGTAAACTAGACAGCGTGGCACAGACTCCTGAGGTCGTAGCTGCTCAGTCTAGTGGACCTTCTCTTACAGCTGAGGCTCCACTTCACCAAACATCTCCAGCAGCAGACAATGACAGACTGCAGGAAGAACTTGCACGATTAAGAGCTCAGTTGGCCGAGAAGGAGAACACGATCAGGACTATTCAGGAGAACAACCACCGGCTCTCCAACTCGGCATCGGCCTCGGAGAGCGAGCAGAGGAGTCAGGCCGAGGAGGTTCGGCAGCTCAGAGAGAGGCTGGACGCCCTACAGAGGTCGGTGAGGGAGAAAGACCTGCTCATCAAGACCAAAGGCGACCAGCTGAGTCAAATCAGCGAGGCACTGCGCAACCGTGAGAATGACAACGAGGTGCTGAAGCAGGCCGTGACCAACCTGAAAGAGCGCGCTCTGATTCTGGAAATGGATGGAAAGAAGCTGAAGGAAGAGAACGAGCTGGTAGCTGCTCGCTCTCGAGAGAAAGAGTCGGAGTTCAGAGCGCTGCAGGAAACCAACATGCAGGTTTCCCTCCTGCTGAGAGAGAAGGAGTTTGAACTGGGCGCAGTGAGCGAGAAGGCTGCGACTGTGGAGAAGATGCTCAAGGACAAAGATCAGGTCAGCTGCAAACTAAGACAAAGAAATTTCTAGTTTTAGAGGTTTGATTAGTGCCGATGCTTCCTGATCATTTAAACATGGCCATCAAAACTGTATTAGACTGGGAACAAAGGTTTTCTTTTGTCCTTTATTCTTCAAAATGTTACACTTAAAATTCACTCTGTTTATAATATGTTGCAGGGTAAGACTGGTGAGCTGAATCAACTCCTGAATGAAATTAAGTCCATGCAGGAGAAAGCTGTGGCGTTCCAGCAGGAGAGGGATCAGGTGATGATGGCGCTCAAGCAAAAACAAATGGAGACCACCGCAGTTCAAACTGAGGTAGGAGGACGGATAATATTCTCTATTCTCTCACTGTCTTAAAGAAATGTGTCTGTTTGCTCCCTGCTAAGTTTTAAATGCAAGACAATTGAAATGCCAGTTTCCTGCGGTATTCTATCAACTTTTAACAATTTCTATGTTGCTATGTTGAATATTCAGTCATATTCAACATAGCATTTGATGTAAAGTGTATATATTTATTTGCACATTGTAGATTAGTATCTAAATCTGTCTAAAAGTACAACCAGTTTAGTGCATTTTTTCATTATCAGTTTAACCGCATTATTTTACCATATTGCCATATAAGATGTATAGGTTCAATGTACGCTGAAGAAAAAGAGACTTTACATCAGATTTTTCCTAGACTTATGCAGAAAATTTTCTAACTTATGAGAAAATTAAATGATTAGTTATAATATAATAGATATTTCATACTGTAAAGCCTGTTAGTTTCTTAACTAGGCTGTTACTTAATTATGTTGTCCAGTCATATAAACGTGCTGTCATAAATCATTTATATTATGTTTTATTATCCATCAAATAAATCTTTATATGTGGAGACAAAAATCAATAGTTAATGTGGTATTCTCACTGATCTTTGCATTTGAAAGTGTTTTTGTTTCCTTCACAGCTTCAGCATGTGAGGGATAAAGAGCATCGTCTCAACTTGGAGCTGGAAAGGTTGCGCAATCACCTGTTGGAGATTGAGGACTCGTACACGAGGGAAGCCCTCGCCGCAGAGGATAGGGAGACTGAACTACGCAGGAGGGTGGCAATGCTGGAAGAGAAGCTGGCCACGTCCTCGAGTGCTGTGGAGAATGCCAGGTTGGTTACAGGAAAAAAAAAATTATCACGGATATTACTGCCCTACCTTAAAAATAAACATACCACGTATAACCACGAATGTGATGACGACCACAATGCGTTATAGAGGCTATCCTTGCAAGTCATGCATGTAAAATAAACCCTTAACAACCACACTGAGTTTATAATTACCCTGAATGTCAGTAGCATCACTAATTTACCCCCACTCAAAATTAATAGTGGGAAATCTTCTCTGCATATTTGACAAATCAAGTGATAGTTAGGTTATTCTCTCTCTCTCTCTTTGCTGTGGTTTCATTAAACCTTGACTTTAGCACAACCTTTGACACACTGAATCATAATATTAAAAAGTTAACATTAGTGATTTAGATTGAATTGTCTGCTCCCCCCTGCTGCATATCACAAAACTGAATTCCGTTGTTTGACAGATAACATCTGGGTTTATGCTCCCAATAGATATCCTTTCCGTTCCACCGTTGATTTTAAGATTTCCCTGCTGTTTTTTTAACGCTGGATGTTGTCAATTCTTGCTTTTATTTTTGTTTAGCATCGTTTGGAGCCATCAAAGTTGCTTATATAAATACTTAAAGCCATTCCTCCTTTTTTTCTGCTCACTGGTCATCTGCCTCCAGCCAACAGGCCAGCATGCAGGTGGAGTCGCTGCAGGAGCAGCTGAGCGGCGTGGTGAAGCAGAGGGACGACGCGCTCGCCCACCTCAGAACCTCCCAGGAGCAGGTCAACCAGTATGCAGTGTCGCTATCCAACCTGCAGATGGTGCTAGAGCAGTTTCAACAAGGCAAGTTAGCTGCTTCACACTCCTCGCATGTTCGATGCACACACGAAGACTCTGGTTGTCTAGTAGTAGTTTGTATTTTGTGCAACATTTTTTTTTTTTAATCAGAGAGACTGATGTTCATGAGAAGACATTTTGAGCCAGCAGTCTGTTACTTTTAGTAATACTTTAATTGTGTTTTCCCTTATCAGAAGAGAAAGCCATGTACTCAGCAGAGCTTGAGAGGCACAAGAAGGAGAAGGAGGAGTGGAGAAGAAAAGCTGAGAGGCTGGAAGACCAAGCATCTGCCCTTCAGGTAAATCTGCAATCAATAACTGATCAGAGAGGCCTATGACTTTATTTAAATCCAACATGTGAAGTCAACAGCAGGGCTACAAAGTGAGCACATATGATAATCCCCCTCATAATTCCCACACATTTCTTGATGAGAGCTGAAGCTGAAGATATAATGAAAGCCACGATAACTGACTGGTTTCTGCTCTCTCTCAGATAAACCTCGATGAAGCCAATGCCGCTCTAGATTCAGCGTCTCGTCTGACCGATCAGCTCGATCTAAAGGAGGAGCAAATCGAAGAGCTGAAAAAACAAGGTGAGCTGCAGCTGAGTGTTTGCCAGCGTCTACACGTGTCCTCTGAGGGCTTTGAAAAGCTGGACAAGGGAATGATTAGAATGGCAGCAAAACTCTGTATGAACTTAATAAAGTTATGTCCATGATGTTGCAATAATATGAATGTCTTTCAAGCTGTTTTACGGCCATGCGGTTTAAAGTTTAAAGATGTTTCTTTCTCTCAGGCTCATATTTTTAGTTTAGTGACCTTATCATAGACCATATCATATCATAGTCTGAATAACAGAGTGCAGAGGTTCTGCTGTATTATTTTTTACATTGCACTCAGCAGAATTCACTCTTATCACTCTCAGATACACTATGACCATTACATCACAGCAAATTCTCAGACTGTTTCTTTTCCCTCTTCCAGACTTTGCATTCGTTCAGTCCAGATATGAGGCCGTATATTTGCTTTATCAATCAGTCCCTATGGAAAATTTACATCGGGTCTATTAATAGTTTGCTGTGAGAGTGTTCAGATCCACAGTTTCACCAGTGAGAGGACTTAGCCCCAGTTTGTTAATAGTATGTTCTAACTACAGAACAAAGAATCTGAAATTTTGAAAAATAATTTAATAATCTGACAAATTCGTCACATTTTTGAATTATCTCCAGTTTTCTCAAAGACTAACTATCTGGAAGAAAAAATATAATTGATTTTCTTTTCCAGAATAGCCATAAATGACATACTGTATATCCTTACTCATTCCGCAACACACAAACAAAATATTAACAAGCTATTTGATTTTTTTTACATAAAATATAGCAAAATAACATCTTTAGAAATATTTCTCCCTTTTCTTTCTGTTGCCTAATAAAAAAAGATTGGAACTTTTTTCAATTTGTGCCACCTTTTTAGGAACAGGAAATTACCATCTTAATTTGTATAATGAGATGTGAACCAAAATGACAGATTTTGATATTTTGCTTGTGTTTTACAAAAAGATCAGGGGCATTCCTGACTACATGGCAGTGATACTTGCAAAGATAAGATAATTGCAACTTTTTTTGTGCAGCAGGTGGATTTTTTTTTCATCCAGATGGTTTGAAGTCTTTGACGATCTTTTTAAACAACCTTGTGGATTTTTTCATGACTTCTCACCACTGTGACTTGAATTCAGTGTTCAGAGATGAAAGGTACAAGCTACAACTGTGTGCACCAGGGACATGAACATTACCCTAAAAGATTACAAAACATTGTGTGTGTGTGTTTGTGTTACAGTGGATGTGAGACAGGAGATGCTGGAGGAGGTGCAGAGGAAGCTGATGAACCTCCTCAACAGCACGGAGGGGAAAATAGACAAGTAAGTCCAGCTCTATCTGGGTCAAATCTCACATTCTTTCTTCCAGCTAAATGAGATTATGATTAATGGCCCTCATGGTTTTCATTGGACTATCAGAAATGACTCCCACAGTTTCAGCAAAGTGTAGAAAGTCACACTGCGGTGGAAAAACTTGATAAGGGCTCATCTATTTAGTGTGACGACGCTGAGGCAATCACGCCTATGACTGCAGCAAACTTTGGTTTATTTTAGTGATTTCGTATTTTTCAGATAAAATTTAGGATTAAGCATTTCTTAATGGGTGGAGAAAAAGTTTGTCTTTGTCTTTCTCAATCCCACTGCACCTTTCCTCTGTCCATTGACTTTTTTGTGTTTTCTCACATCTGGAAAGGAAAAGCATAATTTTCCTGTGTTATATGATGATGATGTCCTGTTTTGGTCATTATGAGCCACCATACCTTATTATGGTTCTCTGTATCTCTGTACATGACACACATACCTCTAAGAGGACTTACTCAGTGTCCAATCTGTTCCTGTTGTTTTTATTCTTGATAAACCAAGACAGTGTGGTTGTTGACCTACATTAAAAATAACTAATTTACGCAGTATTCATCTCACAAAAATCCTGCAGTTATTTTTCCACCTGTTGCTCTCACTCACAGCAAAGTTTAAACCACGTCGACCGTTTTTACATGGCCTCCACAGGTCAGCAACAATTATGGGAAAGCGGTGTGCACGACCGTCGTGTAAAGTGCTTTAACTGCTATAAATAAAGCTTGTTTATCTCTGTTTCTGTGGAGAAAGAAATGTAAAACAAATATTCAAATTGATGTATCAAAATGGGATTGATGTCATGAATTACATCATGCCTTATTATTCCCGTTGTCCTGTTTCCAGGGTCCTGATGCGTAACCTGTTCTTGGGATACTTCCACACACCTAAAACCAAGCGCGCCGACGTGCTGAGGCTCATGGGAAGTGTTCTGGGACTGAGCCGGGAAGATGTTGATAAGGTGAGAGGTCCCTTGACTCATATTCAAAGTACTTACTTGTGCAATCACATCTTCATTTATTCACGTAATTGGAGGGAATTGGTATGAATAATACAAAGTTTTATTGCAGTGAGCGATGTTTGGGACCGCATCACACTAATAGATTAATAAAGTATAAGTAAGACTCATTTAACTGATTCATTTGGGCATTTTAAGGCAGCATGGAGTAAAAGAGCTTTATAGACTGTGTGCAGATATCTATTAGCCCGTTATGACAGAAAGAAAAGTCTAAAAAAAAAAGCACGACAGCAGGTGGAGAAACTGGACGATGAAGATGAACCGCTGACAGACTAAAGATCGCTGACAGAGAAGACAAATAGATAACTTTTCTTTGTTTTTTTTTCATTTATTGGAAATTGACGGCGGAGGTGCAGAGGGAGGGGGAGAGAGAGGTGTAGGACTTGCAAGAAGAGTTGCTGGTCAGGACCAAACCAAACAACAGCTGAGACCACGTGGCACGTGCTGTCATGATTCAGCTAACGAGTCACTTCAGACAATCAGTTAACAAGACAAATTAACAGGATAGTTACATCCAAACAGAACAAATCCCAATCAAATCCTCTTTTTTTTTTTTACTCAAGTCTCAAGTGTCCCAAATCTGCAGCTGCATCTCTAATATAATAAAAGTATGCAGATTACCATCTTAGTTTAGAGTGTCAGGACGCACTAAACACTAAGTACAGTTGAGGCCGTTGGGAATGTCATTAGTTTTCCAGCTGTTTGGTCTTAAATCAAAATTTTGATTTGATAACAGTTCGTCCTGAGAGGAACATGATTGTGTGTTTTAAATTTAATGGCAATCCATCCAGTGATTTGTGCAGTGTAAAGAAATTACATCAAAAATTAAAATTACAAAACAAAACAACTACTGTTTTTTTTCATCCAGTCAATAGGAGAATTGCACTATTTACACACTGTCACTGTCCCAGGTCGGAGTGGCCCGAATGATTGTTGTCAGATTAGTCAAACACATCCTTGAGAGGCGAACAGTCAGCCATGAAACTCAGTGTTCAACAGCGATTTTAACTCCTGAAAATGCTCTCAGAGCTGAACCCTGAAAAAGAAAGCATTTCCTTATCCAGATCTTCTGGCAGGAGTCCTGTGAGACGATTCCAAAGTTTATTACCCAACGCTCTTAAAGGAAAACAGATACAGACTAAGGGGCAAATGCGATTACAACTCCTCAGATGACCCATTTTTATTGTGTTGGCAGTCATTTCGCTTTTTTTTTTTTTTTTTTTTTCTTCATCTCTCCCTCATCTCCTGTTAATGCCATTTAAATTTTCCACTCAACTCGTGTTCACGGCAGCCAAGTGTCCCACAAAACCAGACGACTCTTCAGAATCGGCCTGAGTGGAGCAGCATATCCCCGTCCTGGTGCCTTTTTTTTTTTAAGCCCAAAGCTGTGATCCATGCACTGTATATGGGGTCTGTCCAGCTGAATCCTGCCAGGCGAATGACGCTGATGATTAGGGAGTACGAATAATGAAGCCACAACTTTCTTCTAGGAGCGTGTGGTGTCAGCAAAGAATCAGAGCGCCTGTATATAAGACCAAGTAGGTCCACAAAATCATTTTCCAGAAAGTGGTGGCAAGCAGAAAGGAATCTAAGAGCAATTACAAGTGAAATAATCTGACCACTTATTTAAAACGAGGAAAAAATCAAATATTCAAAAATAGACTGAATGAATAGTATACGCCTGTAACGTTTACTGTACCTGCACTCCTCATCCTTTTTCTTGGTAAAATAAGAGTTAAAAAGTTCTTTTTTATGTGCTTGATCATAAAATATTATGTGTCTGTGATTATTTGGAGACTATGACTTATAATAGTCTTTGTCTACACTTCCATACTTCCCACCTGCAGATGTTGGAGGACGACGGACGACACGGTGTAACTGGATGGGTGTCCAGTTGGCTGGGAGGCAGAGGAGCACAAAGTGTCCCAAACACCCCCCAGAGGCCCACCAGTGGCCAAACGCTCAACTCGGTAAGAAACACCACATTAAATTCTTTTAACACAGATATGCAGTTCGTATTTTATACAGTGAGCATAGAGGACTTCCAAGGACTTCAGCTGTTTATCACTGCAGGGTCTCCATGGTTTCTCAGGTTAAAGAAGAAGAGAGCATAATATGATCATGAAAAAATACAAAAAGGATTAAATAATCTCATAAATCTCATTAAATAAATAAATGACCAAAATATAGCCCATAGAAAGTGTAGTGCCGCCACCCCATATAAAGGGCAGACAATGTTCTTTGGGCACTGAAAACTTCAAAATGGACTTGGAAGAAGCAGGTCGGCAAGCCGGAGTAAATGCAAAAAAAGATGGCATTTATTGACAATAATTGAACCCAGGAAATTCAAAAACAACTAAATTAAACTCAAACAAAATAATACACACATGAAAGCTGCAACCTCACAGCAAGCTGCCATCTCTCTAAAGAGCAAACAATCCTTCAGTGACCGGCTTTTATCAACTCACCCTCCCCCTGCAAGAGGACCTAATGAGCCAAACCTGTTCTCACTACCCTTGATTGAGAAGCTGAAATGCCCCAACCTTCCCAGGCAAAACAACAAACCCAAATCACAAACAATAGAGTAAACCATTTTCAACATATTATAAGCTTATTGACCAAAAACAAATCAATCAATCACCAACACAATGTTATACTAATAACATAAGCAAATTAATTAAGTGATCACATATTTAAAACATGACACCACTGTAAATATCTAAACAAACACAAAACACAGCACTGGTAATATTGGTAAACGGGGACTAGTGGAAAGGGCAATGAGCAAGCTTTTCACAGAAAGCAAAAAACTAAAGATAAAACCACCAGTCACAGTGTGACTGCTCTCTCTCGCAAAACTCCCCTCTTCTTAACAAATCTGTGCATTCAAATTAATTACTTTTTTTGCTCCAAATTCTAAAAATATCCCTACATTCACTTTACATTTGATTAAAGTAACTTAGCGTCATCCGATACAGCAGAAACACTGAAACCGAAGAAAGTATAGATGAGTACCTTTTGCGGGAAACGTCAAGGATGAAAAGAGTGATTCTACCCTCTATCTAAACACATAAGTTTTCATTTTATAGGAAAGCACACAAATTGTACAAAACAATATAAATAGTTCTTAAGGAGCCTAAGAAAAAAGAAAATATATCCCATATATGCATTAAAATGTGCCTTCAAAATAAAAGTCTACTCAATGTACGTTACAAATTCAGCGCACAACAACTGACACACTACCACACACACACACAGGATTTGAATCCACTGCAGCATTTATACCCAATTGTGTAGGTGGACCCCTTGTTTAGACTTAAGCAGGATGTTCTTTGCTGAAATGTCTCACTCAGTCAGGACCACACTGTCCTCTGTTGTTGCAGTCCTTCTCAGAGATGTTTGTAAAGTTCTTGGAGGTAGAGTCGACCCCCTCGCTGCCTGCACCAAAGCTTCCAGTCCATGACATTAAAGCTCTGAGCGCCCCGCCTCCGAGAAGAACCAGCAGTTCCGCTTCCAGCACCGCTGCAGGTAAATGAGCCCTTTGGGAAAACCCGCCGCCAGGACATTTCCTCTTTTCGTGTGTTTAATCGGTCATGTCAGACGGGAGGCATTATTCTTTCTCTTACACCGCCAAACACATCAGACCTTATTAAAATTGAAGTCTCTCCCCTCACAGGAGCTGCAGCAGCTGGTAAGCGAGCTGGTGAGTCTAACCCTTTCCTGGCGCCTCGCTCTGCCGCGGTGCCCCTGCTGGCTGGTTCCGGCTCCGGTGGCTCGGGAGGTCACCTGCTGATGAAGCCCATCTCTGACGCCCTGCCCTCCTTCACACCCGTGCCGGTCTCAGCGGAGTCCAGTGGTGGAGCTGTGCTCAAAGACTTGCTGAAGCAGTGATTGTCCCCATGTAGACGTCTTAATTCATCCAGCACGACTTTTACACTACACAGACTGAGATATATGAGCTACTTAATGCTGCTCTTTTATTTCCTGCAACAATAAATTATCAGAGTATTCACTGAGGCTTAATATTCCCTTGTTTCGGGAGGGGACTGAATCTAGTTTAGTTTTGTAGACTTAAATTTTTCTTGCAATTACTTTTCTATGCAACAGAGTCTCCCTTTACACATCAGTAAGTGTTTCCCACTCAGCATTATCATGAGGTGTTGACCCACAAGTTGAAAATGATCAGTCAAGACTCCACATGCAAAAAGGAGGCAGGATGGGAACATTTTCAAGATGTGTGTCCTTCTTCAGATGGAGAGCGGCACCGCAGATTTTCATACAAACTGTCATTTTGATTTTGAGTTCCATCTTAACATTTTTCATTTTTATTCATCGCACCAGTTCTGAACACAAGTGACCTTATAAACTCACTGTGTGCAGTTCAGTACATGTTTATTCGGGTTAATCATCGCCTCTGTGGAGGAGGAAACATCTCATCCCTTTTCAGTTCTCATCCGATGATTTGCATTGACCAGCTTCTGTTTTCTGAGTCTTTTTCTTTTCAACAATGCAGTGAATTGTTTCTGATCCAGAACTTTCCTAAAAACTGGCAGCAGTAGCCTGTGTAGAGATTTATGTGGTTCAGTACATCTGTTAAAACCATAAAGACTTCTTTTTTTTTTTTTGCTAAATCTTGTCTTTTCCAGACGGCCAGACTGTGATATGCAACAAGCGTTGTAATTATGGCTGTGACTGTGGTTGATCAGAGGCTTGAGACTGCTCTTATGTTTAAGTACAGCACTATTATATAGTTCTATGTATGTAAATGGGTGGCGTTTTTTTTCCTATTTATGGGCACTAATGAAGTTTTGAAAGTTAAGTGCCTCCATTTTTTGCTAATTAGATAGTTGTATAATCAGGATTGTAAATGGTTAATATAAATATATATATTTACAAAATGTAAAAACTGCACATTTAAAAAGTTTTACCTGACCAGAGCCAGCCAGCTGTAACTGAGCTGCTCTGCATTTTTGTATAGACATCAATCAGCCGCTGCAGAAGGAATGTTACAGGGTTTCTCCAGGTGTATTGATAAAAGAAAAATGTAAAAACTGTAAATCCTGGCTTGTAAAAGATTTTTTGTAGATGTAAAATCTGAAAGTTGGAGGTGTTAAAAAAAAAAGGAGTTGGATTACCTTGAACTTGGATGATCTTTAACCTAGGTTAGCACCTGTGAACTTAATTGGGACTTCAAATCGAATAAAGGTACTTCTGACCCTTTACTGCTGTGCATTTTGTCTTTTTTTTTTCTCCTCTCCCCCAAACGCGCGTTCATGCAAACCAGATGTGGCTACTACAGCGTGGAGAGCCAGATGTGCAGAGTCATTCAGCTGTATAGGAGAGGGGAGTCTTGTGTGTGTGTGTGTGGGGGGGGGGCTGTTTATGTCTTTGGAAAACAGACACTCGGTGTGTATGCTTTTTGCCTGTTTGCCCCCGCCTCAGACAGCACAGGAGTAGCAGCCTCGTTGGAGAGCGCGCCGCCGCCTGTGCGCTCTGGGCGGAGGGGGCTGGCTCTCCGATGATTCAATCCAGCTGTTGCGAAAGCGCGCGGAGAGGGGGGCGTCAGATTTGCATTGCTAAATAATCCGTAGAGCCGACAGAGAGGAGGGGGACAGTCCGTTTGGAAAAAAAAGGCTTTATATATCTGCAGCCTCGGTTAATGAAAACGCGCCGTCGGCTTTCGCGTAAAGGCGCATAGTCCGGGGGGGGCGGTGAGAGCCCTGCTGGGGAGCGGAGAGGGGATTTGCGGGTCGTCTAAATCTTTCCTCTGAGAGAAACCGTAAACCATGCTGTTTGAAATACGTGGCTTCATGTTTTGCTCCTCTGCAAGGTCAGTAATCTTCATTTCTTCTCCCCCCCTTTCCTCATTTCTGGGATTCATCTTTGCGTAACGGACTTGTTTGCTTTTAGTTGTGTGTGTGTGTTTGAATGAATATGGATGCCTGCTCAGAAGTTCCTGTTTAGTTTCTTTTTCTCTAAAGGGCCACTGTCTTTGAGAAGAGTTTCACAACTTAAACTCTCCTCACAGGATGTTGGCAGCTCTGGTATTTATTCTGCTTTGTATCCAGCCCGGACACGGACAGGTAACCTAACACCTTTCCTTCCTGGGAGTCAGTGTTTTCATTCATTTAGACCAAGCTTATGGTCACACAGGAGTCTGCTGTGTTGGTGCTGTGCTGCTATCCCATTTTGATGTAAAAAGAAAGGCTGAATTTAACAAATAAAGCATTTATTATTTGCATCAGAAGTCTTACAGAACATTATATTGCATGAAAAGTTTAGTTTTAACAAGTCCGGATAACATGGATTGTCGATCATCTCTCCTCAGACCTGCACAGAAGGTTTTGCATATGACCGCAGGGCGAGACAGTGTGTAGGTAAGTGACATGACTTCTTCTCTCATATCATGAAAGGTGACAATTTGGACATGCAGCCTCATTAAAAGTGTCCTTAAGAAGCTCATAAAGAGTAAAATCACAGTACAGTATGAAGTAGAATAAGTTCCCAAACTAACACAGCACAGAGGTAAATGGATCACCAGCCTCCAGATGTTCTGGATGCAGCAGCGGCCTTATCAGTGCATCGCTCTGTATTCCAGATGTGGACGAGTGCCGTACCCTGCCAGATGCTTGCCGAGGAGACATGCGCTGTGTGAACCAGAACGGAGGCTACCTGTGCATCCCGAGGTCCCTGTACAACCAGCCGTACAGACCGGAGGCCCCGCTCCTGCCCGAGCCAGTTTACCCGGACACGTCGGCCGGATTTTCAGACAGCTTCGCCCCGGCTGTTCCGAGATCCGTGGAGCCCAGCTACCCCAGAGTGAGGACCACGGCACAGTGCATCCTGGGATACAGCCCTGCAGAGGATGGCACCTGTAATGGTGAGTCGCTGTCTGCAGATGTGCCCTCTGATTTAGGTGGTGGAGAAAGTATTCAGATCCTTTATTATGTAAAAATATTCAATACAACAGTTCAAAAAATCTCCTCTACCAGTAAGTCATACACTTAAAATACTTCTTAAGTAAAAGTACAAAAGTAAAACATACTCATTCTGCAGAAAAATGGTCCCTGTGATGTCATATCATCATATGAGATTATCATATTGTTAATACTGATGCATAAATGTGTTTTTACTGTTGCAGCTGTTGAGGTGGGGCTAGTTTTAACTACGGTTCAGAGATGATGTGAGATGATTAATGGGGCGGGAAAGAAGAAAAAGCAAAGTTCTGGTTGAAAAATTTGTCCATGTGTCAGTCATTGTTTGTACTATTATCAATTTTTTTTTTTTGTTGTTGTTGCAAAATATTGAATCATTTTTACATCTCTGTGCCTCAAACTGTTATTTAAATGGAACCATCTGAGAGGTTTAGAGGGGAAATGTCTCTGTAGTGAAACTGCTAACAAGAGCCAAAAACATTGGGAGCTGCTGGATTCATTTTTGACACTGCATTGTGTTATGTATGCTTATCATTTTCATCTGACATGAAGTGGAGTGAAAGGAAAAAAACCATGTTACACTCTAACTGTTTTGGTCAGCTTTACCTGTAGCTACAGATTAAATGTCATTTAAGACCAATACACAAACAGGCATTACATCATGGTGCCCTGCAAACCTCACTTCTCTCGTCTTCATGACAGATTTAAGGACGCGGAGGAAGTCTGCGAGTTTTATTTATCAGACGACTTCATCTTTTCCCAAAGTGCTGCTCATTGTTTTCAGTCACACACGCACAGAAACCTTGTTTAGTTATTCCCACTGGGTCAGCGTGTACTCCCATTCATCTCCGATAGTCAGCGTAGGCAGTGAGCCCAAAGTCTATTTGCTGTTTGTGCAACCACAGTGGTACCAGAGTGGGATGGTGAGGTCTTAAAATGAAGCTGTCTACTTAGAACAACTTTGCCACAGCTTGGGTATGTTACCGGTTGGTGGCTTGAGTGGTTTCTCCTTCTCAGATTGATTTATTTTACATTTTATTAGCCTGAAGGTACAAAATGATTCATTGCTTCATAACAAAACTGGCAAAGACTAGAAAAAAAAAACTTTTGTGGAACAGAAACATAATTTTTTTTTGCTTTCCTACCCTGTATATCATCTTTTAACCCCTCAAATGTATCATGCAACCATCTGGCAGGATCCTGACCTCCTTCACTTTTGGATGAAGATCAAATTTGCTCTCCTTGAATTACTTTTACAACATTTTTAAAGTCACAGGATCCTCATTTATAGTGGCTGCTACAAGAGTGTCTTAAAATGGGACATGCAGGTCATGTTCACATCAAGCTTCGAGAGTTACTGCTGCATAAATATCTGCAAGAGATGCAAAGGTGGCCGGTGTCTGTCTTCTGCTGCAGCTGTTTCCAGCTTCTTGCCCCCTCTGCTGCAATCCCTGCCTGAAAGATGGGAATGTTTTTGAAGAAAGACATCTGCCGCCTCCCGCTGATTATCAGATGTTACAGTGAGGCTAGGTGGACGAGGTGACACGAGGAGGAAGGCGTAAGTCATTAAAGATTGTGGTCGGGCTCCTGAGGAACGCGTGAATCCGTCAGAGCGCGGGGGGGACAGATGTCGTTTGATGCTCGGCAACGGTGGCAGCATCACATCCGCCGGAGCAGAGGGGCCTTCAGCTCCACGCACTTCCCACTTTCTGTTGGATTTCACAACCACAAGAGATCCCAGCTGTCTGATAAACGCTACATGTCTGATGCCCCCCCCCCCGCTCAACTGTCTCAAATACATCTTAACATAATTTCCACAGAGTGTCCAGCTGGGGCAAGCTGTTGAAAATGGCCTCCTTAAAGTCCATTTGAGCCGTTTTTCTGTCATTTTGGATAAATCAGCCGTGACTGTGTAATGAGTGGAAAATGTACACGTATAGTATTCTGAGGAAAGCTTTAGAGTTTAGCTCATGCACAAATACGGACTGTTTCTCGTTGTAGGGGAGAAAGCCTGTCAGGGAATCGGCTCACAACCTTGTTTGGGTAAACTACACCGCCCGAGTGCCAGAGATGAGGTCACCCGCTGCCAAAACGGTGCCGGAGCCGGTGCCTGGAGAACAGGCATGCCTCTGTGGAGGCCAACCCTAATGAGTCCTGACACCCCCGAAGGCTGGTGTGTGTGCGGTGATGTAATGGGTAGTTGATAGATGCTGCTGTGGGGCAGAAATTACACAGACTGCGACTTCCTGTCTGAACCTGCAACAAACATGGCTTTGTCTCTAAGTTAATGGCACTACGCTCCATCATTGTCACTACTGGCACCAGTCTGCTAGAACAATGGGACAAATTAGCTTTTTGGTAGGCATTAATGCATTTTTGGGTTTGTTTTTTCAAGGTCAGACAGGCCCACAAAGACATTTTAGAAAGCAACCTCATGATGTGTGATCCCTCTCCTGCCTGATTTCTGAAGCCATTCTTTGCAGCAGCTCACACAGTTTACAATAACACATAATTATTATTTATCTACTGTTGGTGAAATCCAGACATGCAGATACCCTATGTGGCCAAAATTATGTGGACATCGGATTATTGCATATCTTCTTCCAAACCCACGTGCATTATGCTGCAGCTGTAACTCCCCAGGAGTGTTGGTGACGTTGTTGGGTGATGATGCTTGGCTAGCAGTCGACCTTAAGAGTTCCCAGTGGGGTTGGATGAGGTTGACCACTCAAGCTCTTCCACACTAATCATTTCTTTGTGTCAAAACAGGAAAGGGCACTTATCAAAGTGTTGATTCAAAGCTGGAAACAGAATAATGGTCTGAAGAGTTGCTACGCAGCATTTAGATTTTCATTAAAGGAGTGGTCCGACATTTTGGGGAAAACGAGAAAAACGCCTGTTTTATTTGTGCCGAGCTTTAGATGAGAAGATCGATGCCGCTGTTAGGTCTGCACGGTAAATAAGAAGCTATAGTTGATGTTTTTACAGTTTTCATGCGGATGAAATAAACAAGATAAAGATGGGATGGAGGGTTGGATTTTGTTACCTTTAGACAGAACCAGATGAGCTGTGCACGCTCTGTTTTCAGTCTTTATTCTGAGCTTCGTTAACTGGGTCTTGGCTTCAGTTTCAGATTTAATGGACAGATATGAGACTGATTTCAATTTTCTCATTAAACTCTCATCAGGAAAGCGAACAATCACAGAAAAAAATTGAACTATTCCTTTAACCAGAACAAAGGGGCCTCACTCAAACCAGACCTAAACTAGGCAAAAGTATGTGTCCAGCACATGTCTGTCCAAAAACAATGCACCAAAAAATCCACAGACTTCACCTCCAGTGCTACATTCTCCCCAAGAAATAGCTATGAAAACAGTTTACAGTGAGGTTTGTGGATAATTCAGAGTAACAGGGAAACACTTTCTGGAAAGATGTGTTGAGTTTTTGAGGTTTACTTTTTTCTGTGGAGAACAAATTAAAATGAATTCGGCTTAGTTACTGGATTGATTGAAGAGGTTCTGGAGGCAGATGCTGAACCAAAACTGACGGCGTGATCAGATGTTAATAACAGCAGATGAGAGAGTGTGTTTTTGTAATTTGGGTGAACTGGCCCTTTCAGCAGGAGAGATTGCTCAAGCGCACTTTTACACACCGTCACATGAACCAGCGAGTCCAATGATGCCTCCGGAGTTCAAGCTCTCGTCTCATGTTTTAAATTTCATGTGACTGCGCTGCTCATTTCCGCTCATAACTCCAGTTTTGGGGGATTTTCATGTTTTTGCTTGAGTCGAAGGATTACACGCTCCTCTGTGGCTGGAGAAACATTTCTAGCCTCGTGGGCCTTTGGAACAGACGGAGGTGCTCAAAAATGATGATGTTGATCTGAAAACAGAACTGTTTGTGACATTTTTTCCTCATCAGACAGTTATAAATTGCTTCTGATCACATTCAGCGTTCGATGGAGTCTCCCTGTGGTTTGAGAGCAGATGATGAGCACAGCTGACGCATTAATCAACCAGTTTGTGTACAAACAGTGTCAAAATCTTTTAAATGCTTCGAGTTGTCTCTATTTTCCTTCATGCGACCGACATTCAGGCTTTGCTGAAACAAGTCCCATCTGTCATGTCTTCCCTGGAGCTGATCTGGATTGTCAGCAGCCACCCCGGCAGCTCATGAAACAGTCTATATAAGGAGCTGAACTGAAACGCTCCTGCAGCTTTTCTGTGTGTGTGTGTACGTTGGAGCTCGGCAGTAACGGCTACACATGGGGTGCAGATGAAGACCATTCGGAGAGGTTTTGACTTGTAACTGCAAGCAGGTGTCGGGGCCGTGTAGCTGTTGGCTGGCGGCCCGAGCGCCCCGGGCCTCCTCCACCCCCGTGAAGGACCAGCGGTCCAAGTTGGCACAGAGGCCAACGGTCTCACCGACAGACTTTATCGCTTATCAGAGCTGCCTGTCCAAACAGAAAGGCAGGCTCCCACCCACTTCCCCCCACCGGTTTTCTACAGATTGGTGACTTCATGGTCTGAGAACCATAAACAGAGGTTGGAATTTTTGATATCCTCAAAAGGAAATGTGGCTATTATGATGTAGTGTGTGAGCCGCTCCAGGGGCGTCAAAGGAATTCAGATAGTAATCTGAGAAATCTTTAATCTTGTGAAACAACTGTAAGTTGATGCTGTATTGAAATGTTAGCTGTTAAGAGCTAGTTTTTTCAACCACAGGGTGGTGAAAACATGAGTGTCGACGGAACAGACTTTTGATTAGAAGACTGCCAGTTCAATCATCAAGCCAGCAGGGAAAATCCAAGTCTAGCAGAGCAGAGGGGCTTTTGAGCATATGTAGACACAATCCTGAGAGAAAGTACAAATGCAAAACTCCCACATGGACATAGATATCACCAATGTGCTTATAACTTTGTGCTACCTACCTACCTTCCTTCCTTCCTTCCTTCCTTAATAATAAAATCTTGTCTCTCCCCTCTGCTCTCCTCTTCTCTTTTCCAGACATTGACGAATGTGAGACAAACTCTCATCACTGTAACCCGACCCAGGTCTGCATCAACACAGCAGGTGGTTACACCTGTTCTTGCACTGAGGGATTCTGGCTCATTGGTGGACAGTGCCAGGGTGAGCCAACTTCTGCATTTTTACACATCAGCTCTCAAATATCAAAATGACTGTGATGGACTGATTTGCCGTATTTCAGCCGATTAACGTATATACTTACACACTCGATTTCCTAAAACCTACCAGTCAGTTTACTGAAGGCTCTGACAACCAGCTGGCAGAGATTAAAACCTGCAGTCAAAAACAGAAACCGAAACCATTTTAAAGAATCCCCTTATATTGTGGTGCGTTTAAGGAAGCTCTGACATTTCACAGTCAAACTTTTCTTGCAAAAACAAGGTATGTTATCTGGAATCTGGAAGTCAAACAGTGATCAAACATTGTGAATTCAGTCAGTTTTAACATTAAACAAGTTTGATGTCCAGCAGCTGATTGTCAAGTCTGTGATGTTTTTATGATTATGACCATTTCAGTTTGATAATGAGAAGACAATGCTGCTTCTTGTCTTGGTTTAAAAAAAATGCCATCATGACCTGTGAAAGCTTTAGCTCTCCTCTTGAAGAACAGCATCCTCTTTATGTTTTGTGCAGTAAAGCAGCCGAATCAAATCAATAAATTGTCAACATAATGAAATGAAGGTGATTTAGAAATGTTCACATCACAGTCTGAGGTTTTATTTCTGTCACAGTGGACAGACCGACAGTACGTTTGTATGTTGTAACCAGTTTGTCTCTTTCTCTTTGACCAGATATTGATGAATGTCGCTATGGTTACTGGTTACCAACAGCTGTGTGCCAACGTCCCTGGCTCTTATTCCTGCTCCTGTAACCCCGGCTTCATCCTCAACCCGGACAGCAGGACCTGTCAAGGTACACACACACACACACACCTGCACATAGGTGAATAATAAATGCCCTGTGCAAAGAAACACATGCGCACACACGCACAGGTACACGTGTAAATGACTGAGTCCGCCTCCCACAGACAAACACAGAAGCACATCCATTGTTTCTCTTCTTTCCTTGCTGTCACACACACAAACACACACACTTCCATGCTGTGTACAGATGTTGCATTAAACTCCACTGTTGCTCCTCCAGATGTTGACGAGTGTGAAGATGAACCATGCAGTCACGGCTGCTTCAACACCTACGGCTCGTTTATGTGCAACTGTGACGAGGGATTCGAGTTGGCGGCCGATGGCACCTCTTGCATCGGTGAGAAAAGCTGTGTTTTGTGTTGTAACGTTGTCTAATCAGCAGTGGTGGAAAGTAACTGTAAATGCACTTTTACTCGAGTACTGTGCTTAAGCGCAATTTCGAGGTTGTTTTACTTTAAATCTTTGCAACTTTATATACTTTTTCACAGGAAAATACCATATTTATTACTCACTACATCTATCTGACATCTGGAGTTGCTTTGCAGATGAATATTTGACAAACCAAACATATGTTCGCTTTATGAACGATGAAACTCTGCTCCACGTGAAACCATCCAACATTGTAAACTAGTTAACTCCATAAAATGTTGCTGACGTGTCAGTAATACAATTCCAATAATATGATAATAATATAACTATCTGAAAAGGATTAATCTGCCCAGCAGCTGCTTTTACTTGAATAGTTGAAGCACATTTTGTTTTTAATACTTTGTACTTTTACTTAAGTGAAAAATGAATGTAAGACTTTTACTTGTCAGAATATGTCCAGAGAGCGGTATTGCTGCTTAAGTGAAAGTGATCAGTTTCTTTATCTAAAAAAAAGCATTTCATCACCTTGAAATGTAAAATGCAGTGCATCTGTAGAGTATTAAACATCCTAGAGAGTAAATGATCATCGAATGAACATTTTAAGCTCTTATACATGAATATCTGTTACATAAACTTTAGCCACTTTGCAATTGATAACATTACTCTAAATGGGGAAATGTGTAGATTTACCAACTCTTTCTTTGATAATGTAATAGATTATAGATGTAACATTGTCGATCTGTTTATTTCTGTTCTAAAAGTGCATGTCCTGTACAGCTCTTCAAACCTGTTCAAACCCAAAGACCCTGTCACTGACGGGCAGCAGTGCCGACTGCTGAGCCACATCTCACGCCCTTTTTTCTGATGAGTATTAATCCTTGTTTTACTCCCTGTAGACTTGGATGAGTGCAGCTTCTCTGAGTTTCTGTGTCAGCACAGATGTGTGAACACGCCCGGCTCTTTCTCCTGCATCTGTCCGCCTGGATATTATGTATTCGAGGACGGCAGGAGTTGTGAAGGTAAAGTTCAGCACTGAAGAAAATGAAACTGTCACTTTGTTGCAGTGTCTCAAAAAGCTGCTCTGATTGATTTTACTGTAGGTTTTTTTTAATCAGCTTTGAATAATTGAATCCTGTTTTACCTTAATCTGATTTGTAAGGAATATCTTTCATCTGTCACATAAAATGAGTCTTATTTGACAGTTTTATTTGTTGCAATTGCTACACTTTTAATTAGAAATTCAGCCATCATTCAGCCTAATTGTGTGTGTATTACATGTTTATTGATCAGGTTTTACATCAGCTAATGATTAAAACATGTCACCTTATTAAGTATTATTATGTACTCTTTGTTGTTTGTACCATTCCTACTTACTGTACTACTGATGCTTTATAAATGTTGTTTCTCATGATGATGATGATGATTATGATGATGATGTTTTAACTGACTTTGATTGTTGTGTGTTTGATTTTGAAGACATCAATGAATGTGACACTGGTAACAACACCTGTACAACAGAACAAGTATGTTTCAATTTCCAGGGAGGCTATACATGCCTGAATCCTTTACAGTGTCACGCTCCTTACGTTGAAGTCAGTGACAAGTGAGTGTTTACGCTTCTCCTTTTTCCCCCAGTTGTTTTTCACCCTTTGAATGCATCACCATCTGTGTCCTATTACATTTGTGTTCATTGCAATCATGCAGCCAAAACCTAACGCAGGCCCCCCCCCTCATGTGTCCCCCCTCTGCAGTCAGTGCATGTGTTCAGCTGAGAACCCTGCCTGCAGGAACAAACCCTTCACTATTCTGTACCGACACATGGACTTGTCGTCGGGGCGCAGTGTGCCTGCAGACATCTTCCAGATGCAGGCCACCACGCGCTACCCCGGCGCCTTCTACATCTTCCAGATAAAGTCGGGCAACGATGGACGAGAGTTTTACATGAGAGTGAGTACTGCAGAGACGAACGAGAACGAACGAGACGCTCCATCTGTAGATACTGTGTGAAAGCGAAGGAACATAATGTAGTAATAATGTCTTTAATCTTTAAGAAAATGTCCCAAGCAGACACCAACACCTCAGAGGAACATTATGAGACCTATAAAGTGCCATTATTGTGTGGTGGACGTGATGGGTTTGTATTTGCAATAAAGAGAGCAAGAACTGGGTACTTTGCATGAGCTACTATACTTGTTAAGCAATGTGTAGCAGTGCAGAAACTCCACAGCTATTTAGTTGTGTTTAGTTACTAAAGACGTTGCCAAAATCATAAAATAAAGTCTTGGTTTTCTGTGATCATGGTCCTTAATAATGACAGTAAGGAAGTTGTATCAGGATGATTTCACAAATATGACAGTTCTGTGTCAGACTGAACTCCACCCACACTGTCACACTCTGGATCCTTTTAGAGAAACAGAATTCATTTTGTGATGTATAAAATCTGTCATGAAGGAGAAACCTTGGAGTCCTTTCCTAGTTTTTGTCATAATTTACCATTTTTATATGTATGCATATTGAGCCCTCTAGTCTTAAAAAATATTCTCTCAGCTAATTTAATAATAATAAAAAAAAAGTGAACTTGAAAGCAGCGGAACAAACTTGGTGATTACTGAACAGCAAACGACAAATGTGAAAGTCTGATGTGGGGGCGCTAAAACAAATTTAAGGACAGTAATAGACACATTTTTGGGCCTCTACATCAAATTTAGCTCTGTAACTCCACACAGTGATAGATGTGGGATGGTATAATAAATTTAGTAATTTTGTTATAGTAGATGCCTTATGCACTATGACAAATGTTTGTATAATACCACATTTTTAGATTGTTACGCTATATTTAGGGGATTTGGCGTCACTATGAAAAAATAGGTTTTACAGGAAATTACAGATTTTAGGGGTCACGAAAGAAAAGTAATCCAGACGAAGGCGTTTGTATTTATAGTCTCAGTTTAAATTCATGTGTTTGATCCTATACTGGCTTCCTCTTAAACAAACAAGTAGGTTTGCATTAAAAAAGCTCACATTAAAAAAACTATAACAATGACAGCAATTATTTGATTGTGAATTGTGAAGTGAATTTTTGAGCAGATTCTGAATATAAACAATGGATGCATATATCATTCAGCTCTAATATAATTCATATACATACCAATGGGTCACAGTAGGAAAAGCATAGGTACAAATAAGAAAAGAAATAATGGCTAAATTACCGTGAAAACATGAAGCACCTGATGTTTCAGTGCAGTGTGCAGCCAGTAGATGGAGCAATAAGTGTGTGTAATATGTCCCAAAGGCTGATTTTTTGCTGTTCAAATGTATTAAATAGACTTAAAAGAGACTTTTTAGGAGAGTTTCAAAGTCTAAAGATTCTCTGATGCATTGATGATTAAATAACCCCTTGAGATTTAATCATATCTCTCTGGGTTATCTTGTGCTGTCCTTGTTTATGCAACCTCTGCTCCAAACCTTATGCACTGCGGAAAACACATTAACTCTCATTGACTTTGCGCCTGTGTTTGCTACTTGCAAATGATAGGACAAGGGCTCCGAGACTTGGATTTCCTTCACCGCGCGCAGCTGCCGGACTGAATCGTTTCCTGTACTTCATTCCTCACATTCCTCTCCCATCCTCTTTTGTCTTCCAGCAAACCAGCAACGTGAGCGCCACGCTCGTCTTGTCGCGGCCCATCAGGGGACCAAAGGAGGTGGTGCTGGACCTGGAGATGGTCACGGTCAACAACGTCATCAACTTCAGAGGCAGCTCCATCATACGTCTGACGATATTCGTCTCAGAGCACCCGTTCTGAGCGCCCCCACCCAAATGAACTTTGCCGCCCCACAGAACCAAAGCCGCGCTCGTCTGCAGCTGATGTAATGGTTTGTTTGAGACAGCTCATCGCCTTTTTTTTTTTTTGTTTTGTTTTACATCATTATGTCATCCTCAATAAAGACACGTCCAATAAAGACTCAGCCAAGATCAGCTGATGGGAAAGCATCCCTGTGCTCGAATCCCCACCCTGGTTTAATGGACACTGGGCTTTTATGGCTGCGATATGGACTTTCAACTCAGAGGGATATTTATGGTGTACAATTTCTGACATCCTCTATTTAGAAAATGACCTGAAAATGATGGAAATTATCCAGTCCAGTACCAGTCTATACACAATCCAAGTTTTTTTTTTTTTTTCAAAGAGTTTCCCCAGTTGTCTGTGAATTTTCATCCCTTCAGATAAGCTGTGAAAGTGACTTTTGTAAACCTGAATTCAAGAGCTGTCAGTGCATCATCAGTGTCATTAGATCAGTGTTTTATCTTTTGAGAGATGGTTATCTGAGCAGAAGAGTAATTGTGGATTTGCAGTGGCAATATTTGAAATGATGTAACGACCAGTCATTAACTGAATTATTGATCACAGTTTCTTTTCGACCAATAAATGTCTTCACCACACAACTGTCCCTGGAATGAGCCAGCTCCTGAAACTATATAAGATTTTGGGATTATAGTGCAATATTTTGGGGGTGACTATAATAGCATTTGGGATTATTTCAAGTAGCAAGTTTGGGGCTCTATTTACACTGTTTTTACAAACAGTCAGTTAACAGACTTTGAGGCATAATACCACATTACGGGGCAAGATAATAATACCAATCTTCCTCACAGAACTGTCCTGAATTCATAAAAAATATTGCAAATTATGGGATTGTAATGTTTAACTTCATGGAGATGAACAAATTGTGCGATCAAATCATTAAATAACAAATTTTGGGGGCACTGGACCAAATTTTGGGTTCATATCAGCTCATCTTTGGACCACTATGACAAAATCTGTTCATATCTGTATCAGTTTACACATTTTTGGGGCACTTTACCTAATTTGGGGGACAATTGTGGTACTAAAAACATTTTTCAACACTAAATCTGGGGTTTTGGTGCATGATAACAAATTTGGGGATGTTATCTAACTTTACAAATTTTGCAGTTTGGGAATTATATCAGCTCACTATAGCCATTTGGCAATGGGAAATTATGGGACCATCACAAATACAATGGGGGAATTTAGGCACAGAATAACAACAACAAGTCTTAACCACACACTGTTAAGACTCTTAAAACTGTAAGTGAGTGTGGGCTGCAGACAAAGACGCTGGACTGCGGCCAAGTTTCTACCTGGGTGATGATGTAGACAGATGATGCAGACATGGACTGAGGAGGAGGAAAAGAAAATGACAGCCAGCAAACAGCAGAGCTGAAAACAGAAAACACTTTCTGAAAACAGAAAGTGGTGCGCTCATGGCTGATTCGGGGAAGGAAGCGCAAACACACGGTGTCAGTCCGGGAATTAGAGAGCCTGAGAGTGAAAGGGAGGGAGGGAGGGAGGAGGAGAGAGAGAGAGAGAGAGAGAGAGACCTGTAAGTGAAGTGCACCATAAACCTGAGCTCTCTGGCAGATCTCTCCACTCGGCCTGTGAGAGTGAGCTGCACCACTGGAAGTTTCTCCTCTTTCAGTGAAAACATCGCGGGGGTGAGTTTCCTTTCTTTGTCTTGTATTGTCATTTAAAGTAATAGTTGATTAATTAATTTTTTAGTGCGTGCAGCCAGGTGACATTGAGGCAAATTCCTCTATACACCTGCGGCACAAAGAAATGTTTGTTGTTGGCTCATGAGAAACTTTCTACTCCTTTTACTTGATTTTTTTTTAAGCTGAGTGATTATCAATCATCCAAATGCTCCCCAAACACATTCAAAATGTGCTCCTTTTTCATTTTTGGCATAATTTATCTTAAAAAACAGTTTTATTAAATTGTGTATTTGGCTATCAAACCCCAAAATATCCTCCCAGTGAAGACAATTGCAGAAATTTGGGAGCACTTTGAATTATTTAGGTTACAGCTAATAAGATCATTTAGGGTACTTTTCTAAAATGTGTTTTAGGGATTAGAATAGTATTTTTAGGATTAGAATAATGAACTAATCTTGGGGGTCACTACACCAAATATGGAGGCTCTGGAGGCATTTTAGGTATTACATCAAATCACAAACTTTAGGATTTATGTGATTATAACAATACATTATTGGTTAAACCACATTTTGGCAGTGTTTGGCATGACAGTACGCTTTGGGAAATGCAGTGTATCGTGGATTCTGTACAGATTTTGGGATTTGGGATAAGTAGGATAAATTTTTGGATTATATTATATATACCAAATTGCCAGATTGTATCAACAAATCTGAGGACACCATAACTAATTTTAAAGATTTTGGGACAATAACAATAAACCCATTTTGGTTGCACTGAAAAGAAATGTTAATGTGGCACGTCGACATTTAATCTTCATTTAAGAGTGCTGTGACCATTTTTTGGATTGCATGAACAAAAAATTAAAATGAGGGGAAGTGCACCAAATTTTATGACCTACAAGAACAACCTTTATGGTTATAACAACATATATACTGAACACCATACCAAATCTTGTTGTAGAACAGATTTGGGGAACATATCAGTGCTTGTTTGGGACACCATGCCAAATGCTGATAATGACAGAGCACCATAATACAAAATGAGATTGTATCAAAGACCAAATATTAGAGTTGCTACACCAAATCTGGTGGATATTTGCTGAAATCTGAAAAATGTTGGAATCATAACAATTAACAAATACTAATATCAAATGACACATTTTGGGAGTTCAGTACCAACTTAAACTTACCAAACTTGGTGATTTGGGCGCACTCTAACATAGTTTGGGATTATAACATATAAGGAATTTTACAGATTAATATGAAATCTGGAGGGCACCATAATACATTTTGGTGTTTGGTGAGTGTTATCACCTCCTGATTAGGTCCCCAGAAACACTTGCTCTGGCCCTTGTGGTATCACTGCTTACTGTGTAAACTGTAGTTTCCACTTACCTTTTCAACACTGAAATATTTCCACTCGCAGCCATGGAGTGCCTCAAAGACTGCTGCAAGAACTTCATGAGGAAGAGGGAGAAGGAGCATGAGACTCAAGGTAAACCGACATCCTGACATCTGCACATCGCACAGCTCTGTCTGACTGTCTTCTGTGTCTGACTGTGTGATCTCCTCTGCTTTCAAGTCATCACACTGAAGATGCCTCCTAACAAGGCAGTGCCATCCGGGTGGGAGCCGGATGAAGGGAGGAGGGGGGTCACAGAAGATTATCTCCTGTCCAAGCTGCCCCCGGACGGCAGAGAGGTGCCGTTTGTCCTTCCGACCTTCAAGGCCTCTTACATCCAACCCAGAGGCTCCCGCTACCCCAATTTACAGTCTGGGCCCCAGAGTATGTACCGCTTAGAAAATAACATCAGCTGGCTGTTTAAACTTACTATACGATACGTAATCTCGCCATCATATGCAAATCAGTAAAAAAAAAACCCTGCCTCGTTATAAGTGTTGACTTAAAGGTTGGGCTGGTAAATAATGCCAGTCCCATCATCATGGTGTTTGTAATCACAACTGAATGTAAAACATATAACTTCATTTTCCAGAAGTGATGTTGAACGTTTGGTTTCTTTTTTATTACTTCATAACCAGACACGCCTTGGCTGAAGGTGTTTGAGTTATAGCCTGAGGATTGAAACAACTGTCGGGCCAGTTTGGTCAAACTCGGCCATTCAGCCAATGAAATGGCTGAAACTAGCTGTGATCATTATGTTTTCATTTTGTTTCAGCTCAGGTTCAGCTGACTGGCACATCTTAATCCATCCAAACACGCTCAGCCCTCACTGAGCACTCACAGAGCCAGCTATCATAAATCCTCATCTAAGATTCATTAAAATCAGATCAGAGGTTACTGAGGTGTGACATCTGATTACACAGGAGACAAGTACCAGGATATCCTGTTTCTACGTGAATAGATGTAATCTCTTAGTTTCATGAGAAATTTGGCAGCACGCTGACCTCCTGCCCCGCCGTCTGCCTGCAGGTTCGGCCCGGTGCACGTACGCGGAGAGGAAGGCAGAGCTGCTGGGCTCCAGTCACTTCATCTACAGCCCCGAGTCCAGCTTCCACCAGGGTCAGATGGCTGAGTACATCTCCCCCGGCTCGACCCGCCGCGACACACTGAAGAAAAGAAGCTCCGGTGCCCAAAGTCCAGGTAGCAGATCATGCAGCAGTAACAAAAACTTCATCCACGCTTCTCTCAAGGAGAAACATACATTATTTAGTGACAAAACTGAAACACATGATGAAATGGGTGCCAATCAGAAATCAATAGTTCGTACAATTGTGCATTGTGCATTACATTTGTTTGACTCTTTCTTACGTTTTTTAACTCAACACTCAACACTCGACTTGTTGATGTTTGGGAAGCTAAATGTGAAATCCAGAAACTTTATTACATAAGTATTACAGCCAAACACGTGTGCACTTTCATTATTATATAACAACAGGGTGTCCCAATTTACAGTTTGTCTGCAGCTGTAGAGGAAAAGTGTCGTAAGTATAGACCCAGAAATATTTTTTATCCCTGAAGTACTAACAGGTACCTGCAGACTGACGTGTAATTACAAAATCATGAATCCCAGAACTTCATTAAATCACTTAATGTGTATTGATACCTCAAACCTTCCAGGTTGGACTCTGAAGCCGGACGTCGAGCAGCGACTGAGCAACTCCATGTTTGATCTGACCAGCTCTCCCAGCCACATGCAGGTGAGGCCGCTCTCTATCTAATCTGCACTCACACAGCGTTTCTCACCCTGTGTCAACCAAGACTAAATATAGTTTTTAGAGTTTCCACTGTCCTCAGCAGCATAGTGAAACATTACAAAACGAGCCTCACAAGGAGGTATTTAGATTAAAGGGTCCAGGTGAGGGGACCATTTCATCCTGATGGTTGAAAGCGAAGCAGGTGTGGTGCTGGAAGGATTCAAGCTAATCTTCAGTGATGCTTTTGAGATTCTCCATAATCAAAAATTTTGTACATGAAAATATAATTTCCATTCAGATGTCATCTTTACTGATGAAAAAAATGTTTCAGAAAATGTGCCACTTCTGATAAAATAACATATTATAGATGATATATGATGATATAATAGTGGGAAACAGCTAGCATTGCTCTGTGAAGAGGTAACCGAATGCCTGAAGATCATTAAAACAACAAAAAAACTCAAAAATGACACATTTTGGTTTAATGGGAGATTATGTGCAGCACTATTTCTTTTCTTTCTCTTGCTGTGGTCTTCAATGCCAATACTCGGCACATAACACGTCATAAAACCACAAATTTGACAATTAATTTATAATATGGATTTAAAAAATAAGATAAGTAGTGGTTGGCTTAACTGGATCAGCTTCATTTTCTAGCAACTGATCTGAAGTTGAGGGTGAAGTAAAACCCTCCATATGTCTTCTTACACTCAATTATTTACTTTAATAACCAGGAGAAGGGCCTTACTGAGCTCACTGTCTGGGCCATTTATCTATTCAAATGCATTTTATTGACATCTGATCTTTAAGATAACAGAGAGTCAAAACACCCCCAGAGATCCTCTATTACAGAAAAAGAATGATGGAGGGAAACGTGTGAGTCATTTTGAAGTGGATAACTTCAGCCTCAGCACTTATTCTTCCAGTCCAGCGGCTATCCCTGAATGTATTGCTGTTTGCTTCTCATGAATCACCCGCTGATTATCTTTGGCGAAGTGGTGTTTAATCAGTAATAAAATAAAGAAAACAATACGTAACTTGGGGCGTATTTCTTTGTCCTGTAAAGGATGTGGTGTAGCATGCCTGTCAACAGCTCCTTATTACTTTACATGAATGGCTGGAGCAGTGCTACAAACAATCAATCCAATGTCTCGCCCTAAACCTGGATAAACATTACAATATCTCAGGGTTCACACTGGGATAAACATCAGAGCAACGTGAAAGCAGCACGCTCACTTTGCGTTTTGTGTGTTGTCAACCGAGACAGATATTTTTCAGTTGACTTCTGCTGATGTCTTCATGTGTGTAAAACTGCTGTGCAATTAGCTCAAATGTTCAGCTTGGCGTCATTTTGAGCAAACAGTAGTAAGTCATGAAAACATGAAAGGCGCCGCACCTTGGCAATAGGTCTAACAGTAAACAAATAAACCACAGAGGGGATTTTCATTAGCCAGCAGCATTGTAATTAAATTTTGTAAAAACATTCAGATGAACCATGATTTGTTTATCTAGTGGCATCAGGAGGTTCACAGTTTTGGTTTTGAGTGAAATATCCCATAAGCTGCTGGATGGAGGGTATGAAATTTTGCAAAGACATGCAAGATCCCCAGACGATGAATTGTTATGGCTCTGATTCCTTTGACTTTTCGTCATCTAATGGCATCATGATGTCAAAATCTGCACTTTGGTTGCTGACTTAATACCTGAAAAACTGCACTGTTTAGGCTCCTAAATTAAAGTAGTGAACAGGATAAACAGCATACCTGCTAAACATCATTAGCGTTTAGCTCAAAGTTTTGGGTTTTAGTGGAAAAAACTTGCCCTGCTGATGATCTCTGATGTGTGCTCTGGTTCACCTGCAGCGCTTCGACTCTGTCTCCAGCGTCCTCAGCAGCACCTCCTCCAGGATTGGCTCCATTGAAAGCAGCCTGGGTAACTTAAATGCAGATTTGTCTCCATCTACAAACACTTTCCCTCCCAAACTTTCTGTTTGGGTGCACCTCTGTCTACTCCATCTTTTTTTTGATAAGGAAAAAAAAAGGCCTCAGACCCTCCCCTCTCGCAACCCAAAGAGTCATTACTTAAGTCTGATTAAGATCACACTGCATTATGCAATCCTGAAAGGGCAGACTCAGTAATCGCTTGCAAATGTTTTCACTACAGTCCACCATTGAGCTTCAGAGATAAGATTGTATTATTCCACGAAGAGAGGCAGATGTGTCATAATGAACACTAAATCACGTGTATAAAGATAAACTTGTTTTTAGCTTGTTTTTATGTTCAACTGTAGCTTATGTTTCAAAATTTAAATAATAAAAGTCCTCAACAATGCAATGACACAATGCCACCTCTGTAACTTTCACTTTTATCTCATTTGCTGCCCAACACACTATGCAGCAATAAACCTGTAATTTTGCTGTTAATGTATTGATAAGCAGAGACACTTGACAAGGGGAAAAAAGAAAGATCCTCGTCCCAAATGAATAGTACATATGATGGAGATGCTTTTATTCAGCCCTGTAACTCCCATAAACGTTAGATAAATACCATTGTTTTCGTGAACAAGAATTGATTTTGATTCAATAATTGATTAAATTTGTTGCAAAAGTGTATTAATTTCCATCTAAATCAACTTTTAACACCCATTAACAGCCTAACATAGCTATACTAAACACTACATCATAACATTACATCCAATAATTTGTTCCTGTCGTCTCTTTTTAAACGTTACAGACTCCATCACTCTGTCTGGGGACGAGCGTGAGTTTGGGAAGGTCTGTGTCCGACTGAGCTACCAGGAGGCTCTGGAGCAGGTGTGGATCACCGTGGTCCAGGTAAGGTTACATGCACAAAAAGCTCCATTGTGCTCGTCTGCACCATCAATGGACCCTCTGTGTGTCCAGAACACAGCTCTCTGTTCACTCCTCTCGGTGCTCTAATAACCGTGGCTTTGGACATTCAGGAGGAGAAGGTTGTTTTTGAAATCCCATTGATGCTGCAGCACAGTGATCCGTGTATCTGAGGAAGTGAGGCAACACCTACAATGTGTATGTAATAGACATTTAACAGTTTTAGGGCTTTAATGCAGAGATGTGCTCTAATTCCTCAAGGAGATTAGGTAATTTCTGTCCCAGGGTCTCATCAGTGTGGCACTTTAGCTATTTATCAGGACATTTAGAACAATTAGTGCATTGAGGTTCACAAAAAATCCCTTTTTGTGTGACACTGTGTCAGAAAAGTTTTTCCTGGGGTGGAAATGAAGCACAAAAGAAAGTACTTAAAACACTGAGGCAGTCTGTCTCTAAATGTTTAAAACAATAAAAAAATATATGCTCACCAATGCACATGCACACATATGCATATATATCAGATGTTTTTTATTCTCTTTTTGTATTTTTGAACCCATGACTCCATAAATAGGTTCGACCTGCCTAGACTAAAACATTCTTATTTCTCTTTTGTAATCAGTGTTCAGACCTCCCCCCTCCTCTGGACGGAGCGGAGCAACAAAAGATTGGATTTAAAGGAATCCTCACCATCCCCAAGCCGATACAGTTCAAGAGCTCGATCAAGGAGTACAGTCAGGTAATGCCGAGGACCACTGTAAAAAAATCTGATATAATCCCCCAGTTATATTAAGGTTGAAATATTTATGTTTATGATTACAGATTGACTTATAGCTCAGGTTTAGGAGAAGGTTTTTACTGCATTTGACTTAACATCTACTTGTTTCTTAGAGCTTTTGCTAAGATAATTTTTTCTTAGCTCTGCAGGGTTATCATTCCAGTTGGAAAAGCTGCTTAGTTTGCATTAGAGTATTTATTAGTCCTAGATAAGTTGTGGAAAAAATACCTGATTTTCTCTTTATCTCTCTAGGATGTGTCCTTCATAGAGACCTTTGTGTTCGCGCTGCGTCTCCAGCAGTTGCGCTGCAGCGCTTTGGTGCTGCGGCTGCAGACACACAACCCCAGGAAGCGTACGGTGGCCGAGTGCGTCCTCTCCCTGCGAAACCTCAGCCCTCAGGAGACAGAGCACTGGATTGACCTTAACCCTCCGTCCAAATCCTCCGTGAGTGCCGAAGTCTGGGTTTGGTCTCAAGTCTGGTGTCTGGTTTTTGTCACACACGGGTCTGACACAGTTTGAGAACTTTTACCAGGAATTACCAGGAATGAAAGAGTTATATATCTCAAACCTGAAGCAACTTGTAGAAGAGATTTTTTTATACTTTACATTAGCCCGATCATTAGTTCAGTTTAGCAATGGCAAAATATCATCAACCTCTGACCTGTTTACTCCCAGGTCAGATAGACTTTCAGATGATTCACATGTGTTCATCCTTAATAAGGTCTTTTTATTATGTTTATATTCATAACAAAAATACAATATATGTTTTGATATTGGTGATATTGATATACTCGAAACCTAACTTTATTTGACCACAACTTAAAGCAAATTATCCGACCCAATCACCTTTTTTTTTTTATTTCCTTCATTCATCCTCATGTTTTCTGTTGTGTTTTTGGAAATGGGGGATTATTTTGTTGCATTCTACCCAAACCACATGGTAGCAAGTGACATATCCATCCTGCTGTTGACGACCAAAACTAAGAGAACAAAGGCAGAGGGTCAGATAATTAATGATGTTAGCTGGCTCACCTGGTCAACCTGTCTAAATAATCATATCTTATAATGGCTTCTCAGAAATGGGCCTAATATATTCTATTGTCTTATCTGTCGTCCAGCTGTTGTGGCAAGGAGAAAAAAAAACTTGCAGTGTGGGAATATCCCAGACTTTTACTACTTATTCTCCACTATTTCCTCTGTTGGCTGCAGCCTTTTATCACCCCGTTGTATGTGCACAGTAAATAAGAACAAAGCACTGCGTGTGCCTCATAAAACTGTCCCCATGATGCATTGCAGCCCTCTGGCATGTACCGGGCTCTTGGCCCTTGCTGGGTAACATTGACGCTGAGTCAGACTTTGTGTTGTTGCATAATCACAGAGAAAGAGAAAGGGGATTCATTATGGAGGGAAATTGGGAAACGGGCTTTTATTGGAGAGACGAAACCAGAGTGAGGATTCTGGAAATGTAAGACGTGGAAAGTAGGTCAAACCTCAGACCATTTCAGCAGCGGAGAGTGGTTTTGTTGATAAATGGATGCATGTCTGGCCAGTGACAGTAAAATGTGAACTGTTTCTGCACTTAGGGGGCTCTGACAGTGATTCACCACCCGCTCCTCAGAGGGACAATTTGATTCACTGAGTGATCTGCTGGACACAAAAGGGGCAAATTGTCCAAATCACTGTCAGAGGCAGGAGAAGGGTCAAAACAACTCGTGGAAGTCTCAAACAAGAAAAATATCAGCAGCATTTTTTAAAAAGATGCAGTGGACAGATGAATCATACAGCAAGACTATCGTGTGAAAGCTCATTCGAACAACAGAAAGTCTGAAAATGTGCGTCTCGTTTTGCCTCCATGTGCCAGAGTTTGGTTCACTATATGTGAGAACGTGATCCGAGCCAAATATAGGAAGTGAACCAAAACGGATTAACAACAGATGATAACTTTAATAACCATTATTATGACCATATACCTCGCTCGTCGACAACACATCATAATCCCTCTCTCATCATCAGGGCCATCTCCTCCTCCGGTACTTGTCTCACTTGCAGAGGGAAAAGTCCATCAACTTGTCAGCTGCTCATGATGAAATCGATGGAAACGCTGAAGCAAAACCAGAAAATAATCAGTGTTGATCTGATCCGTATGTGTCTGTGTCAGCGCAACACAATGAACAACTGAGTCGTGAGTCAGTTTTTTTTAAAGTGAAACTGACCAGAAGAATTTAGGAGAACTTATCATTAAAGTACCCTGAAATTATCCCCTTTCAAATGTAATATCTCAGACATCACTTATCCAAGTTAAAGGAAGGCAGAAAAATGAGAAAAATATAATATATAATAAAATATTTAACACTTCTAACTGCTGGTTTGAGGTCAAGACCTAAACGGTTGATGCACTTTGTACTCTTCTTCTGGACTTTTTTTAAAAAAAAAGTAGTACATCTTTTTGGCCATTAATCAAAGGTCTGTTGCAGATTTAAAGTCACACACCCTTACGCTGCAGCTCCAATTGACACCAAACAACTTGTCCTGACACTTCATACAGATTGTTCAGAGAGAGCTGCGATAAAAGGTCAAAATGTCAAACCTCTGAAAGCCTGCAGCTGCGACACGGCCGGTCCAGTTTAGATGAAACTTAATCATTGATAACACATCTTGGAAGACAGCATGTTTACTTGTTGCTGGGGACGTTTGCTGGTGCTCTGTGGCCACTAACAAGTCCAGAAAAAACACATGCATACATTGCTGCTTCATTTGTGCCAAAGACAAATAGACATCATAAATTAAACATCTGTGCGCGTTTTATCTTATGGTTTTTTTGTACAAACACTCAATGCCAAGAGATCATTCGGGGTCTGAGATAAGATGCCAAAAATGTGGTGATTATTCATTACAAGACATCTGATTATTTAAGGTTACTTTTGGCAGCCTAACAAACATCCATAAAAATCTGAATGTTTTGTTATTTTCCCACACAGAACATCTGCCAGTGAATGAATCACAAAACACCAAAAGAAAATGTAAAAGCTTTTTGATTTCAGAAGATGGAATAAAAGATAAGACATTAATTTATTCATCCCAAGCGAAATTCTTGTGCAGGACCGGCAGTACAAAGTAGGGAAGAGTGCAAATATGCAGAGTGCAAATATAAGACTATAACAACATAAAATACAAATATAATCATAAATGCAAACAAATTTACAGTGTCAGAAATGTAAGAAGTTTATGGTAGGTGACATAAATGTAAGTACTGACTGGTTAATTGTTTAACAGTAAGGTGCAAATCCATCACAAATCTGAAATACACTATTAAATGCCTGATCCATGAAGATATAAACTGAATTTCCTCTTTCAGGTGTGCCACTCTGAGCTGCATCTCACCACCTGCTTTCAGCCGGTCAACGGACGCATCCAGCTCCAGGTCCTCGCCGCCCAAAACCTCCCAGCATCCTCCTCACCTCTCACCCAATGTAGGTGTCACTGGAAATGTGAAGCATTTTACAACAAATAAAGAAAGAGTAACTCCAGTCCAGTGTGGCTCGTGTGAGTAACCACTGTTTATTTCTGCCTCTCCCTCCCCTCTGAAGCGTTTTTTGTCAAAGTGGAGATGCTCCAGCTGGGCCGGGTGGTGATGAAGAAGAAGACCGGCGTGCTGAAGGCCTCGGGGGGTCAGTGTCAGTGGGCCGAGACGTTTCACTTCACCCTGGCTGCGTTGGACCACGCCTGCTCGCTGTCAGTCAAACTCTACAGCCGGAGCTCGGTCAGGAGGAAACGCTGCCTCGGACAGGTGAGTTATTCTGGTTTTAACATGAAGAAATAAAACCCTCTATCTTTTTCCTTATAAATATATTTTATATATATATTTTCTTCTGTGATAAAACCAACGGAAGATTTATGTTTAAATATAATGAAACAGTGGCACAGATGATGCTGTAATTGTAGTGATGCAACAATATCTATCGAAAGTTTGCTAACATAAGCTAATAAATGCCACTAAGGCACTGGTCTACCTAACACTGTAAAGTAAAGTAGTAAAACATTACACCTGTAAAGTAAAACACCTGTGTGTATTGAAGTGGGTAAGGCTGTGTTTTATGGCTTATAAATTAAACTTTTCCGGGAGGAGGATTGTGTTGTTTTTCTCATTTTAAAAAGACGCCACAGGCCTCCTCTCCACACACAGACATGTTCTGAACTTTATTTGAAGATGATCAAAATGCAACAAGCTAAAGAAATATTTCCTCCTGGATGTTTCTGGCAGGTTCAGCTGGGATTCGACAGCCCTGTCCCGGAGGCAGTGGAGCAGTGGAGGGACACGATGGCTCACCCAGAGAAGGTGGTGTCTGCGTGGCACAAGCTGAGCACTTCCTAAAGCTCCTCTCCAAACACGCTCTTTACGTGCTACGGACACAATGCTCTCGTGCTGCAGGTCCAGCTGTGCATGCTTGCTTTTCCAGGTGGCCGGCCAGTCCTGTAAGCCAGCTGAGCCGACTCTGATGGACTGAACTGTAAACTACTGAACGTGCTCTGAACGCCCTCAGAGACAGTTCAGGTGCTCGGCTTTAAATAGGGAATTCGAACAAAGTGTAGGTGCAGGAAAAAGTTTTTTTGGGTGTTTTTTCTGTAGACAAAAGTTTTTTTAATACATACATATAAAAGAGAGTAGAGCATTTTCCTGATGACAATTCAGCTGCATGGCATTTCGCTGTATATAACGCTGTATTTTGCAAGTTATGCCTTGTGTGTATCACTGATTTATTGGGAAAAGCTTGTCACTCTGTTTCAGTTGGATAGAAAGTTTACAAGCAGAGAAAATGACCATAAAGCCAAACTCACTGTTTTAAAAACATGTTGTCAGTCCATAATCTTAAAGGAAATGTGATTACAAAGATCAAAACCAGCAGTTTTTTACCCTGTTTCTGGCTCTCACAACTCCATTGGTTCCTACTGAAGAGCAGGTAGTCTACAGCCCGTATGCAGTTTTTTTGTATGTTTGTTTCCAAAAACAGCTGCCTGCCATGGCCAAAAATGACACGATAACAGCTATAAGAGTGAACCAAAACAGTAAAATTCAGACCAGACATCTGAACAATCAGCTGAAACTCATTGTTAAGCTCTGTAAAGCTGAAGGGAGCTGCAGATTCAGGTGACAAGTACATCACGATGAATGAGCCATTTCATATTGTTTTCATATTGTTAGTGTATACTATTGGTTATAGTCACTTTAAACAGCCAGTAAATAGTGTATTTGTGGGGAATATTTTTGCACATATGCTCTGTTAGCAAGTATTTATGGCTCTAGGTGTATGTGGGATGGACTCATACATGTCACCCTGTGCAACAACGTGGTCCATTGATATGTTTTAACACAGTATAATGAAATGGAGCTCTATGGCACAGAGGACTGACTGACGTTAGGCTTTGAATACACAAACTAGAATCCATTCACTGTTGGTTTTGGTCTTTTCATGATATCTGTTGACAATAAGAAGTAAGATATTATAAATGCATAGTACATCCCTCGACTTATCCTTTAATCCTCTTAGCGAGCTTGAAAGGTTTTCTCTTAATGTAATTTAACTATATAAGATATCATGTTACTGTACAATACAGCAGTATCAAACTTTGGCTGTACGCTTTTGATAGTGAAGCACTTTAATGTTTTTAATGTATTTGATGTTTAATGTTGAAAGTTTAGCGATTAAAAGGAAGACTCTTTGGAAACATCAAGTCATTTTTGTGCTTATTGAACGAAAGGAGTGAGGAGAGCGTAAATAAAAAATAAAAATGTTTGATGTTTTTGCCGGTAGGTGACAAATCATTTTAGCAGAATCTGGAATAAGAAGAGGATCACTTAAAGTTTGTGCAATAAATCTGGGGTTTCAAATGAAATGAAAGTCTTTTTTTAATATCTTGGTTGGGCCACAAGAAGAAAAACGGGCCAAGCTCTTCAAATATACATTACACGTGTTGCAGACAGTCTGCAGCACCTGTAAAGTGGGTCAACATCCATAAACCACTGTGTCACCATGTCACTTTTTTATTGAAGAGGCCCCTGATTGAGAAATCTCAAGGCAAACAGCAGGATAATCTGCCTCCTGACTCTGGAACATCCTGTTTTTCAATTTCAGCCTTTATTATAAAGCAAATTTAATGTCGCTGCCGTGTGCAGGCAATCTTCGATCCCATCCTCAACACTTGAGAAGTGATTACAGAAAAGGAAAAGAAAGAAAAGCAATTTCTTTTCAACTGCAGCTCACTTTAGGAATTTCATTTAAATTCAATGTGTCCAACTATTTCCAACACAGAAAAACGATCTTGCTGGTCGAGACACGTGTAAAAGGTTGTGAGTTTGCAACCATCTTTACCATTCAAACACACAAATGTGCACTATTTAGGAGTAAAACCCCTCCGGTTTATAATCCCAGAAGGAATCCTGCCACCGCTGCAGCCTCACAAAGCCTGAGACTGACCAGTGACGCGCTCTGTGTAACCAGCTGTGGACGTGGACACGCAAACACACACACACCCAGTGAACAATAAGTCTGTGGACCAAGAAAACAGAGTCCGGCGACTGTTTGCCTTTTAAGTGTGTGACCAGGACAACCGGCCACTCCACGTGAGCTGACCTGCGTCATAGCCCTTCATATCCTGGCGTGCCAAAACACCATCATCTTTTTCTTTTTTTAATTTCTTTACGTAATTAATGTTTGATTTATGGTTAATGTTACACAGAGGGCATTCCAGACACACCTTAAGCTGCGACTTGACTTAGCACACGTTTGGCTCAAGGAAGGTGCTCCAGTCTCTGAAGCAGGATTTTGGGTTATTGTTCCTCCTAATAGTTCACATATTATTTTCTCTACAGTCGCTCGGGTCGGTCGCTGCACTCACAGTCCGCTGCATGCTTGTACGTTTGGGCTCCTTCACCTCGGAGACACCGTGGAGTGTTTACAGGAGTCCTGCAGCAGAGAGCGGAGCTGTAAAATTCATGCCTCTCTCTCAACAAAAGAAGGACCCCTCTTCTTCTTATCCAAAAAAAGGGTTGTGTGACATTACATAACATGAGACCCCTAAGCTTATTAAAACTCACTGACAACCTGTTGGAAATAAACCCAGAAGAAGCCCGAAGGGAAGAATGTCACTCCTTTAGGAAAGCAATTGTGCAGGGTTTTTGGTGAGCCTGGTTGAAGAAATCCTGCAGAAATTTTCTCTCTCCAGCCAAAGAATAACTCAGAAGTGTAGAAGGGATTTTAGTGAGCCATCGCTGTAGCTCATCACTCCAAAACAAGACAATATCTAAGAAATGTGTTGATGGAAATGTCACAAAAAGTCTAAAATTGTAACCGGCCTCAGGAAGGAAACATCTGGTGATATTTTTTTAATTTCCTACTGTCAACAAATCTCATGAATAAAGTCAAACTAACTACGTATTGTATGTGTGTGCAAAGCCTCACATATCTTATTCATCACCACCATGGAGCTCCGCTGTCGTCCACAAATGATTCAAAACACATAAATGAGCCGCAGTTAAGCTTGCTGACATAAATGATCATTTATTCCAGTGAACACAGACACTGTAGTTTATTTTGATTCAGTCCAACACGCAACGTCCTGCTGCTGGAAATACTCACCAGAGCGCCAAATCCGCAGCTGAAAATAGTCGCAGACAAATAAACTATTTAGTCCTGTTTGAGGGCTGTTTGCTAAAAACTACAGTGCCCAGTGGTTTGGGATTAAAAATGAGACTGCAGATGTTTTTTGAAGGTTTATCTTTTGAGTTGGTGCGAATGGGCATGAGCTTAAGCACCACAGAAGAAGAGATGATAAAGTATTGAGCGATTGTGTAAGTTATTGTTGTTTTTGGTCTTTTCATGGGATTTGTTGTTGTTTTACTTTTTTGCAACTGGGTGCACCAAAGTCAAAGGATTTCAAACCCTGCACACAGCAGCGTTAATACGCCCTCAAAGATTAAACCGAATTTCCGATCTGCAACTTTACTCTTTTCTTAACTTCACTTTACTCTCTTCTCACACTGTTGTTTTTTTAGTTGCATCAGGCAGCTGTTTTCAGACATAAGCTCTAAAAAACTATTCTGCACCCCCTGCTCAGCACCGAATGACAGACACAGGTAGAAACTCACTGTTGAACACGGTGCAGCATTTAGCAAAGACAGAGCCAGATATTTCCCTCAGGTGTTGGTGGAGACCAAAACAGAGGCCAGATGGATGGACACATGACTCTGAATGACTGCTAGTGTGGCTCAGTATCTGCTGGTTGTGTAACAAGTTTTCCATATTAACTTCATAGATTATATATCTTCTTCTACTGCCAGCTATTCCCGCTGCCGTCAAGTGTCCAAAAACATCAGTTATTGTTATTAAAATTGAAGGCTTAGAAGAAGTTGCAGAATTAGAAGAGTAATTTTGTTGAAAGTAGCTCATTCGTGTTCCTTCTTTTGTGACTTTCAGGAACCAGGAATAACGTCCAGACGGGCCACATGTGGCTGCAGAGTCTCAGTAATTATTCTCTTTCAGACTCAACAACCAGATCAGTCTCATTAACCAGGTATATACGTGCACTTTTTTTTGGGTACAGCTGTTGCAAAGCAGGGGAGCTGTGGTCGACCACCGGCTGCTGTTTTTTTTCATCAAAATGAGATTTTAAAAAGTCTCTCATCCGTAAGTAGGATGTTCTCTAAAGCTCCCGGATCTGAATTCCTTACATACTGAAATTAATGGAGTGATTTTGCCTTTTCTGTCTGATTTTTCACACACGCGTACACACACTACAGGTAAATTGAAGCTCCATTTAGGCTTCTTTGGATTGTTGACATGTTCTTGAAACTTTCAGTTAAATATGCCAAGATTCAGAAGCCGCCCCTGCTGAGCCTCTGAAGGAGTCGGTGCGCCCTCGTGTGGCAGAAAATGCAGGATCTTGTTGGCCATCCCAGTGTTGAGCAAGGTGTGTGTGTGGGTGCAGAAGGTTGTGAATGTGGGTGTGAACTGGGTGACGCACTCACTGAGGCACAAAACTCCCCTCTGCGTTCAAAAACCTGAGCAGGCAAGAAAAGGCGAAGCTCAGCTGCCAAGATCACACCGATCAATATGGATACGGGCAAAACTGTTCTGAGAGAGGGATTCCTGGTGAAAAGGGTGAGACATCTTTGTGAAATACATAATAATGTAAAGACTATAAGATATGGAGATGGTTAATATATCCATAATTTTATTTGTGGAATAAAGTTCAGGCTTATTTCTTAGACTGATATAAATTTTTAGCACTAAAATCTAATAATTAATGTAAGGGACTTTGACAGAGTAACAACTATGCTGCTTTTATTAACAAGCCTTGTTATAATCTGATTACAGGGACATCTTGTACACAACTGGAAGGCGCGCTGGTTCATGTTGATGCCAGACAAGCTGCTGTATTACAAGTACGACGGAAGCAAAAGAGACTCGTGTCAGAGAGGGAAGATCTTACTGAAGGACTGTGTGATAACTTGTCCTTTTCTGGAGTATGAAAATCGGCCGGTGAGTTGTTCCAGACCTCAAAAGAGAAGTTTTAGAAGACTAAAAGAAGGAGATTTTATAAGAAAGTCACCTGATTTAAATCCTCAAGTGTGTTCTTAGTTTAAATGAACACAACATAAGTTCCCCTCTGTGAATCATGTGTGTATATTTATTGTAAGTAACAGATGTCTGATGCCAAAGGAGACCGAATGATTTCATAAGCCTTCATGTTAAAGGGGAGAAAATGACAAAAAGCTGTTTCACCTCATAAAAGAAAAAGATTATGTAAAATATTTTAAAAGCAACTAATTCATGTTCCTTCACAATTTAGTTTAACTGTGTCATAAAACAAGACACTTATAATATATTTTCAGAAATGCCCTTGCTGAACTCACTCACATTTTCTAGTCAGTGTTTTCTTTTGTTTCTGTTTTTATTGGTAGAAACCACATTGAAGGTGTGGCTTTTCACCATCTCTGATCCTTTCACACTTGATGAGAAAATGTGTAGCCTCGGGTTACCGTTTTGTTGGGACCTGATCTCGATCATCTTACAGCTTTGAGGAACAATGTTTTATCAGTTTTTGGCCGGATTCATAAAATCCTCTGGCACTTACAAAACTGAACATAAATCTCGTATCTGTATCTTTTCCTAGTTGGTGTTGAAACTCCAGACAAAGAATTTGGTGGAACATTTTCTGGAGGCTTGTTCCAGAGAGGAGAGAGATGCCTGGGCTGCTGACATCACCGCGGCGGTCGACAAGCTGAGGACGGCCGAGGGCGAGAAGGTGACAAACAAGCAAGAACCTGCTGGATCTCAATTACATGACATCAACCTGAGGTAAACCACATTTTAAAACCTGCAGTGTTTTCACTGCCTCACAATGCAGACAGCTTGCTTTTGTCCCTGCTTGTTGATGACTATGTTCACATCTGTTTTTTTAATCCCTTTGTCTCTTTTAAAGCAAAGTGCTGGACGCCATGTATGACATCCACAGCGGCATCAAGATGAGCAACCACGTGGAGCAGGGCAGCACGTACAGCAACTGTTTCTCAGGTGAGCCTCTACTACTACCTTTTAGACAAGATTTAAGGTGCTTTACATGTACATAAAGTGAAACAGTGCATTGGAACAATATTAAAAATACAGTGAAATAATTCAAATTAAAACAAAATAAATATGGACAAAAGTAGACACACAATGCAGTTTCAGTACTGTGATAAAAAAAAAAGCATATTCTATTTTTATCTCTACATGTCTGTCTTTATCTTTCTAAATATATAAAATATGTGCACAATATCATGTGTACATTTGCTGTACATTATATATAATGTCTCTCTCTATGCTTATATCTCTCACTGTATCTATATGTATAGTATTTAAAATCCTGGCCTGGTTTTCATCTACTGCATTTATGTTTGTATATTTTTTCCAATGTAAAGTGTAGACATACATAAATGTGATGCCCCTGCAGGTTCTGCGGTGGTGGACTGGCTGGTGTTCACACAGCTGACTCTGACCCGTGTGGAGGCCCTGACGCTGGCCTCGGCCCTGCTGGAGGAGGGTTTCCTGCGGACCGTCGGCCTGAGGAGCGTGGAGGCCCTCCGCACCGCCGGCCTCAGCGAGCAGTTCATGGACGACTCCACGGCGCTGTACAGCTTTGTGAGTACGACGGCATGTGGATGCACTGACTTCTTGTGGATGTCGCCTGCATACTTATATAATATATATATTTATAGTATTCATTTATCCTCAGCATGTTTATGTTCAATCACAGTCTGACAGCTTGACGAAGAGAGGCAATGTGAAGGCAGAGACGTCGCTGTCTGCAGTGGAGCTGAGTGGAAAAGTGATAAAGAGAGGATATCTACTTAAACAGGTAAAGACAGTGATTAAGTTCGGTGACAAAATGCTGGATTTTGCAATTAATGGAAAAGGGTTGCAGAAGATCTGGACCAAAATCTTTTTATTCACAGTGTTTTATTATATTTAGGTATTTAGTAATTAGTAAAAGGATTACTATAATTTATACAATCATTATTACTTAATACAGAGGATAAACAGCAGCCAAAGGGGTTTTTCACAACCTAGCAACCAAGAATTGTTTTTTATTTGTACTGGAGCAACGACAAACCTTTTACAAAGTGCGCATGGTTAGAAAGTGGCACCATTATTTTCTATGACTTTAAAAGATTAATTTAAACACGATGTGAACCAATGAAGATGCCTCAAACTAACACTTGCCCCCCCACCTTTAAACACAGGGCCACAGGAGGAAGAACTGGAAGGTGCGACTGTTTGTGCTGCGTTCACAACCTGATTTCCTTCACTATTATGATCCCACCAAGGTGAGTGGGCAGCCCGTAGAAAGGACCACCACAGGGCATTTAACTGCAATTAAAATCACAAAAGAAAAATGAATCTATTGCCTAAAATAAGTCCGAGAAGTGTGTTTTACTCATGGACACAGAAAATCTTAGACATAAGATTGCATGACCCAAATAAATATCATGGCAACGCTGGTCCAAACAAAGCGGTTGTTTTGTTTGTCTGCGCCTCAGACCGGCTATGACTCGGCTGTCGTTGCTCATAATTCTAAGTAATTGATGTCCACAAATCTGAGTCAGTAAAATCCACTTCCTGTCTTGTGTCACTCTTCAGGATGACATCAGCCCCGTCGGCGGCTTCTCGCTGCGAGGCTGCCTGGTGTCTTCACTGGACGACAATGGAGTTCCCTCAGGTGAGTCACCATCTGAAAGTGTGTAATTTCACATCATATTTGTCCGTAATTGCCAGATTTCTGCTTCAATCTGTCTGTCTGTCCATCCAAAGCAGCCTTATTGTGTCAATTCAAATGCAGATATACTGTAATGAACATAATTTCTATTCTCTCTCAGGTGTGAAAGGCAACATTCAAGGCAACTTGTTTAAAATCATCACTCAGTCAGACACACGTTACTTCATCCAGGCTCCGACCCACCAGGAGAAGATGGACTGGATCGATGCAATCAGACAGCTGACACAGAGCAGCTGATTCCACTTAAAACTTCAAACACACTGATTCGTTCATTTATCCAGCTATGAAGAAGACTGAATTTATGCATTCCATGAATGTATGCTGTAGCAACAGACTGGGACCACGCAGTCATTTCATAGTTTCATAAAATATCTCTTTTTCATTGCTAACATGCAGCTTCATTATTCTGTATTTTTAATGTTTATGCATGCAGCATGTAAAGGGTTTTAAAAGCCCAGCGGTCTGTAGCAGTTTCTCTTATAATCATTTACTTTAAGTTAAAAGTTTTTTTCATGTATTTTGCATGGTTTTATCATTAAACATAATTGTTTTGACTTTGATCTCCAAGTTGAATTTTTACAATTTCAGACACCAGTGGTAAAAAAGGATATTTACTCTTAAGTAAAACTTTTAGGTACTTGAGTATTTCAATTTTTTGCTGCTTTATCCATCTACTGTATTACATTTCAGAAAGAAACAACACTTTTTCTGCCACTGTGTTGTGAAAAATAGTAATGAATTGTTAATTAATCTAGTGGTTTCCCACCTTTTGACCTCTGACCCCTTACAATAACAAGGTGTAACTGAGGCCCTCCTGTCATCAGTCATATGTCTACATAACTTAAATTACAGTACAATAAGTAGTGATACTTAATCCATCCATCAAGTTTCATCTGCTCATCTGGGTTCAAAATTAAATCATTAGTGATTATTGTTATATACAGCAGGGAAGTACTCAAATAAAATGTGATCTAAAAAGAGTGAATTCTAAGCCCGATCATCAATCCTGGTTTTCCATCATAGTCTCATAACAATATGAGCATGAAACAGATATTAATTATTAATTACATATTATCTATGTAGTATTAAAATGAATTAAATGCAACTTTTTGAACCCTGCACAAGCACTGAGTGGAGTATTTTGATATGGTTTTATATGGTGCTTTTGCCCAAGTGAAGGCTCTGACATCAGGAGGAAATTCAAGTAGAGGCACGCCCGGGAGGTATTTGTCAGAACCAGCGAGTTTTAGTCCAGGCTGGCTGCTCCCAGCGATCACAGACAGGCACTCCCACTCAGCCAGCTGAGTCGAGCCTTTATCTGAGTGACTCAAGCTGAGCTGGTGTTGGTTTAAAGCCGCTGTTCACCGGAAATCTTAAATGACACAATACCCCAGTGACACGATATATGATTTCATGATATGCTTTGATGCAAATCCAAGTAGCAGTTACTCGACCACAGAGCAGAAAACAACCAAAAAAATTAACAACAAAAGTGATTTATTGCAGTGAAGTAAAGTCAATATGAAACATTCACATAAAAAGTGCTAGAGAGGAAAGAAAAGTACACAAACTAGAGAGCGTTAGTAGCTTTTAAAATCTTCAACTGATGATGGTACAATAACAGAAATTGTGACATGACCCTTCCAGCTTTGTGTTTAATCTGGAGGCAAACTGAGAGGAATGAAACATAATGTGTGTGTGTGTGTCTGTGTGTGTGTGTGTGAGTTACTGGCATGCACTAATGTAGGCTACTGAAATGGATTTACATTATTATTACACCTGTTACAGTACTGAGTCGGGCACAGAATGACAATCAATTGATTTCGGCGACATTCATCTTCATGCAGGCGCTCGTAAACGTAAGTGCTTTCAAAGGTTAGCTCCAGAGAAATCAAAGACAAACGTCTGAGATCTGAACGCCCAAAAACAGATGCGGCACTCCTTTTGTTTTTTCCGCGGCGTTTGTACAAATGTTCATCGAGGGAAAATGTTGCAGCTTATAGCCGTGTTCGCTTAATTCACTTCAGTCCAAATCACATTCGTCGGTTTATTTATGACGTTGATGACTGTTACATCCAGTCATTATCTTCAAGTCTCCAAATGGGTAATCTAGTGAAGGCACTTTGTCTTAACACGTGATTACGAGGCAGGCGTAACTTGAGACACAACATCCCCATTGTGGGTTAATTTATTCACTCAAAACGTTGCTCTATACTAATCTTATGTATCGAATACTGTCCCAGAACATCCTTATGTAGTTTTTTTTTTATTGTTGTTATTCTAATTATTCTAATGGCTGGTGTTAGGCCACCTTGGTGAGCTGTAGATCTCCAAAGACTCGTAAGGCAGTGAGGGAGGCGAGCTGCGGGAGCCGGTGGGTGAATCCGCACAGAGGCTGTCCGTCCACCAAGATACGAAACTGCTGGTGCTCACAAACTATCTCCATCTAAAAGCCAGAAAGGGTTTAGAAGAAGGTGAAGGTCGATTATTTTTTCATGTTGCGTATTCAAAGATTAATATAAAAACACACACATATTCTATGAGGCTAAACTGTCTGATTTGCCAGCAGGTATGAAGTAAAAGTAAAACTAAAGTAAAAGTAAAAATATTCATACACTAAAAGTTGATCACTAGTTGAAGGCCCTGAAAACATATTTTCTAAGTCATTTTCTTACTGTGGTCAACATGAACACACACTTTTTTTTGTCAAAGTTGGACATTTATAGAAAAATACTCAGGATTTGAAACCAAGATTTTAGGGGCTTTAAGGAGAAAATATTCTGTATGTAAGTGTTTTATTCAGTGATGTAATGCTCTGTTCAGGTTAGGAAGATGAACTCAGACATGATTGATAATCTTCCCTAACTGTTTCATTCTCTGCAGCATTAATTATTAATAGTAGATCTCAGAATTTTTTAATGGCACATCATGTGATTCCTGGACTTTGAAGCCCAACAACATTAAGCAATGACCAAACAGACAAACATATCTACAGTGCATGTCTAAAGCTGAGTGATTCACACTGAGTGTAACTGTAGAAATAAGTATACAGTCACTCCTGAATCACACACACATCACAGTCACCGCACAGGAGGAAGTGCACTAAACGGGCTTGGTGGGGCCTGGAGGCTCCTTTTTTTTTTTTTTAAAGCCTTTCTTATTCTGTATTGATGTTTTTGTGTTTTTGTACTCTTCTGTATCAGCCCTGTTTTAAATTGTTATTCATGTTGACTCTTTTCTGACCAAGATTAGAGGGTGAGAGATGACAGAGGGGTGGAAGAATAAGTAATGGTGATTGTTCAAATGTGAAGATGAAACGTGAATCTTTATATTTTGCATTGGCCATTAATTTAAAGGAAGAAGAAAATACTTGAATTGGACAATGGGACAGGCTCCAGTTCTCCTTTAAAACTATTTTATACAGCCTGAGATCATGCAGAGATCAGAGAGTGAAAAATAAAGGAAGGAAAAATATTGATCAACATTACTTTTGTCCGTAAAGATGAAAAAAAAATGTTGTAGGAGTTCAGACTTTTTTGGCTGTGGCTCTCACTGTCAGTCACGGTCTACAAACACAAGTGCGAGAGATTTACCTTGAAGGATTCTCCGGGTGCAAAAGGAAAGAAGGAGAGGGTATTTTCAGCCGGACCCCACTTTCCTGCCAGGCGGGCATTACGTTGGACGGCCTTATCCATGAAGCTGACCTTTAACTGGAGCCCCACGTCGCCCTCCGCGTCCTCCTCCTGAGGCTTACTGGACAAAGTCACCTCAATGCTGCTCAGACACACACGATCAATCAGACATACAAAACCAGAGCAGAATACAAAATGTTAAAAAGACTTCATGCAGTGGAGGAATGTGTGCATGTAGTCAAAATCAACGTGCATTTACTCAGTTACTGCAGTTAAGTGCAAATCTGAGGTAGCCTAATTGTACTTTCTTTGTATTTTCTTATCTTGCGACTTTAATCTTTTACTCCTCTGCTTTTATTTGACAGCTTAGTTACTTTACAAATTCTGATTTTTCCATGCAAAACATATGAAAATGTACCAGTACAGCTGAAATGATTAGTCGACTAATCAATTGGCAGAAAACTAACTAGCATTTTGTTATTTTATATAAGAACTTGCTGATTTTTTTTCAATTATATTGATAATTTTACTGTATTTCTTAAAATAATTTGAGGTTCAGACTTGATTGAACTAAATAAACACTGTGAAAGTGTCACTCTGGGTAATGTTGGTACAGTAAAAAATCTTTACTCTTCCTCCAACCCTGCTGACATGTAACTTGGTATGTAGGTTTTTTACAGAACAGTGACATCTTCTGGTCTTTTTGACAGCTATAATGTAGTAAGAAAACATTTGATGAAGAACACTGAAAAAAAGGATCTTGACACCTGATAGCAGGTTTAATGGATTTTAGTACTCTGACCATCAGCAGAGCTGCTTATTTCCAGCAGGAGAATTTATTTATCTGTGGGTGACATTTACTCCAATACTGTATTTCTTCTTTACCTGGGTTTTTTCATTTTATATCACTTTACATTTCAGAGGGAAATATTATACTTTTTACTCCAATAGATTTATTTCACAAAGTTACTTTGCTGACTAAGATTTTTACATAAAAAAACAAATGATCAGCTTATAAAATAAATGCACTGTGACATTAAGCTACCCAAAATGATAAAAAGTAGTTAATTACATTACATGTAAATGCATCAATGATAACTATCCAGTAATATAATAATAATACAGCACAGACAGGGGCAATTCTGCATATTTTATTCATATCTTTACTTTTGATACTTTATGTACATTACTTTTATTTTTATTTGTATTTTTACCGTGTTATATCACTCCTTTTGGTTAAAAAATGTGAATACTTCTCTTCACAATGCACAACTCTATGTTTGGCTTTGATCACATGCAAAGTTAAAGCTTTATAAACAGGAAACTTCTGCACCAATCTTCTATTTTGTTTGTCATTGCATTTCTGTATAATATATTTTTGCTGTAACTGGTTTGGTATCACAGTGTCCTGGCTCTTTTTCTTTTCTGGCATCATTAATGTCTTGTAACTTCCAGTATTTGGGTCCTTTGAGAGCATTTGTCCTTAAAACCCTGCTGATGTCTCTGCAGCTATAAATAAAGCTCCCTGACATAAAAAGAAAGTCCTGCATCACAGTTTATTTTTTGCTCGGCTTGTTTTCATTGTGGGGCCTAAATTGTCATCTTCCACTGGGCATAATTGACGGATGAAGAAATAGCCCGGCTGATGTTATCAAGCAGGAGAAATTCCGCTGTGACTCTTCACATTTCATGGGATTTGGAGCTCTCCCACGCACACTCGCAGACTAAACCCATAATTAGGAAACGCACAGGCAATACCCGGAGATATTTTCCCAAAGCAGGGACTCTCTGGGTGGTTGGCATCTGCGCTCAGGGCCCAAACAACTGCCTATCAGGGGCATTTTTATACATCACCAACTTTAATTAGCTGCCACGTCATGTGCGCAACAGTATGTGGATAAATGCGTAATTCCCTCTTGTTTACTGCAGAATAAAAACAGGTTTGCGCGCTCACCTCTTGGGCTTCTTGTTAATAATCCCCATGACAACCAGTTTCATTGAGGGCCGCAGCCCACCCTTTATCTCTCCGATGTACTCCCCCTGCGAAACAATAGAGATGTTTGTACAGGTCAGGATGAGGCCTGCACCGCCAACACAACGCAACACAGCACAACACTTCAGTGATCCTCCATCCTGCAGCCTGCTGAGCCCTTAATCTGCGGCGAGCTGCCACCTATGGCACCGAGGGGAACAATAGCTTTATTGATGCACATTTCAAACAATCAGTGACTCAGCTGAGCAAACGGTGCATCTGGATTTATTTTTATTTTATTTTTGCAGCAAGCCACGTCGGAGTCAGGTATTTAAAATAAAATTTGCAGAAATGCTGCAATGCATGCCGATAATAATAATAAAAAGGAGGTACATACATGTTCTTTCTTGTCCTTTTCTTCCATTCCACTCAGGGCGTGATGCAGTGTGGAGGTTTCGAGCCGTGATGCCAACTGAGGACTGATCGACTCTGCCTCCAGCTGGCAAACCCCGCCTGTACTACGTTGTCATGGAGACAGGCTCCCAATTTGGCCGCGGGGATGGTGGGAGGCACACAGGGAGGGAGGGAGGGGGGATATATTATAAGATGAATAGACACACGTTAAGTCAGTCCTGATTAACTGAAGGGGAAGTTGGTGAAGGTGCGTCTCGACAGCCTTTTGTTGCATCCCTGCACAGTCACAGTGTGATTCTTCTTCAACTTCAAGTCCTTTTATTGTCACATGGCTCAGACAATAAATAAAAAAAAAGACACTCTGGTGCACTGTAATGGTAAAATGAATGAACTGTTAAGAAAACAAATGAGAACAGCATTTTAGACATAATACTATTAGATATATGTAAGTTGATATTTAAACAGCTTGTAATCAAGTAGTAAAATAAATATGAATATGTATTTTTATGTATTTGTTCAACTGGTATCCCCATATTGCTCAGAAAAGTACACTCTTTTCCTGTCTTTAGATCTTCTGTTTTATCTGTATCATGCATTTAAGTTCTTCTCTAATCTAATAGTAATAATATTAATTGTAGAAGGAAAATGAAAAAAGTTCATTGGATTTATTTGCTTTTTCCCAACAAGAGGGCTAAGTTAAATATAAAGGGGGTGTCAACACCCCACCCTAACACCCCAAGTTGTTGTAAGTTGGGTTATGATTTTATTAAATGAGAATTTATTTTAAAATATGCACTTTGTAAGCATAACATTGTTTTAAATATTAATGGCATTACAAGATTTTTTTACCGGTCAAAAATTGCAACCAGCCTCAACAAAACAGCCTCAACTGAAACTGTTTTTCTTGAGGCTTTTACTGCATCATATGGTCAGATTGAGTTTGCTAAATTGCCATGGCAACTAAACTCATCCAACTCAAAAATACGAGTCAGTTTGGGTGAGAATTGTGTTTGAACATCTACAACAGCTCCACGGCAACCGAGCAAACTCGGTCTGTGGTGGAGCTGGTTGAAAGCTCCAGGACAAGGAGGTACAGTATATCAAAATGAAAAAATAATAATTATGAGGTCATTTAAGTTATGTGAAATACGACAAAAAGATACAAAACATTGGAATGGATAACATTTTTTAAAGGCAAGGGTTAAAGGTCAAAAGATCTGAATTCCTCCTCCACCACTGCTGGTGTATTTTTCTTTAAATGGAATCAATCTGGTCTTTCTGACAACTGTAATGTGCTAATAAAAGATTTATAACACTCACAAGGGACATTGAGTAACTTTTTCATTGCAGGACTATTACTGATAACACTAAAGTATTTTTAAAATGTGGTCTTTTTACTAAATTAAACGATTTTTCTGCACCACTGAATTTTTCACAATAGTTTTCTCCTGCTTTTCATATTTCCGACAGCACCTGAACGCAACTTTTGAGTGGCCGCCGTTTGAGAATCAGCTGATTTAGTCACGTGACCTTCGTTAGCTTAGCCGCCTAGCACAACAGCTCCACAGAAAGCGGCACCTGGGATAAAAATAGAGCCCGGCCTCGGGTCAAACTGCTCCAAGAAATGAGTAAGTGACTTTTAATGAATGTTTGCTGTCTTCTGAACGCTTTAGCTCGAGTTGCCGAAGTCAGCTAACTTGATGTTTCAGCTGCAGACAGGCAGAAACATGAAGCTAATGCTAAAGCTGTCAGGAGGAAACATGGACATTTGACACACTGATGTAAAAGTGTGTTTGGTCTCTCTGATTGAATACAGCAGCTCACTGGACTTTTGCTTGTGAAACATTTCTCTTTTTACACGTGTCTGGTTTGTTTGCAGAGACAGTGAAAGGTACAGATAATAATAATGTATATGTATAATACCATAATAATCATAATTGTGTTTAATATTTCACATCTATGGTGCCTGTGACTAACGTGGTGTGTCATTAGACTAATCATGCATGCATGGATAATAATCATAGTGTTGCTAATAAGCCAAATAAGTATATCATTTCTGACGGTTTCATACTTATCAGGGGTAGTTGAAATTAAAAGAGAAATTGACAATAATAAGTAATGATTACAGATAATTCATTGTGCTGCAAAACATATGCATTGTGTGCATTGCATAAAGAATATAAAATGTAGAAAGTGAATGATCTCTTAAATAAAACTTCACAATACGCTTTATATTACTCGCTTTTACTGCCCTATATGACTTAAATACAAATATAATTTTTATACTTCAACAGAGAGTTGTAAACAAAGCTGCTTGTTAAGAAACAACATATCCATTGTTTATTATTAAGACTTAAAAACAACAATAATCATATACAGACAAAGGTAAACAACAAATTTCTATCTGAATGAATCGAAAAGCTGTTTAACATGAGGGAAAATCAGTATGATTTAGAACTGCAATTAGTCAATTAATTGATTGGTTGTCAACTGTAAAATTAATGGCTACTATTTAAAATTGTTTTGAGTCATTTTGTTTTTATAAAAAGAGTCTAAATTCTCCTATTTCAGCTTCTCAAATATGAATATTATCTGATTTCTTTATACCTCTATGACAGTAAACTGAATATTTTTGTGTTGTGGAAAAAGCAAGACATTTCATGGACCAAACAACTAATCAAATAATCGAGAAAATGATCAACAGATTAGTCTATAATGAAAATAATTGCAGTTGCAGCCCAACTTGTTTTCCACTTTTTACTGTGAGTAGTTTATAATTCTTTTGCCTTTTTATTTGTCTTTTTAATCACTATATTTTGTTTTTTTCCATTAACACATACCGTCTTTTGTTTTAATCAGACAGTGAACTCTGTTTCAGGTGAAGAAAGCTCCAGGCTCCTCCTTGGCTGTACGGGCGTAAAAGTGCCTCTCCAGTTGTGACCGCTGAGCAGAGGAGTGTCACAGTGAACGTGGCCATGCATCCCTTCGGCTGTGAGGCTGAGACCTCCCTTCAGGACCTCTTCGAGTACTTCAAGAGGTGCCTGCAGCACGGAGAGTGGGAGCTGGCCAACGCCTGCGTGCCTCAGCTGGTGAAGTCGACGGGAGGCCTCTCAGAAAACCTTCGAGACATAATCAAAGCTATCGTCTGCCAACCTTACACATTAAAGTGAGTCACACAGCTGCATGTTCACAAGATAATAGGTTTTCCTGGTGTGTGAAAAATGTGAATAGTTCTAGTAATCAAATGTAATGCTGTATTTTTATTAAGACCAAAACTATGCCCTTATATGTGTGTGTTATTTGTGCTGTGGATTTAATGAATGTGGATTCAATGAGTGTTTATTTTGCAGATGGGAGTCTGTGGGCAGTCCACACAGACTGGCTTGGTTTTGGCTTCAGGTTTTGGAGAAATGGACAGAAGAGCAGGTAAAACTCTGAAGAATCTGCTGTTGTTTCTATTGTGCTTATTTGACTCACTATCAAACACACTGCTGTTGTTGTTTGTGTAAACCTACAAAGCACAACTCTGTGTTGAAACCACGAATATAATCTCAAAAAGTGCACAGTTCTTTCACAAGGGGAAGACAATATTGTATTGTGAAACAAGGTGAAAAGGCAAACATCACCAGCAGTATGACACTTTTTTACTCTCCACTTCAGGTTCCTCCCCACATCAGGAGAGAACTGGAGTTCCTGCTGCTCCTGGAGGAGCTGGGGTCAGAGGGCATACCAGAGACTAACCTCAAGGTTATTATTATTTTGACTGTTGTCTGTAGTAAAGGACAAAATTGATAATGCAGAAGGAAAAACTAGATCAGAAAGTGTTTTATTTTTTATTAGATTGAGACACAGTGTTAGGTTTACTCAGTCAAAGTGCACTGAGTCTAACTTGATTTGTTCTTTTTTACTGTTTAACGTGTTGTGACTGTAGACATTATTGACGACTGAGATAAATAATCTGCCTGCAGGATCTGCACCAGGCCTTCTTGGAGGCACAGTCTGAACAAAAGGCCTCAGATGGTTCAAGGACAACAGATGCTGCTGTTGAGTCTTGTCTGCAAACGTTATTGGAAAAAAAGAAGCCCAGACTTGCCCAGTCTTTAGCGCAGTTCTTACAGGTACAGTGAAACATATTATAGTACTATACAAAAATTTAAAAATACAGATTTAAGAATGTGCCTCTTTTCTGCACATGTTTATGCACATGAATTTATAAAACTGATTGCTGTGGATGTCAGTAAAATACAACATTGTGCACATTATGTACCTTGTTTGGGGTGTTTTTGAGCACAAAATTCTCATCTGGAATGATGATGAAGTATTAAGCGGGTCTAAATGTGCACTATTGTCTGACTACTACAGTTGAGTTGAATACATAAAAACACCATTTAAAATGTTGAAAAATTGCAGTTCAATTAATAGATTTTACATTTATCAGTTTAAAGTATGTTGGAATTATTTTTACCATTACATTTGCTTCAAATTCTAAAGGCCCAACTGGAAAAAGCTCCTATGGTTGATGTTTTCTAGTTAAAATCAAACAAACATTTGAGTACATGTATAGATTTTGCTAATTTAAGAACATCAGCATGCTTCATTTTCCTTCTTTTCTCCTGTCTCCTACAGGAGCAGTCATGCACCGAGGACCACGCTCTGCAGCACACGTTCATCCAACACCTGATGAAGAAACTGGGAAAACCGGAGAGGAGACCGGACAGGGCGGAGGAATGGGTGGAGGAGATATACAGCGTGTTGTCCGTGATGCCTTGGAGCTCTCGCAGAGGTGGCGGGCAGCTCGAGGCGCTGTGTGAGGCGCTGTGGGCGGCCAGAGACGGACCCCTGAGAGAGGAGAGGATCCTGAGCTCGTTGCTCCGCCCGCAGTGCGACACTCTGGTCTCGGCGTACTGTTCCACCGCTTTGAGACTTCAGAGGGATCATCTGCTGAGGAACGCGCCTGACACACAAGGTAGTTAAGCCCATTCGAAGAAAGTTGCCCTGCATTTACAGTGAAACACAGATATCAGTATAAATATGTGCTGTAGCTCTTTTAAGAAGTCATGTAAATTAATATGACCAGACTGATTTTTAATACAGCCATATGTTCCTATAAGTGAGTTCTCCCCCTGAATTGTTTGAGTTATCTCTTTATTGCACTGATAGCAGAGATACAGTTATAGCCTTCTTTGTTTTCGGTTTTAAAGACTAAATGTTGGCATCACCCTGTTTCCTCTTTTGATCACACTTCTGCTTCTGTGACTGCTAACACCGAGATGGTTCTACTTGGTGTCACAAAAATTTTGCACATGACCTGCTTTGCTTCTGCTCTTTTGTTACTTGTGTCTACATATTTTTCCATTTATTTTCTGACAAATTTAGAGTTTATATTTGTTGATAATGTGGCATTATACCAATGGTGGTGATTGATTGGTTTAGCCTATATACAGTGATGGCATTTATTCTTATTCCATCCTGGTGTATTTTGCTAATGACAGGCCGTGTTTATATCATGTTAAACAGCAGTTTACCCCTAAATGCCTCCCATAATATCTTATTTACAGAGTCAACATAGGCAGATGCTGTTACTGAAATACTTTACTGTACTCAAGTGAATTCACTGACACTGCCTTTTTGATGACATTTACCTTACCTACAGCACTTTTCATAATCCTACCATTGCTTAAGGGTCATAATTATCAGCATGTTTTTCATGTCCCCCTCCTAGTTGACCTTCCTGAAGCAGAGAAGCTGGCCCTCAGTTTATGTTGCCACAAGGATCGTCTAGCCATTTGGAAGACCATTTATTTTGAGTGCCTTAGTAGTGGAAAGCACTTCCTCGAGCAGGTCTTGGTAGGTGTACTGGAACCATTGGGGAAAAATGTTTGAACTGACTTAAATGTACAGCTCAAGTGTGTAAAAAGTTACTGTTTAAATTTCTACAAATGCATGTAAACCGCCACTGCCTTTATAATTCTATATATATTCTAATTTGCACTAATCGTGACGGTCAAGTAAAGTTTGTTAGCAACCGCGTGGGATGAAATTCAATAATGTAATGAGATTACTCCCTTCCTCTAGGTTACTGCGCTCGACCTGATTAAACACGAGGAGTTCTCTCAGCTGAAAGACTTACTGATGTTGGAGTTTCAGCCTTTGTCTCGCCTGCTGTTGCTCCTGGGATGGACTCAGTGCCGCAGTCTGAGCTCGGCTCAAACGCTGCTCGGGGTCCTCCACCGAGAGCAGGTTAGAACTGAAATCATTCAGCTGTGTGCATCTCCTCTACGGCTGTTTTACAGCTTTAAATGTCGTTTGCTGATGTGATCATTACCTGTTTTTAGGCACCAGCCAATGACTCCGTTCTGCAGGAGTTTGCCAGTCTTTTGTCCTCTCAGCTTGGAATACTTGAATGGTGTAAAAACAACAATCCGTAAGTGTTTGTTTTGTTGTTTCTTCTTGACTGGATTTAAACTCCCTCTTAAACTTTGTTTATTTTGATATTTACCTCTCTGCATTTTGTTTCTTCAGAGGGATTTCCATGGAGGCACTGCTGGCACAGCTTCACACTCTGGACAATCACTCTGCGCTCTATATTCTGCATTCCCTGACTCCTCTGGCCCAGTGTGAAGAGCGAAAGATACTGGATCTGCTGCAGCAACTGCCAAAGTCACCAGGGACAGGTATCTTCATCAGCCTCTCTCTTTATGTTTGTCTCTTTGAGTCTGAATTGAAATTTGGGCCAAATTTATAATGTTATGTTTTTTTTCCTCTTTAGAAGACACTGAGGCCATCAGTACTCTCAGTCCTGCTGTGCAGAAGAACATAGTTTTGTTCCAGGGGTTCTGTGCCATGAAGTATGCCATCTACGCTCTCTGTGTAAACGCACACAAATACTCAGATTGCACCAAGTGTGAGTCCATGCAGCAGCAGCATCACCAGCCCACTGAAGCAGAAAGGGACCAAAACCACAGCTCAGCTGCCTCAGAAGGTACGAAGGCCGTCTTTATTTCCTGTGGTGAGGTTTTAGTTTGATGACAGATGATAAAAACATTTCTTGTCTGATAATTTTAACTGATATGTAATCTCCCTTGCAAAAGAAAATATTGATGTCATGGGTGAACTGTTGAAATATACGGTCCATGTAGTTAGTTTTGGTAGTGTTAAATCATAGTATTTACTAGACCTGTCAGTTTAAAAAACAAAGTAGAATATAATGGGGAAAAAATCTTGAAAAGTATAACTCTAGAATAGGTAACTGCTTCTCTACATATGATAAAAATATAATTTCTATCTTAAAAAAACATATAAAAGAAATATGTGCATACAAATTGACAACAAGCTATGATGCCAAGAAAACACACTGGAAAAATAAATTAATAGACATTCTTTAATTTCTACACTTTAAAACAGCCTTTAAATATCTTTGATCATTTAAGGCTGACGAAGTTGTCTTTCTTTATTGACTTTTTGCTTTTCTTCTATCGTTCTGAATGGTATTCTGACCTTGTTCTTCTCTGTTTGTTTTCCAGGTTGCCTTTTGACTTTCCAGCACTACCTGTCCGAGTGTCAGCTGTATCTGGAGGCCGTGCCTGCCATGTTCCGTCTGGAGCTCCTGGAGAACATCTTCTCTCTTCTCTTTCTGTCCACCGCCGACTTCGCCCAGCAGATCCAAAAAGACACAAATGTGAATCAGAACACGGGGAATGTCACTCAGTCAGAAAGTCCTTTATATTCAAGAAACGCAACTGCAGAATTGGGAACGAAAGCAAAGGCAGATAAGATTGAGACCAGCAGGAAAGAGAACCAGAAGCTGCGTTCGAGTTCACCAACGGCAGCCCACCATAGTCACCTGGATCTAGGACACTTAATCCAGGGCTGCAGGGGGTTTGTGGCCGACATCGCGGCCATGGAGGGTTTTCTGAAGTTGCTGAAGGAAGGGTTGGAGGGCATGTGTGTGGTGGGACAGCAGGATGGACAGGAGGCTGGAAGAGCGCCGCTCCGAGAGGCCGAGGCGGTGGAGAGCCTGGGATGCTCGGTGACGGCTGAGACGTTTGGGGCTCGCCTGCAGAGGTTGTCCAAACGCCATGCAGAGGCTCAGTGGAGGCTGCAGATCATCACCACCAATCAGAGCAAAGGAAGTGGTGAGATGGACAAGCTAAGGACATTTCTTTAGCTTTTACTTTCAACTTTTTGAGTTGCTTTTCTGCATGCAAGACAAAAACTAAAATTCTCTAACATTTGATTGGTGGTCCAGATCAATATCCATCCCAGTATATGTGTCTGTCTGTTCATGCTGCTGTATATCTGTGTCATTAATTCTTTAAATCTCAATGATAAATTCACTGGCAGGTTCAGAAAGTCCTCTTCATATGTCAGCAGTCGGATATCCTGTCGCTTCTCTGGGACGCAGCAAGAGCTCAAGTCTGAGGAGAAGGAAGAGGCCGGGGCGACACGCCACAGAGAGACAAACCTCCGTAGAGAAACACAATGGAGAAGTTAGCACCAGTACATCAGGTAGGGTGTTAACAACAGCCTCCACATGCTTTTTTTTGGTTTGAACCAATCTCACTGAGTCACATCTACTTTTTTTGTCCTCCGTCAGATGGTGGAGTAGGGATAGCGGCAGGTTGTGTGGAATTGGAGATTTGTCCCTGCGGAGGTCCTCACAGCTGGCTCGTCCCGGCCATGTTGTCCCCTCCAGAGTCTCTGTTAATGTCCTGCATCCGCCAAGGGAATTTCATGGAGGCCCATCAGGTCTGTGTGGCATTTGTTCTCCACCAGTTTAAGAAATAATGTTCCTCATTTTGATAACGCAATATTACTTCCTGATAATATTACTGATAACACTATTCTTAAAATATATGGACAGACATCTTGACTCTGTATTTCTTTGCTTCTCTGCAGGTGTGTCTGGTGTTTGATCTTGAGGCGTCTGCCTGTTGTGGTGAGCTGGTGTTCATGGAGCGCTACAAAGAAGTCCTGACAGAGCTTGCACAGGTTGAGCAAAAGATGGAGAGCCAGTCTATGTCCTCATCCTCCTCCTCTTCAGAGGGTTTGGGAACAGCGGCCGTGTCAGGCCCAGGAAGGACTCGGCTGGGCAGCAGTGGGCGATCAACTCTGCAGGCCATCGGAAGTGCTGCTGCTGCAGGTCTGACATCTTTTTTTCTACTCAGGATTTCATGTTCCTTTGAATTTAATGAATAGAAATGCACATTAAACCACCTGTTTAAGCCCTATTCAAAAAAAGCCTTGTCCTCCTTGTTACAGAGTCAGTGCGCCTTCAACCTTAATACCAGCTAGTTTATTCAGTTTTTATAGCAGAATTTCTTTGAACCATGTCCAGAGAATAAATGTGAAGCTGTTGAATGCAGCTGTGGCTCAGACATGTAGGTGAGAAGAGCAAGTAGAAAGAGAAAGTTGAGAATTTTTGCCTCTTCATCTGTGAATTTTTGTAATTTTGTTTTGTAATTGGTTCAGAAATTATGATTTTACAGTAGAAGAAAGCTCTTGTCCCTTGACTCTGACTGATACTGTAAAAATTCATTTAGACTCAAATGATCATAATGTGATTTTGTAAACATTTAGCTGGATACCAAGAGGAATAAAAAACACAACTAAACTTCATAATAGAATTATAAATTCAATGTGTTGTTGTGTTGAAGTTGTCCTTTGTAACTCAGGATCTGACTTCTGTGGTTGCTCCCCTGCAGGTGTAGCTTTCTACTCCATCTCTGACATAGCAGACCGTCTCCTCAGCACCGCTGCTCACCCGATGCCCTCACTGGAGGAAGGCTACTGGCTGAGCCGCTGCACTTCAGACCCCTCTGGCCTCCTTTACACGCTGCTGGAAGAGCTCAGCCCAGCGGCCATGGCGGCCTTCGACCTGGCTTGCTGCCACTGTCAGCTTTGGAAGACGTCCCGACAGCTGCTGGACACAGCTGAGCGCAGGCTCAACAGCAGCCTGGAGGCTCAGGGTATGCAGCCTGAATTGCATTTTGCCTTTTTATAAGCAGCATTACAGAGGTAAATTTTTCTTTATTCATCTTTAATCCATGTCCCAGGAGTGAGAGTTGATCCAAAGGTTCCCCATTCTGAGGGGATCTGTGGATTTCCCATGGTGTTACAACAGATCAGCAAGATCCTGAATCATTCTGCCACTAATAAGGGCTCTGCCAAAACAGGTGAATGAAATACTCAAACATTTTCATCAGAGGAATTAGTCAGTTAGTTTGAAGGGAGAAAAATTTACTTAGGCCAGTAGTTTTTTTTTTTTTAAGTCAACACTAAAACTAGTGATGTTTACAGGTAACATGTTACTACCTGCAGTTTTTATTCTATTAAAAAAACATCTGGCTGGTCACATACCTGTAATAGCTAATCACACAATGACCTGCAGATGGAAAATAACATTCCTGACCAGAGATGTAATATAAAAAATGAACGTACAGTATAGTTTCTCTTTTGCTGATGCACTTCTGTTCATAGAAGCTGTCGGGGATGACCAAGTGTTTGCCAGCCCGTTTGGATGCTGCATCCAGGAAGTGCTTCTGTGTTACTACCCAACACTGAGTGAAGAGTGCATCGCTGCTCGGCTCAGTTTAGCTCAACGCTTAGAGACCACCCTGCACATCCTGAGCACGGCTAGAGATGGCACAGGTTGGCGCAGTGACCAGGGCTTTTCAGATGCAATACATTTCTAACATCAACTGGAAATATGTGTTTTTAGATTTCGCTAAGAATGTTTGAATGTTCTGTATATTTCATTTTACCTCTCGTTTCACAGAGGGCAGTGTGGGCAGCGCTCTTCTGGCACTGCTGGTTGAACAGGCCAGTCTGAAGCAGTCGGAGCTGGACGCTCACCCGGTGCGCTCCAGCATGAAGCAGCTGCTTCGTTCTCTGGACCAGCTCTGCCCCTTCGAGCCAGACGAAGATCTTTCCAGACCGGATTATGTGCGCAGTTTCCTCGACTATATCAACACGTTAGCATCTGTGTTAGTACGCAGCCTTAGCTCAGAAGGTAAAATCATTTGTCACAGAGGAAAGATGATGTGATTTTCATGTCCCTTCCAGACAGTATTCCTGATCTAAAAACGGAGCCATCGGGTTTTAGATTCTCCTACCCAGATTATTGCAGTTGGTTCTGGAAATAAAATCAGAAGACACTTGGTAATAAGGTCACTTTTATACTGTGTTACGTAAATAGTGACCATACCGAGGACCATCAGTGACTCATCTTCTTCTTTCTCTCCTCTACCTGGTCTTGTCCTGATTTTCCTCTCATGCTGTTTCTCTTAGACCAGAGCAGTGAAGTGAAGCTTGGGAATCCACTGCTGGTGTTGCTTCAAGCTCCATTTCAGCTTCTCTCCCACCTGCTGTTTGACAGACAGGTGTCTCCTGACAGGTATGCACAATGGTGAAGCCCCATCAGTGTGAACAGGTATACATAAGCCTGTAGTTTGCATCCTATGTTATTCCTTACCTCCTCACCTTTTTACACCTCGGGTACGTGAATGTAGCCAACATGTGTGCCGCTCAGCTGTAGAAATTGCCTTGCACAGTTGTGTGCCTTGCTCATTGGGTTGTCAGGTTGCATGTTTACTCTGCTAGGTAGCTTAATACCTGCAATAATGAGATGAGAAGAGGTTGAAGGTGCCATTCAGTAGAGGCTTTGCTCTGTTTGTGGGCAACAAAATGGGGAAAGTTAGAGGTTATTATTATTATTGGATAGACCACCATTTTAGCCATTAGTCTGTAAGAATGTGAGAGAGAGGGGATACACAACAAGGGTGAAAAATAAGCGGATGAAATTAGTTGAAAAGGGTATTTTGAGTGATGTGAAGGCAACAGCTTACCCACCATGTCCTGTATGTTCTCCAGAGTGCTGTCCTTGCTGCAGCAGGAAGGTTTGCGACTGAGCGTCCAGCAGGTGATTGTCCAGCGATGCTGTGAGACTCTGCCTGTGTGGATCTCCTCTTCAGGTGATGAACGAGACTCCAGTCAGGCCAAGAAAGATGATGGAGCGTTCAGCGTTGCCAGTTTGTCTGCTCTTCTCCAGCAGCACGCTCAGCAGCACATGTCAACTCTGAGAATCACAGAGTCTCAGTCTGACGCGAGCTCTGAGTCTGACGCCTCCGTGGAAGACCATACTGCTGCTCCAACCAACCGCTCCACCTCACCCACAATCCTTTCCACCTCGCCACCATCTCATTCGTCCTCCTCTTCCTTAAACTCTTTTCTCCTCACACCATCGGCCCTGTCTTTCCTGAAGTCTCGCTCCCCTTTACTGGCCACGCTGGCATGTCTGAGCGCCTGCAAAGGAGAAACTTCCCGGACACAGTCCTCCGGATGGTCTGGCTACTTCCGCAGCAGCCGTAAAGAGGTTGTCCTGGATGGAGAGCAGATTTCTCGTGAAGCAGACAACCTCCTGAAGGAGTTCCCTATTCTTAGGGCTTACCTTCACACCATGGCTGAACCGGTGCTGGGCACCCTGTCAAGTGAGGTCGAGGAAGGTTCTGCTGGACTAGGGGCGGTCATTTGTGGGAAACCCCTTGTCAGTCTCCTGATGTCTGGACCTCAAGAAGAAGTTGCGCAGGCCGTAGCAGCTGAGGCCTTCCAGAAGGCTCTTTCCTCCAGAGACCTGGGCCGAGCCCTCAGTCTGCTGGAGCTGTATGGGCAAGGCTGCAGCCAGGAGGGGGCGCTAAGAGACCGACTACTTGCCTGTGCTGCCTTAGAAGGTGAGAAATTATGGTGAACGCATTTTAACAAAAGTCACCACTTGTCCGTCCAATATGAGATCTAGGTTAATAAATACTGGCATTATTTTTTTAGAGAAAACAAAGGTGTGGATTTGCTACCAGCTACATCTAATATTAACTGAATATGCAATGCTGCCAGTTTCTCATATATAAAGATTTACTTCTTTTCTCTTTTTATATCATTGTAAGTTAATATGTTAAGTATATCTACTTTAAATTCATTTAAAAGGTATTAATTTGTATTATTGATCTCAGTGAATGTGAACTGGATGTTTTTTGGGCAGCATTTACTTTACGGCTGTTATAAATGTGACTAAAATGTTTATGTGGTTTGCTGTGTTCAGATGGAGATGGTATAGGTCAGCTTTTCCGCGTACAGGATGCCAACCTGCGAGCGCGTGTTGCCCTCCAGGCTCTGGAGCGCTGGCCTCTGTCGGCCTGCCTGGAGCTGCTGGAGTTTTGTCTGAATGACCCGAGCACTGAGACCTCGCTGAAAACAGACTTAGAGCTCAAGAAGAAAGAACTGGACATCTATCACTGGGTAACTTGACATGTAACATGAGATAGAATTGTTAACAAATGCAACACAGAGGAGAGTAATTGTTGAAATAATAACAGATACTTACATAACCTGTCATTGTAATCAGGTTCCCAGTGAGCTTTGCATACTTGGATTTGTCGTCCTTTGTTTATTACTGACACTCTTGTTCTGCTTCTTCGGTGACATTTGAATGACTTTGGCATGCAGCACCTGTTTTTATTATTACTATTACTATACAATACATTCTTCAGGAAAGAAGTTGGAAAGTTGACATTACATTGAGATATGCCAAATTTTCATAGTTTCCTCTCTTCTCACAGATGTTGAACATGGAGCCTCCTTTGCCCTGGGCTACTTGGCAGGAGCTGAGGAATGAGTCTAAGACAAACTCTGAGTCCATGTTATGTATGATGCTGGAAGCAAAAGTAGGTACCGCAAGCTTGCCGCAGATTAGTTACTAAACACACCTTAATCTCAAATACAAATTGGTTGATTTGTATGATTAATCTTTTTTTTCTTTTGTGCGGCAGGAGTTTCCTCTTTGTGCACAGTGGATTGAGCTCTATCCTGTATCTGACCAGCTGAGACTGCAGCTACAGACTAAGCATTTGCTTCATCTGTTGGAGAAGGGACAGACAGATGAGGCTTTCCAGGTCCACATCACTCAACCTCTTTAACTTTAGACTGAAATAGAACCTTTCTAAAATTGTGAGGAATCACTGAGTTACTGACTTCTAATTAAGAGGCAGATGCTAAAAGTGTACTTTGCTGTTGCCTTGAAAAACAGTTTATCCTTTTAAATGTATACTACTACATCTAGCTTTAAGATTGTAAGATCCTTAAAATGCACCCACATTTACCCTCTTCAACTGTGATTTTCGCAGTTATTGCTGTTTTTCTCTCTTTGTTAAATCTCCTCTGCCCATCGGTCTTTATGTTTTTTTTAGTTACTGGAGGGCCTCTCAGATTTTGTGGTCGGTCTCGACGTTTGTGAGCGCGCTCTGGACCTCCGCCCCGGACTGGCTGCCTGCCACTTCCTGGCAGACTACCTCACTCTGCATTTCCAGAGGCAGGTGTCTCCAGCGCGTCGACAGCACATCCACGCCCTCCATCTGGGCTCTAAGGTTTGTCTATTTTCATTGTATATGTCCTCTTTGTGCTTCCAGGAATGAATGTCTCAGCACTTCACATATGCTCCCTTCAGGGGTCAATAAAGTTTCTTTCTTGGAATCAGTGGTACGCACAGTTTGCCTGCTTCTAGGAACCGTGGCTGGTGAAACGTAACTGTATGGCTACGCTTTGTGGCCTAGCTGAGTTTATTCCAAAGTCTATATTTTTCCAGTATTCAGGAAAAGACAAAATGAGTCCTGTTTTAGATAGCGGTGTTGGTAACACTAAGAGTGTTTTAACTATCAAAGAATCTAATTATCGTGGGATCTGGTCTATACCATTAAAGGATTGTTCTCCCACTTTTGCTGAATTGCTTCATATCTTGAGGTTGTGTTAATGTCAGTGTGTTTGTTTGATCCTCCAGGTGTTGCTGACTCTGCCCCCGGCTGCCAGGCAGGACTATTTCCCCCTGCTGTCTGATCCCCTCCTGATGCTCGAGCAGCTGTTGATGAACCTTAAAGTTGACTGGGCGGACGTGGCGGTGCGAACCCTGCATGGAGCCTTGTGGTCGGTCAGGAGGCTGGCTTCGGCGGAGAGGACATCGATAAGCTCCTGGCAGAATACGCCTGCAAGGCCCTCGACTTCTCCTGTGCCCCGAGAGAGAGGTCTCGATCTGGTGAGTGCCGAGTGAACATTGTATGGTGACAATCACAAGCTGCCGTTAAATGCTTGGTTGGATTCTTAGTCTTGCTAACTTATGCTTTTCCAATTTAAGTAATAGTTTTTAAGTTATTAGTACACAGTTATTCATGAGTGGTTAGTTTGGAAGTACTTGTGCACCAGCAAGACAAAATTGAACACTGAAGCATTTGAGAAGTTTTTGTAATATATAAAAAGGCTTTGTAGAAACACATATTAACATTCACAAAGTATTGTTTTCGTGTCAGTACTGGAAGTTATTATATTAGGACGTCACCACAGAACCATCAAGCGTTTTGTTGCAAACACCCAAAAGGGTCACAAGAAACGTGTTAACGAGAGAAAAACACACAAATTAACTGCCAAAGATTTGAGAAGAATCAAACGTGAAGCTACCAGGAACCCATTATCCTCCAGTGCTGTCATATTCCAGAACTGCAACCTACCTGGAGTGTCCAGAAGTACAAGGTGTTCAGTGCTCAGAGACATGGCTAAGGTAAGAAAGGCTGAAACCCACCACCACTGAACAAGACACATAAGTTGAAACGCCACGACTGGGCCAAGAAATATCTGAAGACAGATTTTTCAAAGGTTTTATGGACTGGTGAGATGAGAGTGACTCTTGATGGACAAGGTGGATGGGCCCGTGGCTGGATCTGCAATGGGCATAGACCTCCATTCCGACTCAGACGCCAGCAAGGTGGAGGTGGGGTACTGGTATGGGCTTGAATTATTAAAGATGAGCTTGTTGGACCTTTTCGGGTTCCTAACTCCCAAACCTACTGCCAGTTTCTAGAAGACACTTTCTTCACACAGTGGTACAGGAAAAAGTCTGCATCTTTCAAGAAGACCATGATTTTTATGCAGGACAATGCTCCATCTCATGCATCAAAGTACTCCACTGTGTGGCTAGCCAGTAAAGGCCTTAAAGATGAAAGAATAATGACATGGCCCCCTTCCTCACCTGACCTAAACCCTATTGAGAACTTGTGGGCCCTTCTTAAACGTGAGATGTGCAGTGAAGGAAAACAGTACACCTCTCTGAACAGTGTCTGGGAGGCTGTGGTTGCTGCTGCACAAAAAGTTGATGGTCAAGTGATCAAGAAACTGACAGACTCCATGGATGGAAGACTTTTGAGTGTTATTGAAAAGAAGGGTAGGCTATATTGGTCACTGATTTATTTTTTGAAATGTCACAAATGTTTATTTGTAAAGTTTGAGTTGTTTGTTTATTATTCTGACTTTAAAAGATGAAAATAAAGAAGTGAGATGGGAATATTTTTGTTTTTCTTTGAGTTGCGTAATAATTCTGCACACTAATAGTTGCCTAATAGTTGTGCACACACAGATATTCTCATACAAAAGCCTAAACCTCACTTTCACTTCCTTAAATATTCAGGTTTGAGGTTTATTAACATTTTGGATTGACCAAGAGCACTGTTGTTGTTAAATAATAAAACTAATCCTCAAAAATGCATTTTGCCTAATAATTGTGCATGCAGTGTATTTAAACACAGATGTTTACCATAGGTGTCAACTTGTGCCTAAATGATTACTTATTCTTATTTTTCAGACTCTGTAATCAGCCTCCAGGATGCGCTGATGCAATGTCCTGCTCAAGACAGCTCCCTCTTGTCTAGTCGAATCGAATCTCCACCCACCTCTACAGGTGAGACTTACAGTAATGACTGCTGGAGTTCATATGTTCTTGCCTAAAGACACCTCAGCATGACAGATACAGTTTTTCCCATTATAGAGACGCCATCATTAAGCAGAATATATTTTTACCGATTCGTTAAAACTTAATTTAAAGAAATGCATTTAAAGTTTGGGTGACATTTACCTGGTGTGAATTTACTGTTCAGTTACTTCTCTAATTGCTTCCTCTCTTGTGACTTAATTACAGGCAGCACCCCTACACACACCGCCTCCTCAAACAGCACAGACAGGGAGAGGGATCGGAGCTCAGCGGGGAGAAAACACCGCTCGCCTGCCAAGTTCCAGCCTCCAGACCATCCCCCAGCCCGCAAAGACTGGGTCCCTGACACCCAGCAGCATGTGTGCATGGTGTGCCAGCGCGAGAGGTTCACCATGGTGAGTGTGTAACAGTGTTAATGAGAAAGATGTTACTTGCAGATGAATAACTTAACATAACTGTATAGAAATGTAAAAAAAAAACTCCCCTGCCCTGCCCTGACCTTACATGACTTTAAAATACCTTGAATGAAAAGGCATTTTCTTATAATAATAATAATGATGATTAGCTTGAGAAATTAATGTCTAGTACTGTGCAGAATTATGAAATTTAAATAGTAAATTGTCGTAATATTGTATTTTTGAGTGGGAAGACCAAAACATTGAAATGAAACTATACTTGAGAGTAACTGCTTGACAGAAAAATAATAAAATCCAAAATGTATGTTCTCTCAGTATATGATGTTTGTTTGTCTCTTTCTTTTTCTCTGACTCTTTCAGTTCAACAGACGGCATCATTGTCGGAGATGTGGCCGTCTGGTTTGTAATGCGTGTTCAGAGCATAAGATGCCTGTTGAAGGCTGCCCAGGAGATGAAGTCAGAGTCTGTGACCACTGTTACGCCTTCTTTCACCCAGAGTAAGACCCTACTGGTCAGATACAATCTTTTTTTAACAACACAAGCTTTGTACTTGCAATATTGCTTACAGGTAAAGAGGTTTCCTGTGATTTTGAATAATAGCGTTAATGGTTGCATAATCTAAAAGGACACCAGAGACACAGCGATTTCAAATGAATATGCTTCTCTATTTCTAAATTAATTTGGGCTGTTTTCTTTTTTCCCATGTGCAGTTCTGAAGATGAGCTTGAACCAGCTGAAGGTACATTAAATAACATTTAGATATTTTTTACGTAGTTACATTAATGCCAACTAATTCCTCTTTGCGATGACAGAATGACTCATTTTTAAGTTATTAGTGAATGAATAGATCAGTAATCAGTTGAAGGCCATAATAATGAGCTATGAGCTTTTACACAGTCTCTCTCTGTCTCTCTGCAGTGGCTGGAAGCCCCACGGTCACAGAGGAAGCTCTGGATGGGATGCTGCATCTGCCAGAAGTGGTCCAACGACAGATTCAACTGAGCACAAACCCCTCAGAGAACCAGCTGCTGCGGAGCGAGTTCTACTATGAACAGGTCTGAATGTGAACGTTTATCATCAAACAGGATCAGTCATTTTCACCTTGCAGGTGGTGTACATTAAGTACAACACCAGTATTGCTTTCATCATCTCAAATGTTTGAAAAGTTACTCTAATAAATATTACGTGTTAAGGTTCATGCCCTTTAAATGACAGTAAATAAAAGTTATGATTGATTACCAAGTGAAGACAGTAAGACTAATTATGATCTTTTGCTAAACCCCCAAGGCTCCCAGTGCGTATCTCTGTGTGGCGATATTGTCTCTGCACAGTGACCAGACAGCCTGTGGTCACCAGCTCATCAGCCACTGCCGCTCTCTGTCTCGTAAACTGACCAATCCAGAGGTGGACGCCTGCCTCCTCACCGACATCATGCGGCAGCTGCTGTTCAGCGCCAAGCTGATGTTTGTTAAGGTCGGCCGCAGCCAAGATCTGGCCTTGTGTGACAGGTGAGATGTAACCTCTCAGGTCACCGTGATTTAAACAGTTTGTAACATGTGTTTGTGTTTTTTAAGGACACTGGGCAATTATTTACATGGTGGGAAAGTGAGTGACAGATAAAAGGTGATACGCTTAAGAGAGATATGATCTGTGGCGGCGGAGGATCGGAAAGGGTTCAGAGTCTGGCAGTAAATGACTTGAATATATTTCCTGACATTCTGTAAGTTCCTGTAAGCCACCATGAGTTTTTAGTTACTCTGTTGTATTAAATTAGATCTCTGGTCAGGTCGAAATGTGGTTGCAGTTTCTCTGGTGGTAACGCAATGCCAGCAAACTCTATGGACTAAATAACAGGATCAGGTCATAACAGGATAAGTAGTCCAGTCCCAACAGGTGTAACCCAAGGAGAGTGACTGTGTTGTCAGTCGAGACATGTTCAGACAGTCTGGGGAGGGGTCAGATAAGTCGACAGAGAAGATAAGTGGAAACAGGCCCTAAAGCTGTTTTAATCTATAGACTGGTTTGACATGTGAAAGTAGGAGAAATAATGAATAATCAAATGGCTAATGAATGGCTAATAAATTTATTGAAACACTTAGTTGATATAAAATGTGGCTATAAAAGCAAATCAAGCTACAAGAAGCTAAAAAGATGCAGATGAGAGACCCTTTCATAAGAACATGGTAGACACTGAAAACATATGGATTGATGCAGCTGTAGCTGTTTGCCCTTAACTCACCAGACGAGCTGAGTTCACAAAAGCAGGACAGACAGATTGAGTCAGGTGTGTCGTCAACCTCAGGATGTATACTGACCTTCAACAGATCTAATCTTACAGATACATACTGCATGCTCCTATGTGCCACTGCTTATTTAATCCTCTCATGTAGCAGGTCAATGACTTTCTTTGTCTTTTCCTTATCCGTCTCATGCAAACAGACATGCACGCACTTGATTTGTCACAATCTTGCTTCCTGATTATTTATTGTAATATTTATATTTATGTATATATTTATTTATCTTCGTTTCCACAGTTACATCAGCAAAGTCGACGTGCTTAAGATCCTGGTGACGGCCAATTACAAATACGTTCCCTCTCTGGATGATATTCTGGAGACCTCCGCTGTCACACGTCTCCGTAACCAGCTGTTGGAAGCGGAGCACTACCAGCTGGCGGTGGAGGTAAGGCACTTGGCAGTAAAACGCAGTCAACGCAAGATGTACCTACACATGGCAGTGTTACGTGTCTAAAATACATTAAGCGTTATGTAACAGAACGAGGGCTGGGAAGGCTTTTTGTTGTTTTGATGAGTTAATCTTGGGTGCAGCTGTGGTATGGAGTCAGGTAAGATCTGTTGTGCAACACCTGTCTAGACTTGTATAACCTTCATTCTTGACTCAGTGGTTCTCACATACTTTTATCATATTATCATATTATTATATTTTATTATCAAGTGGGGCAGTTTTCTTTGGGCTATTGACGCAGAGAATTATGTTAAATCAGGAGTTCAGGTGAGTTTCAGTAGGATTAAATTTGTGCTGCCAGTATAGTCTATAGTTTTTTTTTAAACGTATCTTGGAAGGCAAATATTTGGTGATGATTAAATTAGATTAACTCAGGAATTTAAGTTCCTTATTGGTCTTATTGCCCCTGCTTGTTTGGCTGCAACGCTAGGTGTCTACCAAGAGTGGCCTGGACCCTGGCGGTGTGTGGCAGGCGTGGGGGATGGCATCTCTCAAGGCAGGGAACCTTTCAGGGGCGAGGGAGAAGTTTGCTCGCTGCCTGAAGCCTCCGGTCGACCGCAACCAGCTCAACCTGGGTCCCTTACTGCTGCAGGAGGTCATCCAGCACCTGGAGACCAATGTGCAGCCCACTCTGGCCACGGTAGGAAGACACGTCATGGTGGCGGTCTTATTCTTTACCCCACCGGCTGCAGTGGAAGGCATGCTACTGTCTAAGGCCTCCGTTATAATACATGCAGGGCTGTATCAAGCTCACCCTTTTTAATAACTATGCAGTAATGTATTCTGCATGAGCACTACACTGTAAACAACTTACATCTCTTAAGCCACACTATCTTTCTCAAATGCTTATATATAACTAAAATAACATGTTTAACATAAGCTCAATATCTTTAATGCTGCTAACACCCAAACTGTTTCTGATTTGACTCTTGTTTATGCAAATAGAACTTCCCAGTACTTCCTATCTTTAAAATGACTCACAGCACCTTATTAGTCGTTTAGGAATAGGCAGTATTACAGTAAGTGGGTATTTTTATAATGACTCAAGGTGCAAATATAGAATTAGTAGTTCATACTAATCTCAGAACTGTTTTTATGTGCTCTTGCAAATACATTCAGTGTAACAGTGAAACACACAAACATCCCAACAACCATGACCCAAACATGTCCATAAATTATCAGTATCAATTATCATTGCCTAATTTAAAAACGTCTCTAAGTACCTTTCATTCAAGGCAGAAGAATATTTATGTGTTTCCTAAAAATATATCTATGAAATGTTTATTTTACAGTTTCTACTTTTGTTGATTTAGATATCTTTCTGCAGTAAATTCTGTAATAACATAGTAGAAGTCAGGTAAAGTCACTCCTCTGGTGTCCTCTGGAGTCAAAGAATATGCGAGACTTCTCCACCCCCAGCTGGTACATTACACCTTGGGAATTCCCTTGGTCTCATCAAGGGGAAGTAAGCGAGTTCTCATATGTGTAATTATCATTGGCCACAGTTACATGTTTCCAGTGAGACAGCTTTGTTAAATACACGTGTTTGTGTATACTGTAAATAGACACCTCAGTCCAACCTTGTACTGTGCTGTGGGTAAAAGCACCACTACAATAAGCACACACTACATATAAATTATTTTCTGTGATGTTCGCGTTGTCTGTGTGTTTCTCGTGTCCGTGTCAGGCTTCTGGTGAGGACATCTTGGCGTCCCTGCGGGAGCTGGAGGACGCCCTGCGTGAAGCTGGTCCTGTAGATCGACCAGACAGTCAGACACAGAGCAGCAATCTCCACCAGGAGTGCCTCTACTACCTGAACACCTACGGCACTCACCTGGCACTGATAAGCTTCTACATGCGTCATGACTGCATGACGGAGGCCCTGACATACCTGCTCAACAAGGTGAAGCTTCTATTAACAGCTGACAATAACATCCTGAATGACATTGGTGCAGTTGTTATGGAAATGCTAATCTAACATTCAGTGTGTTTTTTAGTTTAGTTTAACACGAAACACCAGGTGTGTGTGAACTCTTTTGTGGTATAGTTTGTCTGAAATTGGAGGATCATTTGACCCAACTTTAGCCACGATTTGGCACCTCTGTTGCCAAGATCTCAAATATGGCAGGATGTCAGGTGTCAGACTGTCCAATGAACAAGATCCATGTGCCTTTAGTGTAGTTTTGGTTCAGTTTTAGGTTGATTAAACCCTTAAAAATGTTGAATAAGTAGTAGTGTATTGCTTTTATTTTGAAATTGAATAAGCTGACGACCAAATATGACTGCACTCTCGTCTTCCAAGATGAAAATTTAATTATGATGTAGTTTGTGTAACAACTGCTGCATGTGCCATTGCTTCCATTTGATGTGTTTTTCTACTTGGTCTTGGCTCAGGACTGCCCAGAAGAGGTGTTTCTCGAGGGGGTGTTGCAGCCCAGCCTGGAGAGGGGCCGTCTTGGCATGCTGCAGGGGATACTGGAAAAACTTGACCCTGGCCTGGATTTGTGCAGCCGCCACCTCATGGCCTCCTGCCAGTTCCTTCAGCGGCGGGGATACTACAACACTCTCTACCAGCTCCAGCAGTTCATGATGGTTCGAGTCTTTAATGTTTTTTTTCTTTCTAGTTTTTTTCTTTTTTGTTTGTAAGCTTTTTAGATTTTAATCATCATTTTAATCATTTCAAAGTGGAAAGAAAGTGGCGAGTTTCTTGGCTTGATTACCAGAAATCAAAGTAAGTATGTTGTTTACCTGGACAGGATCATGTGCGAGCGGCCATGACGTGTATCAGATTCTTCACACATGGAGCCAGTTCATACCTAAAGCTGGGAGAACAGCAGGTGTGTTTCCTTTTGTTTCCCACAGTTATGCAGTTGGTAAAACTTCTTTTAAAAACGTCCCTGAACTTGACCCTGTCCTTGTACAGCGCTGGTTGGTCAGAGCCAAAGAGCACCTGAGGACGTACCTGCAGGAGCAGCAGGGGCGAGGTGGTGGGAGGAAAAGGTCTCAGGTCAACACGTTCAGGAAGATGATGTCCTCCAGTGATGTGTCCAGGTTATTTAATATCCTTATTTAAACAAATGAAATATAAATAAATATGTGCTTTAGCTTTTAGCTCTTGATCAGAGTTGGTGTGTGCAGTTCAACCTTTAATTTTTGCTACCTGTCAAATCCACTTTCTGGTCTTGTGCTAAAGTTTGGACCTCTCCTGTTTTATTTTCTTTAGGCACATGAACACAATTGAGCTTCAGCTGGAGGTGACTCGTTTCCTCCACCGCTGTGAGACCGCGTCCTCCTCTAAGGCTCCACAGGCCGGTACGCCTTCCTCCAAGTCCCCTGGATCCAGCCCACCACCCACACTGTTTGGGGGGAGCCCCATGAAAGTTGAGGTTGCCTGCAAGGTGAGGTTCATTTGCGATTATCCCGGTACTTAACTTGCTGCACTTAAAGATATAACCCAATTAAAATAGATAAAGTTGCTTAAAAATGCCCAACTAACTTACTGCTGAGATTACTCGTACTTTTACTCGTCACTGTAAGTGATTTCAGTTATTTGTTTTGGATACACTCCCAATTTTCTTGCTCCTACCCTGTTTGAATACATTGATTTTAAGTCGCTTTGGACAAAAGATTTTTTTTTAATAAAAAAAGTAGTATAATGTAAACATTGGTGTTACATATATTTTTAAGGCTTTAAGTGAGTTTTTTAAGTGAGAGTTTTTAAAAAAAGGAATGATTTTTAAAAGTTGAACTAGTGAAGATGTTTAAGGTGATTCATGTAAAATATTCCATTTCTGGTTGTGATTGTTTTCTGTGTTTCATGTATATCATTGATTGATAACAACATTCTTTTGAACGTTCATCATAAAATCAGTCATAAGTATATAATCTTTAATTTTGCAGGTGATGCTTGGAGGAAAAAACATAGAGGAAGGTTTTGGCATCGCATACAGAGTCATACAGGTATGTTGTGCGTGAGATGTTTTGTTCTGATTAAGTATTCCTCTGCCAAAATATTACATTTGTCACCAAGAGACATAAAAGAAAAAATCATATTCGCCTGTCTAGATTTAGCAGCAGAAGTTGTTAGTGTTATTTTCTAAATTTGATTTAGACGTAAAAAAACAATCAGTGTAAGCCCTCATTGAAAGATTTACTCAGCGTACAACAACTGCAGTACATCAACAAATAAAAATCAATATGACACATTGAAGATACATAAAGTCAAATTAAATATTATTTATATTGTCCAGAATCATCTGTTTCTCCTTCTCGTCATGTCTCAGGACTTCCAGCTGGAGGCCCAGGCCGTCTACGTGCGGGCCGGCCAGAGGCTCGTCCGACAGAGGCAGTACGGAGCGGTACGACAGCTGCTCAAATGTGTCGGCGAATCAGGCACTGCCACCAAAAACGACTGCGACGCCCTTGTCCTCAGCTGCGTCTCCGTTGCAGATAAGGGACCGGCCGATGTGAGTGACCAATGAAGACTGACAAGGAGGAGACTCTGAGTTTACTATGAAAGCAAATCATGATCAAAACTTGGCTCCAAGTTTTCTGTTAAAGACTTTTATTTGTTTAATTTTCTTTCTGTTTTAGGCCAAGGAGCTGGAGAGTCTCATTTTGGAGACCAAGAGCACAGAAAGCAAGGTAACATAAAAATGACTGCACAGCATTTCATTCCTCTCTTCCTCTCACAGCCAATACTTTTCCTGAGGCAGTTCTTTACTCTTTCCTCTTACTGATTACATCATTTTGTTTTCCTGTGAAGCCTTTTTATCTCATCTGACCAGCAGAATTTTGACCTTCACTCTTAAAATCAGTGTTCATGGAGAGTTGTATAAAAGAAAAAAACACTGATGGTCTAATTCTCATTGCCTCCTCCATCTGTCTGCAGATCAAAGCCTACCTGCTGTGCAGCAAACTGCGACCGGCGTACCTGCAGGCGGTGAAGCTGGAGCCGAGCCGGGCCGGCCCGTTGGTCCAGGATGTCCTGCAGGCCGCAGAACAAGCGCAGGACTCGGTCATGCTGAACATCTGTCGGCAGTGGCTGTCAGAACACCAGAACAAGTCATCTCAGCAACGCCAGGGCCGACCCAATGCCAGGTAAAGGCACAGTCGGCGAAACAAGGGATCACACGCGCAGATAAACTTTAAAAAAGGGTGAGCCGCAGGTGAAGGGCAAATAAGACGATCCAGGGTTTCTCACGTTACACAGTTGTAGAAATGTGCAGAGAGGTGAACGATTAGTAAGCTTTCAGATAAATATGACTGCACAGTGTGCGTAACAGGAGAGCAGCTGCTGCACATGTTACAAATTATTACTTTCTATGTCAGTGGGGCCGGCTAGAAACCCTGACGATCGCTTCTCTTTATGTTTGTGCCGCCGTCCTGTCTGTGAAACAGATCACCGCCGTGCTTTGTTTCCTTTCCTGGAAATATTTCTGCTGTTATCTCATCTGTCTCGTGTTTGAGAGGGAACAGTGTTGATGCACCGGAGCGACAGCGACTATTACATAACAGAATTGCTAACGGCAGTGTAAACAGATACAGCTCTTGTTACATTTAAATGTATCTGTAAGTGAGTATTTGACTAAGATTAATCTCCTACCTCAGCCAAAAGGGAAAATATCATTAACTGACTGGAAGGCCTCCAGAATGTGTTGCTTGTTTTTTTTTTTTTTTTTTTTTTTTTCATTTATATGTCCTGTGTGTGGATAAAGATTTTAATCCGCCAAGAACAGTACATGTTCAATCCTTGAAGACACTGTAGAAATGATGAGAACCCTGATGAGGCTGTTTACCTGTTTTACGTGATATTGTAGAGCACATTTTATGGCCAGCTTTCAGGGTATATTCCCTTTTGGTAAGGGACATTAATATCGAACAAAGTTGTGTAAGGGCATTCAGGATGTTGTTGAGACATTTACACGACACATAAAGGTTTTAGGTCGGATACAGAAAGGGACCCACTTTACATGAAGTTTAACTAATTATCCAGAAAATCAAGTCTCCAGTCTCTGGATGGCTGTTTTTTTTTCTGTCTCATCCTTTGTACTGTTAAGAGTTATTCAAAGTGTTGCTAATGTTAAATCATGCTTTCCCTTTGTTCACATGGGAGACTTGATCCATATGTCTGAGCAATATAAATTCGTATTGATTAACTCACACAGTTAATCAGTCAAATGTTTTAAAAAAAAAAAGGGATTAACTTTTGCCATATAATTTTCTTTTGATTATCTTTTTTTTTCACAAACCCGCACCCTGGCCAAAACAAATGTATTGTCACCATAAAATGTGTTTTTAGTTCATTTACGTGACAATCACCGATGTTGCTGAATCTGCCTTTTTAGAGCAACTCTAATTTACATAGTCGAAAGTACAGTTTTTATTTAGAGGAGATAACTGTGTTGTCCCTTCATCTCGCTTCCCTCTGCTGCACTACTTTTAAGACCGACACTGACAAATCTTCCTGTGATAGATGATCGGCAAGAGATGAAAAGACTTTTGAGATGCACGCGTACGACATTCTTGCACTCTTAATTCTCCTTAACTTGGACTGTTGCCTCATCACTGCCGCACTTTATACTTAGTGAGTTTAAAATAAAATTTCTTTTGGTAAATCTTGTAAAATATTTAACAGAGCAACTGCTTTGGTGATGCAGGGACTAATGATTTTGAAATGTGATTTATTCCTCCACCATCCCCTGTAAAACAAAATGAAATAATAAAAAAATGTAATATAAAAAAATGTGGAATTTTGAGATTAATGCTTCCTTTCTTGAAATGAAAATTTCAGATTTTGGGTTATATACCTCTTCACTTTCTGGCCTTTAGTTAGTCACCCAGATTAGAGAGGCTAGTTGTTTCCTGTTTAGTCTTTAAGCTAAGCAAAGTTAGCCTTTAATTCATGTATAAATAACTGTATTTCCTAAAAATGTCAAACTTTTCCTTCCACAGTAATCTGACTTGATGGTTCAGCTTTATCCAACATTTCATTACTTAAGAAGGCATTTTTCTCTGTTTTTGTGCACTTATCGAGTACTTACAAAGCGACAACCTCAAACCAGAATTGATACAAGCACCCTTATAGGAATATCTCCATTTATTTACATCAATTGTAAACATTCAACTCTTAACATGAATGTAAGTGTAGTAAAAGGCATGTTTCACTTGTATAAAACACAGAATGTAAACTCTTGGCACCCTTGCATGTGAAATGCTGAGAGGGAAAATGAGTCGGGAGATGTAAAACCGTAGTTCCTCCATGAATGTGCAGTTTTTCTTGGCAATGCAGATGGAGAAAAAAGATCTTTGCAAATATAAACATGAGATGATTCTAACTCTGATTTAGATAAAATAGAAAAAAAACGTTCTTAGAATCTACACTGATTACAGTTATCACAAAATACATTTATGCAATTGAAGCGGTCGTAATGGCTCAGACTGATCTTTGATAGCTTACTAATTTGTTATCAACGTGTAAGTACCCCTGCAATTGTTTAGAAACGCTGGCACAGAAGTCAAGCGATTTAGCTGCAAATTCTGGAGAAATGAAACAACACAATATCTGATAAAGATGCTGGTCATTTACCCTGACTTGACCCTTCACAGTATCCTACAGCATTACAATACATCAAGTTGCTTTTTTGCCTACACTGTATTTACATTGTGTCACAAAAATATAGAGTCAAAAAGTTCTTTGTGGTTACACGATAATACAGTCGAGTGGTTTTGGCTTGAGGAGCTGTCGCGGAGCACCAAAAATACTCAAGTTATTATAATGTAATTACTGCATTATTACACAAAAAAGCAACTTCACATTATAGTACCTCTTAACAGTATTACCTGACTGCTTAATTAGGTAGGAAACGCTCAAAGTATGGGACATCAAAAACCATAATTAAATGAAATGAATGATAAAAGAAAGAGGAAGGACTCCTTTGAGAACTGAGATAGGTGGCGGTTTAAAAGTTGAATCAGTCCCACTCGATACCAAGAAGCTCGCAGCTGACGTCCCACAGTCTCCTCGCCGTCTCCTCGCTTCTGCCCTGTGGGGCTTCTACGAAGGCAGGGGCGCAGGCGCGCAGTCACTGCAACGAAAGGAGGGGAGGAATGATTATTACATAAGGGCTAATGATGGTGTGAGTCATCGCTCTGGGTACAGTGAACTCATTTTTCTTTGCCCTTGAGCACAATTCTAACAATGAGAGTCATTCGTCATTTTACGTGTCGACACAGGAAAGGAGGAACTGCTTTTATTGAGCTCCAAAAAAGGGAACTTTAAAATGAAGAAAGTGAGGGGATACTTGTGCGTGTGTGTGCCTTCAGGTAAATTAAACATACCGAATCTTTACTTTCATCTCTGGCGACACACAATGATGACTTCAAGACTGACAAAAATTAAAAGACACTAATCATAAGGACCGTGAAAAGCAAAGACATTTAACAAGTAGAGCTGCTCCTGTTTTCACTGGCTCTGGTTCCGGTGGATAATTTCAATTTCAGAGTCATTTCAGAAAATCCTAATGTGAAAACTTCATTCTGAACCAACCGGCTACACTTAACTGTAGAGATGGCAATGTGCTCCCCTGACTTTAGTGTCATCATGACATTGACATTTGAGGCTGAGATTGATTATTATTACGTGAATTTCCATTAAATCTGGTGCCCACATCGGTGTCCCCTTCACGGTGAAACAACCCTGATAAAGTGATAAAACAAGTAGAGATGGAAATAGTGGATCTTTCTTTTTTTCCATTTATATAAGAAAACTCCGTTATGAAAAGTTGCATCCCAGCAGTGTGACTTTTATTCCTTTCCCTTCCCTTCATTTCCAAGAGTAACAGTGCACAATAAAATAATCTTAAAAAAGCAAATGTCAGGGTCGTTGATGTAGCCTGCAGAGCCTGCAGCTTTCTCATGATAACACTAAAACTTTATCACCAGAAACTGGGGATCTAAACATTATTTAAAAAAGCTGTTGAGATCAGGGTACTAAATGTCCCCTTCATGAACATGTTTGCAGCACAGTGTGATACTTCAGGACACATTTCCCTGCAGCTTTTGAAATGCAACTCTTCATTATTCCCTCTGAGGAGAAGAAATGGGGAATTTTTCAGCGCTCAGATCTTTTAAAGTGAACCTCGCGCTCATTCAGCTTGATGTCACCCACCTGAAGTGTTTCCCAGAGATTGAGTGCAGCTCCTCTGCCACAGCACAGTAGATGCTGGTCTGTGCTCCTTCCCGCGGGGTTTTTAGGAACATGGAGAAGACGGTGAAAAATATCGTCATGAGAGTCGAGTGCCTGGTCAGGTCAGAGTTCACTGTCCCTGGGTGGACTGAGTTCACCGTCACATTGGTACCTGAGAGGATGACAGGCCTACGTCACTATGGGCAATATCATACCCTCTTTATAATCTGCAGTATCAGGCTGATTGATTTAAAAAAAAAAAACTCTTGCTTTTTGTAAATTTATCTCAACATTAAATTTCCTTTGTGCTTTCTTCTACTTTTCCTCAAGAGAACCTCATTCCAATTTCATTTCATTTTAGGTAAAAAGATTTATTCCTCTGTGGAAATGAACATTTTAATATCTCCTGTCTCTTACTTTTACTTACAAAATCCTGAGATAAGAGGATGCACCATCTGTGTTTTTAATAATAGTAAGCAATAATAACAGGAATCACATTTTAGAGCAGCTCCCTTCATGCACTTCTATAATTTTTTGTGCACCACACGATCTTGGGGAACAAAAACAGGTCCGGTTTAAATGAGTTGTTGTTGTTGTTATCGGTCTCACTCTACTCCAGACACAAAGCACAGCTAATCCTCTCTGTGTTACTACTCTGTTTGCCAGAACAGAGCCGGTCATCTGTCCGTTCTCCCATGTTTTGTTTGTATGCCGTGTGTTTGTGTACCTTTGAGTCTGCGCGCCAACTCTCTGGCAAAGAGCACATTTGCCAGTTTGCTCTGGCAGTACGCCAGCCCACTGTTGTAGCTGCCCTGGCTGTGGAGGTCGTGGAAACGGATCCAGCCGAAGTTGTGCGCCAGGGATGAGACCACCACGATCCGGGCCGGCGCGCAGCAGCTTCGCTTCAGCTGCCCAATCAGGAGGGACGTCAACAGGAAGTGCCCTGCCAGAAGTAAGGAGCATATACAGACAGTGCTGAACACACACAGTCCACTTCAAGAATCAAGAAGAATCAAGAATCTTTGTCATTATGTTTTCACATAATAAAATTAAGATTGGTGACTCCCAACTGTAAATATATGTGAATATATGTAATATGTACATAGTATATAGTACAAGTATAAAGTAAAGTTAATTATAAACTAATGAAGATAATCATGCATGTTATATTCCATTTCTGCCAATAGATCCCCCTAAATCCTACACATGTTTTAAGTAAAAATTAAACCCTAAGTTCTGCTTATAAAATGTGTGTGTATAAAAAGACTACAGGCTGAATGACAATTAAGCTCCTCAATCATCTACTGGTGTGCTAGTTTGTAGAGTAAATAAAATGTTCGGATTAGAAGCCTTAATGTCAGTCAATTTTGCTTGATTAATTGTCTCCTGATCTAATAGATTAATTGATTAATAGGTCTGTCAGGCTTTCAGTCCCATTAAGGTTTGATTTATCCATTAAGACCAGTAAATGTCAGCTCAGTCTTACCCAGGGGCGTGGCTAACATTTGAGGACATTCGGGGCTTAGCCCAGACAATTATCAGTGTTTTGTTTTTGTTTTTTTTTTTCAGAGTTCAGGGATCATCAATTCAGTATTCAATAATCAATATTGAGTTGCTTCTTTGCAGCAACTTTATTGTCCATTTTTCATTCTCTACTGTCTCTACCTATCCTCACGGATCCAGCAACAGTTAAGTTAAAGTCACACTGTGCTGATTAGACCCCTTTCTGTCTGTCTGCTGTTTGTCAGGCTGGTAACCAGCCACTGAATTATTCTAAGATCTGAAGGATGATGACGCGTTTTGGTGCAGTTGGAACTTTCACCGATTTATTTCTACACACACAGCGGCAAAACATGCATGTCTCAGCAGTTGTCCTGAGATAATCTATACACTTATTTTTGCACAACACCTGGATGTAAACATCATGCACACCGGCTTCCGTAAGTGACAGACCAGATCTGTAACATTATAATTCTAGTCTCATGATTTTGAGATTTCAGATTGTCATTGAATTTTTCAAATTACGCTGAAAACATTCGGGGCTGAAGCCCCAGCAAAATCACCCGGTGACGCCACTGGTCTTACCCAAGTGGTTCACTCCAATGTGCATCTCAAAGCCGTCGATGGTCTTTGTGTAGGGGCACATCATCACTCCGGCGTTGTTGATGAGGATATGAAGTTCGTTGACCTCTGAAGAAGAAAACAACACAGAGAAACAACAGCTGTGATACCTGTCGGATGACAACAAAAAGCAGAGCTCTGCAGGTAGATGTGAGCATCGAGCAGATACCTCTCAGGAATTTCTGTGCGAAGGCTCGTATAGAGCAGGTGTCTGCCAGGTCGAGCTCCCGGACCTCCACTTGTGCTTGAGGACAGGCGGCTCGTATGCTGGCCGCGGCCTCCTCCCCTTTCTCCACGTCTCGGCATGCCATAATGACCCGAGCCCCTGTCATGTGAAAAATAAGCAGCAACTAGACTATGAACAAAAGAGAAAGTACATTTACTCACAGAGGAAAGGATGGAGGATGCTTCTGTTGGCTTGTGGTGCATGAAGGATGATATTTAATTTATGCTGTGGTCTAAACAGAGTACAGCACATCAACCCAAAGGACACATAAGATGGTTTAACATGTAGTTTAGTCACTAAAGGAGCTGAAACACACTGGAGTTAAACTTCCTGCTGAAATAAAAGCTTTAACATGTAACAAAAGAGCTTTGTTTTCAAAAAATGACCCTTTAAATTATACTGTATGTCTCAGCAGGTTGTCTAATCCAAAATTAAGGCTAAAAATATTAAAGGGCTCCACAGTAGGTCATAAACCACATCAGCCAACCACAAAGGGGCATTAAATATTTTGATGTAATATTAATCTAATATAAAGTAAGCCCTTGTTGATCCCCAGAAGAGACATTCTGTTGTTGCAGCAGGACATGGACAGAAACAACACACTTAACATAAATGGTAAGAGGTAAGGGGGGTATAAAATAAAAACTATGCAAGAACAGCATTTGGAGCGTCAAAGTCAGCAGGTCTAGCACATGTTAACAAGATACACCAGACTAATATATAATATGATTCAGTAATTTAAAGTAATGGTTAGTATTTGTCTGTATTAATACAGAAATATAGCATATAATGTACAAAAAATAGTACATGTCAACATAACATAGTATAATAAGGTATTAGATATAAGATACAGTATAAGGTTAAACATAGTGATATAATATATAATATAGTATACATAGATATATAGATATAGTAGAGTATATTAGACCACTTTTAATAACCAGTGAGTCTCTCTCACAGCAGACATTTTGTCATTAACGATGGCTCAGTTCCATTCAAGTGTCCCAGTGAACCAGTTTCACCAGCGCACACAACAACATCCATTTTCTTATCTTAATGCGTGAAAAGGCACACAGCCAAGAGATTATGGCTTGGCAGTAACTCGGCAGCCTCACTTACTGAGTTTTGAACTATACCATGAAATATGATCGCATAATAACATGATTTGATAAAATACACTTTTCCAAATTTTGATTATGTTGCGTTATATGTGTATTTAACACAAACTGTTATCATGCGTGTTTTACACATATAAAGAGTTTTGCCTGATGTAATGGATTAACAGCTGAAAGTTAATTGCAGTGCACAACAACACTTAATTGGTTGGTTTTCCCTTTAATTCATCACCAAACTGTATTATGAATGTAATGTAATATGAAATGGTGTATAAAATCTTATTAAAACTTACCGATTTCAGTCTAAATGTTTAGCCCTACAGAGGCAGTGGTAAAGCAGTATTCCAATCTTTTACTTAAATAAAAGTAGCACCCATTATACAGAATAATTCAGAATAATTCATATGATATATTACTGTATTATAATTATGGATGCATTCATGTGTTTATCACCTTAATGTTACAGCTGGTAAAAGTGGAGCCCATTTCACTAATTACCACTGGGTAGCTTAATCCATGATAATATATTATATTTATTGGCTGATTTGTATTTTGCATTAATACAATTATTGTGGAAAAGTACAATATTTCCCTCTGAAATTGAGTAGTGGAGAAGCAGTATGAAAGTGGCTTAAAATGGAAAAACTTAAGTACAGGCACCTGAGTGAATGTATTTAGTCACTGTTTTCACCACTGTACAGAGGCAGGACTGTTTTCTCTTGCTGTCGGGGGCAGATTGTGAGTGTAAAAATAAGATAAGATAGTCTTTTATTGATCCCACAGTAGGGGAAATTTCACTGTTACAGCAGCTCAAAAAACAACAGTTAAAGATAGAGATAGAGATGAAATAATAGAGACAATATAAACAATTAATAATAAGAAGAAGAAACAGTATTTACATACACAGCCTCACCCAGTTAGATGTGCAGTGGTGAGGTGTTATTGCACAGGTGTATATGGATATAAGTATTGCTGTACACAGATGTTGATATTGTTATTGCACAGATATGATCTCACAGTATAAATAAATGAGTGGAATGAAAAAGAGGTGCTTTGACGTGTATTTGGATGTAAAAACTTTTTTTTTTTTTTTAAAGTTACCTCTCTTTGCCAGGTCTAGGGCAGTCTCCTTCCCAATGCCTGTGTTGGCCCCAGTGATGAGGACAGTCTTCCCATCCAGACGTGCTGAGGACTGGCACACTCCTCCTGCTGCATACTTTCTGTTCGTGCACAAAGACCACTGATCAACACCACAGACACAGACTGTCTTCTTTCTGCTCTCAGTATAAGTTATGCCCTCATTAGGATTGGACATATGGACTGCCTGGCTTAATTATTCATAGAGAAAACTTGGGTGAGGAGCAGCTCGGAGTCGTACGACCCACGCCACCGAGCGGACCCGCCCCCTGACCAATGGCTGAGCCGGAAAGAGCTTGGCCCGCCCACATCGAGCCTCCTGATTGGCCGGATCGCTTCATCTCTGCAGGAAAAAAAAAAAAACTCCCACAGCTCCATCACCTTGTTTCATTGATTTTCAGCTCATTAAAACCAGCCAGCGTCGTGTGAAATCATAATAAATGTAAAGAAAAGCATTAGCTGGGTTAAATGGACGCATAGTTTGTTTTTTTTATAATAATCTAACCTCATCTCTGTCTGCATCAGTGCGTTATGATGATGCCATCCAAGAAGTAACATCCACCCCGTGATGTGTGAGCAGCGCGGGGCTGGTGTGAGGTCGTCATTAGTCGCTTCTTACCGTATGTGAGGCGCAAACAGGATGACGAGTAGCGACACCACGCCGAGGCCCGCGACGATCACTAAAATCAGCATGATGCTCTGCAGGATGCTGCCGATCCGATCTGATCCGATCCGGAGGAAGAACAGCTGATGTCAAAGCAGAGGGGGGGTGCAGAGCGCAGCGGGGGTCAAAGTGAACCGCGAAGGGAATCATGGGATTGTAGTTTTTTTTCTCCCCTCTTGCAGCCTGACTAGATAACTTTGCTTTATTATTTTACACCAAGATTAGGCCCAGTCATGTTGATGGATTATTTAATTTCCGTCTTATGAATACTTTATTGTAATTTAATACTTATAATATATTGTTAATTATTAATTTCTTGATGAGTACAAGTAGATGTCATGTTTCTAATGACTTAATTTAAAATGATACAAATGCTTTTAGGAACTGTGAGTGTTTATGTTTGATTTATTTTCTCGGTTTAGTAAATTGTAATTATTAACAATTAAATGTATTACTTTATTATTAATATATCATTTATTAATGACTACAGTCATGTTTCTAATAACTTATTATACAAACGATTTTAGGAATTATTCATTACTTAATGTCTGACTTTTTTATTTTTATTAGTAGGTCTGCACCATAGACTGCATATAAAGAAATAACCATAAATCATTTGATATAATAATCAGAATAATTAACCTTTCTATATAGAGTTGTGGTTTGCAGTTATGAGGAATGTGACTTGGTGTGTTGTTGCATAACATTTAAACATAGTAAGTAGATAAATATAAGAAAAGGAGAAGGTGACAGCAAGGACTACAAGGCTGAAGTGTAGATTAATATAACAATATACAATAAGAAATAGACAATAAAATTTTCATCAAATTCAGATATAGACAACTAAAAAATAACTAAACAACAAGTTGAAATTAAATGCATAAAAAATAAATCAGCTGTATAGTGTAATTTATTTAGGAAGTAGTTCTACGGTGTGAAACTTCATTTCCCAGAATGCTCCGTGAAAGCTATCTGCGCAGTGCCTGAATAGAATTACCGTCGCGGTACTTTTTAAGTCGTTTTTATTTTCAATTCGCTTTTTATTTTAAAACGGTACTTATACGATTAATGTGTAATTTAGCCTATTTAATTCTACACCAGAGAAAATACAAGAAAACACGGTTATGTTTGATTTTTGCTCCGGAGTTTTAGGCTCTGGATCACGAGGACCATCATGCGGAAAAGTCTCGCGGATGTGATTATCGTCTAAACAAAACTAGGAGCTCAACTTAAAACTGGGACTGTAAAAAGCCCGAGATAAAGTAATTCCTGGAGAAACCTCCTCGGACCTTCATTTAATCCAAAATGTCGTCTGAGGAATTCGAGAAGCTGCACGACATCTACAGATCTCTGTACGATGAGCTGAAGCTAATGCCGGAAAGAGCCCTGGGCTGCCACGGAGGTAAACAGTTCATGTTTTTAACTTATATTTCCTGTTTGTGAAAAGTTAGACACACCTGAGAGGATGTTTTCTGATCAGCTGGAGCTTTGTGTGTTTTGTGTCTGCAGAGGAGAGGAAGAGGCTGGTGAGGAGCTTCGACGAGAGGCAGGGGGAGGCTGAAGAAGTGGTGAGCAAGAAGTGCACAAACACAAACACTATTCAGATACTTTACATAATTATAATACCACACTGTAAAAATACTCTGTTACAAGTGTTGAAAAAAATCCTGCAAGTGTTTCTCATAAATATTCTTTATACTTCCGTCCATGGAAAGCATTTGTGCACATTCAGTCATTTCATTGAAATCACAGTCATATTGCACAGACAATTTTATTATGTTTTTGATACTACTGTCCACTTTATAATATCGCTTATTTCTTATATTTAATTTATACGTCTGACTTACAGTACTCTTTTTCACCCTTTATATTTTCCTACTTACACTATTTATAGTTTTGCACCAGCATTATACGTTAAATACCTTCTATGTGCAAAAAACCTACTTGGCAATGAACCTCATTCTGATTCTGAAGTAAAAGTATGCAAGTATAATCAATCAATAATAAACTTTATTTTTCCTCAGTGGGGTTAACTGCGTATGCAGCAGTGGGATGGGTACATTTAGCACAGGTTACAAAAATACACAGTAAAAATACTCATCAACACATCATCAATACAAATACTAGAGTCAGATAAAAAGATAAATTAACTTTATGGTAGGAACTATCGTTTTCTCCTGGAGTTTAGGAAGGAGGTGGCATAAAGTAGAACTGCAACGATTAATCAATTAATTGTCAAATTAATTTATTGCCATCTATTTTGGTAATCGTTTTAGCTTCTCAAATGTGAATATTTTCTAGCTTCTTTGATTTAACAAGTGCCTGAATGTGAAGTAGTCTCACTATGATCACAAGAACCTTGCATTGATTCTGATTCTGTTGAGAAGCCAGTGTAAAGAAGTCAAAATTGATGAATACATGAGACCTTTTAGATATGAATTCCTATGATTAGTAACATACTAAATGTAGCAACGGTCTTTGTGTCATATATAATCTTTTGGATAAACTCTTTTGTTTTTAGCAGTGGGGGAGAAGTAGAAAAATACTCCAGTACAAGTAAAAGGCTTGCATTCATTAATTACCTACAGTTTATTGGACACAAACTACTGCAGTCAATTACACAGTAATAAAGGTTATTAATGCTTATAATGTTCATGTTTTTATAATGACTGAGGCGTTCAGTTTTATTGAACTCAACATCTCTAAAATATTCAAAAGCCTAATTATCATAAAAATGTAGTTATAAAAAAATGGTGGAAATGGAGCTAATTTTAACCACTTAATATACTGTTGGGAATTAAATACAGTTTTATACACCAACATGTCACAGTAACGTTACCTAATTCAGTTGTTGTTGTCAGTGGAAATGGATATATCACTGTTGTGTTCCCAAGCACTTTACAAAGAAAGATCTCATGTCTTTCTCTGGAATTGCACAAAACATCTTTCTTATCTGTGTCTAGCTGCAAGGAATGGAGGAGGAGCTGCGTGCTGCTCCTCCCACCCACCGAAATGCAATGAGCACAAAGGTGCGCCTGTACCGCCGGGATCTGGGCAAGCTGCAGAGGGACATGAAAACCGCTGCTCCTGGCTTTGGTTCATCCTCCCAGCTGGAGGGAAGTCATCACGGCATCTATTCATCACAAAACCAACAAAGTGTGAGTGTGGCACTGTTGACTGATATGTTATAAAATGGTAAATAAGAGGTGTTTGAGTGCGGTGCCACCTCAATATGAGTGTTATAAACAAAACTAACACCCCACACGTCTGTATGGTTGCAAAATTTATATTGTATGAATACCTTAGTTATATCAAAATACATCTACAGGGCAAGTCCTTCTAGAACCAGGGATAATCTATCTGGATAATCTGGACTATCTATTTTGGGGTTTATGTTTTTTATTCCACATGTAACATGCAGACAGATTTCCATGGCAATGAAAAGGAATTCTAATAGCAGGAAATGTTTGAGCTCTCAAAAATATCAGTGGAAAACGTCAGTTTTGGTCGTCTCACAGATTAAAAGTACAAAGCGTATGTCTAATTTCTCAACAAATGCAGGAAATCACATTTATTATGAACAAGTCTGAGGAAAGGTTGGTGCCCTATGGAAGGAATTTCACTGGAAAATAATCCCTGTGGAATATATTCAACAAAACTGATATCTAAAGGAGTATGTGAGAAGGATTTTTTCTCTCATAAATGTTTTTCTTTTCTTGCTCTTCGGTCACAGTTAGCTTCATTTAACCTTGCTGACTCATAACGTCATTTTTGCCCACCTGCGCAGACACATCTGCAGTCCCAGAGGGCCTTGCTGCTCCAGGGCACCGAGTCTCTGAACAACGCCAGCCAGAGTATCGAACGCAGTCAGCGCATCGCCAACGAGACAGAGCAGATCGGCACAGACATCATCGAGGAGCTGGGAGAGCAGAGGGAGCAGCTGGACCGCACCAGAAACAGAGTGAGCTGTGAACTGTCGTGACGTCACTCTGCGACATGACAGATTTATATTAGTATGATTTTTTTTTGTCTATACTGGGAGAAGTAAAAAGACTATGTTGTTGTCAGACCACAACTTTGTTTATATATTTATTAATGCAGTTAACATGGACAGTACACATTTAGTAGACATTTCTGTAAATCTGCCAGTTTAACCATCTTGGATCATTTTCAGCTTCACCTACAAAGGACACATAAAATAAGTTAATACAGGAACAGCAATACTGTACATATAAAGTACTTAAATCTATTCTGTCTTTTGGTTATTTTGTAGTTGGTGAATACTGGTGAGAACCTCAGTAAAAGTAGAAAGGTTCTTCGTGCCATGGCCCGGCGGTAAGTTCTGCTCCTGAAGAGGTTATAGATGTAATTAATTTGATTGGTTCTTATTGATGTACTTAATAACTGAATGCTAAATGTCTGTTTCTTAAGTTTCCTGTTGTGAGTGTAGCTTGTATTGTATAATACTATACTCCTTTGCACATTAAAAAAACTACATTGGCTACACTAAAACATTGATTTTGTGAAGAATTAATTCTGATTAATAATGGCATAATGATGATTAGGGCTGCAATTTATGATTATTACCATTCACTAATCTGCTGATTATTTTCTCAATTGGCTGATTTTTTGATATATAAAATACCAGAAAATTGTCATTAATGTTTAGTATAATTTCCTACAGCATAAGCTGATGTGATCTTGTTTTATTCACTCAGTAGTCCAAAACCCATGAATGTTGCATAGCTGCAGATTACAGATATTTCTGTTGCTCAACGATCCAATTAATCTACTAATAGTTACAACTCTACCAGTGGTACAAGTGGTAGTGGTTACAAATAACGTCACTCTAAATGTTTAAAATGTACTTTATTTAGCTAATTTATTCTCCACCAAAGTACCAACGGTTATTTTTTCCTGTTGTATTTTGCTTAAATGTGATAATATTATTTAAACAGCAGGAACAAAGAGCAGAGCTTCTGCTTATATTGACTTTCTTCCTTTTTTGTTTTGTAGGCTGGTGACAAACAAGTTGCTGCTGGGTGTCATCATTTTAATGGAGTTGGCCATTCTAGGCGCTGTCGTCTATCTGAAGTTCTTCCGACGATGAGCAAGCGACTTTCTGAAAACAGTCTAAGCTCTGAATCCGGAGCGACCCCACACTCTCTACATCTGTGTCCACTGACTATCCAATAGCAATAATGGTCCTCTGCTGTATTCAGCCAGCTGTTTCTGTGAGTGCAAATAAGGACAACGGGACGCCTTGGTTTTAAAGTGAACCTCTACCGAGAGGGAATTCTGTCTGTGAGCAGGTGAAGTTCATTTTTGAACCTTTTTATGGACCAAACCCGCAGAAACTCCACGGACAAACTGTGAACTGAGATTTGCACTGTTTTATTAGACTTTTAATGCAGTGATGCCCTGCAGGGTGATTTTTCCGGACTGCTAGCTGCTCTGGACCCCAGAGGTGGTTCTCTGTAAGAGAACGTGTAGATTCTCTGGTAACAGACGTGTTACTGATCACTGACATTGATTCGGCTGCTTTGGAAGATTGGGATACTTGCTTATTAGTTATGATAATCAATGTATTGTACGATCATCTTTTTAGTATTAAGTGACAGTGTGTGATAAGAATGGCACCAGCGAAATCTGTTTTTGTTGTGTCATCATGCCCAGTGTCCAAATGTTTGTACTGAGCCCATTTATCAAATTCTGAGGCCAAATTCAAGCGTGAATGTGAAAAGTGGGTTAAAACTCTTAATACATGCAATGTTTTTAACAGTAAATAATGTTGTCTAATCGCTGTATAATACAAAATCACTGTTTGAAATAGGATTCAGTCTAACCCCCTTTGGACACACATCATTAAAGCTAATCTTTAACCTCAGTTTGCACTTCATCTGATACTTACAGCCAAGGCAGCCAAAGTTAACAAAACACCGTTGGGCTGATGCGATGAGAGTGAATTACAGGCTGAAGCCTCAGGCCAGGCCAGGTTAGGGCTGGGTAAGCAGCATCTGTTACTGTGGAATTAATTCCCAAATAATATCTGATACGGTTATTTTTAGAGCTGTGTTTCTGTGAAGTGGCCCATTTGCCACAATGTTTTTCTTCCACCTGGATGTCGTGCTTTCCTGGTGTGATACCAAGCAAAAAAACATGTTTGGTAACCCACTTGTGTGGATCCGGTGGAAAGTGGGGGTTGGGTTATATAACTGCGTGTAAGCGAATCATTAATGTAACCATGGTGGCAGCAATACTGGTAACAACTGTATTATAACTGTAATTATAAAATTACAAACACAGCTATAATTTCTTTAAAGTACCTGCATCATTTTTCAGCCATACAAGCATCATGACCTTGTGGAAGGCAGCGTCACTTCGATTCACCTCTTTGATCAAGACTAAAATATCTTAACCAATATACTATGAAATATTATACAGGCATTCAGGGTGCCCTGAAGATGAATCTGTATGAATTTCATGATCTTCTGACTTTCTCTGACTTTCTGCCAGTGTTACATTTTTTGACATTTGTGTTTTTTTTAGTCAAATGTCTTAACAACCACTGGATGTTCAACCATTGGATTTGGTACAGATGTTCATGCTCCCTTCAGGGTGAATTATAATAACTTAGGTGATCCTCAGATTTTATCATCTAGTGTAGCTATCTAGCTATCTAGCTATATAAATTTGTTCAGCTCTTTAGTTTATGGCTGTATATTTGCAGAACTAATGACAGTGCAATCAGACTCAGTTTAATTTGTGTGTAGTGATATTAAGTAAATGTTACTGTGTTAACGCGTTAAACTAATGCGGCATTACAGGCAGGTAAATATTACAGGCTGTTTACATGGTAAACAGTGCAGCTCCACTGAGCCAGCAGCATGGCTGTAGACTGTAGTTGTATAACTTTAAAGCAAAATGAAAGAAACCAAGGAGGAAATAAGACACCTGTGCACATGAAGAAAAATGCAATCACCTTTATGGAAGACCAAAATATAAACTCTTTTGTTACAAGAACTATAGTTATTAAGTGGCCACATCAAGTCAAACATTGACCAAGCTTTAGATCAATTCAATCATAATTTTGCTTTTTTTTTTTTTTTTGGGCCAGGATTTGGATCAAAGCTGGGCCAATTAATCCCGTCAGCCGGTAAATAATTGTACACACAGTAATTCTAGCACACGTTCTGGTTCTGGTGGATTCATTGTCAAAATACAAAAGTAAACTCTAAAGAAAATGCAGTAACCACAGCTGGTCCAAAAGTGCAAACACATCATTACTAGTTTTTAGCAACTGGCACAGCTACAAAACAGATTGGAGAGTCCATGTTAGACTGTGGACTTCAAACTAAGTCAAACTTGGTTTATCATACTTCTGAGGCTGGTTCATTCTCTTGTAAAACAAACAACTAATAAATATGTGGCAGCTGTGTCTTTTTAACACTTATTACATACAGAAGCAAAATAAGTTAGTATTGCTGTTTCAATTAATACCATTCCCATCATTAAGTGTAGTGGTTTTAAATTATGTCTCAGCATTATTAATGTGAACTTTTCTCCTCAAATCTATTTTATTTTTTTTAATCCAGACATAATTTTGTTTCCATCATTAAACATGACACTAAACAGCAGAGAGATGGAAACAAGTCAATCAGTCTTTGCAGTTTTGTGGTAAAAACTGCGGAATGATCAGGGACGACGTTCGTACAGTTCACAGCATCGCTCCATGCTCTCAGAGGCGGAGCTGCTCTGTGTCGTCCTTCACCGGGGGAATCTCGTCGATGCATGGGTGAGCGCCTTCTCTCGTCTGCCCCAGAGATGACGCGATGACGTCCACCGCTAAAGAGGCGGTGGCCTCCACGGCTTCGCGGTTGGCCCCCAGCACGGGGTTCACCTCCACCAGGTCCATGGCCGACAGCAGACCTGCACGTCAACACATCCACTAGTTTGACACAAACGCCTGACAATAACAAGACTTTTAAGGACAGAAAAAGTGTTTTTGTAGTCATCTGTACCTGTGTTATGGATTTCCTCTGTGATGTAGATTCCCTCTCTGTAGGTCAGACCTCCGTTCACTGGCGTTCCTGTGGCCGGAGCCAGAGACGGGTCGAACGCATCAATGTCGAAGCTCAAGTGGATCGGTCGCTGTTTTCTATTAAAGAAGGTGAGAAAGGTGAGAAATTAAAGGTTCACTTCAACTCAGCGATTTAGTTTAATCAAATAAACAACACAAAAAGATATTTTTAGTAGATTTGAAGTATATCAAACATTAGAAATAATCATTCAATCATGTTTGAATGTTTAACAATAAGTGAATATTATAATCTGTTCAACATACCTCGACAGAAGATGGTCAAAAGTGACCTCCATGACCCTTTGGATGCCTAGTCTGTCGATGTCCCTCATGGTGAAGTACTGGATACCCAGGTTCTTCAGGATGTGGCTGTTATAAGCACAATGAAAAAATAAAAAAAACATCAGGAACGATCTTCACACTGCTTAAATGCCAGAAGTGCACATCAGCCACATACGATAAACAGTTAAAAAGTGATAGGATGTACTTACTGCTCTCCGGGGTCGACATCCCGCAGGCCGATGTACACCAGGTCCCTCGAGGAGAGGAATGGCTTCACCCAGGAGAACCCTGGGATGTCTGGCATCTGTGGTGGACACAGACAGAGAGATAATGTCATATGCAACTTTGACAGTAAAATTCAGGGGAGTGTTTATTAATGCTGTTAATGAAAGCTTCTACTAAACTGATTTGTTCCAGAGCTCTTTTTATTGGCAGGTTATTTGGACACAGATGAATGACTGAACAAGCATTCAGCTCAACAGGTGACTGTTAACATTTCTCTTTGGATAGTCACAGTATCAGTTAAAAGTAGAGATGTTTTTATAGTGTTCTGTTGCTCCAGATCCTAGTCATTATTCTAGTCAGTATTTTAATAATGAGTGTCTGCCAACCAAATCCCATAGTTTCTTCTTTCCTTCATATTACAGCAAACTGAGGCTACAGGAACATGCCATAAAATTACAGTAACATTAGTCATCAATTCAGTCAAAAATACAGCATATTGTGTGTGAACATGTCTGTGCCCAGAGGCTCATTATTTCATAATGTGGAAAAGGGAAGTTCGGTCAGAGCCACAGTTATTATAGGTGTTAGAAAGTGATGGGAGCTCTGCACTTTCTGTGAGCACCTGTCTGCTGCTACAAAGCGCCTGAAATTCGACAGATCCCGTCTGCACTTTCCTTCGGTGAAACTGACCCTGCCGCTCACCTTGTCTTGCAGCTCTTTGAGCATGAATGCCACAGGCTGGCCGTGGAGGTTTCCAGATGGAGAAGTCATGGGCGTGTTTACATCCGCGTGAGCATCGACCCAGATGACACACAGGTCGGGACACTGCTGGGCATGGCCTGACACCGATCCAATGGCGAGGCTGTGAGAGGATAAGCAAAGCCGTATAATTACGTGGTGTTTATATCTGCCAGATTCAGAGGCCGAGCGTGTCCTCGCAAGAGAGTGGTAGCATTTCAGATCCCGCTCACATACATCACATTCTGTTGACTGTACACACCAGATTTTTAGATAAGTACCTGTGATCACCCCCCAGCATGACTAGAGTGTGGCCAGCACCAACAGCTCTGCTCACCGCGCCGGACAGCATCTTGTTTGCGCTGCCCACACTGCGGGGGAACTTCACGTCCATGTAGGGCTCGTCCTTCTCCAGGTGGTGGAAGCTGAGGTCGCCAAAGTCGTGGACAGAGTAGTCTGAGGGACACAAGGGACACATTTAGCTAAATCACTGTATGTTTATAGTGATGACTGATAGTGACAGCTCCAGGTTTTATATGGGCACTTATTGGCTGTTGATGGACACATTGTGCATTACAGGAACCCTGGATGAGTTTCTCTAATGCAGAGGCTGAGTCATTCAATGCCAGTGGAACATTAGTGACGGAGCACTTTCCACCCGTCCCGTTTCCCTGTCAGATCAGGTTTCAGTCACGGCAGTCCACCCTGTGCTGGGTGGCTACGGAAGTAAAGACTGAAAAATTTCCACTTAGTTTCGGACACGTACTTGCGAAGTAAACAAGTGATGCTATCCACCATACTGGGGGTCCATCTGGCAATGTGAGCCTCGATGGCGGTGTAGTGTTACTCTGCTGATCTAATGGGAGCCGATGTGGTCCATTACCATTCGTAGACAGGACAGGAATAGCCCTTGTCTTGGTGCAATAGTGAGCATCTGTTGCAGGACAATTCAAAGTGTCTGTTACAACAGAAACTGGTGGCAAGTTCTGCTTCTGGTAATTGTGAAAATGCGAGATTATAGCTTCTGAGTGTCCTGATTACTGTGGTTAAATCCAAAAGATGACTGGTTTGATTATATGTATGATTTTCTCATACTGGGATGGTTTGAGCAAACCAATGCCAGCCCTGAGAGAGTAAAGACTGTAAGATGACATGGTATTTAGTTCAGCTGGGGTTTGGTTTCATGAGTTGAGTTAGCAGTGGTATCTCTTTGCATCACTGCCAAACTGGCATCAGGCCACCAGGAAGAAGACACCTCACCAACTCACTGCTTTCACCTTCAACGAAGGATATTTCTCCTGTGATTTCAGGCTCCAAAATGTGCCTGTAACTTAATATTTTCATATACTATGGCTCAGCTTGTTGCCTTATCACATTAACATATGTTTATGGTATATTCGATCCTGCAAAGCTGACTCAAATGCAAACGGAGACTTTGTTATCAAGAAGCAAGGCACCATGAGTCATCATAAAAGGTGGTTAGGAACTGATATGTGGCACCAAAGAAACAAGCAAAACTGGTGTCTGTTTTATAATATAAATCATCATAATTATAAATCTCCTGTGGCTAAAAATATATTTTGCATTGATCTTAGTGTGTGAATAGGTCTTCACTTACTTTGCAAATTTACCAGGATTGACAAAAAAAAGCACATTCCTTAATAAACGATTAATAAATGATTGGATTTTAAACACTGGAAACACATTCTCAATCTGCCATATTCTGCACCAGTTTAAAATATGTGGAGCATAACTGCATCTTATACATAAACATATTAGATGCTGCCATCTTATAGAGAATATTTGATTTGACTGCCATACACAGCAATAAAACTGCATGCATTAATAAAAGTGTATCTGCTTCAGAGACTGAGCTGCAAGCCCAAAGTGGAGAGACGCTGTGTGCGAGGAGGGGGGTGGAAGAGGACGCCATGCCTGTTGCATAACATCTGATGTTTACAGCCGATGAGCAGATCTCTGGGACCGGACACGAGAGCAGCAACCTGGGCTGTAAATCTCTCGCTGTTTAATCGGCTGCAACACAGGAACAGGTACGACTTAACAACCCCGGCCACCCTCTGAATGAAGATTTTTACCATAAATCATGTTGAGCTGCAGAGCTCGGCGGCGAGTTTACAGTGACCTTGTATTCATTCTCAAAAGTGGTGTGACCGTATGTTTATATTTAGTCTGTGGCTCGCTCTATAGTGAGTATTTATAGCAACTTTATCATACACATGGTGGGCCACTATTAATCTTCTGTGGAGACTCTCCTGGCCTGAGACTCTTGGTGTCTAACCTCCTGTCCTACTGTAAAATAATAAAACTTTCCTGCCTACAGTAGATTAATAGGTGCATGGTGACAAAGTTTCTATTGGTTTTTCTTATGTGAAATTAAAATAAATCACCTTGAGTCAGTAAACACAGATGAATTGCTGAGATTTACAGTAAATCATATACCAGATATAATCAGCTGAAGGACTTGCAGCTAACAGAAGGGTGTTTTTTATCTGCTTTCAACACAGCTGTAATCTACATGTGTGTCCTTAATTCTCCAAACTATCTGTGTGTGTGTGTGTGTGTGGACCACAGACTGGAGCAAGCATGGTGATCTCACCGTGCACAGTGGCATTTCTGCAGCAGGCTACAGTTAACTTTTATTACCCCTGCATGCTGTTGCTGCCCCCCTGCGCCTCCCTCCATCACACCCTCCCTTTGGTGAGTCTCCATTGTGATACATGCGCGGAATCTTAAGCACAGTGCAGCCTCTTTGACCCGAGCTGAAGAAAGAGGGAGAGATTTTGGTGTCCCCTTTCTTTCTTTTATTCCCTTCCCTCCCTCCTCTGCAGACGGAAAAAAACCCAGACTGGGTGCTGCGGTGGGGGCAGGTCTGTCTGGAGTGACGACACAGTGGAAATCACTGAGTCATCCGCTTCCTGCCTCCTCTCTCTCTCTCTCTCTCTCCTCTCCTTCCTCTCTCATGTGATCCCATGTGCAATGTGCGACTCACTTCAGGGGGAAAAACGAGACATGTGGCAATAACAAAGACGAGAAAGAGCGTCACGTCTGATGTGTGTGTGTGTGTGTGTGTGTGTGTCACAGAGTTTCACTTTGACACATTTCCTGCCCTTGTAAGGCGACTGACCTGAGATCAGAGGAGAGTCGCCATTACTTCATCACGGAAAGAGACACGTTTTCACGGAAGATGTTCACACCGAGCAGAGACTTTAATCTTAATCTGCTTCATCTTCACCTAAAACCAAATCTATGTGTGATCTAATTCAACACACTTCACACTGATCACCATGAGGATCTAATAAGAAAACAAAGTGGTTTCTTTTTTTCTCTCCAATCTGAATTACATTAGATCAGTTCCCCCTCAATCTGGACTGACCTCATCCTCTTTTTGTCTTGATGTTTATATTTACATCCCGGTGATGTAACAAACCGGAGGTAGTTACGTTAAATCGGTCTAAATGCTGCCCAGGCGACACCCCTCCACTGTTACATAACACACAGCGGCGCCGGGCTGCTCCCAGATCAGCCTCCAACCAACATCCACCATCTCCTCACCCACCTAAGCCGGACAGCCTCTCCAGGAGCCCCGCATCTCTGATCACCTTGGGGCCGTGCTCCACACCTCTTCTCTTCTGTCAGGGGGGGCAGAAAAAAAGAGTTCAGCCACATCCATCCATCCATCCATCCATCCATCAGGAGGGGAAAATAACAGATAAAAAAAAAAACTGATTCCGGAAGGAGAAATGATGTTTCTTACCTGTCCTCTTGAGAAAGGAGCCCCCAGCACGGCCACGGACTGAGCCCGGCTCTGCTGGCAGAGGTGGCTCAGCTGGGTCCTGAGGAGACGGAGAACAGGTCCTCTCAAAGCCATTTTATTTTCTGACAGGAAAAAAAAACAACCAAAACTCAGTCCAGAGCGAAGCCGACCCTCCTTTCTCTCTGTGTCTCTCTCTCTCTGTCTCACTCTCTCTCTCTGTCTGTCTGATGGTCTGGTGAAAGCGCTGGGAGATGTTTCCCCGCTGCTGGATGCTGAGCGTGTGCTGATGGGAAATGCAGGGGGGGGGCCGGTCTTATGGCTCCCGAAGCCAGACTGCTTAATATTCATGAGCTGCTGCTGCGCAAGCAAAACATCACACACACACCCCACTCATTCATTCATTCATTCATTGATTCATTCATTGAGGGAAACAACAGAGTCTTTAAATATTACGAAATGCTCATGAATTATATGGCTTTATAACGCGTCATAAACTTTTATAACATACAGCAGGAAATGTTTTTAGATAGCCTATATACATATATTTAGAGTCTGACGTCAGGTTGAGTGACACACCTTCGGATTGACCAATAGGAGACGGCGATGCGCGGTATGGGCGTGGCCTGTTAGCTAATGTAGGCCGAGGGGTTATTTTTTTTTCAGGGTTTGTTGGGAAGCCACCCCATATCACACACACACACACACACACATTGCACACACATCTGCGTGGAAATTTCCAGCAGACGCAGCAGGCCGGGGCTCGGTCGGGCTTGTTGACATGAGACGAAGCGTCTGGCCCGGCTGTTTGTCCACACGTGTCCCCGAGGTCCGGCCAAAACAGATCAGATACCAGGTCAACATCCATCCATCCATTTTCTATTCCCACTTTATCCTGACACACAGGGTCACAGGGGTGCTGGATCTCAGACAAACAGACAAACCTCTCACACCTAGGGCCAATTTTTTTTTATTTCATATTTTTAATTTTTTACGGTTATTGTTATTTCACTTTGTACTTTTACCCACTATTTTATTTTATTTTATTATAGTTTCTTTTTGCATCCTTACTGTACTTCTTGCATGCCCTTAAGTTTCACCTTTCATGCTGCTGGAAATGTGAATTTCTCTTGGAGATCAATAAAGTCTATCTATCTATCTATCTATCATTCATCTATCTATCTATCTATCTATCTATCTATCTATCTATCTATCTATCTATCTATCTATCTATCTATCTATCTATCTATCCTGCATGTCTTTTGGATTGTGGGAGGAAGCTGGAGTACACAGGGAGAACACGCAAACTCCAACATGAAAACACATAATCCGACAGGTCCCACGGATAATCTGGGGCACCTTTACAGGGCGGTGGAGGAAGGAATATTTCACAACGCTTTTACACAAGAGTTACGACACACTGTTAAAAAAACAAAAAACAAATAAAAGTTTTACATCCATAATTGTAATTAAAAGTCTCCTGCAGAGAAGTGTGTTATATTTTTATACACTAGATTATTATTAGTCATTAGTCATTATTAGTTTATCTAAATGTAACTGTCACTATAACCACCTCAATACCAATCTGTAAACATGGATGATGGATATAGTGTATTTTATGTTTATTGTGTATTTATGTCATTTTTATCTTCTATTTTCTATATCTATTTTTATATTTCTATTGAGCTGCTGTAACAAATGCGTTTCCCGGATGTGGGATTAATAAAGTTTATCTCATTGCACCTTAATGTATTCTGTATAAACTCTCATGTCTTGTATAGGATCTTAATGTATGTCAACAGGCTACACTTCTTGCGTAAATGTACTTTTTGACATTTCACAACCACAAACTTTTGTGTCTTTTGTAGTAGCTGTGGTAAGCAATGATGAAAACCGTATTTTTTATATATCTATGGCTGAGAGTGTGTTTTTAAGTTTTTTTTGTTTACTGTTATTTATTATCATGTGATTTTTTTTTTCGTGCCATAAAACACTAGATACGTAACGATACGGTGTAAAAACACAGATAAAACAGAGCGGCACATTTAATGTTTATGTATATGTGCAAAGACTAAACTGATATGAAATAAAAATGATTTTTTAACTCACGTTTAAAGAACAGGAAGTAAAATGCAACTTTTAATTTGTTAGTTAGGTGGAAAGGTGGAGGAGAATTCACAGTGCACACAAGAGACGGAAAAAAGAGTCTGCAGCGCCACCACGTGTGTAAAATGGAGAATTATACATGTGAAACGGGTTTTTTAATGCCCTGGATACAGTCTGACAGGATGTGTAATATCATCCTACAATTAGCCCAGCCAAGGTCTTACACATTAATTTATTAAGTATGTTGGGGGTTGCAGTTTAGATTTAAGGCACAATTTCCCCTGAATTGAGTTTATAGACAGCTATAAACAGTTTTGCATCTTCATTACAACTCCTCCTTTTTAGAACTGTTGACCATTCTCAAGGCATGCTGTGTTTTTAATATCTTCGAGCCAGGCATAATTTTTGTTATTTACATTATAATATGAGAAATTTTTGTTGGGATAACAAAGTAACACAGAATATTAAATATATTTAGGCATATTTTATATATTATAATAGAAAACAAGGGGAGGAAATTGGTACTTAATCTCATCTAATTTCTCACCTATTTGGATTTAATTCTGCCCCACACCACAAAACAATATAAAAAAATGTATTTATTGTAAAACTAGTTCTAAGAGGCTTTTACTACAAAGTTTTCTCAGGCAGAAATTTTTAAACAGAAAGTTTTACTTTTACTTCCAAATAATATGATGGTATGTTTATGTTTCATACTATAGATTTTACATTTATATAACACATTAGTTGAGTAGATTTGATAATATAATAATGGTCCCTGGCTTTGTTTATAATATTATTGTTGCTTGATGTTACCTGAATGTTCTCTTTATTCTTATTTTATATAATAAAGAAGCTTTACCTTGGAGGCAAACTGAGGGTAAAAAAAAAGGCGCTTTAAGGTAGCAGTGCCTGCCTGACAGACAAACTGAGGGCACTAAACCCCCTCGTCTCCTCGCTGCTATCCCATGATTCATTTCGGAGAGAAGAGCTCCCAGTTATTTGTTTCCCTCAGGTCTGTTGTAGGAGGCTGTTTCAACGCCAGCGAAATTAGCTTTACGTTTCTCCACCCGCCGCAGTTGATGGGCTTTTCCTCGGACAGCCCACAGTGTTTGTGACCGCTGCTTTTTTTTTTTTTTTTTAGCCCACAGCCGCCTGCAGGTGAGTGAATCCGGACGTGACCGCTGCAGCTAGCGAGAAGGCCACAGTGTTAGCTGGAGCTAATTCAGCTAGTTAAACGTGGATGTCCACTTAAACACTGGACACCTGCTGAAGACGTTAAATACACAGTTACGAACTTAACATTTACTTAACATTTAACCGTGAAAACGTCAATAATATCCCTCTGCTTTTAACCGTAACACCCTTTTTTTCTTAATATATATGTTTCTGTGTATTTCAGGATGTCTTACCCTCCTCCTCTCAACCGACAACAGATCGGCATCCCGCAGTTGCCCCCCAGGATCCCCCCTCCTCAGTACGGGGGATTTGCCCCCACTGTCCCGCCAGGTAGGCTTGTATAACACATGTGAGCTCCCAGATCAGCAGCAGCAGTGGTAGCTGTGTGTCTGTACATCAGGCTGTAGGTGTTTTTTCATTGTATGCATCAGCCCATGGCACAGCTTTATTTATTTATTTAGTTGAAGTTTGTTTGCTTGCATGTCAACAACACAGACTCAGCTCTGTGAGAGATTAAAAATATAGTTATTTATAATCTGCATGGCAGTTACATGGAGCAGGTTGCTGGAAATGAAACAGGCTTCCCTCTAAAGATGCCCAAAAATATGTTAAATAAGATCTACAATACATAAAAATATCAGATAGAATATAAATAGAAATATAAAACTGTTGAGGTGCATATTGTTTCAGTGTCAAATGCTTGTTAACAATAGATGAAAAGGAAATATGAAAAGTGATCCAACAAGGCCTGCTATGGGTTAATCTTTCAGCTGTTTTCTCAATTAATCGATTAATTGTTTGGTCTATTTAACACTAAAAAGTGGATATGTGATGACCGAATTAAAAGTTTTGTTTTGTCTGACCAACAGCCAACCCCCCAAATATTCAGATTCTTAAAATTCAAGACTTAGAAAAGTGGAAAAAAAATCCAAATTCTGGGAATTTAACAGAAAAATAATAATAAAATGATGAGTTGATTATTAAAATAGTTACAGATTGGTTGTCTGTCTTTTGACTACTTGAGTAACTGTTTAATTGTTTGCTTTATTAAACGTACAACAGTATCATCTGTGGTTGTGTGTAGTTGTATGCCTCAGTACATGGTTTGATGATTGTATTTTGTGTCTGTTTTCAGGTACTCCAATGATCCCAGTTCACATGGGTGTAGTGACCCCCACACCCACAGTGAGTTAGAAACAGGAGCTCCTACTGCATGACCTGCTATTAAATATAAAATCTTCCAACATTAAAAGTTCACGTTTGTTTTTGTCAAATCTGCCTCACACTTATCAGATCCTTTATGGAATTTGCATTTTTTCTCCTGCTGCTTTTATCGTGACTCCGGATAAGAGACCCACATGAATGAGATGTAATCTGTTGTTGCAGGTTCTTGTCCCGACCACAATCGCTGTAGCACAGAAGCCGATAGCTCCAAAAAAGGACCCCATCAGATCCAAGGACTCAGAGGACGGCGGCGGCCCCACCACCACTGTATTTGTAGGGAATATCTCTGAAAAGGCATCTGACATGTTGGTCAGGCAGCTCCTAGCGGTGAGTTGTCCGAGTGCACCCACTTCTTCAGGCAATAGTCAAACAAAATTCAAGCTGTACATACTACAATGAAGTGGTTATAGTGAAATAATAGCCAGCAGCTGTGACGTGCTCAGGTTAAGAGTTGCAGGTGACACTTATTGCACTTTAGTAGTTACTCAAACCTCTAGCACCTTGTATCATTTCACATAAAAACACAATGCACGATGTCTTTATAAATGGTTTTGATCCAAGCTCATAGTTTGTCTCAGGGCTGCACAGATACTGCTGCCTCAACTTTCTCATCAACATTAAACATCAGCATCTATAATGTAAAACTGAATAATACCTTTTTTCTCTTCTCTGTCGATGTAGAAATGTGGTATTGTGCTAAGTTGGAAAAGGGTCCAGGGTGCCTCTGGGAAACTTCAAGGTAAAAACATAAAGGTCACAACATATTGAAATCATCTTCTCCTCATGTGAATGCATGTGTGTGTCTGTGGCAGTCTGGAGACTCCAGATATTACATCAGAGGGCCACTATAATCCTACTGAAAATATTTCACTCCACTGTACATTTTACAGCATTGAACCACAGCAGATATAATGAGGCTAATTAGGCATTTACACAAAGAGATAGTTTTTGAAATTGAATGTGAAATTAAGTTCTTCCTGAAATAGTGATTTACTGTAGATATTTCATTTTAACATCTGTGGAAGTAAACTTTCTCTCTGCTCTCAAATCCTGGCAGCTTTTGGGTTCTGTGAGTATAAGGAGCCTGAATCCACACTGCGAGCCCTCAGACTTCTGCACGAGTTGCTCTTAGGCGATAAGAAGCTGCTGGTCAAGGTAGATGCCAAGACCAAGGCACAGCTGGATGAGTGGAAGGCCAAGAAGAGGAGTGCCAACGGGGTACGCTGTTCACCTCCTGAGTAAAAGATAGATTTAACACTTATGTTGCGTTGATTATTTACTTAAATTGGGTTTATGCATTTTGCTTTTTCTCCCATTTTTCTGCCTTCAACCCATAGGGAGCCAGCAGCGGGTCAAAGAATGGTGATGAGGATGAGGAGGAGGTTCTCGATGAGGAAACTCTGCGTCGGGACCAGGTGGTGAAGGGGGCGATAGATGTCCTCATCCGAGAGTACGCAAGTGAGCTCAACGCTCCCTCGCAGGACCCCGACAGTCAACCTCGCAACAAGAAGCGGAAAGAGAAGAAAGAGGAGGTATTGTTTGCATAATGTAGATGTTCTGTGGCTCATATATAGTAACTGCTAAGTACTTAGTGTGTTTTTCTTCCCTGTCTTTCTCTCCCTTTGTGTAAGGAGGATATCAATGCCATGGAGATGGAAGATGACAAGAGAGACTTGATTTCCAGAGAGATCAGTAAATTCCGCGACACACACAAGGTAACGTATCAAACTGCTGTTGTTACTCTGTAATTAAAGTTTTGGGGAAGAAATCCTCCACATTTTGTAATTAGAAGTTCCTCAACAGCAAATGGAGCTGCAATTTATATAATTTCTAGAGGTAATTCCTCCATAAGGCTGTTCTGTTACTGTCAACTTTAGTATGGCGGTAGTCTGTTATTATATAGATTAGTTGGTGAAATTCAAACATTAAAGAAATTTGAAAGCTGTAGTTGTCAAGTCAACCACTCATAGATGGCTCTTTATTATCTGTCAGTATTTCTAAATCGGGCAAAGAGTTATAATTATTCGTAATGCTGATTTGAGACTAAAGTTTTTGGCTCTGCAAAAGCTAAAGTCATCACACAGAGTGCATGGACACAATGTTAAATTCCATCTAAAGCTAATCTATTGATTAAACCCCACCAATGTGGTAGAGTTCATTTGGTGACTAGAGCAAGATGAATCTCAGAATCTCAGCTTTGGAAAAAGTTGCGAGGATAGGATGTAAGTATGATCTTTCAGTTCTTCTTTACTCATGTTGGGCGCTCCCTTCTGGAGGGTTTGCAGAGGGGCAGCTGGCTCTCAGTTCATTTGCTTTATTTTACACATACATGTGAAGTCAGGGGGAACAAACTGGTGACTGGGATGCACAATTTTTCTAGAGATGTCCAAACGTAGCATGCTTTACTTTTACTCAGTCCTGCCTCAGAAGGCCGAGTAGTCAGTGAACCTCTGCAGGTCCTCAGATGATAAATGATGTGTTTGAAGAACACACACAGACTGAATGAGCCTAACCACTGCAGTAGTTTGAACTGCAGCCTGTAGTATTACTAAAGCAGGGAGCGCCCCTCCACAGCACTCTGTGGTCTGAAGACACACAAGGTAAGTCCATTTGATGTTTCTTTTATTTTATTTTCAGACAAGCATTTACTTTTTCTTTCATCTGTTCTGTGTCTTAATGTCTCCACCCCAACTCCTTTAGTAAAGCAATGTGAGATAAGGAAATATATGAAATATCTGAGTTTATTTGTGAGTCAGAGTGACATTATTTGCATTTGAGTGAGGAGGACGAAGCTGCAGAGACAAAATAATTTGGACGTTATCTCTGAGGTTGTAACTTGATCACAGTGTCAAACACTGCTACAGAGGTGGATCATGTTAGGATGAACACCAATCAGCAGCATTGTCAGCTTCAGTATAAAATAAGATCCTTAATGTGTATCTTTGAAAGATGTAATAGACTATTGACAGATCAGAATAGGCCAAAACATGTGTACCAAAACTGCAGGTGGTGACAGTGAATACAGAATTTGCTTAATGTTAGTGTATTAAAACAGTTTTTAAAAGTTTAAATAGCATATCCTTAAGAAACAAAATCAACAAATAGGAACTTGAACTCCAAATTCACCAGGGACATGTCAGACATGCTGTATTAAATATGAGGTAGGGAGGTTAACAACTCCTATTAATTAGCCTGCATCTTAATGTAACCCACCTCTGTGACTGTTTGAAACAGTGATTTATTTGTTATTAAGATTTATGTTTCAAACTAACAACAAAGTCAGCAATGTTTCCGTTAAGGGAATTTTAGATCAAGAGGTAAGTTTTAGGATGGAGAGCAGTAAGAAAACTGGATAAAACAATTGGCACTACTCGAGTTGATTTGACTCAGTTTCGACTCCAGCGACGTCATTTGTTATACTAACATGTAATACTAACACTAATGGAAAAGCCTAAAAGTCGAGTTGAGCCCAGTAAGGTGCTAGTGGAAAAGCGCCAGCCAGTTGGTTAGTTAACTCCCACCTTGTAAGGTACTGTTAATATCCTAGATGTTTCAAAGCCATCCCTCTGGATTGGGTGAGAATTGATAACCCATCCATCCATTTTCTATACCTGCTTACAGGGGGTGCTGGAGCCTATCTCAGCCTATCTCAGCTATCATTGGGTGAGAGGCGGGGCCTGACATAGATAGACAGACAATGGGGCAATTTAGAGTTGTCAGTTAACCTAAGGTAAGAGAACCTTTGGATTGTGGGAGGAAGCTGGTGTAAAAATTCCCAGAGAGAACCCACGCAAACACAGGGAGAACACAGACAGGCCCGTGTTAACCGGGGATTGAACCCAGGAGCCCTCTTGTTGTGTGAGGCGACAGTGCTAACCACTACGCCTGTGCCGCCCCAAAATTGATAACCCTGGTTCACAAATGCTTATTTCAATCAAGTCCAGCTAAATTATGCTGTAGAACATACAGTCATAAGAGCAGGGACCTCTTCCATCCTTTCCTTGTCCTTTTTTGTTTTTGTCTATCACTTAACAGCTGTCAGACCCACATTTCTAACAGGGTGCTTTGAATATTGTCAACCAGTCAACACTATTGACATTTGGTAAGTGAGTTAAAAGGCTGTTAGAACTGTGGGCCAGACTCTTTTGAGAGTTTTTTTATGCTGTTTATTGGGTTGGAGAGGCCGTAGAGACACCAGAAGACAACCTGCTGGTAAGACTGCTTCACTAATTTCCTTGTGACAAAATGGAATAAAGTATCTGGCTTGTTTCAGACATGAATTTAAAAACAAGTTGTTATTGATGATTTTATGTGAATGAACTGTAATTAGATAAAACTGCTTCACGGGTATCATATGGACGTTTTTTTTTTTTTTTTTTTTCTTTTCCCCTGATTATTTTGACTTTGCTCTTGACCTGCTTTTCCTCCCACACGTAGACTTTAGGATGTGTAGGGGCAGAGAGGCGCTGAAACCGTAGTTCATCACCTGTAAGTTGCACACCAATAGCTCCGAAATGGTCTGTAGAAAATGCCATGATGTTTATGTCAAGCATTTGAAATTTGGTGCAGAGAGGGAATTATTGATACTTGCGAGAGATATGAGGTGCTGTGCTGGTGTGAAAGCATCTCCTCACCTTTTCAAAATAAAAGTATTAAATCAGGACAGTATAATTAATGGCATTGTTCCTCCCATTCCACAACTTTTAAGCAATTTGTGCTGTGAAAAATTTGAAAAATCTGTGTCCACTTGTAATTCAATTATATACTATTTACCACAGAGGAATACAATGCAAATGTAAAAGACAAACTTAAACTGGAATATAGTGTAGTCCCAGTTCCCGGGTCATTCACTCTGCTATATACAGAACCTGCATCTCAGATGACCATGTAGAAAACACATGAGGGAGCTGATTACGCAACTCACTTAGCCGGGCCATTTGCCATGTTAAGCTTGGGCTTGTTTTAATCCACTTGGCACCCATAGGTAAGCGCAAACCAGGGCATCATATAGTGGTGATCTTAAGAGTGTAGGTAGAACTCAGTGAACTTGTTGATCTAATGGATCAAAGCTGATTTGGTACTCTGAATACTTTTGATCTTAAGTGCTTTATATCACCGTAAGCGTGTTTTATAGCACGATGACGCCCCATTTCGAATTAAACCCTTAAACCCAAGGAATCATGTCAGTCAGTCCCACTAACACAATCTGTACCTGATGGTGCTGTGGGATAAGTATCTATCATGTCGAACATTATGCATTTACAGCATCTCCTGCATCAGGTCAAATCTATGACTTTTCATCACTTGCCTGAGTGCACACTGATTTGGAAAGTGGGCAGATGTGTTCGACCAGTATGTATTTGCCTACAGCTGAGTTTTTTTTTTTTTGTTGTTGTTTTTTATTATTGGAATGGCCTTTTATTACATCAGAGCATAATCTCAGGTCGCACATAGAGCACATAGTAGCTGCAGAGGGCGAGTTGACCTGTTAGATAAAAAAAAAAATCACTCAATGTTAGCGTATGTGGAAAAATGGGAGGACTGAATACCGGAGCCAGGACAGGAAAAGATCTATGCTGTTACACTTTGATGTAGCAAAATACACTAAAGTGAATGTTTTAGAGCTCATAAAACACCAGAAAACCTTACTGACAAATGGTTTTAACGTCCACTCCTGTCGTAACCCCTTCGTCAAGCACAGCTTAACGTTTTAGGTGTTTTTCAAGATTGACTTGCAATTTATGGCTTCAAGTAAGTGTGTCCTGAATTGAGCAGTGTCTGCGTTAAACCTGCTCAAGCAGCGGACCACTCATCCAGGAGGAAACATCAAGAATAAGAGGACTTCCTCACTTGCAGCGGCCAGCCTCTCCAAGGCAATGAGTCATGGCAGTATGTGAGCATGTCTGGCCCAGGGAGTCAAAATCATTTTCAGCATCATGTGTGAATAACGTGTATTTCTGTATTTTGTTGGATCGCTGCGGTACCGAGAACCTAGTAACACATTCTCCCCTTTTTTTCCCTGTCGGGCTCCTGCAGAAACTGGAGGAGGAAAAAGGAAAGAAGGAAAAGGAGCGACTGGAGATCGAGAGGGAGAGGAGGGAGAGGGACAAAGAGCGGGAGCGCGAGAGGGAGCGCCGCGACCGCGAGAAAGAGAAGGAGAGGGAGAGGGAGAGGGACAAGGAGCGGGAAAGAGACCGAGATCGGGACCGCGACCGCGAGCGGGAGAGAGATCGCGAGCGGGAGAGGACGAAGGAACGGGAGAGGGAGCGGGAGAGGGATAGGAGCCGAGACGTCAGCGAAGATCGCAGCAGGTCGAGGTCAGTGGGAGGCCGGTGATGAGACACTTGATGCTCAGATGCCCTTTTTAATGCACGTCAAAGCACATGACTGATTCTGACATGTTCTGGACCATAAAACCACCATGAATGATATAATAGCTACACACAAGGATAAGTTTAATACTGAATATTTCTATGTATGGCTTGACTCCTTTGTACAGTGTTGATACTTTAGTGTAGTAAACGACTAGCCTGTTAATTATTTCATCACTAATTTATGCATTCTTCTATTTGAATTGCTGGTCTGGAACAGGGCTAATAGAATAAACAAAACTACTAAATGGACACATCAGGTGCACCAAATACTTTGTTATTCAGTGTGTCGGAAAACAAGTGTGCTGGTTCATGCAAATATGATCTAATGAGACCTGTGCAGTAAAATGCAGCTCTGATTTTGGCAGTTGTTGCTCGCTAAGGCCACATCAGCAAGACTGACTACAATGGAAATAAGTGCTTGACTTTCATTTGCTACATTCTTTATATTTTTCTCTTCTCACTTGAACTTTAAGGTAATTATATAACACCAGTAACATGTTGTCTTCTGCAGAGAGAGGACTCGAGAAGATAAAAAACGTGACCGCGAAGAAGACGAGGAAGACGTGTACGAACGGAGGAGACTTGAGAGGAGGCTTAGAGACAAGGAGGCGGCTTACCAAGAGGTACGTTTATTATCGCTGCTGATTTTGATTTGGTTGATCAGAAGTTTAAATAGTTGCAAATAACAAAATTAGTTTGATTACTGTCATATATGTCCAACTTAGTGATGTTTTAATTATTTTTCAATGTCTTCTTGAAGCGCCTGAAAAACTGGGAGATCAGGGAGAGGAAGAAGGCTCGCGACTACAGCAAAGAAACGGAGAGAGAGGATGAGCGGCGTCCGTGAAATGGTATACATGAAGGCGTATTACCACATCAGATTGCTGACAAATAACTATTGGCACTAGTTTTAGACTGTTTATAATGAGAGGAACACTTGCTGGATTTATGCAGACAGACTATTTGTTTCCATGTTTAAATTCAGATGAAAGAAGCCAAAAGACTGAAAGAATTCCTTGAAGATTATGATGACGACAGAGATGACCCAAAATACTACAGGTGATTTTTTTTTTTTATGCACATTTAAAGGTTTGACCTTTGCTTATGTTTTGCATTTGTCTTTACTTGAGCCCTCGTTCTCCTCCTCAGGGGCAGTGCTCTGCAGAAGCGACTTCGTGACAGAGAAAAGGAGACAGAATTAGACGAGCGAGACAGGAAGAGGGAGAAGGAAGAGCTGGAGGAGATCAGACAGAGGCTTCTGGCTGAGGGTCACCCCGACCCTGACGCAGAGCTGCAGAGGGTGAGCCGATCATTGCGTTTACATGCGATTTGTCACCCGATTTCCACTCTGATTTGTTTTCTTAACTGTAAATGAGAATCCTGGTTTCTGTAATCAGGAGAAACTTGATTTCTCCAGCTTAATTTCTCCTGGCGAACATCAGTTGCACTGCCATAGATGTGGGTACCCGTGTTTCTAATCAGCTTTGTACAAGTGCACGTGTTCATAACAAAATAACTTCATTGATTTGTGAAATTCACACATTCATGCTGAGGATGAAAGGGAACAGTCTAGTTTAATCGGGTTACTACATTACATGTAAAAGTGATTACCCACGTTGTTGTTTCTCCTCGTAAAATGGAACTGTGGCTCAGAGGATTTTGGTCTCTAATCTGTCTTTGTAGTGTGTTTGTGTGATTTCATCTTTTGGTGTCTGATCTGTGATGGTGTTAAACTGCGTTTCAACTCAAAGTACCTGCAACTTTTAGTCCCAGAAATCTTTTTCAAGGAACAGAAAAGATTCCTGTCATTGTTGTCTACGTATCCACTGTTTTCTAAAGTTCGTGTCACCAAATGTTGATTCACAAGATAAATATCAAAAGGACGCCAGAATGTGAGGTCAGTGTTCATGTGTCATGTATGTTTGTGTAGATGGAAGAGGAGGCAGAACGCAGACGACAGCCACCTCTGAAACTTGAACCCGAGGAGGACGTGAACCAGGAGAAGTCCCACAAGGATCGGGATCGGGAGAAACGAGGGTCTTTAAGGCCTGCGGAGCCGATGTCCCGAGGCCCCCCACAGCATTCGGACGATGATGACGTGGAAGGGGAGGAGGACGACTTCCGCGCATGACGGCGAGGACTCGCAGGAGGCCAAGCCGCAACTCAAACCCATCATGCGACCAATCACCACCGCTCCCTCGGTGTCCTCCGCCAGTGGGAATGCAACTCCGAACACACCCGGCAACGAATCTCCCTGCGGCATTATCATTCCAGGCGAGAACACTCCTGAGGTCCAACCTCCGGAGGAACACCGGCCCAAGATTGGTCTGAGTCTTAAACTGGGTGAGTACAGTAGCAAACTTAAGAACTCGGAGGAATCTGTTTCGTTTTGTCCCTCAGAAATAAACTGCTGTCTCTCTTCTCCAGGTGCCACCAACAGTCCCAGCCAGCTCAATGCTGGGAAGCGAAAGAAGCTGGCGACCGTGGAAAGTGTTTTCAACAAGTTCGACGACGAGGAGGCTGACGAGCAGCCCCGCAAAAGGAAACTGGTTCCGCTGGACTACGGTGACGACGACAAGAGTCTGGGGCTGGATGGGGCTGAAATTTCAGGGGCCAAAGGCAGCATCAACACGGAGGAGAAACGCAAGCACATAAAGAGCCTCATTGAGAAGATCCCCACAGCCAGGCCTGAGCTCTTCTCCTACCCGCTGGACTGGGCGATGGTCGACTCGGTAAAGAAGAGTTTGAGTTTGCAACTATTTTATTAACTATATAGATAGCAAAATGTTCAAAAGATCAAAGAGTGTAGTAATGAAATATTCTGCTCTGCTGCGGCAGGAAGTTCCTCAGATACATTAATCTATTCAATAATTCAGTTTCTGGTTTGCTGTCATAACATGATCAGAATGAGACTGTGTGTGCTGATTGTTTTTCTGTAGACTCTGATGGATCGCCGCATTAGACCATGGATCAATAAGAAGATTATTGAATACATCGGCGAGGAGGAACCCACGCTGGTTGATTTCGTCTGTTCAAAGGTTCATCTTCATCTCAGCTGTATTATTTTTGTGTTTTACGCTGTTTGCACTGCTAATATAAAATGCTGGTTCCAGTGATAAAATGTAATGCCTTTGAAAGCATTCATTAGTTATAGTCATTGAATTGCATGTTTTTTTTTAATTATTTGTGTGCATGTCTTGACGTGTTGCTCATTTTAACTGAATGTTTTGTCTTTTTATCCCCAGGTGATGGCACACAGCACCCCTCAGGGTATTTTGGATGATGTTGCAATGGTGAGTTCAAATAGGTTCTGTCTGTTTATATGTATTTTTCTATAGTGGTTACCCATAAAATGGGAGTTATTGGAGCTTTGTTTCAATGCACGCTACATTCATATTTGGGGTATATGAGTTACAGTATGAAGACCCCAATAAAATATAATAACACAATATAATACACTGTCTTCATTGACATATTTATGGCGTAGACTTCATAAACTATCTGCAAAAATAATGACATTTTCATCAGTCTCAGGAGTGCTTTGTGTTTAATGCTAATAAGCATGCTAGCACGCTATGCTAAGATGGTGAAAATGATGAATGGTGAAAATCTTGTTATAGCTCAACACACTAAGACTTTGTTCAAACTACAGGCAAATCAGATTTGTTTTTCAAATCAGATTTTTAGGACAGACTGTCCACACTGTTATTTGCAAGTGATCAGAGTGGATTTGTGTGTCCAGACAGCACCAACCTCTGCTTGGGTTGCTGTGGTGACTCTGCTTTCTAATGTGGGAGCTTGAGAAATGAAGATTTAGCGTCTCACACATCAGTCGGCAGTGACTTTGTTACGTTTGTCTGGTGTGATGGAGGATGTTCACATTGCGCTTACATCACTCTGGATTTGATGCTGTCATTGTGTTTCAAGCAACACAAAAGACACTTTGAAATCTGATTTGAGAGGACAGAGCATCTGGACTAAAGCTTCAAATGCTGTAGAAATATATTGGAATCACGTGTCAATCCACCTCCAAAATCGGCTTTTGTGTATCTTTATTTTGTGGTCAAGACTTTCTAAAATCAACCTGCTTATAAAATGCGAGAAAACAGATTTGGGCTTTAGTCTTTTATCAAATTAGTTGGCCTGTTACGTCATTAATAAATGAACAGCTGAACTGAGGATGCATTAGTCATAATACAGTAATGCATGTAACTGACATACAACGAGTCAGATTCATTACACGGGTTTATTGATCTGTTTGGTCTAAACTTTGGTTTTGTTTTCAGGTTCTCGATGAAGAAGCAGAAGTCTTCATAGTAAAAATGTGGAGGCTGTTGATATATGAAACAGAGGCAAAGAAGATCGGACTGGTGAAGTAAAGAGCTCACGTCTCTCCGTCTGACTTCCTGAGCTCTCGGTCGCGCTGCCTGCAGTTTTCTGGTCCAGCAGACTGTAAATGTGTCTATACACCCCTCCATTCCATCAGCAAGGAGCTGCTGCCTTGTTCGTACATGTGTGTTAGTGTGTGTGTTTGGAAGGGAAAGCGCGAGAAACAGAGAGGGTTTGCACAGACACACTGCATGATAAAACTTTGGTTGTATTTTTTCCTTTGTTGAGGCAAAAGACGGTTGCATTTCACCCATCTGTTCTCCAATACGTTGGACACATTCGGCTTTGATTTACTGTCGTCATGTTGAGGCACTGCTCCATTGTGTGAACTAATAAATATGCTTTTTTTAGAAAACGGTGTCTGTCTTTCTTTAATGTGACTATTTTATTGATCTATACTTGGTTGGTTTTAAATATTAATATCCTCGGGAAACTGTTTTATTGGTTAAATTCCTTTACTTTGGTTTTTTTCCTGTTTTCTGGAATAGGTGTTCCAAGGATTTTGGTGTTTTGTGGTTTCAGTATCACAAAACTCCCTCTCAGATGATTAAACTTTCACAGGCAGATGCAGTAAGCGTCTTGTCTCATTTACAAACATAATCGTTCTCCCCACAGGTACTTTAATTGGCACAACAGGGACTTGCTGTACTGTATTTATGTATCTGTTATGAAATATATCTGATTTCAGTTAAATCAACTCTATTTGTGCATTTAATATATGATATCATTTAAAGTTATACGTTGCTAACGTCAGTATTTTTAACAAAAGTACAATTTTTGTTCTTATACTTGTCAATTTCTATTTTATGCCATCTTCTACTTTTATTTCTTTGCATTTTGGAGGCCAATATTGTGCATTTACTCCAATACATCCCAACGTTAATTAGCGGATTCACATTAAAATAAAAAAAGAAATAAATCATAATACATTATGGTGTATTAGTTGAAAAAGCAAAAGAATTACATGACATAATTAAAATTAGCTCCACCTTTACCAGCTGCAGTGATGTACACATTAACGCATCAGTCAAGTACTAAAATACATCTGGTTTTGAAATGGGCCATTTTGCACAATGTGTACTTTTAATTTACTTTAAATATATTTTTGCCTGTACTTTGTACTTTTTTCCTTTTAAGTAAAAATGAGTGCTGAGCTTTTACTTTTAACAGTAATTTCACACTTTATTATTGCTACTTTAATGAAAGGTCTGAATACTTATACCGCTGGACACAAGGCTATTAAAAATCTATCTATCTATCTATCTATCTATCTATCTATCTATCTATCTATCTATCTATCTATCTATCTATCTATCTATCTATCTATCTATCTATCTATCTATCTATCTATCTATCTATCTATCTATCTATCTATCTATCATCTATCATGTTGATAAGAAATTGTTGTCTTGTTGTCCTCTCTCTACGTGGCAGGTCTGACGCGACCTGTTGGGGGCGTGGTCTTGTGACCCGGAAGTAGTTTCTGCTCCAAACAGCGGTCTGTTCCGTTAGCCGGCCTGTTAGCTGCTGACACAGTCCGGAGGTTGTTGTGTTTGTCGCTGACAGCCGAAACTGGAGGAAACCATGCTGCCTTTCGGATCTTTGAAAGCGAACCTAAACGTGTCGATACCTCCTCATTTGTGATTTTTTTTTTATTGTAAGAGCCAGACGGTTACCTGAAGCTAGCTAGCTTAGCATCGCAATCTAAGGCCAGAGTCTGTGTGTTTGGGTTTACGTGGATGTTTGCCTGCGAGCTGAACTGCCACGGAGAGCAGGGACGAGACGTTTTATTAAGACCTACCTTAAGAACTACCTTCAACTAACAGCTGCTAGTCCGAGGCACGGATTAAAGCCGGGGGAGGAAAGGTGGAGCTTTTATGGTAGATAATTAGCCGAGGAGGAAAAAAAAAGCAGCAGCCATGGACGATTTCAGCTCGATCAGCCTGCTGTCTCTTGCCATGTTGGTGGGCTGTTATGTGGCAGGAACAATCCCTTTGGCAGTCAACTTCTCAGAGGTGAGTTCACGAGAAAGCCTTGAATGTAAGAGCCGTCCTGAAAGCTTGCACACCTTCACACACAGAGGGGTAAAAGTTCACCCATGCCAGTGCCTGATTGCGTCTTAAAGCTTATCTGTGTGTGTCTGCAGACAGTGATTTGAGGGTTTGTGTTGCTTGTGTGTTTGTGCAGGAAAAGCTGAAGCTGGTCACGGTGCTGGGAGCCGGGCTGCTGTGTGGGACCGCGCTGGCTGTTATCATTCCTGAGGGGGTCCATGCACTTTATGAAGAAATCCTTGAAGGTAAGACTTCACCGAAAACAAGTGCGTCTCCTCGAGGACAACACCCACGAAAATCTCTCCCCTGACCCCCTTGCTTGAAGGCAAATTTGCTTTTTAATACGCTCCAACCAACAAGGCAGTGAAAGACAGCTGAAATATTAGGACTGTAACTACAGATAACTTTAATGAGAGTTGAATCTTTTTAACACATATAAAATGTCAGAAAAGTCCAATTGTGCTAAATTACGTACCAAATGTACCAAAAGGTCATGCAGACTGAATGTAATGTGATACATTGACGTGAAATGCAGCAGATCCTCACACTGTAGAAGCTGCAACCAGAGACCTTCTTGCTTTTCTCGCTTGATTATTGAGTTAAACAGTTAACACAATTTTGCAAAGTTTCAGGCAAACATCAAGTTATTTTTATTTGTAGACAGTATCCGAAGTCAGTTTACCTCAATGGGCTTTACAGTCTGTACACCATATGACCTCGAGTCTTCTAGAACCTTGATTAGGATGAGGAAACTTTCCCCCCAAAACAAATACTTTTATTGGTGAAAAAATGGAAAAGTTATCAGAAAGAGCAACTGGATGCCTCTCCCAGGATGGACCAACATGCAACAGATAAATCGACAACAATATCACAGTGTTACAGTTTAATGACAACGATTACAAAAACCAAAATGCTGACCAACAGTCCAAAATGCAAAAAAAAAAAATTTACAGTAACATGCGTTATAGAAGCTGAAACCAGAGAACTTTTGGCTTTTCTTTCTTGATTATCGAGTTAAACAGTTAATTTCGAAAGCATATTCGTGATGATTCTTTTTTTTTTTAGTTGACTAATTGTTTCTTTGACAAATAATTTCAGTTGTTAGTTAGATTTCAATGAACTTTTTATTCCACCATGATTCACGCAGTATCAGTACAGTCGGGAACATATATTAAAAACCAAACAACTAAACAAAGAGACAATTAAAACATTACTGTAGTAAACAATAGAAGTAGCTGCACTGTCCAGATTTCAGTTTGAAAATGTAGATTAAATTTCCCCCTGTAGGTTTGTCCAACGATTCCAGGTAGTGTCTCAGGTCAGAGTCAGTCTGTTAAGGTTTTCTGCAACACTTGGAATAGTTTTGTACTTTGCAGGTTTCAGCATCAGTCTGTGGTGCTTAAAACCATTTAAGGTCAGGGTTTTCAGGCGGCTTCAGGGTTAACGATACTGACTATGTAATGTAATTGTTCTTCCCTAATTGTCTGTTAGTTCTCTGCTGTATAGTATCTAATAAAGAGTTCCAGATGCCTTCAGGAGTGCTACAGACCACAAGAAAACAGGAAACAGAAGTACAGTGCTTATGTACTCATATGATGATACAGACATCTTCCTGTGTACACTGTAGTAGTTTGAATCCTTTTCAAACAGAGCAAAGTTCAGCATGCCATGAAGTACAAACAGCTTACGTCTGCTTCTGTTACGTAAAACAGTCTTTGTCAAACATGGTTATTTGTTTTGTGCTAAACAGTGTCAGGAAACAGATGAGTTAAGTTGCTTTAACAGTCCATCGTCTTCTTTCTGTTTTCTCCCGACTGATGTCTCTGCAGGTGGACACCACAGCCACGGCCAGGTTGGAGTGGTGGAAGTGTCGGAGTCGAAGGGTGAAGCGGATGCAGCCCTGAGTGCCGGCGGGACCCACGAGCACAGCCACGAGCAGCTTCACGCCTGCATCGGAGTGTCCCTGGTCTTGGGCTTCGTCTTTATGCTGCTGGTGGACCAGATAGGCAGTTCTCATGTGCACAGCTCTGAAGGTCGGTATTACAAGAGCCAGCAGACACAAAGATTAAAGCATCCAAAGCACAAGTCCAGAATGTCTTCATGGAGGCTTAGTTAGTGAAAATGAGGCTTGGTGACAGCAGCTTGTGATTAGCCTCATTAAGCGCTAATCTTCTTTGGGAGAAAATAATTTTGTTGAATTAGACCCAAAACACCCCCAGGTGGCTCTTCCCAGATGCACCCACACTTGGTACCAAACAATTTCAGAGCTTGTTATTTGAGCAGCTTAATGCTTTGCAACCTGTTTACAGAGTCTGCCAACGTGCAACGCCGCACAGTTCTAATTTATACTAAAAATCAAGAAATTCACCATGATTGACATACCACGTTAAATCTAAAGGAACTGTGTATACCTATGTTATTTTTTCGCACACATTTTTATGTATTTTGAGAAATTTTGTTTAAATGTATGGTCTGTGGCTAGAAGGTCTATGTTACTGTATTTGTCTTCTCAGCAAAAGGTCACAATATTGATCAGCCCCAAAAAAACTTTATAAAAACTCTAAAATTGTGAATACATATTTAGCAAATGAAAAAGAAACATTTTATCTATCTATCTATCTATCTATCTATATCTATATATCTATATATATATATATATATATATATATATATATATATATATATATATATATATATATATATATATATAAATTCAAAGTCAATCAAAGTTGTGTCCTCAGTTCTGTCAACTCCGTCAGATTTTTTCATAAATCTCATTAAATCAGGCAATAGTATGGTCAGCTATGTCCCTGAGGACTCATTTGGTCTCCCTGGTTGTGCTGAATGCAACACAACCACACATACTCTGGTAAGATTTAAACTTTTTGACATTTTAGACAAACAATGTCAATATTCGTATGGTCACAGCAGGACCATGTCAACGCCGTCTCTTCGTTATAAGTTTTTTTTCATAGTGAATTGAATTAAAGCATTTTAGTGAGGTTATTGAGACAGCTAGCAACTGAAGAAAAAAACAACTAGCTGCACAATACATATTTTAGAGGGAAAATACTTGCCCTTACGTCACCTCCGTCAGATGTAAACTCCGTCAATTTCCATGTCTGACGGAGTTGATGTGTAAGCTGACGGAGTTGACAAATTCACCTATAATATCTTGATGTGCTAATATAGTATTATTTGTAAACTTAGTAAGGGATTAAAATGTTATTTTGAGGTTAATATACATATATAGCCAGTATTACATTTTTTAACCATACTGTATAACCTACACTTCTAACTTGTAGAACATGGGCAGGCTTTGGTCTGCTTGTTACTGTGTCACTTTCCCAGCATTTATATATTAAATAAAAAAGCCAGTGTGTAGATTTTAACAGCATCTGGTTGTGAAACTGAATATTACATTGAATGGCAGCCTCTGTAGAGGGACTCACTTCTATGTATACACTCACTGGCCACTTTATTAGGTACACCTTGCTAGTACCAGGATGGACCCCATTTTACCTTCAGAACTGCCATAATTCTTTGTGGCACAGATTCAACAAGGTGCTGGAAACATTCCTCAGAGATTTTGATCCATTTTGACATGATAGCATCCGCGCATTTGCTGCAGATGTGTCGGCTGCACATCCATGATGCAAGTCACCTGTTCCGCCACATCCCAAAGGTGCTCTACTTGGATTGAGATCTGGTGACTGTAGAGGTCATTTAGGTACAGTGAACTCATTGTCATGTTCAAGAAACCAGTCTGTGATGATTGGAGCTTTGTGACATGGTGCGTTATCCTGCTGGAAGTAGCCATCAGAAGATGGGTATAGGCTGTGGCTTTTAATGATCAGTTGGTACTAAGGGGCCCAAAGTGTGCCAAGAAAATAACCCTCACACCATTACACCACCACCACCAGCCTGAACCATTGATACAAGGCAGGATGGATCCATCCTCTCATGTTGTTTATGCCAAATTCTGACCCAACCATTCGAATGTTGCAGCAGAAATCAAGACTCATTAGACCAGGCAACTTTTTTTCCAATCTTCTGTTGTCCAATTTTGGTGAGCCCAAACTGTAGCCTCAGTTTCCTGTTCTTTGCTGACAGGAGTGGCACCCAGTGTGGTCTTCTGCTGCTGTAGCCCACCTCCTTCAAGGTTTGATGTGTTGTGCGTTCATAGATGCTCTTATGCAGACCTTGGTTGTAACGAGTGGTTATTTGAGTTACTGTTGCTTTCCTATCAGCGCAAACCAGTCTGGCCTTTCTCCTCACACCTCTGGCATCAACAAGGCATGTTCGCCTTGAGAACTGCCGCTCACTGGATATTTTCTCTTTTTTGGACCATTCTCTGTAAACCCAAGGGATGATTGTGTGGGAAAATTCCAGTAGATCAGCAGTTTCTGAAATACTCAGACCAGCCCGTCTGGCACCAACGACTGTGCCACGTTCAAGAGATTCAAGACTTTTATATTGTCATTTGCACAGATAAAAACAGGTTTCACTGTACAATGAAATTCTTGCTTTGCTCTTCTGTCTTCAATGCCAAATAGAAAAATATAAATACAAAAATACAAGTAAATAATATACAGTAAATAATTTACAATAAGTGTGCAAAAAAACTATATACATTCAAATAAAGTCACTTAAATCACCTTTCTTCGCCAGTCTGAGGCTCGGTTTGAACTTCAGCAGGTTGTCTTGTCCATGTCTACATGCCTAAATGCACTGAGTTGCTGCCATGTTATTGGCTGATTAGACATGTGTGTTAACGAGCAGTTGAACAAGTGTACCTAATAAAGTGGCCAGGTGAGTGTATATAAAGCACTAATTCTAATGTCAGGAAAATGCAACATTTCTTATTTTCATGGATTTATACCAAAACATGCTTATGAATATAAGGCTCCATTCAATTTCTGCCAAATCCATTACATTTATTTTCACCACTAGATCTCACCAAAAACTACACACTGCACCTTTAAGATTTTACATCAATCAATCCGTCAATTTGAGTTTTCATAATAGTGTGAAATCACAACATCAGTGTATATATTGTATTTTAATTACATATCAGGTTAACTAAACCCTTTTACAACATAATTCAGAACTTTAGATTCTTGTTGGACTGGAAGAATTAAAATTGTGTACTTCTGAGTGTGTCTGACGGAGTTGACAAAAATCAAGCTTGAAAGGTAAACATGTTTATTTGTCAAAAAAAAATGTTTTTTTAAGAACCTGTTCCTTTACATGGTCAAATAGCTAAGACTTTTCTCTATAGAAATATATAACTCTAATGAATATAGTGTGCATTTTAAAAAAATGATTTTTAAAACCTGTTTTGTCCCGACTCTCAAGAATCAGTTATACACACACACACACACACACACATATATATTATTTTTAACATGTCAGGATAGTCAATGCAAAATCTTTCTGGTTGGTCGTTTTTGTCCTATTCAGATCCAGAGTCGGCAAGGGTCAACTCGAAAATCACCACCACCCTGGGTCTCGTGGTTCACGCTGCAGGTACGTCCCTCTTTTTTTTAGTTTCCATTGTCTCGTGTTATAATTAAGTGATTAATTTCATGTCAAAATAATCTCTGCCGAAACTGTTGATTGAAAAGTGAATCCCAAATAAATGTAATGTAATGTAGAAATCATACTAATGCTGTAATGTAGAAAATTAAAACACAAAGCATTGGACTGTTTTTATTTCTCTTTTTTCCCACTTTCTTCCAGTGATAGAATCACATGTATGTTGTTGTACTGATGACTAAATATAGACAAAGTAATATTATCAAGTGATCTCAGCAGCTCTGTGTTTTATCTCCAGCTGATGGCGTGGCACTGGGAGCTGCTGCCTCCACCTCTCAGACCAGCGTGCAGCTCATTGTCTTCGTAGCCATCATGCTGCACAAGGTAAAAATGATTCTATTTTCAACAACCTCTTTATAGTAGCTCTATGGAACATGTATATTAAACTCAGGAAGCAGCTGTAGAGCTGGAACAACTAATTCATTCATTGATTACTTGATTGACAGAAAATAAATTGCTGATTAGTCAATAATGGATGTAATTGTTAGCGGCTATATGTTGTTGATGTGAACTGATGTGAACTCTGCCCCTCTGTTGTCTGCAGGCCCCGGCAGCGTTCGGCCTGGTATCATTCCTCATGCATGCTGGTCTCGAGAGGAACCGCATCCGCAAACATCTCCTGGTCTTTGCCCTGGCAGCACCCGTCCTCGCCATGCTCACCTTTTTAGGCCTCAGCCAGGTAAATGTTTAAATCTTTCACATTTTTCACATATATTGTATTTTCAGTGCCACCAAGCACAACTCTCTCCCTGAGAAAGTGTGTTTCTTGTTTGTCTGTCGCTTATCTTAAAGGTCTCTCTACTGTGAATCCAGCCTGAGGCAAACAAGCTGTCATCTTGTTGAATGAATGTGTTAAATAATTAAAAACATAATGCCTCAGTCAAATAACCGGTCAGGGTTTTGTTCTGGAAAACTAGTATGGCTGGTAAGACTTAAGGATTCTCTACATGAGATATTTACCAGCCGTGTTTTACGTAAGACAGGCCTTTGTTCAGCTATAAAAACACACAGTAACAACATTAACTTCACAGTTGAACTATTAGAAAGGAAACCTGTTTTTGTTTCTGTTCCCTCTCAGAGCAGCAAAGAGGCCCTCTCGGACATCAACGCCACCGGTGTCGCCATGCTCTTCTCTGCCGGCACCTTCCTGTACGTGGCCACGGTCCACGTCCTCCCTGAGGTCGGGGGCGGCGGCCACAGCCACGCTCCCGCTGGAGGGAACGGGGGCAAAGGACTGAGCAAGGTGGAGGTGGGAGCTCTGGTGCTGGGCTGCCTCATCCCTCTGGTGCTGTCCGTCGGTCACCACCATTAGACCTGGGGTATCATGATGGACTGAGGACGTGTGTACAGGGGAAAACAAAGAGGAAACGGAGACTTCACACATCGGGGGATGTAAATGTCTTATTGCTCTGTTGTCTGCTGGTGGACCAGACTGGCGCTCTGTGGCGCTCATGACTCGAAGCTGACTGAATGACGTTAGTTGCTGCAGCGATAACGACAGCACGCCAACATCCCGCAGCTACTCTAAGTGTCCATCAATTCCACCAGAGATCCTTTTCAAAGAGAGGCCAGAGGCGGACCTCTTTTTTTTTTTTTTTTTTTAGTTCTGCGTATTTACATCACCGTGGAGTTTTTTCAGTGTTGCATCATCTTGCTAGTCCAAAGTCAAAGAACCGATCCTGATTTCATTACAGTGATGTGTTACTAGATGGCAGTTGCGCAGTGAGATTTAGAGGGTCTTTTTATATAACTGTACAGTGTAAATCTCTTAGAAACAATCCAGATTGATCCGAACTGATTTCCAAGTGCCATATTAACAAGTTCAAACAGATCCCCGAAGAGACGGCGCCATAAGGCCGTCACAGTTTGTAGAAAACGTCCCTGACTTATTTTCTTACCAACAGAGATCTTTTTTCTCGCAGCCAATGATGAAACAGGACCACAACTATGTTTTTTTTTTTTTTGTTTGCCTGCCAGGCGGAGGTTTGTCCTGTTAGAAAAATCCATTGTGACGAGAAGCACCTCGGCCTGATGCGAAGCCTATCTGCGATGAATACTGTGTCTCTCCCATAAAACCACACGTGAAGGTACATGAGCTGCTCGAGTCCCGTGTCAGGAAAAGACACGACCAGCCTTGACACAACGTGAACTGTCACTTTTTTTCATTTTATCTGTTTAGCTTCCGAATGTGTTCATTTCTGTTCTGCTTTAGTCAGAGAGTAATTATAAATAGAGGATGGAGTAAAAAAAAAAAAAAGCTGTATAGAATTGTCTTAAGTGATCGTATAGAGTTATTAAGCTTCTTTAGAGGTGGAGGGTCGTTTTCAGCCTCACTGGATGAAAACGTTTAGGGACCATCAGCAGACGTATTTGTGTAAGGAGAATTTTGAAGAGATGTTTTTTTTTCTTTTTTAAGTTGTTTTTGCCCTCATGAATTAATCACTACCTGAGCAATAATCATACACATTAAATCGAATCTTGAACGCAGCCCCGCCCTGACGCCTCTGCCTCAGTACCATTAAAACAGTCACAGGTCGATGCGTTAAAATGTAAGTAGGCTGCTCCCTCTTTCTATCAGGACACGTGGATATTGTGAGTGTTACTGTATCACTGTGCCTGTTCACAGCAGAGCTCACATGTATGTATATGTATGTATGTGTACTGTACAGAATAACTCCTTCCTACCACAATCATCATCATCCAGTTGTATGAGATGGAACTGCTTACTCACAAATACTTTTTTTTTTTTTATTTTATTTGGATTTTTGGACGTGGATGGACTATTCTTTGCTGTTCTGACACAAGAGGCCACAGACTGACTGAGGAGTCTCTGTTTTCTGTATAAAATCAAACAGTTTTTTCACTCAAAACTTGTCAATTAATTCCAAGTTACCTGACGAGAAGAAAACCCACCGTGATGGCTTCCTCCTGAGACTGTGAGAGAAAGGGGTGGGGTCGCATGCAGACCAGCAGCTGCATGACCGTTTTTATTTTCTATGGGACGCTGTATGTGTGTACAAAAGGGAAACCCTGACCCCCTCCCCCCTCTCCCCCACTGTGTCGCTTTACACTCGGGCATGTTGGAGGACAGCCCCGTTATGTGCCGTCTCATCTTTGCATCGTGTTGCATCAGAATTCCTGCAGAGATTCGGCATCTACTTTTTTCCCATCTTTAGGAAATACCCTTTAAATGAATTCGGGGTCTGATGGTAAATGTTGTTAGGGCTGCAACTAACTTTCATTACTTATTAATCTGCTTTTGATTGATTGATGATTTTGTCATTTAATTTAGTTAGCTTGGTCTGAAAAAATGTCAGAAAATTGTCCAAGTACAAGAAGACATCTTCAGATGCCTGTCTTTGTTAAACCAACGATCCAAAATCCCAAATTTAAGAGAAACTTTAAACAAATGGGAACCTATTCTTTAAGCTAAATAAATCATTTTTAAATCAAATTGATTATCTGAGGAATGTGTCATCAGAAAAAAAGTTGACATTTTTGCAATGTATGGTTTTCACAGGGAAGAACAGAGTTATACTATACGTTTATGATGGCTCAGGATAGAAATAATATTCATAAGTCAAGTTGTGAACATGCTACTGATGATGAAGTTGTGTTTATTGATAGAATATGAAGTATCTTTCAAAATACTGGGCTCTGATTGGCTGCTCCTCAAATAAAAATGATGCTAACCTGCTGTAATAAAAGTTTGCAGTGTGTTTCAGGGCATCCCTTAAAACTGGTTTGTTTGACCAATCACAGTCAAGTCCCTGCGTCTTAGTCTGCTCATCTTAAAACGCAGTAACCTCTTTCACATTTTATAGAAACCCTTTAAACATGCCCAATCTCTGCAGGGAGAGTTTGATGTGTCACAACAAAGTGAACAAAGTGATGACGGCACATGTCGGGGCTGATCTGAGGTTTCGCTTCGGATCAGGAGAGTTTTGGATCAGGTTAATATTTGTAATAGTTTAAGTGGGGGGTTAGGTGTGTCTTTTATTTTGTTTTTTTTCTGTCATTCCAGAATGAGTCTGCCTTATTTCCACATTTTTGATTGTGAAAAACAGTTGTAAAGCAATGTGTTTTATGACGACTAAATTAAAGTTTTTTAACTGGTGAAAACTCTCGCTTTTATTTGGACGATTTAAGCACGTTTGCTGTCAAAAATGTAGAATTAAGCCTGAACGTTGCTCAGATTGTTTTAATGCTCTTGATTCCAGCTGTTGCCATGTATGAAACTTTCATCTGTTTTTTTTTTTTTTGAGGTAAGAATTTATTGATTGCTTCTTTTATATCTGTGCACATTTTAAACTAATTTTTGTGACTTTTCTCTCAAATTAAATGTTTAAAAGTGTTTCAGAGGCTTTATTCCACTGACAGGATGTTTTTTTTTACTCATGAAAAGAAAAAAAAATCTGCAGGCTCATGCATTTCTCTGTTGAGGCTGAGCTGTTAGTATCTTCATAATCTGCCGTCCATCCAGTCTGACACATGTTCTGTAAATTAATCTGATACTCACGACGCTGAGCTGCATGTTAACCACTCTGGCTCTCCATCCTCTTTACCAGGAGTCATGCAGCCATGCCTCTGCCACAGATGTTCTCCTAATTCACTGCTGGAGTGACGGACGGACGGATGGATGGATGGATGGATGGCAAGACCAGAGAGTTCATACCTGCCAAGAGCTGGAGACCACTGCACGCTGAGTCCAGTAATCTGAATAACAGCTTTCACTGGCTGGGATGTATTGACCGGCTTCAGATTTAGCAACTCATTCCTAAAGCTTCCCTCGCTCCCTCCCCCATCGCCTCCCAGTATCCCTTCCTCTCCCTCCCTCCCTCTCTCTCTGCCATCCCTTTTTTCATCTCTGCCGTGCTGCTCAGTCAGTCTGCCTGCAGATGATGAGCGTATTGGCAGCTGCATCATTCCACCCTGCTGAATTATTGGGATATCGAAGCTCTCCCCCCCGCAGCCGTGCATGCATGTCCATGTGTGTGCTTGTTATTGGGTTAATTGTTATCGACTGACTGTATTGTGTCTCTTTTTTTAAATTTTTTTTATTTTGATTCTATTGATAGTTTTTTTTTTTTTTCTTCTTTCGTTTTGCCCCACCTCCCAGGGCGTGGGAAGCCAGAGAGAATGTTTTCGTCTTCATCCAGAAACTCTCTGTTCTCGCCCTGGTCGTCCATGGAGCAGTCGGACACTGAAGCGCTGGACATCAGCACCAAAGTGCAGCTGCACGGGGTGCTGTGGAAGAGACCCTTTGGACGGCCGTCAGCCAAGTGGTCCCGCAGGTGAGGGTGAGGTGGGATTCACCTGTCCTGAGTGTTTTTTTCATCTTTTGACCTAAGATCAGGACTTTCTATTGATAGGGGGGAAAGTCCACCTCTCTGCAGCTTCCAAAACCTGGATGAACTAAAAAAATCTAGAGATTAAGCTTATTATATATCTTTTTTTTTTCAGCTTTTCAGAAAGTTGACAGTCAGGACAGAATTTTCCTCCATTCAGGACAAAAATCCTTATTATTCTTAGATAACTCATATTTTCCTTTCAGTTTGAGTTTAGAGTGCTTACAATTGACTATTTATTTGTCACCAAAAATCATTATTCCACTATTTAATGTTTCTACAGCCACAGTTAAAGCCATAAAACATCTACAGTAACTTTTCCTCTGAGAGAAATATTACAGATTAGAGAAAGTTATGTTATTTTTTATGGCAGAAGACTGTGTTTCTGATGTTGAATGATGAAAACAGACAGATTTAGGATTTTGTCAGCCTCACTGATGTCATGTTATATATTAGAGGGCTGCTTTACATAACAGTAGGATATCCACAGGCGTTTTTTTTACATCATGGCAGTGCATCCTGATAGGACTGTATATTTGGACGTTAAAATGCCTGGATTGGTACCTTATGTCATGATAATGCTCTTAGTTTACATAACGCTTAAAACGACAATACACGGTGGATCCAGAGAACCCATTTGCAGTCTTTGTAACCTTTCCCATTTGCTTGTGTCATAAAAGTCAAAAGAGTTTTGCTAAATGCTCATTTGGCTGCCTGTGCCAAACTACAGACGGCTGAGCTCAGTGATTTCGTGGTATTTGTTGTTGCCACCAGCTTAAAACAGACAAAAAAAGGACAGTTGTTTGAAACAAATCTGTGTGATGAAATGTAGACGTGGGTGACTGACCCTCTGAAAGACTTTAAATGAGCTCAGTCATAATGTGGCTGAATATTTAACAGCCTCACTCTCTGAGTGAAATTATAGAGGCATTTGTCAGGAAGAGCGCTACTCAGCCTGTGAAAATAGCTGTGTCATGTTTTTCTTTTCTCTTGGGTCAGGCTAAGATATAAACAGGGAATGTAAAAGCAGGAGGATGGGATGAAAACTGCTATTGACTTGCATTTTGGTAAATAAAGGCAAAAAGTCAGGATATTTGTTGCAGGGACTTTCAAAAGTAATGTACAAATGTACAGTTCTCAGTCAGTGCAGTATGTGAGGACAGCTCTGTGTGTGTAAAGCAGAAGTTTATGTCGTCACTGTGGTTTATGTAAGATAATTAGTTCCTGTATTCATCAGCCCGACATGTTGTGATCAGCCCGCGTCTACATAAAAGGTTTCAGTCTAAAGCAGCGGTTCAGGTCACAATATGAACATAAGGGCTGTTGAGGTGATTAATTTAATAAGAAATGTGAACAATACTGTATATTTTGACTTTTTTGGACCTCTAAAATCCACACAAGTTGAGAAAGGAACTTGTGTTAAAGAGTCGCAATAAATAAAGGTTGGAGAGCACTGACCTGAAGCATGATATAAAACTTCAATCATATAGGTTATTTATAAAAATCTCTATGAGTTTTATATATATAAAGAGTTAGATTAGGCATTGATGTTCGAATACTGTTTTTATAGTAGCCCAAAATGTCAGTCAGTTCTGCTCATCGGTTTTGCTCTGAGAACATCGGCAGACGTTGGTCATTTTCAGCCCCACAGGATTGACTTACTGCTGCTTTCATTGTCTTCCTCGGTACAAAGATTCTTCATCATCAAAGACAGCTTCTTGCTCTACTATGCTGAGAGCGAGAAGAGAAACTTTGAGACCAACAGGTACTTCAACATCCACCCCAAGGTGAGCTCGAGCTGCGTCTTCTCTGAACACCTGTGAGAAAGTGAAGAAGGTGTATGGCTGCGTGCACATAAACATGGAGGAGGTTTTTGGAGAATAACTGTGTGTTTAAGTGTCTTTTTTTTGGCTGAATTTACCAGATACAACGTTGTGAATGAAGTGTGTGATGTGTCTCTGTGTCAGGGAGTCATTCCTTTGGGAGGATGCGTGGTGTCGGCTAATGAAAACTTGGGCATGCCCTTTGCCATCATGGTCAACCTGGAAGACTTCACCGTAAGACCGCAATTCCTCTGTTGCTTTATCATTTGTCAGCTTTCCAAAGGTGCAGACAGACAACATGCAACGACAAATTAAAGCAAAAATGGCAAAATGTATTAAAGCAGTGGCAGTCGTCTGTGTGACAAATCAGCCTGCAGAGCTGAAACAGCTGAAATAGCTCTTTCTAATATGTACTTTTATAAGCGTAATGATGTGAGAAATCAGACTAATCCTGCGACAAATGGGACAACTAATGGAATAATTTTAAGTGCACTCCGGGACAAGACTGAGTCATATTAATTTTTACTCTCAGCAGCACAGAGATGGAAATCCGCTGTCTATTTTACAGCCAGAAACCTTTTATTGACAAGATGCTGATGTAAAAGTGTGCATATTGTGTGTGTGTATCCGTCCCCCAGGGTACCATAGTCCTGGCTGCTGAGTCGGAGGAGGAGCAGGTCCAGTGGATGGAGATGCTGCAGGAGTCGGGGAAAGTGTGAGTGATCGACTGATGGCAAAATCTCTCCCCAAATGTTGCTCTATTAAAGGAATTACACACACAAAACATGACTCTTAAAGACCCTTCGTGTAGCTTTTTCATGGGATTATAGAATTATTCAGACAAATGAGAAATTTGATGTGAGAAGTTTTTGTTAGACACTTCCAGAGTCTCCAAAGTCAATAACTTACATACAAACACACACTGTAGAGACTTTAAGTTATACATGCTAGATTTTAACAGGACTAAGAGTCTTTATAAGTGTTATTATAATTCATCCTCCAGGAACAATGAATGTCTGTACCAATTTTAACAAGGATTCATACACTAATCATGGTTATACAGATATTTCGATATATTTAGAGATATTTAAATAAAAAAAAGTAATATCACTCTCACAGTGGCTAAAGAGGGAAAAACAGAGGATCACCAAAATCATAAGGCTGCATCCTCTGGGAACTAATGCCTGAACAAAATATCACTGTAATCTATCAACTACATGTTGAGATAATTTGCAGAAAAGGAGACAATGTTTTGAAGCTACAGATGGGTGACAAATTAAAGAGCAACCTAACTAAATGAGGGGAAAAGATAAAAAATGCAGACATGTCCATATAGGTAAGAAGCATTTTTCTGGCCTGGTTTGCGTCCATTTAGATGGGAGGGTAACTGCAAATCAATCCAGAGTTGTTCTGAGTGATCACCTTTATCCTCTGATGAAACACTTTTATCCTGATGGGAGGGGTCTCTTCAGGACGACAGTGCCCCCATCCATAAATGGGTCACTGAATGGTTTGATGAGGATGAAAATGATGTGAACAGTGCTCTCAACCACCATAAAAAAAAAAACAAATGAGGGAATATCTTTAGGAAGAATGATGTTCATCCCTCCAGGAAAGTTCAGAGACTTGGAGAATCAAAGCCAGGGAGCACTGAAGCTGATTTGGAGGCAGGTGGTGGTCCAACACCTTACTTAAAGACACTTTATGACGTTTTTTGCTTTGATTTGTCACCAGTCTGTTGATGAAAAGTCGGGAGGATTAAAGGAATTTCTGTACACAACTTCATGTCAGTCCATCCAATAATTGTTGAGATATTTTAGTCTGACCCAAAATGGTCCTTGTATCCAGTCTAAAAATAATGCAGACACATCTATTTTCCTGTGTTTTAACTTTCTAATCATCCTGGTTTTGTTAAATTTTCTCTTTGTCCCGCAGCACCTGGAAGAACGCCCAGCTGGGGGAGGCCATGATCGAGAGTCTGGAGGCTCAGGGGCTGCAGCTGGCCAAAGAGAAGCAGGAGTATCTGGGTAAAGATGGGCGAAGTCGCCTGAATAAATCAGCTTTGTAAGAGATTGAAGAGGCAGTTTATGTAAAAATGGATTTCTTTCTCCAGATAAACTGATGGAAGAGACGGAGGAGCTCAGTCATCAGAGAGCACAGAGGGAGGTGAGACCTTCGTTTAGACCTTCGTTATCATCAAAGAACAGCAACAGCATGTTTTCACATTTCCACTGGCACACGCAAGTTTGAAATAAAAAAGATTATAACTCGTGTTTTTAAGTCATAAACCAATTCAAATATTAAACTTTAGAGGTTATGTAGGGCTGCAACTAACAGTTATTTTTTGTGTATTTATTCTGATTAATCAATTAATTGTTTAGTGTATAAAATGAAAGAAAGTCCTGAAACCCAAAAATACATTTTTTAAAAAGTCTCGTTTAGTCTGACCAACAGTTCAAAATCAGAGTTATAATAGGTAAAAGACATCAAATCATCACATTGAGGAAGCTGATTAATTATCAAAATTGTTGCAGAATAATTTCCTTTTGAACAACTAGTTGATTGATTATTGTCACTAAATCATGCTTTTTTAATAGTCTGGTATTAGAATAAAGGACCATGCACACTACTCTTAAAAAGCAAGATTTTCTCTGCTTTTTGTCAACTAATATTTTAGTTCATCATTAAATTATGTTGCTCTGAAACTGTCCTCCCTCATCTTTAAAATGTTCCGGCATTTGAAACATTAAAACATTTGTGTTGCGTGTGCAGGAGCTGGAGCGTCTGAACCAGATCCTGGAGGAGGAGAAAATGAAGTTTGAGGAGGTTGTGCTGGAGCTGAAGGCAGAGCAGGAGCATATCAAACTGTAAGAACTCAATGATATATATTTTTTATGATAACTGATATTTAATCCTGCTGCTCGAGCCTGTAAATGGCTGTGGTTTACTTTGCGCTCTGTGTTGATGGCAGAGACCTCGATGGTACGGCTCAGTCCCTTAAAGGCGTTGAGAGTGAAAAAGAAGAGCTGAGCAGTTTAACCATCATGCTGCAGAAATCCATCGAGGTATGAAAAAAAATTCACAGACACTTTGCTGCCGGGCAGTGCAAAGATAATAACCTATTGAAGAGCTGGACTCATTCAGATGATGTGGTGTTACAACTGCTGATGTAATAAGTTATCTAACAAACTCATTTATCCTGCGAACTAACGTCATAAATTTCATATTGATGAAACTTTACGTGGAAGGGCAAAAGAAAAAAGAAACGTGAGGAAAAAAACAGTGAATTCTCAGATTAAAGTCACACGATAAAAGTCAGGAATTAAAGGAATAGTTCGACAATTTGTGAAATATGCTCAGTCACTCTCTTGGCAGAGGTTTACAGTCTTTATGCTAAATGAATCAGCTGTTGGCTGTAGCTGCATTTTTAACAGATAGTATGAGTGTGGTATTAATCTTCATATCTAACTCTCAGCAAGACGGTTCCCAAAATGTTTAATTACTTTCTAATAAAGAATCATATATTTTTCTCACAGAATTTAAAGTTGATTTGAAAAAACAGTTTTTCAAGTGGTTAAAACTGTTAACGTGAAAACTTTTTCTCTTTTTTTTTGTTGGTAAAATCTTAAGTTTTTTTTACAAATGTCCTGAACTTAAAATCTGTGTATTTAGAGTATAACTATAATATATAGTATAGTTCAACATGAGTATGTCAGTAATTCACAAATTAGGATTTTAGCTGAGGAAAAGACGAAATAATAAAAAATTATTCACCATCATTCAGATTTTTTTTTTCCAAAAACATTTTTTAACCTTGTTCTGATAAAAATAAAGATTTTGTTTTGTTCAAGTTGTTTCTTTTTTTAAGTTGGTTAAACTACTTGAAAAATGAATGGAAAAAAAACTTAACTTCTTTTAATTTACTCATTCAAGAGATATGATTACATTACACTTGTAACAGACCACAACAGATGAAATTCCTTTAAATAGAGTATACACAGCGGGGTCTGAACTTCTTATTTTGTCCCTCAGGAGCTCTCTCAGGAGAAACAGCGAACTCTGGAGCTGCTGGGGGTGAAAGAGCAGGAGGAGAAGGAGGCAGAGGCGGCAGAGGAGAGCAGGAAGTCCGAGGACGGCGAGGACCCCGGAGACGTGGACCTGCTGCAGGACCTGCGACACATCGAGGACCAGATGAAAGTCCTTCTGAAGGAGAAGGAGCAGGCTGACGAAAAGTGAGTGAGACCTCAGAAACTCCCAGCACCAGACTGGGAATACTGATTTAGTGCAGCAATTATGTACAACAGACTTTCAATTTTATGATTTTAACTTCTTTTCCTTAGTAAAAGGTTGTCTACATGTTGAGAAAATTATCTAAGCTGTTTGGATTTTCAGTCAGAAATCCTTTAAACAAGTGTTTTCCCATAATATTTTAATGAATGTAGACGTGTCAGAGTCACAATAGAAACACTGATTGAATCAATACAGGAAGTAAAAAAAAAAGACTGCGATTACATTTTGGCATCAAAAGGTCAGATGCTCCGGCTTTTCCAGGGAACCTCTATGCTAATGGCACAGGCGATGTAACTGCTCGTGGAAATGTGTATTGATCCCTAAACAACCAGCTCATCGATCTGCACCAGTAAGTGGGATATTACAGGCAGCTGCAATCGACTGTGCAGCTCTAATGTTCTGTTACCAACTCTGAAATACACCACACATAACTTTATGTTTCCATGAGCTCTGCCTTCACGCTCCTCCTCGTCCTCTGACTGACAGATACAGCCGGAGATGTGTGCAAAAATACAAATACACATTTTTATAACAAATGCAGAATCAAACTGATCCTTATCTGTGTAGCAAAACAACAAGCCTGCAAAAAATATAGATTACAATGTTCAGTTTTTGTTGACTATTACTTAAGTTGTTTGCATGTTGACTCAAATCTGATGTATTTTTATTGGAGCCACATATATACATATATCTCCAGTGATTCAGCTACATTATATTTAGTATGCATTTTTTTTCTTCATTTCATTTCCTGAACAGTGTTTCTAAGATCAAGTCCACCTTATTTACATGTTATTGGGTTGATTTAAAAGGAGCAGAAACACCTGACCTACTGAAATGCAAAGATACAACACCAGAAAGTAGAAACTCTCTAAAAAGACAATATGTTCCCCCAAGGTAGAATTTATTATAAGACTACTGTATTTGATGATTATATGATAGTTTAATATGTTTAATGTATTTGACTTATCAATTTGTCATAACTTTTAGTATTTTGAATTTTTTTGTTCTTTCCCATATATTTTTGTTTTTTTTTTCAATTATATTATAATAAGAGACTATATCAAACCAAAGAACAACATAATACAATGCACAAAAACATGAATGAATACATTTGTTCAGCTAGTAAAACCAACAGTTGACTTAGATATGTAGTGTAATTAAATGTTTTGTGATGCAGTTAGATGAGAAAATCCGCCTCACTCTGATATCTGTGCGGTAAATATGAAGCTACAGGCAGCAGCTGGTTAGCTTAGCTTAGCATAAACACTGGAAACGGATGGAAACGGCTAGCCTGGCTGTGTCTAAAACGGACTAAATCAGCTTACCAGCATCTCTAAAGCTCAAAAATGATATCTTTTTTGTTAAATTCATATAAAATGCATCTAAAATCACAGTTTGCCGTAATGTCATGTTTACAGAAAGCAAATAAACATATTTCCCAAAAATCTTCATGCAAATTTCTTGCAGATGAAACTGGTCCTGTTGAAATGTTTTAACTAAAAAAATGACATTTTAAGTGTGCAAACAAACTAAACAGCTTTGTTTTTAGCTTCATTTCAGAGGTTTTAAAGGGACTTAAATGATGCCAAAATTATTTGAATTGTCAAAACTAGAAATATGAACATTTTCTGATGAGGACAAATGAATGCATAATGTTTTTTATGTGGTATATGTTGTGTTTGTCTGTGTGGTTTTGTGGTTTATTCCCTGTCTGACTGTGTCTCTGCTGCTCAGGCTCAGGGAGAACCAGCAGCGGGCCAAAGTCCTGCAGCAGGAGAGGGAGTACTACTCGTCTCAGGCTCAGACGCTGCAGCAGTCGCTCTCTCAGCTCACCGTGGACAAGCAGCAGACCGAGGCCGAGCTCAAGGTAACGCAGCGTGAATCAGCCGCTCTCAGCTCGCAGTTACACCGAGAGAAACGAGACTCAAAGTCAGCTTAAAGGTCACCGTGTTTATCAGCTGCTGGTGTTCATCAGATAGGAGTCAGATAGCAGTCACACCATGAAACCTGGCCTTTTCGGAGGAATTTGAGCAAATATGAGTAAATCTGGTTGTCTGAAGCCTCAAAGAACACATAACTCAAACTTAATGTAACTACTTTGTCTTAAGAAATAGTAGAATTTTCTTAACCCATAAAATAATGCTTCAGCTTATATGAAAATTTTAAAATGAACAGTATTTAAAACACCTGTCGTGTATTTTTTTAAAAAATAAAAATCCTGAAAATTTTGAATAAATAAATAAAGTATTTTATGTAGAAACCAGTTGGGTAAAACTTAGGATACCAATGGAAGTACTCAAGTACTGTACATTATTTTTGCACATTCAGATTATTAATACAAAATACTAATCACTTATAACTTAGGGTGTATTATTTTAAGTTAAGCAGTTATATAATGATTAAAATCGCCTAAACTTTTACCAGCTGCAACATTAAACTGATGAACACATTAATGCATCAGTAATTAAAAGCCAATAATATATTATATAGTATTCTGAAATAGCCCATTTTGCATAACAGATTTTGGTACTTAAGGTATATTTTAAACTATATACCATATATAAATATGCTATAAGATTTGGAGTGCAGTATTTGTACTTGTCTCGGGGTAATTCTACACTGTGTATTGCTGCTTTTACTTGATTAAAAGATCTGAATACTGATTATTTTCAGGGGCTCAGCCAGTCAGATTTTATTTTTTTAACTGTATCTGTGTATCTGTGCTATCTTCAGGGCGTTTCAGCAGCAGAGCCTCGTCCTCATTTCTCACACTCTCATATGCATGAAGCTGATATCACGTTACACTTACTGGAACAAAAAAAAAAAAAAACTTATCCTCCTCTGATCTATTTTTTCTGTATGAAATTACCTCAGTTTTCTCTTTGCATTGTATCCATCCCCCCTTTACATCAAGTCAGACAAGTCGTTTAAAATAAAGCTCCAGTGTTGTTAAAGTGCCCTTGAGCAAATACCCAAACATGAACTGACTGGATGTTCCTGTCACCTCAGATATTTACTCGTTTCTCCAGGCTAAATAGGGTTTTACAGGCTAATTATGATAAAGCTGCTATTGGAAATCCAGACAAATGACATTCCTTTTGCTGTGTTGTCTCCTTTAAACCTCTTGAAACTGTTTTTTTTTTTTTTTACTTTTTTTAACCTCCTAAGCTGCGAGAAATCTTTCCTCCATTAAATCAGCTTAAATATCTACAGATAGATACAGCATATCGATTTAAGCCTCCCCTTATAGGACTCGGTTGATTATACAAGTTTTCTCTAACATCCTGTGCGTCTCCTGTGTGTCTCAGGCGGAGATAGAGTCCCGGCTGGAGCTGGAGAAGAGACTGAAGCAGGCCGAAGAGGCTCTGCAGGACCTGGAAAAAGGCCTGAACTCGCTGGACCGGACCAAAGAGAGAGACGAGAAGATGAAGGGGGACGTGACTCAGCTGAAGAGTGAGTGCATTCACTGACACCTCCATATCTGATGTCAAATATTAATGCAGTGTGATATTATGGTCTGCAAGGATGCATTCAGTTCACTAGGAGCTGAAACAAATTGTAGATGAAACTTTATATAATTTATATTCAGGAATACAGAAGATTGTGTAGAGTTTAGTGCGATGATGGTTCCTATGTGATAGAGACAGCAAGAGCATCATGATTATCTCCCAGTTAAATACAAAATAAATATGCATTTAAGCATATGTGCTGACATAATTGATACGGATCTAAATGTTTTTAACACAAAGTGGCGCTCTTATGTGACTGCCTCCCCCTGGACAGAGTGTTTATTACATGTTGATTATCGGAGAAACAATTACACATTCAGCAGATATCAGAAGAAGAAAACTAGGGAGGGATCCATCTGAGTTACAGGAGGTGCACAGAAAAATCTGTTTTGTGTTTTATTTAGTTTTTATTTTGTTAATTAGAAATTGGCTCAAATTAAGAGTGTTGCAACTAACGATTATTTTCATTATCATTTGTTTGTGTGATTTATAAAATGTCACAAAATAGTGGAAAAATGCCTGTTATTAAATTAAATTGTTATATGTTAGATTTTTTTTAACCACAGATCATAAAAATAGTTTTGTCCATCTGGATATGACAAATTTAATTCTCACCACTAATATTCCTCGTATTGCTCAGTTCCAAATCAGAAATCTGTCCCCTCTCTGGGATAAATGAATGACTGTTGCCGGATAACGTAATAACACAAGCTTCCTGTTTACATATAATGCGTTTACGTTGTGTGTGTTTAACCAGGGTTCTTTGAGGAGTGTATCTGTGCAGCGGAGATCGAGGCGAAGCTCCCGGCCATCATGAAGAACGCCGTGTATCTCTGCACAAAGCTGCCGCACGCAGAATCAAGAGCTGCCGAATCCAGAGGAGAGCCTCCAGACGCCACTGGTGTAAGTCTACATGCGCATCACACACAACAACGATCACAGCACGCACACACACACACACACACACCCAGGAGCATGCATATTTCATGACTGAATTCATCCAAGGTCTACGGGAAGGCTCAAATATATATGTTTATATTTTATCCATGGTGTAGTTTTGAGTGGTTTGTGCTGTTTGCCAATTCACTGCACAGATTAAGTTTAGATTATTAACATTGTTCGTCATATTTGGTACATCAGGCAGTAGTTGTACCAGCTGCAGTGGCAGTACATGGATGAGAAATACTGATGCAGTATGTGCAGCCTTTACAGCAATTATTATGCAAATAGATACAAATATATCAATATAATAGAAGTAATTAGTCGGCTAATATCTTATCAGTACTTTAAGCATCATAAGTGCAGTTTTTTCTGGCTCTGTTAACATTGTTCGTAAACTGTGGCTGAACAACAAGACTGATGAGTACAGACGATGAAACTTGAAACTGAAGTGCGGTCCAAAAACACACCTGCAGGTTACAGACTATCGCCAAAGGTGCCGCGAAAGAGAACGAAATGAAAATCTTCCAGATCACGACTTTAATGAGGCCCCCTTTTGACTGATGAGTACTGAATTGACTCTAATGTTCTCCGCATTTTTCTCTGCTTCGTCACAGTAAAACACTCCAAGTCTTTTGCCGTTCCCACCGCTGACAGCAGCAGCATCGAGGAGCTGCGGGAGACGGCCCGACGCCTGACCTCTGACAGCAGCTTCAGAGAGAGCGTGTACAAGATCATCGCTCGCAAAGACGCCACAAACAAATCTGAGGACTGAGAGGAGGGCGAGGTAGAAGAGGGGGGAAATGGTCCTTAGCTTTACCTCAGTGCACACACTGAGTGATGTAGAGACCCTGATCCCACACCCACCAGTAAAGTACTGTAGATGGTTGTACCCAGAAATCTGTTCTTGAGAGCAATCAAAGTTTAACAGATGCTGATTAAAGCCATTATTAACCTATTATATGTATCAGCCCCCTCATGGACTCACTGGTTTATTGCGTTTTTCACCTTAACAGCTCCAGAAACTGCAAGAAATGAAAGTTGCATTCCTGTTTGATTGCATCTGAAAAAATGAAGCATGATTAGAGCGATCAAGGATTAAAAGGGAACAATTGAAATGCAGTTGTGCCACTCATACTTTCTTTGTATTTACACCTGCATGATTCCAGTGTTCAATTTTAATGTAAAACATCAACGAAGAGCAGAAGTGCTGAGGCTGAAAGGTTCAGAGTGCCTCTTGATCTGATTTTCCATTGGACAAACTAAAAGGCGCTGGCATCCAAAAGCCAATTGCCTTCAATCAAAATGCAGGTAAAGTTTTTTAGTTCCTGGAACTGTTTGGTAGAAAAGCGCAATAAGAAACCTTCAAGTTTGATTCAGCCAAAGAGTGATAATGATGTTATGTGAAAACTACATATAAATTAAGAACAGCTGTTGTCAGAAAGGTTTACTATTGTACTACAGTATTGTCCTGATAAAACTGAGTATTTGAGTTAATCGTTGACTATTTGGGACTGAGAAGACTGTGGCCTCGTACCTTGAGTTTCTAGTGTTTTCACCATTTTCTACTGCAACAATAGATTTACAGTATAAAGAAGGTATTTAGCAGATAGCACAGACAACACAATCCATCTTGTAAAACATCTGTTTTTATTTTTCTGGTTTTGATTGTATGCACAGATTGTGTCCTTTTAACTTTAACAGAGGTTTTATGAAAAAAAAAACAAAAAAACAACGATGATAGGAAATACAGACGTGTCCAATATCGACCGTTTGGTTATTGCTACATCTGAAAATCTGTACTCGACGAAGCAACCCCACTGTGATTCACTGACGCAAACATTTCATGATAATGTACAAATGATAACCTAAAAGATAAAGAGAAAAGAAAGAAGCCTACGTGTCAGGGTAAAGAAAGAGGGAACACATTACGGACTGAACAACATGCCTTGATGCTAATAAAGCTCTGTTTGAACCTTGTACATCTCACTTCATTTATGCAGGTAAAAGGCTGTAGGTTCGCATCTGGCTCAGCTGTCTCTATTTCCTGTTCTCAGCAGCACGATAGATGGCACTGGCACTTTTAACGTCTTTAAGATGATTAAAAATCTCTTGATATGGACGCGTTTCCACCAGAGGAGAGACGTGTTGTGTGTTACCACTTTGATAAAGTTCGGTGTGGGAAGAAGAGTTTCTGTCATGAGCATTGTAGGTTACATCACCAGCTCCCGTTCGTCACCAGGCCCTGCAGCAAACAACATAAGAGTGTAAGTATAAAGTATAAAAAGTACTGTAGAGTCTTTTTACTTCAATAAAACACATTTCTGCTCCTCAGTTCAAACATAAAACATTTTTTTTGTCACAAATACTTAATAAATGGTTTATAACAGCACATATGAGGATATTTTAAGTGTTAGTGTATCTAGCAACATCTGTAACAGCTCGTTTTTTCTTTAGATATGATTACAGTTATGTTATACTGTGTAATAAACATCAAAAACATGTTTCATATGGGGAGTTATTGTTGTTGATATATACTTTAAAGTCCTAATATCTGCTTACAACTAATTTATAATGTGTTACAAGTGTACTATTAAAGGTTTACTATGAAAGAAATTAAGTTAAACTAATGTTCAAAACTAAGGTTGTGCTGCAAGTGTCTAAAAACAACCATAAATAAGAAATAATGTATGTAAAAAAAGTTAATGCACATACAGTATAATATAATATCAGCGCTGATGATCATATTTAAAACAATTATTTAAAGACGAACATTTAAGAAAGAAAGAGAAAAAAAACAACTTTGCTGTTATATGTTATACAAGACATTATGTTTTCTGTTTGCAGTGCCATGATTAAACTACTTTATGCTGCACAACTGTGTGGGAAAAAAATCTATAATTTTGTTGCTTGTGGGACTTTTTAAGACTACATGAGCATCTGAACTCTTTCTCAGTGTTAGAGAGAAAAGTCTGATGTATTTCGAGACACTGGCTGCTTGGAGTCTCTGAAATCTCACAGTATGAGTTTGACAAGATATGGATCTTAAAATAATCTATAATGAGGTGTTAAAATCAGATTATTGGTGTCATCCGAAGACAACATAAAAGCCACGAGCCACATGAGGGTGAGCTGGACCGTAAAGCAAAACCTCTTCTGGTTTACTGCAAAATCAATGTACTCAATGCAAAATGTCAAATTAAACTACATCATACAAGAAGTAGAGCTTGAGACACAGATATTTTATACTGACAGAAGATATTATGGAGAAATAATGTATTTTTTATACATATGATCATTACACTATTACAGTAGCTGTCAAATCTATGCAGAGTTCAAATATGATTTTTTTTATCATAAATTAATCCAAAATTCAAATTCAAAAATCAAATTCAAAATCCAAAATCAGTAAGTGAGCCGCTCCTCTTACTTCTCTGACCTACTTTTCATCATGTTCCCGCATTTTAACATAACCTTTTCTACTTTGTTGACCTCATCTTCCCTGTCCCCGTCATTAAGCACCTACAAATCTGCCGTCTCATCCCTCTAACCTTACATCACCTCCCCGTGATTACGTGTCGGGAACAGCGTGGCTCGGTCAGCGCCATAAGCCCGCCAGTCCCCTGCTCTAATGCTGCATTTCAAATTCACTCAGATTTTAGTGTCCTTAGCAGGTATCAGTCACGTGACTGTCTGAAATGCTCGGCCCGGGCTACTTCCTGGCTACTAATGTGTGCATGGACAGTGACTGACTGCTTTTAAAGGATTCCTCCCTGAATGAGTGAAGGGGAGGAACGCTGCAGTAATTTGCCTTCCTGACACAGATATTAATATAACAGAGTGATGGCGTGTTTTTCTAATAACGCCCTGCAAAGAAACAACCAGAATGAGCCGCCAGAGAGCTGGCTCCCCCCCTGCAGGCGGCCCCCTCATATTCCCACACACTCTCTCTGCCACTCACTTTTCGCTGCTCCACCCCCGTTTCTATTGCTATGACTACGGCTACATCTAAGGAGAAAAAATCCCATGTGTATCTCCCCTTTTCTTTTTTTTTTTAATCAGAGAGATTGTGGGATTAGCGCAGCAAGAGGCCTTTAAAGCCTGTTGTTGGCCTGCATGTCGACTCATGAGTAAATGCATTTTTCTCTCTCTCTCTCTCTCTCTCTCTCTGTGCACTGTCAAGTTGAGGTCAGTGTGATCAAGCGTTGTTGTGTGTGTGTGTTTTTTTAATTTCAAGGTAACAGCACAGACACATGAGGCGTTGCATAACCTGTTAAAGCAATAAAAACTCGTACCTGCTGACCTTGGCTTGGTCACCAGGCCGGGAGCAGATCGACTGCAGGGCGAGGCGAACGGTGGCCGTCTCTCAGAGGGCTTCACTGTTTACTTGCAATCTGACATGAAGAGGAGAGACAGACGGTCCTTGGAGGGAGTAAGAGGGAGGAAGAGCGGCCCTGCTGCAGGAGTCAGCGTCCTCCGGTGCTTCATCAGCACGGTGCTGAGTGCACACGGTTCGCCTGTGCTGCAATGTCAGCGGTTAGACATGGACCGAGTGTCCAGCCCAGGGCTTTTATTTCCACGCTATATCTAGTTGTGTCACAGTGCGTGCAACAAAAGGATCCCTCCTTTGCTTTGGGGGTCTGGAACCATTTGCACTTGGTTTTTCCTTACAGGAGCCTCTGCAGTTGTCATGGAGTTGTGCTTCCTGGTAAACAATGACCCTTTTCATTCCCGCATGGCTTTCAGTCCGGTAGCTGGGATAGTCGGAGCAGAGGGCAAAGAGAAAGAGAGAGGAGGGGTTGTGTTGCTGCACAAGACAGCTCTCTACGCTCTCGTCTAATATGAAGTCTACTGTATGTCCCATACAGGCTCTGCTGTTCGCTGAAAACAGCTGATAGAGTTTGTAGTCTCATTACATCCATAATCCAAAATGATATGGTTTGATTTGAAAAGATCTATAAGAAAAACTGATGGTCAAAAATGTAGTCAAACCAACTGATGGGTGAAGATATGTAGGGAAATCCTAAAACTGTGGGTCTTTACGGGAAGAATGATAAAGCTGTTGAGTGGTGAGGGCCACAATGAAGGCAAGAGCCGAGCACATGACCAGAAGTGAGTCCACTAGAAAGCTAAGGGTCTATTTCTCATCCAGGCTGGCTTTGAGTTGAGCTTCCAGGGCCATCTTATCGAAGGTGCGCATGTTGGTCTCCTCCCGCACTTTGTCTCGTACGTGGAAAGAGGCCCTGGCCACGGAGCGAGCGCTCTCCAGCACCGCCCTCTTCTCCTTGAAGATCTGCTCGCTCTTCTCCAGCTTCCTCTCGATGGACTGGAGCAGCTCCAGGCGCCTCTGCTTCTCCTCCTCCTCCACCCGCTGCCTGTTGAGCCTCTGGAGCCTCTCCTTCTCCTGCCGGCTCTGGATGGCCCGCTGAGCTTTCTCTCTGGCCTTCTCCTCGGCCACCAAAGCCGCCTGCTGGGCTCGTTTTTCCGCCTCCTTCGCGCGGGCTTCTAGGAGCTGCTGTTGTTGCCTCTCACGCTTCTCTGCCGCCTTGCGTGCTTTCTGGATCTGCTGCTCCTCGCGCTTGGCCTTTTCTTTCAGCTCCTGCCCTCGACGCTCGACTATCTGCTCGTAATTCTCCAGGGAGCGGCTGAGCTTCTCCGCCGCCACCCTCCTGGCTTCCTCCCTCTCCTCCTGCTCTCTGCGGGCGATCTCCTGTATCAGGGCGGCGTGGCGTCTCTTCTCTGCTTTGTTCAGGCCTCGCCTGTCCTCCTGGACCTGGTGCTCCCTCTCTTGCCTCTTCAGCTCGGCCATGGTGAGTTTCTCTTTCAGCAGCAGCCTCTCCTGCTCCAGCATGGCTGCCCTCTCCTCCTCCAGGGCCTTCAGGTTCTGCTCCTGAAGAGCCTTCTTATGCTTCTCCTCTCGCGCCGCCTGCTGCAACCTCAGCAGGCGGTTGCGCTCCTGCTGCTCCGCCAGCTCCCTCCATCGCTCCTCGCTCTCCTCAGCCTGTCGCATTTTGGCAGCCGCTGACTGGCGCTCCTGCTGGCTGAGTCTTCGCTGACGTATTGACACCTGGGTCTGCCACACCCGCTGGCACTGGAGCACTGCACGCTGCTTCTCCCGGTCCTCCTGCTCTCGCCGGAGCTCCTCCATCCTGCGCTCGCTATCCCACTGAAGGTGAGCTACGTAGCGCGTCTGGCTCATGATGTCTTCCTCCTGGTATCTGGCGAGCATCAGAGCTGCGATCTTGCGGTCGCGCTCGGACACCGCCTTCAGGCCCCGCCGCTTCACCTCCTTCACGATGCGCTCCACCTTCTGAGTCGTCTGAGGAGAGTGGCTCAGGTCGCCGAGGCTGAGGCTGCGGCCCATCAGGGAGTTGAAGGTGGCCATGGTGCGAGCTCGAGGACTGGACATCTTGGCCCAGTGATCTCGTACACCGTCCCAGCTGTAAGAGGAGGAAGCGCCCGACTCCGACGAGGTGCATGTGGTAGTCGTGGTGGTGGTGGAGGTGGAGGAGCAGACGGGATCCATCCTCCGCTGTAAGGACTCCAGCGAATGGCTTTTTCCTCGCACCTTGGAATGAAATCCCAGGTGTCCATTGTGCTGAGAGAACAGGCCTCCTGTCACGCCGTTCAGAGGCGTCCCAGAGCTCTGAACTGCAGGTTTTGACACTGATGGTGTCAATGTGGAGTTGGCTCTGGGGAAGGCGGGGGGTTTCGGTGTCGATCTGGGGAAAGTGTTTGAAGATTTACCGCCTGAGATCTTTCTGACTACTGGTGGAGGGCCAGACGAGAGCGGACGTGTGGTTTTCACTTGTTCAGATGACAAGGATGAAGGGTGCTTGGCAGAACCTTGGAAACCAACCTTGGCGAAGGGTACAGAGGCTGTGGAACCAGTTTTTGCTGACTGAGTGGATCGTTTAGGGGAGCCGGGGGATCTAGATAAAAGAGCTGTACCTGTTTTAGAGGCCGGACTTGATGCTGCGGCTCTAGAGGCTGCTCCAAAGTCGGGGGCTGAGCTGGAGGTCACCGGCCCAGATTTAGGCGACTGAGTGGAGCCAGAGGAGACTTTGTGCTGCTGCTCCACAGAGGAGGATGACGCACTGCTGCTGCTATTGACTGTCGCCTGCAGAATCCTCCTCTTTTCCTCTCTAATAATCCTCTCCCTCTCCTCCCTGCACTGCCTCAGTTTGGCGTGCCGGTCCCTCTCGTAGACCTCAAACAGCCCGGTGGGTGGCAACGCGCATGGAGCGGCCGGGGGCCTCCCGGGCGAAGTCAGCCAGCGGCCGGGGCAGGAGCTCCACAGGTTTGACCCCGCATCGAGCACACGCCTCCAGAGAGTGGGGGCTTGTTAACACGTAGCGGCTGCCCTCCGCGGCCGGCGAGTCAAAGTTGTACAGGTCCAGGTGCAACTTGGGCGAGGCGATGGATCTTTGTCAGTCTGAGTCTGTGGTTGCTGAGGTGGGGCCCCCTGAGAGGCGGCTACGCCTCTGGCCCCGCCGTGGGTCGCCGTGTGACAGGGGCTCGGTTCAGAACTGCCGGTCGGTGGCGTCTCGAAACCGGCGTCCCCATCCTCCTCCGTTGTCGCGCCATCGGCCTGCTCTGGCAGTCGAGGGTCTTCGGTGGCCACAGCTGGAGTGTCGAGCTGCCGACCTTTACACTTATTCTGCTCCTCGGCCTCCGAGGGGTCGACCATAGTTGGCTAATACTACAGGTGGAGAAGAGGGAGGGGTCGATGGAAGGGGAAGGGGAGTTGAATGACACATGAGGGGAGGTGGATAAAATAGTGGGAAGAGATTTCAATTAGAGGATTCCAGCATTCAGTCCAGATTAAGAGAGATGCAATCTGTGGGGGGGGGGAGGGGGGAGGTCATAACGCCGGTTCAGAGATGCACGCATGCATGAACACATATTCATGCACTGATTTTACTCCAGATGAGACATTTCCCTTCAGGGAAGTGACATAACACACAAAAAACACCACAGTCCTTTAATAGAGAGTCTATTTTTGGCAGAGTTACTAGGCTGAGAGAATTTGATCACTCGTGGCGATCATTTTTCACCCTACATCACACAATCAACCTATAAATCCATCTGAAAGCACATCTGGTCGTATATTATTAACAAGTTGATAGTAAAAGCTTGATTTAAGGACAAATGAATGGGATTTTTTATCTGGTAAACAAGCTCAGGACAGCTCCCTGCTCACCATCATGGACTCGCACCTTCCAAACAGTGAAGGCCTCGACTCCTCTGCATCAGCACAGGCAGGAAACACCCGCACCAGCACACGCAAAACCTCTCAGGGTGCAATAATTTAAGGCACAGATCCAATCAGAGATGAGGCCTCTGTTTGCTGCCGTGTCACAACGACGTGGATATTTACTCCATCTGCTGCTGTCTGATCCCATGCACACACACAGAGAAACACACAGAAACACACGCTGACCTGCCAGTTTGCAAAACGTTTTCTAAACCGGTGCTTTGTTCCCCTTTAATCCGTGCACTGCCCCTTGTTCCCCGCATAATATCAGGCTGCGGGGGGAAAGGCTGCGGCCGTCGACCCACCGGTGCAGCATCACATCGTCGCAACCTCCAGAGAGACGAACAGACGGACTGATGCACGGAAAGACGGACGGATGGAGCCTCCCAGAGCAGCTGATCCGTTTGCAGCCTCCGAGATCGGATGCAAAAACGCAGAGCTCAGGGCGAAGGGAGATCTCCCATCCAGCCTCCTCCTCCTCCTCCTCCGCTCCTCTCCCTCCTCCGCACGGCGCATCCCGTAAACACCAGCCTCCACCTGCTCCCCGCTCAGCAGCATCCCTCCATCTCCGCCCGCTTAGCTCCGCCCGCCCGAGACACAAACAGGCGCACTCACTTCTGCATGCATCCTGCAAACCCCAGGCTTTTTCATTTTCCTGCCACAGACCAAAGAGAGTAAAGTGTCTTTATAATGATGTTTCTTAAATTCTTTGCAGATTTCTGTATGATGCAGCGATCTGTGAAAGAAAGAAAGAAAGAAAGAAAGAAAGAAAGAAAGAAAGAAAGAAAAAGATGCATTACATGGGAGTTGAATCTGTCTAAAAATAGATGTTAGTTTAATCTGTGCAGGCTCCATCCTAAGTCTCACACCGCCTGTGACAGCTGCTGTCTGTCATCCTGCCTGTGTGAAGGGAAACCGACTGTAATTACTACAAAGGGCCACCAGAGGGCGCTATAATATAATAGATTTAATACAATAAACATCATTAGAACTACAACACATTAAATGTCATAATCTCTATCAACAAAGCCACTCTTACTTTTTTTATTATTTAAAATATTCTTTGTTAAACCCTCTAATATAAGAAAATAAAAAATATGCATTAGAAAAAGAGCATCAATATAAAGAAATGTTACAATCAATTTATATTTTTTCCACTTTCTTCTTTTTTTATTGTCGACAAGCTACAATTGTGTGTCTGTTTATCTCATTATAAATGTGATGTGGAGATGCTGTTTTTTAAGTCAGTTTCACAGTCAACACATGACAGCAGTTTCATTTTTATATCTAATAAATATGCTCTTAAATCATGTGAATGTTGATTAAAGCAGGTTAAAAAAACTCTATGAACTCTAAATACTTAACAGCACGTATCACAGTTATTCTAAGTGTTTTGTGTGGGCACTGCTCGGGTGGATTTTGAATGTTTTCTGCATGATAGGCCTTTTCCACTGAAAATATTTTGACATGTCAAAGTGGGAAAAGTATTAATATCAAATGAATGATGGATTAATTCCATTTAGCTGCTTCAGTTTCAGGCGCCTGGCGTTGTACGTGCTGGCTCACTGTCCCGACTTACTGGGACATTGTTATTAGTAATACCTGTGATTTTTCTACATGACGAGCCAAAATGTTGTCAAAGACACTCATGTCAGGTGAAGAAGAAACTCTAAATTTCCTGCAGATTGTATTATTATTAGTCTGTTTACCTTTGATGGCTCTAAAACTGTAGAGTGTTTCTCCACACAGTAAATACTGCGATGGGCTGCAATAACTTCCAATGAGATTACTTGATAAGACTTTATTTTAAGTTTAGCATTTATAATTAGTATGTGAAATTGTTTGAAATAAAGTATAATGTAGCTGTAGGCAGATATAAGTGTGTCAAGCATTTGTCAACATCTATAGCTTCTAATATGAAGACATATTTAATAGTATTACTCAAACTATGATTTACTATACTATCATTGTCATTATCTATACACCAAACTCCATTTACTGGTGCCCAAAGGAGTTAAACTTAATGACAGATCCATTATTAAACACTTCTGTTGGCTTACAGTTGCATTATACTGTGTACATTATTCAATGAATGTTTATATACTGCTGACAGTGTAAATGATACATATGGGGATTTAAAGTAAAGTGGCGTTTATTTATTTAAGTCTGAATATAGTTTTAAATTTGACTTTAAAAGTGATTACCATTGAATGATTCTGATTTTCTACAGGCCTAATACAGCTCCACTCTCCTCCCACTGACTCTAAATTGGAATGAACTTGAAAAGACAACAAGTCATTGCATGGAAATTAAAACTAGAACATGTGCTGTGTGACAACCTTACACTTAATTGATCATGTGCAGGAGATTTTTGTTTGGGGTGAAAGGTCAGGGTCACAGACAGGACAGCCACAACAGAGCTTTGAGAATACCTCAAAGAGAGGAGCTGATGCCTCTGGTATTTATATTTTTATCATCTTTAATTAAATACATGACATTCATCTATATTTAAAAAAAAATAGACTCAGTCCAAATTATATATATGCAAACATGCAGCAACTTACATGCAGCTGCAGTAACATCAATAATTTCTACAGTACAGCTTTTACAATACCTGCTACCACTACTTTTATTTACTACGATTACAATTAACTTGTATTTCTGCAGCTATTATTAGTAGAAACAGTGATACAAGTATTGTTCGAGCAGATTTATGACAAGTGGTAGAAGCAGTGAAAAGTAGTGATTAAAAAAATAGTGATGTATTTTTGTGATAATTTCCTTTCACCACTCACCACTACGACATAAATGAGTATAGTTTCTTCACTTAAAGCCACTTTATTAAGACAGGCCGGTCTGGTTTGGTCCAGTCAGAGCGGTTGAATCAGGATTAGATAACTCTGGGTGAAAATCACCGTGATGATGACCCACTAAACTCCTGACCCGGTGTGTAGAACAGTGCGAGTTTAATTGGCCCCGCCCGTGAGCCGTATCAGGAGGACAGCGGGTAACAAGTGACAAGTGACAGGGAACGTGCTGGCTGGCTTGTTAACCGGGGGCATGGGGTCTGGGAAAGGGAGGGGGGGCCCAAAGGGGAGCAGGGCATGGTGTGGTTGCTGCACAGTTCACTGGTGCAGGGGTATGCTCGGCAGAATTTTTGTGTTTTTGTTTTTGGTACTGTAGGGCATGCTCCCCACCACCAAAGCCGGACTGGGGGGTTCATCGAGAGGTGAGCCACTCTGTGCAGTCATGGAGACCAATACAATGCCTGGCTGGTGGCGATGGGCCTGGAGCACTCCCTTATCTAACGTTTTCGTGGCGGGAACCAGTCAAGAAATGTCAAAAACTTCTATCTAAATGTGAGAAAATAAAATCTGATTAATCTTTAAGTATAATTTTAAAAGACATTTAGGATAATAACATTTTTTTTTCACAGAAAATAGTTCAATAATTTACTAATTAAATCTACTCAATTGGACTCACAGTGTAGACTAAACCCACTCACACTAAACTCAACCATCATGGTGCAGCAACCAATAACTTATGAGAAAAGCGGTCATTAAAATCGTGGTTTATTTATATTTTCAATCAGAATAGTGAGTGCAATATTTCTATAAAATATAAACCCATAGTCGAATCCAACAGTCAACAAATAGTTTAGAAAGCAGTGTAACAAGTTAGGCATATATATTTATAGTCTACTGTTACTCTGCTGTTTTGTTTGTGTTGATCATTTTGTTCAATTTTGAATAATGTCTTTGGAAAAACTTAATCGTCAAAGAAATCAGTTAATATATTGGCTTGCAACTCTATTTCATGCATGTTTGACTCCCTTTCAAACTGGAGTGCCTGTCGTGTTGGTAACCTATAAGCTTGTTTGCTGCATGAACTAAATAACTACAATATTAAAAGAAAAGACAGAGAAATAGACATTTAAAGTGCAATAACCTCCAGTGCATGGATAAATCATTTTCAGCACTGTGCTCCACTGCTCTGCATAACCAAGCACAAAACGATTCCATAGCAGGTCTCCTGGTTTGGAAAATCTGTCGGAGGACTGGGAGTTCTCACAGCAAATGATTGATTAAGAAGTCTTAAGTTAGAATAACAAAGTGAGGGCGCTTAAGAGGATCTATGTGCCGTCCACTCCACTGAAGAAAGCTTATTTTTACCCAGAGGCAACAAACGAATCCAGCCAAGAGATTACAGACAGACAGAAACTCGGGGAACTCAGACAGTAACCACTTTTGGCTTCATGAGTCAGCAGCCTCAGCTGAGATGAATTCACCCATTTCATTTCCCTGCAAGAGGCAGATCTGATTTTCAGCTCCACACATGTGCTGAAGTACGACAGGCACGGATAAAGACATGGCAAAGTCTTTTACAGACCTGGAAATGGAGAGGATACAGTCGGTCTCAGTGCATTTCCACCTCTCCGGAGGGCTACTGATTTTCCACATTATTATATTTTACTACTATTGTAGTGGATGGTGCCAGGAGGACACTGTAGGGGTGTTTGCTCAGAGTGGAACATTTTCAGTGAGTGTATAATGCTATTCAGACAAGTTCAGTGAACCAAATGTGAGGATATAACCTGCCATTATTATTACTACTGTTATTCCTGTTGCTTTTTACATAACTGCAATGTTCCTGCTGTCCAAAGACAGAAAAATGTGAATAATAAATGATAAATGATAGGTTTAGATGGCAGATAAATGCATTTGAGATCATTCACGTCTAACATGAAAGCATTTATGTTGTTTTTTTTCCAGACTTCAGTGAAAGAACAACAGTCTGTATTTCAGTAACGTAATTTTCTTCTAGTATTTCTTTTTAATTCATTTATTCATTATTATGGATTTCATTGAAAGAGTTTTATTATGCCTCAGATTTCCTCCATTAAACCTATTGCAGTAAATTTTGCAAGTAAAATCATCATCAATCATATGTATATGTTGTTTTTTAATGTTTTAATGATTGTCCAATCCTGCCAAGAATATAATACATTGTTTAGTCAAGTATACATGTATTGATTATTGGAGCTAAATATAATATTCTTATATTGTCTGTGAGTCAAATGATTATATGTATCATCAGTTTTATTTTATAATTTCCTGTAATTTTGTGATGGGATGAGATTATGAGACATTTATTTTTGTTGCACTTCTAGAGAATTTGCTTAAGCAACCAAGATGTTAATGGCTACTTAATGACACCCCTTTAAACCCTACTAAATATTAGCTTATTATTATTATTCTTCATACATTTTGGACTGTGCACCTTTGTGTGGAGGTATTTTACATTTTTGCAGCTGACTCACTGAACACTGATTAAAAGATTCTAGATTACACGAGCGATTCATCAATATGAATGAATTAGAAGTGTGTCAATTATACTCTCTATTCCCCCCATAATCAATACCAAATCACACATCTTCTTCAAGGAAAACTTGCAAAATAAGATCTGTAAAACACTGTTTTTTTTGTGTTACCCTCTAAGAACCATCTGACCCTAATGATTAATAAGAACAAGAGAACAATAATAAACAAACTGTGATGGGAAAATGAATTGTGAGAAAGTTCGAGGCGCCACACAAGCCCTGAAATGTGAGCGAGGAGCGCTGCGGTACTGTCGGCTGATGTTGTGTACGTCCTCAACAATCCCGTCTTTTCACTCGCTCCTCCGTCCTGCACGCCCGCTGCCCTGCTGGAACTCTCTGGTCCTGTGAAGACTGAGACCTTTCGTTGCCCCCACTTCACATTTCCAGCCTTGGTTTGCCAACAGAAAGGGACACGTTTTCTGGACAGTTTCAACAACTCTCACCCACCCAACCACCCCCCCTCCCTGTGCCGCCTCCCTCTGCCTCTGTGGGACGGTACAGGGGTCCCATGCGGGTGTGGAATAGTCCCCCTCCTCTTTGGAAGGGGAAAAGGTCCCAGAGACAGAGCTGTTAATTCAATCAGGAGAGCGGTATGCTCAATTAGGCATCCATAAGGGCCCTGGATGGGTCTGGGGGCCCTCTGGAGGGCAGGCAGCCCAGTCCCCATGAGGTATTAATTGTGGATGACAGTGTGTAAACAGTGGGGTGAATAGACGGCGCAGGTGCGGGACACCCCAGTCCAGACTCAATGGCCCTTTTCACACCCTCGGCTCTCGGCTGCCACTTTCTCTTTCAGTCTCTCACGACGCAAAAACCCCTCACATCTCTGATTGATGTCATGGATAATTCGGCTTTGTGGGCTTATTTATTTGTTGCTGTGCGTTTCCGTCACTAGGCATGCTCCTGCATCAGCTTCAGTGTGTGTGTGTTCATGTGCGAGTGTGTGTTTGAAGAGGGTAATAAGAGGCCAGGTTGCCGCTGTCCTGAAGTGTCGGCCAGCCGAGGGCCGTACAAAGTTTCCTCGTTTTCGGGAGCTAGTCAAAATTGCGGCCAGTACATGTAAAATATGTGGAATTTATGAAATGAAATCCAGATGACACTTTAAAAGGATTGGGCTTTCTATCTGACCTCTGATTTTTCCGTTCAGCATGCAACCCAACCCCCATCCCTCTGTCTGTCTGTCTGTCTTTCTTTCAGGGGAGTAATTGTGTCTTGTCGTGTCTTTTCAAGAGCCATCATACACTCAGACTGTTGATAAAAAACTGTAGTATAAATAGTATTCAGACCTGTATTTAAGTAACAATACCACGGTGTAAAAATACTCTATTACACGTAAACGTCCTGCATTCAAATGCTTACTCAAAAATGTACTTTAAAAGGGGCTAAAGCTGTCAGATAAATGAAATGAAATAAAAGTACAGGATACTTTTTCTTGTTTGGTGGTGGAAGAAGTTCTTAGATTCCTTGCTTAAATAGAAAATAGGGTAAAACTCCTGCATCCAGACTTACATTGAAGTTAAAACAAAACAATTAATTAACTACAAATAAGGTAAGTGCATATTAAAAATAGTAGTGAAGTAAAAAGTACAACCCCCCCGCCCTAAAAAAATGTATTGTTAAAAAGTATGTAAAGTTACATAAAAATGGAAATACTCAAAGTACAAATTAACCTTAACCTTAAAAGTCTGTACCAACACTCAGCATACCACATGTGAACTCTGTGTGTGTGTCTAAATTGTACTCTCCGTCCATGTGACATCATGGTTGAACATCTGTGCTAAATCCGTCTCTCCCCTCCCCGCCTGGCCGTCAGATCTCTGGGTGGCCTCTGTCCTGCTCCGTCTGTTTCTGTGTCTACAGACACCTGCTAATTTTCGACCGTATGTAGTCAGTGTAAGCCGGCGGGGGCTGGGAGGTGGAGGGGGGGGACAGCGGCCGGGGCGTCTTTGGAAAGGCCGCTGCAGTAATTGGGAAATACATTTCCTTTCAGCATGCCCATTCAGTCCTTTTTTGTTTTTGTTGTCAGAGGTTTCCTTTCATGCTCGGCCAAATGACAACAGAATTAAGGTGTCGAGCCATGCTTTCCCTACACCCCAGAAAACTTTGTCTTCTTTGTTAGGGGTGGAGGGTCGAAGCGAGGAGGGAAGAGCAGATATAAACTCATCTCGTTAACATTCCAAGAGACACTCCTGTTCCCCCTCTCCGCTCCTCATCCTCACCTCCCACTGCACTTCTGCACTCGCACCAGGAGTGGACCGGCTGGCACAGAGTGGAGAGGAAGGAAGGGAGGGTGGGGGGGTGGAGATGATGCCCCGGGGGTGAGAAACAGGCGCATCCCCACCTCTTCACGCGGCTCTGATAACGATACTACGCGGACACTTCGCCGAGTCTGTGCAAGAATCAGACCCTAACCCTCTTCTTCAAATTCTCCCCATCTTTTCTGAGAAAATGGCCCTTTACCGAAAACCACCTGGTTGCACGGTGAAATCATTAATGCTGACCCTAATTGTGCCAATTCCAGCAGCTCAATAGCTCTAATTACAAGGCTCTTCGCTGAGGCACTCAAAAAGCCGCTGAACTGTCATAGCCAACAATTAAAAAATATCTACAGGGACAAAGACTGAGAGAAGGGGATTGGTGGAGGGGTGGTGGTGGTTACCCATTCCAGCAAAGGGTGACCGGATGGCCCTTTTCAGCTCTCAAAAGCTCAGTTTCTGTGGATTGAGGGGTTGTTGAACTGAAGCCGGACACCTGCACTCAGAAACTCGGCCTCCCTCGCTCGCCCTCTTTAGTCTCTCCACCTTCTTTTTTAACCAGCTCTCAATGGGCCACACAATTTATCTGAAAAGGGGGAAAACGCGGAGAAAGAGTGGGAGCATAGAGGGAAAGAGGACGTGGGAGCCAGAAGTTGAAAGTCCGCGGGACGGTGACAGTGTGGGAGCAGTTTTATGAGTCCTTTTTAGTGTGCTTTCCATGTAATGCAATATGATCAGTGGTGGAGAGGTATTCAGATCCTTTACTTATGGAAAACTAGCAAAACTACAATGTAAAAAGAACTTAAATAGTAAATGTGCCTTCAGTCTTTCTGTGAAGCATCATTAGCTCAATGTATTTTAAGTAACCAAAGTACCTATAAAACAAAAAAAAACGGCTCTTTTGTCAGTGTTATACTAATGGATTATTATTACTGATGCATTAATGTGCATTTACCACTGTACTGTTGTAATTATTTAATTAACAACTGGTTAGTTTAATATGCAAATATTTGTAATTTATTTTTATTAATTTATAACATCATCTTTTTTTAATGTATAAAATCTTAATCAGGAATGTAACTAGTGACTAAAGCTGTTGATTAATGTCGTCGAGTAAAAAGTGCAATATTTCCCTACGAAATGTAAATCAGCATGAAATGGGAATATTCAAATACATCAGGTTTGTAAATACAGTAGTTGTATTTGATCATAAATTGACTTTTAGTGGATTTTATTGCAACAAATTGATCAGATTTTGTAATCTGGTGGCCAAAATCAATGATTCCCTGCAAATTATTATAACAAAATTGATTATTAAGGTTTGTTTGACCAAGGTGAAGACATTTGTCTACAATAATGCAAAAAAAGTTTCTTGTAGTCATCATATATTTGACTATCTAACTGCCTCATTGTGTTATATATTGATATTTGAACATTTTCTTACCGATAATTTAAAATCTATTTCAGACTCCAGCTCTGCTCTTAATTACTTTGCATAGTAAGAAATGTTGATGTTCTTAAAGCTGCAAACACATTTATCATTCACTCATCACATCATGCAGCCATCAAGCATAAATGAATCACCTTTTATTATTATCTCTGTCAATCTAGTCAAATCAAGAAATCCTGACATGCATTTAAAAAATGTTTAAACTGCAACCTGTGAGGAATATTTTGAGGACTACAAATGATTTATTTTGAAAAATTCTCTCCATGTCGCTTTCCTTTTACTGATCTACTTCCAGGGAAGGAGGTTCACTCTTCGAAATAAGTTAAATAATGAACAGTAATGAGGGATAAAGTAGCACACACAGCTGTTTTTGCCCAGTCAACCACTGAACCCTGAACACACACAGAGAAAGCCAAATCTACTAACTCAGCCCCCCCCCTGCGGTGCCTGTGACAGCTATTGACTTTACTCAATGGATGTTTTCCATTGTAACCCAAGTACACAGGCTAAATGTCACGGCAGCAGGATGCTTGGCCATTATCGAGCATTATGTGTGTCTGAATGGGGATGAGAACCTAAAATTTGACTTCACAATTGCTCGGCCATTGTGCCCCCCCCCTTCTCTGCTCTCTCTCTCAAAGATAATACACCGGGTGTCCCTGCAGCTGCTGACTCTCCTACCTCTGACCACAGCAGACCTTTTTACTCCTCTGTGGAGAGTTCATCTTGGACTAGTTACAGGTGGGCGTGGTCTTAACCCCCACCAACCCCCCCACCCTCCCAAAAAAAAAAAAAAAATCCCATCCCTCTCTGCTCATTGGTCAGTCTCGGTGTCTGTCAGCGCCCCTTCTCCCTCCTTTGCTTTTTAAATGAAGTTGCAATGGACTCAGGAGCGACTCAACCTGTGGGAGCCGCGATGAACAGCTGATCCTGCCTCAGTGGATAAAAATAGAAATAATAATAAAAAAAAATCACCATGGTCACTGATTCCTCCTCCCACGCGTGGCCACTATGCGCATAGTCCTCGGAGAAAGTAGACACAGGGAGATAACTGAAGGGAAAGTAGAGTGAAGGAGTGTTTTTCTTTCTTTTTCTTTCTTTTTTCCCCTCCTTTTGGACCTGTTGATCCTCGGTGTGACGGACGGACGGACGGACGCACAGAGTCTACCTGCCGCTCCCAGCTTTACGCACGCACCGGCCCGGCCATCAGTCATGTCACCGTCGACGCTCCTTCTCCTCACCTTTGCGCACTTTCTCGCGCCTCTGCTCCTCTGTTACCTGCCTCAAGCGTCCGCACAGAAGCCTGGTTCACGGGTGAGTGAGTACCTGAGGTTTTTCCTGTCCACGCTCTTACTCATATTTGAATAAAAGTTGGATAAATTGGGCTGGATAGTGTGCCAAATTTGCGAACACGGTGCGTAATTCATCTGATCCAACATTAGCGCCACATACATACGTGCATGCTTAGTGTAGAGAAACATATAAACGTATAGAAACACGTGGATGTGATCTAAATATTGTTGGAAATAAAGTCTTGTGATGTGTTTGCATTCACTGCATTCATAAGTGCGTTTTAAGTGCGGACGAAGCGCGCAGGACACTTTAAACGTGGATACGGAGGCATGAAAAAACAATCAATGAATCAATAAAGTCAGCAGCTGGCGTCAAATTCAAGGACTCTCCAAATTGAAACCAAAGGGCTAAAAAAATATCACGTTTTTTGGGGAGTGGAAGAGGATAAATTAGGTCTGTATACAAATTAAATACCTCATTTATCACTGATGATGTCAAGCAAAGAAATCCTGCTTCTGCAACAGGCAGGGAATGAATAAGTCATGCTTTGTTTCTTTAAATGCTTTGAGCCATTGTGTGAGTTTTCTTGAACAAAACCAACTTTCAATGACTTTTCAAGGCCTGCTTTGTATTTATTTTAGGAAAAAAAATGGTGCATAAGTTCTGTGTGTCTCAGTGAAACAGACATTTATGCTGTGGATTGCTGCACTTTTGAGATTCCTGCAATTCTTAGGTGATCACATCCAGTCAGGAGAGAGAGAAACTCTCAGGTGGGTTAGAAAATTGTGCACTTTCTGTTTCGACATAAGAGGCGATAACAGGTTGTTTTCGAAGATATGAATTATAAATGAAGGCTGAGCTGACCACAGTTTAAGCAGCATTTCCTTCACCACAGCATCACTGCTCTCTTAATCTTTAAAACTTTTCAAGGACAGACATTTGTCCTCCGTCACATCTCTCCATCTCTTAAACACACACACAGCTTCATTATTTGTTCCCCCTCACTGTCCAGCAGGCAGAGAGGGAAATAAGTGATGGGGAACAGCATTGTTTCTCAGATGCAGTGTAATACTTGTGGTCAGAGGGAATGGTGTTGGTGTTGGTGGTAGTGGTGGTGGGGGTGACTCGAGGGAGGGGGAGGGGGTGAATATGTAATGATATGTAATGATCTCTCACATATTGGAGCTATTTCACAAGATCTTTGAACCCCCCCACCCCTCCTTGTACAAGACACTGTGGTCAAGATGGCTCTATGGAAAGAGTCCCAGTGAATTTATGCTTTGCGTAATAATTTCTTTGTTACGCACTTGTTGTTTTCCTACTGGCCAAGTCGTGAATGACTCCAAAGCCGAGTGTGTGATTTTACTGTCATTACAAGTGAGTTTAGCGGCTGATTGAGGAGGCAGGTCTGCGGTTAGCCGCACAGGATCAATACAAGAGCCGGGAAGCGAAAAGGAAGGGTGATTTTTATCGGAGTCCTCTGTGACTGACAACCTATCTGAGCTGCCTTCGCTGTCTGGTGAAATTTTCCAATTTTCTTTCTTCCTGCCCCATGCTTTAGTTAAAGGATTTCATGCTCCTCTGCAGCCTGAGAAACTCTATCACCCTTGGCCTTAGGAAACCCTTTCAAAACCACGCTGGATAAACTCCAGGCTGCAGGGTGATGTCGATTTGAAAACAAGTCTGCTCCTTAGTCATTTGAAAAGTTGACACTTTGGAGACAAAAGCTTTCCAGCCGAGGAGCAATAAAATGCCGAAAGCTCGTCCAAGGCTTGGCGAATCGTAGCATCTCTATCAACTTAATCCCCGTGAAATCAAACGCCCTCCCCTGCATCCACTTCATCCTCCTCCTGGCCTGGATTGGGCACCGTGGAGGAGCAGTCGCGCTCGGCCCCGCTTGCACACCCCCACTCGCACCGCAGCAGATACTTTCAACATTGCTCACAGCTGCCGTAATACCAGAATTCACACCCCCACTTTCCACATTGATATCAGGGGTGGAAGCCTGAGCTATAACTTCACCGCATAGCGCTGCTGCTTTCTCATTTTCCCGGAGGCCCTATGACGCAATGAGAGCACAAGTCCAACATTTCTCACAATACGAGCGACTGGGACACGAACAGAGCTTTGGACACTTTAAACTTTTTTGCCTTTGCAATGATTGCCGTTGACGCGGTTCAGATAAGTCCGCCTTGCTCACTCCTCATTCTTGAGAGTGCAACTTCGACGTCTCCTTTATTCTGTCAGCGATTCGTTCGAGGGAGGGCGGCATCTCTCACACGATAAGGCCGAGCGATGACAGTTCGGGATGGTGATCACACATTTTCCTACGATTTGGCAACACAGGCTCTGCGTGAACTGCCAAGGCAAAGTCATACTCTGAATTATTGAGTTTAATTCAAAGGCAGTAAATATGAGGGGGGGAGGAACGACGAAACGCGAATGCCACCTTTATGATCTCACTGAAAAACTTTTTTTTAATGCATCTTTATGTGAAATTATCCTTTTTTTACATCCAAGAGGATTAAAGCTCACATCTAATTGCGGGTCTTAGTGGCAGCATCAAGATATTTTGCAGGTTTTCTGCTCTGTAGTACCAGGAAAGATCCGGCTAACGAGGCAGGTGGTAGGCAGGAATCTATAAGAAACCAAGAACTCTGTTTCCCAAGGGGGGACGTATTCACAAATTAGGGCTAACAAATGATGCCATCCACTCTTACCCATCTATCCGTAATCCCCCTTCATCAAATCAACCTGTTGGTGCCAGGGATGGGATGCGATGAGCGGTCGACTGGCATACTTTGGCAACGGCATCAGTGAGGACTCGTAAACTCATCGAAAAACAAACATAAACAGCCAGGCCCAAGCGGTGGAGGCGGCCAAGACTGCATACCTCCAGCTTGGGAAAAGCAGAGCCCTGGTTAAAAAGAGCAGGAAAGCCTTTTTATTGGTGTGGGGTAGATCACAGCCACAGCACAGGTGGGACTGGTCTGCAGGTGTCGATGCATGCAACGTATGGGTGCAGGTGCCCTATTGTTGTACGGTCAGCTATTGACTCTTTACTGTGCTTACAGTACACAAAGGAATTAAGGTCAGAAAGCGGACTTAAGGGAGAGAGAAAACCGATATGAAAACAGATAGCAGATATTAGCAGAAGTCTTGATATTTTAGGGTCACATTTACCTGTTAGTGGTGTGAAATACATTTATCTATCTAGTGATTCTTTATTGGCTCATTGTTTTACCAATGTGGGGAAATCATACAAGAGAAGAGCATTGCGGAAGAGATATAAATGCCATTTTTTCCCCTCCCTGCTAGATGCAATACATTTTCTCAACTCATATCACTCAATGCTTTTCCCTCGCGCTCAAAAGAAATGGGCAAAAGCAAGAAGTCTAAAAGGAAATCAGGAACTGAAGATGAAGCAGATAAGGAAGGTTAAGGGAAGTAAATGGCAAAACAATGGAGGGAATAACAAAAAACTGATGTAATGTGTTGAACTTCAGCCCATCATCATGAAAAAGTTTCCAGAGTCGTACGCTGGATTTAACACGCAGGAGATTTCGTATTCTCACCAAACCGCGCTGGGCTGATTCTTTTAATCAGCAGCGTCGCACATCCTTGCCAGCTCAGCGGTGTTGTTGTCATTTTGCGGCCAACGGGCTTGACAGTGGCAAAATAAAACAATGATGAAGAAATGCAACAAATGGACCGGACTTTTGAAGGAATCCTAAAAATCTCTGCAACGTGCCGGGAATGGGTTTGTCAGTACAGCTGTTCAAATGAGAGTTCTCCAGAACAATTTAGGTATAGTAAGGAGTAAAAATGAGGGTGTTACAGAGGAGTCAATGTGACCGAACAAAGCATCCTGCCTTAATCAGGGAGCTTTCTTACAGATCAACGTATGAGGGAAAAGATGTCCAAATCAAACTTAAAAGGGATTTTATCATGACTTCTCTGTAATCAATGCCTTACCAAAAGAAGCAGAGTACAATGTTTGGCAAAAATCTACTTACTTTAAGTGAAAGCAGAATGACTGATTTAGTAAGCATGCATGTACATTTATGTGTACGTTACAGCATACACAGTCAATTACAAGAATAAGATAATTTATAATGACTTACTTTTAACCTCTGGGTATAATAAAGTTGTGTTATAGATAAAATCAAATGTATTTCTAAAAAAAGTCATTACAAAAGCCTTTGATGAAAGTGAGGTAATGGGAAAGAAAGTGGAAGGATATCTATTTTTAGCTTTTTCCTGTATTACATTACAGTATTCTGTAGACACTGGCATCAAATGGAGAGAGAGAGAGAGATGTCAGAGGACAAAGTGAGAAGTTTGTCCCTGAAAACGTCAAACCGCTAGGATGCAAAGGAGAAGAGCTGTTTACCGTAATCACGCAGATGTGCACTGCACATTTCTCCATTTATTCTTTATGAGGAAAAACATTCTTGGCACAGCGATAAGGTCATAGTTTGGCATCACTCGTCCTCTGCGAAGAGAAGTCATACAAACCTTTCAGATTAACTTTGTCCTGACTCTGTTCAGCAGCAGTTTCTCATTAGGCACTTAAAGGAAAAATCCCCCAAAACGGTTATTGGTGACGAAGCTTGTGGTTTTGGGGTTCTTTTCTTGTACGGTGGTGTGATTTTGAATACTGCTGCAACAACATACATATGCATGCATGATTTTGCTGTTCTCAGAACTTTGCTGTTCTCACTTAGAATAATGTGATTAAATAGATGATTCAAAAGTTCAAAAGGATTCCTCCTCTGGGGATGATTCTCCACAACCAGCCTAATGCATTAAACAATACTGTAAGTGCACATGGAAGTTATGGTATAAAGCTGATGCTGGAAAAAAAGGCCACAGTATTACCAAACTCAGTTTTCATCCCTCATGGATACTGAGAGCAACATTTTTTTTATATTCATTGAGTATAAAGTCGGCTTAAGGGGAGGCTGTGGTTTACAGGTGGTGCTCACGAAAGTTTCATTCCATTATGGAGGAATTTTATGACGATTTGTCCCTAAGATTTTGATGTTTCTTGTTTGCTGAAGTTGAAATTTTGGCCGTTACTGCAGGTGGAGGTAGCCACCAAAACATTAAAATGAATCCTCGTTGAACAAGGAAAATCCACAGCAAATTCAGTGAATCTAGGAATTGAAGTTTAATGTCTCATGTGAGCTGAGAGTAAGATCTTTTTATATCTAGAGAAATTTTCCCTTTCCCAGAGAAACGAACCCTCTTGGCTTTTTCTCTAGTGCCACCATGAGGTTGACATTTGTTGTAAAATGTCTGTTGGGCTGAATACCATGCAGTTTAGTACAAACCGGGGTGAAAAACTTCTCACAGAGCTGCCGGTGTGGCTTTACAGACAATCAAACAAAGAGAAATCATATGAAAGAAAAAATGAAATGAAAAAAATGTAGGAAATCGGACCAAATGAGACTGAGCGAGTTGCGTGAAATAGCGCACGAAAAGAAATTAAACGACAGCTCTAAAGCCCCAAAAAACAATCACTGGAGTCCATTCTTTTTTTGCCGAAACTTCAGTTAAACGTCAGGTTCACAAGCCAGGGCCTGACATGACGAGACGCCTAGGCTCCACTTCTATTTCGCAGGACACTGACAGATGGCTTTGCGACCAATCGAATTGCTTACACATGTCGATCTCCTCCGATAACGGCGTAATCAGCAAACACATTTCATGCTCAATTTCGGGGCTTTCTAATCAGCGCAATGAAACGCAGTCAGTCCAGCTCTGTGATTTCAGGCCAGTGAGCTCCACACACGGATCCTCGCAGCCTCTTTCTCCTCCGCAGATCCCTCAGATGGTTGTGGTTTATGGGGTGCATTTTGCTTTAATTGTTTAGTCCACTACAGGAACTCGCTCCGTGTAAATTCGGCGTGTTAGCAGCGTGCAGCAGCTCTTGCTTGGGAGGAAAGGGTTGTTGAAAGAGTTACGGCTCTCTGTAATCCTTCAGATTATCAGGATGGCAGAAACACTTCCCCTTCCCTATCAGACTTAGCTCAGCAGATTAGCCTCTGCTCTGCCACATATTTAATCGTTTCCTTTGATATGAGCGAGTGTGTGGTCTAGACGATGGGATCTATTGAAATGTGTGATGGATACACACACACACACACACATGCTGCAGACACACACTTGCACACTTCCTGGGAACAGCAGAGACAGCTGACTGTTCTGTAGCCAGGATGTAGCATTAGTGACAAACAAGGAATGTTGTTAATCAGATTTAGAGCCATTTCCGAAAAGGAAGAACACCTCCCACTCCCCCCCCTCCACTCGCGCTTTCATTCATGATTTCTTTACACCACTTCAAAAGAAACACGAGGAAGTCATCCTTCTCATTAATCTTGCATTTAATCTCCTGACCATCATCTGAAAAGGAAATCTGATTCCAGCTCTGTGTGAAATTGTTTTTCATCGACTCTTTATCAGACACATTAAATCTACTGGAGCTCATAATCATCAACGGTATATAACGACACATGAAAGCTGCTAAAATCCACATGTTTATATTAAAAATGAATCAAATGATGTGTAATGTGAAAGGGGTTGCTTGTGATGATAAATCCACAGGGAATCATCGCCCGACTCTGCAGTTCCTTTAGCTTTATGCACTGTTTCTGGGCCTTTCGGCTCGTTGACTTGATTTTCTGACCTGCAACTTCACTGCTTTGGTTCAGTCTCACCGCTCTCATCAGCATTGTTTCATATGCAGCAGGTAGATGCCACCTTCCCAGCAGATAGACAGAGTTAGCAACTAGCTGGTAAACATAGTGCAGCATTTAACAGTCAAAGAGGCAGATATTTCCCACAGGAGTTAGTGAAGACCAAAATAGACCTAAAAGAGAGTGAATATTGGGGATGATATTGTAATACTTTTTTACCAACAACTGCTATGTTCGCATCCCAAAACCCATTTGAACATTTGAGCTTTCAACTGAACAAAAAGGGAGAGCCAGGTACTTTGCAAAACAAGGCATTGATGAGTACACACCCTGCGAGCTGAAGGACATACCCGCACAAGACAATTAGCCAGAGTCCTGTGTCGGGTTGTTGCTATCCGGGGATATTCAGGTTTTCATGTCTTTGTTGCATGAACTCGTTTTTGTGGTTATCCATTAACTTAGCGCAGGGGGAAATTCCTTCTGCAACAGTCCTGATGAATGAATATTGGACTTAAATTTGTTCAGTGAGTCCGAATAAATGCTAATGCGTTTCCTGGATGTTGAAATGAGCCAACTGTTGCCAACATTTTTCACCGTATCAACTCAAAAGTTCATAATATGTCATTGTTGTGTTTAAGGCTTATTTCTGCTGCCGCCATGTGGCCATAAAATCTGTTAATTGACCTTTTTTAATGAAGAAAGCAAAAGGAATTACATTAAAATTTTTCAATAGTAAAATCATGGATACTCCAACTCTAACTCAATCTACATGCTCGAAGGCAGCATTATTCAAGCATGCAGATTGAGTTAGAGTTTCAATCAGCAGAGTCAACAATGAACTGAAGAAAGAAAAAAGGAAAGAAAGAAAGAAAGAAAGAAAGAAAACAAAAGGTTTTTAAGTCTCCGTCCTTGTTGACTCAACTTTTTAGTCTCAACTGAGTCAACTTTAAAAACTACTTTGCCAGAACCTCACCTGCCGAAACATGACAGTAATTACATAAAGAGGTCAAATTAAAAGAAATGGTGGAGAGGGGGACTACGCTTTTAATGTTTTAAGCCCGATCCCCGCCCGCCTGCTGCGAGCAGCACACACACTTTGCACCTCCCGTGTGAAAGTTGTCCAGCTCCTTCAGCTCTTGCCAGTTCACAACATATCAGAACTGTGTTTTAAGGCTTTTAGATGGTTACTTTGAAAATGTTAAATTACAGGTTTCCTTTTCAAGACAAAACCCAATTAGAAATTTAAAAGGAATAAGGGGAGGAGAAGAAGGGTGCAGCTTTTTCATACATTCCTTTTTATTTTCTCCTCCCCTCGCTTTTTTTTTAAGTAAAGTGTGTTAATGGAAACAGTATGAGGGATGGCATCCGCTTTATAGATTTCCTGAAAACTAAATGCTAATTATCGGACAAAAGTGATTACCTCGGCCCGTTAAAAGCACACAACGGTACACAATTAGCCCCGACTTTGGTGGACAACTTTCATTGGCTTGTTACGCCTGTGGTCGGCTTATTTTTATTCCCCCTTTCCTCCATTTGACTAATCCACTTGATGTCTAGTGAGGGGATGCCAAAAACGCCTGATGATTAACGACACAGGGACGCGTCAGATGGCTGTATACGTACGTATTTATGTATGCGTCTGTGCTGTTGCGTTGTTTGTTGTTGTTGCTGTGCCCAAAGGGGATAATGAGGCCATCACACGTTAACGTGGTTAGCTGGCAAACAGAGCCTCCTCTCTCTCCGTCTCACACTGACGGCTTGTAATGAATCTCCATCTGTGCATGCACAAGCCTCTTCCTCCAAGCGGTGATGTCATTCATGTCAAGGTGCATGTTCCTGTTATTTAAACAGAACAGACATTTTTGTTCTTTTTTTCTCAGCACACGGGATCTGATTTAACCATTCTGCTGTTATATCACGTCAGGGGAAGAGCTTCAGTTGACTCTTGTCAGGACAAAGTGCAGCAGGCTTCTCCAACTAAAGAGTTTGTTTCAGTGATGAGAATAATCAGGAGAAATCTGTAATAACAAACATACACATCACAGTCTGCATTTCTGTTGATCTGACTCCAGTTTCATACAGCAAAAGAATATTAATGCCAAGTTTTTCTTTAGGTCAAACATCAGAGTTGACTCATTAAGACAGTTTTTTAAAGCCTCATAACAACCATGTGACAAGAGAGACAACTCACCCCTGAGAAATCATAGCTAATTATCAATTATCTCATTATTTTAAGATTAAATCTGATCTGGATTATGTCAAATCATATTCAAATGCTTTTCAAAATGTATGCACCACACATTTTCTTGGGTTGTTAAGTAATTAAGATGCTTCAGTTACAGTTATTTGGAGATGAAAACTCAGAGCTCTGGCAGAAAGATTTAAAAACTAACCCCAAGTATTAAGTGACTCTAATGGGTTTGGACTGATACACTATAATTTAGAGTTTTAACAGTGACAGTGATACAGCCGGTGAAATCGGCCTCTGCTACAAACATCTAGCTTGCTGGAAGACCCCGCTGCAGGTCTGAAACTTTATCTCTTTGCAGAACTTTGCAGCTCGTAAATACTTTTGTGCGGAACCGAGCGAAACACACAAACGCACCATGACTCATGTTCGCCTGTGATACGCAGCAACTGTTACCACCACTACACTTACAAAGCTCTTGAATTACTAAATTGCATCACTGCAATTTCAGCTCCTTGCCTACAAACTGCACAGACTTATATTTGCTGAACATTTTCAGTTTTGCATTTTGGGGTGCATTTTTTGCTACTTTAATTTGTATGTATGTTTGTATGTATGTTTCAATCTTGTAATGCATAATAGTGAATTCGCTGTTGTGTTTTACTGTTCCAACCATCTACTGACTCTTGAAAAACGCTTGGGACAAATCTTCAATCAAATTGGTGGCTGCCGTGTTGTATCGTGGGAACTGTAGACACCATGTTTTGATGAGGAGGAAGAACTTGTGGAACAAAAAAAAACATATACATATATTTGGTTGTGCTGCATAGAATTTGGTCCTTTGTCCATCATGACGTTAACGGCGTCATAGAAGTAAAGCTAAATTGGTGCCGTACTCTTATAAGACACATAAAGTGTTTGAGAAGTGGCCGTAATAAATCTGGTGCTAGTGCTGTGTTCACCCCAGAAACAGGACTTGGTTTTTGCCAGACTGATCTGTCCACACTCTTTTTATTCCTGTCACCACAGGTCTGGTGCATCTGGGATATAAATCAGCTCACATGTTGTTAAATTTCAGACAGCCTGTTCCCGACCAGAGCGAGAGCTGATAAGTGCAATGAAGGTGAAAATGGGATCAACGTTTGACATTATTTTGTTTTCTATACTCTAAAATCTGAGAAAGAGCTCAAAAATTAGCTCTGCACATGAAGTCAGTGGGAAAGTTCAACATAATTGCATTTACCGTAATCCACAGATTTGTTTATTTACTACCTTTGTTCTGTTTCATAAAGCTTTCTCCCCCCGTCAGACCTCTAAGCGTGCATATATAAAAATCATTATTTTCTAATCATATTCTTTCTTCTTGTTCCACCACTGCGGCTCGGGCTGGAACAGATTCCCGGCCAGTGACGGTAAAAAACGACCATTTTACTAATGCTGTAATGGTTGCACAATGGGGGTTGCGTTTCACTTATTTTATGAGTGGTGGAGAGAGAGCTCAGGGCTCTGTGTGCTTCTGGCTGAGATGTGTGTGTGTGTGTGTGTGTGTGAGAGAGAGAAGGGGGAATTTGGCTTGTTAAATGTGAGATCTCATTGTTTCCCGGTCAAGATATCAGTTCCAAAACCATGGTGTTACTCTCCCGGTGTTTTACCTTCAGCTCATCTTTGACTCCATCTCTTTGGTGGGCCATCAGGCAGAGGAGGACACTGTGCCTTCACAGTGTTAGGGGGGTTTATATCTAAGCTTACTTTCTGTTAGTTAACAATAAAAAAACATTTTGTCTTGTTCTCCTGTTTGGAAATAAAAGCAAAGGGCCTCTGAGTGGTTGTTAATGTGAGATTATTCCCCCAGGGGTGCTTCTTGATTATGTTATTTGGCCTCTTTTGGCCTCTCCGTAAATCTTTGATGTGGTCCAGGTCCACAGGTCCAGGTAATTAATGTTATTTTGAGCGGCGCGTGTTCCTCGGCAGGTCCAGCAATAGCTCCCATTGCACGTTGGCCTGTTTCATTTGGACGTGTTTGTTTGGTTTTGATTATGGGACGCCGGGCGGGTCTCAACCCCCGGCCGTCACTGCGCCTAACAGGAGGGGCTGTTTTCCCTCAGTAGATAATGCCAGGTCCCGTCATCCTGGCTAATACTGCAGCAGCTGATTGCTGTCAAACAGACCTGGGTCAGACAGTGACTGAAAATAACTCTGAGCGTTTGTTTTAACCTCCTCGTGCTGTCAGATGGGTGGGGTTTACCACATCAGGACGGTTCAGATAGTGTTTGGTAAGCTGCAAACCGCAGGGAAGCGTAGGAACGTCGTTAAGTGCCTCGCTGATTGCCTGCGAACGACTCTGTGCGCCGCTAAAAGACAAACCTCACTCATCTAGCTGTCCCCGCTGGTTAGGAGAGTTGTTTTTCAGGCACCATGCAATCCAGGCTCAGTGTCACTCACTGCTGGTTGCGAGTGAACTTTTGTTTTGGCAGCGGTCAAATGCAAACCACGTGCACGCCTGCTGCAGCGAGGAGCTTGCGTGAAGCAGCGGCCCCCGTAGAAACTGATCAGACCCGAGAGGTGGCTGCGATACAGATTAGATTAGATAGGGTTTACTTTACTATCTACTGCTATTTGATATTCTCTCCAGGAGGCTTGATTTACCTTCCTCCATTCACTGAGATGTTTTTTGCCACAGTAGTTTTAATCTGAAACAGTTCTTTGGGAAGTACGGTGCCGCACAAGAAACATAGGGTGTATTATTATTTATTTAAAGTTACATCCAGTACATTACAAAGCTCCTCACACATCGGTAAGTGTCTAGTTGCCGTTAGCTGGAATAGTTGTATTGAATTTTTGGAAGTCCACATTCTTGACTAAACTTAGATGAGAACATTGATAACGACCTTGTGTGCTTGTGTTGACATGATAATCAGTGAGCTTTAGAGGTGCAGGTAGGTAGATTTTAATCCCATTTATGTTTTAAGGGTGTTTTTTAATGAGAGTACCTGGTATAAATTCTGTTATTGTATTTTTTTGTGCGTGTGTTGTCAGATTAAACACAACACTGCTCTTTTTTGAAACTTTAACGCACGTATGTCGAGTTTCATTTCAGCCAATGTTACGACAATTGGACAACTTCATGACTACATATAAGATTAAATTTGACCAACTGGACAGTCAAGCTGAACAAGTTGTCAAAATGTTCCTTTCAGCCATATTTGTTTTGCCCTTAAGAGCACTAGATGTTTCTCCAACACACATAAAAGAACACCCAACCATAAATTGAGAAGCTTTTTTTTTCTGATGTGCCAGAGTCTCTGGTTTCACCTTTACGGGAGACGAATCCGTGGGTGGGACGGTATGACTAAGAAAATGGCTACGTGTGGGAGACTGGGCAGGAGTGTTTATTTCCACTTACCGGACAATGCCATCTGAAAATCTGTGATTTAACGCTTAGTTATGACGGCGGAGGCAGAGGAGCTGCATCCATTAAGGTTGTGAGTCAGGGATGGGGAGGACAGGTCAGCCTGTGGGCAGAGGCCAGACTCCACGGCTCTTAACCTGGAGGAGGGACTGGATAGACTTTAAATCACTTTTTCTTTTTTTTTTTTTTAAATAGCTGGCTTTGGATACTCATGTAAGGACTGAACAGTTCATCATGTAGACAAACTGCTTTCCATCCACAGCACTTTGGCTCAGTCTAGTCTGCTCTTTTTAACCACCTCAGTTGTGGAAGTCACCTCTTTCTTCTTTTCCTATAACAGAAAGTTAAAATGGTGTGTCTCTACACTACCTGTATAATGAAATAACATTTTAGAGTTAGACGTGTCTTTATTCTGGAAACCCCCCTTCAAGATACAATGCTTTTTTTTTTTCCCCCGACAACTGAATTATTCCTCTTCTTCGTTGACGCCAAGAGGAAGACAAGTTAAAGATGAAATGATGTGCTGTGTTTTCCTCCCTGTCTGCACTTTCTCATAAAGAGGCACATCATGATTTAGTTTAACTCTGAGCTGTCTGACAGGAGATTTTCTACCATGCTTCAGTGCCAAGGCTGAAATCACATTAAACCGTCTGGCTTGTTCTGGACGTATTGTTACAGCGAGGCGAGTTGGAAGTGTGTCCCATCGTATCCTTTCACCTCTTTTGTTGAAATTTCCTTTCACATTGTTATACGAGGGTTTTTTTAGTTTCAGTTTAAAGGAAGTATTATTTCACTGGAGGAGAGAAAAGAGTCTCTCTGTGCTCAGAACTTGGATATTTTATGTGATATAATGTTTTATGTGTGAGATTAAACCTGTGACCCTCCATTTTCAGGACACTTTCTCAAACTCAGGACCTCCCTGCCACCCTGTTACCTCGCCTCCTGATTTTATCTGGCAGATACTGAAGCTCCAGTATCTTTTTCTATTTCAGGAAAGGTCTAATCTCTGTCTTTGCTGTCTCTCAGATAATGGAGTATCTGCCTATACCGACAGCTGTGATAGCCGCGATAATCCTCAAGATAATTTCTCCACAGCAAATAAATACTCAATACTGCTCTACCTAGAGTTACATCTAGTTGTGAAAATCTTATTTTTTAGGCATAGTTAGAATTTCTTGCCTTTGGGGTGAAATGATTCCACATTTTTTCCAATGAGACTTCATCTGTTTCAATAAAAGTATTACAACAAGCCAGAAAAAGGCATTTCTCTTCGCTAATGCAATGAAGAATGAGCCAAACAAAGTCTCAAAACCAGTTAATTTGCATTGGACACATGTGATATTAGCTCACCAGTTGGCGGATTTCTCACTTTTTGAGTTTTGGACACAGTTTTTGATTAAATTGCTGGAATTTAGAAATTAATGTTCATGACAGTCATAACTGTCAGCGCTGGCAGACGCTTTCTGGTATCGGTGGAGTGAAAGAAGAAAACCCACAAAGTACTGCGAATGGATTATTTTCTGACCTGCGTCTCATTTTCCTCACCACATTTTGGATTTTGTAATTCGTGTTTTAGCAAGTTTAAACTTGTGTGTTGGTTCCAGGTCGTCAGAGGGAGCGATATTAGCCAGAATATGACAGAGAATATCAAACTGAAGTAGTGAGAGTTTGCTGCCACTGTGGCTGGTCGAGTTTTTATTTCACACACTTGCGACGTGGCTCAGGGGATGGTCGGTCGCCACCACCACGTCCAATAGCTGTTGAGATAGACTGAACTATCTCAACAGCTATTGGATGGATTGGCACAAAAGTTTATCCAGACGTTGACGGTTCCCAAAGGATGGATTGTAAAGAGTTTGGTGATGGCCTGACTTTTCATCTGGCACCACCACGAGGTTCACATTTGTGGCTTGGAGTGAAATATCTTGACAGTGATTGGATGACTTAATGTCAGACTTTCATATTTTTCTCAAGGTGAATCATAATGAGTTTGGCGAGACCCTTGACTTTTAATCTAAGCCCAACAGCAGGTACCAACACAAACAAAACTGAAAAAATGACTTTCCCTTCACCCTCAGCTGTACTTTGCACCACATGTTAAGATCCTAACAAGCAAAATAAGATGGTGAACATGGTAAAGATTACACAGATTAAACATCAGCATGTCAACATCGTCACTGCGAGCTTGTTAGCATGCTGGCATTTGTTAAAATAAAACATTTACAAGTAATAGTAAGTATCCAAAAATCTCCTGAGTTTTGTTTTATTAAATATAATTATGAGTATTTTCAGAAACTATTCACATTAAGATGAAATCTTTCAGTAAAGAGCAGACTATATGTGGTTAGTGTAAGTGTCAGCTGAGCTATGAAAGTCAAATTGTCCAGGAAAATAGTGCCACTGGAGGATTTTTAAAGTATGATTTTACTGGCAGTCGTTATTGGGCAGAATAATCTTTGCCGAGAAGGCAAAGAATTTGGGACAGGACAGGAGGAGTGTTTCTGCAGCAGCCTGACTTCTTTATAATAATTATACCAACACAAAGACGTACAGGAGTGCACTGACAAAAAAAAAAAATGCTGTAGAGTTAATGTGTTTCGTGCACGTTAGATGACCCCCCCCCCCCCGTGATTAATTGATATATGAGATCCAGTTGTACACCAGCTTATTCATGACATCAGCGGCTTGGCTTTGTTACCATCTACATTTTGTTCAGGTTTGTCTGATTGCTCTTTATATCTCGGAGAAAATCTGTCTCCAAGCAACATTTTTGATGTTGTTCAAAATACAGCTTTTTTTTTTTAGTTGGGCACCGGGATGAGGGAGGAGAGGGAGAACGGCAAAGGGAGAGAAGTAGTGCTTGTGTACGCGCTCCACGCCTCAGATCGTCTGATAAGATTTGGTGAGTGAAGGATGGAAATTGTGCCACTCGTTTTTTGGCCGCGTCTCATTTTCCACCACCTTCTCGCCTCCGTACCTGCCCCTAACGAGATCTCCTGTGTTGGATTCGGAGCTCCGACGGGCGCTCTGGTAATTGCTCGAGAGGCCTTAAGTGAGAAATGCACCTTAAAACCTTTTCACAGTTTTCTACTTGAGAATTGCTTCTGTTTTTCTCTTATACGAAGCAGGTGTGTTTGAGCGGTCATGAAATTTCACTTCACTTGCGAGATAAGACAAATCAGGAGCTTCTTGTGTGTGTTTTTCTTTAACAAATAGTTGAAACATTTTCAAAGAGAGTTGGCTCAGGTACGCTGCTGGGCCACTTTTTCACAGCAGACGATTCTGGTGCTGCTCAGTGCACACCTACTCTCTCTCCTCACTAACCCACGACTCCATCTTTCTGGCAAGGTTTGCTCCCCTGAAATCCTTTAGACCCCTAAATATATTTGAGGCAGCTGCGAAGCCAAGAACCATTACTGCTGTCAGAGAGAAGGCCGTCTTCCAACAGCAGAGCAGAATCGACTCACTAATAGATCATGAGTAAAGATCTTGGGGGAGGGGGAGAAGGATCCCCATCGCTCTAAGTGTGGTTTGGCTCCTTCAAAACTCAATCAAGGTTCAACCTATCCTCAGCCAAAGATCAATTAGATAAATTAACCTCTAGGTTTGAGCTTCGGTGCAGCGCCGCTCACATCCTTGTTACAGTAGCCTAAACAAAGAAAGGCAGCGGCCGGCAAGTGTTCGAGGAGCAAAGCAATGTTTTGAGCAAAATGGGCAAGTGACCCATGAGTCCAATTTGTACGTTAGTTTGGCATAATCTCAGATTCAGCTGAATGCAGCCTTTGTTCAGGCGCGGTGAAACTAGAAAGAAAGCGATGGAGCCAGAAAGAAAGAGCAAACCAGTTTTTAAGGGAATGAGGAAAAAGGCGTTATAAGCTAAATCATCTTTAGATGTGTCTGCTGTGTTATGTGAAACCTGAAATGAGTTCAGTTTCTCATGCATTGCACCAGGGTCATGCCAACGTGTTGCTGCGTTTGTCATTGCAGTGGCTGATCGGAGACAGAGACAGTCAGTGTGGGGTCATCTGCTCACGGACGCAGGGGAAACCGGTGTGCGGCTCGGACGGGCGGAGCTACGAGACCGGCTGCGAGCTGCAGAGGGCGCGCTGCAAAGATAAAACACTGACATTGGCACACCGCGGCCGCTGTCGAGGTGAGAACTGAACTGCAACAAAAATATTCTTGAAGAGACTTAAAAACTTTTTTTGCTGTGAGCATGCATTCACAGAAACCTTTTAATGCAAGAAACGATGATATTCCAGTTAACATTTTCATGCATTTCTGCATCTTTGCACATCAGGGTTCTCTAAACAGTCTGCCCGCAGTACTGTTTGATATCATTATAACTGATAACTAAAGTCGACAATAATCTAATCTTTGTATTTTTACAACATACTGAGATGATTAGAAAAAATGCGCTCAAGTTTAAGAGGTGAATGATATGAGTAAAATACTTTACTATGGTATATGTAATTTTAAACACGATATAATTGTAATATAATACATTTTCTGGAAAAAAACAAGACTGGGATGTGTGTTTTTCGCTAATCAAGTAAATGAAAGATCTTCATTACGATACGTCATTACATTCATGCATCACATCATCATCATCATCATCATCATCAATCACATTAAAAAATCTATTTTTTCCCCATTAAAGCAGCCCTTCTCATTAAAACATCCAGATATATTAAAGGGATTGTTACATGGTATAAATGATATACCAATGTCTCTGACAGTTGACAAATATAGATTTTCTCTCTTTATATATTACCACATTGCCCGCCCCTGCTTCTAGGGCTGCTGGGAAAGTGCTGCAGAATACGATACACACAATGATTGTTGCTGTTTTCAGTTTGCATGCTGGAGACGTCGGCCTCAAAAATCTGTGCATTAATAGCCAAGTCATTTTCATTTGTATGAAAATGTTTGCCTCAAGGGGCTTTACTGTCTGCACAAGATACCTTCTGTCCTTATAGACACTTGACTCAGGAAAAACAACTTAAAAGTGAAAAGCTGATTTTTGAGGTAACAAAAATATCAGCAGCACTGTTCAACATGGAGTTAACGCATGCATTATCAAATGTGCCTTAATCATGAGGTGACTCCTGCTTTCAGACTGCACAGGCCTGAATATGACTTTTTTTTTGTCTTTCAGGTAAAAACTGGGTAAAAATCGATCAGTTGCCGGCGGCTCCAGCACCAACTTCCACATCTGAGGGGAGAGACCTAGAACTCAAAGGTGAGTCTACATGAATAATTTGGTGTCTAATTGTAAACCTAATCTTCCCTTGGAGACTCTATATGGTAAACTAAGAAAACAAAAGTACGCGAGACTCTGAGCATTTTTAAGAAGCTGCTGCTCGGATGTCAGACAGTTTGGGAAAAGTGGAACTGAGCGAGAAGATGTCTTTCATTTTCCGCCTCTCTGTGGGCGTGTAAGTCTTTACAGACCAAGATCACACACTTCCTCAGTCTCCAGATGCCAGCCACTCAACAACAGCAGAGATTGATAGGTCTAGAGTCAAGGTTGGCACTTGGCATTTCCCCCCCCTTTTTTTTTCAGCCCCGCTGTCCATTAGGAAAATAGCGGTCCACCCAAACCCATTTTTGGAGGGAATTCTGTTCCCTCTGTACGGTAATACTCGGCTCTGTTTCATAATATCGGTGGTGTGCCAAGGGAAGGAAAGCCGGGCAAACCTCACACGGTCTTCGCAGATGCGTCGGGCCTGTTTTGTTGTAATGAAACCGCTGCTTTATTTGAGGAGGCAGTTCATGAACCAAACCTTGTTTACAATGGCAAAGGCTGGCGAGGGCTTGCCGAGGTGTGCGTGAGATTCAGATTAAACATAACGGATACATTTGACTACAGGACGTATAAATCGCTAACAGGTACAACAAACAACCGCAGACGACAACAAACACATATTTGTGGCTGTCAGAACAGGCGGTCCTGTGAATAAACAACACAGGAAGGATCAACACATCCCGAAGCAGCTCATTATTCACGCTGATAACATTAGGTCCTTTTTCAGGCTGGTTATAGACTCGTGTTTGTGCGTACTGTGTGTTTTGCGGTCAGTCAAACTTAAACTGTAAATTTTTTTAAATGGTTCATACTCACATACATTTTTTTTTACAAAATGAATAAAATCAGGAAACAAACCTTTGGATGGGCTTTTATTTCTGCCTTGTTACGGCTAACAAGCACAGACACGCATAAGGCAAGACATAATGAACAAACTGATAACAGTTGTTTCTGCATTTCCATAAATCAGACTTATTTAATTGAGTTGTTCTGGGCTTCAGCAGGACATTGGGCTGTTTTTTTCTCGGTCTCCTTAGAGGACGCGCACTACTATGTTTAATGAGCCTTGTTTCTAAAGTAAGACTAAATATACCCTGTCAAATTCCTCGTTTCTAAATTCGTGTAACCATGTCTGTCCTTCCCGGTGACTTCATCACCGGTCCTGGCTGAGTCAGTCGTTGCTCTGAGAGGAGACAACATGTCTGTCTCCTCTCAGGTCCAGAGACGACTTTTTTTAAACTTTTATTTATCCGAGGAGAGCGTTTGCCAAGAGTGGAGGACTGCGGTCACGCTGGTCAGCTCCCTGGTGTGAATGTGTATACACGAACGCTTGAACGTGAAGCTCAACTCCACGGGAGCTGCGAGTGCAATGAAAACAGTAGTCGCTGATGGGATTTTGAAGCGGTGACCAGCTGGTGCGGCACCCGCCTCCTCCACTGACCTTTCAGCCACTTCCATCGTTGCCCCCTGAGAGCAGGTCTGGCTCATCAGAGCTGCAGGAACACAGGCTCAGTTTCCACTGACATTTTAAAATATCAGTGTAGAGAGCATGACGCACTCCTCAGCACTAACAATGCGGTGCTCATAGTCTGCCTCTGGCACTGGTAACGGTCAGTGTGGAGGAATGTGTTGCTGTATTTGTCGGACAGTGTAATAAAAAGGTCTTTGTCTTTAAGATCAGATTGGATGGAGTCGTTTTCAGGATTGTGAGCAACCGTCACTGCAGCTTGCTCAAAACTTATTAAAGCTGCTTGTCATCGGGAAAGAAAAATGGCTGTGGTAGACAAAAGCTTGGAAAAAAAACCTCTCAGCTGGACTTGGCTTGAGGTTCTTGAAGACGTTTCACCTCGTTGCACTTCCCCAGAACTGAAGAAACCTTTTAAAATGAGAGGAGACACCTTCTAGCTCCTAGAAATGACCATGACCATGAATCTTCACAAACAGTGCAGAAAGTGAATAAATATTGCTCTTATCCCTGTATTTCTATCAAAAAAGATGCCCTTGAACAAAGCACTTACAACAATAGTCAGCGCGCAGGTGTGAACGAGGTGTTGTTGACCAAGAAAATGGCAGTAAAAGTTCAGTAAAAAACAACGTCAGGGCTGAAGGTTTGTAGGGAGTGTATGAGAACGGGCCGTCCTGTCAATCTGTTACAGACGCAGGTCAGTCCAAGTGTCGCGTTGAGAGGAACCAGGCTTTGGAACAAGCCAGGAGACCTCAGGAGTCCATGTTCATCCCAGAGTGCAACGATGATGGAACGTTTGCTCAGGTCTGCCTCAGATGTCTTTATTACTTCATTTTTTATTCTCAATCTTTCACCTATTCTTCCTCCCATCCAAAGCATCAGTTTCACATCACTGACAGAAATCCTTATACTGACCAAACCGTGTATGTTACAAAGGCGGCTGTTGTTTTTGGTGCGATTTACCTTCTCTCCTCTGCAGGTCCAGTGCCATACTCTGACAGGTTACTGCTGGTGTGTCACCAGCGACGGCAAGCCAGTGAGTGGCTCCTCTGTGCACAACAGGACCCCGGTGTGTTCAGGTACTGGGGGAGGAGGGGGGACCAGCACGGCAACCTGTGGATGAAATATCCAGAGTTTTCAAGAGAACATTAAACTGATGTGCTGCCAACACAGGCTGCCTCATCTGTCCTACCTCAGCACCATGCACATTAGTTATTAAAGTCTTGGTTATTTGTGCAACTAGAGCGGCTTTACTTTAGAGTAATGTTTAACAGGTTGTATGACTAAAACTCCAGTAGATGTTTCCCAACAACTCTTTATTAGTTTGGAGAGGCAGCATGCAGTAACAAGCATTTAAAAAATCTAAACAAAGGCTGCATTTACAGGATCTTGGAGCCAAGACTGTTTGGGAGCCAAGTCTCTGGGGTTTAGGACAATTAACTTTGGGTCACTTTAGGAATTGGACTTTTCAAAAACAACTAGATGTCAGTTTTTTTCACAGACTCCAGTTCCATATTACATAAAATGAGACTGAGCTTTATATTAGCATACTGGACAGTCCATTCAAGGTACACATGAGTAAATTATCAGTGAACTGACTCTACATCTGAAATGAATGACTGCTAAGAAGCCCGACTACGCTGATGAAGGATAAAGAGCGAACACAGCCTTCAGGTTAGAGTTAAAGAGGCTCTGTCATGCCATTACTACGGGCACATGTGTATTACATGTCATGTGGCGTATAGCAGGTGCAAGGTCAACGAGAAGGCTAATGGCCATACATCCAGGGGTCCCTCGGCCCTCCCGCTCACGCCCTCGTCTAACTGCTCTCAGCAGGCCCGGGGAGAGAGCGAGAGGGAGAGAGCGGGGCTCTGCACACTCATCCTGGATGGGAACACTTTATGATAATCACCATCATTTTCCCTCAGAAGATAATACACAGGGGTCTTTGCCAGAATTGGATTGCACAGCCACTAGAGCATATGGTGCAAATTTTGTGTGGAGAGTGTGGTGAGAGTAGTCGCATGCCCCTCTGAAGCTGCTCAACAGACCGCCAGAGGCTTCCCGCTCTCTCTCTGTATCTTTTCTTTTCTCAATTTCCTTATCGGCCTCTCTCTCTCTCTCTCTCAGTCTGCTGTGCCTTCTCTTTTATCTGTATTTCCCACTTGTGCCACTAATCACCTGTATGGTTTCGCTTGGCACCTGCTGGGTTTCAGTTCTTTGAGTAAGTTCTAATTTAGTAAGTTCACAGATGGAGCATGGTTACGAATCCATTCGTAGTAGAAAAACCACACAGATTTTCCCATTTGCGATCGCATTATAAGGAGTAGCAGAAGTTCAGAGTCAGGCTGAAATTATTTTTTGTTTCTGCACCAGATAGGAAAGCTTTTTGGATGAAAGACTAATTGTGCATCGCGAGACTCTTCTGTGCACATTAGGACCTCGGTGTGTTCAGGTATTTGGGGAAGACAGACACACAGAAAGTTCCCTGTCACACCAGAAAGTGGCAGAGAAAATTCATTAGTATGTCCATGTAGAATAGCTGTAGGTGTAGGTTTAGGTGTAATAGGTGTAAAAGTTTTGCGACAGGACACACTCGCTAATTGCACAGCAAGTTAACACAGTTTTTTCATGTTTTTGCACCATCTGCTCGCATCTTATGCCTGACCGCAAACAACGCAGTGTCTCTTGTGTGCAGATTTTAGCAGAGCGAGAATAACAATAGCTTTATCCATTTCACGTTTTTCAGTTATGGCGGTGATCCTATTAAACTTAATTTAATAATGTCTAAAAATATAAAAATGTTATGTCTGTTATTTAGACCATTGAACCATTTTGATTATTAATAGTTTCATTAACTTTTAAGCAAAATGCTAGTTTAAGCTTCTTAAATGTAAAGATTTGCTTTTCTTTGTCATATATGATAGAAAACTAAATATCTTTGAGTTTTTGGACGATTTTCTGGACAGATTAAGCAATCTGAGGACATCAGTTTGAGCTCTTCCAAGTTGTGACCGTCACTACTTTAATACCTTTGATAGCGTAAAAGAGACAAGCTAATTGATTAACAACAATAATAATTTCAGCCCAGCTCCCAAAAAGTATCCTCTTCTCATGCAGAAGTGAATAATAACTTTTAGCTTTCTGGTGTGCCTTGAAATCTGAACTTCTACCACAGTTTAAGTTTAAATAATCTTTATGAAATCCTGAACTGTAGTTTACGACAGAACACACCATCTACCTGTCTACTTTCTGTCCTGCATAAGATCCAATATCTTCATTGTTTCTTGCAAAGGTATGTATGTCACTGAAACCAGACTCAGGGCACAGTCACCCCGATACCGTGTACAGCTGCTGCAGTCGTCTCTTACATTCCCTTCACCCTCACAAGCTGATAACAAATGACCTTTACTGACATGCTCAGACGCCCCTGTACACTATGATCCAAATCAATCATCTCACATACATTTGCAGGAAACTTCCATGAATTTATGGGAACTCATGCTGGGACAAGTGGATTGTCAGGTAGTAAATTTCCTTCCAGTTGCCTTCACTCAAAATTTCTCCCCTTTGCCCTTCTGTTGTAATTGGTTGCTGTCTAATTTAGCCTCCTTTCCTCCGTGCATTCATGCATGACACCAACTACCTGCATGCATCAAAATGAGAGTGATATTTGGAAATGCAAAAGTTTTTTCGATCTTAATTCTGCACAGATGGCACCGATCACTCAGGTTTGAATCGGTCAGCGTTAAGATAACGCAACGCGCCTAATGTTTCCATGTGTGCCTGCTATCAAGTACTAACAGAATGTAGTCATCAAACTTTGATAAACCTCTGCGTCTAGCTAAGCGAAGACTTAAGAGGGTTGGGTAATCTGTGGGAGTGATGTTTGACTCTTGGCCTGTGTTCTGTGTTATATTAGAACAATCAAATCTAATTCTACGATAGCTATTTAGTGATTCAGCCTCTTGCAAAATATTTTTTCTGCAGTAAGATGATAAATTGTTTCTCGGACTTATAAACAGCAATTTGGAATCAAATCCTTCAAATGTTCCTCATGAGTTGCTGCTGCTGTTCGGTCTTTGCTTTGTACATGTTTTTTGTTGTTTTTTCCCCTTTTTACAGGGTCAGTAACCGATAAACCACCCGGGCCACCGAACTCTGGTAGAAAAGGTGAGCTGAGATCTGTTGCAGGTTGTGTGTGCATGTGTGCGAGTCTTACTATTTGTATGAAAGAGACAGAAAGAGTTCACATCGTCTTTTGACCCGATTCTGCTCCATCTGATCCGGGCAAAGTCCATATTTGTGCAGAGTACGTGACGTGATGTTTCACTTGTCATTTGAAGGGGATTGGCTAAAAATGTAGGTAAAGAATACATCTTAAAAAGCGGCTTTATTTTTTCATGCTAAACTCAAATGATTGTATCAGACCTCAGACACAGTATAGCTAATCCTCTCTCAGTAAGTGCATCAGTAACAGTACCTTTATGCCGAATAATGGACACACTACACAAACTTAGCTGGTTTTGCTCTAGTTACAGTGTAAACAGTAAAAAAAAAAAAAGCAGTGAAATTGCAGAAAGATATGACCCAAATTGTAAAGAACAACTAAACTGTAATTCTAAGTTCTCCTTTAGTTTCCTTAAAGTAATTCATTCAATTCAAGGCAAACTGAAGTGAAAGTAATGAAAAGATTTCATGTCTGGGTTTGCTTCAGATACCCACTCTGCTTCACAATACACACTGAAAATACATGTAGAGTACAAGGCTTTCTTTAAACCGAGGAGGAATGGGCAGCCTCTCAGGGTTTCTCTATTGTGAAGCACTTTAGTTGTTTCCCTGCTAAGAGGGTGTTTTATACAGTGGGGAGCTGTTGTGGAGGACTCAGGGGCTGGGGCGAGGGTAATAGTGATAGTTGAGGTGAGGGTTTGCTCTCAATGCTTTCATTAACTTTTTTTCCACCCCTCACAGTTTGTAGCACACAGTCCAGACCTGGATCAAACAGTAACTGACAAATACTGTAAGTTACAGAATCTGCTTCAGCATACCCAGCATGCATCATCAGTGTGTTTTTACGTGGGGATAGATCAGAAAGTGTAAGAAAAAAGATGTCAAAAAGAAATCTGTAACACATGCAGGAGGTTGTTTGACCCAGGTTTGCACTTGACTGAGACCAACCTAGTAACCATTGTATTTTATTTACAGTTTGACCAGATCGGGTCAGTTTGACCTGAGTGTTTCAATCTGCTGAAACGCCGTCTGATTAAAGGACTCACTTTAGTGTTTGTAGAATGACTCCAGTTCTCTGTGGTTTGCTTTTTTGCTTAACTATTTCCTAAGGAGTGCTCCAGACGCTACAAAACTGCACATGGGTGAGTATATTAGGTAGCTGAATTTAGAGTATTACCTAAGATCCACTACAACTTATCAGTTCATCAACAGGACAGTGACTCTTCTGTCCTGTCAGAGGTTGTTTTTATCTACAACAGTGTTACATAGTTTGTCCAGGAGATTACTTTTAGACCACTGAATATAACTTTATAATAACTTGAGGTTTGTTTTTCACATAAATATAATAATATAGTCATCTTTAATGATTCTGTTGGTTATAAATTACATGGTTTGTATGTAACATGTGTGCACGCTGCATTAAAAGGTACTGTTAGAACAAATTTTCTTTTCATAGTCAGAATCCATTATTCATCCAGAGCTGCATGTATTTGAAATAAATATAAAATTTTTATCTTTAGGGTGATGCTACAGGATTTTAAAAAATATTTCTACTGCACAAATGGAGCAATGAAGAACAAATTTGGCGTGAGAGAAAAGGCCTGAGGGACAACCAAAAAATATTATGATGAATAATGTGACTATCACTGCCAAATTTCAATGCAGTCTGACTACTCAGTGTGATCTGACACCGGACCAGCCTTTTTTGGGGGGAACAACCAATTGACCTACAGACAAAACCAACAACAACGTCCTTAGAGGGACAGATCGTCTTATTTCACATTTATTCAGAAGTTGGTTCACCTCTGTGTTTGGATAAGGTGTCTTCATCAACACATGCTACACCTGCCCTGCACAGATGCGGGTCCTGATGGGGAGTGTGTGTGTGTGTGTGTGTGTGTGTGGTTTCCAGTGTGACTGAGTGAGTGTGCTAAAATGTGCAGCTTGGTCTTGTTGGTGTGAAAGCGTCAGAGTGAGGAGTTGATTTACTGACGTGCATGTGAGAGATGTAGAACCACGCTGGGTGGGTGGTCGTCCTCTTGTCTCATCTGTTCCTCTATCTGTCTACCCGTCTGTCTCTCTCTGTCTGTCTTGGCCGGGCCATGTGCAAATCCCAACCATTCAACAGTTCTGGAGAGTAGATTGTATTAACCTCAATAATGGTAGTCTCTTTCCGTTTCTTTCTCACTCTCAACCCAGACGATGGCTCCAAGCCCACGCCCACCATGGAGACCCACGTCCCCCCCGAGGGTGACGGTAAGTCTCTTTTAGCTGCTCCTCCACCTGTAACACGGTAGTATGATGATCACTTAGTGCAGCAACACATACAGCGGTGTATCGTTAAGCTATTTTCCTAAAATTGTTCTTCATTTTACTGAAGCTGCAGTGTGTCAAGATTTTAATATTTAAAATAAACATGCCATTTCTTAAGAATGCAATATTATATGAAATAGAAAAACCCCAGCTGTCAAAAATACCAGATGACATATTTGATATTTTTGGAAACGTTTGGATTCTTGGACATTTTTTTATTTTGGTTTTGTGGGTAAAGCTTGGCTGCATGAGTGTTTGAAATACGCAGCTACCATTGGATGCAGCACGTCTGACGAGGTTAAAAAAAAAAAAAAAAAACTTAATCACTTAAACACATGATGGTTATTGATTTGTTCTCCTGTCATTGCAGAGATCACCGCGCCGACACTGTGGATAAAACAGCTGGTTTATAAGGAGAATAAGCAGAATAGCTCCACCTCCAGGAAGCAAGGTGAGACACAGAAACCCATCCTTATTCTGAGACCATCCCTCCATCTGCGGGTCAGACAGCAGTCTAAGCAGAGATGCCCAGACTTCCCTCACCCCAGACACTTCTCCAGCTCCAGCTCCTTTCCGGGGGGACCTCAGAGGCGTTCCCAGGCCAGCTGAGAGACATAATCTCTTCAGCGTGTCGTGGTGGGACATGCCTGGAACACGTCCCTAGGGAGGCGTCCAGGGGGCATCCGAAACACATCCGATGCCCAAGCTACCTCAGCTGACTCCTCTCGATGTGAAGGAGCAGCGGCTCTCTACTCCGAGCTCCTCCTGAGTGACTGAGCTATCTCTAAGGGAGCGCTTGCCCAGCCACCCTGCGGAGGAAACTCATTTCAGCCGCTTGTATCCGCGATCTTGTCCTTTCGGTCATTACCCAAAGTTCATGACCATAGGTGACAGTGGGAGCATAGATTGACCGGTTAAATCGAGAGCTTCGCCTTTCAACTCAGCTCCTTCTTCACCACGACGGTCCGGTACACCGACCGCATAACTGCGGACGGCTTGCACCAATCCGCCTGTCAATCTCATGCTATATTCTGAGACATTTACGAATATATTATTCCTTGACATGTGTAGTAAATAAACACTTAATACATAATAGCATTGAAGGCAAACAGCCAAGAGTTCCTAATTAATATGATATAGTACACTTATAGTACAAGCCTTAGGTTTTATGTGTAGGAAGACAGGGGTAATATCTTTGACTATATCACAGACCTCGTTCTCCCTTCACAGAGATACAATTATCAGCCACATATTGATCTTAAAGTAGATAAAACAACATATAAAAGCAGAAAAAGTAGCTCAAAGCCTGAATAAAGTAATGTAAAGTGAACGCTGAAAGTTTCAGCTTATCTCTGATGTGACCGGTTTTCAAAGCCGGTCGTTTAAATGTAAAACATTCCCGGTTTGAAGACAGCCCTTCGCTGCTGGGATTATGTTTCTTGGTCTCTTTCCTTCGGTGTAATTTGTTTGACTTTCTCTGTCTCCTTTTCAATTAAGCCTTGACATGTTCAGTACCCTCTGGGCAGCTGGACGGCTTTCACGCTTCTGCAGCACGTCAATGAGCGAACGTGGTGGGGGTTTCAGTGCGTGTCTTTGTATGTGTGCTTTACGGTTGGATGGGTGTATTGGTTAGCTGATACCATATATGGGACTGATGTTTGTCTTTTATCCGAATGTGCATTTCATTTTTTTTATTTACGTGTTTTTATTTATTCACGTCATTGCTCAGTTATGCTCTTCTGTAATAATGTCTCCCAGCTTGAGGTGGTGAAGTGGAGAGTTAAGGATAGTCTATTTTGATTTTTCTGATGTTAACTGAAAAATTATTGGATTTTGACAATCAGTAAATTAGTTTAAAGTGATTTGCAATCAAATATGGTGCCTCCGGCATCAAAAAGTTATGATCAAATCAGTTATATCATTGTGGATGATCAATGGTTGGCAGTGTGAATATAAATAATACTTCTCCATCTGTTTATTGATATTTTCAGTATTGATGTGAATGTCAATCTTAATGCGGCTCAATGGAACGTTTAATTTTGTGTTGATTTTGGCGACCCCCGTGGACAAAGGTTGTAATGTTTCACCAAATGTTAGGTTACATGTTAATGAAAGGGATTAAAAATAACTATTAGAAATTAAAAGAAATAGCCAATCATCTTGCTGTTGATCTTATTTGCTTATGTAAGTCATATAGAGACATCAGTATTAAATTGAGACTGTTTCATAACTAGTTAAAAACTCAGTAAGATGTGTGCATGTTACAATGGGAAGTAAAATAATCTCTCTCGTTTTACACACAACAGTGCACGCAAACAGTAATGTGATTGTAATGTGGGGTTTCCTAGTAATTGAAATAATGGAGATGCGGCGGGGGAAACTGCGGTCAGGGCAGCATTGAGGATTGTGTTTTAGACGAGAAATATTCACTGTGACAGCTCTTTGAAACTTCTGTGGAAAGACCAGCCTCCTGTTTCCAATCAGCATCCGGTGTCCTCAAAGTACGAGCGACAAGGCCGACAGAGGGGGAGATGTCATCACGTTTGAGATGTGAGCGATGTGTGTGTCCGCGACCGCATCTGCATGTGATTGCATACAAAACAGTACAGTATATACATATGTGTGTGTGTGTATGTCTATCAAAAGTAGATTCCTCTAGTGAATGTGTGTGAATCAAAGTTGGAGAGTAACAGTACAGTCATGACTTTCTCTTCACTACATTTATACATAATACCTGAAGTTACTCTAGTAGTTACTTCAAAGATTCACATTTTACATCCAACATAAAACTCAATCATGATCATTCTTTCTTTCAGTTCTTAATCGATTTGAAATCACTGGATCCAACCATTGTTCACAGCCTGTGCTTTGACTTTTGATACTTGAAAATGCAATTAGAGTTGAAACACTTAGCAGATTAATCGATAACGTGTGAATAATTTAATTGGTGGCTATTATGATCATCAAGTTTTGAACATTCTTAAGATGTAAGGTAAATTTAAATGCAGGACTTCTGCTTTTAACACAGATTTTACCTTTACTTCAGCAAAGGATTTGAATACTTGTGTTTTTCAGTTGGCACTTTGCTTCAGTGCCTGATAGATACCAGTGTTTTAGGCCCAAATCCAGAGACTCTAAGACTCAGATATCCTGAGATCACTACACAGAGTTCTTCTTTCTTCTTTACTTGATAAAACTGCAAAGTAGAGGAGATTTGGTGCAACAGATGCTCAGAATCTGAACCGTTCTGTGTGTCTTTCTCTCCCCAAACACTGGAAAACCTGAGCAGCTCTCCCGTGCACTCATAAACTACGTTATTCATTTACTGGCTCTCCGTCTCTGGATACCCCATAATTGTGATTTAGGACGATGCAGAGATTGTGTTAGTGAAACGTGTTTGCTTAGGCAGAGCAACGCAATGTCCATTTATCAAAAAAAAAGACGCTTTGTTGCCAGACTTTGACATGCTGTTGTTCCAGTGTTGTAAGGAGGGGGAAGTGCTCTGTCATGCAGCTCATTTATAAAAGTGCGGGCAGAACCAGAGACGCGCTAACTGCCGCTCCTCCCATATGGCGAGGCAAACTAAAGGAAAACAAAATACCGAAGGGATATAATGCAAGGTGGAGCATGGTTTTTGTGTAAAAATCTGCAGTATAAGGCAGGGATTATGTTATTTTTAATCCGATTTGCATGTTTAGATTGTGTTTTACTTTTCAGCACAATAAGCGAGGACAGTAATTTGCTATGACTAAACACGCTAATGAGTGTTGAAAAGTAACAAAATTGTGTCAAAAATGATCCGTTTTATGAGTGAACTCTGATTTTTTTTGCATACGAGGTCATAAACACACACACACACACGGCACCTACATACCTACTCGCAGAGTTCCCCTATTACTAACATTTCCGCTATTTTAACTGCAGAGAAGGTTTGCTAGAGACAATATTGCAGTGATTACCCCACAGCTGAAAGCCATTGGAGTGAAGCGAAGAGGAAAGAGTGCCGGGCGGGGTGGAGGTTAGTTCAGAGAGGGAGGTATTAGGATAGAGAGAAGCCGTGAGAGAGAGAGAGAGAGAGAGAGAGAGAGAGAAAGGAAAGTGAAAGTGAAAGAATGACATGCAAAGGCTTAGACAAGAGGGAGGAAGGGACTGAAGAAGTGAGAAAATATGTGCGATAAAGGAGAAAAGAGAAAAATGGAGAGAGAAGGAAAGGAGAAGATGATTTAAAAATAGTTTCTCTTGGCCCGAAGGATGAGGGACTAAGTGAAAGGCATAAAATGAGGCGAGCCTGTTCTCATGAAAGATACTGCAGACGGTCATCTTTTGTTCATTATCAGTGTGCCCTGAAGAAAATCACCACAACAACAAGCAAATTGTTGCAGCTCTTCCTGACATCCACTTGTGCGGCTTTCTGTTTTCCAGCACAATATTTGTTTTCTGAAGGGTTTGTGTTTCTCTTCATTCAGTTCCTGCCAAGGCAAGAACAAATAAAATTGAAAAAGAAACAAAGATTAAAAAAATAAATAGAGCAGAAATGCAAGGCAGGCAAAGAAGTCGTAGATTGAATTTCAGCTACGCTCAAAACGGAGAGGATTACATTGTAAGCGTCCAGCCTTTTTCCATTTATATGTATAAAAACAATTTTCTTTTGGGAATCCTACTGCCTGGCGCCAGCATAACCTCTGTATAATAAACAGTGCTAAATAATTTGGATGTGAAGGAGCCTTGGCGAGGACCGGAGCCACGGCACAGCGCTAAGAACACTTGAGTGTGAGTCTTCGCAGGATAAAAAGTTCTTTGGTGTATGGACACGTTTGGTTCTCTGCTGGCAGCCGTGCTCAGGAAACATGAACACCCTCCCTCACACACATATACAGACACACACACACCTCCTACCCTCCTTGGCAAGGCCTCAAGTCTGCTGCTGAACCTGCCACCGCTGTCTTCTCCATCCTTATTACCAGTACCACAGAGGACAACAAAGGCCTATTGTCTTTAACTTTTGTAGATCACGTCTCTCAGTTCTCTACTTTAAGAAACTGTCGATCTATCCCATCCCTCCATGAAATCCAGCTGGATTATCCTGAAAATGGACATTTAGAGAAATCTGGATTTAACTGAAGTCATTTTGCATTGTGCTTTGTGTGCTATGGTTGAGGGGTGTGTATTACTCCATTTTTGTCCGCTGTGTGCAGTTTGTAGATTGCTGTGGTAAATGCTCATGCAACATGCTGTGTTAAGAGTTATGGAGCCATATCAGGTTGGCAAATATAAATACAGTCCCCCAGCAGGATTATTGGATTTCAGTAACGGCAATGTAGGGACTCAGTGTGCAAAAAGAGAAGTGAAATGATCAGATGAACTGAAGGCCTCATGTTATTATATAAGACAGCATAAAAATAAAAAAAAGTTAAAATCATTGGAAAAATGTCTAAATGTTGCATTGATTTATTTTAAAGGCCACTTGGGGCACCACAAAGCTTGGGGCAGCATATATATATATATATATATATATATATATATATATATATATATATATATATATATATATATATATATATATATATATATATATATATATATATGTTATGTTTGCAACTTATTTCCTATTTACACAGAGCGCAGACATGCAGCGACATTAGCATTTATTCTGAGCCATTTTCTGCAAACACAATAGAGAATTTTGTGGAGAATACACTCAAAATTCCACATGTCATTTAACAAGCTCCTTTCCTGATGTTGTCTTGAATCGGGCAGTGACTGTGTCATATTGTCTTAATTACGCTTTGGTTACTGGAACTGTGTGAGCTGAGACTACCAGCACTGCTGTGACACTAATCAGCTCCACAATGTGAAAATAACACGTCACCACCCTGAAAAAAGAAAAAAAGAAAGCCTCCAAACGGTTAGCACGGCCCTCTTATTGCAGCTCAATGCTTCATAGCTCACTTGAATGTAAAATGAAGGATGGATCAGGAGCGGTAAAAGCACACTTCATCGCCATGGTAGCAAGTTCAATATGCAGCCCTGTTGTACTTGGCTCAAGAGTGAGCAATGGACTAAATGGATGCAAATGTAAATACAGTGTGGTGGGACAAGGTGTTACAGGAGCATCTCTCAAGGGCCGAGCAGCTGTTGTGGAACAGACAGATGTGACAGATTGTGGTGGGTAAAGGCTTCCTAATCCAACATGTCCTTCCTAATCCAACCTGAGGAAGGACGTGCATCATTATTCGCTGGATGCAGAATAATGATACAGATTGATTCACCTGCACTTTTATTACATGTCAAAAAGATGGTTGATTTGTCATCACATGTCCAAAAGATAAGTTTGTGTCACATAGCAACAGGTGGTTTTATATATTTTTAATCTTTTTTGTAAAAGCTCATAAAAAATCTATAATAGTTAACATTTTTTGGTCAAACTATACTGCAGGATTTTCAAAGCCAATGATGAACTTTCATACTCAAAATATCACACTTTTTCACACTTTTTAAGTTGTATGTGGAAGGAAAACATCCGTGTTTAACATTGATTAACAATGTGGTGAATGATGCTAGACATTCAGTTGCATCATGGGACGTAAGTCCACTGCTAACATTTTGAACTGTTGCAACACCTGCTGCATGCAAAACCTTTTAATCCTGTTCCCTGTCTCTCCTGTCCCATGTCCCAACCCAGTCCTGAGTGAGTGTAGAGTCACTCCTTAAACAGCACCACAACCAAACAGACATGACAATTAAGTCAGCAAGAAAAACAGAAAGCACTAAACATGCTAAATCATCAGTCATAGAGATTTGATTTTATACCAAGAGTTATTTACATAGTTGATAGAGAGCCTGTTGAAATGTTAGACCTCCAAATACTGACTGCCACCAAGCAGCTGCAACACATGAAATCATGGCACTATACATCCTGTGTTTAATCATGTCCTATATTAAACATCACCTACAGATCTTTTTTGAGTGTCCCTGTATTGAGTGTGTTTCTCATGGTTTTAGAGAAAGTTCCCTCTTGTGACCAGGAGCGACAGAGCGCGCTGGACGAGGCTCGGCAGCATCCCCGCGAGGCCATTTTCATCCCCGACTGTGGCCCTGGAGGCCTTTACAAACCCGTTCAGTGCCACCAGTCCACAGGCTACTGCTGGTGTGTGCTGGTGGACACGGGACGGCCCATTCCTGGAACCTCCACCAGGTAATACCATTTAACAGAAAAAACACTTAACTTCAGCTTATTCCACTGGAAAATATAATAAGCTTGCTTTTAAATTTTACTGCTAAAGTTGGAAAGATTTGGAGATCTGATATCCTGGTAGCAGAAGAGGTGGAATGAGGCAAAAACATTCAATGTTCAATTTCGTTGGACCCATTGCTGGATAACATATCTGGGAGAAGAAGCAAGGCTGCAAATTTGTAATGAGAAGCTATAACTACACATTTAAGGTAACTTGGCCGTAAAGTCTGCAAATTTGTAATGAGAAGCTATAACTACACATTTAAGGTAACTTGGCCGTAAAGTCTGCAAATTTCATGTTATTGAACATGAAATTTGCAGACTTTACAGACTGAGCATCTACTGCCATAGCAGCTCTGTGAGGCTTTACAACATTTCTTCAGCTAAATCTTAACATTAGCATCCCAATATGCTCATAATGACAATGTCAATGTGCTGATGTTATTTAGATGAAATCTTTACTGTGTTCTCCATCTTAATTTAGCCTGTTGGCATGCTGAAATCATCATACAAACTGAAATTTTCACTTGATGATAGCAGTAGATGAAAAGTTGAAACTGCAAATATGAACCTCATGGTGGCGCCAGGATCGAAACTCAAAGGATCACCAAAGTCTTTCGGGTCCTCTGAGAATCGCGAATGTTTGTACCGAATTTGGTCCTGTACAGAAGATGTTGAGATACATTAATTGGCAGTCTGGTGGCCCAACCAACCAAAAACACCAACTTTGCCACTTGAGCTAATGGCTCAAAGCTACTGTCGCTTCCAAGACTTTAAAACTTCATGAGGAACTCTGGCTGTTGCTACCAGTTCTCTTGGCAAAACAATTATCTTCAAGCCCTGATGGGAGTATCATTTAGCCGTCCATAAACACTTGCCGTTTGGTATGACGTTTGTTTTCAGTGCAGTTGCTGCTGTTTACATTGCTTACGGGGAAATGGCAGAGGCACAATGGGTTTTTGTAAGAGCTGTACATCGGGGGGGGGGGGAGGATGAAGATGAGGTAACAGAAAAATGTCGAACAAATGATGCACATTTCTCGCCAGGATCGAAACTCAAAGGATCACCGAAGTCTTTCGGATCCTCTGAGAATCGTGAATGTTTGTACCGAAATTTGGTCCTGTACAGAAGATGTTGAGATACATTAATGGGTTATGTGAAAAGTCTTTAGGATGCATCTCCTGGGCAACATGAATATCTGCACCAAATTTCATGGCAATACATCAAATATTTTTCAGCATATTTCAGTCTGGTGGCCCAACCAACCGACCAAAAACACCAACTTTGCCACCCAAAAAGCTAATGGCTCAAAGCTACTGTCGTTTCCAAGACTTTAAAACTTCATGAGGAACTCTGGCTGCTGCTACCAGTTCTCTTGGCAAAACAATTATCTTCAAGTCCTGATGGGAGTATAATTTAGCCGTCCATAAACACTCGCTGTTTGGTATGACGTTTGTTTTCAGTGCAGTTGCTGCTGTTTACATTGCTTACGGGGAAATGGCAGTAGGCACAATGGGTTTTTGTAAGAGCTGTACATCGGGGGGGGGGGGAGGATGAAGATGAGGTAACAGAAAAATGTCGAACAAATGATGCACATTTCTTGCGTTTTGGTTGTTTAAAAACTTTTCATGATTTGTATCTAGAGAGTGAACATCACAACTTGAAACACGGCGCTGGACAAAGGGAGGAGAGTTTGGATGTTTGATAAAAGTGTAAGCATGCACCGGTGAATAGATGAGCTGTTTTTGTTCCTGAAGGGACATCATCATTCTCTCTCCACGAGAAGGTTTATGCTGCTGATGAGTTGCAGGCACCGTTTATAATCAGAGAAGGTTAGTCGGTGGCCTTGCTGCTGTTTGAGTACAGAATAACGCAGGTTTAACCTCAAATAACGAAAAACCAGCGTATTTATAATCCCTAAAACCCTGAAATAAATCACATCCATAGCAACAAAATGTACACAGACCAAATTTGCATCTGCATTTTAGACATACTGAATAACAACCTCGAGGCGATTATTTCTTCACATAAGAATTTCATGTATTTTGGATGAGCCATCATGTCACTCATCCCAATTTCTTTCCTCTGGATGGCAATGTGCAGAGTCATGCATCAGACATCCCATCTTGGATCAGCGGCCGTGCAGACTGTTAAAAAAAATGACAACTTGCTTTTACTTTAAGAGAAAAAAAAAGGCAAATGAGACACACATGCTCAATTTTCCATCCTATTCAAGAACCACTGATACAATAGCCAGGAGAAAACGAGTCATGCCACGCATAATGCCGAACAGTTTGTTATGGCTCCGAAACAAAGCTTTGTGCACGTCAAATCAAATTTATTTATTGCGCATTTATAAAAAGAGAGGTTAATCACCGGCAATAATTCTTTACAGATCAACAATTAAGACGCAGATTAAAGCCAAGGAGCAATAGGTTGTAGTTTTCAGGAAGCCAGAACAGCATGAATGTGTGCAACCGCATGCAGTGCAGAGAATTTATAACAAAGGTTGACAAAGAGATTCATCCTGCACCAGTAACATCTCCTGCTTTTCAGCTCCGCCTCAGATTGCTCAGAGGTCTCGAAGGAAAGCAGGAACATTCATGTGGTGCTTTTGTTTTGTTGAGCACGTTTAATTTTGGTTTTTGGCTGATCGAATTTGTCATCGCAGGTGTGCTTCTCCCTTGGCGTCTCACGTTTTTTTCACACGTCGCTAAATCAGGTTTGTTCTCTTCTTCTGTTTCCATCTCACCCCCATTGCGTCCCGCTGTCCTCTGCTCTTTGTGCAACAGGTACCAGACGCCGGAGTGTGACGGTGCTGCACGATCTCGCATCTCGGACACAGAAGATCCTTTCCAAGGCCGAGAACTGACAGGTTTCTTTCACCTTTTTTTCTGCTGTTCATCTCATTTTGGGCCTATGGATTGTAGAAACATTCTTTGATTCAGTGTATTGTCTCGTGTCAAACCTTATTTTTAACAAATGAGGAAGCTTAATTATTCACAAGCACATATTATGACATGCTAAGCCCCGCCCACTGTCACTATGCCTGTCAACCTCTCTGTTCTTGCACAACATACAGTTCAAACAATAACAGTGATTTTTTAAACATTTTTTATACAATTGGACTTTGATTGAGTTAGCTGAAAATGGTGATGAGCCATTTAAACGAAATGGGAATAAAGAAGCTGCGGCAGTGCTCTTCTATTGCTGCATAAAAGTAGGTACAGCGGTCCAAGTATGTTGTTGTATGTATCAGTATGTGTACTGATAGCGTCCAAGCCCCACACAATGGGGAAATACTACACAGTGGATGTAATAGTTGTGAATGGGGATTGTAAAGACAAACTTACATAGTATGAAACTTTCTAAGGCCTGGTACTAACACTAGGTCACCATTGTAGGTAGTAAGTTGGTTAGATAGACATGCAAACTTTTGCAGCCTGCATTAGAGCAGACAAACACAATGTTTTATTGATGTCTTACACTTTTGCTCTTGTATTCTCTGGTTTTGAAAAAGCTAAAAAGACACCACACTCTTTTTATATAAATTATCTCTCTTACTACAGCAAAGTGCACACTGCCTCAGCATGTGGATCTAAAGCTTGACCTGCTGCTGTTATTGCTGATTTGACAATTACTGTCTGGGAGATGGGTTTAGGGAGTGATCACTTCATGGCCCTGCAGCCTGGGAGACATGAAACGGCTATTTTCATTCGTTACAGAAAATATTACTTTCCCCCTTCCAGCTAACTGACCATTTTGAGCGCTTTGATCAAGAACTGACCAAACCACACTTTGTGGTGTTGGATTCCCTGGACGCAAAGATCAGAGACTCTCCTCTAAACCAGAGGTCGTAACCTCTGCTCATACTCCTCTGCCCTTGTTACTGCTCACTTACTTTTGTTGCCCCTCTGTTTCCCCATCATTTAAGGTTGCATTGTAACTCTTATTTAATTCCCCATCTGGTGAGTTTACAGAGTCAAGCATGACTCCTGACTGCGCAGCAGATGTGTGGTATGTTTTATGGAAGGTGTGAGTGTTGCGGGGTGTGGCGGTGGCGAGGCTGCGGGGGTGCTGCTGGGGGTGTTGGAGACCACGGGGTGCTGAGTGGAGATATTTTTATGTACTGTAGAGGGGATGTTCTGAACCGCCACAACAAAGCGTAATATTTCATGGTCGTCACATCAAGGCAGGGGGAGAAAAGAATGCTTGAGAGGGCAGTCTATTAACAGCATGCAGCTACAGGTCCGGTCTCGCTGTACACAAAGTGCCACAATACCACCTCTGTCAGGGGGAGCAGATAAGAGCTCTTCCCCTGAGACCAAAGGCCGGGATCTGTTCACTTCCCAGTTCAGTCAGTTCAGGTACAGTATTTGTCTAAAACATATATTAAAAACTTTCGGTGAGGACAGTTTTTTCTTATATAATCAGCAAATAATTCAGCTTCTTTGTCATAATACAATAAAGTATCAGATTGTATCACTGCATACTTGATCATGTTTTGTATGCTTAAAACTACATTTTGCACAGCGGTGAAGTTGCAGTTAGAAATCATTTTAGCACCCCAAATTTTTGTAATGTGGTAGCTTTTGCATCACCACACAATAAAGCCCAAATGACACTTTCACTCTATGAGCCAAATAACTCCCCAACTGGAGACGTGAGATAAACACCCACACCCGCAGATATCCAGTGTCGTACGAACAGAACTGAGTGTGTTGTATCAGCGATTTAATGTTGACTAAACCAGCGGCTCAGTGATAAGTTTACACCAAAGAGAGAAAAGATCGAATGTTGGTGAACCCAGCTTGATCTGGACAGAGGTCTTACTTAAACAGAGAGTTTAAAATGAATTTAAATTCATCACTTTCTGCTGGTTGAAAAGTCCGAACCTCTCTCCAGAGTGAAGTTGGAACACATAAGCATGTCTGGAGGGTCTCTCTGACAAATATTGAACTGTTTCATACAATAAAAGAGGCACAAACTTAGGTGTTCATGATCATTCTAGTAGAGGAAACTACCCACTGGATCTTAACATATGCAACCTGTGAGCAGCTAAAGATGTGCCGCAGATTAACACTGCTTTGATTTAATGGCCTAATGGATGATTTTTTAGCACAACCTCTCTTTTTTGTAGACCCTCCTTCTGTCTGTCTGATAAGATGTGTGTATTTTTCGAGCAAACAACCCTGTTCGGTGCAGCTTTAATGCTTAAAGTCCAGATTAACAAGATCGGATCCAAGCGACCCAGCGCCTGCTCGACGCTGCCAGAGGTCCTGCACCGCGCCGCGCCCCTGACACCTTGCCACATAGGCAGCGTATGGCATAACGGCTCGCGCTTCATAACACCCCAATTTAACACTTGGATTAAGGCGCAGCAAGGCAGTGCTCCGAGCTTGTCGTGTCGTAGGAAATGCTAATTGAATTCGGACCACCTCCCACAGAACCCCCCTGAGCCGGTGCAAAAAGGAATGAAAAGACACGAACGGAGTAGAGAACAAGGAGGCCACAGATGCTCGGAGGGAGGGGAGGAGGGGATCGGCTTTAGAAAGCCAGAGCGAAGGAGGGAGAGACTGAGAGAAAAAAAAAAAAGAAAAAGAATGAGAAGATTAGTTTACTATGCAGCTGCGTTTGAAGTTTCCCTTTAAGAGACACAATTAGGGGGGAAAAATTTGCACTGGTTTAGCGTGCTATTAAAGCCATACATCTGGGCAATTAAAAAGAGCTACCCAAGGTGTTCAGAATTGTGTCATAAAAGTTAACAGGTCTGTGCCGCTCAACAAAACTCTCTCATCACCGCACACTTCTGTTCCACCTCTCGCCATGTGTCTCGGCCCTGCTTTTCTGAAGTCTGAGAAAACAGCCAAACTTTTGGATCTTTTATAAAGACATACTCATATTGATCCACCGGTTACTGTAAATATAAGCCAGTTTACAGATACACCTGGACTGTCACTGAGCTCTGGATGTGGTTTGCATGTTTTCTTATAGACTTTAATGGCCATTTTCCTTTGACATGTGTCATTGTGGTTCACCAGTGTGGGGGCTTTAGAGACACTTCAGCTTCACTGCACCGTAATAACTCAAATTAGTAGTGGAAGGTAATTTTGATGTATTTTTTTGTCTTTGACTTGTGCCAGGCTGCCCGGAGGGGAAGAAAGTGGAATTCATTACAAGCTTGTTAGATGCCCTCACGACAGACATGGTGGAAGCCATAAACTCACCAGCCCCCTCGGGTGGTGGGAGGTAAGTAGTGTCACGTACCACTGAAGGCCCAAGAGTGTTGTACCCGAGCAGGACACCTCATAGCTGATCCTTCATGGAAAACTTCCACCTCCTCTGGTTCTTCTCAAATAATCCCTTCCTCTGGCTTTTTAGAACTGATATTTTACCTCTGACAGTGCACAGATCTTGGCACAGACACTGACAGGGTTTGATGTCCACTTTCCATCAGTGCTAAAACCGTAAACACTAATGGGACTAGAAGGTATTTGGGATTAAAGCTGTCCATAACGTGGAACATATTAACGTATACTGAGCTAATCATTGCCTGACAACGTGAATCCACCCTGCCAAGCAAAGCAGAAAATTGATTTAAAATGATTTTATTGCACGCTAAGCTGTAGTTACATATGTTTCTGATATAAAACAAGACTTCCTGAAGTATCCAGATATACATCCAGGATGTTAAAGTCAAACTGCAGTGCATCCTGCAGGATTAAGACTAGTTTCTCAGGCTATTTCAAATGCACATTTAGCATGTTATCTCCACTGTATTTGTCTGTATTTCACTGCTGTCTCTTCATCTAACCCCAACCAGGTTTGCTGAGCCAGATCCCAGTCACACTTTAGAGGAGAGGGTGGTGCACTGGTACTTCGCCCAGCTGGATAACAACGGCAGCCAAGACATCAACAAGAAGGAGCTCAAGCCGTTTAAGAAGTACCTGAAGAAGAAAGCCAAACCCAAGAAATGCGCCCGCAAGTTCACCGACTACTGTGACCTGAATAAGGACAGGGCCATTTCCCTGCAGGAGCTGAAAGGCTGCCTGGGCGTCAGCAAGGAGGGTAAGAGGAAAAAAAGCTGAAGGGGAACAAACAGGATGGTTGAGAGTGGGTTGGCAGGGTCGTAGACTTGGGTCACGACCCAGGGATGAACCAGAGCAGCTTGGAAAATCTTAGCTTGGAAAACAGATTCTCCTTCAACAGCTATTTAGAGATGCCCTTTGACATGCAAAACTCATTTTCTACAGTTTAAAACCTAGTTAAATGAAAATACAACAATTTATTTAATTTATGATATATGAAATAGGCACTTTGTTGTGTTAAGATAGTCATCCTGTATTTGTTTTTAAAAGTGTAAACTACAAAACATAGAAAAAATTCTTTTTATTCCCACTTTAGAATTTTTTTTCTTATATATTCATCATGTCATTAAGAGGAATGGATGAAGTAACTGCGGTGCATGTGACAAACAGATGTGTTGGCAGTATAAACAAGGTGCACCGCTCCGCTAAGCCCTCGCTGATGAATATTTAGAGGAGACTAATGTAATGTCCTAGACGCTGTCTGGGCCGGAAAAGTGAAACTACTCATCGTGAGTGTGCAGACGGGTCCTAATAGAGATCATTAACAACTGTCAAGGCAGCTTACAGTCAGAGGCTGCTGCCAGCTACCATCCAAATGTCACACAGGCAAGAGAGGGACTCATGAAATAAAGTTATAAGTGCTTAGAAAATGCCCTGAGATTGTGAAACACACCTTCATGAATGTCAAAGTAAACTTTCAATTCATGAAAGATGAGTTTCAGCAGTGGAAAATAATTTTTCACAGGTAGTGCTACACTGGATTTAAAAAAATAAATGTTCTGGAATATTCTTACCGAATGCTTAAATACTTCATGTTCAAACTTTGTTTTCTTTCCTCTTTTGCAGGTAGCTCAACGACAAGTGGCAACCAAGGGACAAGGCAAGGGACTAAATTGTTCAGTAAGGCAAACTAATACGCTTTTACTAACTCTGGCTGCCTCTTTGCTTTGAGTGCTGTAGTCGGCTTATCGTGTAACCCATTAACACATCGGTAAACTGCATCAGTTTGGATGCAGCTGGTTGACACGGCAGCATTTGATTTTGCTTTATGAGAGTTGTGATGACCACTTTGAGGTGGATGTGCAGCTGTGTGCGTGTGTCCGTGGCTAAAATCGTGTATTGTAATCTGTTATACTGGTATCTTAGAGAGCTGTTCAATAAGAGTCAGGTTTTGTCTCCAGTGAGTGACGTCTCATCTCGTGTTATGACCATAAAGACAGAAATGAGATTTGTTTTTATACTGATTTACAAGATGGGAAAAAACCTTTGCAGGGTGGCATCTCAATTATTTTCATTTCAGTGGTTAATCTGCTGCTTATTTTCTCCTTTCAACCGTCATTTTGCCCATAAAACATCAGAAAATATTGAAAATGTCCTTTACGGGGCGTCATCTTCAAATGTCTTGTTTTATCGAGCCATCAGTCCAAACCCAAAGATATTTAGTTTACATTCATGTGTGACAAAAAAAGCAAATCCTCACATTTGAAGAGCTGAAATAATTTTTGCTTGATGAAACGTTGAATCGTCTATTAATGTAGTTGCTGATATCCATCAACTAATCAATTCAGCTCTAGACTTATTTGTTTCCTTCCTACTTTGACTTGGACAACAATAAATTAGCCAAAAACTCCGACATTAATCTCAATTTTTTTTTTTTTCAATCTGTTGGGATTCCCCCCATTGAGCGATTATTGGTCCCGTTGGTGCTGTTGACTCTGGCCACTGGACCGGTTCAGCACCACATATCACTGAGGTCATGTGTTTACCCTGGCGCTGCCCTGATGTGCCTGGAGAACGGTGGCTCGGAGCGGGCATAACGTCAGGCCTCTCGGACCCTGGGCGCGGCTGCCAGGATAAACAGCCCCGGTATTGGAAGACGCAGGAGAAGGCTCGGTCGGTTGTTTTTCGCTGTGGTCACCGAATCTCTCGCCTTCATGCTTAAGAGCTGGACGTAAATGGCCTGACAGCTCTATACGGCTTCTTATGCTGCCACTCAGACAGGCTGAGCTAGCGATGTTTGCAGAGAAAAAGAGAGACAGAGAAATCCTGCACGAAAGAAGCAGGAATCTGTTCGAACATATGGCAGCATTCTGCCTTGACTAAGATAGACGGCCATTGTGTTCAGGTATGCTTCGCTGATCCTCAATGGCCTGGATCCCTTTAAGTCAAGCTGCCTCCGCCAGGCATTAAATCTTATCATGCTCTGTCGCAGCTTTGGATCGTCGCTGGAGTGTTGTTGGACATATTTACAGTTTACAGTACGTGCTTTTTGGTGAAGGACTGCAAGCATGTGGGGCAGAGTGGAGCACATCTGTATGAGGCTCCTTGCTCTCGACACATTGGCAACGGCGAAGGAAAACATCTGAATACCTTGTGTGAGTTTTGAAGTACTGGAGAGGGTGGCATCCATCCTCTGAGGAGACTGGAAACCTCATTATAGATGAGATACGTAACAGAAGCCCAGGGCAGTGATTTTCTCTGTAGACCCTGCTCACAGTCAGGCCACTGGTGAGCAGCAGGTCTGGCAGTTCAGACGGCCCCCAGCATCAGGTCTCGTTTTCTGTAATGAACAAAATACAAGAGACGTTTCACTGTTCAACTTGTTTCAACGGGCTTTGGCAGCACGGTTCATGATGTTCTTTTCGAAAGCCTTAATTCCATTTGGAAAAGAGGTAAACACACGTTTGAATAAGTACAAACACATGCGGGTGTGCATTTATGAATGCTTGCATGCACAAAAACACATCAAACATGGGTATACACAATTATGAGATATTAGAGGATCTATTGTGAGTGCTTGCAGAGGTTTTAGTTTGCAGCGTGCATCAGCTGTTGCTGAGCATGAGCATTTGTGTATTGGATAACATTTTTTCTGCAACACAAAGTAAGTGTTCAAGTATGTCAGACTGATGGGACTAAAAGTCACTTATTTATGTAGGGGATGGTGGAACACCCTGAAAGCTTATTGAGTAATTAATAAACACAAAGCGCTGAAAATTCAAACCAAATAAGATTGTGCCATGCTTTTTTATTACTTTTGACGCACTAAATTTATCTTTGTTAGCTTTACATTGACATATTTGTTCTGTGCAGGTTCAACAAGTGGTTTCCTGCGAACACCAACAGAATTTGGAATCTATCTCAGTTTAATAGAAAGACTGTGAAAACATCAGATTACATGCTTTAACACATTTTGTCTGTTTACACAATGAAGAATAGTCAAAAATCACTTCTATTAAGGGTTTTTTCAAGCAGAGAGACCACAAGCAATGAATGTGGCATGTCTTAAACCTTGCAGCTAGAGTGAAGTTCAAGCTGCATGTTAAGTTTATAATGTTCATTCTACTTTTGATTGACTTAAATGCTGTTTTTTGCCTTAATAATTGTTTATACTACTAAATAATACACTGAAGTGGTCAGGCTGAGAAGCCATAGGTTTGTATTTGTCCTTGTTACATTCAGTTTTGCTTAAAATATGACCAAATTGATCTTAGCTGAAGTAATACCTTAAAAATAAGTGCAGTTTCGAGGATCCCAGGATAGAAAATGTCTAATTTTTGGGAAGATATTATTTCCTAGGAGTGACAGTACCACAAGTATACAGGATACCTACATCATCCAATAAAGAAATGTTCTTTTTCCAGAAGAAACAGATCTGTTCTGGTTTAAGAAACCATTTTTTTGGTTTTGTAGAACAAAAAAAGAAGGATGTAAGTGTCCTTTGAAAAGATTTCTCCCCAGAAAATTATTCTGAAACATATTTCTCACAGTAAAAAGTTGGTTTACACTGGAGGTGAACTGGTGTTGTGTAACAATTATAATACTATAAATCATTCATCTTGACGTGACATATAATTGCTAGTCTCATGTCATTAAGTACTGATGACTGAGTAGGATTTTTATGAATATTGTCACCTTTGAAGTTCCTGCACTGCTTCCTGCAGGTGAGGCTTACGTTAACAAAAACACTCTTTTCGTGTCCCGTCTGCTGTTTCATGTCAAACTCCTGTCTTCCCTTCTCGTCTCCTTTCCTGCCGTCTCGTCCCTTCCTCTCCTGTTTGTCCTGGCTGTGTCCGTCATTAGGCAGGAATGAAAGGAGGGCATTATGAGGCGGGTCTGGCACAGAGGCCGCAGGACCATTAGAGAGCCCAGAGCCCCGTCCTCCCCGAGCCAACAGCAATTACTCCGCACCACTTGTGCTTTAATTACTGTGACATCAGCTCAACGCGCTGTGCCGTGTTAAAGGTAGCAGGGGTCGACGGAGAGGGATGTGATGGTTAGATAAGCATTGCCATTGCTACCTGTTCCTTTTTAGTGATGAGTTTCCTACCAGAACACCTATTTCACAGGTCGTAAACTCAGGTATCCGCCTCCTTAGCCGAGTGCTTTTTTCCCTATCTGCCACCATGTACAGGTATACCATGATTCCCAGCTCTCGAGCCAAGTGTCTTTATCAGCCGGTCCCAGGTGGGGGCGAGGCGATTCACCGCGAGACGGGATCTGCTTTCAGCTCTTTATCACAAGTGGGGCCAAGGTGTCCAGGGAGAGGCTGAGGAGCTTTGTGTTGTTAATGGCACAGACAGTGTCCTCTGTGACTGGGAGGAGAGGAGGGAGAGGACCATTCGCTCCTCTGGAGCCTGGTAATTGCGAAGCCGATTCATCAGCACTACTGTAGCCCGGCTCCTTACAACAGAGACATTTATCTGAGCTAAAGAGAGAGAGAGGAACGCCATGACTTCATTGGAAAGAGGTATCAGGAAATATTGTGGTCCTGCATAGTTTAACAGGTAGGACACGCCACCTAATGCTGCCAAGGTAAAGGGTTTATGACACCGAATATACGAAATAATACAGTTATTGTTCCTGAGTTGTGCCCTAAATAATGTTATAAATCTATTAACACCGGAGAGGCCAAGCTGCAGTCAAATAACAGCTGCTCTGAATGAAAGAAAAATATTTTAACATTCAAATATCCCTCCATGATTTTATTTTATATCCTGTTTTCACCAAAATGAATATTACATTTTTGCCCAACTAGTTGCCAGACCCAAGGATGTCAGATGTCCAAACCAAACAATCTACATAAGTGGTGGCAAGATTGAGTGGAAATTTGGTCCCCAAAGGATGAATTATTATGCTGAAGACCCCCTCACCAGGCTAAAACTTCTATTTGTACATAAGAAATGTCAAAATGAAATATTTAAATGTTCAGACAATGAGCACTGTACATGGCGAGCACTCAAAGAGCTCTGCTTTTTCCAATTTCTTGTTTTCATATATTCATCAAGTCCATACATTAAAGTCATCAATCAAGACTGTGTTTTGTGCAAAAATGTCTTATTAAAGTAGTGCTTTTGCTGACAAATTCCAAGAAATCACTCGATCTGGCAACATGTTTTTCTTCAATATTCACTTTAAAAGATAACGTTGTGTTTATCTGCTGTAAGCCAAAATTGCTGTTGCGTTGGTACTTCTTGTGCATAGATAGGTTTATTTTGTTTGTGCTTAAAGATATAGTCTTGAAAATTTTCATTTAAATAAATGTCTGTCAGGTCACTGAATGAGGCAACACAATGGTGATTGAGCCTATGGCCCACTGATGAAAGCATTTGCAGCATAATGACGTTGATGTCAGCGGTGACTTTCCTGGAAAAATCACAAACAATGCACAGTTCTGCTTTTAACAAATCTTTTAATGCAACAGACTCACTCTTGGTTACTATGGCCAAACAAAGAAAGGATTGATGATTATAGATGATGAAACTATACGTACTGCAAACGGCAACAAATGAAAATCTTCTAAACTGTAACTTTAAAGTAGAAAAAGGAAAGTATTTTATGAACTTGGTGGACACATGTTGATTCAGTGTTGTGTTTTTTTTGTAGCCGTCATTAACAGAACTGACATTTATTTACGTAAAAGTGTCACAGCTCAAACAGTAATCACCTGGATCCTTCCAGTCATGGTAGAAATAGGTTGCCATAATGTTTTATTTCGTACACTTAAAGTACAGGTGAAAGTGATTTATGAAGAGAGGGAGGGATTGTGACGCTCGACTCTGAAGCGAATGCGTCGCCTGAGACCACAGAAGCTTCCAGAGTCTGCTGCGAGATCAGCTGGACTTCTACTTCACGGTTAAAATAACCAGCACTGACAGAGAGCACACACGCACACGCACACGCACACACATATAACCTCATGCAGGCCAGTAGAGAGTCTATACACACACACATATAATACATGCATACATACCTTATGCACATGCACAACATACTGATAGATGGAAAGACCTGAGGATACCTGCGCCCGTTTGAATGCACAAACATGCAAACGCACAGATACAAGTGGGTGCATACAAACAGACACACACACACATTCACACACATTCACACACAGCCTGAGCGCTCACAGGACTCTGGAGGACCTCTGCTCCCCTCTGACAGCCATCTGTAAGCAATCTAAGCTCTTTACCCATCTCCTTTTCTCCCAGGCATCTCTTTCTTTCTTTTCTTTCTTTCTTTCTTTCTTTCTTTCTTTCTTTCTTTCTTTCTTTCTTTCTTTCTTTCTTTCTCTCTCTCTCTGCCCCCCTCGCCCACTCATCTGATTGATGGGTGAGTGGCCCATCCCTTGCGCAGCACACTGACTGTCCCATGCAACACAACACACAACTTCAGAGACCTGCTGAGTTATGGCTCGGTTGCAACATAAAGTCAGCACATGTGATGGTGCGTACGGACCGTTTTTTTTAGGTGTAGGTTTGGTGCAGCTGCTTAGCAGTCAATCTTTTGTTAGTAGCCACCGACTTCATGCTTCCTTTACTGTGTGAGTGACTTTTCTGTAAGCTCAAAGAAAAACAGAAAAACAGTTGAAAAACAACTCGGATATGTTGCTGATTGAAAGGAATTTAAGTGGATTTGATTTAAGTGAAACTTATTTACAGTTTTTACTTATCTGCAGCCATGAACTTTGCCTCACATTGCAGATGTGAATAATAATGGACAATACAACTCGATAGCAGGAGCCACGTTGCTGCACTAACGTTACTTTTATCATGGTCTACTATTGTTACACAGCTACTTAATTTTAATGGGAGTAATACAGAGCCAGAAAAACAGTGGGGTAACTAACAATGCAAAATCAATTAAATAGTACATTTATTTTTTCAGGTTTATTTAAATTGTGTGTGTGAGTAAGCATGTCAAAGTGAGCTTCTGCCATTGTCTTGTCACGCAGCAGCTTTGTGCGAGCGCATCTGCATGCTGGATACTAAAACAGATGACTGAATACATTTTCTTTTTTTCTTCCACCCTCTCCTCTCCGTCCTTCCCTCTCTTGTCCGTCTGTCTTTTTTTATTTTTTTCCCCCCAGTAGGTCATCTGGTGTGAGAAGAGAAGGATCGAGAAGCTGAGACGAGAGCAGAGGGCACAGAGGGAAGGCATCTGTACGCTTGCTGACAGGAAAGAGAAAGATGGAGCAGAAAAATTAAGAAGTTCCTGAGTTAAAAAAAAAAAAAAAGAAAAAAAAAAAAGAAAAGAAAACGAAGCGGCGCCAAAATATTTGCACTTTCTCCTCCCTATGTTTGACATTGTTATCTGTTTGTACGTGTTTTTTTTTTTCTTGAAGTGACTGAAAAGGTCTAGGTAAGAATGAGAATATATTTGTAAAAAGATGACTCACCACTGGAAGATGTGTATGTTACCACATTTCCCCTCGTGTTTAGTCTACGGTTGTGATCCGTTCTGTCCTCCGATAACAGGAACAAGCACTAACACACATTTTGTGGCTATTAAATTCAACTTACATTCCCCCCATTACATATCGCAGCCCACAGGCCAGTGGTTACTCACTACAGAGGAGCTTACAGTGAGTCGCATTCATTCAAACATTGCTCGGGAAAGGCAAAAAGGAAGAGCTACGGCAGTGTAGACCAATTTAAACGAATGTGTAATGTTGTATGCGAGCATGCAATATTAAGTGGCATGTATTAGAGTTAAACTGTGACCATGAAGCCTAATTTATCAGCACAGAATTAGCTGTATGAATCCCCTTGCACTGTACAGGGCTTTCTAGCTACATTAACATTTTTCTGGCTTAAGAATCAGATCTTTGTGAACAATGTCAGCGACGTTTTATGTCTGGTTTTTGTTCAGTATACACCAGTGTTGGGGAAAGCTAACTGTAAGTAATTACTTTACTTGCTTACGACACAGTTACTTAAAAGGTGTACTTTTTCTGCAACCCAAAACCAATGCAAGGCCGTGATGTTCGATGTAGTTTTCTGTTATTAGCGTGTTGTCTGCACAAGATGCCTTGAGGTTTTCATGTATTTTTTTTTTTACTCTTTTATAAAGTTTGTGCCAACGAAAAGAGAAATAATTATAGTTAAGAAAAAACATTTCAAAAAGTGAGTAGAGACAGATTGTAATTAATAACAAGGGGGTTGGAGCTATCAGTAATAACAAATGTAATGTGAGTTAAAGTTATGAATTGCCCCCAACACTGGTACAATACATATACAGTGTGTGTGTGTGTGTGTGTCCACTATACTAACACAGATCAACAGTGCAGAGCTCAGCAGGTAAAACATTTCTACATGCATGTGGCAGTATGAACATATTAAAGCTGCATGCATTCATTTTTGACCACTGGAGGGCAGATGAATCAGAAAATGGAGAGACACAACCCCTCATAAAGCTCTTATAGCTCCTTACAGATGTGGACAGAACAAAACAAAATCATAACTCCAATAGTCACTCTGTTTGTTGTCTCCACCAACTCCTAAAGGAGATATCTGGTAGTTAAACTGCTAAATGCTGCACTGTGTTCACCAGCTAGTTGCTAACTTTGTCCGTCTGGCGTTCGATGCTGGGCAGGCAGCATATAATCAGTTTATCAGCACTTGTTAGTTGAAAACAGCTCAATGTGCCATAAAAACAAGACTTAAAAGACATGTCAAACAAGAGCTAAGTTCTTTAAGGGTTCATCTGAAAAATATTGATTAATTCAGCTTTAAGTTCAAACCACATTGAAGGCCATTGGTTTACACACATCTTGTGTCACGCTGTTGTTCTGTGTGTGTGTGATTTTATGTTAAGCTACAGTCACAGGTCAGTGTGGCTAGTTTTATTACTCTACTAAGATAATGTTAATATTAATTTTCTATACAATCAAACCTGAAAAACAGCTGAGTCAGGTGTTCCCACTGTGTTAATTGAATTTCACGCAAAGTGTTTGGTGATCATGGGTTCATCGGCTCTGCTGGCTTCAAATTGCATCAACAAATCTGTGAGAAAGAGCCCCTGGTGGGGATTTTATTTTTCCAAAACAGATCCAGACAGCGAGTTTGAAATATTCTTATTAGGACTCACTCTAACAGGAAAAAGAGGTGGCACAGATGACTAAACCTGACCAGTAAACGGAGTAAAATGTTTACATGGCTCAGTATCCTGCTAACATCGGCTCATTTCAGCTGTCATATTCACGTTTATCCCAGTTATTGTAAACAAGATGTGGCATTTACAAATGCCAGTTCCTAAAATAAATATTTGAGTCTCCCCAGTAATATCAGAGTACATTTTGTGTATGCAAACGCATTCGTTGTCTGTCCTCCAACAGTTGATGTCAGTCCTGCTCGCTGAAACACTTACCACCACACATACTTGGAGCTTTGCCACCTTATGTAAGACAATGCAGTAAGTCTTTAAAATACCCCCCAGGGTGTCTGATTAATAGGAAAATGACTGAGCAGGGAGGAAAAACGCTAGAAAAAGACGTTTTGGAATGTAAAAAATAAAACATTTCTTCCTCACATTTGGGAACAATTGAGTTTCAAAATTGGAGAATCACGAGTTGCCATTGTGGTCTGAATGCTTGTGTGTTTGTTTTTCTGAGTTGTGTATTTCTTCTGCATATTCCCAAGAGTCACTGCAGTGGCTCCTGAACGTGAGACAAAAAAGAGGCTCCTATTGTAAATATGTACAATAACCTTTATTTGTTTGTTTTACTAAAACTCATTGTGGGGCATGTGGGTGTTCACTTACTCCGCTGTCATTCTGGCTCATTGTAAAAGAAATATATACATTTCACTGTGTTTACATCATGTCATGCGTTAGGCTATTACAGTAGCTAATTCACAACACTGAAGCGCTTAGACCAGACTGGATGTTATCAGCTCTGAGCACTGTTTATTTTATCTGTGGCGGGGTTATTTGACTATTTCAGCTCGTGTTTTACGATTCCCGCCATCATCACTACGTACGGTCAAGAATGTATACAGTATCTGCAGCTCAAATTGGCAACAATCACAAGTCCAGTTGGGTTTAATTTGAGTTGGACAGTTACGCCAAGAATGATAAAAAGCAACGTCTCTTTCTCTGCGGTCTTCGGCCCGGGGTTTGAACACTTGGGCTCGTGTGTCTGCTGAAGTGCTTCCAGACGCTGCAGAGCTGCGACAGATCTAAAACAACCTAAAAGGCCAGTAATCACTGCTAATCGCGATGGGGGACGTGTAGCGAGGCTTACCGATGACTGTCAGTCTGATGGGGGGGGGGAAGCCACTTTTCCACTGCTAAAGCCTCAACAGGCTTGTCAGGACCATCTCAACGTGTCTTGACAATATTTCTCATTTCGCGGCTGAAGAAATGAAATCTGCTGGAAAACAAAACGCTGAGACGTGTTGTGTTTGGGTGAAACTGGTCAATGTAAATCATGTGGCTTGAGGTGCAGCTGTTTGGCTAGGTGATGACAACACTCCTCCACTTTAAAACAGGCCTTATTTGAACCTTTGTCACAATACACAAAGAAGAAAAAGGGGCTGTTTTCAAAAGAGGAACATGCACTGATATGTGATGTTTCAGTTTATGAAGTGCATCTTGGCACACAGCGGTAGCTTACACCTGGGTTGTATCACTTTTCTGGGCAGTGTGTGGTTTTTCCCACCTGAACTGTGACATAAATTTCACGCGGCCATAATGAGAAAAAGGTCTGTGGATGCCCCACATTCAGGTCAACCGTGAAACAGAAACACAAGTTTTTTCCAGTTATTTCTTTCTTATTACCTTTCTGTTAAGGAGACAGATGTTCATTAAACACCTTAAACAGTCGATTTTAGTGACCAGAGCACCTAAATCTCAGATAAAGTCGTTCTTAATGTCTTGCAGGAGCAAACTTTTAAAAACTTGCTAATTGTAAAACAGGAACAGTGATCACATAGATTTTTCTTTTCCACAAATACAATCTCCTCCTCCTTCCTCCTTCCTCTTTGCCCATCATAGCTGCACTTGTGCCGTGCGGTACAATCGTGCCAGAAAACAACAACAAAAGCAACAATAATATACCACTGATCCTCACTGTTTTACTGTGTTGTACCACATCTATTTAAACCATGCTCGGTTTGGATTTAGTGTCCCTCTTGTGCAATAGAAAAGCATTTAGAGCTGCAACAGAGGAGAAGCTCGCCCGGGAGTGGAGGGAGGAGTTCAATACTGACCCCTATTGGTGAAGAAATGTTACTGCAGTCTGCACGGTCACACATTGAAGCCTGTTAGCCAGGAATGCACAAGGAGTTTACTCATACTACACAATATCAACCAAGCCAATTGAATTTCATGAACTGACAATAAATATTTTTAAAAGAAGGATCACCTCTTTGCAATTTTCTTCATTTCACTGAGGGGGGGGGGCACATGCCATTAATCAAGTATAATTTGTTTAAAAGCTTGTGTAGCATGAAAATCTTCCATTATTTAAACAAATGACTAAAGATGGACTGTCTGTTTGGAGTAAATAATAATCAGTTAATTGTCTCCTCGTTTGAATGCTGGAAATTGACAACACACTGTTCAAACTGTGGGTTTGTGTGTGGTGAGAGATTCCCTGATTTAGTGATGAGACTTCAAAGGTGCGGATGTTGTCAGTGCATGATGGGAGGCGGAGGGCTTTCGGGGGTGAGGTCGCTGGTGATGGGGGTGGTTTGGAAATCATGGCCGGGGGAGGTTGAGGGGAGAGGGTTGTATCACAGATGAAATTGGAGCCGAGAGGCAGCTGCAGTACATCTGTCTTGTACTGACACATGTGGCATTTGACTTCCAGTGTGAAGTTCAAAAGAGTTTTATAATGACGCAGCTGCTTAGGGATGTATGTGCGTGTGTGTGTGTGTTTTTAGGGAGTGTGTGTGTGTTTTCCCCTTTGTTGAAGGTGGGAAGGCAGAGGGGGGTAGGTGGGTTGCGAGGGGGGTTTCATAGGTGAGGACTGGAATTTGGGGTTTTGGAAGTGACGTGTGGGCAGTGCAGGTGATGTTGTTTTGGGACGTTTATAACCTCTAACATTTTGTTGCTACTCAACAACCTCATGTGTGAGTCATTTTAAAACCCTTACAAAAATAAAAGCATGTCTAGATATAAAAGATCCTGCACCTCATTCACAAAAAATCTTAATGAACAAAATGAAGAAACGTGGGTTATCTGTCCATTTTGCTCTATCAGGTCCCAATACAATAAACTATTATCCAACAATGTTTTTGCGGGTGATAAGTCATTTAGTTGTTGTTTTTTTCTCCTCTGTGTGCATTGAAACACTTAAAAACAGATCAAAACCGCCATTACAGGTAATTAGAGGGGGCCATTAGCTTGTGTGATAGCTAAACATTAGCGGTGGGGGCATGATGGTGCACGCCGCTCACCATTTGTGCCTGATGCCCTCCGCGTCTGCAGCAGCACCTGCCCAGCAGCTTGAGTGCAGGGTCAAGGGGGGTCGCCTGCCAGGGGGTCAGAGGTCATGTTCCAGACAGGCGTATCTACACGCTGATTGAGAACTCAGCTGCAGGAACAGAGCTTGCAGGTGGACGACGCATTTTACCCCCTAACGCTAACTATTCTTTACTTGTTTTGCACAAATACTTGCTTAACTGTGCTTGGGGCGCAACAGATTTGTGTTAAATATAGTCCTGAGACATCAGGGTGGTTTTGTGGGTAGATTTCCATTGTAAAAAAACAATGGAAGTAAGCAGGAGGGCAAGCACATTCGGTACTGAACACCAGTTTGCTTTTAGTGAATTTAAAGTTCTAGAAAAAGAGAAAAAAAAGGTACTTTATTTCTCATTCATTTTGAACAGAGGGGTTCCATTTTCTTGAATGTGATCAGTATAAATCATAAAAACATACACAAAGTATGAAATATGAAACATTTAAAATCTAAAAATTATTATCCTCCCCTCAGCAGTTTGAAAAATAGCTATGGATAATTTAAAACCATAATAAGGAATATAGATTTGAAATATGTAACTTGCACTATTTTTTAAGTATTCGGTTTTATGGGAGGTCTTTTGTTCTCTGTCTTCAGCACAACTTGGGTATTTCACATGTGAGTCAGTGTGGAGCAGGTTTTTCTGTGGATTGGAATTATCTGCTTCTCATCACCTCCGGGGCCTCAGGGGCCACTTAATATTTACTCGTACATATTTTACTCAAGTTTTACGATAAAGATTATATTCATGCACAAATGATGTGGTTTGCGCGGCGAGGCCGGGGAATGTTTCCTCGGCCGACATTATGATTAAGTTCATCTTTCTTCTCCGTACTTTTATTTATTTGGCTCGTGCAACTCGGCAGTGAAAAGAAGTTACTGCCAATTTGAACTCTCAGGAGGCAGGTGTGTGTATGTGTGTGTGTGTATCCAACATCATGATTTCATTTTGCAGAGTAACTTATAACCTATATTTTACATGTGGAAATTCCTCATCTACACACACAATGACTATACATTGAGATGTGTTTGCACATACTGTATCAAGACAAACCAAAACACACACTTTTGGGTGTAACAGTCACTGAATAAGACTGGATTACATTAAACTTCATGTGAAGAAATGAAAAAAGAAACACGAAAAAGATGCAATTCATCAGCTGAAACTAAAGCATGAAAACAATAAAACTGAGGTAATGAGATTTACTAGCAAGTAAGATTTTAAGCACTGCATGACTTCATGGGTGGGAAATATAAGAAAAATTATACACAGTATATGTGGATACACTATTGGGAGCAAATACTCATTAAAATATAGCGACCACACACACAAAACACCCACAGGCCCTACACACAAACACACACAAAAACATAAACACAGATAATCACGCTTGCTATAATGGACACGAAGGACCAGATTATGCGAACATTAGAAAAGCACTTGGCCTGATGAGCCCTTAATGCTGCACCGCTCCCTCTCGTGTGATCTTCGCTCATTTTATCTCTTTGATCGAGATGAGTCTGCTTTCGGGATTACTCTAATGTTGCACACGTTGCTTCTGTTGTGGCTCCAGGGCGGACTGACAGATGTTGGCAACCGACACATCCACAGTTTCCATCCACGCAGACAGACTGACAGGTAGCTGGGAGCATTTTAGGACTGCTGTTGGAGGAGGAGGAGGAAGTGTACGCACACACATGTTCTTCATCCTGATACTGTCTGTTAAATCCTTGAGGCCTCTAAATTGTCACAGCGTTGTGCGATGGGCGTTGCCTTTTAAGACGATCCTTGAAAGCACCACACAGTATCTCAGCCTCAGTTGGACAATCATCGCCTGCAATGTGTGATCGAACACACTGCTGCTGACATTTATCTCTGATGTCATTTCTCTAAAAGGTATATTGAACTACATTAAACAGCGAATAGGCTCTTCTAGTTATTCAGCTGCATCAGGCTGCAACTATTGTTCTTTAATACTCCAAAACACATAAGAACACAAATGCATGTGTTCGATAATAATGACTATTATCATGCACAGATATCCAACACAATTTACCAACATGTAAAGACATTACAAGGAGGGAACAGCGGTTAATGGTGTTAAATCATCAACAAGGACAGAACTGCTCTTTGGGAAGCACTACAAAAGAATAATGGGATAAACCTAAATCTATTAATGCTAATGTGATAACTGGGGGGCCTGTATATAGACAATCTCTGATCCCCATGAGTTTAAAATGAATATAAGCTATTTTTGTGGGCCTCTCCACACCTTTGGTAAATTAGTACCTTTTGTACTCCTCTGTCCTACACCCCGGTAATAACAAAGTTAGTTATTTAACTTTTACAGTGTAATGAAGTGGCTTTTTTATGATGTTATTTTGAATTTTTTCAGATTTCAAAAACACAGCTATAAAATACATTTAACTGTTTTTGAGTGAAAGCATAATTCAAGTCCTGCAGGGTTCCCTACTCTTGTAAAAGGTTGGTTGAATACACTGATGCATAGTTCGATCAGAAACCTTTTTTCTTTGTTCCTAGAGAGACATGTGGAGATGAAGGTTTGATGAAGGACAGACACTCCACACACACACACACACACACACACACACACACACACACATACACACACACAGCACGTGACTGTGTTATTGCCAAAATGCCAACTTAGTGCTCAAGATTGAACTGAGTTTCCTTTTAGCCCTGACCTGAGAACAGTTGTGTTCAGAGCATTACTTCACTTTAGACGGCGGGCGCAGCAGATGAACTGATCCTCAGTCAGCTGAAGCTCAGGATGTGGATCAGCTGGTCAATGAGAACCGGAGGAGGCCCGTGGCTGCCATTCTGTCAGGCCTGCCCCAAATTCACCAGCTGGGTGTGACTTCATCACTGGACCCACTGGTCCAAGGTGTGTGTGAGTGTTCAGTTTCCAACAGCAGTGTGTTCACAGGAAAATTTACACAGTCATATCTGAAACTCAGGGATGAAGACGGGATCAACGTACAGCGTTCAAGAACAGTGGTGAGAAAAGTTTATAGATATAGATGTTAACATAGAGATTAATATATATGTAGATAATAGATATGAAATCTTTTCTACATGCTGCAAAGTCAGTAAAGGTGCTGCTTTATCTTACCCTCAAGATTGTTACTGAAGCAGTCTAAGACAGAGTAATACTTGTTTCAAGTATTTCAGTGTTTTTGTGAGAGCAAAACCCACAAAGTTTAATCAAATAGGTGAATTAACTGTATATACTATGGATATTAATGTTAGAATCTGCTATTTATATGAACATTTTTATGAGTCAAGGCTCTTACAGCGACAACTGACTGGATTTCTTTCTCTCTCTTTTTTTAAATTTTGGTTTATATTTTGGACAAGACGAGCTGTTTGTTTCACTCTACAGCACAGGTAAGCTGACAGAGAAAAAAACAAAAAAAATGCTGATTGATTTGATTTCTCTAGGCACAGAACTTCTTGACATCCAAGCTCATAGTTGTATATTCAGTGTTATGAAGCATAAACGACATCTCTTGGATTTAAGAAACTGAATTACTGATAGGATCATAAAATGAGATTTGTAAAAGTTATCATAAAAATGTACAGTTTAATATATGATATTATCTTAAACATATGTATAAAATTTGGGCTTTTCACAGTGGGGGAAGCGAGAAGATAAATGCACCATCATCCTGAGGGAGTGATTCAGAGTCTCACCCAAACAAATGGCGTCCCAGGAGGTTTGTTTGTTTTAGCCCTTTTTCTACAAATGAGCGCAGCCCAACAGAAGAGGCTTTCACTCACTTGTGGTAATTAAAGTTCTGTACATGTTGAAAGCGTGTGAAAATGCTGCCGTTCCTGCCATCCTTGACCTTTACAAAATAGTCAATGGGTTGCTTATGTTTGGAGGTCGGTGGGGTTGGTGAGTTAACTTCTTTAAGTCTAGATTGCATAGCATGTCTGCGTGCTGAGATAACATGTACAGTTTCTTATTTTTGTTGTCCAACTAAAGATTTTAGTGCATTTAGAAGATTTTAGTGCATCCTATTCAGAAAATATGATTATGTCTTGAATGTGTTTGATATATATCTATATATATATATATAAGGCATAGGAGCATTTTAATGTTGTAAGATTTAGTTTCTATTCATGTAACAAGGAAAAAAAAAATCTAACCCCTACCTGTTACAGAGCCGTCTGACAGCCACGCTCCTGACCTCCATCCTGGCAGCGGTGCTCGGCTCCTTGCAGATTGGCTACCACACGGGCAACGTCAACGCTCCAGCAAAGGTGAGCCAGACAGAGGGGACCTGAAAGGGGAGAAGAGACGTCGTGTCGGTCGATACTGATAATAATAGTTTAGATTCACAGCTCTTGAGATCATATTCGGTGTCTTCACATAATCAAGAAATTGTTCACTTTAAAATTGTCTTTGTAAATCTACAGAGACTCATCCAGAGAAGATGATCTTTCTTGAAAAAGGAGGTAAAATCCCTGCATTTAAAATAAAAAGAGAGATTAAAGAAAACATGTATGCAATCTGCAAGAATTTGCAGAAAGAGTGTCTGAGCGGCCTTAAAGAAACAAAACGAAAAAGCTGACAGCTGCAACAAAAATCCATCTTCATACACTGTCGACAGCAGACGGCCTCGTTCTGGCTCATAACATCATGCGGAGGGGGGAGTCTGAACATCACACAAATATCTCACAGCCTCAGTAAAACACTGAATAAACTTAACAATCCCCTGAAACTCTCCGGCTCTGCTCCAGGCCTGGAAGGTTTCCATTTCTCACAGTTAGACTGCACCGAAAGTTCACACAGTCTTGTATTATTTAATACTGACAGTAAAAGTGACTTATTGTTGAATTAATTTTCGCTACCAATCTTGGTTGATTGGCCGAGTACATAATCAAACGCTGCTTTTAAAAGGAACAGTTAATGTTGTTCCTAACTTTACTGTAAGTCATTTGCATTGTCAGCGATCAGACGACACCCGCGGCTGATGTGTGTTTCTGATGTTGATCGACTTTTGCTTTTTAGATCATCGAGGAGTTTTTCAACCACACCTGGAGAGCCAGGCACAACCAGTCGATGCCAGACCACAGCCTGACCGTCCTGTGGTCGCTCTCTGTCAGCATTAAAGACTTTGGAGCCTTGCTGGGCTCGCTGGGAGTCAAATATCTGGCAGATTCTTATGGAAGGTAAAACGACCAGAAAAATAAAAAGTTGGTTTCCCCATAATTTCCATCATTCCCTTAATCTGTTTGTCTTTTCATTCCTGGTCTTCCCGCTCCAGGCGTAACTCCATCCTCATAGTGAACTGTCTCTCCGTGGTGGGAGCGTGTCTCATGTCCGCCTCCAAAGCCAGCAAGTCGTTTGAGGTCCTCATCCTGGGGCGGCTGGTGTTCGGCCTCTTCTGTGGCCTGGTGATGAGCCTTAATCCGCTCTACATCCAGGAAGTGTCCCCCACGAACCTGAGGGGGGCCTTCGCCACGCTCAACCAGGTGTCCTTTGCCTCAGGAATCCTGGTGGGAATGGTGAGGACTGTGCTGGAAATCCTGTGGGAAAAAAAATTGAGTTTGAGATCGATCTTTACTTGCTATCAAAGTGTGAAGTTCAACACAGAAGAACGATTTGTAATTTCTTGCCCTTGCAAAATTCATGAATGTAGTTGTAATCAATTGTAAGTATGACTGAATAGAATAGAAGACAGTGGCAGAAAAAAGATGATGTTTGTTTTCCATATGAATTTTTTGTGGAGGAAAATGGATATGAGGTCACACTGTCAAACAAGCTTTCTTTGTCTGTTTTGCTGCAGGTGGCTGGTTTAGAGACGGTGTTGGGTACAGAGCATCACTGGGCCATGATGCTGTCCCTGTCTCTCATCCCGGCACTGGCGCAGTACCTGGTCCTGCCTTTCTGCCCGGAGAGCCCCCGCTACCTGCTCATCAACCGCGGAGAGGAGAGAAAGGCCGAAGCTGGTGAGTCTTCTTTTTTTTTTAGTACTTAAGATAATCATTAATCTGGAGTTAAATCATAGAGATGTAAATTACTGAGAGAGATTTTTCTTAGATATCATCAGAGCTGAAGACCTTTTATTATCAGCTTTTATTCTATGGCTGACTTCCAGGAAAAAAAGACATGGAAATGCTTTTAATGCACTCCACAATCTCAGCCTCATGGATGCACCACAGCAGCTCTTTGAGAGAAGATGTTGTTTTCACCCTGCAGCCCTGCTGAGGCTGACAGGGAGCTCGGACAAGGTGTTCGCCGAGCTGGAAGAGATGAAGGAGGAGGCCGCCCACACTCAGAGCGGCGTCACCACACGAAGAGTTCTTCAAGAAGCGCAGCTACAAGCAGCCCATCATCATCGTCCTCATCATCAACCTGGGCAGCCAGCTGTCTGGATTCAACGCGGTCAGTCTCATGAGGGGCAATTTGTCCGTGAAAAGTTATCCGGCTCTCTCAGCTGTCTGGAGAACATTTCACTTACCCAGCTGTATTAATTCAATCAATTATTAAGGCTCAGGACTTCTCTCAGCCTCCTGCTCTATTTTAGGGCAACGTGTCAGGATAATGTTTCTAAAAACACAGAAAGGTGTCCCAGTAACCCACTTAAGCTAAAAGAAATCGTCGCTCCTTTCTTCCAGATCATCAATTATTCCACCCGAATGTTCCAAGCCAAGTTTGATCAGGCCAAATACCTGACTCTGGGCGTCGGGGCCGTCAATGTGACCTTCACTGTGGTGGCAGTGAGTAGAAAATACTTTACCACTTTAAACCTTTACATTCCAGCTCCCTGTTGGTCTTATATTTGATTTTATGAAAGAGTAACAACATTATTCATCTTTTTTTTTTTACATCGGCTGCTTAATACATATTCAGCGGTCTTACCTTATGTTGGGTCATATTTCGTAGATTTTGCCTCAAACTGCATCAAATTCTGTGGATGTGGATTCAAGATAAAAAAGTGTGGCCCCCGTTTTCATGAGTGATCCAACAGCTGGAGCCACAACAGGATAATGTTGCATTTTTGTTTTTAGAAAGGAGGAAGAAATGTGAGAGAGCAGAGTCACCGCAGCGTTGTTTTTTTTTTTTTTCTTTCAAGTTCTTCCTGATGGAAAGGGCAGGAAGGAGGAGACTGCTCCTGACTGGCTTCATCTCCATAGCAGTGTGCAACTTGCTCATGACCATTGTCGATTCTGTCCTGGTAAGATCAACTTAAGTGTGAGTTTTATATTATTTTGAACATTTCAAGAGTTCCTGTCCGATATTGTATGTGTACAAGATGTCTGATGTTTGACAAATCTGACATCCTCTATCACAAAATGATGTTAAAGCAAACATTTTGGAGATTTTAACTTAAGTCTACTGTTGTTTGAACAAAAATATGATCCGTTTTTGAAAACAGACAACATAAGATTTTTTTAAATTAAAGATAATTCAATGACTGTTAAAATACCAGCCCTATTTTAATGACACATTTCACAAAAGATTAATGCAACAATGCTAAAACAAAGAGAGAAAGACTTTTTCAATCCCCCGTGCAGCACCTGGTCCCGGAGCTGCGGAGCCTGCAGGTCCTGCTGGTTTTCTGCCTGATCTCGGCCTACGAGCTGGGGCCCGGCCCGATCTCCTGGTTCATCGCCGCCGAGCTGTTCGACCAGCCGGGCAGGCCCATCGCCATGGCCTTCACTAGCATGCTCAACTGGGGAGGGAAGTTTGTTCTGGCGCTCCTCTTTCCTCCGTTGCTGGTGGGTTTACACTTAGTGAGCGAAACTTCGGGGGGAAACTTCGGAGGTGGATTTCTTGTTTGCTTTTGCTGGTTCCCTTACACCTCAGAGACACGGCTGTTAAATACAGGCTGTAAATCTGCCGAATGTGTTACATACAAATGTACACTGTGTACTGTAAAACACACATGATGCTTGTAAATGTTGAATGTGTATAAATCCATTGCTAAATCCTTTTAAATAAGGTTGAAATAATAGTGATTAAATTGAAAGTTAAGCAGGGACACATCTGTTCTCTGTAGTGCTGCAGGGATGGCAGCCAACCTGAAACCAAAACCAAGGAACCAAATCAAACCAACTTTTTATTTCTTGTGTAAATGTGTTTTAATGCTGTTTACTGTCCTTTTCTGTGAATTTTTCTCTCCTTTATGCATGTTGGTGTTGTTCATATGGCTTATTTATATTGATATTTTTCCACAACAACCTTCTTAAAAAGGTTTTGATCTTAAGAGACCATTTAAAAGATCAAGTAAAAATAAAAATAATAAAAAATATTAAAACTAATAACCCTGTCTGTTTCTTGCGCACACAGAAATTCTGCGGCGCGTACGTCTACCTCCTTTTCATGACCGTGGCTCTGTCCGCCTTCACCTTCACCTGGATTCGCCTCCCGGAGACAAAAGGCCGCACATTCGACGACATCGCAGAGGAGTTCAGAGGAGCGGAGGGCATTCCTTTGCACAATAAGACCGGATTCAACACTTTTCCATGACTGACCTCTCCACCCTTACTGAGCCAGGTCACGGTCATAATGTTAAAAAGGGTCAGTCCATCCAATTTACATACATGTTCGACCAAATGTTGGTGCAACATAAGGAGAGTTTTGGTTTTATTTCCTTTGAAATTTTACGTTTTTCTGCCCACAGCACATCAATGATTCTTCTAATAAACATTGTCCTCAAATCTCACTGTCAGTTTTCGTTAAGAAGAACAATTTGGGTGAATTGACCTTTGAACCTTCCTAATGTTCATGCCAAAGGACAAACTGACTCAGTGGTGCCCCCCAGGTTAAAAACACAAATTGGAGATTTTGGGTGTTTTGGAGAAACACGGACTCGGTTAATTTGGTTTTATAACTGCATTACTCTGATGAGAACTGACAGTGCAAAATTATTTTAATATGAAAATATTTAAACTGCATGTTTTGAGGCATTTTATAACCATTGTATTGTTATTTTGTGAAGAGATTGAGCCCTTTGAGGGGTAGACAGAGGTCTGAACAAGTCTGAAACACTGAGGAACTCTTTCTTTGCTTCAGTTGTGGGGACTAAATTTGTTTTCTCCAAATCAACCGAGATTTCAGATATTTATTTTAGATTCCAGGTTGCAATGTGCAAAATAGACCACAAAATCACTGAAAACTTTCATGAAACTCTTATTTTTAAATTGGGTTCAGCTGAAAAGGGGTTTTGGAGATGCGTTTGTGTCACCACCACTTAATGTGATTGTCATTTGTGTAAATAAACACATTTTTAAATCACACATGTTCTAAAGGGTTTGGACAAATCTTACCAGATTAAATAAGTTAAATATCAGAGTGTATCTAAACTTGATTGCATTAAACTGAATTATAAAGTAGCTGTGTGTTTGTGTATATGTGTTGAGTGGCGAGCTCCTCTTCCTGATCCCCCTTCGGACCAGTACCACCAGCCAACAGTCGGTTCTTGAATTTAGGCTCCCTGCTGCACAGACGCAGACACTCGCTGGTTCATTACTAGTCTGTGAAATGTCACATATCTCTGAACTGTGTACACTTGTAAGATGTCTGTGCAAACCAACCGCAGCTGTGTGAATAAATATTTCATCCAATATGATCCGCTGTGACTCGCAGGAACTGCAGAGGGAAGAGGAGCCAGGAGTTAAAACACCGGGGGCCGGGGGAGAATTAAATTTAAATGTAAATCACCAAACCAGTTCCTTCAAAGTCAGCTTTTAATAGCCAATGACACAAAGTCTGGGTGTGAACTCAGTCGGCCTCTGAAGGATGTTTTGTCATGTGTCCAGTGATTGTCTGTTTAGTACTGAACAAAACTGTTTTACAATGAGGAAGAAACAAAAAAAAGTCTACTAAATCATGACACCCAGCACTGACTTTTTCTTTAACAAGGCAGTGATTCAAGTCAACAGAAAGAGCGGTGTGTTTTAAAACTGTAGGTCACTGTAGATTTAAATCAGTCTCTGCAAAAGTAAAGGAAAGCAGCACCATCTACTGGAACAATACATACAGGAGCTGTTATAAGTAAATACAGTACAATTCTTCATATTTTCAAAGGGATATTTGGCACCTTAAGATCCCTTTAGAAAAAGAAAACTTAAGGCAATGAATGTGACCAACATGTCACTGTGGAAACGAGGGTCGTCTCATTGGAGGTAAAATTACATACATTACTACACACATCAAAATATTTATATCAGGGATCTCATTATCTACAGTGTATTAATACAACAAGTCAGTCAGTCGATGTAAAAAAAGTAAAAAAAAACCTGGTAGACTCCAAATTAAAACATAAAAAGGTCAATTTGTTTGCATGAAAGACATTTCTTAATATTCCTTCATATTACACAACACAGCTGAACTTTAGATTTCAACTCATTTGCTCTGGAAACATAGGCTGTGGTTTATGTTGATGTATTTGTATGAGTTGAATTATATGGGGATGTTATCATCCTGACATTAATTTAAACTGTCCTCTTATTTTGAACCACAGTGAACATCGGAGATAAGGAATAAGGAGAAAATAGTGAAATTCACCAAAACTAGCACACTCCATTTCTGTAAAAATGTAGAAGAAAAGACAAAAAAGTGTTATGTGTCTAATGTTTCTGGAAGCTGCTAATAGAAGCTGAAATGTATTCATACATCAAATATTTTACAAGAATCTACCGATGGACGATCTGTTAACGGTTATAAACTTTTCGTAGCTGTTACAGTTTGAAACAAGATTAATGTCATAAAACTCAGACGCTTCAAAAGCACCTTGTCAACCAATTTCAATCCTGTGTATGTCCTGCACATGCAGCAGTATTGACAATAATGCAGACTTTGACTTTGGCTTTGAAATAAGAGTAGAGGAAGCAGAGAAAAAGGGAGAGGTGCAGGGAAGTAGATCTCCAGGAACAGGGTTGGTGACCACTGATCTACAGGAATGATTGAACTGATTTTGAGTGAGCAAAAGAAAGACTGATCTGAAACATCTGGCATCACAGAGTCTGTTTCGGGTTTACATAACAATAAAGAAACATCCATTAATCTGACTTGATCACATGTGGAGATGTTTCCTCACTGTATAGTATAAAAGTACAGGATGATCTCCTACTGTCTGTTTGAAAAAATATTTTCATCTCTGCACAACATCTGGCCTCTGACAGTTTGTGAGCGTTACTGATCTGAAGTGCAGGTGATCTATAAGATCTACTGTAGGGGGACTCAAGTAGCACTTCTACATCACTTCTGATGACAATGTAGATTTGTACAGAGCAGCTCGTACAATCACATCACACATCACAGAGACACTCCCACCTCTTCATCTCTCTGTCATTACACCAGACTCTGGCAGTTTGTCTCTAACAGAACATGGATATTATCATCATCAAAGGAGGCGTCCTCACATTATCAGTCTTTATTGCTGTGGACTACAGGTAACTTACAATGAAATCCAATGTAGACTTTGTTTTAGAAAAACAAGTTTATATTTGAAGTTCTCTTTCACGTGAAGCAAGTTTATCATTTTGAACATAATATAAAGAAAAAATAATACAAAAGATAAACTGTGGTAACCTTTACTGTTGTACACACAGGACTAATTAATGGTGATGGTGTCACCCAGAGTGACATACTGTGGAAAAACCAGGGCGACAATGCAACGATGAGCTGCAGCCAAACAAAGGGTGGCCTATATTTCCAGATGTACTGGTCCAGACAGCTGCCAGGAGAGATGATGAAGCTAATCGTGTTCACATCAACCACCAACAGAGATCACGACTTTGGAGAATTTAACAATGGGAAATTTTCAGCCACCAAACCTGATGCAGAGAGTGGGACATTCACAGTGAAGAACCTGCAGCCAGGAGATAAAGGCTTGTATTTCTGTGCTGTGAGTCAACACAGTGATACAGACACATGTGAGAGCTGAACAAAAACCTCAGAGCACTGTTGGCACAACTGTCAGCAAAACTAATGCTCTCATGTACTGTAGGGGGACCTCGAGGACCACAAATCCTCACAGTTACACTGTGATCACAATATACGACACTCCCACCTGCAACTCTCTCTCTCTGTAAATACACCCACAGTTGTGTGTTTGAATGACTTTCTCAACATGGACATCATCAAACATAGTCTCTTCAGCTTTTCACTGTTTCTGCTCTGCATGAAAGGTAAAGTACAAAGAGATCAGCACACTGTGTTACTGACTGAAACGTCTGTAAGAGGGATAACAAGGAAAAACTCAAAGTTACTGTAAATGTTCTGCTGTATGAGAGTTTAAATATTCACTTTTGGTAACGTTAGCTGTTCTTTAAACAGGTTGAAATGATGGAGGTGATATTACCCAGACTGACATGATTTGAAATGTTGTCTGCTTTTTCCCCAGGTGACTCGAATACCAACAGTGTCCTCCAAACACCTCCTTTCATCATTAAGAGAACTGGTGAATCTGTAACCAGCGAGATCAACTGTTCACACAAAATAAGTAGTTATCAGGACATTCTCTGGTACAAACAAGATGAACACAAAGCTCTGAAGTTCCTGGGATATCTAAATTTTAACTTCCCATACCCCGAGGATGACGTGAAAGAAAAAATCAGCTTTGATGGAGATGGCCGTGAAAGCTTCCAGCCTCACTGTTTCCAATCTTTCATTAAATGACAGTGGTGTGTATTTCTGTGCTGCCAGTCAGCACAGTGCTGCAGATTCCCCTCAAGTCAATACAAAAACCCTCCTTCATCTGTCTGCAGATAGACGACACGTTCAGGCTTCTCAACATCTGCAGCCTCCTTATAAACCTGCTTTGAAGATTTTATCGACCTCTTCTGACACGACAGTTTTCATGATGTATGAAATAAACATTGCTTTTGAAAGAGACGAGATGATTGTGAACTTTTCTCTTTATCTACAGCAGTGGTCACCAACCCTGTTCATGGAGATCTACTGTCCTGCATATTTTGTCTTCCCCCTCTAACACACCTGATTCTGATTATTAATCATGTTGCTGAAGCTCCTCAAGAGTTTGATAACAAGTTATTAATATGAATCATGTGTGTTGGGAGTGAACAGATGCCTAAAACATGCAGGGCAGTAGATCTCCAGGAACAGAATTGCTGACCACTGATCTACAGGAATGTTTGAATTTAAGCTGAGTGAAATAAAAGAGCATCAGATCTGAAATGTTGGGCCTCTTGAAGTTTGTTTCAGGTTTACACAAGAATAAAGAAACATCCATAAATCTGCCTTGATCACTTGTTGAGATGTTTCCTCACTGCTTAGTATAAATGAACAAGATGATCTCCTACTGTCTGTTTAAAAAAATATCTTCATCTCTGCACAACATCTGGCCTCTGAAGTTTGTGAGCGTTACTGATCTGAAGAGCAGGTGATCTACAGGATCTACTGTAGGGGGACTCAAGTAACACTTCTACATCACCTTGGATGACAATGTAGATTTGTACAGAGGAACTCGTACAATCACATCACACACTGCAGAGACACTTCCACCTCTTCATCTCTCTGTCATTACACCAGACTCTGGCAGTTTGTCTCTAACAGAACATGGATATTATCATCATCAAAGGAGGCGTCCTCACATTATCAGTCTTTATTGCTGTGGACTACAGGTAACTTACAATGAAATCCACTGTAGACTCTCCTTTGGAATAACAAGTTTACATTTTGAGTTTTATTTTTAATTGAAATATTTTGTCATTTCAGAAGTAATGTAAAAAAAAGAACAAGAATCCAAGATATGAATTGTGGTAACTTTTGCTGTTGTACACACAGGACGAATTAATGGTGATGGTGTCACCCAGACTGACATGCTGTGGAAAAACCAGGGCAAAGATGCAATGATGGTCTGCAATCAAACAAAGGGTTTTCAATACACTGAGATGTACTGGTACAGACAGCTGCCAGGAGAGACAATGAAACTCATTGTGTTCACATCAACCGCCAGTAAAGATCACGACTTTGGAGATATTAAAAAAGAGAGATTTTTAGCCACCAAAACTGAAGCTGAAACTGGGACATTGACAGTGAAGAATGTGGAGCCAGGAGATAAAGGCTTGTATTTCTGTGCTGTGAGTGAACACAGTGATACAGACACATGTGAGAGCTGAACAAAAACCTCAGAGCACTGTTGGCACAACTGTTAGCAAAACTAATGCTCTCATGTACTGTAGGGGGACCTCGAGGACCACAAATCCTCACAGTTACACTGTGATCACAATAAATGACACTCCCACCTGCAACTCTTTCTCTCTGTAAATACACCCACAGTTGTCTGTTTGAATGACTTTCTCAAGATGGACATCATCAAACATGGTTTCTTCAGCTGTTCACTGTTTGTGCTCTACATCAAAGGTAAAGACCAAAGAAAAAACCACACTGTGTTAATGATTGAAACGTTTGTAAGAGGGATAACAAGGAAAAGCTAAATATTCACCTCTGGTAACCTTTACGTTTAAAAGAGGTCAAACTGATGGAGGTTATGTTACCCAGACTGACATGATTTGAAATGGTGTCTGCTTTTTCCCCAGGTGACTCAAATACCAACAGTGTCCTCCAAACACCTCCTTTCATCATTAAGAGAACTGGTGAATCTGTAACCAGAGAGATCAACTGTTCACACAAAACAACAAGCTTTAATCAGATCCTCTGTTACAAACAAGATGAACACAAAGCTCTGAAGTTCCTGGGATATCTAAATGTGGACACCCCATACCCTGAGGACAATGTGAAAGAAAAAATCAGCTTTGATGGAGATGGCCGTAAAGCTTCCAACCTCACTGTTTCCAATCTGTCATTAAATGACAGTGATGTGTATTTCTGTGCTGCCAGTCAGCACAGTGCTGCAGATTCCCCTCAAGTCAATACAAAAACCCTCCTTCATCTGTCTGCAGATAGACGACACGTTCAGGCTCTTCAACACCTGCAGCCTCCTTATAAACCTGCTTTGAAGATTTTATCGACCTCTGCTGACACGAAGCTCTTCATGATGTATGAAACAAACATTGCTTTTGAAAGAGACTGAGATGATTGTGAACTTTTCTCTTTATCTACAGCAGTGGTCACCAACTCTGTTCATGGAGATCTACTGTCCTGCATATTTTAGGTATCTTCCCCCTCTAACACACTTGATTCTGATATTTAATCATGTTGCTGAAGCTTCCCAAGAGCTTGATAACAAGTTATTAGTTTGAATCGTGTGCTGAGAGTGAGCAGATACCTAAAACATGCAGGGCAGTAGATCTCCAGGAACAGGGGTTGGTGACTACTGATCTACAGGAATGTTTGAATTTAAGCTGAGTGAAATAAAACAGCATTTGATCTGAAATGTTGGGCCTCATGAAGTTTGTTTCAGGTTCATGTAAGAATAAAGAAACATCCACATATCTGCCTTGATCACTCGTTGAGATGTTTCCTCACTGTTTAGTATAAAAGTACAGGATGATCTCCTACTGTCTGTTTTAAAAAATATCTTCAACTCTGGACAACATCTGACCTCTGAAGTTTGTGAGTGTTACTGATCTGAAGTGCAGGTGGTCTAGGTGGTCTGACCTATTAATCATGTTGCTGAAGTCTCCCACTTGAAGGTGAGTGAGCAAAAGGGAGTTGGATCTGAAACGTCCGGCCTCATGCACTTTGTTTCAGGATTACATAAGAATAAAGAAACATCCCTGACAAGAATTTCTAAATCTGACAGGAATGATTGAATTGAATTTCAGAGCATCGGATCTGAAATCTCCGGCCTGATAGAGTCTGTTTCAGGTTTACATGATAAAGTTACATCCACGAATCTGCCTTGATCACATGTTGAGATGTTTCCTCACTGTGTAGTATAAAAGTACAGGATGATCACCCATCTGCTGTTTTCAAAAATGTCTTAATCTCTGCACAACATCTGGCCTCTGAAGTTTTTGAGCGTAACTGATCTGAAGTGCAGGTGATCTACAGGATCTACTGTAGGGGGACTTCTACATCGCCTTAGATGACAATGTAGTTTTATAGAGAGCAGCTTGTACAATAACGTCACAGAACACAGAGACACTCCCACCTCTTCATCTCTCTGTCATTACACCAGACTCTGGCAGTTTGTCTCTAACAGAACATGGATATTATCATCACCAAAGGAGGCGTCCTCACATTATCAGTCTTTTTGCTGTGGACTACAGGTAACTTACAATGAAATCCACTGTAGACTCTGCTTTGGAAAAACAAGTTTACATTTCGAGTTTTATTTTTAATTAAAATATTCTGTCATTTCAGAAGTAACATAAAAAACGTAACAAGAATCCATGAGAGGAACTGTGGTAACTTTTGCTGTTGTACACACAGGACGAATTAATGCTGGTGGTGTCAACCAGACTGACATACTGTGGAAAAACCAGGGCAATGATGCAGTGATGAACTGCAGCCACACAAAGACTGCTGACTACTCCCAGATGTACTGGTACAGACAGCTACCAGGAGAATCGATTAAACTAATCGTGTACACAGCATTGGGCAGTAAAGATCACGACTTTGGAAGTTTTCCTAAAGAGAAATTTGCTGCCACCAAACCTGATGCAGAGAGTGGGACATTCACAGTGAAGAACCTGCAGCCAGGAGATAAAGGCTTGTATTTCTGTGCTGTGAGTGAACACAGTGATACAGATGCACTCAATAGCTGAACAAAAACCCCCAAGCACTGTTGGCACAACTTCTACAAGCATCTCATGAACTTTAGGGGGACCTCAACTACCACAAATACTCCCAGTTCACTTTGATTCACCACACAGGTTTTGATACAGCAGCTAACGTCACACACTGCAGAGACACTCCCACCTGTAACTCTTCATTTCTCTGTAACTACACTGACAGTTGAGACTCGAAACCTTCAGAACAATGAACATTATTAAACACACTCTCCTGATCTTATTCTTATTTCTGTTATGGATAAAAGGTAAAGTGGAGGAAAATAATCTCACTGCATCACAGTCTGCAACTACCTTTATTTCAGGGATGGCAGCACAAGTTAACAGTTTGTGAGGGTTGAATTAGGCCTAGAAGCCTGGTTTAGGTTTGTAACTCCACCCAGTAATAGGTGGGGATAGATATGCCTGCCTTTAAAAGGCCAGGTGAGGGTGCAGCACTTCCTTTGTCCTGAGGCCTCTGGTGAGCCGTGCTTTGGTGTGTGCAGGTGAGGGAAGATTTGATTTGGAGAGAGAAAAAGAAAAGGGAAAGGTGATTTGTTGTTGATAGAGGTACTTTATTGAACCGGGTGGTGGCATATATATACTATGACATTACATTCTTCCCCTTGATCTTTGCAGTCCTAGTGAATATATATATTTTGCCGGGTGCATGACATTTTTTCCTGTCGGCCGGGCAGAGTTCTTTTTCGTGCATTCTTCCCCTTGACTTAGCACTCTGTTAGTTCATTTTGGAGTATATGCACTGCGTTTCATTTTTTGGCCACTAGGTGTTACAATCACACCATGTATGAGAGAGACCGAACATGTATTAAATTCATTTTTACTTTGTTGCACTACTGCCATTTTGCCGGGTGCATTATGGGAAAATGTATATGAATGTAAGTGTTCATTTTTTTCCTGTCGGCCGGGCAGTCGTGCTTGAGTTTCGTGCAACGGGCTGTTGTGCTGGAGATTTGCGGATCGGGGGGTCGAGCTGAAGATTTGCAGAGAGGGTGTGGAGTTTGCGCTGTGTGGAGTTACACCGTTGGAGTATATGCACTGCAGTTTTGGCGCCGGACGGTGACGGTTGTGTTCGGGATGGACTGGTAATGACGGCGTGTTACAATCACACCATGTTATTCAATGTGTTACTAGAGAGACCGAACATGTATTAAATTCATTTTTACTTTGTTCAAAGGTAAATGACAGCGTTTGAGGCGTTTAATCTCCAGGGATGTCTGCGTATTGTCGGAAAATGTATATGAATGTAAGTGTTCTCAATATGCAAGATGTAAAAGCCCAAGTATATGTGTGGGTTTTTGTGGTCCAAAGGTGTATTTGACAACTTTATTGTTTTCTTTTGACAGGAAGACTGCCGTATTTTCTTTGGATATTTTTGTATTTTATTTAATTTTTTATATGCACCTTGAACCAAAGTTGGTTTTTTTGTTGTTTCCAGCTTTAAATTAAAAAGCGGTACAAAGAGCCCCAAGTTTTTTGTTGTTTCCAAGAGGACAATTAATAAATTAAAAAGCTACAAAGAGCCCCAAGTGTTGTGTCCTGTGTGGTACTCAATTCCACAGGGCTACACAATTTTGGTACCAGAGAAGTGGGGTTGTAGCTTAATCTTACCTTTACAATTGGCAACAGAGTGATGATTTATTTTTGGATTTTCTTGAGAAATATGGCAGTGGTGAAGATTGCAAGTGAGCCCGTCTGTGTTTGGGATCTGACAGAGCCAGGGGATTCCATAGTAGGCAAGATAGTAGCTAGTCAGTGTTTCACATTGCCAGGAAATGGTGTTGCCCCCTACATCCTGAAAGAGGCGACCTGAAGTTTTCCATGAGCCCATGGTACCGTTCAGTTAAAGATGCTTAAGTTCCAGGTGGGGAGTACAGAGGGCTCCAGTATTTAAAGGCAGTGTAGTCAGTGGAGCTGCAGTTCAGTTAGAGACTGTTTTCACCCTATCCTTGACACACGTTTTGGACTATATTAATATTCATTTTGAGATAAAGGCTGTTATTTCATGTGTCCACTGACTCTGGTGATGAAGGTACCGCCCATCGTGTCGTGAACGGTCAGTTAGACCCAGTCTCAGGTGACGTGGCAGTTGTAAATGGAGAGGCCACAGCAGAAATGCAACAAATGCAAGAGATAAACAGATTGCGGGATGAACTTACTATAGGATGAAACAAGGGTGTAGGGCAATGGTAACAGTTGCCAGAGTGGCGGGGAAAGATGTTGTTCATGTACCGTTCATATATCAGTAGGGGACTTAGGAATGTAAGCCTGTTGTTGGAGCGGGAACATCAGCCCAGGGTTGAACATTTCTCTTCTGGAGTGGGGATGTGGTACAGATGTCTGGCTGAGGAGAACAAGGTTAGGTGTTTTGACGGTGGAGAATTTATTGAAGAATCTCAGCTACTACTGAACAAGTTCAAAGATACCACTACAGGTCCTTAGGTCCAGAGACCAGACAACAGAAGAACAATGTTTACATACTGCCTGTTGCGTGGCCCTGCTTTGGAGTTTTTTTATTGGAGTCAAACAGTGGGGCCCAGTGATTTGTACATCATATCTGTTGAATGTATTTGTTCCACGAGTTGTTTTATTTAATTATCTATACACATCCTTTCTAGGAACAGGTCTGCAAGTTAGCTGCCATGTTCATTTGAAGCCTTACTATGTTTTACTAGAACCAACTGATTTTAAATTGTTTCTATTTTTAGGTAGAGGGCCAGTCTGTGGGGAGTAGTCTCGCCGGGGTCACACTATTGCCCTCCTGCATGCTATGTGGTTATATAAATAGTGGTGGGGAGACACCTCAGAAATATGATCTTAGTTTAAAGGATGCTGACTTAGGCGTGAGCTCCGGAAGATCGTTCGGGATAAACCAGAATCCAGTCTTCTTGATGTGAGAAATGAAGCCTTACTGCATGTCTTCCATCGAACTGTTAAGAATAGTCTTGCTCATGTGCAGTGCACAATTTCTGAGAGTGTTTAAAACTTGGAGAAGACAGAAAAGGGTGTAGTGTTTGATTTGTTTCCTAGTGGGCACCAGGTGAGCACACGGTGTGAATATTAGCAGACCAAACAACACGAGGGGAAGTGCGATAGGATCTCCCCAGTTGGGGAGTGTAAGATTGTTGAGATGAAACAGCGAGCACTCTGCCCTTGTTTTAAACTTTTATCATAGTTTTTGCCGCTAATGGACTAGACTACAATGCCCTATGGATTGGATATGTGGAGGTTGAAGTTGAAACTATGGGTCTGTCCCAGTTGATGCTATCAGGCACATCCTCTGTTCCAGTCTTATAGGGATGAACAGTGCTGTGAAAAAATGCAGGGAGCTGTGAGTCTAATTTTTTATATTGTAGAATAAAGGTTATTATTCATACTTGAGGGGACTTGATGTTGCAGTTGCAGTGACTGCCTACCTGAACCGACTTGCCTTCGCGAGAGTGGCGCCTTTGTTCTTTTAGGCTTGGTAGCTCTTAACACTTCCTGTTTTTGTTGTACACTCTGGTCTCTTCTGGATTTTTTCCGGTTCGTGTCATGAACTTGGATGAAGATGTCTTAAATAGGTGTTTTGAACTGTAGAAAGTGAGGAGCATTTTTTGTTTGAATGCATGTCTGCCGCACGCCAGAGCAGAAATCTTTTTGTTGGAGAAATACCTTTTTGAACTTGTTTTAATCATTTGTCACCACTCAGTTTTAGTAAGTTATATTGCCTTGAGGGTTAGGAAGACAGATGATTCTGATTATAGGAAACCCCTCAGCTCCCAAGCCCTTTTACATGCTGAGTTGGGTCACAAGTTTTTCTTTAGTGAGTTGTAATGAGCCCTTGTTAATTTACACATTTTGGTTTTTTCACTTGCAGTATTTTTCACACACTGCAGGAGGAGAGTGAAGTTTTTGGGCAAACTTCAGCAAATGAAAAAGTCCCCACCACAGCGAAAGAGCTCAGGACTTCCTCTTCCATAGAGGACAGTATCAACACAATATCCTGTAGTATGAAGTTAGAGTTGCTGATGAAACTCATCACCGTGAAACTGTGATGCAGATAACAGACACCTCCCCTGTTTGTTATGGCAGTAGTTTGCAGGGGAGTTGAAACAGTGGGCTGTAGCTGATTCTGATCTTGAAGTTCAGAGGTTACTGTAACATTGATTGAACAATCCCCTCTGCCACTGTTTTTACAGCTATGTTAGGCGCTATAGTGTCAATATTGAAACAGTGATTTTGAAGTTGCCGCTGAGCCCTCTCTAGGCACATTAAAGTTTGCAGGGGAGCCTGATGCCAGATCAGACCCTGATTCCATCTTGAGTCCTAGTTATTGCTGTGTGTAACATTATTGTTTTAAAGTTCTGTGTGTAGAGAGCAGCTGTGCTGAGTGTTGTAAGGTGAGGCAGATTCTATATACAGAAAAAGGAGGGGCTGTTATACATAAGGGTTATTAAAGACCCCCGCCAGGCAAGGAACACTCCCACACTGCCGGGTTATACCAGCCCTTGTCGTCTACAGGCGCTGTGTGTTTTGGGGTCGAGGGAGAAAGCCAAACCACAAAGAGAGAGCAGCTGACAGGACTATATACAGAAAAAGGAGGGGCTGTTAACCGGGTTATTAAAGACCCCCGCCACGGAGAGGTGTGCTCTTCCTTTTTGAACTGGTGCCTCGTTGTTTGAAGGACCAAGTCCTAGTCACCACTCAGTTTTAGCGTACACAATAGTATGGGGCTGAGAGGAGAGAGAGAGAGATGTTTTTGGGTTGGTCAGAGCCTCACATTTACACCTCTTTACTATGATGTTTATAGTCTTTATATTCTGTTTCCTCGAAATTTTGAAAGTGATGTTATAGCATCTGCTAGGGTCAAAAAGACACGGACCACTCCCTACAGGCCACAGGGAAATCAGACATGAAACAGGACTGGTTGGTTGTTCACCAGGAAAGGCTACAATCGTACACTCCATGAGCGAGCTCTGCTGAGAACTACCCTCCTGGGCAGTAAGGGTGAGTATTCAGAACAGACTAAAACTCCACAGCAAATCATTTCAGTTTATAAAATTGTCCTCCTGTTGCTGTTGGTCAATCTGCACTTTCTCCACAGGTGATACCAACAGTGTCCTCCAAGCTGCGGCTTTGCGCACACCTCCTTTCATCATTAAGAGAACTGGTGAATCTGTAAGTGGAAAGAGTTGGGTTACCAGAGAGATCAACTGTTCACACAAAACAACAAGCTTTAATGATAGTGGGTTGTTGGTTGCAGAAAACAGGGACAGGTCCTCTGGTGGGGCCTGCGCACAAACAAGATGAACACAAAGCTCTGAAGTTCTGTTTTATTTGAGAAAGCTGGGATATCTAAATGTGGAGGACGTTGACTTGAGTTGCAGGGGAGAGTGTAACCGGGTGGCAGATTTACTACCTACAATTTCCCACTTAGGGTTAAAGATGTTTATATATATGTTTATGAGTTCTTTATTCTTCCCCTTGACTTAGCACTCTGTTAGTTCATTTTCAGCCATTTTTTGGCACTAGGTGGTATGAGTGTAGTGCCCTGAGGACGATTGTTCTGGAGTTTGCGGATCGGCAGCAATGACTGTGCTTTTGCAGAGCGGGTAGCGTTTTTGTGAAAGAAAAAATCAGCTTTGATGGAGATGGCCTTTGATTAATTAGTGTTTGTATATGTGATCGTAAAACTTCCAGCCTCTCTGTTTCCAATCTGTCATTAAATGACAGTGGTGTGTATTTCTGTGCTGCCAGTCAGCACAGTGCTGCAGATTCCCCTCAAGTCAATACAAAAATGAAATGTATTTAAAGGCCCTCCTTCATCTGTCTGAGTTTTTTTATTGGTTGAATGTATTTGTTCAGATAGACGACACGTTCAGGCTCTTCAACACCTGCAGCCTCCTTATAAACCTGCTTTGAAGATTTTATCTTTAGTTTTGATTTTTAGTTTCCTAGTGGGCACCAGGTGAGCACACGGTTTGTCAATATTAGCAGACTGCGATAGGATCGACCTCTTCTTTTATCATAGAGTTTTTAGTTGACAGATTTTTCTTTAATTTGTATAATAGAATAAAGGTTATTATTCTGACACGAGCTCTTAACACTTCCTGTTTACATTATCTTGGCTCATTAAACAGTCTTCATGATGTATGAAATAAACATTGCTTTTGAAACTGAACAGATGATTGTGAACCTTCTTCTTTATCTACAGCAGTGGTCACCAGCCTTGTTCATGGAGATCTACTGTCCTTAATGTTTTAGGTATTTTCCCCCTTGAACACACCTGATTCTGATTATTAATCATGTTGCTGAAGCTTCCCAAGAGCTTGATAACAAGTTATTAATATGAATCATGTGTGTTGGGAGTGAGCTGATGCCTAAAACATGCAGGGCAGTAGATCTCCAGGAACATGGTTGGTGACTACTGATCTACAGGAATCAATTTCAGTAAAGTCAAACAATATTTATCTTTTATTCTTAAAACCTGCTTATGGTATCTGACTCTAATTTAGACATCAAATCTTTTACTTTAATCTAACAATAGGTGATGTGTTACTGGTTAGAAATCTTTCTTGCATATTACAGTTGGAAAAAGAGAAAAGTGATAAAATAGATAAAACTCAGAGGCATCAAAAGCACCTTCTTAGAGTTTCTTTCAGGTTCAGCTATTGATAGACAATCTGTCTTTTCAAAAATAATCAAAATCAAACTTTTTCAGATTGTAGAACTTTTTAGTCTGACTAGTCCAGGAAGATCATTCATATTTTGTTCATTAAAAAATATAACAGCTTGTCATTTTTCTTCAATGCAGATGAGAATGATAAACTGTAGGGGGACCCCCATTTTCTCTCATATAAAAATCACATCACACAATCCAGAGACACTCCCACCTGCAGCTTTTTATATCTGTGTATCTAAGTCAGACTCTGGCAGTTTCTCTCTAACAGAACATGGAGAGTATCATCATTCAACAAGGCGTCCTCAGATTATCAGTCTTTGTGCTGTGGATGACAGGTAATCTATCATAAATGGACCCTAATTGATAATAAACATTTTTAAATATATTTTCTGATCATAGTTTTGACTTGATGCAATTGTTTTCAGAGAATGAAAAGAAAATCTAACAAAATGGATGATAAGAGCTCATTTGTTATGTACACAGGACTAATTGATGGGAGCGATGTCACCCAAACTGACATACTGTGGAAAAACCAGGGTGACAGATGCAACGATGAACTGCAGCCACACAAAGGGTGTTAGCTACCCCCAGATGTACTGGTACAGACAGCTACAAGGAGAATCGATTAAACTAATTGTGTTCACATCATCTGTCAGCAAAGATCATGACTTTGGAGAATTTAACAATGGGAAGTTTGCAGCCACCAAACCTAATGCAGAGAGTGGGACATTCACAGTGAAGAACCTGCAGCCAGGAGATAAAGGCTTGTATTTCTGTGCTGTGAGTGAACACAGTGATACAGATGCACTCAATAGCTGAACAAAAACCTCAGAGCACTGTTGGCACAACTGTTAGCAAAACTAACACTCTCATGTACTGTAGGGGGACCTCGAGGACCACAAATCCTCACAGTTACACTGTGATCACAATATACGACGACTTCCACCTGCAACTCTTTCTCTCTGTAAATACAGCCACAGCTGTGTGTTTGACTGACTTTCTTAACATGGACATCATCAAACATGGTCTCTTCAGCTTTTCACTGTTTCTGCTCTGCATGAAAGGTAAAGTCCAAAGAGATCAGCACACTGTGGTTACTGACTGAAACATCTCTCAAAGCTTTTCAGGAGCTGAGGGGAGAGTCCAGCATGTTTCAGCTTCCTGAGGAAGAAGAGTCTTTGTTGAGCCTTCTTTAACCAGGTGAGCTGTTTTTAGGGACCAGGTCAGGTCAGATGTGATGTGGATGCCCAAGGAACTTGATATTGTTGACGACACGCTCGACACTGCTTCCCCGTGAATGAGGAAGAGGAGCGTGCTCTGTCCTCCTGGACCTCCTGTAGTCCACTATGACCTCCTTGGTCTTGCTGGTGTTCAGAACAAGGTTGTTGTTGTTTAAACACCACTGAACACCTGATTCTGATTATTAATCATGTTGGAGAAAATTCTCAAGAGCTTGATAAGTTGTTAATATAAATCATGTCTGTTGGGAGTGGGCAGATATCTAAAACATGCAGGGCATTTGATCTTCAGGAACAGGGATGGTGACCACTGATCTACAGGACTGATTGAATTGAAGCTGAGTGAACTAAAAAGCATCCGATCTGAAATATTGGGCCTCATGCAGTATGCTGTACGAGAGTTTAAATATTCACTTCTGGTAACGTTGGCTGTTTTTTGAACAGGTCATACTGATTGAGGTGATGTTACTGTCACCAGACTGACTTTTTGTGGAAAAAAGAGGAGGGCAGTGTAACAATGGACTCCAACAACACGGTTGATTGGGAGCTAAAGAAAAGAAAGTATGAGCTGATGAGAATAGAGAACATATGAATTCAGTGAATCATCGTGAAAGTGCCTCAGCAGTTGTCCATGAGTGGATGACGTATAAAAAAAAAATTTCTTTTGAAAGAGACGAGATGATTGTGAACTTTTCTCTTTATCTACAGCAGTGGTCACCAACCCTGTTCATGGAGATCTACTGTCCTGCATGTTTTAGGTATCTTCCCCCTCTAACACACCTGATTCTGATTATTAGAATGAGCTTGATCTACAGCTGCAAATATTTCACTCTTTGTTTCATTGCAGCCATTTGCTAAAATCGAAAAAGTTCATTTTATTTCTCATTAATGTACACTCAGCACCCTATCTTGACATAAAAAACAGAAATGTAGAAATTTTTGCAAATTTATTAAAAAAGAAAAACCTGAAATATCACATGGTCATAAGTATTCAGACCCTTTGCTCAGTATTGAGTAGAAGCACTCTTTCGAGGTAGTACAGCCATGAGTCTTCTTTGGAATGATGCAACAAGTTTTTCACACCTGGATTTGGGGATCCTCTGCCATTCTTCCTTGCAGATCCTCTCCAGTTCCGTCAGGTTGGATGGTGAACGTTGGTGGACAGCCATTTTCAGATCTCTCCAGAGATGCTCAATTGGGTTTAGGGTCAGGGCTCTGGCTGGGCCAGTCAAGAATGGTCACAGAGTTGTTCCGAAGCCACTCCTTTGTTATTTTAGCTGTGTGCTTAGGGTCATTGTCTTGTTGGAAGGTGAACCTTTGGCCCAGTCTGAGGTCCTGAACACTCTGGAAGAGGTTTTCTTTCCAGGATATCTCTGTACTTGGCCGCATTCATCTTTCCTTTCAATTGCAACCAGTCGTCGTCCTGTCCCTGCAGCTGAAAAACACCCCCATAGCATGATGCTGCCACCACCATGTTTCACTGTTGGGATTGTATTGGGCAGGTGATGAGCAGTGCCTGGTTTTCTCCACACATACCGCTTAGAATTAACGCCAAAAAGTTCAATCTTGGTCTCATCAGACCAGAGAATCTTATTTCTCATAGTCTGGGAGTCCTTCATGTATTTTTTGGCAAACTCTATGCGAGCTTTCATATGTCTTGCACTGAGGAGAGGCTTCCGTCAGGGCCACTCTGCCATAAAGCCCCGACTGGTGGAGGGCTGCAGTGATAGATTGACTTTGTGGAACTTTCTCCCATCTCCCTACTGCATCTCTGGAGCTCAGCCACAGTGATCTTTGGGTTCTTCTTTACCCCTCTCACCAAGGCTCTTCTCCCACAATTGCTCAGTTTGGCTGGACGGCCAGGTCTAAGGAAGAGTTCTGGTCGTCCCAAACTTCTTCCATTTAAGGATTATGGAGGCCACTGCTCTTAGGAACCTTGAGTGCTGCAGAAATTCTTTTGTAACCTTGGCCAGATCTGTGCCTTGGCTACATTCTCTGTCTCTAAGCTCCTCCTTGGGCAGTTCCTTCAACCTCATGATTCTCATTTGCTCTGACATGCACTGTGAGCTTTAAGGTCTTATATAGACAGGTGTGTGCCTTTCCTAATCAAGTCCAATCAGTTTAATTAAAAACAGCTGGACTCCAATGAAGGAGTAGAACCATCTCAAGGAGGATCAGAAGAAATGGACAGCATGTGAGTTAAATATGAGTGTCACAGCAAAGGGTCTGAATACTTATGACCATGTAATATTTCAGTTTTTATTTTTTAATAAATTTGCAAAAATTTCTATATTTCTGTTTTTTTCTGTCAAGATGGGGTGCTGAGTGTACATTAATGAGAAATAAAATTAACTTTTTCAATTTTAGCAAATGGCTGCAATGAAACAAAGAGTGAAAAATTTAAAGGGGTCTGAATACTTTCCATACCCACTGTAGTTGAGGTATGTGGCTGCCCTTTGTTAGGTTTGCCTTTTTTTAATTTCCTTTCCTTTTTGACCTGTTTTCACCTGTTTTGGACCTATCTTTTGCATTTTTGCCTGTTTTGCTATCTTTTTTTGGTTTTGATTTCTTTCTTTGGCTTAGTTTTTCTTTAGTTTTCCTAGTTTAATCTCCTTAGTATATTTTTGTTTTACTTTTTGCTTTATGTCTGTATATTGGTTTGGATTATTGGTTTAATTACCAATTGGCTTGTTTGATTTTTGTTAACTATGTTCCTTTTGTTTCAGGAAGTTTCTTTTTTTCGTTCTTTTCGTTCAGTGTAGATGGGGTGCCAAAGGTGGAAGGCTAGGCACCGTGGTGAGGACCTCACATCTTTTGCATGGAAGTAAGGGCACTGCGACACTGTTTTATGCATGTTTGCTGTGATTTTGTCTTGCTGCACCCAGGTGAGTGAGAAGGGGCACTCCTCTTGTAGTCTGCCTCCCAACTACAGGCCCCAGCCCACTCATTTTAGCTTTTTCTGGTTTAAATAGATGCATGTCTTAGAGTTTTAGTCCTTTTGTTTCATAGCCTGGGTCAAGTAATTTTAGATAGTGTTTACATATCATTTTGGCCAACTATTTTGGATATTAAACTTACTTATTTGTTCAATTTGTGAAATTTCCTTGTTTCTAACAGCTTGAAATTCTTTTCTCCTCTAGTCCAGTTTTTCTTTTTTTGTCTCTTTGCTTTATATTATCTACTGTCTCTACCTCCTTTGTCACAGGCCTGTGTCCTTGTGTGTTGTGTGTGTGTGTGTTTTTTTTTTATTAATTAATTTATTTTTTCGTCGATTTTCATTTTATCTTGAATTGTAAGGACCCAGGTGGCATTGTTGGCTCCTTAATTACCTTAGTTATCTCGCTTCCTCCCCTTATTTTATTAAATTCCACTTCTTGCCCCACCTTAATATAAAAGAATAGGATGATTGCCCATCTTCTGTTTTAAAAAATATCTTAATTTCTGCACAACATCTGGTCTCTGAAGTTTGAGTGGTACTGATCTGAAGTGCAGGTGATCTACAGGATCTACTGTAGGGGGACTCAAGTAACACTTCTACATCAGCTTTGATGACAATGTAGATTTGTACAGAGCAGCTCGTACAATCACATCACACATCACAGAGACACTCCCACCTCTTCATCTCTCTGTCATTACACCAGACTCTGACAGTTTGTCTCTAACAGAACATGGATATTATCATCACCAAAGGAGGCGTCCTCACATTATCAGTGTTTTTGCTGTGGAGTACAGGTAACTTACACTAAAATCCACTGTATACTCTGCTTTGGAAAAACAAGTTTACTTGTTCTCTTTTCACGTGAAGCAACTTTATCATTTTTAACATAATATAAAGAAAAAATAATACAAAAGATGAAGTGTGGTAAACCTTTACTGTTGTACACACAGGACTAATTAATGGTGATGGTGTCACCCAGACTGACATACTGTGGAAGAATCAGGGCGACAATGCAACGATGAACTGCAGCCAAACAAAGGGTGGTCAGTTCTTCCGGATGTACTGGTACAGACAGCTACCAGGAGAAGCCATGAAACAAATCGTGTTCACAACAATGGGCATCAATGATTTTGGAAGTTTTCCCAAAGAGAAATTTTCAGCCACCAAACCTAATGCAGAGAGTGGGACATTCACAGTGAAGAACCTGCAGCCAAGGAGATAAAGGCTTGTATTTCTGTGCTGTGAGTGAACACAGTGATACAGACACATGTGAGAGCTGAACAAAAACCTCAGAGCACTGTTGGCACAACTGTCAGCAAAACTAATGCTCTCATGTACTGTAGGGGGACCTCGAGGACCACAAATCCTCACAGTTACACTGTGATCACAATAAATGACACTCCCACCTGCAACTCTTTCTCTCTGTAAATACACCCACAGTTGTCTGTTTGAATGACTTTCTCAACATGGACATCATCAAACATAGTCTCTTCAGCTTTTCACTGTTTGTGCTCCGCATCAAAGGTAAAGTCCAAAGAGAAAACCACACTGTGTTACTGACTGAAACATCTGTGAGAGGCATAACAAGGAAAGTTACTGAAAATGATCTGCTGTATGAGAGTTTAAATATTCACTTCTGGTAACCTTTACTGTTTTTAGAACAGATCGAATTGATGGAGGTGATGTTACCCAGACTGACATGATTTGAAATGGTGTCTGCTTTTTCCCCAGGTGACTCGAATACCAACAGTGTCCTCCCAAACACCTCCTTCCATCATTAAGAGAACTGGTGAATCTGTAACCAGCGAGATCAACTGTTCACACAAAATAAGTAGTTATCAGGACATTCTCTGGTACAAACAAGATGAACACAAAGCTCTGAAATTCTTGGGATATCTAAATTTGAACTTCCCATACCCTGAGGATGATGTGAAAGAAAAGATCAGCTTTGATGGAGATGGCCGTAAAGCTTCGAGCCTCACTGTTTCCAATCTTTCATTAAATGACAGTGGTGTGTATTTCTGTGCTGCCAGTCAGCACAGTGCTGCAGATTCCCCTCAAGTCAATACAAAAACCCTCCTTCATCTGTCTGCAGATAGACGACACGTTCAAGGCTCTTCAACACCTGCAGCCTCCTTATAAACCTGCTTTGAAGATTTTATCGACCTCTGCTGACACAACACTCTTCATGATGTATGAAATAAACATTGCTTTTGAAACAGGAGATGAACTTCTACAAGCATCTCATGTACTTTAGGGGAAACTCAATTACCACAAATACTCCCAGTTCACTTTGATTCACCAAACAGGTTTTGATATATCAGCTAACGTCACACATCACAGAGACACTCCCACCTCTTCATTTCTCTGTCATTTCACCAGGCTCTGGCAGTATGTCTCTAACAGAACATGGATATTATCATCATCAAAGGAGGCGTCCTCACATTATCAGTCTTTTTGCTGTGGACTACAGGTAATTTACAATGAAATCCTCTGTAGACTCTGGTTTAGAAAAACAAGTTTACATTTCAAGTTCTCTTTTATGTGAAGAAAGTTGGTCATTTTAAAGATAATATAAAGAAAAAATAATACAAAAGATGAAGTGTGGTAAACTTTACTGTTGTACACACAGGACTAATTAATGGTGATGGAGTCACCCAGACTGACATACTGTGGAAAAACCAGGGCGACAATGCAACGATGAACTGCAGCCACACAAAGGATGCTAACTATTACCAGATGTACTGGTACAGACAGCTACCAGGAGAGATGATGAAGCTAATCGTGTTCACATCAACCACCAGCACAGATCACGACTTTGGAGAATTTAACAATGGGAAATTTGCTGCCACCAAACCTAATGCAGAGAGTGGGACATTCACAGTGAAGAACCTGCAGCCAGGAGATAAAGGCTTGTATTTCTGTGCTGTGAGTAAACACAGTGATACAGATACACTCAGTAGCTGAACAAAAACCCCCGAGCACTGTTGGCACAACGCTACTACCACAAATACTCCCAGTTCACTTTGATTCACCACACAGGTTCTGCCACAGCAGCTAACGTCACACACTGCAGAGACACTCCCACCTGTAACTCTTCATTTCTCTGTTACTACACTGACATTAGAGATTTAAACCTTCAGATCATGGACATTATTAAACACACTCTCCTGATATTTATATTATATCTATTATATATATTAGTATCCTGATACTTATTTATTTAAAGCCCAAAATCGCAAAACATATTTTTCCTCGGAGGGTTTCACAGTCTGTACAGTTGTGACACCCTCTGTCAGGAAAAACTTCAAAAAACCCTTTCTGGGAAAAAGAAGAAACCTGAGGAAGAACCACAGATGAGGGATCCCTCTCCCTGGGATGGACAGACGTGCAATAGATGCCACATGTACAGAGAAAATCATAGTCAATCATATATCAAGTTAAACATGGGTCGTAATAAATTGCAGCTATACTTCATGTTCAGTTCATTCATGGGTTTAGTCCATGTGTGAAGGTATCACAGGTAATGGAAAAGGAGTCCATGAGTCCAGGTGGAGGTGCATTCTCTAGATGTCCTCATATGGAGCTCTGGGCCACTCAACCTTCTCTCCACAACACAGACACAGATCATGTCCCCACCAGGCCAGTGAACCTCAGACAGATGGACCACAACCAGAATCAGTGAAGGAACCTGCAAGACTAGGAGAGAACAGGGAGGACCAGGGCTCTGGCAGTAACATGCACTTTACGGGACATAAGTCTATTCACTTTAATCACTTTAACCAGTCTATAAGCTGATTCCATTTTGCACTACTGCCGTATCTATTTGCACTCTGTGTGATTTTGCCATATCTTTTTTTTTTGGCATGTCTTAATTTCATAGTATTCTTTATGCTTATTTTGTTGTATTTTGCTTATTTTTGTTGTTTGCACCTAAGGGTTTGAGAGAAACAGTAATTTCAATCCTGTGTATGTCCTGCACATGCAGCAGTATTGACAATAATGCAGACTTTGACTTTGGCTTTGAAATAAGGGTAGAGCAAGCAGAGAAAAAGGGAGAGGTGCAGGGCAGTAGATCTCCAGGAACAGGGTTGGTGACCACTGATCTACAGGAACAATTGAACTGATTTTGAGTGAGCAAAAGAACGACTGATCTGAAACATCTGGCGTCACAGAGTCTGTTTCAGGTTTACATAACAATAAAGAAACAGCCATGAATCTGATTTGGTCACATGTTGAGATGTTTCCTCACTGCTTATGTACGCAGAACAGGGAAGACTCCTCCTCTAGCTCATCCTCTTAGCCAGGTGGCTAAGACCCTCACCTGGCTTTAGTGAGTCTCTTGTTTGTCCCTGATGGTGGTTGACCATATATGAGGTGGTCAGTAGCATCCCCATTTTCTTTTATTTATAGTTTTAAGTCCTTTGACCCCACTAACCTTGTGCTTTTGTTTTTTTATAGGCTCACCTGCTGTTGTTAGGTTTCCATCCATCCATCCATCCATCCTTTTTCTGTATCGCTTATCCTGTCTCACAGGGACTGGTCGCCAGTCATTTGCAGGGAGAAGGGATGAGGGGATGATATGCTGCAAAGAGCCCTGGGATGGGATTGAACCTGCTGCATGGGGGTTTGTCTCTACATCCATAGGCATGCGCGCTCATCTAGTTGAGGTATGCGACTGCCCTTTGTTAGGTTTGCCTTTTTTTAATTTCCTTTCCTTTTTGACCTGTTTTCACCTGTTTTGGACCTATTTTTGCATTTTTTGCCTATTTTGCTCTCTTTTTTTGGTTTTGATTTCTTTCTTTGGCTTAGTTTTTCTTTAGTTTTCCTAGTTTAATCTCCTTAGTATATTTTTGTTTTACTTTTTGCTTTATGTCTGTATATTGGTTTGAATTATTGGTTTAATTACCAATTGGCTTGTTTGATTTTTGTTAACTATGTTCCTTTTGTTTCAGGAAGTTTCTTTTTTTCGTTCTTTTCTTCAGTGTAGATGGGGTGCCAAAGGTGGAAGGGTAGGCTAGGCACCGTGGTGAGGACCTCACATCTTTTGCATGGAAGTAGGGGCACTGCGACACTGTTTTATGCATGTTTGCTGTGATTTTGTCTGTGCTGCACCCAGGTGAGTGAGAAGGGGCACTCCTCTTGCCTAGTCTGCCTCCCAACTACAGGCCCCAGCCCACTCATTTTAGCTTTTTCTGGTTTAAATAGATGCATGTCTTAGAGTTTTAGTCCTTTTGTTTCATAGCCTTCATAGGGTCAAGTAATTTTAGATAGTGTTTACATATCATTTTGGCAAATTATTTTGGATACTAACCTTACCATTTGTTCAATTTGTGAAATTTCCTTATTTCTAGCAGCTTGAGTTCTTTTCTCCTCTAGTCCAGTTTTTCTTTTTTTGTCTCTTTGCTTTATATTATCCACTGTCTCTGCCTCCTTTGTCACAGGCCTGTGTCCTTGTGTGTTGTGTGTGTGTGTGTGTTTTTTTTATTAATTAATTTATTTTTTCTTTGATTTTCATTATATCTTGAAGTGTAAGGACCGAGGTGGCATTGTTGGCTCCTTGGTTACCTTAGTTATCTCGCTTCCTCCCCTTATTTTATTAAATTCCACTTCTTGCCCCACTTAATATAAAAGAACAGGATGATTGCCCATCTTCTGTTTTAAAAAATATCTTAATTTCTGCACAACATCTGGCCTCTGAAGTTTGAGCGTTACTGATCTGAAGTGCAGGTGATCTACAGGATCTACTGTAGGGGGACTCAAGTAACACTTCTACATCACCTTGGATGACAATGTAGATTTGTACAGAGCAGCTCGTACAATCACATCACACATCACAGAGACACTCCCACCTCTTCATCTCTCTGTCATTACACCAGACTCTGGCAGTTTGTCTCTAACAGAACATGGATATTATCATCATCAAAGGAGGCGTCCTCACATTATCAGTGTTTTTGCTGTGGACTACAGGTAACTTACAATGAAATCCACTGTAGACTCTGCTTTAGAAAAACAAGTTTACATTTCAAGTTCTCTTTCACATGAAGAAAGTTGGTCATTTTGAACATAATATAAAGAAAAAATAATACAAAAGATGAAGTGTGGTAAACTTTACTGTTGTACACACAGGACTAATTAATGGTGATGGAGTCACCCAGACTGACATACTGTGGAAAAACCAGGACGACAATGCAACGATGAACTGCAGCCACACAAAGGATGCTAGCTATTACCAGATGTACTGGTACAGACAGCTGCCAGGAGAGATGATGAAACTAATTGTGTTCACATCAACCACCAGCAAAGATCACGACTTTGGAGAATTTAACAATGGGAAATTTGCTGCCACCAAACCTAATGCACTCAGTGGGACATTCACAGTGAAGAACCTGCAGCCAGGAGATAAAGGCTTGTATTTCTGTGCTGTGAGTGAACACAGTGATACAGATGCACTCAATAGCTGAACAAAAACCCCTGAGCACTGTTGGCACAACTTTTACAAGCATCTCATTAACTTTAAGGGGGACCTCAACTACCACAAATACTCCCAGTTCACTTTGATTCACCACACAGGTTTTGATACAGCAGCTAACGTCACACACTGCAGAGACACTCCCACCTGTAACTCTTCATTTCTCTGTAACTACACTGACAGTTGAGACTCGAAACCTTCAGAACAATGAACATTATTAAACAGACTCTCCTGATCTTATTTTTATTTCTGTTATGGATAAAAGGTGAAAGTGGAGGAAAATAACCTCAATGCATCACAGTCTGCAACTACCTTTATTTCAAGGATGACAGCAGAAGTGTTTTAAAAATGGTCTTCTGTGTGAGTCTAAATTTTCCACATCTGATAACTTTTACTGTAACGTACACAGGTTTGACTGATGGGAGAAATGTCACCCAGGCTTGTATTTCTGTGCTGTGAGTTGTGGACCACAGCAGCACAGCTGACTTGCAAAGCTGCTCAAAAACCTCTGTATCCTGTATTCCTACACTAATAGTGATTACTGAAAATGCATCACAACAGCAGTATCTCAGATAGTTACTTAAATAGTTTATTCATGAAAGAAGCGTTTAAATATTTTTTTGAAGAATCAAAACGCGTTTGCAAATTTAAAGAGGTAAATTTGCACATTTTAGCTCTTGCTCTTACTATAGAAAGGGATGAATTGTTATCACTCATGACAAAGTATGTTAATATGATATCAACGGGTTGTAAGTAATCATTATCAAATAATCAAGTGAGTCATTCTTCATTTGTTGATTCATGTGCAAAATGTTAAGATGTCTAATAGTTTCATAAGTATTTTAAAGAAACATGCAAACATGATCACAATCAATGATGAGCATATGAAAGGGCTCATACACTATTACATCATGGGAAAATTAAACTTTTAAAAGAAAGCCTGATGCACAAATGTCAAATGAAGTATAAAACAAAATAAAGAAGAGGAATAAAAAGACAAATTAATCATGTTTCGATAATGTTAAATATATTGTCAGGCAGTGTCCCACAAACTGCTTCAATGATCTGCTGTTAGTATAGTGTTTTTGAGTGAGTTATGATGAGTCCTTTCATTCATTTCAGTTCATTTACAGACTCATGCAGTATTTTTCACACACTGCAGGAGGAGACAAACTTCAGCAAATGAAATAGTTCAGGACTTCCTCTTCCATAGACGACAGTATCAACACAATATCCTGCTGATAAAGTGAAACTGTGATGCAGATAACAGACACCTCCCCTGTTTGTTATATTGAAACAGTGATGTGCTGTCATCTACAGGCGCTGAGCTGACAGGACCTGAGAGGAGAGCAGAGCCTCACATTTACACCTCTTTACTATGATGTTTATAGTCTTTATATTCTGTTTCCTCCATCTGCCGGGCAGTAAGGGTGAGTATTCAGAACAGAACTAAGAAACTCCACAGCAAATCATTTCAGTTATTTAAAAGTTGAATCTTGTACTTTCTCCACAGGTGCCTCCGAATACCAACAGTGTCCTCCAAACACCTCCTTTCATCATTAAGAGAACTGGTGAATCTGTAACCAGAGAGATCAACTGTTCACACAAAACAACAAGCTTTCAGATCATCTACTGGTACAAACAAGATGAACACAAAGCTCTGAAGCTCCTGGGATATCTATATTTGGACACCCCATACCCCGAGGACGATGTGAAAGAAAAAAAATCAGCTTTGATGGAGATGGCACGTAAAGCTTCCAACCTCACTGTTTCCAATCTTTCATTAAATGACAGTGGTGTGTATTTCTGTGCTGCCAGTCAGCACAGTGCTGCAGATTCCCCTCAAGTCAATACAAAAACCCTCCTACATCTGTCTGCAGATAGTGTTACGGGTTGGTGCAAGGTGAAGTGGAGTTGGACCCAGGATGCAGATGCAGACGAGGCAGGAGGCAGAGTAGACGTTAGACTCTTTATTGAGGGCAAACACGGGAATACGGGAACACAGGAACAGGAACAGGGACGAGGTAGGCAGGAACCGAACAGGAAGGCAGGAACACACAAGGGTTGAGGCAGGAACCAAACAGGAAGGCAGGAACACACAAGGGTTGGTGCCAACAGGAACAGAACAGAACAGCAACAGACACAGCACAGACACAGCACAGACACAAGACAACAACACACAGAACAGAGGAGAAGGGCCAGGTATAAATACCCTGGAGGAAAGGGAAGTGGAAACAGGTGCGGAGACTAATGGGGACAGGTGAAACCAATTGGGGTGGAGCAGGCAATCAAAATGGGAAGGGAAACACGAAAGGACAGGAAGTAAAGTATGAGGCAAGTGAGGAGAGACGGGACTACAAAATAAAACAGGAAGTGCAGGACAGAGAACATGAACATAACAGATTGATGACACGTTCAGGCTCTTCAACACCTGCAGCCTCCTTATAAACCTGCTTTGAAGATTTTATCGACCTCTGTCTGACACGACACTCTTCATGATGTATGAAATAAACATTGCTTTTGAAACTGAAGCAATGATTGTGAACTTTTCTCTTTATCTACAGTAGTGGTCACCAACCGTGTTCATGGAGATCTACTGTCCTGCATGTTTTAGGTATCTTCCCCCTCTAACACATCTGATTCTGATTATTAATCATGTTACTGAAGCTTCCCAAGAGCTTGATAACAAGTTATTAGTATGAATCATGTGTGCTGAGAGTGAACAGATATCTAAAACATGCAGGGTAGTAGATCTCTAGGAACAAGGTTGGTGACCACTGATCTACAGAAATGACTGAATTGAAATTGAATGAATTAAAGAGGATCAGATCTGAAACAAACAGCATCATGCAGTCTGTTTCAGGTTTACACAAAAGTAAAGAATCATCCATGAATCTTCCTTGATCACATGTTGAGATGTTTCCTCACTGCTTAGTATAAAAGTACAGGATGATCGTTCATCTTTTGTTTTAGAAAATGTCTTAATCTCTGCACAACATCTGGCCTCTGAAGTCTGTGAGTGTTACTGATCTGAAGTTCAAGTGATCTACAGGATCTACTGTAGGGGGACTCAAGTAGCACTTCTACATCACCTTGGATGACAATATAGTAGATTTGTACAGAGCAGCTTGTACAATCACATCACACATCACAGAGACACTCCCACCTCTTCAATCTCTCTGTCATTACACCAGACTCTGACAGTTTGTCTTTATCTACAGTTAGGTCAGTGGTCAATCACCAACTTCCTGTTCATGGAGATCTACTGTCCTGCATGTTTTAGGTATCTTCCCCCTCTTTTGAACACACACTTGATTCTGATATTTAATCATGTTGCTGAAGCTTCAAACATGAAAGTTACCCAAGAGCTTGATAACAAGTTATTAATATGAATCATGTGTGTTGGGAGTGGGCAGATACCTTAAACATGCAGGGCAGTAGATCTCCAGGAACGGGGTTGGTGACTCCTGATCTATAGGAATGATTGAATGGAAGTTGAATGAGTTAAATAGAGTTAGATCTTTGAAATTTCCAGCCTCATAGTCTGTTTTAGGTATACATAAGAATAGAGAGACATGTCCAGCAATATCTAAAACATGGTAACCATGAATCTGTCTTTATCACATGTTGAGATGTTTTCAAACTCCACTGTCACTGCTTTTAATAAAAGTCCAGGATGATCACTCATCTTCTGGTTTAAAAAATATCTTCATCTCTGTACAACATCTGACCTCTGTACAACATCTGACAATTGTGAGTGTTACTGATCTGAAGTGCAGGTGATCTACAGGATCTACTGTAAGGGGACTCAAGTAACACTTGAGCAGCTCGTACAATCACATCACACATCACTGAAAAACAGAATAAATAAGACACTCCCACCTCTTAATCTGATAAAAAGATGCTCTGTCATTACACCAGACTCTGACAGTTTGTCTATAAGACAACATGGATATTATCATCATCAAAGGATTACTCCGGCCTCTGAAGAGGCGTCCTAAGAATCACATTATCAGTGTTTTTGCTGTGGATTACAGGTAACTTAGAATAAAATCCACTGTAGACTCTGCTTTAGAAAAACAAGTTTACATTTCAAGCTTTTTTTTGTGAACAAATAAATAAGAATCCAAGATATGAATTGTGGTAACCTTTACTGTTATACAAACAGGACTAATCAATGGTGATGGTGTCACTCCAGACTGACATACTGTGGAAGAACCAGGGCGACAATGCAACGATGAACTGCAGCCAAACAAAGGGTGATCAGTTCTTCCGGATGTACTGGTACAGACAGCTACCAGGAGAAGCCATGAAACAAATTGTGTACACAACAATGGGCATCAATGATCATGATTTTGGAAGTTTTCCCAAAGAGAAATTTTCAGCCACCAAACCTGAATGCAGAGAGTGGGACATTCACAGTGAAGAAATGTGGAGCCAGGAGATAAAGGCTTGTATTTCTGTGCTGTGAGTGAACACAGTGATACAGACACGTGATGTGAGATGTGAGAGCTGAACAAAAACCTCAGAGCACTGTTGGCACAACTGTCAGCAAAACTAACGCTCTCATGTACTGTAGGGGGACCTTGAGGACCACAAATCCTCACAGTTACACTGTGATCACAATAAATGACGACACTCCCACCTGCAACTCTTTCTCTCTGTAAATACACCCACAGTTGTGTGTTTGACTGACTTTCTCAACATGGACATCATCAAACATGGTCTCTTCAGCTTTTCACTGTTTCTTGCTCTGCATGAAAAGTACAAAGAGATCAGCACACTGTGTTACTGACTGAAACATCTCTCAAAGCTTTGTCAGGAGCTGAGGGGAGAGTCCAGCATACGTTTCAGCTTCCTGAGGAATAAGAGTCTTTGTTGATTCTTCTTTACCAGGTGAGCTGTTTCTGTGGATGCCCAGGAACTTGATATTGTTGACACACTCGACTGCTTCCCCGTGAATGAGGAGAGGGGTTGTGTTGTGTTATTTAATTATTTATTTTATATTTAAGTTAAGTTAGTTATGTGTTTTGGGAGTGAGCAGATATCTAAAACATGCAGGGCAGCAGATCTCCAGGAACAGGGTTGGTGACTACTGATCTACAGGAATGTTTGAATTTAAGCTGAGTGAAGTAAAAGAGCATTTGATCTGAAATGTTGGGCCTCATGAAGTTTGTTTCAGGTTCATGTAAGAATAAAGAAACATCCACATAATCTGCCTTGATCACTCGTTGAGATGTTTCCTCACTGTTTAGTATAAAAGTACAGGATGATCTCCTACTGTCTGTTTTAAAAAATATCTTCAACTCTGGACAACATCTGGCCTCTGAAGTTTGTGAGTGTTAACTGATCTGAAGTGCAGGTGGTCTAGGTGGTCTCACATATTAATCATGTTGCTGAAGCTTCCCACTTGAAGGTGAGTGAGCAAAAGGGAGTTGGATCTGAAACGTCCGGGCCTCATGCACTTTGTTTCAGGATTACATAAGAATAAAGAAACATCCCTGACAAGAATTTCTAAATCTGACAGGAATGATTGAATTGAATTTCAGTGAATTAAAGAGCATCGGATCTGAAATCTCCGGCCTGATAGAGTCTGTTTCAGGTTTACATGATAAAGTTACATCCACGAATCTGCTTTGATCACATGTTGAGATGTTTCCTCACTGTGTAGTATAAAAGTACAGGATGATCACCCATCTGATGTTTTCAAAAATGTCTTAATCTCTGCACAACATCTGGCCTCTGAAGTTTTTAAGAGAGTTAACTGATCTGAAGTGCAGGTGATCTACAGGATCTACTGTAGGGGGACTCAAGTAACACTTCTACATCACCTTGTACATCATTTGCACTTCTACATCACCTTAGATGACAATGTAGATTTATAGAGAGCAGCTTGTACAATAACGTCACAGTAAGTCACACAACAGAACACAGAGACACTCCCACCTCTTCATCTCTCTGTCATTACACCAGACTCTGGCAGTTTGTCAAAACATCTAACACAACATGGATATTATCATCATCAAAGCACATGAGGCGTTCTCACATTATCAGTCGTTTTGCTGTGGACTACAGGTAACTTACAATGAAATCCACTGTAGACTCTGCTTTGGAAAAACAAGTTTACATTTCGAGTTTTATTTTAATTAAAATATTCTGTTATTTCAGAAGTAACATAAAAAATGTGTAGCAAGAATCATTTTTAACATAATATAAAGTGTGTGTGTGTGTGTGTGTGTGCAGGGGAATTGTGGTAACAAAAGATTTTGGGGAAACTCTTCTGTTGTACACACAGGACGAATTAATGGTGATGGTGTCAGTACTCCATGAGGGAAGCACATGTGTACTTCTTCTGGGTTGGTACACAGCAGGTGAAGCACAGGGCAATAGTCCATGTCCCACATGGTGATGGTGTCAGGCCCAGACTACTGACATACTGTGGAAAAACCAGGGTGGTACCTGATGCAACGATGCAGCTGGCACACAAAGACTGTGGCCATAACAACTGACTAGAGGACTCCCAGATGTACTGGTGCTGTACAGACAGCTACCAGGAGAATCGATGAAACTAATCGTGTACACAGCATTGGGCAGTAAAGATCACGATTTTGGAAGTTTTCCTAAAGAGAAATTTGCTGCCACCAAACCTAATGCAGAGAGTGGGACATTCACAGTGAAGAACCTGCAGCCAGGAGATAAAGGCTTGTATTTCTGTGCTGTGAGTAAACACAGTGATACAGATGCACTCAAGAGCTGAACAAAAACCTCCGAGCACTGTTGGCACAACTTCTACAAGCATCTCATGAACTTTAAGGGGGACCTCAACTACCACAAATACTCCCAGTTCACTTTGATTCACCACACAGGTTTTGATACAGCAGCTAACGTCACACACTGCAGAGACACTCCCACCTGTAACTCTTCATTTCTCTGTAACTACACTGACAGTTGAGACTCGAACCTTCAGAACAATGAACATTGATTAAACACACTGTCCTGATCTTATTTTTATTTCTGTTGGGATGGGCATAAAAGTTAAAGTGGAGGAAAATTGTCTTCAGCAGGGAGTGGTGACCTTTATATCAGGGAAGATGGTAGAAGTTGACAGTTTTTCTTTAGTGAACAGTTATAATGAGTCCTTGTTCATTTACACACACTTGCAGTATTTTTCACACACTGCAGGAGGAGACAAACTTCAGCAAATGAAAAAGTTCAGGACTTCCTCTTCCATAGAGGACAGTATCAACACAATATCCTGCTGATAAAGTGAAACTGTGATGCCAGACTGACCCTGTGTGGAAAAAAGAGGGGGACAGTGTAACAATGGACTCCAACAACACATTGATTGGGAGCTAAAGAACAGAAAGTATGAGCTGATGAGAATAGAGAACAGTGAATTCAATGAATCATTGTCAAGTGCCTCAGCAGTTGTCCATGAGTGGAGCTAAATGAAAAATACAGAATAATTAAATATAGTGAGAAAAAACACATTGTGGAGATCAGGATACAAAATCATGTGACTCTCCCACTCTCCCACAAACTGCAGCCAGTGTTTCTAAATTTCTGTGAAATGTAAAAAAAACTTTGCAGGATCAGGATCAAACTTCAAGATTCACTAAGCTAAGCAACTGTCAGTCGTTTTCACACCAGCAGAGGGGGACAAACCTTAAAAAAATGAGATGGATACAACAACCTTCAACGTCCACTGACAACAATATCAAGGTCAGTCTCCTCCTTCCATGCTGATGGAGTTAAAGAGTTAAAGCTATGATGTAGACCCCTCTCTGCCACCGCCTCTGCTCATTATACCGCAACAGTGATTCTGACAGGACTACAGGGGAGAGCTAAGAGCAGAGTCTCAAATCTACACAACTTTGTGAACACGTGGGCTTTATCTACGTGGGCTTTATTTTTGTTTACTTCATTTCCCAGGAAATAAAGGTGAAACACACAAGAATATAAATAAACAGCTAATGATTGTAATCTTTTAAATTGTTTTTCTTTTTCTCCACAGGTGCCTCCGATACCAACAGTGTCCTCCAAACACCTCCTTTCATCATTAAGAGAACTGGTGAATCTGTAACCAGAGAGATCAACTCTTCACACAAAATAACAGACTATGACAGGTCATCCTCTGGTACAAACAAGATGAACACAAAGCTCTGAAGCTTCCTGGGATATCTATATTTGGAATTCCCAAAACCCGAGGACGATGTGAAAGAAAAAATCAGCTTTGATGGAAATGGCCGTAAAGCTTCCAACCTCACTGTTTCCAATCTTTCATTAAATGACAGTGGTGTGTATTTCTGTGCTGCCAGTCAGCACAGTGCTGCAGATTCCCCTCAAGTCAATACAAAAACCCTCCTTCATCTGTCTGCAGATAGACGACACGTTCAGGCTCTTCAACACCTGCAGCCTCCTTATAAACCTGCTTTGAAGATTTTATCGACCTCTTCTGACACGACACTCTTCATGATGTATCGAAATAAACATTGCTTTTGAAACATATGAACCTTTTCTCTTTATCTACAGATGAACTTCTACAAGTTCTTAGGAACACACCTATCATCTCATGTACTTTAGGGGAAACTCAATGCTGAAGCTTCCCAAGGCAGTACCACAAATACTCACAGTTCACTTTGATTCACCACATAGAATTTATCTCTAGAACAGGGTTGAATAAAAGGAATGTAAAACATGAGGACAGAAGATCTCTAGAACAGTTGGTGACAAACAGAAATGTTAGATGGAAGTTGATTTCCACAGAGTTAGATTTGAAATTTCTGTTTTAGGTATACTAAGAATAGAGAGACTGTTTTATAAGAATAGAGAGACATAAGAATAGAGAGACATCCATGAATCTGTCTTGATAACATGTTGAGATGTTTCCTCACTGCTTAGATAAAAGTCCAGGATGATTGTTCACTCTGGTTTAAAAAATATTTTCATCTCTGCACAACTCTGACCTCTGACAATTTGAGTGTTACTGATCTGAAGTCAGGTGATCTACAGGATCTACTGTAGGGGGACTCAAGTAACACTTGGCAGTCGTACAATCACATCACACATCACAGAGACACTCCCACCTCTAACTCTCTGTCATTACACCAGACTCTGACATGTCTAAACACAACATATTATCATCATCAAAGGAGGCGTCCTCACATTATCAGTCTTTTTGCTGTTGGACAACAGGTAACTTCCAATAAAATCCACTATAGAGTCTGCTTTGGAACAAACAAGTTTACATTTCAAGTTTTATTTATGATTTTAAAAATGTTCTTCTAATTTTGGATTTAATGTTGAAAAAATATAATTATGAATCCAAGATATGAATTGCGGTAATCCTTTACTTTTGTACACACAGGACTAATCTAATGCTGATGGTGTCACCCAGACTGACATACTGTGGAAAAACCAGGGCGACAATGCAACGATGAACTGCAGCCACACAAAGGGTGATCAGTTCTTCCAGGATGTACTGGTACAGACAGTTACCAGGAGAAGTGATGAAACAAATCGTGTACACAACAGTGGGCAGTCAAGATCATGACTTTTGGAAGTTTTCCCAAAGAGAAATTTTCAGCCACCAAACCTAATGCAGAGAGTGGGACATTCACAGTGAAGAACCTGCAGCCAGGAGATAAAGGCTTGTATTTCTGTGCTGTGAGTGAACACAGTGATACAGATGCACTCAATAGCTGAACAAAAACCTCCCGAGCACTGTTGGCACAACTTCTACAAGCATCTCATGCTCTCATGTTTGAATGACTTTAACATGGACATCATCAAACATGGGACCTCAGGACCACAAATACAAAGAGATCACAACTGTGTTACTACTCCTCTCAAAGTTTGTCAACTCTTTATCTCTGTAAATACACCCATAGAGTGTGTTTGAATGACTTTCTCAACATGGACATCATCAGTTCACTTTGTTTGTGCATTCAAAGGTAAAGTACCAGGTGAGCACAGGTTTTGATACAGCAGCTAACGCAGGGCAGCAGATCAGGAACACATCTACAGGGAATGTTTGACACACTTTTCCCCGTGAAGAGGAGAGGGGTTGTGTTGTGTTATTTAATTATTTATTTTATATTTAAGTTAAGTTAGTTATGTGTTTTGGGAGTGAGCTATCTAAAACATGAGTGAAATAAAACAGAGACTGAGGAACGGGGTGGTTTACTGATCTACAGGAATGTTTGAATTTAAGCTGAGTGAAATAAAACACCTGTATCTGAAATGTTGGGCCTCATGAAGTTTGTTTCAGGTTCATGTAAGAATAAAGAAACATCCATAAATCTGCCTTGATCACTCGTTGAGATGTTTCCTCACTGTTTAGTATAAAAGTACAGGATGATCTCCTAATATCTTCAACTCTGGACAACATCTGGCCTCTGAAGTTTGTGAGTGTTACTGATCTGAAGTGCAGGTGGTCTAGGTGGTCTGACCTTTTAATCATGTTGCTGAAGCCTCCCACTTGAAGGTGAGTGAGCAAAAGGGAGTTGGATCTGAAACGTCCGGCCTCATGCACTTTGTTTCAGGATTACATAAGAATAAAGAAACATCCCTACAAGAATTTCTAAATCTGACAGGAATGATTGAATTGAATTTCAGTGAATTAAAGAGCATCGGATCTGAAATCTCCGGCCTATAGAGTCTTTTCAGGTTTACATGATAAAGTTACATCCACGAATCTGCTTTGATAATGTTGAATGTTTCCTCACTGTGTAGTATAAAAGTACAGGAGATCACCCATCTGCTGTTTTCATGTTTTCAAAAATGTCTTAATCTCTGCACAACATCTGGCCTCTGATTTGTGAGCGTTACAGTCTGATCAAGGATCTACAGGATCTACTGTAGGGGGACTCAAGTAACACTTCTACATTTTGATGACATCACCTTGGATTTGACAATATAGAGCAGAACAGCTGTACAATCACATCACACATCACAGAGACACTCCCACCTCTTAATCTCTCTGTCATTACACCAGACTCTGACAAAACATGGATTTACCATCATGGAGGCGTCCGCACATTAGTCTTTTTGCTGTGGAGTTATAATCTTTTTGCTGTGGACTACAGGTAACTTACAATGAAATCCACTGTAGATTTTGTTTTAGAAAAACAAGTTTACATTTCAAGTTCTCTTTCACGTGAAGCAAGTTTATCATTTTTAACATAATATAAAGAAAAAATAATACAAAAGATGTGGTAAACTTTACTGTTGTACACACAGGACTATTAATGGTGATGGTGTCACCCACACTACTGTGGAAAAACAGGGTGAGGAGACAAACTTTCGCAGCCACAAAAAGGGTTTTCAATACTTCCAGATGTACTGGTAAACAGCTGAAAGCAATAAACTAATCGTGTTCACATCAACCGCCAGAAAGATCACGACTTTGGAGATATTCCAAAAAAGAAAGATATTTTAGCCACCAAAACTGAAGCTGAAACTGGGACATTGACAGTGAAGAATGTGGAGCCAGGAGATAAAGGCTTGTATTTCTGTGCTGTGATCAAGTGATACAGATGCAATAGCTGAACAAAAAACCCTGCACTGAACAGTGATGTGCTGTCGTCTACAGGCGCTGATCTGAAGGACCTGAGAGGAGAGCAGAGCCTCACATTTACACCTCTTTACTATGTGATATAGTCTTTATATTCTGTTTCTTCCATCTGCCAGGCAGTAAGGGTGAGTATTCGGACACCTCCAGTATCCACAGCAAAATTTCAGAAATCCTGTTTGTTTTATTGAAACAGTGATCCTTTCAATTAAGAGAACTGGTGAATCTGTAACAGCACTGAACAACAATGTGCTGTCGTCTACAGGCGCTGAGCTGACAGGACCTGAGAGGAGAGCAGAGCCTCATTTACACCTCTTTTATTATGATGTTTATAGTCTTTATATTCTGTTTCCCCCCTCCTTGAACCGCCACCTTACTACTGTGGTGGAGGGGTTTGTGTGCCCGAATGATCCTAGGAGCTATGTTGTCGGGGGCATTACGCCCCTGGTAGGGTCTCCCATGGCAAACAGGTCCTAGGTGACGGGCCAGACTAAGAGCGGTTCACAAGCCCATCATGAACAGAAGAACATCAAGGACCGTTACGTCGCCCGGATTGGCGTTACCAGGGGCCCCACCCTGGAGCCAGGCCTGGGGTTGGGGCTCACAGGCAAGGCGCCTGGTGGCCGGGTCTTTGCCCATCGGGACCCGGCCGGGCTCAGCCCGAAATGGCGACGTGGGCCGCCTTCCAGTAGGCTCACCACCCGCAGGAAGGTCCATGAGGGGCCGGTGCAATGTGGTTTGGGTAGCAGTCGTGGCGGGGGGCCTCGACGCACCCAATCCCTGGACCAAAACTCTGGCAATAGGGACATGGAATGTCACCTCGCTGGGGGGGAAGGAGCCTGAGCTTCAAATGTGCGGGAGGTTGAGAGGTACCGGCTAGAGATAGTCGGGCTCACCTCCACGCATATCTTGGGCTCTGGAACCCAGCTCCTTGAGAGGGGCTGGACCCTCCACTACTCTGGAGTTGCCCAGGGTGAGCGGCGGCGTGAGCTGGTGTGGGCCTTGCTTATAGCTCCCCAGCTCAGCCGCCATGTGTTGGAGTTCACCTCCGGTGAACGAGAGGGTCGCTTCCCTGCGCCTTCGGGTTGGGGATAGGTCTCTTGCTGTTGTTTGTGCCTACGGGCCGAACAGCAGTACAGAGTACCTGGCCTTCTTGGAGTCCCTGGGAGGGGTACTTGATAGTGCTCCGACTGGGGACTCCATTGTTCTAACTGGGGGACTTCTTCAACGCTCACGTGGGCAGCAACAACAGTGATACCTGGAGGGGCGTGATCGGGAGGAACGGCCTCCCCGATCTGAATTCCCAGCGGTGTTCTGTTATTGGACTTCTGAAAGCTAGTCACAGGTTTGTCCATAACGAACACCATGTTCGAGCATATAAGGGTGTCCATCAGTGCACGTGGCACCAGGACACCCTAGGTCGGAGGTCGATGATCGACTTTGTTGTCATTTCATCTGATCTCCGGCCGTATGTCTTGGACACTCGGGTAAAGAGAGGGGCTGAGTTGTCAACTGATCACCACCTGGTGGTGGTGAGTTGGATCCGCTGGCAGGGGAAGTTGGACAGACCTGGCAGACCCAAACGTATTGTGTGCAGGGTCTGTTGGGAACGTCCTGGCCGAGCCCTCTGTCAGGGAGGTCTTCAACTCCCACCTCCGGAAGAGCTTCTCACAGATTCCGAGGGAGGCTGGGGACATTGAGTCTGAGTGGACCATGTTCTCTGCCTCCATTGTCGGACGCGCTGGCAGTTCGAAGTTGTGGACGCAAGGTCTCTGGTGCCTGTCGTGGCAGGCAATCCCCGAACCCGGTGGTGGACACCGGAAGTAAGGGATGCCGTCAGGCTGAAGAAGGAGTCCTATCGGCCGGGACCATGTTGGCCTGTGGGACTCCTGACGCGCAGTTGACAGGTACCGGCAGGCCAAGCAAGCCGCAGCCCGGGACGGTCCTGGAGGCAAAAACTCGGGTCTGGGAGGAGTTCGGTGAGGCCATGGAGGAGGACTATCGGTCGGCCTCGAAGAGATTCTGGCAAACCGTCCGGCGCCTCAGAAGGGGGAAGCAGTACTCTGCCAACACTGTTTACAGTGCAGGTGGGGAGCTGTTGACCTCGAACTGGGGACATTGTCGGACGGTGGAAGAAATACTTCGAGGATCTCCTCAATCCCACCGACTTGCCTTCCAATGAGGAAGCGGAGGCTGGGGTCTCTGAGGTGGACTCGTCCATCACCCAAGCCGAAGTCACTGAGGTAGTTCGCGTAAGCTCCTCAGGTGGCAAGGCGCCGGGAGGGGGTGGATGAGATCCGCCCTGAGTACCTCAAATCTCTGGATGTTGTGGGGCTGTCTTGGCTGACACGCCTTTGCAACATTGCATGGAGGTTGGGGACAGTGCCTCTGGTGTGGCAAACTGGGGTGGTGGTCCCTCTTTTTAAAAAGGGGGACCGGAGAGTGTGTTCCAACTACAGGGGGATCACACTTCTCAGCCTCCCCGGGAAGGCTCCACACGCCAGGGTACTGGAGAGGAGAATTCGGCCGATAGTCGACCCTCGGATTCAGGAGGAACAATGCGGTTTTTCGTCCTGGTCGTGGAACACTGGACCAGCTCTATACCCTCCACAGGGTGCTTGAGGGTTTATGGGAGTTTGCCCAACCAGTCCACATGTGCTTTGTGGATCTGGAGAAGGCATTCGACCGTGTCCCTCGTGGTATTCTGTGGGGGGTGCTCCACGAGTGCTCCGCGAGTATGGGGTCCGGGGGCCTTTGCTAAGGGCTGTTCGGTCTCTGTACGACCGGAGCAGGAGCTTGGTTCGCATTGCCGGCAGTAAGTCAGACCTGTTCCCAGTGCATGTTGGACTCCGGCAGGGTTGCCCTTTGTCACCGGTCCTGTTCATAATCTTTATGGACAGGATTTCTAGGCGTAGCCAGGGGCCGGAGGGAGTCCGGTTTGGGAACCACAGGATTTCAATCTCTGCTTTTTGCGGATGATGTTGTCCTGATGGCTTCATCAGGCCAGGACCTTCAGCATGTACTGGAGCGGTTTGCAGCCGAGTGTGAAGCGGCTGGGATGAGAATCAGCACCCTCCAAATCTGGAGGCCATGGTTCTCGACCGGAAAAGGGTGGCATGCCCTCTCCAGGTGGGTGGAGAGGTCCTGCCTCAAGTGGAGGAGTTCAAGTATCTCGGGGTCTTGTTCACGAGTGAGGGAAAGATCGGAGCGTGAGATTGACAGGCGGATTGGTGCAGCGTCCTGCAGTTGGCGCGGTCGGTGTACCTGGACCGTCAGAAGAAGGAGCTGAGTCGAAAGGCGAAGCTCTGACGATTTCCGGTCAATCTACGCCTTCCCACAACCTCACCTATGGTCATGAACTTTGGGTAATGACCGAAAGGACAAGATCGCGGATACAAGCGGCCGAAATGAGTTTCCTCCGCAGGGTGGCTGGGCGCTCCCTTAGAGATAGGGTGAGAAGCTCGGTCACTCGGGAGGAGCTCGGAGTAGAGCCGCTGCTCCTTTGAACACATCGAGAGGAGTCAGCTGAGGTGGCTTGGGCATCTGTTTCGGATGCCCCCTGGACGCCTCCCTAGGGAGGTGTTCCAGGCATGTCCCCACCGGGAGGAGGCCTCGGGGAAGACCCAGGACACGCTGGAGAAACTATGTCTCTCGGCTGGCCTGGGAACGCCTCGGGGTCCCCCCGGAAGAGCTGGAGGAAGTGTCTGGGGTGAGGGAAGTCTGGGCATCTCTGCTCAGACTGCTGCCTCCGCGACCCGGTCCCGGACCAAGCGGATGAAGAAGAAGAAGAAAGAAGAAGAAGATATTCTGTTTCCTCCATCTGCCAGGCAGTAAGGGTGAGTATTCAGAACAGACTAAGAAACTCCACAGCAAATCATTTGTTTTTTTGTTTCAATCTGTTTTTTTCTCCACAGGTGCCTCCGATACCAGCAGTGTCCTCCAAACACCTCCTGTCATCATTAAGAGAACTGGTGAATCTGTAACCAGAGAGATCGACTGTTCACACAAAATACCAGGCTATGATCGCATCCTCTGGTACAAACAAGATGAACACAAAGCTCTGAAGCTTCCTGGGATATCTAAATTTGGAACTTCCCATACCCTGAGGATGATGTGAAAGAAAAAATCAGCTTTGATGGAGATGGCAGTAAAGCTTCCAACCTCACTGTTTCCAATCTTTCATTAAATGACAGTGGTGTGTATTTCTGTGCTGCCAGTCAGCACAGTGCTGCAGATTCCCCTCAAGTCAATACAAAAACCCTCCTTCATCTGTCTGCAGATAGACGACACGTTCAAGGCTCTTCAACACCTGCAGCCTCCTTATAAACCTGCTTTGAAGATTTTATCGACCTCTTCTGAGACGACAGTCTTCATAATGTATGAAATAAACATTGCTTTTGAAACTGAAGAGATGATTGTGAACTTTTCTCTTTATCTACAGCAGTGGTCACCAACCCTGTTCATGGAGATCTACTGTCCTGCATGTTTTAGGTATCTTCCCCCTCTATCACACCTGAATCAAATCAATCAATCAATCAATCAATCAATCAATCAGTCAATCAAGAATCAAGAATCTTTATTATCATTATTTTTTCACATTGTGAAATTTAGACAGGTGACTCCTGAAATAATAAAAATAATAAAAATAGAAAAAATCAAACTATATATAGAAGAGATGTGGCCGGAGGTCTCTTTCCTCCACGCCACTACATATGGCACTGTGCCGCCTGAGCTAGGGCGCACTGACAGATCAGTGGCGCAGAGCAAGTATTTAAATCCAGGTGGAGCACACCTTGATCTCTCTTCCTGGCCCTTCCGGTGGCTATAGCAGCAGCGTGACGGCTGGCTCAATTGGCGTGGCGGCCCTTGCGTCATAAACATCTCTAGATAAGGTAAGATGCGCTGCCGTCTCCTCGTCCATTCATGCAACATACGGACTGTTTGTCTTCCTCACCGCAGCGCGGCTGATTGCTTGTGTGTGCGGGGGGAGTGATCGCGTCGCGGGGTGCTTAGGTGTGGCGCCGCAACTGCGTGGTGAGTCGCCTTGTCCGTAATTCTTTTGTGCAAATGTGGCTCCCTGCTAACTTTTATATTATGCTGCAGAATTTTGCCGTTTGGCGCTCCATCTCCTCTGGGGTCGTGCACCAGTGGTATGTATGGGTTTTATTTTTGATTATCCAATTATCAATTAGTGTTTTTATAATAAATTTATTTGTTTTACATTTTAGCAGTCCCGGATAATTGCCAACCCTCCTGTGGGTTTATTAATCCCTGGCCAGCTCTGCTGTTTTGGCTCTGTTGAGCCTTCCTGTTTTGGCTCTGAAAGGCTGTTTGGGTTCAGAAGTCCCCCGTTTTGGCTCCATCGGGCCCTCTGGTTCTGGCTTCACGGCACCGTTCATACTCTCCCTCTCTGGAGGCGTTTGGCCCTGCTTCTACGGGGGGCTCATCCGAGCCCTGCTGAACTGTTTTTAGTCTATTAGGTTTCATTTCTTTTGTGTAAATTTTGTTCTGTTTATGGTATTTTGGTTTATTTGTTTGGTTACATTTAGTAGATTGTCCTGTCTTTCTTTTGTTGTATTGTTTTAGGTTTGAGATCGTTTGTGGTTTGATTTTTAACATTTATTTTGTGTGCAGGTGCTGTGGGCCTGAGGCAGCATCCCCTTCCCTGGTGGTGGTTTTCTTCTTCACGAGTGTTTTGTTTGGGGTAGTAGCACGGGTGGTTTGGTTTGAGAGTGTTATCCCCTTTTGGTTAATGTTGCTGTGGTTAGCCCCAGCCCTATATTTTAATTGATCTTGCCCAAACGTTCATGTTTGATTTAGTTTCGTTTCTTTTCATTATATTAAATAAAATGTTTTGATTAATTTGAACTGTCTCTGCCCTGTGGTGTAAAACGAACCTGTGTGCCTAACCATTATATATTGGGTTAGAAGTTCCCAGGGGGTGAAATTCCCCTGGGTGGCGTTGTCGCAATAAACATTTCTTCCTGGAACGGCACGCTCGTGCCCCCCCCCCCCCTCCTCACGCCACAGATAGAATATAGAAAAGACATAAATATATAAAGTTTTAGCAGGAATGTACTGTAAGGGGTGAAACAGTGTTAAAGTGCAGTCCAGTGCAAGACTCTTAGAGTTCTTTTATTAACCCTAGAACACTATCGTTCAAATTTGTAACACCATCACTAACGCCGGGTAATTTTTACCCGATATAATATGCCTCATAAAAAGTACTTGTCATCAAAATATGACAACACATGACAAATTAGAGTAGTGTTCTTCTATTTTAAACTGTTACATATCTAACAAAATGAAAAAAAGTACCATGAGGGGACCACACAAAAATGCTCCAAAATGAGTGCAAAATTAGAGATTTGAGAACAAAAAAATCCTAAAAAAAAAAAAAAAATCATGAAGCTTGAAACTTGCTTTTTGTTCCACCTATTCCTGAGGCATTTGAGACTTTCCTGGTGAAGGCACAGTGTCTAACCCAGAGACCCATGACACTCAGAAAAACGTAACATAATGAAAATCACATAAATATGTTTGCTCAGGTGAAAATCACCCGGCAATGGTGTTCTAGGGTTAAAGAGAGTTCTTTATTGCACATTGTGTCACTGTGTGTGTGTGTGTGTGTGTGTGTGGGGAAATGGATTGCACATCTCTGGGGAAAAAGCTTTTGTTCAGTCTGGTTGTGTTGGTTTTTATGTTTCTGTACTGTTCTCCAGAGGGAAGCACAAATAGTCCATGTCCTGGGTGGGTAGGGTCAGCAGTGATATGTCAGGCCTTCTTCTGGATCTGGCCAGCGTATATTGAGTCCAGGTCTGGAAGAGGACTTCCCACAATCCCCTGTGCTGTTTTCACCACCCGGGCTAAGTCCTTTCTGTCCTGTGCTGCACAGCTGCCGCTGCCATACCACACTGCTGCACTGAGGCAGAGGATGCTCTCTATTGTGGCCCTGTAGAAGTTTGTCAGGAGCTGAGGGGAGAGTCCAGCACGTTTCAGCTTCCTGAGGAAGAAGAGTCTTTGTTGAGCCTTCTTTACCAGGTGAGCTGTGTTCATGGACCAGGTCAGGTCAGATGTGATGTAGGATGCCCAGGAACTTGATATTGTTGACACGCCTGTCCGCTCCCCCGTGAATGAGGAGAGGAGCATGTTCCCAAAGTGGAGGAAAATAAACTCACTGCATCACAGTCTGCAACTATCTTTATTTCAAGGATGACAGTTTTTGTTTAGTGAGTTATAATGAGCCCTTGTTCATTTACAGACTCATGCAGTATTTTTCACACACTGCAGGAGGAGACAAACTTCAGCAAATGAAATAGTTCAGGACTTCCTCTTCCATAGAGGACAGTATCAACACAATATCCTGCTGATAAAGTGAGACTGTGATGCAGATAACAGACACCTCCCCTGTTTGTTTTATTGAAACAGTGATGTGCTGTCGTCTACAGGCGCTGATCTGACAGGACCTGAGAGGAGAGCAGAGCCTCACATTTACACCTCTTTACTATGATGTTTATAGTCTTAATATTCTGTTTCCTCCATCTGCCAGGCAGTCAAGGGTGAGTATTCAGAACAGACTAAGATACTCCACAGCAAATCATTTCAGTATTTAAAATTGAATCTGTTTTTTTCTCCACAGGTAATAATACCAACAGTGTCCTCCAAACACCTCCTTTTATCATTAAGAGAACTGGTGAATCTGTAACCAGAGAGATCAACTGTTCACACAAAATACCAAACTATAATCGCATCCTCTGGTACAAACAAGAAAGACAACAAGGTCTCAAGTTCCTGGGATATCTAAATGTGGAAAGCCCACTCCCTGAGGATGACGTGAAAGAAAAAATCAGCTTTGATGGAGATAGGCAGTAAAACTTCCAGCCTCACTGTTTCCAATCTTTCATTAAATGACAGTGGTGTGTATTTCTGTGCTGCCTGTCAGCACAGTGCTGCAGATTCCCCTCAAGTCAATACAAAAACCCTCCTTCATCTGTCTGCAGATAGACGACACGTTCAGGCTCTTCAACACCTGCAGCCTCCTTATAAACCTGCTTTGAAGATTTTATCGAGTTGTTTGCTACAATTTTGATCCCCTCTGAGGTCATGGTGTTGGCCCACATTTCATCAATATATAGTTGTAGTACTTCTTTGTTGTTCGGAACATAAAGTTTGTCATAAGTTCTCATCAGACGCTTTTCAAGTTATAATTTTAGTCACATACTAATGCTGCCATGCAAGCACAGAAATATCTTTCTTCACAAAATCATCACTAAGTACATCACATTTTAAAATCCATCTTTCTCAGTCTGAGTTGCAGATAACAGTATTCACAGTGATGATCTGTAGGCAGACCTCCCATTTACAGCAGTGACACTCCCACCTGTGACTCTTCATGTCTCTGTATCTATAAAGAGATACTGGCTGAATTTGAAGAAGTAGACATGGATATCATCATCATTAAACAAGGCCTCTTCACGCTGTCAGTCTTTTTGCTGTGGCCTGCAGGTAATCTACGAAAAAATTAAAATTAGAAGTTCAAAGTAAAGGACAGTTTTATGTGTTTACTTTCAATAAAACTGAATTTTATTTTGTTGAATGTGGTCTAAAACTGGGAGAATTTAAAATGCTGGTTAAAAACAGTTTCTTATACTCACAGGTCTCATTGAGGGGAGTGATGTCAACCAGCCTGACATACTGTGGAAAAACCAGAGGCGACAATGCAACAATCAAATGCAGCCACACAAAGGGTGCTAGCTATTATGAGATGTACTGGTACAGACAGCTACCAGGAGAAACAATGAGACAAGTCGTGCTCACTGTTGCAAAGAACAAACCAATCTTTGAACCAGACTTCAGAGAAGAAAAATTCTCTGTAACTACAGATTGACAAAATGATTTGAGACTTGGACTTCCAGAACATGGACATTATCAAACACGGTCCCTTCAGTTTTTTAATATTACTGCTCTGGATGACAGGTGAATTACATTAACCTGAATGTGAACCATTAATTTGTTTCTTAACAGTGTTTAACTATTATTTCAGAGATGGATTAACTTAACTTTTAACTTAATATTACTGTAATGTACACAGGTTTGACTGATGGGAGTGATGTCAACCAGCCTGACACACTGCAGGTCTAATTGATGCAAGTTTTGTCACCCAGACTCCTCGGCTGTGGGGGGCTGAGGGTCAGTCTGTCACAATGAACTGCAGTCACACTAAGGATATTACTCATTTCCAGATGTACTGGTACAGACAGCCGCCAGGAGAGGGAATGAAGCAAATTGTCTTCACGACTCCAACTCCCCCACAACAATTGAAGGACTCAGTCTGAGCAGCAGTGCAGTTTACTTCTGTGCTGCTAGTTTACACAGTGCTGCATATCACTGCTCCTCAGTACAAAAACCTCCCCATCAAACACTTTTCACCTCTGCATTTCACATCACAGCTTCTTGCACCTGGAATGAACCAGTCTAACCAACGGTTTGGTTTTCTGAGTAAGATCAGAGATTATAATGGGAGGTCCTACTTGTGAAGCCTCTCTAAAGTCCCACCTCCCATTAAAAGAAAATTATTTAGAGTAGGAGGAATCATGATGACACCACCCACCTCATGACTTGGGAGGATTTACTCAGAAAGAAGGCTGGATATTCTCTGTATGCCTGTTTCATTCATTGCAACAAGAAACTAATGAACTTATATGAATAGAAAAACACAAGATGATCATCATATTCATTTGTGTTACTTTTAAGATGATTCTGGTTTCAGGTAAAATCCAGAAAAACTGTTTTGAAACATTTTTTTATCATCTTGCTTGAAGCTTGCTTGATTACTGACTTTATTTCAACTGTGTTTGTATTTGGTTGTGTTTCATTCATTTTTTTTTTAATTCACCTGTTTATGCTCATTTTGTACTTTGTCTGCTCCTTTGTTAAACCCCTTTCAGCAGGTTCCTCGCCAAAGTCCAAAGTCCAAATCCACCAGACGCAAGCTTATATGGACAAAAAATCTGCAGAAACAGCTACAGTGGTCTGTATACACCATATTCAGTATGGAGATGGTGGAATGAATGTGACGATGTCAGTGATTGCAAAGAAAAGGCAAAAACGGCATTTTAACAGCAGTGAAGTTTACTCCTACACAGTGCTGCATATCACTGCTCCACAGTACAAAAACACTTTCAAGTTCATAAATTCTGATTTTTGTCAGTTTAATCCTGCCATGCAAGCACTCAAATATCTTCATAAAATCCATCCTCCTCAATCTGAATTACAGATAACATTTGTGACAGTGATGAACTGTAGGTGGACCTCTGTCACTTACAGCTTTGATGCAGTGACACTCCCACCTGTGACTCTTCATGTCTCTGTATCTATAAAGAGATACTGGCAGTATTTGTAGAAGCAAACATGGATATCATCATCATTAAACAAGGCCTCTTCACACTGTCAGTCATTTGGCTGTGGCCTACAGGTAATCTACAATAAAATTCATTAATAAAAGTTCACATTAATTTTGTGTGTTTGCTCTCATTTTAATTGTTTTTGTTAGAAGTTATCTCAAAAGAAGACAGAATCCAAAATCCTGATTAAAAACAGTTTCTTATACTCACAGGTCTCATTGAGGGGAGTGATGTCAACCAGCCTGACATACTGTGGAAAAACCAGAGCGACGAGGCAACAATCAAATGCAACCACACAAAGGGTGTTAACTATTACCTGATGTACTGGTTCAGACAGCTACCAGGAGAAACAATTAGACAGATTGTATTCACTCTTGAAAATGAGAAACCTGACTTTGAACCAGACTTCAAAAATGAGAGATTTGACGCCACCAAACCTGACGTTCTCACTGGGACATTAATACTGAAGAACCTCCAGCCAGGAGATAAAGGCTTGTATTTCTGTGCTGTGAGTAAACACAGTGATACAGATGCACTCAAGAGCTGAACAAAAACCTCTGAGCACTGTTGGCACAACTTCTACAAGCATCTCATGAACTTTAGGGGGACCTCAACTACCACAAATACTCCCAGTTCACTTTGATTCACCACACAGGTTTTGATACAGCAGCTAACGTCACACACTGCAGAGACACTCCCACCATCATGTTAATGGTTTATTAATTTGATCTAAATCTAACATCCTTATAAAAAGAAATGTGATTAAAATAAATACACTGCTTCCTCCATTAAAGCCAAACTGCAGAATTCAGAGTCAGAGCTGTACTTCATAACATACTAACATACACTCTTACAAACCTACTAAAACTACTACTGCTAATTTACTCTCCTTTCATAAGGTGGCAGTACAGTATGTCTGCATTATAACACCACCCAACTAAAGAAATGATTATTTCCTGATGGGAGGGTTTACCCATCTAGAGAGGTGTGAATATTCAGTAGGAATGCAGATACAGAGATGAAAACACAAAGACAGGGATGTTCTTAAATTCAGTCATAAAACACAAAAAGATGATCGCTGTCTTCTGCATAGCCCTTAATGTCATCCTGGTTTCAGGTAATGTAACTAAAAGATTTTTCATAGGTTATCAACCTGAGCCTTATTTTATTTTTACATTTATGAGGACTCACCCTCACACCTCATGACTGTCTATTGTTGTGCTTTTTTTTCTTTTTCCACAGGTTCCTCTCTCAGTGACCAGGTTCACCAGACTCCAGCTGATATGTACAAGAAACCAGCAGAAAAAGCCGAATTAAACTGTAAACACAGTAATGAAGACTTTAATCGAATCCTCTGGTACAAGAAAACAAAAGGACAGCTGCAGTTCCTGGGATATATGGTTGTAAGAGATAGTTATCCGGAGAGCCTGAAGTGAAATGTGACGATGTCAGGGAGTGCAGAAAAAGGAGAAACCTGCACATTAACAATTGAAGGACTCAGTCTGAGCAGCAGTGCAGTTTACTTCTGTGCTGCTAGATTACACAGTGCTGCATATCACTGCTCCTCAGTACAAAAACCTCTTCATGTTTTTATCTCTGTATTACAGCTCACAGCCTCTTGCACCTGTGTTCATTCCTCTCAGTAGGTGGCACTATACCTTTACTCAGACCATTACATTAAACCAGTGCTGTACAGTGGGATTTGACATGAAGGTTTAATATTTGGAGGAGGAGGAATCATGATGACACCACCCACCTCATGATATGGGAGGATTTACTCAGACAGAGGGCTGGATATATTCAGTATACCGGTTTCATTCATTACAACAACAAACTAATGAATTTATGTGATCAGAAAAACACAAGATGATCATCATATTCATTTGTGTTACTATCAACAAAATTCTGGTTTCAGGTAAAGTCCAAAGTCCATTTTATTTCAGCCATGTTTGTATTTGATTGTGTTTATTTCATTTCTTAAAATTCACCTTTGTTTATGCTCATTTTGTACTTTGTCTGCTCCTTTGTTGAACCCCTTTCAGCAGGTTCCTCTTTCAATAACCAGGTCCACCAGACTCCAGCTGACATGTACAGAAAACCTGAAGAAACAGCCAAAATAAACTGCACACACAGTATTCAAAACTATAACCAAATCCTCTGGTACAAGAAGACACACAGACAGCTGCAGTTATTGGGATACTTTTATGTAGGCAGTCAAACTCTAGAGCCTGGAGTGAATGTGATGATGTCAGGGAGTGCAAACAAAGGAGAAACCTGCACATTAACAATTGAAGGACTCAGTCTGAACAGCAGTGCAGTTTACTTCTGTGCTGCTAGTTTACACAGTGCTGCATATCACTGCTCCTCAGTACAAGAAACCTCATCATGTTTTTATCTCTGTATTACAGCTCACAGCCTCTTGCACCTGTGTTCCTTCCTCTCAGTAGGTGGCACTATACCTTTACTCAGACCATTACATTAAACCAGTGCTGTACAGTGGGATTTAACATGAAGGTTTAATATTTAGAGGAGGAGGATGCATGATGACACCACCCACCTCATGACTTGGGAGGATTTACTCAGAAACAAGCATGTATATTCTCAGTATACCTGTTTCATTCATTGCAACAACAAACTAATCAATTTATGTGAACGCTTAGAAAAACACAAGATGATCATCATATTCATTTGTGTTATTATCAACACATTTCTGGTTTCAGGTAAAGTCCAAAGTCCATTTTATTTCAGCTGTGTTTGTATTTGATTGTGTTTAATTCATTTCTTAAAATTCACCTTTGTTTATGCTCATTTTGTACTTTGTCTGCTCCTTTGTTGAACCTCTTTCAGCAGGTTCCTCTTTCAATGACCAGGTCCACCAGACTCCAGCTGACATGTACAGAAAACCTGAAGAAACAGCCAAAATAAACTGCACACACAGTATTCAAAACTATAACCAAATCCTCTGGTACAAGAAGACACACAGACAGCTGCAGTTATTGGGATACTTTTATGTAGGCAGTCAAACTCTAGAGCCTGGAGTGAATGTGATGATGTCAGGGAGTGCAAACAAAGGAGAAACCTGCACATTAACAATTGAAGGACTCAGTCTGAGCAGCAGTGCAGTTTACTTCTGTGCTGATTGGTTACACAGTGCTGTATATCACTGCTCCTCAGTACAAAAACCTCATCACATGTTTTCATTTCTGTATTACAGCTCACAGCCTCTTGCACCTGCATTCCTTCCTCTCAGTAGGTGGCACTATACCTTTACTCAGACCATTACATTAAACCAGTGCAGTACAGTGGGATTTAACACAAAGTTTAGTCTCACTACCAGGGCTCAAACACCAGAAGCATGTGGGCTAGACTTAAAACTCTAACAGACTACAAAAGGAAGATCAGCAGTGCTGAGGTGATGTCTGCATCTCTACCTGGCATGAACTGAACCACTTTTTATTCGTGCTTTGAGAGCAACTCTCCAGCTGTGGAGGTGCAACAAGCTCAGGAGGTTCACTGCTCACCTGTGATAACCAGGACAGACGTGTGTAGAACGTTTAAACAGATTAACACACGTAAGACTCCTGAACCTGACAGCATTCGTGGCCGAGCTCTCAAGGTGTGTGCAGATCAGCTGGCAGACGTCTTTGCAGACATTTTCAACCACTGCAGTGAGTGGCTTGAAAATGTCTGCAAAGACGTCCTGCCAGCTGCAGTCTGTAGTCCCCACATGCTTCAAGGAGACCATCATTGTCCCCAAGAAACTCAAAATCCTCTGCCTGAATGACTACCACCCTGTAGCACTCATCTCCACCATCATGAAGTGGTTTGAGTGTTTAGTCAAATCATTCATCACCTCCTCCCTCCCGGACTCACTGGACCCACTTCAGTTTGCCTACAGGCCCAGTAGATTAACTGAAGATGCCATCGCCCTCACCCTCCACACTGCCCTCTCCCACCTGGACCAGAGGGACACATATGTGAGATGCTGTTTATTGACTACAGTTCAGCATTCAACACCATCGTGCCCTCCAAGCTCGTCACCAAGCTCAGAGACCTCGGGCTCAACAGCGCCCTCTGTGACTGGATCCTGAACTTCCTGACAGGCAGACCCCAGGCTGTGCAGATGAGGCAGCATCCACATCCTCCACCCTGACTCTGAACACTGGCGCCCCCCAGGGCTGTGTGCTCAGCCCTCTGCTGTACTCCCTGTTCACGCATGACTGCGTGGCCACCCACAGCTCCAACACCAATCATCAAATTTGCTGACGACACGACCGTCATCGGCCTTGATCTCCGGCAGACGATGAGACGGCCTAACAGAGAGGAGGTCAGAGCCCTGACATCTTGGTGCCAGGACAACAACCTCCATCTCAACGTCAGCAAAACTAAGGAGCTGATCGTGGACTTCAGGAAGGAGGCAGAGAGAGGAACACGCCCCCCTCTCCATCAACGGGACTACGGTGGAGAGAGTCAGCAGCTTCAGGTTCATCGGGGTTCACATCAGCGATGACCTCACCTGGACTCATCACACTGACTCCACTAAGTCAGACCAGACAGCAGCTCTTCTTCCTTCGAGGCTCGACATGGACTCAAGGTTCCTCTGCAGCTTCTACAGGTGATCCATAGAGACGATACTGCCTGGCTGCATCACCTGGTACAGCAGCTGCACCGCCCTCAACCGTAAGGCTCTCTACAGACACCAAGCCACCAAGATTATCAAGGACTCCAGTCACCCAGCCACAAACTGTTCTGTCTGCTGTTGTCTGGCTGACGGCTCTGCAGCATTCGAGCCTGAACCACCAGGCTCAGGGAAGCTTCATCCCGCAGGCCATAAGACTTCTGAACTCTGTTCACCATCACTTCATAATAACACAATAACACCACGACTATCTATTGCATTGTATTGTATATTCTATTATATAGTTTATTGTATATCTCTTGTAGCTATGTATTTACTTATTTGTAAAATTTATATTATAATGTATAATTTAAATTTTAGGTCTGTATTTATTACTCTATTATTACTATTGAATTATTATTTATTTTGATCTTTTTATTTCATTATTCTTTTTTTTTTTGTTTGTGTGCTTCTACTTTGCTTTTTTTCCCATTGTTTCAGGAGTATAAGATTTAAGAATTTCATTGACAATGTTTGCTTGATGTAAATTGTTGTGCAATGATAATAAATTCTTGACATCTTGAAGGTTATAATATTTAGAGGAGGATGCATGATGACACCACCCACTACATGACTTGGGAGGATTTACTCAGAGAGAGGGTTGGAAATACTCAGTATACCTGTTTCATTCATGGTAACAACAAACTAATGAATTTATATGAACACAAGATGATCATCATATTCATTTGTGTTACTTTTCACACAATTCTGATTTCAGGTAAAGTCCAAAGAGCTGTAACATTTTTTATAATCTTGTTTGCAGCAAGTCTCCAATACTGATTTTATTTCAGATGTGTTTGTATTTGATTGTGTTTCATTCACTTTTTTTTTTATTCACCTTTGTTTATACTCATTTTGTACTTTGTCTGCTCCTTTGTTGAACCCCTTTCAGCAGGTTCCTCTCTCAATGACCAGGTCCACCAGACTACCAGCTGACATGTACAAAAAACCTGAAGAAACAGCCAAAATAAACTGCACACACAGTATTCAAAACTATGACCGAATCCTCTGGTACAAGAAGACACACAGTCAGCTGCAGTTATTGGGATACCTTTATGTAGGAAGTCAAACTCTAGAGCCTGGAGTGAATGTGAAGCTGTCAGGGGGTGCAGAAAAAGGAGAAACCTGCACATTAACAATTGAAGGACTCAGTCTGAGCAGCAGTGCAGTTTACTTCTGTGCTGCTAGTTTACACAGTGCTGCATATCACTGCTCCTCAGTACAAAAACCTCATCATGTTTTTATCTCTGTATTACAGCTCACAGCCTCTTGCACCTGTGTTCATTCCTCTCTGTAGGTGGCACTATCATTGTATCGTTCTACAAGCATCTCATGAACTTTAGGGGGACCTCAACTACCACAAATACTCCCAGTTCACTTTGATTAACCACACAGGTTTTGTTACAGCAGCTAACATCACACACTGCAGAGACACTCCCACCATCATGTTAATGGTTTATTAATTTGATCTAAATCTAACGCATTAATTGTCTGAACAAAAGTAACATCCTAACAAAAACAAATGTGACTAAAATAAATGTACTGCTTCCTCCATTAAAGCCAAACAGCATAATTCAGAGTCAGATGTGTACTTTATAACATACTAACATACACTCTTACAAACCTACTACTACTACTACTAATTTACTCTCCTTTCATAAGGTGGCAGTACAGTACGTCTGCATTATGACACCACCCAACTAACGAAATGATTATTTCCTGATGGGAGGGTTTACCCATCTAGAGAGGTGTGAATATTCAGTAGGACTGCAAATACAGAGATGAAAACACAAAGACAGGTATAAAACACAAAAAGATGATCGCTGGCTTCTGCATAGCCCTTAATGTCATCCTGGTTTCAGGTAATGTAACTAAAAGATTTTTCACGTTATCAATTAAAACACTGCCGTTGGGCCTCATTTTATTTTTTCATGTATGAGGACTCTCCTTCACACCTCATGACTGTCTATTGTTGTGTGTTTTTTCTTTTTCCACAGGTTCCTCTCTCAGTGACCAGGTCCACCAGACTCCAGCTGACATGTACAAAAAACCTGAAGAAACAGCCAAAATAAACTGCAAACACAGTAATCAAAACTATGACTGAATCCTCTGGTACAAGAAGACACACAGACAGCTGCAGTTATTGGGATACCTTTATGGAGGGAGTCAAACTCTAGAGCCTGGAGTGAATGTGATGATGTCAGGGAGTGCAAACAAAGGAGAAACCTGCACATTAACAATTGAAGGACTCAGTCTGAACAGCAGTGCAGTTTACTTCTGTGCTGCTAGATTTACACAGTGCTGCATATCACTGCTCCTCAGTACAAAAACCTCCTCCATCAAACTCTTTTCATCTCTGCATTTCACATCACAGCTTCTTGCACCTGGAATGAGTCCAGTCTAACCAATGTTGGTCTTCTGAGTAAGATCAGAGATTATAATGGGAGGTCCTATTTGTGAAGCAGCGTCTTTAATGTCCCACCTTCCCATTAAAAGAAAATTATTGAGAGGAGGAGGAATCATGATGACACCACCCACCTCATAATTTGGGAGGATTTACTCAGACAGAGGGTTGGATATATTCAGTATACCTGTTTCATTCATTGCAATAACAAACTAATGAACTTATATCAACACTTAGAAAAACACAAGATGATCATCATATATTGATTTGCATTACTTTTAACACGATTCTGGATTTCAGGTAAAGTCCAAAAAATTGTTTCAAAACATTTTTTATGGATTTTCCTTGTAGCGAGTCTCCAATGCTGATTTTATTTCAGCTCTGTTTTAGGATGATTGTGTTTTGCTGTATTTGCAGAAGCAGACATGGATATCACCATAATTAAACAAGGCCTTTTCACACTGTCAGTCTTTTTGCTTGTGGCCTGCAGGTAATCTACAAAAAAATTCATTAATAGACGTTCACATTAAATGACAGTTTTATGTGGTTGGACTTATTAAAACTGATTTTTACTTTGTTGGAAGTGATCTCGAAAAAAAAGATGGAATTCAAAATATTGATTAAAAAACTGTTTCTTATACTCACAGGTCTCATTGAGGGGAGTGATGTCAACCAGCCTGACATACTGTGGAAAAACCAGAGCGACGAATGGCAACAATCAAATGCAGCCACACAAAGGATGCTACCTATTACGAGATGTACTGGTACAGACAGCTACCAGGAGAAACAATGAGACAAGTCGTGCTCACTGTTGCAGAGAGCAAACCAATCTTTGAACCAGACTTCAGAGAAGAAAAATATTCAACCACCAAACCTGACGTTGACAATGGGACATTCACAGTGAAGAACCTGCAGCCAGGAGATAAAGGCTTGTATTTCTGTGCTGTGAGCCAACACAGTGATACAGATGCACTCAATAGCTGAACAAAAACCTCCGAGCACTGTTGGCACAACTTCTACAAGCATCTCATGAACTTTAGGGGGACCTCAACTACCACAAATACTCCCAGTTCACTTTGATTCACCACACAGGTTTTGATACAGCAGCTAACGTCACACACTGCAGAGACACTCCCACCTGTAACTCTTCATTTCTCTGTAACTACACTGACAGTTGAGACTCGAACCTTTAGAACAATGAACATTATTAAACAGTCTCCTGATCTTATTTTTATTTCTGTTATGGATAAAAGTTAAAGTGGAGGAAAATAACCTCAATGCATCACAGTCTGCAACTACCTTTATTTCAAGGATGACAGCAGAAGTGTTTTAAAAATGGTCTTCTGTGTGAGTCTAAATTTTCCACATCTGATAACTTTTACTGTAACGTACACAGGTTTGACTGATGGGAGAAATGTCACCCAGGGTGACTTTCTGTGGAAAGACGAGGGCAACAATGCAACAATAAACTGCAGCCACATTAAGGGTGATTTTTACTACCAGATGTACTGGTACAGACAGCTGCCAGGAGAAGCCATGAAACAAGTCGTGTTCATGATACTCTGGAGTGAAGAACACAAATTTGGAGATTTTGACAGAGAGAAATTCTCAGCCAACAAACCTGATGCTCACAGTTGGACATTGACAGTGAAGAATCTGGAGCCAAAAGATAAAGGGTTGTATTTCTGTGCTGTGAGTCGTGGACCACAACAGCACAGCTGACTTGCAAAGCTGCTCAAAAACCTCTGTATCCTGTATTCCTACACTAATAGTGATTACTGAAAATGCATCACAACAGCAGTATCTCAGATAGTTACTTAAATAGTTTATTCATGAAAGAAGCGTTTAAATATTTTTTTGAAGAATCAAAACGCGTTTGCAAATCTAAAGAGGTAAGTTTGCACATTTTAGCTCTTGCTCTTACTATAGAAAGGGATGAATTGTTATCACTCATGACAAAGTATGTTAATATGATATCAACGGGTTGTAAGTAATCATTATCAAATAATCAAGTGAGTCATTCTTCATTTATTTATTCATGTGCAAAATGTAAAGATGTCTAATAGTTTCATAAATATTTTAAAGAAACATGTAAACATGATCACAATCAATGATGAGCATATGAAAGGGCTCATACACTATTACATCATGGGAAAATTAAACTTTTGAAAGAAAGCCTGATGCACAAATGTCAAACGAAGTCTAAAAGAAAATAAAGAAGAGGAATAAAAATACAAATTAATAATGTTTTGATAATGTTAAATATATTGTCAGGCAGTGTCCCACAAACTGCTTCAATGATCTGCTGTTAGTATAGTGTTTTTGAGTGAGTTATGATGAGTCCTTTCATTCATTTCAGTTCATTTACAGACTCCTGCAGTATTTTTCACACCCTGTAGGAGGAGACAAACTTCAGCAAATGAAATAGTTCAGGACTTCCGCTTCCATAGAGGACAGTATCAACACAATATCCTGCTGATAAAGTGAAACTGTGATGCAGATAACAGACACCTCCCCTGTTTGTTATATTGAGAGGAGAGCAGAGAGAGGAGAGCCTCAAATTTACACCTCTTTACAATGATGTTTATAGTCTTTATATTCTGTTTCCTCCATCTGTCGGGCAGGCAGTAAGGGTGAGTATTCAGAACAGACTAAGAAACTCCACAGCAAATCATTTCAGTATTTAAAATTGAATCTGTACTTTCTCCACAGGTGCCTCCGAATACCAACAGTGTCCTCCAAACACCTCCTTTCATCATGTAAGAGAACTGGTGAATCTGTAACCAGAGAGTTTAACTGTTCACACAAAATAACAGACTATCAGGTCATCCTCTGGTACAAACAAGATGAACACAAAGCTCTGAAGCTCCTGGGACATCTATATTTGGATTCCCCATACCTTGAGGATGACGTGAAAGAAAAAATCAGCTTTGATGGAGATGGCACTAAAGCTTCCAGCCTCACTGTTTCCAATCTTTCATTAAATCACAGTGGCTGCAGATTCCCCTCAAGTCAATACAAAAACCCTCCTTCATCTGTCTGCAGATAGACGACACGTTCAGGCTCTTCAACACCTGCAGCCTCCTTATAAACCTGCTTTGAAGATTTCTCACCTTCTGCACGAAATACATGGATGTATTATCGATTTGTTTGATACAATTTTGACCCCCTCTGAGGTCATGGTGTTGGCCCACATTTCATCAGTATATAGTTGTAGTACTTCTTTGTTGTTCGGAACATAAAGTTTGTTAGAAGTTCTCATCAGACGCTTTTCAAGTTAGAATTTTAGTCACATACTAATGCTGCCATGCAAGCACAGAAATATCTTTCTTCACAAAATCATCACTAAGTACATCACATTTTAAAATCCATCTTTCTCAGTCTGAGTTGCAGATAACAGTATTCACAGTGATGATCTGTAGGCAGACCTCTCCCATTTACAGCTTTAATGCAGTGACACTCCCACCTGTGACTCTTCATGTCTCTGTATCTATAAAGAGATACTGGCTGAATTTGAAGAAGTAGACATGGATATCATCATCATTAAACAAGGCCTCTTCACGCTGTCAGTCTTTTTGCTGTGGTCTGCAGGTAATCTACGAAAAAATTAAAATTAGAAGTTCAAAGTAAAGGACAGTTTTATGTGTTTACTTTCAATAAAACTGAATTTTATTTTGTTGAATGTGGTCTAAAAATGGGAGAATTTAAAATGCTGGTTAAAAACAGTTTCTTATACTCACAGGTCTCATTGAGGGGAGTGATGTCAACCAGCCTGACATACTGTGGAAAAACCAGAGCGACAATGCAACAATCAAATGCAGCCACACAAAGGGTGTTAACTATTACGAGATGTACTGGTACAGACAGCTACCAGGAGAAACGATGAGACAAGTCGTGCTCACTGTTGCAAAGAACAAACCAATCTTTGAACCAGACTTCAGAGAAGAAAAATATCCAACCACCAAAACCTGACTTTGACAGTGGGACATTCACAGTGAAGAACCTGCAGCCAGGAGATAAAGGCTTGTATTTCTGTGCTGTGAGTGAACACAGTGATACAGACACGTGTGAGAGCTGAACAAAAACCTCAGAGCTGTTACTGACTGTGTTTATCTGCTCTGCTGTAGGGGGACCTCTAATACAACCACAGAGCATCACATCGTACAGAGACACTCCCCGTCTGTGACTCCTCGTCTCTCTGCTGTAACGTCACACAGACCGACAGCGACTCTGGTCTCTCACTTCATTTAGCTCAGAGCACAATAATGATCCCAGCTGCTCCCATCAGACTCTCTGCAGCTCTGCTCTGTGTTGTAGGTACTGTACATGAAGAGGCTGAGGACTGAGAGGAGAAGATGTTAATTTACATTCATGCTCATGATTTCATGTTGATCTTTCTGTAACATGACGTGATTTTTTTTCTTCTTTTACATCTGCAGGTCTAATTGATGCGAGTTTTGTCACCCAGACTCCTCGGCTGTGGGGGGCCGAGAGTCAGAGGGTCAGTCTGTCACAATGAACTGCAGTCACACTAAGGATATTACTCATATCCAGATGTACTGGTACAGACAGCTGCCAGGAGAGGGAATGAAGCAAATTGTTTTAACGACTCCAACTCCCCCACACAGTTATGAAAGTGGCTTCGGTGAGGACAAATTTCCAGCGGAGAAGACCGATCCTCTGACTGGATCTCTGACAGTGAAGAAGCTGCTGCCTCAGGACAGTGGAGTGTATTTTTGTGCTGTGAGTCAACACAGTGATACAGGTGACTGAGACAGCTGCACAAATACCCGACACTGGTGTCACGGTGAATAGAAGACATCAGTCTTTGATTATCTGTAGGGGAAGCTGTAACACTGATACAGTATCTGTGGCTGTTTGTAACTGTAATCATTGGCTTTTGTTAACTTTTTGTGTTACTCGTGGAAAAAGCTGCTCTGACATTTCAACAGGATCATATGAAATAACGGCAGTGAATGTAACCCCATAAGCACTCCAACCACACTTCTTTCCTGATATTTGTAGTTTAAATTAGTTGCACAGATTTGCTTGTAAAATTCTTACCCAGCTGGTTTCACTTTGTGTTCAATTATAATGTCATTCTGTTTCATTCCATTAAAATTTCAAACCTATTTCTTCCTAAGTGCTGTCAGGAAAGGGAGAGTACTGGAAAGGCTGAATGTTATTTAAGTGTGAAAGTTAACTCTTGATGATAAAAACAGCAATTTAAAGAAATAAACTTAATTCAAAGTAAGTGGGCCTTGAGTTAAGACAATTCAGTCAAACTTTATGCATAAAGTTTAGAAATAAACTTAATTCAAAGTAAGTGGGCATTGAGTTAAGACAATTCAGTCAAACTTTATGCTAAAGTTTATTTAAAATTAAACAACAAATGTTCAAATATGATTGAACATGTATTAACATATTAAATAATTTAGAAAAATGCATTTGTCACAAGGTATCACAGAGCAGAAAAATCATTACATTTCAAACACTCCCACCATCATGTTAATGGTTTATTAATTTGATCTAAATCTAACGCATTAATTTTCTGAACAAAAGTAACATCCTTATAAAAAAAATCTGATTAAAATACACTGCTTCCTCCATTAAAGCCAAACTGCAGAATTCAGAGCTTTACTTCATAACATACTAACATACACTCTTACAAGCCTACTACTACTGCTAATTTACTCTCCTTTCATAAGGTGGCAGTACAGTATGTCTGCATTATGACACCACCCAACTAAAGAAATTATTATTTTCCTGATGGGAGGGTTTACCCATCTAGAGAGGAGTGAATATTCAGTAGGACTGCAGATACAGAGATGAAAGCACAAAGACAGGGATGTTCTTAAATTCAGTCATAAAACACAAAAAGATGATCGCTGTCTTCTGCATAGCCCTTAATGTCATCCTGGTTTCAGGTAATGTAACTAAAAGATTTTTCACAAGTAAAACTCCTGTTGGGCCTCATTTTACTTTTACATTTATGAGGACTCTCCCTCACACCTCATGAATGTCTATTGTTGTGCTTTTTTTTTCTTTTTCCACAGGTTCCTCTCTCAGTGACCAGGTCCAACAGACTCCAGCTGATATGTACAAGAAACAAGCAGAAAAGGCAGAAATAAACTGTAAACACAGTAATGAAGACTTTGATCGAATCCTCTGGTACAAGCAAGCAAATGGACAGCTACAGTTCCTGGGATATATGTTTGGAGACGGTGGATTTCCAGAGGCTGGAGTGAATGTGACGATGTCAGGGAAGGCAAACAAAGGAGAAACCTGCACATTAACAATTGAAGGACTCAGTCTGAACAGCAGTGCAGTTTACTTCTGTGCTGCTAGATTACACAGTGCTGCATATCACTGCTCCTCAGTACAAAAACCTCCCCATCAAACACTTTCATCTCTGCATTTCACATCATAGCTTCTTGCACCTGGAATGAGCCAGTCTAACCAACGTTGGTCTTCTGAGTAAGATCAGAGATTATAATGGGAGGTCCTATTTGTGAAGCAGCGTCTTTAATGTCCCACCTCCCATTAAAAGAAAATTATTGAGAGGAGGATGCATGATGACACCACCCACCTCATGACTTGGGAGGATTTACTCAGAAAGAAGGATGGATATTCTCTGTATGCCTGTTTCATTCATTGCAACAACAAACTAATGAACTTATATGAATAGAAAAACACAAGATGATCATCATATTCATTTGTGTTACTTTTTAAGACGATTCTGGTTTCATGTAAAATCCAGAAAACTGTTTTGAAACATTTTTTTTATCATCTTGCTTGAAGCTTGCTTGATTACTGACTTTATTTCAACTGTGTTTGTATTTCATTGTGTTTCATTCATTTTTTTTAATTCACCTTTGTTTATGCTCATTTTGTACTTTGTCTTTTCCTTTGTTAAACCCCTTTCAGCAGGTTCCTCTCTCCAAGTCCAAATCCACTAGACTCAAGCTTATATGGACAAAAAATCTGCAGAAACAGCTACAGTGGTCTGTATACACCATATTCAGTACGGAGATGGTGGATTTCCAGAGACTGGAATGAATGTTACAATGTCAGTGATTGCAAAGAAAAGGCAAAAACGGCATTTTAACAGCAATGCAGTTTACTTCTATGCTGCAAGTACACACAGTGCTGCATATCACTGCTCCTCAGTAAAGAAAACACTTTCAAGTTCATAAATTCTGATTTTTGTCAGTCTAATCCTTCCATGCAAGCAATCAAGTATCTTCATAAAATCCATCCTCCTCAATCTCAATTACAGATAACATTTGTGACAGTGATGAACTGTAGGCAGACCTCTGTCACTTACAGCTTTAATGCAGTGACACTCCCACCTGTGACTCTTCATGTCTCTGTATATATAAAGAGATACTGGCAGTATTTGATATAAGAGCTTGATAACAAGTTATTAATATGAATCATGTGTGTTGGGAGTGAGCAGATGCCTGAAAACATGCAGGACAGAAGATCTCTAGGAACAGGGTTGGTGACCACTGATCTACAGCAATCAATTTCAGTAAAGTCAAACAATATTTATTGGTTATTTTTAAAACCTGCTCGAGGTAGCTGTCTTGTATTCAGACAGAGTCCACCAATATGTGATGTATTATTGAGTAGAATTTTTTTGTCATCTGCTATAGTTGAAAAAAAAGCAACAGGTGATAAAACTCAGAGAAATCAAAAGCACCTTCTTAAAGTTTCTTTCAGGTTCAGCTACTGATAGACAATCTATCTTTTCAAAAATATTTAAAATCAAACTTTTTCAGATTGTACAACTTTTTACTCTGATTAGTCCAGGAAGATGATTCATATTTTTTTCATTAAAAAATACAACAGCTTGTCATTCTTCTTTGATGCAGATGAGAATGGTAAACTGTAGGGGGACCCCCAAGTTTCTCTCATATAAAAATCACATCACACAATCCCAGAGACACTCCCACCTGAAGCTTTTTATATCTGTGTATCTAAGTCAGACTCTGGCAGTTTCTCTAACAGAACATGGAGAGTATCATCATTAAACAAGGCATCCTCAGATTATCAGTCTTTGTGCTGTGGATGACAGGTAATTTATCATAAATGCACCCTAATTTATAACAAACATTTTTAAATATATTTTGTGATCAGAGTTTTGACTTGATGCAATTGTTGTCAGAGAATGAAAAGAAAATCTAACAAAATGGATGATAAGAGCTCATTTGTTATGTACACAGGACTAATTGATGGGAGCGATGTCACCCAGACTGACATACTGTGGAAAAACCAGGGTGACAATGCAACGATGAACTGCAGCCAAAAAGGTACAAAGTAAAGATCAAAGGGTGCTAGCTACTCCCAGATGTACTGGTACAGACAGCTACCAGGAGAAGCAATGGTACAAATCATGTACACAGCATTGGGCAGTAAAGATCACGATTTTGGAAGTTTTCCCAAAGAGAAATTTTCAGCCACCAAACCTTTTTCCTCAAACCTGATGCAGAGAGTGGGACATTCACAGTGAAGACGATGTGAAAGAAAAAATCCTGCAGCCAGGAGATAAAGGCTTGTATTTCTGTGCTGTGAGCCAACACAGTGATACAGACACATGTGAGAGCTGAACAAAAACCTCAGAGCACTGTTGGCACAACTGTTAGCAAAACTAATGCTCTCATGTACTGTAGGGGGACCTCGAGGACCACAAATCCTCACAGTTACACTGTGATCACAATATACGACACTCCCACCTGCAAGTCTTTCTCTCTGTAAATACAGCCACAGTTGTCTGTTGACTTTTTCAACATGGACATCATCAAAATGGTCTCTTCAGCTTTTCACTGTTTGTGCTCTGCATGAAAGGTAAAGTATAAAGAGAAAACCACACTGTGTTACTGACTTAAACGTTTGTAAGAGGGATAACAAGGCAAAGCTAATTACTCACCTCTGGTAACCTTTACGTTTAAAAGAGGATTGTGTTGTGTTAGTCAAAGTGATGGAGGTTATGTTACCCAGACTGACATGATTTGAAATGGTGTCTGCTTTTTCCCCAGGTGACTCAAATACCAACAGTGTCCTCCAAACACCTCCTTTCATCATTAAGAGAACTGGTGAATCTGTAACCAGAGAGTTCGAAGATCGTTGATCAAATGTTCACACAAAACAACAAGCTTTAATCAGATCCTCTGTTACAAACAAGATGAACACAAAGCTCTGAAGCTTCCTGGGATATCTATAATTTGGAATTTTGTGGTGTGTATTTCCCAGGACACACCACATACCCCGAGGACGATGTGAAAGAAAAAATCAGCTTTGATGGAGATGGTGAACTTTTCATTAAAGCTTCCAACCTCACTGTTTCCAATCTTTCATTAAATGACAGTGGTGTGTATTTCTGTGCTGCCAGTCAGCACAGTGCTGAGTTGTGAGGAAGCTAAAAAGAGAAGAAATATTGGGTCAGATTCCCCTCAAAAAATATCTTCATCTCTTCACAACATCTGTCAATACAAAAACCCAGACTCCTTCATCTGCAGAGGGGGACAAACCTTAAAAAAATGAGATGGATACTGCAGATAGACGACACGTTCAGGCTCTACAGGGGAGAGCTCACACCAGCCCATCTCAAATCACCTGCAGCCTCCTTATAAACCTGCTTTGAAGAAGTTTTTCTTTTTCTCCACAGGTTTTATCGACCTCTGCTTGACTAACACAAAGCTCTTCATGGAATTCAACCAAAACCTGAGGACGATGACCTGAAAGAAAAAATCAAATTTGTGTATAAAATAAACATTGCTTTTGAACCTTTAGAGATGATTGTGAACTTTTCTCTTTATCTACAGCAGTGGTCACCAACCCTGTTCTTGGAGATCTACTGTACCTGCATGTTTTAGGTATCTTACCGCTTGAACACACCTGATTCTGAATTATTAAAGTTGCTGAAGCTTCCCAAGAGCTTGATAACAAGTTATTAATATGAATCATGTGTGTTGGGAGTGAGCAGAACATGCAGGGCAGTAAATCTCCAGGAACAGGGCAGTTGCTGACCACTGATCTACAGGAATGATTGAAGAATGAATTGAATTTAAGCTGAGTGAAAGTTAGCAGTGAGTGTACTAAAAATGTCTTCATAAAAAGAGCAGATACAGAAGCCTAAAACATGCAGGACAGAAGATCTCTAGAACTAGGTGAACAGGGTTGGTGACTACTCTCATCTATAGAAATGATTGAATGGAAGTTGAATGAGTTAAACAGAGTTAGATTTGAAATTTCCAGCCTCATAGTCTGTTTTAGGTATACATAAGAATAGAGAGACATCCATGAATCTGTCTTGATTAACATGTTGAAGATGTTTCCTCACTGCTTAGTAATAAAAGTCCAGGATGATTGATTCATCTTCTGGTTTAAAAAATATCTTTCATCTCTGCACAACATCTGACCTCTGACAATTGTGAGTGTTACTGATCTGAAGTGCAGGTGATCTACAGGATCTACTGTAGGGGGACTCAAGTAACACTTGAGCAGCTCGTCGTACAATCACATCACACACTCACAGAGACACTCCCACCTCTTAATCAATCTCTCTGTCATTACACCAGACTCTGACAGCAGTTTGTCTCATAACAGAACATGGATATTATCATCATCAAAGGAGGCGTCCTCACATTATCAGTGTGATCTTTTTGCTGTGGACTACAGGTAACTTACAATAAAATCCACTGTAGACTCTGCTTTAGGAAAAACAAGTTTACATTTCGAGTTTTATTTCATTTGTTGAAATGTTTTCTAATTTTGGACGCAATTTGAATAAATATATTAAGAATCAAACACATGAACTGTGGTAACCTTTACTTTTGTACACACAGGACTAATCAATGGTGATGGTGTCACTCAGACTGACATACTGTGGAAGAACCAGGGCGACAATGCAACGATGAACTGCAGCCAAACAAAGGGTGATCTGTTCTTCCGGATGTACTGGTACAGACAGCTACCAGGAGAAGCCATGAAACAAATCGTGTACACAACAATGGGCAGTCAATGATCATGATTTTGGAAGTTTTCCCAAAGAGAAATTTTCAGCCACCAAACCTGAATGCAGAGAGTGGGACATTCACAGTGAAGAAATGCCTGGAGCCAGGAGATAAAGGCTTGTATTTCTGTGCTGTGAGTCAACACAGTGATACAGACACATGTGAGAGCTGAACAAAAACCTCAGAGCACTGTTGGCACAACTGTCAGCAAAACTAACGCTCTCATGTACTGTAGGGGGACCTCGAGGATCCACAAATCCTCACAGTTACACTGTGATCACAATATACATGACACTCTCCACCTGCAACTCTTTATCTCTGTAAATACACCCACAGTTGTGTGTTTGAATGACTTTCTCAACATGGACATCATCAAACATGGTCTCTTCAGCTGTTCACTGTTTGTGCACTGCATCTGCATCAAAGGTAAAGTACAAAGAGATCAGCACACTGTGTTACTGACTGAAACATCTCTCAAAGCTTTGTCAGGAGCTGAGGGGAGAGTTCCAGCATGTTTCAGCTTCCTGAGGAAGAAGAGTCTTTGTTGATTCTTCTTTACCAGGTGAGCTGTTTCTGTGGATGCCCAGAAACTTGATATTGTTGACACACACACTCGACTGCTTCCCCGTGAATGAGGAGAGGGGTTGTGTTGTGTTATATTAATTTATTTATTTTATATTTAAGTTAAGTTAGTTATGTGTTTTGGGAGTGAGCAGATATCTAAAACATGCAGGGCAGTAGATCTCCAGGAACGGGGTTGGTGACTTACTGATCTACAGGAATGTTTGAATTTAAGCTGAGTGAAATAAAACAGCATTTGATCTGAAATGTTGGGCCTCATGAAGTTTGTTTCAGGTTCATGTAAGAATAAAGAAACATCCATATAATCTGCCTTGATCACTCGTTGAGATGTTTCCTCACTGTTTAGTATAAAAGTACAGGATGATCTCCTAATATCTTCAACTCTGGACAACATCTGGCCTCTGAAGTTTGTGAGTGTTACTGATCTGAAGTGCAGGTGGTCTAGGTGGTCTGACCTTTTAATCATGTTGCTGAAGTCCTCCCACTTGAAGGTGAGTGAGCAAAAGGGAGTTGGATCTGAAACGTCCGGGCCTCATGCACTTTGTTTCAGGATTACATAAGAATAAAGAAACATCCCTGACAAGAATTTCTAAATCTGACAGGAATGATTGAATTGAATTTCAGTGAATTAAAGAGCATCGGATCTGAAATCTCCGGCCTGATAGAGTCTGTTTCAGGTTTACATGATAAAGTTACATCCACGAATCTGCCTTGATCACATGTTGAGATGTTTCCTCACTGTGTAGTATAAAAGTACAGGATGATCACCCATCTGCTGTTTTCAAAAATGTCTTAATCTCTGCACAACATCTGGCCTCTGAAGTTTGTGAGCGTTACTGATCTGAAGTGCAGGTGATCTACAGGATCTACTGTAGGGGGACTCAAGTAGCACTTCTACATCACCTTGGATGACAATGTAGATTTGTACAGAGCAGCTCGTACAATCATATCACACAACACAAAGACACTCCCACCTCTTCATCTCTCTGTCATTACACCAGACTCTGACAAAACATGGACAAAACATGGATATACCATACCATCAAAGGAGGCGTCCGCAAAGGAGGCGTTCATTCCGCACATTATCAGTCTTTTTGCTGTGGACTACAGGTAACTTACTTGTTCACTGGAAAATGAAATCCACTGTAGATTTTGTTTTAGAAAAACAAGTTTACATTTCAAGTTTGCCATTAAACAAGAATATAATAAACATTGATTGGGTTTAAGCTTTTCTCCCCAGCAAACAGAACTGAACCTCGAGGAGAGTCCATGTGAGCTTGAAATAGAAAGCCACTTTTGTGCACGTGAAGCAAGTTTATCATTTTTAAGGTTTCAGAGGATTTAACATAATATAAAGAAAAAATAATACAAAAGATGTGGTAAACTTTACTGTTGTACACACAGGACTAATTAATGGTGATGGTGTCACCCAGACTGACATACTGTGGAAAAACCAGGGTGAGGATGCAACGATGAACTGCAGCCACAAAAAGGGTTTTCAATACTTCCAGATGTACTGGTACAGACAGCTACCAGGAGAAGCAATGAAACTAATCGTGTTCACATCAACCGCCAGTAAAGATCACGAATTTGGAGATATTAAAAAAGAAAGATATTTAGCCACCAAAACTGAAGCTGAAACTGGGACATTGACAGTGAAGAATGTGGAGCCAGGAGATAAAGGCTTGTATTTCTGTGCTGTGAGTAAACACAGTGATACAGATGCACTCAATAGCTGAACAAAAAACCCTGAGCACTGAACAGTGATGTGCTGTCGTCTACAGGCGCTGAGCTGACAGGACCTGAGAGGAGAGCAGAGCCTCACATTTACACCTCTTTACTATGATGTATATAGTCTTTATATTCTGTTTCTTCCATCTGCCAGGCAGTAAGGGTGAGTATTCAGAACAGACTAAAATACTCCACAGCAAATCATTTCAGTATTTAAAATTGAATCTGTACTTTCTCCACAGGTGATACCAACAGTGTCCTCCAAACACCTCCTTTCATCATGAAGAGAACTGGTGAATCTGTAACCAGAGAGATCAACTGTTCACACAAAACAACAAGCTTCCAGCGCATCTACTGGTACAAACAAGATGAACACAAAGCTCTGAAACTTCTGGGATATCTAAATGTGGACACCCCATACCCCGAGAATGACGTGAAAGAAAAAATCAGCTTTGATGGAGATGGTCGTAAAGCTTGCCAACCTCACTGGTTTCCAATCTTTCATTAAATGACAGTTGGTGTGTATTTCTGTGCTGCCAGTCAGCACAGTGCTGCAGATTCCCCTCAAGTCAATACAAAAAAAACCCTCCTTCATCTGTCTGCAGATAGACGACACGTTCAGGCTCTTCAACACCTGCAGCCTCCTTATAAACCTGCTTTGAAGAATTTTATCGACCTCTTCTGACACGACAGTCTTCATGATGTATGAAATAAACATTGCTTTTGAATCTGAAGAGATGATTGTGAACTTTTCTCTTTATCTACAGCAGTGGTCACCAACCCTGTTCATGGAGATCTACTGTCCTGCATGTTTTAGGTATCATCTTCCCCCTCTAACACACCTGATTCTGATTATTAATCATGTTGCTGAAGCTTCTCAAGAGCTTGATAACAAGTAACAAGTTAATTAGTATGAATCTAGTGTGTTTTGAGTGGGCAGATATCTAAAACATGCAGGGCAGAAGATTTCCAGGAACAGGGTTGGTGACCACTGATCTACAGGACTGATTGAATTGAAGCTGAGTGAACTAAAAAGCATCCGATCTGAAATATTGGGCCTCATGCAGTTTGAAATATTCACTTCTGGTAACGTTGGCTGTTTTTTGAACAGGTCATACTGACTGAGGTGATGTTACCCAGACTGACTTTTTGTGGAAAAAAGAGGGGGACAGTGTAACAATGGACTGCAACAACACATTGATTGGGAGCTAAAGAAAAGAAAGTATGAGCTGATGAGAATAGAGAACAGCCTCAACAGTTGTCCATGAGTGGAGTAAATGAAAAATACAGAATAATTAAATATAGTGAGGAAAAAACACATTGTGGAGATCAGGATACAAAATCATTTGACTCTCCCACAAACTGCAGCCAGTGTTTCTAAATTTCTGTGAAATGAAAAAAAAAACTTTGCAGGGTTAAACGTCAAGACCTTCACTGAAGCAACCGTCAGTCGTTTTCACACCAGCAGAGGGGGACAAACCTTAAAAAAATGAGATGGATACAACAACCTTCAACGTCCACTGACAACAATATCAAGGTCAGTCTCCTCCTTCCCTGCTGATGGAGTTAAAGCTATGATGTAGACCCCTCTCTGCCACCGCCTCTGCTCATTATACCGCAACAGTGATTCTGACAGGACTACAGGGGAGAGCTAAGAGCAGGAGTCTCAAATCTACACAACTTTGTGAACATGATCTACGTGGGCTTTATATTTTGTTTACTTCATTTCCCAGGAAATAAAGGTGAAACACAAAATAATATGCAATAAACAGCTATTGATTGAATTGTTTTAAATTGTTTTTCTTTTTCTCCACAGGTGCCTCCGATACCAACAGCCGTGTCCTCCAAAGACCTCCTTTCATCATTAAGAGAACTGGTGAATCTGTAACCAGAGAGATCGACTGTTCACACAAAATAACAAGGCTATGATCGCATCCTCTGGTACAAACAAGATGAACACAAAGCTCTGAAGTTCCTGGGATATCTATATTTGGAATTCCCAAAACCAGAGGATGATGTGAAAGAAAAAAAGATCAGCTTTGATGGAAATGGCCGTAAAGCTTCCAACCTCACTGTTTCCAATCTTTCATTAAATGACAGTGGTGTGTATTTCTGTGCTGCCAGTCAGCACAGTGCTGCAGATTCCCCTCAAGTCAATACAAAAACCCTCCTTCATCTGTCTGCAGATAGACGACACGTTCAGGCTCTTCAACACCTGCAGCCTCCTTATAAACCTGCTTTGAAGATTTTATCGACCTCTGCTGACACGACACTCTTCATGATGTATGAAATAAACATTGCTTTTGAAACTGAACAGATGATTGTGAACCTTCTTCTTTATCTACAGCAGTGGTCACCAACCCTGTTCATGGAGATCTACTGTCCTGCATGTTTTAGGTATCTTTCCCCTCTAACACACCTGATTCTGATTCTTAATTTTGTTGCTGAAGCTTTTCAAGAGCTTGATAACAAGTTATTAATATGAATCATGTGTGTTGGGAGTGAGCAGATGCCTGAAACAAGCAGGACAGAAGATCTCTAGGAACAGGGTTGGTGACCACTGATCTACAGCAATCAATTTCAGTAAAGTCAAACAATATTTATTGGTTATTTTTAAAACCTGCTCGAGGTAGCTGTCTTGTATTCAGACAGAGTCCACCAATATGTGATGTATTATTGAGTAGAATGTTTTTTGTCATCTGCTATAGTTGAAAAAAAAGCAACAGGTGATAAAACTCAGAGACATCAAAAGCACCTTCTTAAAGTTTTTTTCAGGTTCAGCTATTGATAGACAATCTATCTTTTCAAAAATCAATTCAAAATCAAACTTTTTCAGATTGTACAACTTTTTACTCTGATTAGTCCAGGAAGATGATCCATATTTTTTTCATTAAAAAATACAACAGCTTGTCATTCTTCTTTGATGCAGATGAGAATGATAAACTGTAGGGGGACCCCAAGTTTCTCTCATATAAAAATCACATCACACAATCCAGAGACACTCCCACCTGCAGCTTTTTATATCTGTGTATCTAAGTCAGACTCTGGCAGTTTCTCTAACAGAACATGGAGAGTATCATCATTCAACAAGGCGTCCTCAGATTATCAGTCTTTGTGCTGTGGATGACAGGTAATTTATAATAAAATCACCCTAATTTATAACAAACATTTTTTAATATATTTTTTGATCAGAGTTTTGACTTGATGCAAATGCTGTCAGAGAATGAAAAAAAAAAATCTAAAGAAATGGATTTTAAGAACTCATTTGTTATGTACACAGGACTAATTGATGGGAGCGATGTCACCCAGACTGACATACTGTGGAAAAACCAGGGCGACAATGCAACGATGAACTGCAGCCACACAAAGATGCTGAAGATTTTACATTTACCCAGATGTACTGGTACAGACAGCTACGTGGAGAATCAACTAAACTAATTGTGTTCACATCAACCACCAGCAAAGATCACGACTTCGGAGAATTTAACAATGGGAAATTTGCTGCCACCAAACCTACTGTAGAGAGTGGGACATTCACAGTGAAGAACCTGCAGCCAGGAGATAAAGGCTTGTATTTCTGTGCTGTGAGCCAACACAGTGATACAGATGCACTCAAGAGCTGAACAAAAACCCCCGAGCACTGTTGGCACAACTTCTACAAGCATCTCATTAACTTTAGGGGGACCTCAACTACCACAAATACTCCCAGTTCACTTTGATTCACCACACAGGTTTTGATACAGCAGCTAACGTCACACACTGCAGAGACACTCCCACCTGTAACTCTTCATTTCTCTGTAACTACACTGACAGTTGAGACTCAAACCTTCAGAACAATGAACATTATTAAACACTCTCCTGATCTTATTCTTATTTCTGTTATGGATAAAAGGTAAAGTGGAGGAAAATAACCTCAATGCATCACAGTCTGCAACTACCTTTATTTCAGGGATGACAGCAGAAGTTGACAGTTTTTGTTTAGTGAGTTATAATGAGTCCTTGTTCATTTACACACACTTGCAGTATTTTTCACACACTGCAGGAGGAGACAAACTTCAGCAAATGAAAAAGTTCAGGACTTCCTCTTCCATAGAGGACAGTATCAACACAATATCCTGCTGATAAAGTGAAATTGTGATGCAGATAACAGACACCTCCCCTGTTTGTTTTGTTATATTGAAACAGTGATGTGCTGTCGTCTACAGGCGCTGAGCTGACAGGACCTGAGAGGAGAGCAGAGCCTCACATTTACACCTCTTTACTATGATGTTTATAGTCTTTATATTCTGTTTCTTCCATCTGCCAGGCAGTAAGGGTGAGTATTCAGAACAGACTAAGATACTCCACAGCAAATCATTTCAGTATTTAAAACTGAATCTGTTTTTTTCTCCACAGGTGCCTCCGATACCAACAGTGTCCTCCAAACACCTCCTTTCATCATTAAGAGAACTGGTGAATCTGTAACCAGAGAGATCAACTTTTCTTTTCACACAAAACAACAAGCTTCCAGCGCATCTACTGGTACAAACAAGATGAACACAAAGCTCTGAAACTTCTGGGATATCTAAATGTGGACACCCCATACCCCGAGAATGACGTAAAAGAAAAAATCAGCTTTGATGGAGATGGTCGTAAAGCTTGCAACAACCTCACGGTTTCCAATCTTTCATTAAATGACAGTTGTGTGTGTATTTCTGTGCTGCCAGTCAGCACAGTGCTGCAGATTCCCCTCAAGTCAATACAAAACCCTCCTTCATCCCTCCTTCATCTGTCTGCAGATGGACGACTCACACGTTAAGGCTCTTCAACACCTGCAGCCTCCTTATAAACCTGCTTTGAAGATTTTATCGACCTTTGTTGACACGACAGTCTTCATGATGTATGAAATAAGCATTGCTTTTGAAAGAGACGAAATGATTGTGAACTTTTCTCTTTATCTATAATCAGTAGAAATAAACAGTGGTCAAGAGATGATTGTGAACCAACCCTGTCACCAACCCTGTTCATGGAGGTCTACTGTCCTGCATTTTTAGGTATCTTCCCCCTCTAAAACACCTGATTCTGATTATTAATTTTGTTGGTGAAGCTTTTCAAGAGCTTGATAACAAGTTATTAATATGAATCATGTCTGTTGGGAGTGAGCAGATGCCTAAAACATGCAGGACAGAAGACCTCCAGGAACAGGGTTGGTGACTACTGATCTATGGGAATCCATTTCAGTAAAGTCAAACAATATTTATCTTTTATTCTTTTCTTATTTTTTTTAAAAGCACCTTCTTAGATTTTCTTTCAGGTTCAGCTATTGATAGACAATCTAACTTTTCAAAAATATTAAAAATCAAACTTTTTCAGATGTTATAACTTTTTACTCCGACACATTTTGTTCATTAAAAAATACAACAGCTTGTCATTCTTCTTTGATGCAGATGAGAATGATAAACTGTAGGGGGACCCCCAAGTTTCTCTCATGTAAAAATCACATCACACAATCCAGAGACACTCCCACCTGCAGCTTTTTATATCTGTGTATCTAAGTCAGACTCTGGCAGTGTCTCTCTAACAGAACATGGAGAGTATCATTATTAAACAAGGCGTCCTCAGATTATCAGTCTTTGTGCTGTGGATGACAGGTAATTTATAATAAATTACTTTAAAAATTACTGAATAAATACTTTTCGATCAGGGTTTCATCTTTTTGCAATTGTTGTCAGAGAATAAAAAGAAAATATAAAGAAATAGATGATAAGAGTTCATTTGCTATATACACAGGACTAATTGATGGGAGCGATGTCATCCAGACTGACATACTGTGGACAAACCAGGGCGAAAATGCAACGATGAACTGCAACCACACAAAGGGTTTCCAATACAGACAGATGTACTGGTACAGACAGCTGCCAGAAAAAGCAATGGAACAAATTGTGTTCACAACATTGGGCATCAATGATCACGATTTTGGAAGTTTTGGCAAAGAGAAATACTCAGCTACCAAACCTAATGTAGAGAGTGGGACATTCACAGTGAAGAACCTGCAGCCAGGAGATAAAGGCTTGTATTTTTGTGCTGTGAGCAAACACAGTGATTCAGATATGTAAGAGCTGACCTCGAGGACCACAAATCCTCACAGTTACACTGTGATCATAATAAATGACACTCCCACCTGCAACTCTTTCTCTCTGTAAATACACCCACAGTTGTGTGTTTGACTGACTTTCTCAACATGGACATCATCAAACATGGTCTCTTCAGCTTTTCACTGTTTCTGCTCTGCATGAAAGGTAAAGTACAAAGAGATCAGCACACTGTGTTACTGACTGAAACATCTCTCAAAGCTTTTCAGGAGCTGAGGGGAGAGTCCAGCATGTTTCAGCTTCCTGAGGAAGAAGAGTCTTTGTTGAGCCTTCTTTACCAGGTGAGCTGTGTTCATGGACCAGGTCAGGTCAGATGTGATGTGGATGCCCAGGAACTTGATATTGTTGACACGCTCAACTGCTTCCCCGTGGATGAGGAGAGGAGCGTGCTCTGTCCTCCTGGACCTCCTGTAGTCCACTATGACCTCTTTGGTCTTGCTGGTGTTCAGGAACAAGGTTGTTGTTGTTTGAACACCACTGAACACCTGATTCTGATTATTAATCATGTTGGAGAAGCTTCTCGAGAGCTTGATAATACGTTGTTAATATGAATCATGTGTGTTGGGAGTGGGCAGATATCTAAAACATGCAGGGCATTTGATCTTCAGGAACAGGGATGGTGACCACTGATCTACAGGACTGATTGAATTGAAGCTGAGTGAACTAAAAAGCATCCGATCTGAAATATTGGGCCTCATGTAGTATGCTGTACGAGAGTTTAAATATTCACTTCTGGTAACGTTGGCTGTTTTTTGAACAGGTCATACTGATTGAGGTGATGTTACTGTCACCAGACTGACTTTTTGTGGAAAAAAGAGGGGGGCAGTGTAACAATGGACTCCAACCACATGGTGATTGGGAGCTAAAGAAAAGAAAGTATGAGCTGATGAGAATAGAGAACATATGAATTCAATGAATCATCGTGAAAGTGCCTCAGCAGTTGTCCATGAGTGGATGATGTATAAAATAAACATTGCTTTTGAAACTGAAGAGATGATTGTGAACTTTTCTCTTTATCTACAGCAGTGGTCACCAACCCTGTTCATGGAGATGGGTTTTGATTTCTTTCTTTGGCTTAGTTTTTCTTTAGTTTTCCTAGTTTAATCTCCTTAGTATATTTTTGTTTTACTTTTTGCTTTATGTCTGTATATTGGTTTGAATTATTGGTTTAATTACCAATTGGCTTGTTTGATTTTTGTTAACTATGTTCCTTTTGTTTCAGAAAGTTTCTTTTTTTCGTTCTTTTCTTCAGTGTAGATGGGGTGCCAAAGGTGGGAAGGCTAGGCACCGTGGTGAGGACCTCACATCTTTTGCATGGAAGTAGGGGCACTGCGACACTGTTTTATGCATGTTTGCTGTGATTTTGTCGTTGCTGCACCCAGGTGAGTGAGAAGGGGCACTCCTCTTGTAGTCTGCCTCCCAACTACAGGCCCCAGCCCACTCATTTTAGCTTTTTCTGGTTTAAATAGATGCATGTCTTAGAGTTTTAGTCCTTTTGTTTCATAGCCTGGGTCAAGTAATTTTAGATAGTGTTTACATATCATTTTGGCAAATTATTTTGGATATTAACTTACTTATTTGTTCAATTTGTGAAATTTCCTTGTTTCTAACAGCTTGAGTTCTTTTCTCCTCTTTAGGTCTAGTTCAGTTTTTCTTTTTTTGTCTCTTTGCTTTATATTATCTACTGTCTCTACCTCCTTTGTCACAAGCCTGTGTCCTTGTGTGTTGTGTGTGTGTTTTTTTTTAAATTAATTAATTAATTTTTTCTTCGATTTTCATTATATCTTGAATTGTAAGGACCCAGGTGGCATTGTTGGCTCCTTGGTTACCTTAGTTATCTCGCTTCCTCCCCTTATTTTATTAAATTCCACTTCTTGCCCCACCTAATATAAAAGAACAGGATGATTGCCCATCTTCTGTTTTAAAAAATATCTTAATTTCTGCACAACATCTGGTCTCTGAAGTTTGAGTGGTACTGATCTGAAGTGCAGGTGATCTACAGGATCTACTGTAGGGGGACTCAAGTAACACTTCTACTGCTTGGATGACAATGTAGATTTGTACAGAGCAGCTCGTACAATCACATCACACACATCACAGAGACACTCCCACCTCTTCATCTCTCTGTCATTACACCAGACTCTGACAGGTTGTCTCTTACAGAACATGGATATTATCATCGTCAAAGGAGGAGTCCTCACATTATCAGTGTTTTTGCTGTGGAGTACAGGTAACTTACACTAAAATCCACTGTATACTCTGCTTTGGAAAAACAAGTTTACTTGTTCTCTTTTCACGTGAAGCAAGTTTATCATTTTTAACATAATATAAAGAAAAAATAATACAAAAGATGAACTGTGGTAACCTTTACTGTTGTACACACAGGACTAATTAATGGTGATGGAGTCACCCAGACTGACATACTGTGGAAAAACCAGGGCGAGGATGCAACGAAAACCAGATGCAACTGCAGATGAACTGCAGCCACACAAAGGGTGGCCTATACTTCCAGATGTACTGGTACAGACAGCTACCAGGAGAAGCAATGAAACTAATCGTGTTCACATCAACCGCCAGTAAAGATCATGAATTTGGAGATATTAAAAAAGAAAGATTTTAGCCACCAAAACTGAAGCTGAAACTGGGACATTGACAGTGAAGAATGTGGAGCCAGGAGATAAAGGCTTGTATTTCTGTGCTGTGAGTGAACACAGTGATACAGACACATGTGAGAGCTGAACAAAAACCTCAGAGCACTGTTGGCACAACTGTCAGCAAAACTAATGCTCTCATGTACTGTAGGGGGACCTCGAGGACCACAAATCCTCACAGTTACACAGTGATCACAATATACGACACTCCCACCTGCAACTCTTTATCTCTGTAAATACACCCACAGTTGTGTGTTTGAATGACTTTCTCAACATGGACATCATCAAACATGGTCTCTTCAGCTTTTCACTGTTTGTGCTCTGCATTAAAGGTAAAGTACAAAGAAAAAAACACACTGTGTTACTGATTGAAACATTTGTCAAAGGGACAAGGAAAAGCTCAAAGTTACTGAAAATGTTCTGCTGTATGAGAGTTTGAATATTCACTTCTGGTAACCTTTACTGTTTTTTTTTAGAACAGATCGACCTGATGGAAGTGATGTCACCTAGACTGACATGATTTGAAAAGGTGTCTGCTTTTTCCCCAGGTGACTCGAATACCAACAGTGTCCTCCAAACACCTCCTTTCATCATTAAGAGAACTGGTGAATCTGTAACCAGCGAGATCAAATGTTCACACAAAACAACAAGCTTTAATCAGATCCTCTGGTACAAACAAGATGAACACAAAGCTCTGAAGTTCCTGGGATATCTAAATGTGGGAAGCCCACTCCCTGAGGACGATGTGAAAGAAAAAATCAGCTTTGATGGAGATGGCCGTGAAAGTAAAGCTTCCAACCTCACTGTTTCCAGTCTTTCATTAAATGACAGTGGTGTGTATTTCTGTGCTGCCAGTCAGCACAGTGCTGCAGATTCCCCTCAAGTCAATACAAAAACCCTCCTTCATCTGTCTGCAGATAGACGACACGTTCAGGCTCTTCAACACCTGCAGCCTCCTTATAAACCTGCTTTGAAGATTTTATCGACCTCTTCTGAGACGACAGTCTTCATGAATGTATGAAATAAACATTGCTTTTGAAACTGAAGAGATGATTGTGAACTTTTCTCTTTATCTACAGCAGTGGTCACCAACCCTGTTCATGGAGATCTACTGTCCTGCATGTTTTAGGTATCTTCCCCCTCTATCACACCTGAATCAATCAATCAATCAATCAATCAATCAATCAATCAATCAGTCAATCAGTCAATCAATCAGAATCAAGAATCTTTATTATCATTATTTTTTCACATTGTGAAATTTAGACAGGTGACTCCTGAAATAATAAAAATAATAAAAATAGAAAAAATCAAACTATATATAGAAGAGATGTGGCCGGAGGTCTCTTTCCTCCACGCCACTATATGGCACTGTGCCGCCTGAGCTAGGGCGCACTGACAGATCAGTGGCGCAGAGCAAGTATTTAAATCCAGGTGGAGCACACCTTGATCTCTCTTCCTGGCCCTTCCGGTGGCTGCAGCAGTGCAGCGTGACGGCTGGCTCAATTGGCGTGGCGGCCCTTGCGTCATAAACATCTCTAGATAAGTAAGATGCGCTGCCGTCTCCTCATCCATTCATGCAACATACGGACTGCAGACTTGTCTCTCCTCCTCACCGCAGCGCGGCTGATTGCTTGTGTGTGCGGGGGGAGTGATCGCGTCGCGGGGTGCTTAGGTGTGGCGCCGCAACTGCGTGGTGAGTCGCCTTGTCCGTAATTCTTTTGTGCAATGTGGCTCCCTGCTAACTTTTATATTATGCTGCAGAATTTTGCCGTTTGGCGCTCCATCTCCTCTGGGGTCGTGCTGACGCTGCACCAGTTGGTATGTATGGGTTTTATTTTTGATTATCCAATTATCAATTAGTGTTTTTATAATAAATTTATTTGTTTTACATTTTAGCAGTCCCGGATAATTGCCAACCCTCCTGTGGGTTTATTAATCCCTGGCCAGCTCTGCTGTTTTGGCTCTGTTGAGCCTTCCTGTTTTGGCTCTGAAAGGCTGTTTGGGTTCAGAAGTCCCCCGTTTTGGCTCCATCGGGCCCTCTGGTTCTGGCTTCACGGCACCGTTCATACTCTCCCTCTCTGGAGGCGTTTGGCCCTGCTTCTACGGGGCTCATCCGAGTCCCTGCTGAACTGTTTTTAGTCTATTAGGTTTCATTTCTTTTGTGAAATTTTGTTCTGTTTATGGTATTTTGGTTTATTTGTTTGGTTACATTTAGTAGATTGTCCTGTCTTTCTTTTGTTGTATTGTTTTAGGTTTGAGATCGTTTGTGGTTTGATTTTTAACATTTATTTTGTGTGCAGGTGCTGTGGGCCTGAGGCAGCATCCCCCTTCCCTGGTGGTGGTTTTCTTCTTCACGAGTGTTTTGTTTGGTGGTAGCACGGGTGGTTTGGTTTGGTTTGAGAGTGTTATCCCCTTTTTGGTTAATGTTGCTGTGGTTAGCCCCAGCCCTATATTTTAATTGATCTTGCCCAAACGTTCATGTTTTGATTTAGTTTCGTTTCTTTTTTTCATTATATTAAATAAAATGTTTTGATTAATTTGAACTGTCTCTGCCCTGTGGTGTAAAACGAACCTGTGTGCCTAACCATTATATATTGGGTTAGAAGTTCCCAGGGGTGAAATTCCCCTGGGTGGTGTTGTCGCAATAAACATTTCTTCCTGGAACGGCACGCTCGTGCCCCCCCCCCCCCTCGTCACGCCACAGATAGAATATAGAAAAGACATAAATATATAAAGTTTTAGCAGGAATGTACTGTAAGGGGTGAAACAGTGTTAAAGTGCAGTCCAGTGCAAGACTCTTAGAGTTCTTTTATTAACCCTAGAACACTATCGTTCAAATTCGTAACACCATCACTAACGCCGGGTAATTTTTACCCGATATAATATGCCTCATAAAAAGTACTTGTCATCAAAATATATCAAAATATGACAACACATGACAAATTAGAGTAGTGTTCTTCTATTTTAAACTGTTACATATCTAACAAAATGAAAAAAAGTACCATGAGGGGACCACACAAAAATGCTCCAAAATGAGTGCAAAATTAGAGATTTGAGAACAAAAAAATCCTAAAAAAAAAAAAAATCATGAAGCTTGAAACTTGCTTTTTGTTCCACCTATTCCTGAGGCATTTGAGACTTTCCTGGTGAAGGCACAGTGTCTAACCCAGAGACCCATGACACTCAGAAAAACGTAACATAATGAAAATCACATAAATATGTTTGCTCAGGTGAAAATCACCCGGCAATGGTGTTCTAGGGTTAAAGAGAGTTCTTTATTTGCACATTGTGTCACTGTGTGTGTGTGTGTGTGTGTGGGGGGAAATGGATTGCACATCTCTGGGGAAAAAGCTTTTGTTCAGTCTGGTTGTGTTGGTTTTTATGTTTCTGTACTGTTCTCCAGAGGGAAGCACAAATAGTCCATGTCCTGGGTGGGTAGGGTCAGCAGTGATATGTCAGGCCTTCTTCTGGATCTGGCCAGCGTATATTGAGTCCAGGTCTGGAAGAGGACTTCCCACAATCCCCTGTGCTGTTTTCACCACCCGGGCTAAGTCCTTTCTGTCCTGTGCAGCTGTACAGCTGCCATACCACACTGCTGCTGCACTGAGGCAGAGGATGCTCTCTATTGTGGCCCTGTAGAAGTTTGTCAGGAGCTGAGGGGAGAGTCCAGCACGTTTCAGCTTACCTGAGGAAGAAGAGTCTTTGTTGAGCCTTCTTTACCAGGTGAGCTGTGTTCATGGACCAGGTCAGGTCAGATGTGATGTGGATGCCCAGGAACTTGATATTGTTGACACGCCTGTCCGCTCCCCCGTGAATGAGGAGAGGAGCATGTTCCCAAAGTGGAGGAAAATAAACTCACTGCATCACAGTCTGCAACTATCTTTATTTCAAGGATGACAGTTTTTGTTTAGTGAGTTATAATGAGCCCTTGTTCATTTACAGACTCATGCAGTATTTTTCACACACTGCAGGAGGAGACAAACTTCAGCAAATGAAATAGTTCAGGACTTCCTCTTCCATAGAGGACAGTATCAACACAATATCCTGCTGATAAAGTGAGACTGTGATGCAGATAACAGACACCTCCCCTGTTTGTTTTATTGAAACAGTGATGTGCTGTCGTCTACAGGCGCTGATCTGACAGGACCTGAGAGGAGAGCAGAGCCTCACATTTACACCTCTTTACTATGATGTTTATAGTCTTAATATTCTGTTTCCTCCATCTGCCAGGCAGTCAGGGTGAGTATTCAGAACAGACTAAGATACTCCACAGCAAATCATTTCAGTATTTAAAATTGAATCTGTTTTTTTCTCCACAGGTGCCTCCAATACCAACAGTGTCCTCCAAACACCTCCTTTTATCATTAAGAGAACTGGTGAATCTGTAACCAGAGAGATCAACTGTTCACACAAAATACCAAACTATAATCGCATCCTCTGGTACAAACAAGAAAGACAACAAGGTCTCAAGTTCCTGGGATATCTAAATGTGGAAAGCCCACTCCCTGAGGATGACGTGAAAGAAAAAATCAGCTTTGATGGAGATGGCAGTAAAACTTCCAGCCTCACTGTTTCCAATCTTTCATTAAATGACAGTGGTGTGTATTTCTGTGCTGCCTGTCAGCACAGTGCTGCAGATTCCCCTCAAGTCAATACAAAAACCCTCCTTCATCTGTCTGCAGATAGACGACACGTTCAGGCTCTTCAACACCTGCAGCCTCCTTATAAACCTGCTTTGAAGATTTTATCGAGTTGTTTGCTACAATTTTGATCCCCTCTGAGGTCATGGTGTTGGCCCACATTTCATCAATATATAGTTGTAGTACTTCTTTGTTGTTCGGAACATAAAGTTTGTCATAAGTTCTCATCAGACGCTTTTCAAGTTATAATTTTAGTCACATACTAATGCTGCCATGCAAGCACAGAAATATCTTTCTTCACAAAATCATCACTAAGTACATCACATTTTAAAATCCATCTTTCTCAGTCTGAGTTGCAGATAACAGTATTCACAGTGATGATCTGTAGGCAGACCTCCCATTTACAGCAGTGACACTCCCACCTGTGACTCTTCATGTCTCTGTATCTATAAAGAGATACTGGCTGAATTAGAAGAAGTAGACATGGATATCATCATCATTAAACAAGGCCTCTTCACGCTGTCAGTCTTTTTGCTGTGGCCTGCAGGTAATCTACGAAAAAATTAAAATTAGAAGTTCAAAGTAAAGGACAGTTTTATGTGTTTACTTTCAATAAAACTGAATTTTATTTTGTTGAATGTGGTCTAAAAATGGGAGAATTTAACAATGCTGGTTAAAAACAGTTTCTTATACTCACAGGTCTCATTGAGGGGAGTGATGTCAACCAGCCTGACATACTGTGGAAAAACCAGAGGCGACAATGCAACAATCAAATGCAGCCACACAAAGGGTGCTAGCTATTATGAGATGTACTGGTACAGACAGCTACCAGGAGAAACAATGAGACAAGTCGTGCTCACTGTTGCAAAGAACAAACCAATCTTTGAACCAGACTTCAGAGAAGAAAAATTCTCTGTAACTACAGATTGACAAAATGATTTGAGACTTGGACTTCCAGAACATGGACATTATCAAACACGGTCCCTTCAGTTTTTTAATATTACTGCTCTGGATGACAGGTGAATTACATTAACCTGAATGTGAACCATTAATTTGTTTCTTAACAGTGTTTAACTATTATTTCAGAGATGGATTAACTTAACTTTTAACTTAATATTACTGTAATGTACACAGGTTTGACTGATGGGAGTGATGTCAACCAGCCTGACACACTGCAGGTCTAATTGATGCAAATTTTGTCACCCAGACTCCTCGGCTGTGGGGGGCTGAGGGTCAGTCTGTCACAATGAACTGCAGTCACACTAAGGATATTACTCATTTCCAGATGTACTGGTACAGACAGCCGCCAGGAGAGGGAATGAAGCAAATTGTCTTCACGACTCCAACTCCCCCACAACAATTGAAGGACTCAGTCTGAGCAGCAGTGCAGTTTACTTCTGTGCTGCTAGTTTACACAGTGCTGCATATCACTGCTCCTCAGTACAAAAACCTCCCCATCAAACACTTTTCACCTCTGCATTTCACATCACAGCTTCTTGCACCTGGAATGAACCAGTCTAACCAACGGTTTGGTTTTCTGAGTAAGATCAGAGATTATAATGGGAGGTCCTACTTGTGAAGCCTCTCTAAAGTCCCACCTCCCATTAAAAGAAAATTATTTAGAGTAGGAGGAATCATGATGACACCACCCACCTCATGACTTGGGAGGATTTACTCAGAAAGAAGGCTGGATATTCTCTGTATGCCTGTTTCATTCATTGCAACAAGAAACTAATGAACTTATATGAATAGAAAAACACAAGATGAACATCATTTCATTTTAAGATGATTCTGGTTTCAGGTAAAATCCAGAAAACTGTTTTGAAACATTTTTTTATCATCTTGCTTGAAGCTTGCTTGATTACTGACTTTATTTCAACTGTGTTTGTATTTGGTTGTGTTTCATTCATTTTTTTTTTAATTCACCTTTGTTTATGCTCATTTTGTACTTTGTCTGCTCCTTTGTTAAACCCCTTTCAGCAGGTTCCTCGCTCCAAGTCCAAATCCACCAGACGCAAGCTTATATGGACAAAAAATCTGCAGAAACAGCTACAGTGGTCTGTATACACCATATTCAGTATGGAGATGGTGGAATGAATGTGACGATGTCAGTGATTGCAAAGAAAAGGCAAAAACGGCATTTTAACAGCAGTGAAGTTTACTCCTACACAGTGCTGCATATCACTGCTCCACAGTACAAAAACACTTTCAAGTTCATAAATTCTGATTTTTGTCAGTTTAATCCTGCCATGCAAGCACTCAAATATCTTCATAAAATCCATCCTCCTCAATCTGAATTACAGATAACATTTGTGACAGTGATGAACTGTAGGTGGACCTCTGTCACTTACAGCTTTGATGCAGTGACACTCCCACCTGTGACTCTTCATGTCTCTGTATCTATAAAGAGATACTGGCAGTATTTGTAGAAGCAAACATGGATATCATCATCATTAAACAAGGCCTCTTCACACTGTCAGTCATTTGGCTGTGGCCTACAGGTAATCTACAATAAAATTCATTAATAAAAGTTCACATTAATTTTGTGTGTTTGCTCTCATTTTAATTGTTTTTGTTAGAAGTTATCTCAAAAGAAGACAGAATCCAAAATCCTGATTAAAAACAGTTTCTTATACTCACAGGTCTCATTGAGGGGAGTGATGTCAACCAGCCTGACATACTGTGGAAAAACCAGAGCGACGAGGCAACAATCAAATGCAACCACACAAAGGGTGTTAACTATTACCTGATGTACTGGTTCAGACAGCTACCAGGAGAAACAATTAGACAGATTGTATTCACTCTTGAAAATGAGAAACCTGACTTTGAACCAGACTTCAAAAATGAGAGATTTGACGCCACCAAACCTGACGTTCTCACTGGGACATTAATACTGAAGAACCTCCAGCCAGGAGATAAAGGCTTGTATTTCTGTGCTGTGAGTAAACACAGTGATACAGATGCACTCAAGAGCTGAACAAAAACCTCTGAGCACTGTTGGCACAACTTCTACAAGCATCTCATGAACTTTAGGGGGACCTCAACTACCACAAATACTCCCAGTTCACTTTGATTCACCACACAGGTTTTGATACAGCAGCTAACGTCACACACTGCAGAGACACTCCCACCATCATGTTAATGGTTTATTAATTTGATCTAAATCTAACATCCTTATAAAAAGAAATGTGATTAAAATAAATACACTGCTTCCTCCATTAAAGCCAAACTGCAGAATTCAGAGTCAGAGCTGTACTTCATAACATACTAACATACACTCTTACAAACCTACTAAAACTACTGCTAATTTACTCTCCTTTCATAAGGTGGCAGTACAGTATGTCTGCATTATAACACCACCCAACTAAAGAAATGATTATTTCCTGATGGGAGGGTTTACCCATCTAGAGAGGTGTGAATATTCAGTAGGACTGCAGATACAGAGATGAAAACACAAAGACAGGGATGTTCTTAAATTCAGTCATAAAACACAAAAAGATGATCGCTGTCTTCTGCATAGCCCTTAATGTCATCCTGGTTTCAGGTAATGTAACTAAAAGATTTTTCATAGGTTATCAACCTGAGCCTTATTTTATTTTTACATTTATGAGGACTCACCCTCACACCTCATGACTGTCTATTGTTGTGCTTTTTTTTCTTTTTCCACAGGTTCCTCTCTCAGTGACCAGGTTCCACCAGACTCCAGCTGATATGTACAAGAAACCAGCAGAAAAAGCCGAATTAAACTGTAAACACAGTAATGAAGACTTTAATCGAATCCTCTGGTACAAGAAAACAAAAGGACAGCTGCAGTTCCTGGGATATATGGTTGTAAGAGATAGTTATCCGGAGCCTGAAGTAAATGTGACGATGTCAGGGAGTGCAGAAAAAGGAGAAACCTGCACATTAACAATTGAAGGACTCAGTCTGAGCAGCAGTGCAGTTTACTTCTGTGCTGCTAGATTACACAGTGCTGCATATCACTGCTCCTCAGTACAAAAACCTCTTCATGTTTTTATCTCTGTATTACAGCTCACAGCCTCTTGCACCTGTGTTCATTCCTCTCAGTAGGTGGCACTATACCTTTACTCAGACCATTACATTAAACCAGTGCTGTACAGTGGGATTTGACATGAAGGTTTAATATTTGGAGGAGGAGGAATCATGATGACACCACCCACCTCATGATATGGGAGGATTTACTCAGACAGAGGGCTGGATATATTCAGTATACCGGTTTCATTCATTACAACAACAAACTAATGAATTTATGTGATCAGAAAAACACAAGATGATCATCATATTCATTTGTGTTACTATCAACAAAATTCTGGTTTCAGGTAAAGTCCAAAGTCCATTTTATTTCAGCCATGTTTGTATTTGATTGTGTTTATTTCATTTCTTAAAATTCACCTTTGTTTATGCTCATTTTGTACTTTGTCTGCTCCTTTGTTGAACCCCTTTCAGCAGGTTCCTCTTTCAATGAACCAGGTCCACCAGACTCCAGCTGACATGTACAGAAAACCTGAAGAAACAGCCAAAATAAACTGCACACACAGTATTCAAAACTATAACCAAATCCTCTGGTACAAGAAGACACACAGTCAGCTGCAGTTATTGGGATACTTTTATGTAGGCAGTCAAACTCTAGAGCCTGGAGTGAATGTGAAGCTGTCAGGGAGTGCAAACAAATGGAGAAACCTGCACATTAACAATTGAAGGACTCAGTCTGAACAGCAGTGCAGTTTACTTCTGTGCTGCTAGTTTACACAGTGCTGCATATCACTGCTCCTCAGTACAAAAACCTCCCCATCACCTGTGTTCCTTCCTCTCAACTCTTTTCATCTCTGCATTTCATGAAGGTTTAATATTTAGAGGAGGAGGATGCATGATGACACACCCACCTCATGCTTGGGAGGATTTACTCAGAAAGAAGGTGCACCTGGAATGAGTCAGTCTAACCAATGTTGGTCTTCTTAAAATTCACCTTTGAGTAAGTCTGCTCCTTTGTTGATCAGAGGTTCCTCTTTCATTATAATGGGAGGTCCTATTTGTGAAGCAGCGTCTTTAATGTCCCACCTGGAGTGAATGTGATGATGTCCCATTAAAAGAAAATTATTTTACTTCTGAGAGGAGGACAAAAACCTCCTCATCAAACTCTTTTCATCTCTGGAATCATGATGACACCACCTACCTCATAATTTGGGAGGATTTACACCACCCACCTCAGACAGAGGGTTGGATATATTCAGTATACCTGTTTCATTCATTGCAATAACAAACTAATGAACTTATATCAACGCTTAGAAAAACACAAGATGATCATCATATATTGATTTGCATTACTTTTAACACGATTCTGGATTCAGGTAAAGTCCAAAAAATTTTTCAAAACATTTTTTATGGATTTTCCTTGTAGCGAGTCTCCAATGCTGATTTTATTTCAGCTCTGTTTTAGGATGATTGTGTTTTGCTGTATTTGCAGAAGCAGACATGGATATCACCATAATTAAACAAGGCCTTTTCACACTGTCAGTCTTTTTGCTGTGGCCTGCAGGTAATCTCCAAAAAAATTCATTAATAGACATTCACATTAAATGACAGTTTTATGTGGTTGGACTTATTAAAACTGATTTTTACTTTGTTGGAAGTGAACTCGAAAAAAAAAGATGGAATTCAAAATATTGATTAAAAAACTGTTTCTTATACTCACAGGTCTCACTGAGGGGAGTGATGTCAACCAGCCTGACATACTGTGGAAAAACCAGAGCGACGAGGCAACAATCAAATGCAACCACACAAAGGGTGTTAACTATTACCAGATGTACTGGTACAGACAGCTACCAGGAGAAACGATGAGACAAGTCGTGCTCACTGTTGCAGAAGAACAAACCAATCTTTGAACCAGACTTCAGAGAAGAAAAATATCCAACCACCAAACCTGACTGGTTGACAGTGGGACATTCACAGTGAAGAACCTGCAGCCAGGAGATAAAGGCTTGTATTTCTGTGCTGTGAGTCAACACAGTGATACAGACACGTGTGAGAGCTGAACAAAAACCTCAGAGCTGTTACCGACTGTGTTTATCTGCTCTGCTGTAGGGGGACCTCTAATACAACCACAGAGCATCACATCGTACAGAGACACTCCCCGTCTGTGACTCCTCGTCTCTCTGCTGTAACGTCACACAGACCGACAGCGACTCTGGTCTCTCACTTCATTTAGCTCAGAGCACAATAATGATCCCAGCTGCTCCCATCAGACTCTCTGCAGCTCTGCTCTGTGTTGTAGGTACTGTACATGAAGAGGCTGAGGACTGACAGGAGAAGCTGTTAATTTACATTCATGCTCATGATTTCATGTTGATCTTTCTGTAACATGACGTGATTTTTTTTCTTCTTTTACATCTGCAGGTCTAATTGATGCGAGTTTTGTCACCCAGACTCCTCGGCTGTGGGGGGCTGAGGGTCAGTCTGTCACAATGAACTGCAGTCACACTAAGGATATTACTCATATCCAGATGTACTGGTACAGACAGCTGCCAGGAGAGGGAATGAAGCAAATTGTTTTAACGACTCCAACTCCCCCACATAGTTATGAAAGTGGCTTCGGTGAGGACAAATTTCCAGCAGAGAAGACCAGTGCTCTGACTGGATCTCTGACAGTGAAGAAGCTGCTGCCTCAGGACAGTGGAGTGTATTTTTGTGCTGTGAGTCAACACAGTGATACAGGTGACTGAGACAGCTGCACAAATACCCGACTGCTGGTGTCACAGTGAATAGAAGACATCAGTCTTTGATTATCTGTAGGGGAAGCTCTAACACTGATACAGTATCTGTGGCTGTTTGTAACTGTAATCATTGGCTTTTGTTAACTTTTTGTGTTACTCATAGGAAAAAGCTGCTCTGACATTTCAACAGGATCATATGAAATAACGGCAGTGAATGTAACCCCATAAGCACTCCAACCACACTTCTTTCCTGATATTTGTAGTTTAAATTAGTTGCACAGATTTGCTTGTAAAATTCTTACCCAGCTGGTTTCACTTTGTGTTCAATTATAATGTCATTCTGTTTCATTCCATTAAAATTTCAAACCTATTTCTTCCTAAGTGCTGTCAGGAAAGGGAGAGTACTGGAAAGGCTGAATGTTATTTAAGTGTGAAAGTTAACTCTTGATGATAAAAACAGCAATTTAAAGAAATAAACTTAATTCAAAGTAAGTGGGCCTTGAGTTAAGACAATTCAGTCAAACTTTATGCATAAAGTTTAGAAATAAACTTAATTCAAAGTAAGTGGGCATTGAGTTAAGACAATTCAGTCAAACTTTATGCTAAAGTCTTATTTAAAATTAAACAACAAATGTTCAAATATGATTGAACATGTATTAACATATTAAATAATTTAGAAAAATGCATTTGTCACAAGGTATCACAGAGCAGAAAAATCATTACATTTCAAACACTCCCACCATCATGTTAATGGTTTATTAATTTGATCTAAATCTAACGCATTAATTTTCTGAACAAAAGTAACATCCTTATAAAAAAAATCTGATTAAAATAAATACACTGCTTCCTCCATTAAAGCCAAACTGCAGAATTCAGAGCTTTACTTCATAACATACTAACATACACTCTTACAAGCCTACTAAAACTACTACTGCTAATTTACTCTCCTTTCATAAGGTGGCAGTACAGTATGTCTGCATTATGACACCACCCAACTAAAGAAATGATTATTTTCCTGATGGGAGGGTTTACCCATCAAGAGAGGTGTGAATATTCAGTAGGACTGCAGATACAGAGATGAAAACACAAAGACAGGGATGTTCTTAAATTCAGTCATAAAACACAAAAAGATGATCGCTGTCTTCTGCATAGCCCTTAATGTCATCCTGGTTTCAGGTAATGTAACTAAAAGATTTTTCACAGGTTATCAATGAAAACCCCTGTTGGGCCTCATTTTATTTTTTCATGTTATGAAGGACTCTCCCTCACACCTCATGACTGTCTATTGTTGTGCTTTTTTTTCTTTTTCCACAGGTTCCTCTCTCAATGACCAGGTCCAACAGACTCCAGCTGATATGTACAAGAAACAAGCACAGAAAAAGCCGAAATAAACTGTAAACACAGTAATCAAAACTATAACCAAATCCTCTGGTACAAGAAGACAGACAGACAGCTGCAGTTATTGGGATACTTTTATGTAGGTAGTCAAACTCCAGAGCCTGGAGTGAATGTGACGATGTCAGGAGGTGCAGAACATAGGAGAAACCTGCACATTAACAATTGAAGGACTCAGTCTGAACAGCAGTGCAGTTTACTTCTGTGAGCTAGATTACACAGTGCTGCATATCACTGCTCCTCAGTACAAAAACCTCCCCATCAAACACTTTTCATCTCTGCATTTCACATCACAGCTTCTTGCACCTGGAATGAGCCAGTCTAACCAACGGTTTGGTTTTCTGAGTAAGATCAGAGATTATAATGGGAGGTCCTACTTTGTGAAGCAGCGTCTCTTAAAGTCCCACCTCCCATTAAAAGAAAATTATTTAGAGTAGGAGGAATCATGATGACACCACCCACCTCATGACTTGGGAGGATTTACTCAGAAAGAAGGCTGGATATTCTCTGTATGCCTGTTTCATTCATTGCAACAAGAAACTAATGAACTTATATGAATAGAAAAACACAAGATGATCATCATATTCATTTGTGTTACTTTTAAGATGATTCTGGTTTCAGGTAAAATCCAGAAAACTGTTTTGAAACATTTTTTTATCATCTTGCTTGAAGCTTGCTTGATTACTGACTTTATTTCAACTGTGTTTGTATTTGATTGTGTTTCATTCATTTTTTTTTTTTATTCACCTTTGTTTATGCTCATTTTGTACTTTGTCTGCTCCTTTGTTAAACCCCTTTCAGCAGGTTCCTCGCTCCAAGTCCAAATCCACCAGACGCAAGCTTATATGGACAAAAAATCTGCAGAAACAGCTACAGTGGTCTGTATACATCATATTCAGTACGGAGATGGTGGATTTCCAGAGACTGGAATGAATGTGACGACGTTAGTGATTGCAAAGATAAGGCAAAAACGGCATTTTAACAGCAGTGAAGTTTACTCTATGCTAAGTACACAGTGCTGCATATCACTGCTCCTCAGTACAAAAACCTCATCATGTTTTTATCTCTGTATTACAGCTCACAGCCTCTTGCACCTGCAATCCTTCCTCTCAGTAGGTGGCACTATAGCTTTACTCAGACCATTACATTAAACCAGTGCTGTACAGTGGGATTTGACATGAAGGTTTAATATTTAGAGGAGGAGGATGCATGATGACACCACCCACCTCATGATTTGGGAGGATTTACTCAGACAGAGGGCTGGATATATTCAGTATACCTGTTCCATTCATTGCAACAACAAACTAATGAATTTATGTGAACGCTTAGAAAACCACAAGATGATCATCATATTCATTTGTGTTACTATCAACAAAATTCTGGTTTCAGGTAAAGTCCAAAGTCCATTTTATTTCATCCATGTTTGTATTTGATTGTGTTTAATTCATTTCTTAAAATTCACCTTTGTTTATGCTCATTTTGTACTTTGTCTGCTCCTTTGTTGAACCCCTTTCAGCAGGTTCCTCTTTCAATGACCAGATCCATCAGACTCCAGCTGACATGTACAAAAAACCTGAAGAAACAGCCAAAATAAACTGCACACACAGTATTCAAAACTATAACCAAATCCTCTGGTACAAGAAGACACACAGACAGCTGCAGTTATTGGGATACTTTTATGTAGGCAGTCAAACTCTAGAGCCTGGAGTGAATGTGATGATGTCAGGGAGTGCAAACAAAGGAGAAACCTGCACATTAACAATTGAAGGACTCAGTCTGAACAGCAGTGCAGTTTACTTCTGTGAGCTAGATTACACAGTGCTGCATATCACTGCTCCTCAGTACAAGAACCTCATCATGTTTTTATCTCTGTATTACAGCTCACAGCCTCTTGCACCTGTGTTCCTTCCTCTCAGTAGGTGGCACTATACCTTTACTCAGACCATTACATTAAACCAGTGCAGTACAGTGGGATTTAACACAAAGTTTAGTCTCACTACCAGGGCTCAAACACCAGAAGCATGTGGGCTAGACTTAAAACTCTAACAGACTACAAAAGGAAGATCAGCAGTGCTGAGGTGATGTCTGCATCTCTACCTGGCGAACTGAACCACTATTTATTCGTGCTTTGAGAGCACACTCTCCAGCTGTGGAGGTGCAACAAGCTCAGGAGGTTCACTGCTCACCTGTGATAACCAGGACAGACGTGTGTAGAACGTTTAAACAGATTAACACACGTAAGACTCCTGAACCTGACAGCATTCGTGGCCGAGCTCTCAAGGTGTGTGCAGATCAGCTGGCAGACGTCTTTGCAGACATTTTCAACCACTCGCAGTGAGTGGTTGAAAATGTCTGCAAAGACGTCCTGCCAGCTGCAGTCTGTAGTCCCCACATGCTTCAAGGAGACCATCATTGTCCCCAAGAAACTCAAAATCCTCTGCCTGAATGACTACCACCCTGTAGCACTCATCTCCACCATCATGAAGTGGTTTGAGTGTTTAGTCAAATCATTCATCACCTCCTCCCTCCCGGACTCACTGGACCCACTTCAGTTTGCCTACAGGCCCAGTAGATTAACTGAAGATGCCATCGCCCTCACCCTTCCACACTGCCCTCTCCCACCTGGACCAGAGGGACACATATGTGAGAATGCTGTTCATTGACTACAGTTCAGCATTCAACACCATCGTGCCCTCCAAGCTCGTCACCAAGCTCAGAGACCTGGGCTCAACAGCGCCCTCTGTGACTGGATCCTGAACTTCCTGACGAGGCAGACCCCAGGCTGTGCAGGATGGGCAGCATCACATCCTCCACCCTGACTCTGAACACCGGCGCCCCCCAGGGCTTGTGTGCTCAGCCCTCTGCTGTACTCCCTGTTCATGCATGACTGCGTGGCCACCCACAGCTCCAACACCATCATCAAATTTGCTGACGACACGACCGTCATCGGCTTGATCTCCACAGAGGACGATGAGACGGCCTACAGAGAGGTCAGAGGTCAGAGCCTGACATCTTGGTGCAGGACAGGACAACAACCTCCATCTCAACGTCAGCAAAACTAAGGAGCTGATCGTGGACTTCAGGAGGAGGCAGAGAGAGGAACACGCCCCCTCTTCCATCAACAGGACTACGGTGGAGAGAGTCAACAGCTTCAGGTTCCTCGGGGTTCACATCAGCGAGGACCTCACCTGGACTCATCACACTGACTCCACTAAGTCAGACAGACAGCAGCTCTTCTTCCTTCGAGGCTCGACATGGACTCAAGGTTCCTCTGCAGCTTCTACAGGTGATCCATAGAGACGATACTGCCTGGCTGCATCACCTGGTACAGCAGCTGCACCGCCCTCAACCGTAAGGCTCTACAGACACCAAGCCACCAAGATTATCAAGGACTCCAGTCACCCAGCCACAAACTGTTCTGTCTGCTGTTGTCTGGCTGACGGCTCTGCAGCATTCGAGCCTGAACCACCAGGCTCAGGGAAGCTTCATCCCGCAGGCCATAAGACTTCTGAACTCTGTTCACCATCACTTCATAATAACACAATAACACCACGACTATCTATTGCATTGTATTGTATATTCTATTATATAGTTTATTGTATATCTCTTGTAGCTATGTATTTACTTATTTGTAAAATTTATATTATAATGTATAATTTAAATTTTAGGTCTGTATTTATTACTCTATTATTACTATTGAATTATTATTTATTTTGATCTTTTTATTTCATTATTCTTTTTTTTTTTTTTGTGTGCTTCTACTTTTGCTTTTTTTCCCATTGTTTCAGGAGTATAAGATTTAAGAATTTCATTGACAATGATTGCGTTGATGTAAATTGTTGTGCAATGATAATAAATTCTTGACATCTTGAAGGTTATAATATTTAGAGGAGGATGCATGATGACACCACCCACTACATGACTTGGGAGGATTTACTCAGAGAGAGGGTTGGAAATACTCAGTATACCTGTTTCATTCATGGTAACAACAAACTAATGAATTTATATGAACACAAGATGATCATCATATTCATTTGTGTTACTTTTCACACAATTCTGATTTCAGGTAAAGTCCAAAGAGCTGTAACATTTTTTATAATCTTGTTTGCAGCAAGTCTCCAATACTGATTTTATTTCAGATGTGTTTGTATTTGATTGTGTTTCATTCACTTTTTTTTTTATTCACCTTTGTTTATACTCATTTTGTACTTTGTCTGCTCCTTTGTTGAACCCCTTTCAGCAGGTTCCTCTCTCAATGACCAGGTCCACCAGACTACAGCTGACATGTACAAAAAACCTGAAGAAACAGCCAAAATAAACTGCACACACAGTATTCAAAACTATGACCGAATCCTCTGGTACAAGAAGACACACAGTCAGCTGCAGTTATTGGGATACCTTTATGTAGGAAGTCAAACTCTAGAGCCTGGAGTGAATGTGAAGCTGTCAGGGGGTGCAGAAAAAGGAGAAACCTGCACATTAACAATTGAAGGACTCAGTCTGAGCAGCAGTGCAGTTTACTTCTGTGCTGCTAGTTTACACAGTGCTGCATATCACTGCTCCTCAGTACAAAAACCTCATCATGTTTTTATCTCTGTATTACAGCTCACAGCCTCTTGCACCTGTGTTCATTCCTCTCTGTAGGTGGCACTATCATTGTATCGTTCTACAAGCATCTCATGAACTTTAGGGGGACCTCAACTACCACAAATACTCCCAGTTCACTTTGATTAACCACACAGGTTTTGTTACAGCAGCTAACATCACACACTGCAGAGACACTCCCACCATCATGTTAATGGTTTATTAATTTGATCTAAATCTAACGCATTAATTGTCTGAACAAAAGTAACATCCTAACAAAAACAAATGTGACTAAAATAAATGTACTGCTTCCTCCATTAAAGCCAAACAGCATAATTCAGAGTCAGATGTGTACTTTATAACATACTAACATACACTCTTACAAACCTACTACTACTACTACTAATTTACTCTCCTTTCATAAGGTGGCAGTACAGTACGTCTGCATTATGACACCACCCAACTAACGAAATGATTATTTCCTGATGGGAGGGTTTACCCATCTAGAGAGGTGTGAATATTCAGTAGGACTGCAAATACAGAGATGAAAACACAAAGACAGGTATAAAACACAAAAAGATGATCGCTGGCTTCTGCATAGCCCTTAATGTCATCCTGGTTTCAGGTAATGTAACTAAAAGATTTTTCACGTTATCAATTAAAACACCCGTTGGGCCTCATTTTATTTTTTCATGTATGAGGACTCTCCTTCACACCTCATGACTGTCTATTGTTGTGTGTTTTTTCTTTTTCCACAGGTTCCTCTCTCAGTGACCAGGTCCACCAGACTCCAGCTGACATGTACAAAAAACCTGAAGAAACAGCCAAAATAAACTGCAAACACAGTAATCAAAACTATGACTGAATCCTCTGGTACAAGAAGACACACAGACAGCTGCAGTTATTGGGATACCTTTATGGAGGGAGTCAAACTCTAGAGCCTGGAGTGAATGTGATGATGTCAGGGAGTGCAAACAAAGGAGAAACCTGCACATTAACAATTGAAGGACTCAGTCTGAACAGCAGTGCAGTTTACTTCTGTGCTGCTAGATTACACAGTGCTGCATATCACTGCTCCTCAGTACAAAAACCTCCTCCATCAAACTCTTTTCATCTCTGCATTTCACATCACAGCTTCTTGCACCTGGAATGAGTCAGTCTAACCAATGTTGGTCTTCTGAGTAAGATCAGAGATTATAATGGGAGGTCCTATTTGTGAAGCAGCGTCTTTAATGTCCCACCTTCCATTAAAAGAAAATTATTGAGAGGAGGAGGAATCATGATGACACCACCCACCTCATAATTTGGGAGGATTTACTCAGACAGAGGGTTGGATATATTCAGTATACCTGTTTCATTCATTGCAATAACAAACTAATGAACTTATATCAACACTTAGAAAAACACAAGATGATCATCATATATTGATTTGCATTACTTTTAACACGATTCTGGTTTCAGGTAAAGTCCAAAAAATTGTTTCAAAACATTTTTTATGGATTTTCCTTGTAGCGAGTCTCCAATGCTGATTTTATTTCAGCTCTGTTTTAGGATGATTGTGTTTTGCTGTATTTGCAGAAGCAGACATGGATATCACCATAATTAAACAAGGCCTTTTCACACTGTCAGTCTTTTTGTTGTGGCCTGCAGGTAATCTACAAAAAATTCATTAATAGACGTTCACATTAAATGACAGTTTTATGTGGTTGGACTTATTAAAACTGATTTTTACTTTGTTGGAAGTGATCTCGAAAAAAAAGATGGAATTCAAAATATTGATTAAAAAACTGTTTCTTATACTCACAGGTCTCATTGAGGGGAGTGATGTCAACCAGCCTGACATACTGTGGAAAAACCAGAGCGACGAGGCAACAATCAAATGCAGCCACACAAAGGATGCTGGCTATTACGAGATGTACTGGTACAGACAGCTACCAGGAGAAACAATGAGACAAGTCGTGCTCACTGTTGCAGAGAGCAAACCAATCTTTGAACCAGACTTCAGAGAAGAAAAATATTCAACCACCAAACCTGACGTTGACAGTGGGACATTCACAGTGAAGAACCTGCAGCCAGGAGATAAAGGCTTGTATTTCTGTGCTGTGAGCAAACACAGTGATACAGATGCACTCAATAGCTGAACAAAAACCTCCCGAGCACTGTTGGCACAACTTCTACAAGCATCCTATGAACTTTAGGGGGACCTCAACTACCACAAATACTCCCAGTTCACTTTGATTCACCACACAGGTTTTGATACAGCAGCTAACGTCACACACTGCAGAGACACTCCCACCTGTAACTCTTCATTTCTCTGTAACTACACTGACAGTTGAGACTCGAACCTTCAGAACAATGAACATTATTAAACACACTCTCCTGATCTTATTTTTATTTCTGTTATGGATAAAAGTTAAAGTGGAGGAAAATAATCCTCAATGCATCACAGTCTGCAACTACCTTTATTTCAAGGATGACAGCAGAAGTGTTTTAAAAATGGTCTTCTGTGTGAGTCTAAATTTTCCACATCTGATAACTTTTACTGTAACGTACACAGGTTTGACTGATGGGAGAAATGTCACCCAGGGTGACTTTCTGTGGAAAGACGAGGGCAACAATGCAACAATAAACTGCAGCCACACTAAGGGTGATTTTTACTACCAGATGTACTGGTACAGACAGCTGCCAGGAGAAGCCATGAAACAAGTCGTGTTCACGATACTCTGGAGTGAAGAACACAAATTTGGAGATTTTGACAGAGAGAACAGCCAACAAAGCCAACAAACCTGATGCTCACAGTTGGACATTGACAGTGAAGAATCTGGAGCCAAAAGATAAAGGGTTGTATTTCTGTGCTGTGAGTCGTGGACCACAACAGCACAGCTGACTTGCAAAGCTGCTCAAAAACCTCTGTATCCTGTATTCCTACACTAATAGTGATTACTGAAAATGCATCACAACAGCAGTATCTCAGATAGTTACTTAAATAGTTTATTCATGAAAGAAGCGTTTAAATATTTTTTTGAAGAATCAAAACGCGTTTGCAAATCTAAAGAGGTAAATTTGCACATTTTAGCTCTTGCTCTTACTATAGAAAGGGATGAATTGTTATCACTCATGACAAAGTATGTTAATATGATATCAACGGGTTGTAAGTAATCATTATCAAATAATCAAGTGAGTCATTCTTCATTTATTTATTCATGTGCAAAATGTAAAGATGTCTAATAGTTTCATAAATATTTTAAAGAAACATGTAAACATGATCACAATCAATGATGAGCATATGAAAGGGCTCATACACTATTACATCATGGGAAAATTAAACTTTTGAAAGAAAGCCTGATGCACAAATGTCAAACGAAGTCTAAAAGAAAATAAAGAAGAGGAATAAAAATACAAATTAATAATGTTTTGTTAATGTTAAATATATTGTCAGGCAGTGTCCCACAAACTGCTTCAATGATCTGCTGTTAGTATAGTGTTTTTGAGTGAGTTATGATGAGTCCTTTCATTCATTTCAGTTCATTTACAGACTCCTGCAGTATTTTTCACACCCTGTAGGAGGAGACAAACTTCAGCAAATGAAATAGTTCAGGACTTCCGCTTCCATAGAGGACAGTATCAACACAATATCCTGCTGATAAAGTGAAACTGTGATGCAGATAACAGACACCTCCCCTGTTTGTTATATTGAGAGGAGAGCAGAGCCTCAAATTTACACCTCTTTACTATGATGTTTATAGTCTTTATATTCTGTTTCCTCCATCTGCCGGGCAGTAAGGGTGAGTATTCAGAACAGACTAAGAAACTCCACAGCAAATCATTTCAGTATTTAAAATTGAATCTGTACTTTCTCCACAGGTGCCTCCGAATACCAACAGTGTCCTCCAAACACCTCCTTTCATCATGAAGAGAACTGGTGAATCTGTAACCAGAGAGTTTAACTGTTCACACAAAATAACAGACTATCAGGTCATCCTCTGGTACAAACAAGATGAACACAAAGCTCTGAAGTTTCAGGGGTATCTATATTTGGATTCCCCATACCTTGAGGATGACGTGAAAGAAAAAATCAGCTTTGATGGAGATGGCACTAAAGCTTCCAGCCTCACTGTTTCCAATCTTTCATTAAATCACAGTGGCTGCAGATTCCCCTCAAGTCAATACAAAACCCTCCTTCATCTGTCTGCAGATAGACGACACATTCAGGCTCTTCAGCACCTGCAGCCTCCTTATAAACCTGCTTTGAAGATTTTATCGATTTGTTTGCTACAATTTTGATCCCCTCTGAGGTCATGGTGTTGGCCCACATTTCATCAATATATAGTTGTAGTACTTCTTTGTTGTTTGGAACATAAAGTTTGTTAGAAGTTCTCATCAGACGCTTATCAAGTTATAATTTTAGTCACATACTAATGCTGCCATGCAAGCACAGAAATATCTTTCTTCACAAAATCATCACTAAGTACATCACATTTTAAAATCCATCTTTCTCAGTCTGAGTTGCAGATAACAGTATTCACAGTGATGATCTGTAGGCAGACCTCTCCCATTTACAGCTTTAATGCAGTGACACTCCCACCTGTGACTCTTCATGTCTCTGTATCTATAAAGAGATACTGGCTGAATTTGAAGAAGTAGACATGGATATCATCATCATTAAACAAGGCCTCTTCACGCTGTCAGTCTTTTTGCTGTGGTCTGCAGGTAATCTACGAAAAAATTAAAATTAGAAGTTCAAAGTAAAGGACAGTTTTATGTGTTTACTTTCAATAAAACTGAATTTTATTTTGTTGAATGTGGTCTCCCCTCCTTGAACCGCCACCTTACTGTGGTGGAGGGGTTTGTGTGCCCGAATGATCCTAGGAGCTATGTTGTCGGGGGCATTACGCCCCTGGTAGGGTCTCCCATGGCAAACAGGTCCTAGGTGACGGGCCAGACTAAGAGCGGTTCACAAGCCCATCATGAAAAGAAGAATATCAAGGACCGTTACGTCGCCCGGATTGGCGTTACCGGGCCCCACCCTGGAGCCAGGCCTGGGGTTGGGGCTCGCAGGCGAGCGCCTGGTGGCCGGGTCTTTGCCCACGGGACCCGGCCGGGCTCAGCCCGAAATGGCGACGTGGGCCCGCCTTCCAGTAGGCTCACCACCCGCAGGAAGGTCCCATGAGGGGCCGGTGCAATGTGGTTTGGGTAGCAGTCGTGGCAGGGGGGCCTCGACGACCCAATCCCTGGACCAAAACTCTGGCAATAGGGACATGGAATGTCACCTCACTGGGGGGGAAGGAGCCTGAGCTCGTGCGGGAGGTTGAGAGGTACCGGCTAGAGATAGTTGGGCTCACCTCCACGCATAGCTTGGGCTCTGGAACCCAGCTCCTTGAGAGGGGCTGGACCCTCCACTACTCTGGAGTTGCCCAGGGCAGAGCGGCGGTGAGCTGGTGTGGGCTTGCTTATAGCTCCCCAGCTCAGCCGCCACGTGTTGGAGTTCACCCCGGTGAACGAGAGGGTCGCTTCCCTGCGCCTTCGGGTTGGGGATAGGTCTCTTGCTGTTGTTTGTGCCTACGGGCCGAACAGCAGTACAGAGTACCCGGCCTTCTTGGAGTCCCTGGGAGGGGTACTTGATAGTGCTCCGGCTGGGGACTCCATTGTTCTACTGGGGGACTTCAACGCTCATGTGGGTAGGCGACAGTGATACCTGGAGGGGCGTGATCGGGAGGAACGGCCTCCCCGATCTGAACCCGAGCGGTGTTCTGTTATTGGACTTCTGTGCTAGTCACAGTTTGTCCATAACGAACACCATGTTCAAGCATAAGGGTGTCCATCAGTGCACGTGGCACCAGGACACCCTAGGCCGGAGGTCGATGATCGACTTTGTTGTCGTTTCATCTGATCTCCGGCCGTATGTCTTGGACACTCGGGTAAAGAGAGGGGCTGAGCTTGTCAACCGATCACCACCTGGTGGTGAGTTGGATCCGCTGGCAGAGGAGGAAGTTGGACAGACCTGGCAGACCCAAACGTATTGTGAGGGTCTGTTGGGAACGTCTGGCCGAGCCCTCTGTCAGGGAGGTCTTCAACTCCCACCTCCGGAAGAGCTTCTCACAGATTCCGAGGGAGGCTGGGGACATTGAGTCCGAGTGGACCATGTTCTCTGCCTCCATTGTCGACGCGGCAGTTCGAAGTTGTGGACGCAAGGTCTCTGGTGCCTGTCGTGGTGGCAATCCCCGAACCCGGTGGTGGACACCGGAAGTAAGGGATGCCGTCAGGCTGAAGAAGGAGTCCTATCGGACCATGTTGGCCTGTGGGACTCCTGACGCAGTTGACAGGTACCGGCAGGCCAAGCAAGCCGCAGCCCGGGCGGTCCTGGAGGCAAAAACTCGGGTCTGGGAGGAGTTCGGTGAGGCCATGGAGGAGGACTATCGGTCGGCCTCGAAGAGATTCTGGCAAACCGTCCGGCGCCTCAGAAGGGGGAAGCAGTACTCTGCCAACACTGTTTACAGTGCGGGTGGGGAGCTGTTGACCTCAACTGAGGGACATTGTCGGACAGGTGGAAGAAATACTTCGAGGATCTCCTCAATCCCACCGACTTGCCTTCCAGTGAGGAAGCAGGGGCTGGGGACTCTGAGGTGGACTCGTCCATCACCCGAGCCGAAGTCACTGAGGTAGTTCGCAAGCTCCTCGGTGGCAAGGCGCCGGGGGTGGATGAGATCCGCCCTGAGTACCTCAAGTCTCTGGATGTTGTGGGGCTGTCTTGGCTGACACGCCTCTGCAACATTGCATGGAGGTTGGGGACAGTGCCTCTGGAGTGGCAAACTGGGGTGGTGGTCCCTCTTTTTAAAAAGGGGGACCGGAGAGTGTGTTCCAACTACAGAGGGATCACACTTCTCAGCCTCCCCGGGAAGGTCTACGCCAGGGTACTGGAGAGGAGAATTCGGCCTATAGTCGACCCTTGGATTCAGGAGGAACAATGCGGTTTTCGTCCTGGTCGTGGAACACTGGACCAGCTCTATACCCTCCACAGGGTGCTTGAGGGTTTATGGGAGTTTGCCCAACCAGTCCACATGTGCTTTGTGGATCTGGAGAAGGCATTCGACCGTGTCCCTCGTGGTATTCTGTGGGGAGTGCTCCGCGAGTATGGGGTCCGGGGCCTTTGCTAAGGGCTGTTCTGGTCTCTGTACGACCGGAGCAGGAGCTTGGTTCTCAGCATTGCCGGCAGTAAGTCAGACCTGTTTCCAGTACATGTTGGACTCCGGCAGGGCTGCCCTTTGTCACCGGTCCTGTTCATAATCTTTATGGACAGGATTTCTAGGCGTAGCCAGGGGCCGGAGGGAGTCCGGTTTGGGAACCACAGGATTTCATCTCTGCTTTTTGCAGATGATGTTGTCCTGTTGGCTTCATTCAAGCCAGGACCTTCAGCATGTGCTGGAGCGGTTTGCAGCCGAGTGTGAAGCGGCTGGGATGAGAATCAGCACCTCCAAATCCGAGGCCATGGTTCTCGACCGGAAAAGGGTGGCGTGCCCTCTCCAGGGTGGGTGGAGAGGTCCTGCCTCAAGTGGAGGAGTTCAAGTATCTCGGGGTCTTGTTCACGAGTGAGGGAAAGATGGAGCGTGAGATTGACAGGCGGATTGGTGCAGCGTCCGCAGTTATGCGGTCGGTGTACCGGACCGTCGTGGTGAAGAAGGAGCTGAGTCGAAAGGCGAAAGTTTCTCTCGATTTACCGGTCAATCTACGCTTCCCACCCTCACCTATGGTCATGAACTTTGGGTAATGACCGAAAAGGACAAGATCGCAGGATACAAGCGGCCGAAATGAGTTTCCTCCGCAGGGTGGCTGGGCGCTCCCTTAGAGATAGGGTGAGAAGCTCAGTCACTCGGGAGGAGCTCGGAGTAGAGCCGCTGCTCCTTCACAGATCGAGAGGAGTCAGCTGAGGTGGCTTGGGCATCTATTTCGGATGCCCCCTGGACGCCTCCCTAGGGAGGTGTTCCAGGCGTGTCCCACCGGGAGAAGGCCTCGGGGAAGACCCAGGACACGCTGGAGAGACTATGTCTCTCGGCTGGCCTAGGAACGCCTCGGGATCCCCCCGGAAGAGCTGGAGGAAGTGTCTGGGGTGAGGGAAGTCTGGGCATCTCTGCTCAGGCTGCTGCCTCCGCGACCCGGTCCCGGACCAAGCGGATGAAAATGGATGGATGAATGTGGTCTAAAAATGGGAGAATTTAAAATGCTGGTTAAAAACAGTTTCTTATACTCACAGGTCTCATTGAGGGGAGTGATGTCAACCAGCCTGACATACTGTGGAAAAACCAGGGCGACAATGCAACAATCAAATGCAGCCACACAAAGGGTGTTAACTATTACGAGATGTACTGGTACAGACAGCTACCAAGGAGAAACGATGAGACAAGTCGTGCTCACTGTTGCAAAGAACAAACCAATCTTTGAACCAGACTTCAGAGAAGAAAAATATCCAACCACCAAACCTGACTTTGACAGTGGGACATTCACAGTGAAGAACCTGCAGCCAGGAGATAAAGGCTTGTATTTCTGTGCTGTGAGTGAACACAGTGATACAGACACGTGTGAGAGCTGAACAAAAACCTCAGAGCTGTTACCGACTGTGTTTATCTGCTCTGCTGTAGGGGGACCTCTAATACAACCACAGAGCATCACATCGTACAGAGACACTCCCCGTCTGTGACTCCTCGTCTCTCTGCTGTAACGTCACACAGACCGACAGCGACTCTGGTCTCTCACTTCATTTAGCTCAGAGCACAATAATGATCCCAGCTGCTCCCATCAGACTCTCTGCAGCTCTGCTCTGTGTTGTAGGTACTGTACATGAAGAGGCTGAGGACTGAGAGGAGAAGATGTTAATTTACATTCATGCTCATTATTTCATGTTGATCTTTCTGTAACATGACATGATTTTTTTTCTTCTTTTACATCTGCAGGTCTAATTGATGCGAGTTTTGTCACCCAGACTCCTCGGCTGTGGGGGGCCGAGAGTCAGTCTGTCACAATGAACTGCAGTCACACTAAGGATATTACTCATATCCAGATGTACTGGTACAGACAGCTGCCAGGAGAGGGAATGAAGCAAATTGTTTTAACGACTCCAACTCCCCCACACAGTTATGAAAGTGGCTTCGGTGAGGACAAATTTCCAGCGGAGAAGACCGATCCTCTGACTGGATCTCTGACAGTGAAGAAGCTGCTGCCTCAGGACAGTGGAGTGTATTTTTGTGCTGTGAGTCAACACAGTGATACAGGTGACTGAGACAGCTGCACAAATACCCGACACGGTGTCACGGTGAATAGAAGACATCAGTCTTTGATTATCTGTAGGGGAAGCTGTAACACTGATACAGTATCTGTGGCTGTTTGTAACTGTAATCATTGGCTTTTGTTAACATTTTGTGTTACTCGTGGAAAAAGCTGCTCTGACATTTCAACAGGATCATATGAAATAACGGCAGTGAATGTAACCCCATAAGCACTCCAACCACACTTCTTTCCTGATATTTGTAGTTTAAATTAGTTGCACAGATTTGCTTGTAAAATTCTTACCCAGCTGGTTTCACTTTGTGTTCAATTATAATGTCATTCTGTTTCATTCCATTAAAATTTCAAACCTATTTCTTCCTAAGTGCTGTCAGGAAAGGGAGAGTACTGGAAAGGCTGAATGTTATTTAAGTGTGAAAGTTAACTCTTGATGATAAAAACAGCAATTTAAAGAAATAAACTTAATTCAAAGTAAGTGGGCATTGAGTTAAGACAATTCAGTCAAACTTTATGCTAAAGTTTATTTAAAATTAAACAACAAATGTTCAAATATGATTGAACATGTATTAACATATTAAATAATTTAGAAAAATGCATTTGTCACAAGGTATCACAGAGCAGAAAAATCATTACATTTCAAACACTCCCACCATCATGTTAATAGTTTATTAATTTGATCTAAATCTAACGCATTAATTTTCTGAACAAAAGTAACATCCTTATAAAAAAATCTGATTAAAATAAATACACTGCTTCCTCCATTAAAGCCAAACTGCAGAATTCAGAGCTTTACTTCATAACATACTAACATACACTCTTACAAGCCTACTAAAACTACTACTGCTAATTTACTCTCCTTTCATAAGGTGGCAGTACAGTATGTCTGCATTATGACACCACCCAACTAAAGAAATTATTATTTTCCTGATGGGAGGGTTTACCCATCAAGAGAGGTGTGAATATTCAGTAGGACTGCAGATACAGAGATGAAAACACAAAGACAGGGATGTTCTTAAATTCAGTCATAAAACACAAAAAGATGATCGCTGTCTTCTGCATAGCCCTTAATGTCATCCTGGTTTCAGGTAATGTAACTAAAAGATTTTTCACAAGTAAAACTCCTGTTGGGCCTCATTTTACTTTTACATTTATGAGGACTCTCCCTCACACCTCATGAATGTCTATTGTTGTGCTTTTTTTTCTTTTTCCACAGGTTCCTCTCTCAGTGACCAGGTCCAACAGACTCCAGCTGATATGTACAAGAAACAAGCAGAAAAGGCAGAAATAAACTGTAAACACAGTAATGAAGACTTTGATAGAATCCTCTGGTACAAGAAGACACACAGACAGCTCCAGTTGTTAGGATACCTGTTTGGAGGCAGTGGATTTCCAGAGCCTGGAGTGAACGTGACGATGTCAGGAGGTGCAAACAAAGGAGAAACCTGCACATTAACAATTGAAGGACTCAGTCTGAACAGCAGTGCAGTTTACTTCTGTGCTGCTAGTTTACACAGTGCTGCATATCACTGCTCCTCAGTACAAAAACCTCCCCATCAAACACTTTCATCTCTGCATTTCACATCATAGCTTCTTGCACCTGGAATGAGCCAGTCTAACCAACGTTGGTCTTCTGAGTAAGATCAGAGATTATAATGGGAGGTCCTATTTGTGAAGCAGCGTCTTTAATGTCCCACCTCCCATTAAAAGAAAATTATTGAGAGGAGGATGCATGATGACACCACCCACCTCATGACTTGGGAGGATTTACTCAGAAAGAAGGATGGATATTCTCAGTATGCCTGTTTCATTCATTGCAACAACAAACTAATGAACTTATATGAATAGAAAAACACAAGATGATCATCATATTCATTTGTGTTACTTTTTAAGACGATTCTGGTTTCATGTAAAATCCAGAAAACTGTTTTGAAACATTTTTTTTATCATCTTGCTTGAAGCTTGCTTGATTACTGACTTTATTTCAGCTGTGTTTGTATTTCATTGTGTTTCATTCATTTTTTTTAATTCACCTTTGTTTATGCTCATTTTGTACTTTGTCTTTTCCTTTGTTAAACCCCTTTCAGCAGGTTCCTCTCTCCAAGTCCAAATCCACTAGACTCAAGCTTATATGGACAAAAAATCTGCAGAAACAGCTACAGTGGTCTGTATACACCATATTCAGTACGGAGATGGTGGATTTCCAGAGACTGGAATGAATGTTACAATGTCAGTGATTGCAAAGAAAAGGCAAAAACGGCATTTTAACAGCAATGCAGTTTACTTCTATGCTGCAAGTACACACAGTGCTGCATATCACTGCTCCTCAGTAAAAAAACACTTTCAAGTTCATAAATTCTGATTTTTGTCAGTCTAATCCTTCCATGCAAGCAATCAAGTATCTTCATAAAATCCATCCTCCTCAATCTGAATTACAGATAACATTTGTGACAGTCATGAACTGTAGGCGGACCTCTGTCACTTACAGCTTTAATGCAGTGACACTCCCACCTGTGACTCTTCATGTCTCTGTATATATAAAGAGATACTGGCAGTATTTGTAGAAGCAAACATGGATATCATCATCATTAAACAAGGCCTCTTCACACTGTCATTCTTTTTGCTGTGGCCTGCAGGTAATCTACAATAAAAATCATTAATAAAAGTTCACATTAATTTTGTGTGTTTGCTCTCATTTTAATTGTTTTTGTTAGAAGTTATCTCAAAAGAAGACAGAATCCAAAATGCTGGTTGAAAACAGTTTCTTATACTCACAGGTCTCATTGAGGGGAGTGATGTCAACCAGCCTGACATACTGTGGAAAAACCAGAGGCGACAATGCAACAATCAAATGCAGCCACACAAAGGATGCTACCTATTACGAGATGTACTGGTACAGACAGCTACCAGGAGAAACGATGAGACAAGTCGTGCTCACTGTTGCAGAAGAGCAAACCAATCTTTGAACCAGACTTCAGAGAAGAAAAATATCCAACCAACCAAACCTGACTTTGACAGTGGGACATTCACAGTGAAGAACCTGCAGCCAAGGAGATAAAGGCTTGTATTTCTGTGCTGTGAGTGAACACAGTGATACAGACACGTGTGAGAGCTGAACAAAAACCTCAGAGCTGTTACTGACTGTGTTTATCTGCTCTGCTGTAGGGGGACCTCTAATACAACCACAGAGCATCACATCGTACAGAGACACTCCCCGTCTGTGACTCCTCGTCTCTCTGCTGTAACGTCACACAGACCGACAGCGACTCTGGTCTCTCGCTTCATTTAGCTCAGAGCACAATAATGATCCCAGCTGCTCCCATCAGACTCTCTGCAGCTCTGCTCTGTGTTGTAGGTACTGTACATGAAGAGGCTGAGGACTGACAGGAGAAGATGTTAATTTACATTCATGCTCATGATTTCATGTTGATCTTTCTGTAACATGACGTGATTTTTTTTCTTCTTTTACCCCTGCAGGTCTAATTGATGCGAGTTTTGTCACCCAGACTCCTCGGCTGTGGGGAGGTGCAAAGAAAGGAGAAACCTGCACATTAACAATTGAAGGACTCAGTCTGAGCAGCAGTGCAGTTTACTTCTGTGCTGCTAGTTTACCACAGTGCTGCATATCACCGCTCCTCAGTACAAAAACCTCCCCGTCAAACTCTTTTCATCTCTGCATTTCACATCACAGCTTCTTGCACCTGGAATGAGCCAGTCTAACCAACGTTGGTCTTCTGAGTAAGATCAGAGATTATAATGGGAGGTCCTATTTGTGAAGCAGCATTTTTAATGTCCCACCTCCCATTAAAAGAAAATTATTGAGACGAGGAGAAATCATGATGACACCACCCACCTCATGACTTGGGAGGATTTACTCAGACAGAGGGTTGGATATATTCAGTATACCTGTTTCATTCATTGCAATAACAAACTAATGAACTTATATCAATGCTTAGAAAAACAGTAGATGATCATCATATATTGCAGATTTTGCACACACTGCAGAGACACTCCCACCATCATGTTAATTAATTTGATCTAAATCTAATGCATTATTTTTCTGAAAAAAGTAACATCCTTATGAAAACAAATCTGATTAAAATAAATACACTGCTTCCTCCATTAAAGCCAAACAGCAGAATTCAGAGTCAGATCTGTACTTCATAACATACTAACATACACTCTTACAAACCTACTAAAACTACTACTGCTAATTTACTCTCCTTTCATAAGGTGGCAGTACAGTATGTCTGCATTATGACACATTATGACACCACCCAACTAAAGAAACGATTATTTCCTGATGGGAGGGTTTACCCATCAAGAGAGGTGTGAATATTCAGTAGGACTGCAGATACAGAGATGAAAACACAAAGACAGGGATGTTCTTACATTCAGTCATAAAACACAACACAACACAAAAGATGATCGCTGTCTTCTGCATAGCCCTTAATGTCATCCTGGTTTCAGGTAATGTAACTAAAAGATTTTTCACAAGTAAAACTCCTGTTGGGCCTCATTTTACTTTTACGTGTACGAGGACTCTCCCTCACACCTCATGAATGTCTATTGTTGTGCTTTTTTTTCTTTTTCCACAGGTTCCTCTCTCAGTGACCAGGTCCACCAGACTCCAGCTGATATGTACAAGAAACAAGCAGAAAAGGCCGAAATAAACTGTAAACACAGTAATGAAGACTTTGATCGAATCCTCTGGTACAAGAAGACACACAGACAGCTGCAGTTCCTGGGATATATGGTTGTAAGAGATAGTTATCCAGAGCCTGGAGTGAATGTGACGATGTCAGGGAGTGCAGAAAAAGGAGAAACCTGCACATTAACAATTGAAGGACTCAGTCTGAGCAGCAGTGCAGTTTACTTCTGTGCTGCTAGTTTACACAGTGCTGCATGTCACTGCTCCTCATTACAAAAACCTCATCACATGTTTTTATCTCTGTATTACAGCTCACAGCCTCTTGCACCTGCATTCCTTCCTCTCAGTAGGTGGCACTATACCTTTACTCAGACCATTACATTAAACCAGTGCTGTACAGTGGGATTTAACATGAAGGTTTAATATTTAGAGGAGGAGGATACATGATGACACCACCCACCTCATGACTTGGGAGGATTTACTCAGAAACAAGGTTGTATATTCTCAGTATACCTGTTTCATTCATTGTAACAACAAACTAATGAATTTATATGATCAGAAAAACACAAGATGATCATCATATTCATTTCTCTTACTATCAACACAATTCTGGTTTCAGGTAAAGTCCAAAGTCCATTTTATTTCAGCCATGTTTGCATTTGATTGTGTTTCATTCACTTCTTTTTTTAATTCACCTTTGTTTAAACTCATTTTCTACTTTGTCTGCTCCTTTGTTGAACCTCTTTCTGCAGGTTCCTCTTTCAATGACCAGGTCCACCAGACTCCAGCTGACATGTACAGAAACCCTGAAGAAACAGCCAAAATAAACTGCACACACAGTATTTAAAACTATGACCAAATCCTCTGGTACAAGAAAACACACACACAGCTGCAGTTGTTGGGATACTTTTATGTAGGCAGTCAAACTCTAGAGCCTGGAGTGAATGTGACGATGTCAGGAGGTGCAAACAAAGGAGAAACCTGCACATTAACAATTGAAGGACTCAGTCTGAGCAGCAGTGCAGTTTACTTCTGTGCTGCTTGGTTACACAGTGCTGCATATCACTGCTCCTCAGTACAAAAACCTCCCCATCAAACACTTTTCATCTCTGCATTTCACATCACAGCTTCTTGCACCTGGAATGAGCCAGTCTAACCAACGTTGGTTTTCTGAGTAAGATCAGAGATTATAATGGGAGGTCCTATTTGTGAAGCAGCATCTTTTAATGTCCCACCTCCCATTAAAAGAAAAGCAGCCTCAGATATTCACCACGTCTGCTGTGGCTGCACCTCATGTTAACAGGATCACTATGATGACTCCGGTCCTCATCACATTTATAATCTCATCTCTGTGGTTTCAAGGTACAAAGACATAACGGTGTCATAGATGTGTAGGTTTGACAGTTATTTATTTTAATTACTGATTCATATAGAAATAGGCTGATTAAGATCTGATAACAGACTGACAAACTGGGCTAACAATTCTTAGTGTCAGCAGAGTGACGTCCAATATTTGTTTTTTACTTTTCATATGTCTGCATATAATACCAGATATAAAATGCTTTTTGTTGTATGCTGTATTTCTCAAATGCAATTTGTTACATTAGATTGCTGAATTGATTAGACTTCATTTGTATTTATTATATCTTATTTTTGATTGATGTCTTCTCAACAGGTTCCGCTCTCAGTAACCAAGTCCACCAGACTCCAGCTGACATGTTCATCAAATCAGAGGAAAAAGCCAAAATCGAGTGTTCACACAATATTAACAACTATGATCGGATCCTCTGGTACAAACAGTCAAAAACACAACTACAGTTCCTGGGTTATATGCTTTTAATGGAAAGTTATCCAGAGGCTGGAGTGAACGTGACGATGTCAGGGGGTGCAAACAAAGACCAAAACTGCACATTAACAATTGAAGGACTCAGTCTGAACAGCAGTGCAGTTTACTTCTGTGCTGCTAGATTTACACAGTGCTGCATATCACTGCTCCTCAGTACAAAAACCTCATCATGTTTTTATCTCTGTATTACAGCTCACAGCCTCTTGCACCTGTGTTCATTCCTTTCAGTAGGTTGCACTATACCTTTACTCAGACCATTACATTAAACCAGTGCTGTACAGTGGGATTTGACATGAAGGTTTAATATTTAGAGGAGGAGGATGCATGATGACACCACCCACCTCATGATTTAGGGAGGATTTACTCAGAAAGAAGGTTGTATATTCTCAGTATACCTGTTTCATTCATGGCAACAACAAACTAATGAATTTATGTGAACGCTTAGAAAAACACAAGATGATCATCATATTCATTTGTGTTACTTTGAACACGATTCTCGTTTCAGGTAAAATCCACAAAATTGTTTCAAAACATTTTTTTATCATCTTGATTGCAGCAAGTCTCCAATACTGATTTTATTTCATCCATGTTTGTATTTGATTGTGTTTCATTAATTTTTTAAAATTCACCTTTGTTTATGCTAATTTTGTACTTTGTCTGCTCCTTTGTTGATCCCCTTTCAGCAGGTTCCTCTCTCAATGACCAGGTCCAACAGACTCCAGCTGACATGTACAAAAAACCTGAAGAAAAAGCCGAAATAAATTGTAAACACACTAATCAAGACTTTGATCGAATCCTCTGGTACAAGCAAACAAATGGACAGCTCCAGTTTTTAGGATACCTGCTTGGAGGCAGTGGATCTCCAGAGCCTGGAGTAAATGTGAACGATGTCAGGAGGTGCAAACAAAGGAGAAAACCTGCACATTAACAATTGAAAGGACTCAGTCTGAGCAGCAGTGCAGTTTACTTCTGTGCTGCTAGATTTACACAGTGCTGCATATCACTGCTCCTCAGTACAAAAACCTCATCACATGTTTTCATCTCTGTATTACAGCTCACAGCCTCTCACACCTGTGTTCATTCCTCTCTGTAGGTGCTGGTGTATCTTTAATCAGACCTTTATGCTGAGCCAGTGGTGAACAGTGGTATTCGACATGAATGTTTAATATTTATAGGAAGAAGATGAACGAATGACACCACCCACCTCATGACTTCATGTTCACGATAGGAGGGTTTACTCAAAGAGGAGGTTATAAATAATTGGTTTAACTGCACAATTATTCCTAGTGACAAGATTATGATCTTATATTTTTTTTAATATAATGAAACACTCAGAGAACTCACAATGATCGTCTTACTCTTTATCATTACTTTTAACTCAATTCAGGTTTCAGGTAATGTCATCAAAATGATGTTAAATTCTGACTTTTAACACAAGTTTTCAACTAATCCTGTTCAAAAATGTTCTTGTGTACAGACCAGTCTCATACTGCTGCTATTACAGTTGTGTTACTGGATTATTTAAAAATGTTTTATATTATTCAACTTTTTAAAATTCACCAGTGTTTATGCACATTTTGTATTTTTTTCTGATGCTTTGTCAATCCTTTTTCAACAGGTTCCTCTTTCAGTGACCAAGTCCATCAAGCTCCAGCTGACATTTACCATGAAACCTGGAGGAAAAGCCGAAATCAGCTGTTCACACAGCATTGACAGCTATAACCGAATCCTCCTGGTACAAGCAAACAAATGGACAACTAGAGTTCCTGGGATATATGCTTGCAAGCATTGAAAACCCAGAGCCTGGAGTGAATGTGACGATGTCAGGGAGTGCAAACAAAGGCAAAACCTGTACATTAACAATTGAAGGACTCAGTCTGAACAGCAGTGCAGTTTACTTCTGTGCTGCTAGTTTACACAGTGCTGTATATCACTGCTCCTCAGTACAAAAACCTTCCCCATCAAACACTTTTCATCTCTGCATTTCACATCACAGCTTCTTGCACCTGGAATGAGTCCAGTCTAACCAACGTTGGTCTTCTGAGTAAGATCAGAGAATTATAATGGGAGGTCCTATTTGTGAAGCAGCGTCTTTGATGTCCTACCTCCCATTAAAAGAAAAAGCAGCCTCAGATATTCACCACGTCTGCTGTGGCTGCATCTCATGTTAACAGGATCATTATGATGACTCTGGTCCTCATCACATTTATAATCTCATCTCTGTGATTTCAAGGTACAAAGACATAACAGTGTAACAGTGTCATAGATGTGTAGGTTTTATAGTTGCATGTAATATCAGATTTAAAATTATTTTGATTTTATGTTTTATTTCTCCACAGTTTACTGCCAGGATGTGACCCAGGACCCTGAGATCAGCTGGAGTTATTTGTCCAAATCTGCAGAGATGAACTGCAGCCACAAGAAAGACCTTAGTCACAACCAGATGTACTGGTACAGGCAGCGTCCAGGGGAGAACCATGAAACTCATCGTTTACACAGTTTTTGATGGACAGCCAGGATTACGGGGAGGCTCCTCCAAACAAATATTCAGCCATTAAACCGAGCATAGAGAACGGGACTCTTACTGTGAAAGACTTGACGCTTGAGGACAGCGGTGTGTATTTCTGTGCCGTAAGCAAACACAGTGATGTCAGAAGCTGAGCAGCTGAACAAAAACTGTTTGCCAATGAATTTAGTTCATCACAGACCACATTTTGTTCTCTGTGTGTCCAGTAGGTGGAGCCGGAGCTCCAGAAATAATCTTCAGTTCAACACGAGCAGCACTATGAAATATGATGTAGCTCGTTTAGAGGGGAGGAGATTTATAAGAGTCCACAGTGAGCTGCTGTCTGTCCTCTGTGTTCATTCAGGCAGGAGGTCAACATGCCAGCATATTTATTTTTATCTAGGCTCATTGGTAAATCACCATTACCATTCAGGAATACCACTTTCTGTAGTTTCTGCACAGTTCATTCATTTTCTTTCTTTCCAGGTGTTTGTCTGGGTGTTGAAGTCTCCCAAACTCCTCCAGCTCTCATCAGCAGACCAGCTGGTCTGCACCCATGAAAAGACCGACTACACGCTCATGCAGTGGTACCAGAAATCCCCTGGAGACTGAGCTCTGAACGCATCAATAACACGCATCGGACACCTCGTGTTCTACAGCAGCGTAGAACACGAGGAGTCTTTCAAAGGACATTTTAATATCACAGGAGACATGTCTGGAGACACAGCAAAGAACGGTTCTCTGTTTATAATCAACCTAAAGGCACCTGAGCACAGTGCAGTGTACTACTGTGCAGCAAGCTTTGCACACTGACTGCAGGTCCCCACTGCTTTATACAAAAACTCTGAACTAACTTTTATCAACGTTTATGGTTTTGATTTAGAGTGTGTGCAGGACCCTCCCAGCCAGCTGCTCTTGATTTGATACCGTTTCATCGTCACCTCCCTTTTCCTCTTCAAACCACAGCCAGCACAGCAGAGGCATCAGCAGGATCTCCATCTCTCACAGTGACAGTCAGGTTGATCTGATGTCAGGACCCCTAAAATCTCCATATACAGTAAAAAGTTTCTATGTTATCTAGTGGTTTTTGAATAACTATTACTTTGAGGAAGTCATAATGATCCATTTTCTCTTTTTCTGTTGCCTGTCAGGTAATAACTTGTTTTAATACTGTAAGCTCCTGTGACTGTTTTTTTATTTTAGATGCATCATAATGTAAATGTGTTCATTATTTTCTGTCCAGGTTTATGTCTGGGTGTTGAGGTCCGTCAGTCTGTCTCTGACCTCGTCAAAAGAGCTGGTGACAAAGTGCAGATTTCCTGCAGCCATGATAAAACTGATTACACAGTGATGCTCTGGTACCAGCAGCCACCTGGAGACACAGCCATGAAACTCATTGGATATTTGAATTATGGAGCTGTTACAATTGAGGATCAATATAAAGAAAATTTCAATATATCTGGAGATTTGAGTGGATCTCAAGCAAAGAACGCCTCACTTATAGTCCAAATATCTGGAGTTGAGCACAGTGGAGTTTATTACTGTGCAGCCAGCTATGCACTGTGACTGCTCTCTCTTTTTCCTTCATACAAAAACTATTCTATCATTTATCAACATTTATGGCTTTGAATTAGAGCTCGAACAGGCCCCTCCCAGCAAGCTGCTCTTGATTTGATGCTATTACGTTTGCCAGCCCATCTGGAGGAAGAGTGTTATTTAAACACTTCCCTTTCCTTTTCAAGACCCAGTCAGTTCATTAGAGTTTAGTTCAGTTTATTTATAATGCTAAAGGAGAGTCAGTGTGATCTGATGTGAGAGCTCAGAAACTTACATCTACAAAACTCTGTCATGACAAAATGATCTATTTTCTCCTCTTCTGTTGTCTGATAGGTAAATACCTTCAAATTAACTCATATGCAGGTGGAAACATTTTCCTTCACAATCTAATCACAGTGCAAATGAGATGTTTTATCTTTTCTTTTTGTCCATCCAGGTTTATGTCTGGGTGTTGAGGTCCGTCAGTCTGTCTCTGATCCTCGTCAAAAAATCTGGTGACGAAAGTGCAGATTTTCTGCAGCCATGATAAAACTGACTACAGGATGATGCTTCTGGTACCAGCAGCCACCTGGAGACACAGCAATGAAACTCATTGGATTTTTGTATCATCCAAGCTGTCACAATGGAGGATCAATATAAAGAACAGTTCAATATATCTGGAGATTTGGGTGGAACTCACAAAAAGAACGGCTCTCTTGTAATCAAACGTGTGGAACAAAAGCACAGTGCAGGTGTACTACTGTGCAGCCAGCAGAAGCACGCTGACAAAAAAACCCCTCTGAACTTAACAAAAACTCCACACAAGAACCTGCTTTTGTGGTTGTATTTTGGTTTGATACAATCATGTCAACATTAGCTAATGTGTTTCTATTTTAGTGCATTAGTCTAATTTCACTGTGCAAGACATTTATAGACAATTTATATAGGTAGGAAATCAATATATAATAATATTAAATTTTAAGTGAAGCCACTCTCCTGCTTCTCCCAAAGCACCTAAAAAACACCACCAAGCTTCTCTTTCCTGCCACCAGGAGTCGCAAAGATGCATGAATGCAATAGTAATCACAATCTGTGGGGGCGTAGGTGTTAAAGTTTATTTTCATGTGTCACATTGTTTTGAAGCCTACTAGTAAATCTATTTTGCATTATAACATGTAGATCAGAACATGTGAATGCAGAATCATAAGTCTGAGGAATAATAAACATGATTTTTTACTCAGGGAGAGAGAACTCCTCCCAACATTACGAGCATTTACTCTGGAGTGTTCATCTTTGCCAAAAAAAAAAAAGTACACAATGACGGTGTTTCTTTATCACTTCCCTTTCCTCTCACCTCACCTCAGTCATCGGTTTGATATGAGGTCAGAAACTCACATCCACAACACTGTCACACATTTATATGCCACCTAAAGTCAACAATGAAACACACGTTCTATGTTGTTGAAGACAAAATGATCCACCTTCTTGGTTTTCTTTTGCTTGTCAGGTAATAAAAAAGTATGAATGTGACCATGTTTATTATATTGTTTTATTTTATATATCCCAATGTAAATAACTCTCTTTTTTTCTCTACCTACAGTGGGTGCATATCTTGGGTCTTGAGGTCCGTCAGTCTGTCTTCTGATCTCGTCAAAAGAATCTGGTGACAAAGTGCAGATTTCCTGCAGCCATGATAAAACTGATTACACAATGATGCTCTGGTACCAGCAGCCACCTGGAGACACAGCCATGAAACTCATTGGATATTTGAACGTCCAAGCTGTCAAAATGGAGGATCAATATAAAAAACATTTCAATATATCTGGAGATTTGAGTGGATCTCAAGCAAAGAACGGCTCACTTATAGTCCAAATATCTGGAGTTGAGCACAGTGGAGTTTATTACTGTGCAGCCAGCTATGCACTGTGACTGCTCTCTCTTTCTCCTTCATACAAAAACTACTCTATCATTTATCAACATTTATGGCTTTGAATTAGAGCTCGAACAGGCCCCTCCCAGCCAGCTGCTCTTGATTTGATGCTGTTACGTTTGCCAGCCCATCTGGAGGAAGAGTGTTATTTAAACACTTCCCTTTCCTTTTCAAGACCCAGTCAGTTCATTAGAGTTTAGTTCAGTTTGTTTATAATGCTAAAGGAGAGTCAGTGTGATCTGATGTGAGAGCTCAGAAACTTACATCTACAAAACTCTGTCATGACAAAATGATCTATTTTCTCCTCTTCTGTTGTCTGAAAGGTAAATACCTTCAATTGAACTCATATGCAAATAGAAACATTTTCCTTCACAATCTACTCACAATGCAAATGAGATGTTTTATTTTTTCTTTTTGTCCATCCAGGTTTATGTCTGGGTGTTGAGGTACGTCAGTCTGTCTCTGATCTCGTCAAAAAATCTGGTGACAAAGTGCAGATTTTCTGCAGCCATGATAAAACTGACTACAGGATGATGCTTCTGGTACCAGCAGCCACCTGGAGACACAGCCATGAAACTCATTGGATATTTGCATTTCCAAGCTGTCACAATGGAGGATCAATATAAAGAACAGTTCAATATATCTGGAGATTTGGGTGGAACTCACAAAAAGAACGGCTCTCTTGTAATCAAACGTGTGGAACAAAAGCACAGTGCAGGTGTACTACTGTGCAGCCAGAGAAACACACTGACAAAAATCCCCTCTGAACTTAACAAAAACTCCACACAAGCAACCTGCTTTTGTGGTTGTATTTTGGTTTGATACAATCATGTCAACATTAGCTAATGTGTTTCTATTTTAGCGCATTAGTCTAATTTCACTGTGCAAGTCATTTATAGACAAATTTATATAAGTAAGAAATCAATATATAATAATATTAATTTAAGTGAAACCACTCTCCTGTTCTCCCAAAGCACCTTAAAAAACACCACCAAGCTTCTCTTTTCTGCCACCAGGAGTCGCAAAGATGCATGAATGCTATAGTAATCACAATCTGTGGGGGCGTAGGTGTTAAAGTTTATTTTTATGTGTCACATTGTTTTGAAGCCTACTAGTAAATCTATTTTGCATTATAACATGTAGATCAGAACATGTGAATGCAGCATCATAAGTCTGAGAAATAATAAACATGATTTTTTACTCAGGGAGAGAGAACTCCTCCCAACATTACGAGCATTTACTCTGGAGTGTTCATCTTTGCCAAAAAAAAAAAAAAAAAGTACACAATGACGGTGTTTCTTTATCACTTCCCTTTCCTCTCACCTCACCTCAGTCATCGGTTTGATATGAGGTCAGAAACTCACATCCACAACACTGTCACACATTTATATGCCACCTAAAGTCAACAATGAAACACACGTTCTATGTTGTTGAAGACAAAATGATCCACCTTTTGGTTTTCTTTTGCTTGTCAGGTAATAAAAAAGTATGAATGTGACCATGTTTATTATATTGTTTTATTTTATATATCCCAATGTAAATAACTCTCTTTTTTTCTCTACCTACAGTGGGTGCATGTCTGGGTGTTGAGGTCCGTCAGTCTGTCTCTGATCTCGTCAAAAAAGCTGGTGACAAAGTGCAGATTTTCTGCAGCCATGATAAAACTGACTACAGGATGATGTTCTGGTACCAGCAGCCACCTGGAGACACAGCCATGAAACTCATTGGATATTTGTATAACCAAGCTGTCACAATGGAGGATCAATATAAAGAACAGTTCAATATATCTGGAGATTTGGGTGGAACTCACAAAAAGAACGGCTCTCTTGTAATCAAACGTGTGGAACAAAAGCACAGTGCAGTGTACTACTGTGCAGCCAGCAAAGCACGCTGACAAAAATCCCCTCCTAACTTTACAAAAACTCTGCACACATCTTTTTTCTTGTGGTTTTGAATAAGACGAAGAATAAACTGCTCCCGAGCACCTGCTTTTGTGGTTGTATTTTGGTTTGATGCAGTAATATCATCATAACGCAAGCCTGTTTCTATTTGTATTTTATTAGTTCATTTTAATCAAACTAGATTTTTAAATCCATTGAAATCTGTAACAAATGTGAAATTTGTGGAGGAATAAGGTTTAATGAAGTATTGGTTTGATATGTCCTACATGAAGCCACTCCTCCTTTCTACGTCACTTTAGCTTCCTCCTTAAATGTGACTCAGTTTAGTGAGAAAGCACCGACAGCAGTAACATCAGTAACTCAGTGCTGCATGTCAGATCTCTACGTGATGATCAGATTACTTTTTTGCTATTTCCTCACAGGTAACAGCTGCTTCATTCTGCAGTCAGATGTACTGTTAACCTTCACATCTAAAATCAATAATCTGTCCTTACAGCAGGTGTGTCTCTGGAGGTTCAGGTCCATCAGTCTCCCTCTGAGGTCATCAAAAAAGCTGGTGGTGATGTGCAGCTCGTCTGTACCCACGAACAGTCTGACTACAGAGTGATGCTGTGGTACCAGCAGTCACCTGGAGACAAAGCTCTGAAACTCATTGGATATGGATACGTACAGTTCACGAACGACAGCGTGGAAGAGACGTTCAGAAAACATTTCAAATTAGCTGGAGATCTGGAGTCAAACAAAATAAAAAATGGTTCACTTTACATAACTGATCTAAAGGCACTCGAACACACCGCAACATACTTCTGTGCAGCCAGAGAGGCACAGCACATCAAACACCCACCTGCTCTTGACAAAAACCTCTTTACCCCTCTCACCTCTAAAAAGTGGGCTTAAGATTAAATTATCCTCCAGTGAGCTTGGTGCATTGACTGATTTGTCAACAGATCCATCTACGGAAAAGATTATTCAGTGATATGGTTTCTCCTCAGTTTGAACTGTACTTTCTATGGGAATATCAGGTTTATAGTTGATCAGCAAACAGAAACTGAAGAGCTGAACTGACCAAGCATCAAAGGTTGCGCACAAATGCAGATTAGTTTATTTTGTTGAAGTTAAATTACAGACAAAAGAGTAAATAAAAAAAACAATATAAACACTGAGTAAGATGCCACCCTTCATATTGTTGAAGCACCCTGAAATAGGCAGGTAGTATTTCTGGGCAGTTCAACTTTATAGTACACAAAGATGGAAAAGCCTGAATATTGAATACCTCCTCCTATTGTTCAGTAGGAGGAAATGGCGGAAAGAAAGGAAAATTCTTCCTCCTAAAAGACAAACAGTGTTGGTGTATCAGTGTCATCTCCTGCTCTGATTTTTCTACATCACTTCCTGCTCCTCCTTCTGATCCATTGAAGCACAACAGAGACACAGGCTGCTTTTTTACATTCAACATGAAGTCTCGTCTCATCATTTACATCGTCGCTGTCCTCTGGATTAAAGGTATCGCACAGGCATGAAGACATTTTTTAACTGATTTAATCAAAACTTTTACAAGTGGAGGAACTGAGGGGGGATAGTGAAGTGTTTGCCTGTTTCTTACAGCTGGTTCACAGTAATTTAATCCAAACATACAACAAGCAAGATTTTATCCACTTGTGCACTACTTAACATTGTGTCCTGATCTCGTTACAGGAGTTCACCTGAGTAAAGAAAAACAGGTGTTTCAGGATCCACCTGACCTGCTGGTGAAACCAAATGTTGCACTCAACCTGAGTTTAACACATAAAATCCAGAACTATGACACTATTCTCTGGTATCAGCGCTCAGCAGGAGACACTGCCCTAAAGCTGATTGGCTCTGTGTATTATAAAATTCCTACGATCGAGGCCTTCATTTGAAAGCCGCTTTAATGTGAGTGGAGATGGAGAGAAAACAGCTTATCTTCACTTCCTGAACCTGAAACACCCTGAAGACAGCGGAGAATATTTTGGAGCAGCGAGTATGCACAGTAATAAAGACGGCGACTCTCTCGTACAAAAACCTCCATAAACATCCAGCAGATATCAGCACACCAACAGGAAACCACATGACACAGTGTGAAAAAACTACAAAAAAAGTGCAGTCATTTTACTGCGTACATTTTGGAGGTAAAAGAAAATGATATGTACACTTTGTAAAAAAATACCACAACTCCTCACAGTCATAGATTAATGTTTTCTCTTCAGCTCTCCCTGCTCTACTGATAAAGTTTTAACTTGTTTTTACTTGCTTCACGTTTCACAGATTCCCCCAGTCATCAGTTGATCAGTGAATCAGGAACAATGAACAGCAGAAAGCAGTGACAACACACTGAGGTGAGGATGGTCGATGGCTCCTCCTTTCTCACTACAAAGCTTTAATTAATGACGCTGCACATCTCTGTTTAAGTCACAGTTTAGACTGAACCACTACAGAAGGAGTTTTTTTTTTTATCCAGTAAAAAGATGTTTTTCATTTTGTTCTTTTCTTTTCTCACAGGTAAGAATCATAAGACGAAGCAGTTTTTCACAACACCCACAAAACCTTTGTTTATTTTCAGTTGTCTTTTTTTTTGTCCTCTAGACTTTGTGTTATCATCGCTCGTGATCAAACAACCTGCTAATCTTCTGATAAAACCTGAAGAAGAAAAAGAAGCCCGTCTGGACTGTTACCACGGGAACAACGACTACCCCTACATGCTTTGGTACCAGCACAAGTCAGCAGCAGGAGGCCGAAGGACCATGGAGCTGATCGGATATCTCCATTATGAAAACCCAAACCTCGAGAAGAACTTTATAGCGCGTTTCAACTTCACGGGCCACTCAAAGGGCCAAGCTCAGCTCGTCATCTCCAACATAAACCTGACAGACAGTGCAGAGTACTTCTGCGCTGCCAGTCAGCACAGTGATTCAACTCCTCAGGCTCCTTTTACAAAAAGCTGCAATCCCACAGCGTCAAACACGCAGCTGCATCAAACCCAGACTGTGTGATAAAGACAAGGCTGTGACGTTTGCATTTACACAGAAGTATTTCATTTCTGCTACTCCTGCTCTGACAGGACAAGCAAAAAGGTATAAATGTGACGTGTGAAGCAAACTGAACATCAACACGACTGCAAACAGCTCCTCTCATGACTCCTTGATGCTAATAAGTCCTGTCAACTCCCTTTCTGTACACCTCTTTGGTCTCTTTAGCACAGAGACTCTGATGTCATTTCCTGCATTCAGATCTCAAGTGTTGGTTCACTTTTACATTCATTCAGTTAACTTCCTCCTCCCAAGTCAAAATGATCCCAAACTTAACCACCTTGACCGTCTTTATGCTTTGGACTGCAGGTAAAGTTAAAGATAAAAACATACAGACACAATCTGGCTTCCTCTTTTCAAATCTGTGAAAATATTTGTGGTGTTTAATATATATATTTTGCTTTGGAGAAAACTACTGATTTCACTTCACACAAAGTGTAAATATATAACTGGTTTAGTAGGTATTTATTTGCATGATGTTCTGTCTTTGTGTGTTTCAGATGTCTCTCAGTCTGTCCTCATCACTCAGTGGCCTCCCTACATCTCCATTCGTACTCGTGGCTCGGCTGAAATGCACTGCTACCAAAATGACACGGATTACGAATATCTGTACTGGTACAGGCAGCTGAGAGGAAAAGGTCTTCAGCTTATGGTCACTTTAGTAGTTGGAAATGCGAACTTCGAGCAGGAATTCAAAACTGGCTTTCAGGCAAAGACGTCGAAGGATAAGCAATGGTCTTTGATGATACCCGGCGTTGAGCAGAAAGACGAGGCTGTTTATCTGTGCGCTGCCAGTCTACACGGTGCTGTGGCAAACCTCAGGTCTGTGACAAAAACACACAGAGGAGCTGATCGTTCTGACACCTGAGTCTGTCACATCGATACCAGTCAAAAACAGGAAATAAACCGCACTGTGGAGATTATATCTGTGACTTTTACTACACGTGTTCTTTCACTTTATTAATGGAAGCAAGGAAGGGAAAAAAAGAAGGAATAAATGACTCTTTAAAATGAAAAATGACGAGCAAACATCTGCTTATGTTCAAATTATTGTTCTGAAGAGACTCAGCCAATAGATGGAGGCACAGCACATGGCATGATGCTGTTATCAAGAGGAAGTGGCGGTGAATTAACACAGATGCAGCACCCTCCCCATCTTCATGCTGAGCATAAGCCATCTCAGGGCAACGCCTTTTCTCACATCAGTTTCTGACAATGTCTTCACCTGCAAGCACATTTGGTTTTCTCCTCATCTGGTTTTCAAGTACGATCTCAAATTTATTCTTGAGTGACATGAAACTGCTCGTTACAGTAACAGTGTTTAAAATGATCAAAAATCATGTTATATCAACAACATAAATATGCTGTATTGTCTCTTTTTCTGTTGCTTCGATCTAAATCTGCTTCTGTTCTGCATCAATAACATTTTCTACAATCTGCTTTCTCCACAGGTCAGGTGAGCGCCGTTACATTTCAGCAATCTCCTCCGCAGATAGTGAAGGAGAGCAGTAAGGTCCAGATCGACTGCAGTCATGATGATAATAACCTTCCAGTAATGCTCTTTTATCAGCAAAAAGAGCAGTCTATGACCCTCATTGGTTATGGATATAAAGACTCTCCGAGCTATGAGGGGCAGTTTGAAAAACAGTTCAAGCTGACAAGAGAAGACACAGCGAGAGGATCTCTGATTATAGACAAAGCAAACCTGTCACACTCTGGCTGTGTATTTCTGCGCTGCCAGTACACAGTGATGTGGTTTAATGCCACTCCCTCACAAAAAACCCTGCTCTTTTTACTCCACAGGAGACACTCACACACAGTTTCTAATGCAACAGCACAAACCTGCAGAATGTCTCCAGCTGTGATCGGATTTCTTCTCATCCTGTTTGCATGTAATGAAACTCACTTTTTACTAAAAACATTTAATTGTGCTGTTACTTTCATGCAGCAATGATAAGAATATCTTTTCACACTGACTTCTGTATCAACTAAAATCTGTATTTTTCCCCACAGATGGAGCAAAGAGTGTCACATTTCAGCAGTCTCTTCCCAGAATAGTCAGCGAAAAGACCAGAGTGGATTTTCAATGCAGTCACGATGATAACAGCCTTAATGTGATGCTCTGGTACCAGCAAACAGAGAGTGGTCTGATGAATTTAATTGGACACAGCTACATTAACAATGATCCAACCTACGAGAAGGAGTTTGAAAATCGGTTTGAGATTACAAGAGAAGACACAAAAATGGGAGCTCTGATAATTAAAAATGTGACTCATTCAGACTCGGCTGTGTATTTCTGCGCTGCCAGTACACAGTGATGTGGTTTAATGTCACCCCGTTACTAAAACCCCTTTCTTTTTTTCTCTCTGTTTTCATACTCAAGATCCTGAGAGGAGTGCTTGTTGAATCAGCCTCAAGCTGTCTCTGCTTCTCAGTCGCTCTCGGTACACACAGAGCATATTTAGGATACAATACAGACATAAACAAAAGTACTAAACAAAATAAATATGAGCAAAATGAAACATATAGCTATTATATAAAGTTACTATGAACTGCGCACACAGGGTCGCGGTAAAGGCACAGTAGTGCAAGAGTGCACAATGCATTAAAAATAATGTTGTAAATGTTGTTTGTGCATTTACTAAACAAACATGTACATGCAGAGTATATACAAACTTAGACTTAGGTATGAAAAATTATGTCCATACTGCAGTGAGTTAAAAAAATAATCAGATCATTTTGAATGGTATTGCAGAGTTATTTCACAGGAATAGTTCTGAAATAAAAAGACCAATTAGACTGTCAATGAGTGTGATTTTGTGCAGAAACTACCTGCTGATGAATCATCTTTCAGAATAATGCAATGCCATTCAACAGCAATACAAACTACAGCATCATGAAGCTGAATTAACACATCTCTAAACCTGTGTCAACAACAACCTGTGTGCAAAATATACTGAGAAAGTAAATTATCCCAAAACACTTCAATACTCAGACATGAGAGCTTATCTTTCACCACACCATCAGCATAAAAATATGTTCAGCCATGGCAACAAATTCACTCACAGTCAATGCTAATACAAACACAAAGTGAACAAAGCCCAAAGATCATGATGTACTTAATCATCACGCAAGAAACAAAGGCTTCACTTGGTCAACCAAACTAATAACTATTTTTAGTGTTTTTCTCTTTGACTGTCTCTTAGGTACATCACAGACTCGTGGATATAGGAACGTTTATGGCCAGATGTTGTGTAGTTTATAATGTGCTATTTGACACCATCCTATATATGGTTTGAACCAACATCTTCCTTTGTGCCATCTGAAACAGTCCTATACATGGTTGGAGCGTACATCTCTCTTTGTGCCATCTCAAAGGATCCTAAATTCTATGGAAGACCCGAGCTTGTGAATACATAAAGAGTCTTGAATACAACTTAGTGTCATCTCTTCATTTCGAACCGCCACAGAGAAAAGCATCCCAACATCTATCCACACCTGCAGGACAGGAAAACTCACATTCTGACTTCAAGAGCGATTTCACAGCCGACTGTTGGCGTTGGTGAAGAATCAAGAAATAAAACAACAACAACAACAAATAATGTCCTAACAACAGAAGCTGGAGACTGGTTGAACTGTTAGCAGCCAAAGATGTGTTCATGGCTGTTTGTCCCATTGACGGCCTGAGTTTGCATCAATAATCAAATGAAGTATATAACAAGTGGTGCAAAGAATTGTTAGTTTAAAAAGCCTGATCCAGCAGTGACCAATCACCTTTGATGGAGACTCATCACTGTAAGTATCTATAGCGAATTTATTGATAGTGGATAACTGATAATCCAATATGGCAACCATTAAATCCATTGAAAGTTCTCAGTAGACACATATGCCAAAAAGGTGCTTATTACAGTGATTTGTTTTTTCAGATGTATCCAATGATGGTTTAGTTTCAAAGATCCCAAGATGTCCTCAGATAGCTCATTTTGTTCAACAACAAAAAGGTTTATTTTTTCTAGAGAAAGGATTAAATCAATTGTCATAATTATCTCAGGCCATTACCCAAGAATCCACCTCACCTGGATCAAAACAACCAATCAGAAGAGAGTATCTGATGGATAATCAATCAATAGTCAATCGTTGCTCCTCCATAGCCTGCAAGCAGCTTCCTTCCAAGGTGCATCTGCTAACTCTTTTAAATCTTAACTACTGTCGCTTTAACTTTACAATCTGTTTACAATCTGTTTCTTTGTCTACCAATCTAGAATTTTTGGAATTGATCTATCAATGATTTGGTCTACAAAATGACAGCAAATAGTATAAAATGTCAATCATAATTAACAGACCCCAATGGGACATATTTCAATTGCAATTGTTTTTCCTGACAGCCCAAAAGCAAAAGATAATGAATTTACAATGATGGACAGAAATCTTCCATTCACATCTTCACAAAATGGTCAATGATTAATTTCTCATTGATCAAGATCTTCAATTTACTGGCTTATAGTTTCAGTACAAAATAAATGTGCCACATTTTTCTACGTAATAATTAAATACCAAAATATACAAAATATGTTCTACATTACTACATTAAATGATTATATTACAAGAGCTGCTGCATATTTTTCACTAATCACTTTAACTGAAATAAGCTGAAAACCATTAATAAATTCCTTTTTCTTACCACTGAATACTAAAAACAGTCAACAATCAATGGTCAAATTTACAGTGATGATAATAACAAAAAGAAAAGCTACTTTAGATGCTTTTCTACCCTGACAGAAATAAATGTTGGGGGAATGCTTGACGTTTGCGGAATTAAATTTATTCAACCAGTACTGGAAACTTTAGTCCAACTGGCAGATTTAATCTTTTCTGTGCTCCAAAGTCTCATTTCATAAACAGCGAATGAGAACCACACTAATTCATGTGATCATGTGACCTCATGTTTGGTTTGTGCCGAACTGACTTACCCTTCATTCAGCTGAAGAAGAACTCATCGCTGACATGCTCATCGCCGTCCTGCATCTGTCACTTCTTTTACACTCAGGTGGGTTTTAGGCATCAGTTCGTCAGCCTGCATGGACGAGTTCTCATCACATTTCCTGTAAACGTCTCATATCTGAGTGAATTCACTGTTGAGGTGAGACACAATAAAAACATCATCTTTTCATGTGCTGCAGGTCTCACTGTTGTAATTCATCAGTCTGGAGATCAAATACGTCCTCCAGGCGTCCAAGTGGACTTTGAGTGCAGCCTGGGTCAAGGGTTTAGCATGACGAGCCAGACAATGCTGTGGTACAGACAAAACCACTTCGGAGCTCCGCTGGAGTTCCTCACCAAAGAGTACGACAAACCTGTGGGGCGCTTCCAGTCGTCTATCGATGGACCTAAAAACAGCTTCACTCTGCGGATTACTGAGCTGCTCCTGAACGACAGCAGCACCTACTACTGTGCTGCCAGTCACAGTGATGCACACAGAGCAGACACTCATACAAATAACAGATGGCAGGAAGGAGCTGTGGCTTGTACTTCAACTTATTTCTAAGGTGCTTTCACATCAGTTTTAATAAGAAATAAAGATCAATTTAGTTTATTTCAAGATCAAGAATTAAGATTTATGAATTACAGTCACAGATAAAAAACTAAATAATTCATAATATCAACACAATGGTTTGTTTATATTTCTTTCAATGAGACTATACATCTCCTGAAAGATTTGGAGCAACAACAATTATAAAATGGCTAATTTTCTGTTTTATTTTCACAGACGGAAGGCTTTCCCCCTTAATTAATTAATTTAGAAAAAGATCCTACAAAAAGTTCCAGGAAGTTCCTCCTTTAAGCTCTCCTTTAAACATACAGAGCCAATACTGGACTTTTAGTTTCAATTAGACAGTATTCGGTCATATCTTCAACCACCACTGTGGTAAAGGTCAATGTCTAACAACTGCTACACTTTATATGCATAATCGGTGCCTGACTGATGCATTGCTCATCATGATTTCCCTGATTTTTGATGATAATGCAAAAACTGTGAAGGTAGTTAGAACATAATAAGAGGTAGAGAAAAAAAGCATAAAGTTGAAGTAATGAAAGGTGCAGATTCCTTACAGCCAGCTTTGTTGGTTAGCTTCTAAGAGTGCACCAATCTGCCGCTTTTGTCTACGTGTTACAGCAATGTTTGTCAAATGGTCAAATCTGTTGTAAAAGAAACAAATACTATAAACTCTCTGATAAAGATCACCAAGAACCGCTGCCATGGCGCTCTCAAAACCTGCAGTTGCAGCTCAGTGTCCACCAGGAGACTGTGGCTGCACAGACACAATGTGAACGTGAGCAAAGAAAAAGCGAGAGCAGGGGGAGGATCAGAGCTTATTTAAGAAGCTTTAGTTGTAGTTATACCTGCAGCTGTTCAGCCTGAATGAAGATGAGTAGACGACTCTGATTTTATAACTGGATGATCGTATAATCTCCGTGACAATGATCATCTCCTTGGTCGCTGTTTTAATCTTCTCCAGTAAGAACATTTAAATTCATTTTGGAGAAAACTTGAGCTTCTTTACAAAGAGTTTCATTCATGCTCATGTTCTTGTTTGTTGTCTTTTTTCTTTCTTTTCCAGATTTCTCCTCCTGTGTGAAAATTCAGCAGCCTCCATCTGTATTCAGCCATGAAGGAGATCCAACTGTATCTCTGCAGTGTGAACAAGATGATCAACAATATTTCTACATGTACTGGTACAGACAAAGCAGCAGTGGGGAAATACAGCTTGTAACATTTTCCTTTAGGAAAGGATGTGTCAAGCACTGAAGCTCCTTTCAACAAATCCAAGTACACCATGTCCCGGCCTGCACTGCTGAATACCTCCCTGCAGATCCACCCGGTCGAAGCTGGAGACTCAGCTGTGTATTACTGCACCTCCAGAATAGCACAATGGTTCGAAAAGCCTCAGCAGCTTAACAACAACCTCAAGAAGAAACCAGGACGAGAAGTCAGGGAAGAGGGGCGAGTCGGGAGAGTTAATGTCCTGAACTAAAAAGGGAATGAACAGCGACTTACATGAATGTGACATGAAAATAAGAAGTGGGACATTAACTAAAAAATACAGCTTGTTAAAAGCATGATACACTCCATTAGTACATTAAAAAGAGACAAGAACTGACACTCCACAGTTCAGTCATGTTCCCGCAACACCACAAAGCTGATCGGTTCAGATAAGTAAGCAGGTGTTATTTAACACTGCAGGGTTCATGCATCCCACATAACAACACTTACTGCCCTGTACAGCGTCTCATCTGTGTCACTGAGCTCAGGTCTGCACTTTCCTCTGTTATTTAATTCACCGTCTGAGGAGATGAAAGTATATGAAATCTAAGAGCTTATCATACTCTGACCTCTACAGGGTTCATGTGGGATTACACCTAGGTGTGGTATAAAGTCAGGCCATATTAAATATGATAATAAACTGGGCTGTACAGATGTGAAGGGGCCTGAATATGGTGCTATTTAGGCAAATGAAAAAAAAACATGCTATAGCAAATTGATCGTAGCCATGTTAATTATGTCTCATAGTGCAAGTACTTGAATAAAGTATAAATAAAGGGACATTAACTATTACTGACATTCATGTAGTTTGAAGAGAATATGATACGTTTAGCTTTTTAATACGAGGACAGATCCATAAGATTACACAGTGAAAGGAATGTCTTTAAGGTCACATGTTAATGTGTAGAGTTTGTATTTATATCAGGTTGTCAGTTTTATAAAAACTCATTTATGTACATGTTGATGGTGAAAGAAAAAAAATTTAATACTGAAGTGTTCATTTATTTTATGACATATATTGTCTGTATCTTCTGATAATGCACTAATTGACAGATGATGTTGTACAATATATTAAGAATGTATTTAAAAATGTGGATAAAAGCTGTATCAAAATGTGACAATGCAATTAATTCTTAGGTGTTATGACTTCATAATGGTTGAAAAGTAGTGCATAATGACAATATTAGTTAATGCTGTATTAAACTGTTCTTCTTCAACTCAGTAGTTTGTTCAGCAATATACTGACAAAACCTAAAAAGTTTGTCACTTATATTATATGCATATGATGTTATCATTTATTGTTAAAACTGCATTGACAAATTTTTGACCACTTGGATGCAGCAGAACGACCATTTCCACATCCAGAGGCTCCACATGTTAGTCTAATATTCACTTTTTTTTTTTTTAGTTTTGTTTTGGTCTCCACCGCCCCACAAGAGAAAGATAGAGTTCTTTAGTTCAAATATTTTCACCAGGCAGTTGCAAATGTTGTCTTTGTCTCTGTTTCATAGTGGCAACTATAGTGCATTGCATTGATCACATCACTGAAAACAGATAATGAGATTGTATTGTAAAAGCAAAAAAGAAAAATGACATGAGGTTGCTGTAATGCTTCATAGAGCTGAGGCAGCAGACTCAGGTAATAACTATCTACAGGTTCATTAAGACGAGTGACAGCATTTACATTACTCAAAGTCAATGTGAAGCAGTGACTGTGACTCAGTAAATGTCTCCTCGGTTCATCGATAAGTGGGTGGATAAAGAGGTGTGACCAGCAGAGATGTCCCTCCCTCTGACAAACTATAAAAGCAGAAACAGACCAGTTTCCCTTTTCCTTCCCTCTGTTCTCACTTCTTTTCTTAGCTGTCACAGAAATAGCAGCAGTCAGGTTGGAGCCCGTTCAGCCCGACCTGTGCAGCTGCTCTCACACACAGAGAGAGATGGAGGCTGAGATATGGAGAAGCTGGGTGGGGGAGGGAGCGAGGAGAGAGCGAGAGAGACTTTAGGTTTTTGTTCGATGCTTTTTCATCGTGGGGACAGGGGGCCACGGTGATACAATCCTATAGAGCCGCCGTACAAAAACCTCCTCTCATTAACACTCGTTGTGTAGACGGCTACATGCTGCCTGGGACACTCAGGAGAGCAGAAAAATCAAAAATCTGAAGGTGTGCAGGATGGCAGCACATTGTGGCATTGAAAGGTCAATTTATATGCAGAAAATCTGCTGGAAAAGTTTTAAAAATAAGTCTCAATTCATAAGTGGAACATTTGGATGCTTCTTTTACTCTTCTGACAAGAATCAAAACTAATTTGGACATCATGAAGCTCATCCTGCAAGTTTAAATCTTCCTCATCCTCTGGATTATCACACTGTGTGTCAACATGATGATTATGGAAAGTTTTGTGACTTTTTGGTAGAGGAGACATTCAGTGTGACTCTGGAGGTGAAGCTTTCTTTGGAAAAGGAACAAAACTGACTGTTTTGGGTAAGTAGGAGCTCAAACAACTTCAGTCTGCTGCAACAAACTTAAAATAGTTTAAATGTTCAGATCAAAGTGAAGGAAAAAATAATTATGAAAGAGTTGAAATATTGAGCTGAAGTGAAAACACTGTGACCAACCACTCAACCTGCTTACTTTGGCCAAGGAACCAAACTGACAGTTTTAGGTAAATATTCAAGTTTATTACTGTATTTGGACAAATGTCACTTTGCTTTAAAGGCTCTCACTATAAAGAGAAACAAGAAAAAGTCTCCAAACTTCATTCTGGTAAAGAAAGACATGAGAGTTTGATGCTCAGTATTTTTGTACTGTGACAATGTCAATGAAGCTTACTTTGGAAAGGGAACAAAACTAACAGTTTTGGGTAAGTAGGATCTCTAAAAACATCAGCTGACAGTCAGAAAACTTAATAGTTTAAATGTTGGGATGAATGTAAATGAAAAAGGATTTTTTAAAGAAGCTGAGATATTGAGCTGAAGTAAAAACACTGTGACCTACGCTGAGCCTGCTTACTTTGGAAAAGGAACAAAACTGACTGTTTTGGGTAAGTAGGATCTCTAAAAACTTAAGTTCACTGCAACAAACTTAAAGTAGTTTAAATGTTGAGATGAAAGTGAAGAAAGAACTCTGTTGTGAAAAAGCTGAGATATTGAGCTGAAGTGAAAACACTGTGAACTACAATGATCCTGCTTACTTTGGCCAAGGAACCAAACTGACAGTTTTAGGTAAATATTCATGTTTATTCCTGTATTTTGGTAGATGTCACTTTGCTTTAGAGTCTCAGTATAAAGAGAAATAGCAGTATAAAATCTTCCAAAGATAATTCTGGAGAAGAAAGATATGAGAGTTTCATGCTCAGTATTTCTGCACTGTGACAATGCAAACGAAGCGTACTTTGGAAAAGGAACAAAACTGACTGTTTTGGGTAAGTCCAGAATGATTAAGGTTGAATGAATGCAATCAGTTTTGTTATAGAAGTAGTGTATTAAGAATCATGATGTAGTTGGGTCCTTATAGTTTAGTTTCAGCTCAGTGCTTTTTGATATTAAGCTTCAGCGCTGTGCCAATTACGAAGCCTATTTCGGCCAGGGAACTAAACTGACTGTTCTTGGTGAGTAAAACATCAAATGTTCTTTATTCACATGTAAAAGAAGTAAAATATGTACAAGCAGGTTGATTGTTGAAGGAAACAGACCTGTGTTAACAAAAGCAGCATCTTGGGCTGTTTTGAGCATTGATCAAGTGCACTGTGACAATCGTGAAGCTTACTTTGGTGGAGGAACCAAGTTAACCGTTTTAGGTAAGAAACATGTTAAATACAGTCGATGATAAAGTTTAAGACATGAGAACAAATGTGAAAAGCATCGTCAGTGTAGAAGAAGTTCTTTAACAAACTTTAGCTCTGCTCAGAGCTTTTTGCTCTGAAGCCTAAACGCTGTGTCAGTACGAAGCTTATTTCGGCCAAGGAACAAAACTGACTGTTCTTGGTAAGTAAGATGTCAGATTTTCACACCTGTTACAGGTTGTTCATTGAGCTTGTTATATCATTCAGCTTTTAAATAAAACAGTATATATACTGTAGAGTACAGCTGCTGTTGGCTTTTAAAAGCAGCATCTGGTTTTGAGCACTGATCAAGTGCACTGTGACTCTGGTGAAGCTTTCTTCGGTGGAGGAACAAAGTTAACTGTTTTAGGTAAGAAAAAAACTAGTTTGGGTAGCATACAAGTTGGACACAACAGACTGTAATTGTTGGTTTCAAAGAAAGTTGCATTGATCATAAAACTAGAAGCTAAAGCTCCAAAGTTAAAGCAGCATCTTGGGCTGTTTTGAGCACTGATCAGGTGCACTGTGACTCTGGTGCTTCAGAGGCTTACTTTGGTGGAGGAACAAAGTTAACTGTTTTAGGTAAGAAAAAAAAACTAATTTTGGTGTTTCTTAAAGAAAGTTTCTGAACTCAGGTCTAACTCAAGTTCAGCTCAGAGCTTTTTGTTTTTAATCTTACATGCTGTGCCAGAAAGAAGCCTATTTTGGCCGAGGCACAAAACTGACTGTTCTTGGTAAGTTAACATAAAACCTAACAGGGAGGTAACTGTGAGGTTTGGATAGCATACAACAAAACAGGCTGTTGTTGGTGGTTTTAAAAGTAAATTTGCATTTATTATAAAACTAGAAGCTAAAGCAGCAAAGTCAAAGCAGCATCTTGGGCTGTTTTGAGCACTGATCAAGTGCACTGTGATGCTGGTGGTACTTATGAAGCTTTCTTCGGTGGAGAAACAAAGTTAACTGTTTTAGGTAAGAAATAAAAACTAATTATGATGTCTCTGTAAGACATTTATAGCACTCAGGTCTAACCTAATTTTAGCAGAGAGCTTTCCGTTCTTAATCTTTCACGCTGTGTCAGAACGAAGCCTATTTTGGCACAAAACTGACCTAACAGGGAGGTAACTGAGAAGTTTGTATTGTATATAGATTGTTGGCTTCAAAGGAAAGTTGCATTGATTATAAAACTAGAAACTAAAGCTGCAAAGTTAAAGCAACATCTTGGGCTGTTATGAGCACTGATCAAGTGCACTGTGACGGTGGTGGTGGCACAGAGGCTTACTTTGGTGGAGGAACAAAATTAACTGTTTTAGGTAAGAAATGCTTTTGAACTACATTAAATATTGATTTATACAATTATGTATTTATACAATTATATATACTATATATATATATAATATACTCTAAAACTAAAGCAACTCCTGAACATTAGCGTTTCACGCTGTATTGGATTAAATACTCCACAAAAAAACAAACATAAAATAACCACAAAAAGCAGGAAGAGATATTTAAATTGTGAAAATAAGTCTAGTAGGAGTATGAGTATTTTGTAAACCACAAGTCAAAGTCTTCACCTGTCAAAGAGGGACAAAGTAGGAATAATTTCAAGGTGGCACAGATAAAGAGAGGCAGCAGGAAGAGTTTTTGTCACAGTTGAAAGTCTCTGTGCTCCTACACCGAGGCTTACTTTGGAGCTGGAACTAAACTCACCGTTTTAGGTAAGAAAACCTGAAATAAAATTCTCACAGAGCTTCATTCAAGGTTTGTTTGAGGGAAAAGAGGAAGAAAAAGAGGCCAGTGTTAAAAAAAATGTGCTCTTAGAACTTATTTTAATGCTCAGAAACTAAGTTTTCTTTTTAAAATGGTGATGAAGATATTAGTGGAAGTTTGTACTGAAAACAAGTGTGTGTGTTCTCCAGTAAAAAAGCTGTGCCACAATAAAACATTTGGCTTTACGCCCGGATTATTACTCTCACAGCGAGTTCTTATCAGCTCTGTGAAACACTGTGAATACTCAGTCTGAAGCTTACTTTGGAGCTGGAACTAAACTCACTGTTTTAGGTAAGACAGGTACAATATTTAACATGAACTAATATAATCTTCTTATGGGATAAATGCAAACTACTTAGTGACTAATTTACCATGTTAGAGGTGATGTTTTGTTTAATCTCATGCTCTTAAACTGACCTTAAATCTAAAGTTTAAAGCTGTTAGGGTATGATTTGATTTGGTATGAATTTGTATGTTCCACATTTTTGTATGCATAAAAGTTATTAGTTTATCTTAAGGAGAGTTTCAGTGCTGAAAGGTTGAGCAGTTTTTTCTGCAGCCTTGTATCAGTGTGAACAACTACAACCCTGCTTACTTTGGCAGTGGCACCAAACTCACAGTTCTCGGTAAGAAAATTATAAAAATAATATAGAGAAGTGTTTGTCTAGAGAGCTGCTCTATACCTAAAAACTGAGAAATATTGATGAGATAACTCTGAGTTGTAAAAAAAAAATGCTGTCTTGCTCTGTGCTGAGCTGCAAAACTACAAAACTGCAAAACTGAAAAGCTAAAACTTATGATGCTATGCTATGCTGATGATAAAATGCTGTTGGTCTTGTTTTAACTGGACTGTTTTAACTGAGTTAATGCATTTGGAGAGTGTCCTTAAAAATATTTATGATAGCCAAAGTTTTCATTGTTGACAGGCCAATTTTGTATTTCCTCCACTGCATCAAAAACTAAATCAAAAATGTCTTTTTCAAAAAATGATTGTCTACAAGTGGGATACCTGTGTTACAGTGAATGTACTGTATATTATATATACTAGTTTATGAAAAACCTCACAAATGCAGTAAAAGTTTAGTAAGTTAGAAGTTAATTCAGTCATTGTAGATCTTTGTCAGTTTTTTACATGCGAGTCAGTGGTGTGCTCCAACACTTACCCTCCTGAGTTTGGAGAGGGAACCAGGCTGACAGTTATTGGTAAGATCACAGCTTAAACTCTGCAGCCTTTGATGATCATGTTTTATTTGGTGTTTCAGTGCTGAGTTAGGTATTGTACAATGGTTTGCTATAGATCTCATAGGCAGCTTTAAATTGACTGATTTACATCCTTTGACGTTGCAGAAACTGGCCATGAAGTCACCAAACCAACAGTGGAAGTGCTTCCACCTTCCCCAAAGGAGTGTCGAAACAAAAAAGATCCGTCGAGGAAGAAGAAGACCCTCGTTTGTGTGGCCAGTAAATTCTACCCAGACCATGTCAGTGTATCGTGGAAGGTCAACGAGGAAGATGTCACTGAAGGTGTGGCGACGGACAACGCTGCCCTGCGGGACGGCAAAACTTACACGATCACCAGCAGGTTGAGGGTCTCTGCCAAAGAATGGTACAATCCGGGCAATAAATTCACCTGCACTGTCGCCTTCTACAATGGGACCAATACTGTTGATGTATCAGATTCAATTTCTGGTGATGAAGGTAGGTTGATTTGGAACTCAGAAATGACTAAAAGTTGATCTTTTTGCTGTTGGACATGCATGTAACTGATCATCTGTCCTTGTCCAATCTTAGCTCCAGATACAGGAGGTACTATGTCAAGAGGTAAATATATTATTTTGTGGTTCTGTACAAATCAAAGCATCAAATCCAGTATAGTTATACACAGAAAACAGTGTCCATTCATTCATCCATCCATTCTTTGAATCATGTCACTCATCTCAATGCTTGAACTTTCTGCAGAGAAATATCTGAAGATCACGCAGAGTGCCAAGCTCTCCTACGGTGTTTTGATTGCCAAGAGCTGCATCTATGGAGCCTTTGTTGCCTTTCTGGTGTGGAAGATTCAGGTTTGTTCTACATGATGTCCCTGCTGTACCCTGTCCCTAACACCTTTATGCAACATGCACACTTTTTAGTGAACTGTTCTTTGCATAAAAAGCTCACGCAGAGTTTGTTGTATCATTTCTATCTGTTGCAGGGTTCAGCTGGGAAGCAGAACCACTGAAAGCTGGGCTGACCTGAACCAACGCCCCGTGTTGGAGATGGATTATCTCAGTGTCTGTAAATATTATCTGGAAAACATAGTGGTTATATTTCCACAACTTTTCTATGTTGCAGCACATTTGCTTCCATAAATATATTCTGCTACCATTAAAGGAAGAGTTATGCATTTTCTTATTAAAGCTATCTTCAGCATGGAAGTAAGTTTGACTTAATTCTGTGTTTGTGAACCATTTGATGCTCAGTTTTCTTTGAAATAAAGTTGTCAGAGGATCTTGTCAGTCATGTGTTTTCATTTTCTTTTCAACCACTGCTGACTGTGATGATCTGGTTTAAAAATGGTTATCAAGTTTACATACAGTATGGATCCAAACTAGAAAAGTTCATGCATTAAGCTTCATTTCAGACTAAAGATCTAAATAAATAAGGATTAAGCTGATGTATTATAATATCTATTAGTTGCTTCACATTGTGCTGATATGCAGTTAGTCGTTGCTCTCATGTTTCGTCCCACACTGAACATCACTTTTTCCAGAGATAGTGAGAGGTATTTTTAGCTGCTCACTCACCAGGCTCTTTTCTGAGAAATCAGTCATTTCAGTTACATCTCAGCTCAGGAAAAATGACAGTGTTTTTCCACTTTGCACAAATGAAAGAAGCTTATCATAGTTGACATTTTCTGTATGAATAAAGAAGTTATTCTTTTCAAACACTGTCAGTAGGAAAGAAAATGTGAGACTGTGAGCCTGCCACATAACAGGAAATCAATGTTCTCATCCATGTACTGAACGAGGTCAAAGCAGTTGCTGGTGAGGAGACAAACCGGGGCTTGAAACCCTGCAGAGGAGTCGAGAGCAGCAGCAGAGGAGAGGATGTGGTCACAGAGCAGCCTGCAGATCGCTCTCTGTGCTCAGAAATGACGAAGGTGTAACCTCCCGCTTTACCACAACCTCCGGCTCGCAGAGAGCACCTGCATCTCTGCACCAACCCCCCCGCCGCCCTGCACTGCACACTTCTGAGCAAACAGCTGGGAAAACTGCACTTTCTGTGTCAACTGAAGCTACACAATAAACATCAGTGTGTTTTATATTACATACAGTGTCAGAAACATACACAACAGCTGTTTGTTGTGATCTGGTACAGGAATTTGCATTGACATGTTTTTATGTTGCAGTAGATACGAGATGTAAAATGACTTTAGTTGTAGTGATCAGTAATGAAAATAAACTAACTGCGTTAAATAAATGAGTGTTTCATTGTAATCTTCTTTATAAATCATCTTTTATAAGACACAATATAGAAACATATAATGTCCACATTGTTTTTTTTATTATTAACGACCCCCCTGAGACTCAAACTGAAGAAAAACACTTTCTACTTTCTCCAATTGTTTCCTTAAAAAACATGTTTGTATTCATTTCAGATCAACAGGAAACAACGACTGTGAGGCCACAACAGAAACCTGGTGTGTCTGACATCTGGGAGCTGGATAATTATATCGTCTCCTGCAAACGCTTATCTTTAAGTTGTCATTTCCCCTCTGTATGGTAGAAAACAGAATTTCATTCTCTTTCTGCATCATTTTTAAAGCCTTTTTATCACTTTACAAGCTCATAATAAAAGTTTAACAAACGCAAGGTGAAAATGAAGCATTGCTTTCTAATAAACTGTATTTTAAGATGTAAACTAAGAGAGCAATATATAATCTGAGTTACTGTAAAAGCTCAGTAATACATTTTTTTCATTTCATTTCACATTTTGTACTGGTGAGCTGAACCAGAAGACGACAGGATGAAACCTCAGACCTCCAAAACACACAAAGCCATCACGCTGAGAGAAGTAACAGCCACACTGAAGAGAAATATCTTTAGTTTAAAGTTAAAGTTTTTGGGTTTATTTCAAGTCATCATCACCACAATTATGTTCATTAACAATACTCATCAATAGTTATAAAACAAAAGTGTTTGGACTATATAAGTGTGTACATGTTGACATGAGGGTTAAGTGCTGAATATACTATATATAAATATACAGTCTCTTTATCTGTGACATCAGCAGCCTGACAGATAATACCGAGCAGTCGTCTGACACACCTGGTATATGAATTATTAGCTGTCGTTATCAACAGCTCAACCACTCGATGATGGTTTTAGAACAACACTGAAAAAGAAAACCTTCATTATTTAAAGTAACCACACTTGTATTTTAGGAAGTTACTGTAATACCTGTTAAAATGGATGTTTTCATGGATGCTATGCTTGGACAGATCATGTTTGGAGCACCGCATTTAAAATTTAATTAAACAACAGCAACAAAACAGCAGATCTCTGAGATTTCAAAGACCATTTTCTGTTATAGGTTAATGCACTATAGCAACTAGACACAACAAAAAAGCAGAACTTACATAATAATTAACTTTGTTTTGTGCCTTTCATACAAGAAATGCAGCTCAAAATGCTTTACAATACAGAAAGACGTGCTTTACACGAGAATAGGACTAATGAGTATAAAAACAGGGACAACATGCCTTTATCAATGTGAAATAAGGTGGAAAATAAAACTGTACACATTCACTTTAAAGTACATTTCATTTGTTGACGCCCCTTGTGGTGTAAAGTGAAAATCAAGTAGTGTAGGATTCATATGAAGTAATACAAGGCAACACAGGATTTATCAAAATGTTTTAATAACAAAGAGTTAAAATAACAATAATGTGTGGCAGAATCAGCAGCAAGTATAACGCTGCATCAGTCATATATAATAATATCAATTAACTGGATTTACATGTGAAACCCTTTTAAACCTGAAAGCTAAATCATCCTGATTCTCTTGATAAAAAAACAGAAAAAGTTCAGAAGGGTCATTGAGTAATAATTAACTTTAAGGATGTGGCAGAGAAAGAGAAAAACTGAATGTCTGATGTCTTCATCCAGTTTAATTGACTTTACAAGTTTATCCTGAAGTCCCTTTAACATCACACCATCACTTACCATCAGCTCACACAATTATTCTGGATGTTCTCGGGAGAAACTGAACCTTTTAACCCCTCATTAATGATATGCATCTATTCATCTGACATACATGTTACGTAACACACATGTAAAATACATGAGCATAACAGAAAAGAAAAAAACTGAGTACTGAAAGGACATTTTGGAGTCTATACCCTTTACTGTCCTCTACTGGAGACTTTGTGACATTACATCAGTAAAACTGGCTCACAGTAGACGTCTCTGAGAAATCATGGACACACAGTACACTGGTGCTTTATTAAGGATATGCTGTGGACACGTGTATGACATGTAATGGATAATGCCCTCATATGTCCTAGTCTACGTGGATGTTTTAACTCCTTTTAAAGTCCTTAAAACAGTAACAATAGACAGTCAACAGCCACATTAGTGAACCTATGAAGGTGTAATGCTACCCACACATGAAAAGATAAGCTTTGATCAACTTTCCCAAATAATCCTTCTTGTGGGATCAGAGTCAGGTTATCAGACTCAGCTCACTTTGCTCACTTTTCATCAGTATAAACATACTTCAACCATTTTCATACTTGGCATAAGAGTGTTAGCATGTTGACATGTGTGTTAATCACCACTGGATGTTAACATGCTGACATTCACCATGTTAATATGCATAATGCATGCGTGTTACTCACATGGTTGTTCACATGTAGGTGTGTTCACATGTCGAGTCTGCAGACTACAACTGGTCGACTGTCAAGGCGACATCTGCTGGATGAACCTGCAACACAGCAGACAGGGAGAGCTATAACACGTCAAGGTGCAGACATGAACCTTGAGTTTTATGTCTTTGAATCACAACCAGGCAAAACAACATGATACCACTTCATATGCTTCACATGCTGAAAAATTAGTCCATGCATTTGTCTCTTCCAGGCTGGATTATTGTAATTCACTTTTATCAGGCTGCCCAAACAAGTCGTTAAAGACTCTACAGCTGGTCCAGAATGCCGCTGCTCGGGTGCTGACTAAAACCAGGAAAAGAGACCATATTACTCCAGTATTGGCTTCTCTGCATTGGCTCCCTCTGTAAAATTTAGAGTGGATTTTAAAATCCTACTCCTCACATATAAGGCTCTACATGGTCTGGCACCATCATATCTTAATGAACTTGATAACTCCTTATCAACCGAACTAGAGCGCTGCGCTCCCAAAACGCAGGCTTACTTGTAGTTCCCAGGGTTTCCAGAAGTAGTCTAGGGGCAGAGCCTTCAGCTATCAGGCCCCTGTTCTCTGGAACCAGCTCACCAGTCTGGGTCCGAGAGGCAGACACAGTGTCAGTGTCAGTGTTTAAGAATAGACTTAAAACCTTCCTTTTTGATAAAGCTTATAGTTAGGGTGGGCACAGGCTCGCCCTTAGTTATGCTGCTATAGGTTTAGACTGCCGGGGGGCTCCCATGATGCATTGGGCACCTCTCCTCTCTTCCTCTGTCTCTGCTTCCTCTTTCTCTGCTTCCTCTTCATCTGCTTCCTTTACTCATATTATGGTAGTAGTGCAAACTGGAGTCACTTTTAGAAACTGGTTAAAGTGGCTAAACTGGTTAAAGTAGTTAAATTGGCTTAAAGTGTCAAAACGGTTAATGTGAATACTCTTATGTCCTGTAAAGTGCATGTTACTGCCGGAGCCCCGTTTGTGATTTTGGGCTCTAAATAAATAAATTTGATTTTGATTTGATAAGACATCATTTATAACTGCATCAGGTTGGATGAACTGAGGAGCTCAAAAGAAATCAAGCTATGCATTTTAAGTTTCACAATCACGTGACACTCTTAAAACTTCTGCACTCATCTGAAGTTATAATCAGCCATTGTTTTTTTTTTTGTAAAATGGAAAAATTTTTCAAACTTTTCATGGTCAGTTCACAAAGTCTACTCACTAAATGCACCAACAGTATTTTTCACACCAGCAGGGGGAGACATTTCAACAAACTTCAACAGCTGAAACAAATCAGAGTTCTACTTCCTGCTGATAAAGTTAACAGTGATGTAGATACCTGACACCGCCCTGTTCGTCGTAATGTCACCGATCGTTCACTGAACTGACAGGACCTGAAAAGAAAGCTGATTGAGTGTCACCTTGTCTTTAACATGATGTCGATCGTCTTCATATTTTGTTTCTTTCATCTGCCACTGATTAAGGGTGAGAAAAAATATTCCAGAACAAGTAAGGCGTTGAACAGCTGCTGATTTAAGAATCTAAAATGTCTGTTTTTTTCCTCCACAGGTGCCTCCGATACCAACAGTGTCCTCCAAACACCTCCTTTCATTATTAAGAGAACTGGTGAATCTGTAACCAGAGAGATCCACTGTTCACACAAAATAACAAACTATGATCGCATCTTCTGGTACAAACAAGATGAACACAAAGCTCTGAAGCTTCTGGGATATCTAAACGTGGACAAACCCATACCCCGAGGACGATGTGAAAGAAAAAATCAGCTTTGAAGGAAATGGCCGTGAAGCTTCCAACCTCACTGTTTCCAATCTTTCATTAAATGACAGTGGTGTGTGTGTATTTCTGTGCTGCCAGTCAGCACAGTGCTGCAGATTCCCCTCAAGTCAATACAAAAACCCTCCTTCATCTGTCTGCAGATAGACAACACGTTCAGGCTGTCAAACAGCTGCAGCTTTGAAGGTGTGTGTGAAGTTTAGATTGTTTGAGCATTAACTGAAAGTAGAGGAAGTAGAAAAAAGCGCTCTGAGGACGAGCCGCTGATGACACACATTCTTAGTGACACTGTGTGAAGTTTAGATTTGATGATGATATTTGGAAGAAGAGGAAGCAGAACGAAGTTGCAGACCTCAACACTTAAAAAAAAAGAAATTAATGCGGTTATATAAAATTTTAAAAATCATGATTTTTCTGCACTTTTTAGAAATGTTACTCCAGGTATAAATCACCCATCTCTCATCTTAATAAAAGTATTCAACTTAGAATCAAAGCTAAATACGGGACACAGCATGATCAAACCTGGCTGCTTCAGCTTGACAGTGTTTCTGATTAGAACTAAAGTACTTTTATTTACTACAGTACTACTTAAACTACCTGCAGCTTTTCACATCAACGACAGGACAGGAGACAAAAACATGTCATTCAACTTCATTTAATTTCCATGTGCATGACTCTTCTTTATCAAATTAAATAAAGTTTCTCTTTAATTCATGTCAATTTGCATGCAAAGATGCATCCAATTCAGCACATCACACGTCATCCTCAGCTCATCAGTGTCTCTGATCTGAAGGTAGGGGGACCTCCAGTACCACTTCTACTCATCTACAAATGAACCGACAGCTCTCCAGCTTACAGGATCATCATCGACGTCACACCCTGCAGAGACACACCTACCTGCGACTTCATATCTCTGTAACCACACTGACAGATTCATGTGAGACTCTCGGTTTAAGAACATGGAGATTATCAGTCATGGTCTCCTCAGCTTGTTTGTTTTGGTGCTCTGGACACAAGGTAAAGTCCTGTAACATCCATTAATTTATTCAAGACATCAAATGTCCACTTATGCTAAGTTAAACTGTTGTTATACACACACAGGTCTAGCTGATGGAAGTGATGTCACTCAGACGGACATACTGTGGGAAAAAGAGGGCAAAGATGCAAAAATGGACTGCAGCCATAAGAAGGGTGTTGCCTATAACCAGATGTACTGGTACAGACAGCTGCCGGGAGAAACGATGGAACTAATCGTGTTCACAACACTTTGGACTTTGGAAATTTCACCAAAACGAAATCCGCAGCCACCAAACCTAACGGTGACAGGGGACATTCACAGTGAAGAACCTGCAGCCAGGAGATAAAGGCTTGTATTTCTGTGCTGTGAGTCAACACAGTGATACAGACACGTGTGAGAGCTGAACAAAAACCTCAGAGCTGTTACCGACTGTGTTTATCTGCTCTGCTGTAGGGGGACCTCTAATACAACCACAGAGCATCACATCGTACAGAGACACTCCCCGTCTGTGACTCCTCGTCTCTCTGCTGTAACGTCACACAGACCGACAGCGACTCTGGTCTCTCACTTCATTTAGCTCAGAGCACAATAATGATCCCAGCTGCTCCCATCAGACTCTCTGCAGCTCTGCTCTGTGTTGTAGGTACTGTACATGAAGAGGCTGAGGACTGAGAGGAGAAGATGTTAATTTACTGTAACATGATCTTTCTGAACATTTGACGTGATTTTTTTTTCTTCTTTTACTGGTCTATCTGCAGGTCACGCATTGATGTGAGTTTTGTCCCAGACTCCTCGGCTGTGCTGTCCTAGCTGATAAAATATCAGAAAACAGTTAAAATCATGAATCACCAGAGCCCACACACAAACACGCTAAAATTACACAGATAAAATAAAACATTAAAAAAAACTAATAAAAGTCCTCAGATTGCAGAATTGGAAACCTCATCAGAACTGAAATTATTAATTCTCTGTTGATCAGCTTTTTGTTTGATACCATACAAAATAAATGTTAATGAGGAAGCTGCCTTAATCCAAATCTCTCGTCTCCTCCCCTCTAAGCTGATCCCATAACGTCTGTTCAGTCTGTCAGTCAGTGCAGAAACAGAGAGGAAGGTAGGTAAAGACATCATGATCAGAAACCTCAGCAGGATCGCTCTGCTGCTTCTCTGGCTCTCCTGTAGGTTTGAAGTCAAACTCTTTCATTAAAAAGTTGCATGCTTTTGCAATCATTTCTGTATCTTCAGTGTTTTTCTCTTTAAATGCAGGTCGTTCGCTGAGCACAGACGTCCATCAGGATCCATCATCAATACTGGGACATCCTCACGGCTCAGCAACCATCAGCTGCAAACACTCAATCAGTACATATGATACAATATTGTGGGACCAGCAGCCAACAGGAGACTCGGACCTTAAACTCATTGGTCATATTCTACTATTCTAACCCAACGCTTGAGGATGCATTCAAACAGCATTTCAACATTAATGGAGATGGCTCATCAAAATCTCAACTTCAACTTTTAAAACTCAGACAGCCAGAAGACAGCGGTGTGTATTACTGTGCAGCTAGTACGCACAGTGACTCAACTTCACTCTCGCCTTTACAAAAACCCTCCGACAATCAGCCTCGTAAATTCACACCGAGACGCACCTGCATGTGACTGCAGCCTGTGGCAGGAAATCAGAGCTGATATCAACCTTAAAACAGTCTTTTCCTGTGTTAACCAGGCACAGCAGGATACTCCACAAACCCACTGAGGACATGTGACTGTCCGTAAAGTCGACCCCTCCTCCTCCTTTACAGCTCTCTTCAGTCTGCAGACTTCATTATAGTTTTGTTTCCATCTGCGTTGGGATCATGATCAGACTCCTCATACATTTAGCAGATCTGCCGTTATGTTTAACAGGCAATATTACATTATATCTAAATATTTTAAGAGAAGTTTATTTTTCCTCACTAAAGCTGTTTGTTGTTAAATGTCTCTTTCAGAAGTCTCAAAAAACAGTGCTCATCAGACTCCTGCGAGGCTCATCAAACATCCTGGAGAAGAAGCTCTGATCAACTGCAGCCACTCCAACACTAACTTTGACATGATCCAGTGGTATAAACAATCTCCTGGGAAAAACGATATGGCTCTAATTGGCTATGCACAATACACCTCCAGAGTTGTGGAGAATAAATTCAAAGATGCTTATAATGTGACTGGTGATGGGTCAAGTCTGTCAGGTCTTTAGATGCTGAAGCTGAGTCGATCGGAGCACAGTGCAGTTTATTTCTGCGCAGCCAGTAAAGCACGGTGCTGCACAAACCCTCCAACCTTCAGCAAAAACCTCCCCTGATGCTGCCAGCTACACAACAACACAAAACTGCCACATGAACGACTTATAAACCACGAAGGACTGATATCAAACAGCTGCTGCATCAGACATGCTGATTTTATCCATTAGGGGGCCGGTGTTTCTCCAAAGATCTGCTGATAGGTTTAACAATTCTCGCTGTATCTGAGAAAACAACAATACATTAATAAAAAAAAGAAAAAAATTAAGACAATTTCCTGTCCATATTTAAGTTTTAAGAAAAGATAAATAATATACAACTGAAATATTCATGCAGAACATTTGTATTTTTTGGGGTACATAAAGGTTGAATCCATTGTATGTGTAGTTTATATGGTCAAAAATTACTAATTGAGGCTTTCATAACATGATTTATACACTATGAACAATACAGTGTTATTTATATTATGGCTTCTATACATACACGGTAAGTTTCATGATATTTTGATAGAGCCTTAAGTGCACAATGAATGTTGAACATTTAAAAATATTGCTCTGCTTCTGGCATGAAAGCCCACAGAAAATAAAGATTAACAAACAAATTGACATATTTTATTGTTTTATTACAACAGTAACAACAGTTAAGCTGATAAAATATGTTGTTTTATGTTTGACCATATTTATCTATTATTATTATCATCATATCATTATCATTATTACTTTACCCTCCGTGAGATTAGAGTGTTTTTTATCCATTATACTGAGCTAGCAATGTGCAGCAGTAGTTGACATGATGGTTTTAATGTGTAAAAGAGGAGGAAGTATGATGACACCACCCACTTTGGTTTTCTAACAGGAGGACTTATTCAGAGAAGGAGATTTCATCAGTTTACCTGCATGTGTAGTGATGAATTTCCAGAGACCGGAGTGAATGTGAAGATAGAAGGAAACGCACAGAAAAACCAAACCTGCACATTAACTATTAAAGAACTCAGTCTGAACAGCAGTGCAGTTTACTTCTGTGCTGCTAGATTACACAGTGCTGCATATCACTGCTCCTCAGTACAAAAACCTCATCACATGTTTTCATCTCTGTATTACAGCTCACAGCCTCTCACACCTGTGTTCATTCCTCTCTGTAGGTGCTGGTGTATCTTTAATCAGACCTTTATGCTGAGCCAGTGGTGAACAGTGGTATTTGATGGTTTAATATAAACACTTCACCAAAAACTTTGTATGATTTACTGCTGTTGTAAATAAATATTTAAATAGAAAGTTTTTCATTTGCTGGGTTTTTTAGTTGTATTTTTTCAATTAATCTTCTTCACCTCTGCTCCACTTTTATTGTGTTCAATAAGAAGCTACTTTTTATGTCTTTGTCTAAATAGGCTGCATGTTTTCATGCAACAGGAGCTTCACACACAATCTTATCATAACCAAGTATTTGATGACTGTAGTCTGATTTATTTTATTCAGCCTTGATTTGGGTTATTATTGTGGTAATTCACATTTAAAAAGGTTGAAAGTGTAGTTCTTTGATCAAATTGTAGCACATCAAACTCATCTTAGTGAAATAAGAATGTAAATTTGTCCCAACAATAAAATAGTGTCTGGTTAAAAAAAGAGTGGCTAATAACTTTGGAAAACTACTGGCCACAGTGATTGGCGAGTAAAAAAGTTCATGTCAAGTCCCGTTTACAGGAGGAAGATGAACGATGACACCACCCACCTCATGACTTCATGTTGATGATAGGAGGGTTTACTCAAAGAGGAGTTGGAAATGATCAGTATAACTGCTGATACACAGAGAGAATCTTTCATATGATCAATAAAATTATCACCAAACACAAAAGACAACATGATCTTCCTGTTCCTGAGCATCCATTTTAACACTGTTCTGGTATCAGGTAACGTCAAAGTTTATAACAGTTTTATCTTTAAACAGAAAGTATACAGCAGCGCATTTTACTACATTTCATTGCTGAATTTATTAGAGCTCATTCTTACAATTGGTATCTTGTTTTTGGTTGATGTCTTCTCAACAGGTTCCTCTTTCAGTGACCAAGTCCACCAGACTCCAGCTGACATGTTCATCACATCAGGACAAGCAGCAAAAATCAAATGTTCACACAGTATTGACAACTATTATCAAATCCTCTGGTACAAACAGTCAAATAGACATCTACAGTTCCTGGGATATATGTATTATAGTGATCCATCTCCAGAGCCTGGAGTGAATGTGACGATGTCAGGGGGTGCAAACAAAGGAGAAAACTGCACATTAACAATTGAAGGACTCAGTCTGAACAGCAGTGCAGTTTACTTCTGTGCTGCTAGTTTACACAGTGCTGCATATCACTGCTCCTCAGTACAAAAATTTCATCACATGTTTTCATCTCTGTATTACAGCTCACAGCCTCTTGCACCTGTGTTCATTCCTCTCAGTAGGTGGCACTATACCTTTACTCAGACCATTACATTAAACCAGTGCTGTACAGTGGGATTTAACATGAAGGTTTAATATTTAGAGGAGGAGGATATATGATGACACCACCCACCTCATGACTTGGGAGGATTTACTCAGAAAGAAGGTTGTATATTCTCAGTATACCTGTTTCATTCAGTTGCAACAACAAACTAATTAACTTATATGAACACTTAGAAAAACAGAAAGATGATCATCATATTCATTTGTGTTACTTTTAACACGATTCTGGTTTCAGGTAAAGTCCAAAAAAATGTTTTGAAACATTTTTTTATCATCTTGCTTACAGGAAGTCTCCAATGCTGATTTTATTTCAGCTGTATTTGTATTTGTTTGTGTTTAATTCATTTCTTAAAATTCACCTTCATTTATGCTCATTTTCTACTTTGTCTGCTCCTTTGTTGAACCCCTTTCAGCAGGTTCCTCTCTTCAATGACCAGGTCCACCAGACTCCAGCTGACATGTACAGAAAACCTGAAGAAACAGCCAAAATAAACTGCACACACAGTATTCAAAGCTATGACCGAATCCTCTGGTACAAGAAGACACACAGACAGCTGCAGTTATTGGGATACTTTTATGGAGACAGTCAAACTCTAGAGCCTGGAGTGAATGTGACGATGTCAGGGAGTGCAAACAAAGGAGAAACCTGTACATTAACAATTGAAGGACTCAGTCTGAGCAGCAGTGCAGTGCAGTTTACTTCTGTGTACAAAAACCTCCTCATTTATTTTCTCATCTCACAGCAGCTAGTTTACACAGCATTACATATCATTGCTCCTTGGTAAAAAAAAAAAACTCCCTCATATATTTCAGATCCTCAACATGAAGATTCGACATGAAGATTCCGAGTTGTGTCATCACACACTTTTTCATCTCCACATAACATCTCTCAGCCCTGTGCACCTGGATCAGCTCGGTCTAACCCAACGTGGCTTCTTCCTCTTATTAAGAAATGAGGTTTTTTTAATGGGAGGTTCCTTCTGAGGAGAAACGCAGTGTTTAACCTCCCTCAGATATTCATCACGTCTGCTGTGGCAGGCACCTCATGTTAACAGGATCACTATGATGACTCAAGTTCTCATCACATTGATGGTGTTGTCTCTGTGGCTTCAAGGTAAAAGACAAATTACAATTTTTTCTCTAAAGAAATAAGAAGTTGGTAGTTTTTAAATTGGTGACATGTACTTAATGACATGGCTGCATATGTTCTGGTTCACTGAGTTTTTCTTTACCATATTTTTTCCATCTCTACATTTAATTACTTGCACTAAAAAATATAGTGTGCATCATTTTAGTCTCCCCACATATTAAATTCTGAACAATCTTACAAAATATATGAGCTCAATTTGTTGAAATTGAAAGAACTTTTTTAGGAGAATTATGTTAATTATATTAAATGTTGTATTTTCTCTACAGGTCACTGCCAGGATGTGACCCAGGACCCTGAGATCAGCTGGAGTTATTTGTCCAAATCTGCAGAGATGAACTGCAGCCACAAGAAAGACGCTGGTCACAACCAGATGTACTGGTACAGGCAGCGTCCAGGGGAGAACATGAAACTCATCGTCTACACAATTTTTGGTGGACAGCCGGATTATGGGGAGGCTCCTCCAAACAAATATTCATTAAACCGAACGCAGAGCACGGGACTTGACTTCTCGAGGACAGTGGTGTGTGTCCAGCAAACACAGTAGGAGAAGCTGGAGCCAAAAACTGGAGAATTTAGTTCTCCAGAAATACTTCTCTGTGTGTCCATAGGTGGAGCCGGAGCTCCAGAAATAATCTTCAGTTCAACACGAGCAGCACTATGAAGTATGATGTAGCTGGTGGGGCTTTAATAGGAGGGTTTTAATACAGAGCCTACAGTCAACAGATCCACTAAGTGTTCAGACAGGAGGTCAACATGACAAGATTATTCTTTTTATCTTGGATCATCGGTAAATAACTTTTACCATTCAGGAATACAACTTTATCTGTAGTTTCCGTTTTGATTAATGATTATTTTTTCCCTTTTTCTAGGTGGTTGTCTGGGTCTTGAGGTCCGTCAGTCTGTCTCTGATCTCATCAAAAAATCTGGTGACAAAGTGCAGATTTTCTGCAGCCATGATAAAACTGACTACAGAGTGATGCTCTGGTACCAGCAGCCACCTGGAGACACGGCAATGAAACTCATTGGATTTTTGAATGTCAGCGATGACGTTTATTCCACACTTCCCTTTCCTCTTCGATTTTCAGATTTTTAAATTTCCAAGATGTCACAATGGAGGCAGCCACCTGAGATGTTTTATTTTTTCACAGCCATGAAACCATCCAGGTTGGATATTTGTATTATGAAGCTGGGTGTTGAGGTCACAATGGAGGATAAATATAAAGAACTGTCTCTGATCAAAAGTGCAGATTTCCTTATCTGGAGTTGAGCACAGTGGAGTTTATTACTCTGGTACCAGCAGCCACCTATGCACTGATTTATGGTTTTAAATCATTATGAAGAACAGTTCAATATATCTGGAGATTTATTTAAACACTTCCCTTTCCTTTTCAAGGTGGAACTCACAAAAAGAACGGCTCTCTTGTAATCAAACGTGTGGAACAAAAGCACAGTGCGGTGTACTACTGTGCAGTTTGTTTATAATGCAAACGGCAATGAAACAGTCATTGGATTTTTAAATTTCCAAGCTGTCAGAAACCTGGAGGATCACAAAACTACAAAGAACAGTTCAATATATCTGGAAAATGATCTACAAAAAGAACGGCTCTTTCTCCTCTTCTGTTCTCTGACAGGTCAAACGCAAAAGCACAGTTTACTACTGTGCAAATTTTTTCTTTTTGATCCAGGTTTATGTCAGAGAATCTCGTCTCTGCTGCAGATTTTCTGACACACTGAAAGCAGTGGAGACACGGCAATGAAACTCATTGGATTTTTAAATTTCAAAAATCCCCTCCTAACTTTACAAAAACTCTGTTTTCTCCTCTTCTGTTCTCTGACAGGTAAATACAAATTCAAATTAACACAGCACACATCTTTTTTCTTGTGGTTTTGAATAAGATGAGGAATAAACTGCTCCCGAGCACCTGAAACTCATTGGATTTTTAAATTTCCAAGCTGTCACAATGGAGGATCAATATAAAGAACAGTTCAATATATCTGGAGATTTGGGTGGAACTTTTGTGGTTGTATTTTGGTTTGATGCAGTCATCATTAGCTAATTCAGCCGCGTTTCGTTTTTTGCTGTATTTTTGTTGTCTATTTTTGTTGGTTTATTCTGATCAAACTAGATTTGAAAAGTCTAATAAAATCTTTATAAAAAACATAAGCAAATCAGGTATAAGGATATATCAGTTTGATATGTTCTGCATGAAGCCACTCCTCCTTTCTACGTCACTTTAGCTTCCTCCTTAAATGTGACTCAGTTTAGTGAGAAAGCACCGACAGCAGTAACATCAGCAACTCGGTGCTCCGTGTCAGATCTCTACGTGATGATCAGATTACTTTTTTGCTGTTTCCTCACAGGTAACAGCTGCTTCATTCTGCAGTCAGATGTACTGTTAACCTTCACATCTAAAATCAATAATCTGTCCTTACAGCAGGTGTGTCTCTGGAGGTTCAGGTCCATCAGTCTCCCTCTGAGGTCATCAAAAAAGCTGGTGGTGATGTGCAGCTCGTCTGTACCCACGAACAGTCTGACTACAGAGTGATGCTGTGGTACCAGCAGTCACCTGGAGACAAAGCTCTGAAACTCATTGGATATGGATATGGAGAGTTCAGGAACGACAGCGTGGAAAAGCCGTTTAGAAATCACTTCAAGTTGGCTGGAGATCTGAATACAGACAAAACAAGAAATGGCTCACTTTCCATAATTAGTCTTACGGCACCCAAACACACGCGCGACATACTTCTGTGTGCAGCCAGAGAGGCACAGCACATCAAACCTCCATCTGCTCTCGACAAAAACCTCTTTACCCCTCCACTTCCGAATGTAGGTTAAAGAGTAAACACCCCTCCGACCCCCCACACCCTCCATGGTTTTGTTAACCTGTCCTGCTCGAGACATCAGCGGCTTGTCATCAGCAGTGACACTTAACATGAACAGAGCTGTTTTACCTTTTAGTAAGTCATCAAAATAACTTGATGGCATTAAAGTTTCTCATTTTCTCATTACCTGAGTGTTTCTAAGAGGTTTGTCTAAATTGTTTTAGTTGATGTAACTACACTGAAACACAAAGCAAAGTAGTTAAGTTTTGTTTGAGAAATGTTGTAATTGCCGTCTTAAGTTATGCCCAGTAATTCCCTCTTGGCGGTAAATGTTTTAATTTAAAACTGAAAAAAGGCAGGAAGACTGAGAAGAAAAAGAAAAAGAAATGTTCTCAGTGTCAGCTCCTGCTCTGATTTCTCTACATCACTTCCTGCTCCTCCTTCTGATCCACTAAGCACAACAGAGACACAGGCTGCTACTTTACATTCAACATGAAGTCTCATCTCATCGTTTACATTGTCGCTGTCCTCTGGATTAAAGGTATCTCACAGGCATCAAGACATTTTTTAAACTGATTTAACAAAAATGTTCACAAGTGGAGGAACTGAAGTGGGATATTTACATCCACTAAGCACTGATTGCCTGTTTCTTAAAGCTGTTAATTTAATCCAAACATACAATAAGCTTTTATCCGCTTGTGCACTACTTAACATTGTGTCTTAATCTCTTTACAGGCGTTCACCTCAGTAAAGAAAAACAGCTGTTTCAGGATCCACCTGACCTTCTGGTGACACCAAATAATGAAGTCAACCTGAGTTTAACACATAAAATCCAGAGCTATGACACTATTCTCTGGTATCAGCGCTCAGCAGGAGACACTGCCCTAAAGCTGATCGGCTACATGTCATATAAAAATCCTAAGATCGAGCCTTCATTTGAAAGCCACTTTAAAGTGAGTGGAGATGGAGAGACAACAGCTTATCTTCACTTCCTGAACCCGAAACACCCTGAAGACAACGGAGAATATTTTGGAGCAGCGAGTATGCACAGTAATAAAGACGGCGACTATCTCGTACAAAAACCTCCATAAACATTCAGCAGATATCAGCACTCCAACAGCAAACCACTGAAACCACATACAGACATAAAAGTCTTCATTATAACTGTCTAATACAAATTTATTTTATTTTATGTCCCTTTTTTCTTTAATAGCACTGCGGTGCTGCAACGATGTGAGAAGTAAAAGATGATAATTCATACATTTAAAATATGTAAAAATAATGTATACAGCATAAGTTTTTACACATCATCATATCACAGTGACACATAAAGGTTGTCTGTAGTGGCTCGGCTCTCTCCTCTGTGCAGATACAGTCAAAAGGATATACTGAGTCATTTCACAGTCATTGGTGATGTTTATGAGTTGACTGACAGTTTTGAAATAAAATTAAATACACTTTTGCCTTTTAAAAGCACTTTATGAAGTTTTAACTGGTTATCTCAATTTAATGCAGATGTCTCTGTATGATGTACAAAAGAAAACAAGACAAACAGTGAGAAGTTTTTTAGTTTAACCATTTAGTTAGCTTCGTTTTGCATTCACATTAGGGCTGAAATGAACACCAACTTTCATTATGGATTAATCAGCTAATTATTTTATCCATTAATCAGTCTCAAAAATGTCAACACAGTCCAAAGCACAAACATATTCAATTAACTGTCACATACGACAAAGGAAAACGACGAATCCTCACAAATGTCAGGGTAGAAAACAACTAACAAATGAAGAAACAAGAGAAACTGATTATGGGCATTAATGTTCAAGACAACAAGACAACAAGTGGACCTCATGTGTCATAAATAATGACAGAATAGTATGAAATTACAGGACGGGCCTTATACATGACCGCTACGACAACATTACCAGACAAGTTTGCGTCTGAGACAACTGACCTCTTGCGGTCATGCAAATAATGGCGGCCCTGTCTCGACAGTAAAGATGGGTGAGCCATAGTAATCTCTCATCAGGTCTTAGAGAGAAGGCTGGGAAGTTAACTGGGCATACAAAGTCTGATGAAACTCATTTAATTATGATTAACAGTGAAATAAAGTGCATCAGGGCCCCCAAGGACCGATTCAACCAACAGGTGGAGGCACAGCACATGGTATGAAGCTTTTACAGTCCAAGAGGATGTGGTGACGAATTAACACACACACACACTTTTTCACACACTTATTTTTCAGTGAAACACTTTTCTCATATTAGTGCCTGACGATGCCTTCACATGTGCAAACGTTAAGTTTTCTCTTCATCGGTTTTTACTGTAAGGTGAAATTTCACACTCAGTTACAATTAAAAGATTCATTCTTTATATTATTTAAGTAACATGCTGAAGAATCATTCTGGAAATAAGTATTTCTCCTCATTTCTGTTCTGTTCAATGACATTTTCTACAATCTGCTTTCTCCACAGGTCAGGTGAGCGCTGTTACATTTCAGCAATCTCCTCCGCAGATAGTGAAGGAGAGCACTAAGGTCCAGATCGACTGCAGTCATGATGATAATACCCTTCCAGTACTCAATGCTCTTTTATCAGCAAAAAGAGCAGTCTATGACCCTAATTGGTTATGGATATAAAGACTCTCCAAACTACGAGGGGCAGTTTGAAAAACAGTTCAAGCTGACAAGAGACGAGACAGCGAGAGGATCTCTGATTATAGACAAAGCAAACCTGTCACACTCTGCTGTGTATTTCTGCGCTGCCAGTACACAGTGATGTGGTTTAATGCCACTCCCTCACAAAAAACCCTGCTCTTTTTCCTCCACAGGAGACACTCACACACAGTTTCTAATGCAACAGCACAAACCTGCAGAATGTCTCCAGCTGTGATCGGATTTCTTCTCATCCTGTTTGCATGTAATGAAACTCACAACAAAAGAAAACATTTAATTATTCTGTCATTTCATACAGCAACGATAATATCTTTTCACACTGACTTCTGTATCAACTAAAATCTGTATTTTTCCCCACAGATGGAGCAAAGAGTGTCACATTTCAGCAGTCTCTTCCCAGAATAGTTGTAGAAAAGACCAGAGTGGATTTTGAATGCAGCCATGATGATAACAGCCTTAATGTAATGCTCTGGTACCAACAAACAGAGAGTGGTCTGATAAATTTCATTGGATACAGCTACATTGGCAGTGACCCAACCTACGAGAAGGAGTTTGAAAATCGGTTTGAGATTACGAGAGAAGGCACCACAACAGGAGCTCTGATTATTAACAGTGTGGATCTATCAGACTCAGGCTGTGTATTTCTGCGCTGCCAGTACACAGTGATGTGGTTTAATGCCACTCCCTCACAAAAAACCCTGCTCTTTCTCCCGTACGTGTGACATTTGCTCGAGAGGCAGCGTCTCTCTTCATAACTCACTGTAGGAGGAAGCTGATTCTCCAACAGCACAAACCTTGCAGAATGTCTCCAGCTGTGATCGGATTTCTTCTCATCCTGTTTGCATGTAATGAAATTAAGTGCAAAAATACTTAATGAATTGTGTTGACAATTTTATACAGCAATGATAAGAATCTTTTCACAGTGACTTCTACGTCAGCGTAAAGCAGTGTTTTTTTGTTTTTTCCCCACAGATCGAGCAAAGAGTGCAACGTTTCAGCCGTCTCTGCCCAGAATAGTTGGTGAAAAGACCAGAGTGGAAATTAAATGCAAACACAATTATCATGTGACCCAACTCAGAGTGTAAAAGGGCCTGAGGGGTCAGAATCATAACCCTCAAGGCAATATAACTTACTAAAACTGAGTGGTGACACAAATAATTAAAACAAGTTCAAAAAGGAAGAGCGGCAGACATGCATTCAAACAAAAAAATGAGTTTATTTAAGCCAAGATAATTAAAAACAGGAAGTGTTAAGAGCTACCAAGCCTAAAAGAACAAAGGCGCTCAAGTAAGTATGAATAATAACCTTTATTCTACAATATAAAAAATTAGACTACATAGCACCAACTGAAAACTATGATAAAAGTTTAAAACAAGGGCAGAGTGCTCGCTGTGGGGAGATCCTATCGCGGTCTGCTTAATATTCACACCGTGTACTCACCTGGTGCCCACTAGGAAACAATTCAAACACTACAAAGTTTTAAACACTGCACTGCACATGAGCTAGTTCAGACATGACTAAGTGACCGCTACCATTTATATAACCACATAGCATGCAATAGTGTGACCCCGGCGAGACTACTCCCCACAGACTGGCCCTCTACCTAAAAATAAAAACAATTTAAAATCAGTTTGTTCTAGTAAAACAAAATGAACAAGAAAGGATGTGTATAGATAATTAAATAAAACAACTCGTGGAACAAATACATTCAACCAATAAAAAAAAAACTCAGGCAAAACAGCAGTCTGGATCTGGGCCTGAAAAAAGAAGTGACAACTATTAAAAAATGTGTTAATACATTAGGATATAGCCCCACTACACTACACAATCACCTTTCCCTTTTTCTCTCTCTAAATCAAATCTTCCCTCACCTGCACACACCAAAGCACGGCTCACCAAAGGCCTCAGACAAAGGAAGTGCTGCACCCTCACCTGGCCTTTTAAAGGCAGGCATATCTATCCCCACCTATTACTGGGTGGAGTTACAAACCTAAACCAGGCTTCTAGGCCTAATTCAACCCTCACAATCACAATCTCATTAGGATGCTCTGGTACCAACAAACAGAGAGTGGTCTGATGAATTTCAGTGGATTCACCTACATTACCGGTGACCCAATCTACGAGAAGGAGTTTGAAAATCGGTTTGAGATTACGAGAGAAGGCACCACAACAGGAGCTCTGATTATTAACAGTGTGGATCTATCAGACTCGGCTGTGTATTTCTGCGCTGCCAGTACACGGTGATGTGGTTTAATGCCACTCCCTCACAAAAAACCCTGCTCTTTCTCCTCCACAGGAGACACTCACACACAGTTTCTAATGCAACAGCACAAACCTGCAGAATGTCTCCAGCTGTGATCGGATTTCTTCTCATCCTGTTTGCATGTAATGAAATTAAGTGCCAAAATAATGAGTTGTGTTGACAACTTCATTCAGCAATGATAAGAATATCTTTTCACAGTGACTTCTACATCAGCGTAAATCAGTGTTTTTTCTTTCACAGATGGAGCGACGAGTGTGACTTTTCAGCCGTCTCTGCCCAGAATAGTCAGTGAAAAGACCAGAGTGGAAATTATAATGCAAGCACGATGATAATGCTCTCACGAGGATGCTCTGGTACCAACAAACAGAGAGTGGTCTGATAAATTTCATTGGATACAGCTACATTACCGGTGACCCAACCTACGAGAAGGAGTTTGAAAATCGGTTTGAGATTACGAGAGAAGGCACCACAACAGGAGCTCTGATTATTAACAGTGTGGATCTATCAGACTCAGCTGTGTATTTCTGCGCTGCCAGTACACAGTGATGTGGTTTAATGCCACTCCCTCACAAAAAACCCTGCTCTTTCTCCCGTACGTGTGACATTTGCTCGAGAGGCAGCGTCTCTCTTCATAACTCACTGTAGGAGGAAGCTGATTCTCCAACAGCACACAACTACTTGCAGAATGTCTCCAGCTGTGATCGGATTTTTTCTCATCCTGTTTGCATGTAATGAAATTAAGTGCAAAAATAATTAATGAATTGTGTTGACAATTTTATACAGCAATGATAAGAATATCTTTTCACAGTGACTTCTACGTCAGCGTAAATCAGTGGGGTTTTTTTTTTTGTTTGTCTTTTTTCACAGATCGAGCAAAGAGTGTGACGTTTCAGCCGTCTCTGCCCGGAATAGTTGGTGAAAAGACCAGAGTGGAAATTAACTGCAAGCACGATAATAATGGTCTCACTATGATGTTTTGGTACCAGCAAACAGAGAGTGGTTTGATGAACTTGATTGGATACAACACTATTGGCAGCAACCCAAACTACGAGAAGGAGTTTGAAGTTCGGTTTGAGATTAAAAGAGAAAACATGAAAACGGGAGCTCTGATTATTAACAGCGTCAATGCATCAGACTCAGCTGTGTATTTCTGCGCTGCAAGTGCACAGTGATGTGGTTTAATGTCGCCCCCTCACTAAAAACCCTGCTGTCTTTTTTTCACCTCTGTTGTTCGAAACCATGAGAGGAAAGCTGGTGTTATTCTCCAAAAAACAGCTAAATTACTGTCCTGTCATGAACACAGACTGTTGATTTTTTTTAAACACACTTAACATGTGACAGTGTCAAAGACTCACACACAGATAAAGAGTTGAATTTATGGCTGCAACATGCTGTAAGCAAAAATTGTATGTTGCTATGAGTTAATTTCAGCAGATAAAATCTGTTTGACTGCAGCTTTGACAGATTTATCCAAGTCCAGTTATGTGTGTTGGTTTATGTGCACTTCACCACCTACAGCAGATAAAACAAAAGCAATAAAACTGCTATTTGAAGAAAATAAGACTCAGTGACAAGCGCCTCTGAGAAAACTGATTTTTCTGTTGCAATTATCAACATGCACATTGGAGCTGCAATTAGTCAATCAACATTATATTTATTATAATAATAGGAATATTTTAGGGATTTGGCTGTTGATCAGGTTATCACATATTAAAATGGAAAGTTCCACTTTTTTATAATTAAACAATAATCTGCAGATTAATCATTAAGAAAAACTGTTCAGTGCAGCCCCCAAAGGAATAAAACATGTTGTGAATGAAGATTAAATTTCTCAAAATACCAAACCACACAGAAAGGGAAGTCATGAGAAGAATAAGGCGAGGCAAAGCAACAACCTTATTCATGCTTCACCAAAATACCAAACCATGATGAACAGCATGAAAGCTCAAACACTCAAATACAACTAATTCACAGTTATGATGGATGAAAAAAACATAACCAGTGTGCAAAATTTACTTTAAACATATCACTAACTTAGTGCACATCATTTAAAATACTGACAGGATGGCACAGGCAGCAGATTCTTACCTTTGGAGGTGAAGCTGTGATTCAAAGAGGAGTAAACTTTTATTTGAGTCCCAAGCTGTCTGAGGTAGGACAGCAAAGCTCCTGTTCACCTGTTGGTCTACATTATAATTCCTCCACATGACCGCCCTGAAGCTTCATTATTAAACTGCAGTGAGCTTGTATTTATAAGCTAAATTCATCTTTTTTAAAACTCAGCTTGTTGTGTGTCCCAGCAGGAGCTCACAGGTGCAGTTGATGAGTGGGTGGAGCTTCGGCCTTTTATAAACACAGCCCAGTTCAGTGGTGACCAATCAGGTTCCACCAATCACCTGAGCAGGTGAGTTCATTTGAACACGTTTAGCCTACAGGTGGGTGATCTCACTGACAGGCCTGTAAAACATCATGTTGGAAACAGTAAAACATCACAAGATAATTATCAGGGGTATTTGATTCAGACTCAAGACTTAATTTTACAAAGAGTACAGAAATGACTGAAGATAAAGAAATTTGTATAATGACATGCTCAAACATATTCCAAGTCCTTGTTTCATATTTTTCAGTGTGGAATACTAAATTCATAAATTTAAACATAAATGTATTGTGTCAGACTTTCTCCATTTATTTATTTAAATATGCATATAATGAAATAAAACAAAAGAGAAAGAAGTACACAGTAACATTACAAAGGAGGGATGAAAAAATGCAACTGAGGGTTTATAAAAGAAACCCATCTGACACTGAAATTAAAGACAGCTGGTCTATGCTTTTCCCCAATTTAGAAACAAAGATTTTTATTTTTTTTTAAATGCCTAAAAGACAGAGAAGGATACAATGCAATTTACATAATACTGTTGTCCATCAAGTACAGTATCAAGTCAAATATCAGAAATGAGAAGTGACTGTGAAGTGAAGCAGAAAAGCTGTTTATGTAACTGGACCTCTGTCACTTCCTGAAAACTGGGCATCTAGGGCATCTCTGTAAATGTAAAACCACTTTAAAATCTAAAAATTCCATCACAAAATATAGGTATGTAGTCATTCGAGATCAGAAATGAAAGTGCAGTGCAGAAAGAGGCAGAATAGTATGTTTTTAATGAGATCAGCTGCGAGTAGAGGAAGAAGGAGGGTAAGAGGAGGTGTGCTGTGTGGAGAAAGGAAGACAGTCATCGCTTACTTGATCTGAGATAAGTTTGTCAGACCGGAGCAACATGCGACTGCTTCACCTCTGATACCAGGTTTTCAGTGTCTGCTGTAATTTAACATTTGATATGGAAACTACTGTACATTTATTTTTGTCATTTGTCACTGTTGCTCAGGTGTTGATTTAAGATTTATTTTAAGATTTCCAGGATGCCTCCAGCTTTATACACATTTGGATTTTTACTGCTCGCTCTTACAAGTAAGCCTGACTTAATGTTATGTGACTTTTCTTAAAATATTAAGCACTGTTGACTCTCTAACTTCTGCACCACTGTGTGTTTATGGGACGTCTTTGGTATTTTAAGATGAATTCCTTAAAAATGCATTGCTTGAATTCAAACTTTACCTCAACAATTCCTCACAGGAAAAGTGGGCAGCGTGGCCTTTGAACAATCCTCCCCTCAGGTTGTGAATAAAGGGACAGAGGAGCTCAGAATTAACTGCAATCACGATGACAGCAGCCTCCAAGTTATGCTGTGGTACCAACAGAAACACAGCGACCGCTCCATCAGCCTCATCGGGTTCAACGTCCGGCTGGGCGATCCGAGCTACGAGGATCAGTTTAAAGACAGATTCCAGATAAAAAGAAACGACACTCTGAAAGGATCTCTGATCATTCGCACCCTGAATCCGTCAGACTCAGCTGTGTATTTCTGCGCTGCCAGCACACAGTGATGTGGTTTAATACAACTGCTTCACTAAAAACCTCCCACGACATGGAGACTAACAACAGCTGGTGCTCAGGGGGTTTAGTTATCTGAGAACTGAAAATATAAGGCTTTTTACTTGGGTATGATTCACATGTTGTATTGCTAATTGAAGACACTGCTGATTAATTACAATAAACTGAACATGTCATTTCAACGTAAATTATTCACTGCAAAAATATCATACTTTTTATAATATCATTAACACAATAATGCCAAATGTAATCATGTATATATTTTAATTGCATTACAAGTGTAAATAAAAGTCATTTTTTTATTAAATACATCCTTGTTGAAGTTTAACATTTTGTAAGGATGAAAAAAAGTCATTTAAATTGTGTTGTATGTTACGTTATTGTGAGGTAATCACTGGTTAATGTAGCAGTATAAATATATAATCATATTATTCAATTATTTTTAACATTTAATAGAATTCTGTTCAATTTGATTTGTACTTTTAAATGGTCTATTGCTTCTTGTATATTAAATATTTAGTGAAATTCTTGTCAAACAGTTTATCTACTATCACTGAATAACTGAGGTGTGTGAGAATTAAATCCTGTAGATAACCCTGGTTTAATTGCAAAAAGACACAGTATTAAGCTGCTTAGACTTTTTTAGACAACTTTTTGTTATTGCCTGCCTAAAATACCGACATAATCAATAAAGAGTTTTAGTGTCTTTTGATGGTATAAATGCTGTTTTAGAAATTTTTACCTCTGAAAGGAATAAAATTTGGGATCACCACTGAAAACTTATGCAGCATTCAATTTTTTGCAGTTAAACATCTGATATCGTGTTGGTCTTCAAACCTGCTCTAAACCTCAGCAAAGATCAGCCTCCACGCGCCTTAAAGCATCAGCTGATAATCAGTGAGTGAAAAACTGTACTTCCCCTCCCGTCATGTGACTTTGTGTTTCCTTCATGCTGAACAGGTCAATGTCTGACTGCGTCATTCAGCTGGAAGAGAGCTCATCGCTAACATGCTCGTCACCGTCCTTTATCTGTCGCTTCTTTTACACTCAGGTGGGTTTTGTGTATTCGCTCATGATGGACGCAGCGAGCGAGCGCCTGAGCGGGAAAGTTCCCACCAAATGTGCATTTCAGAGTGAATTCACTGATCTGTGTATTGAGGTGAGACAGTAAAAACATCGCCCTTCATGTGCTGCAGGTCTCGCTGTTGTGATTCATCAGTCTGGAGATCAAATGTCTCACCCAGGAGTCGCAGCGACGTTTGAGTGCAGCATGGGTCAAGGGTTTAGCATGTCGAGCTATTACATGTACTGGTATAGACAAAACCACTTCGGAGCTCCGCTGGAGTTCCTCGGATCAGAGTAACGAAAAAACTGTGGGGCGCTTCCAGTCGTCCGTCGATGGACCTAAAAACAACTTCACTCTGCAGATTAGAGAGCTGCTCCTGAACGACAGCAGCACCTACTACTGTGCTGCCAGTCACAGTGATGCACACAGAGCAGACACTCATACAAATAACAGATGGCAGGAAGGAGCTGTGGCTTGTTTGGTTTGATCACAGTTGTCATAGGAACAGTGATGATGGGATGGATTCAGAATAATGAAAAGATTCACTCTTTATATTAATGTAGGTTAAGTCTGACTGGGCCAGCTTTTATTTTTAGTGTCAGACAGTGGTTCATAAATGCAAAACTTTAATATGATTAAAAGAAGAAAGATTGAGTTCTCTCATCTTTTAAAGGTTTGGATTGTGCTACCTATCGGATATGAATGTGGGGAAAGGCCAAAAGCAGAGCGTCTGCAATAATTAAGGGAGGTGTCAAGTCTTTTGTCAGGGAGAAGAGATCGACAGAGGATGCAGTCTCCATTGCACTTCACACAGCCCTGACCCATCTGCAGCTTCCTAACACCTACGTGAGGATGCTATTTGTGGACTTCAGTTCAGCCTTCAACACAGTGATCCCAGGACAAGCTGGTACTGAAGCTCCACAACCTGGGACTGCCCTCATCGCTGTGCCACTTGGATCAGGGACTTCCTCACCAACAGGCCTCAGGTGGTGAGAATCGGGGACAACACATCCTCTACACTGGTCCTGAACACAGGCACACCACAGGGCTGCGTGCTCAGCCCAGCCCTCTTCACTCTCTTCACCAGTGACTGTTCTGCCATCCACTCCACAAACACCATCGTGAAAGTTTGCAGACGACACCACCAGTAGTGGGCCTCATATTGGACAATGATGAGACCCACTACAGAGAGGAGATCCAGCACCTTACTCAGTGGTGCTCAAACAACAACCTTGTTCTGAACACCAGCAAGACCAAGGAGGTCATAGTGGACTACAGGAGGTCCAGGAGGACAGAGCACGCTCCTCTCCTCATCCACAGGGGAAGCAGTTGAGCGTGTCAAAAATATCAAGTTCCTGGGCATCCACATCACATCTGACCTGACCTGGTCCATGAACACAGCTCACCTGGTAAAGAAGGCTCAACAAAGACTCTTCTTCCTCAGGAAGCTGAAACGTGCTGGACTCTCCCCTCAGCTCCTGACAAACTTCTACAGGGCCACAATAGAGAGCATCCTCTGCCTCAGTGCAGCAGTGTGGTATGGCAGCTGTACAGCACAGGACAGAAAGGACTTAGCCCAGGTGGTGAAAACAAGCACAGGGGATTGTGGGAAGTCCTCTTCCAGACCTGGACTCAATATACGCTGGCCGGATCCACGAAGAAGGCCCGACATATTGCCATGCCGACCCTACCCACCCGGGAAATGGACTGTTTGTACCCCTTCCATCTGGAAAACAGTACAGAACTATAAAGACAACAACTACCAGACTGAAAAACAGCTTTTTCCCCAAGAGCTGTACAATGCATTTCCCCCTATTGATCCCCTGCACTTGAACAACTGACCCACCCCCTACTGTGCCTACTGTGCACTGTGGCTGCAACTTTGGACTTAGTGTGTACATATTATTATTATTATTATTACTTACTTACTATTATTACTTACTATTATTATTGTTTTTACTGTATTTACATTTAAAGCTGGAAGTCACCAATACCAATTTCGTCATGTGAAAACATGATGACAATAAATGATTCTTGATTCTTGATTTTTGGAAGCTGCAGTTGCTGCTCAGTGTCCACTAGGAGACTGAAGCTGAACTGAGAAACTCCATCACCTGTCAAAGGTTTGAAAAGCAGAGAAGACGAGGGGAGTCTCATTTAACAGTCACAGTACAGAAAGATTCACCAGCAGCTGTTCAGCTTGACAGAATTGGGATCGTAAATGTAGATGTGTCTGATTTTTTTTACTCTTTACTTGTACGATCGGTGTCAAAATGAAGCTGCTATTGGTTGCAGTTCTCCTCTTAGCCTGTAAGAACATTAAACTCAGTTAAAAGTTTGGTTTCTTTACAGATTTCCTTGTTAAGTTTGTTAATCACTTGTCTTTTTCTTATTTTTCAGATTCCACTGTTGCTGTAAAAATTCACCAGCTTCAAGTTGTATTCAGCCGTAACGGAGACCCGACTGTAACTTTGCAGTGTGAACAGGACGATGATCAGTATTACTACATGTTCTGGTATAGACAGAGCAGCGGCGGGGAAATGCAGCTAATATCATTTTCTCCCGGTGCAAATACGCAGAGCATCGAAGCTCCTTTCGACGAGTCCAAGTACACCATGTCCCGGCCTGCACGGCTGAAGAGCTCCCTGCAGATACACCCGGTCGAAGCTGGAGACTCAGCTGTGTATTACTGCGCCTCCAGTAGAGCACAGTGGTTCAGAAAGCCTCAACAGCCAAACAACAACCTCAAGAAGAAACCAGGAGGAGAAGACAGGGAGGAAGGAGGGATGAACGAGGACGGTTGTAGTGTTTAACTTTAAGGGCCTCTGAGCAGAAGTTTGTTGACATCAATGTGACAGGAAAATGTAAAATGCTAATTGTTAAAGAAAACAGCAGAATTAACTTTTCATTCATTAAAAACTCCACAAGTCGTAATGTTTCTGCAACGCCACCACGAAGCTGATGAGTTCAGATAAGTGAGCAGGTGTTAACGGGGTAAAGATTTCTTATTACGCTCACTATCATTGTCACACACAGTTTCACAAATATGTGTAATTTAATGATTTATTCTCTGCTGTTTTATTTCACTATAATTCTGTGTGAAGAGAAGTTAAATATATTATCATACACTGACCTCTGCAGGGTTGATGTAGGATTACACTTTAATTTAAAAAAAGAAAACACATTGTGCTTTTCAGCTGTCGAAAAGGAGCCAGTTATTAATTAGAGGGGTGATGAAATGGAATTACACTGAAAAATTTGTCCAATAAGATGCCATTTACACATATATAAGTAACTGTGATGTAACATCATAGAAATGCTTTTAATGTCTCACAATAAAGAAGATGTGAAAGAACATTAAAGGTTTTGAGTTTGAGCACGCTGGTTTTACAGTCAGTCATTCATTTAAATGCTCACAGAGTAGTTTGTTATGATTTCATTCACGGGTTATTTTATAGGATCATAGACTGCACTGCTACTGCATTAAATATTGAATAAATTCTTTCTATAACTTATGTTATAGAAAGAGTGATATAGTGTTTTATTTATATTAGTTCCATCTTTACCAGCTGCAACACTAGTGATATTTACATTCATGCATCACCAATTATACTCCAATTATATACTATATGTTATTCCTGATGATATTTCCTGCTAATACTTCTGTACTTTTGCTTAAGTAAAAATCTAAATCCATGACTTTTACTTGTAAATTGTGTTCAACTTTACTTAAAGAGCATTCTTCAACCACTGCTGACTTGCAAAGCATATGTCAAGATTAATGTTTTTTAATCTAATTGTTTCATGAAACAGTGAGAGCAAAATATTTCAATACCAGGAGGGTGTGAAGGAATAAAGTTGGAGGTTGAAATAAAGAATCTAAAACAGAAACGTTTGTTAAAACTTGAATTATGTCTGCACTGTTTCTGTCCTCTGATAATGTTGTCATAACTTCATTTAAATGGAAATGCATCAGTTAAATCTGGTATTTTAAAATAACATGAGAATTTAATGCATCAATGAATTGCTTTTATGCCATTTTAACCATTTTATCATAGTTGTTACACTTATGTTTCTCCAGATTAGAAGAAAACATTGACACTTTAAGGATCAACTACAGTATCAGATAAGTGGGTGGATAAAGAGGTGTGACCAGCAGAGATGTCCCTCCCTCTGACAAACTATAAAAGCAGAAACAGACCAGTTTCCCTTTTCCTTTCCCTCTGTTCTCACTTCTTTTCTTAGCTGTCACAGAAATAGCAGCAGTCAGGTTGGAGCCCGTTCAGCCCGACCTGTGCAGCTGCTCTCACACACAGAGAGAGATGGAGGCTGAGATATGGAGAAGCTGGGTGGGGGAGGGAGCGAGGAGAGAGCGAGAGAGACTTTAGGTTTTTGTTCGATGCTTTTTCATCGTGGGGACAGGGGGCCACGGTGATACAATCCTATAGAGCCGCCGTACAAAAGCCTCCTCTCATTAACACTCGTTGTGTAGACGGCTACATGCTGCCTGGGACACTCAGGAGAGCAGAAAAATCAAAAATCTGAAGGTGTGCAGGATGGCAGCACATTGTGGCATTGAAAGGTCAATTTATATGCAGAAAATCTGCTGGAAAAGTTTTAAAAATAAGTCTTAGTTCATAAGTGGAGCATTTGGATCCTTTTTTTACTCTTCTGACAAGAATCAAAACTAATTTGGACATCATGAAGCTCATCCTGCAAGTTTAAATCTTCCTCATCCTCTGGATTATCACACTGTGTGTCAACATGATGATTATGGAAAGGTTTTGTGACTTTTTGGTAGAGGAGACATTCAGTGTGACTCTGGAGCTGAAGCTTTCTTTGGAAAAGGAACAAAACTGACTGTTTTGGGTAAGTAGGAGCTCGAACAACTTCAGTCTGCTGCAACAAACTTAAAATAGTTTAAATGTTCAGATGAAAGTGAAGGAAAAAATAATTATGAAAGAGTTGAAATATTGAGCTGAAGTGAAAACACTGTGACCAACCACTCAACCTGCTTACTTTGGCCAAGGAACCAAACTGACAGTTTTAGGTAAATATTCAAGTTTATTACTGTATTTGGACAAATGTCACTTTGCTTTAAAGTCTCACTATAAAGAGAAACAAGGAAAAACTCTTCCAAACTTCATTCTGGTTAAAGAAAGACATGAGAGTTTGAATGCTCAGTATTTTTGTACTGTGACAATGTCAATGAAGCTTACTTTGGAAAAGGGAACAAAACTGACAGTTTTGGGTAAGTAGGATCTCTAAAAACATCAGCTGACAGTCAGAAAACTTAATAGTTTAAATGTTGGGATGAATGTAAATGAAAAATGATTTTTTGAAAAAGCTGAGATATTGAGCTGAAGTGAAAACACTGTGACCTACACTGAGCCTGCTTACTTTGGAAAAGGAACAAAACTGACAGTTTTGGGTAAGTAGGATCTCTAAAAACTTAAGTTCACTTGCAACAAACTTAAAGTAGTTTAAATGTTGAGATGAAAGTGAAGCAAAGAACTCTGTTGTGAAAAAGCTGAGATATTGAGCTGAAGTGAAAACACTGTGAACTACAATGATCCTGCTTACTTTGGCCAAGGAACCAAACTGACAGTTTTAGGTAAATATTCATGTTTATTCCTGTATTTTGATAGATGTCACTTTGCTTTAGAGTCTCAGTATAAAGAGAAATAGCAGTAAAGTCTTCCAAAGATAATTCTGGAGAAGAAAGATATGAGAGTTTCATGCTCAGTATTTCTGCACTGTGACAATGCAAACGAAGCGTACTTTGGAAAAGGAACAAAACTGACTGTTTTGGGTAAGTCCAGAATGATTAAGGTTGAATGAATGCAATCAGTTTTGTTATAGAAGTAGTGTATTAAGAATCATGATGTAGTTGGGTCCTTATAGTTTAGTTTCAGCTCAGTGCTTTTTGATATTAAGCTTCAGCGCTGTGCCAATTACGAAGCCTATTTCGGCCAGGGAACTAAACTGACTGTTCTTGGTGAGTAAAACATCAAATGTTCTTTATTCACATGTAAAAGAAGTAAAATATGTACAAGCAGGTTGATTGTTGAAGGAAACAGACCTGTGTTAACAAAAGCAGCATCTTGGGCTGTTTTGAGCATTGATCAAGTGCACTGTGACAATCGTGAAGCTTACTTTGGTGGAGGAACCAAGTTAACCGTTTTAGGTAAGAAACATGTTAAATACAGTCGATGATAAAGTTTAAGACATGAGAACAAATGTGAAAAGCATCGTCAGTGTAGAAGTTCTTTAACAAACTTTAGCTCTGCTCAGAGCTTTTTGCTCTGAAGCCTAAACGCTGTGTCAGTACGAAGCTTATTTCGGCCAAGGAACAAAACTGACTGTTCTTGGTAAGTAAGATGTCAGATTTTCACACCTGTTACAGGTTGTTCATTGAGAAAAACAGCTTGTTATATCACTTCAGCGTTTTAAATAAAACAGTATATATACTGTAGAGTACAGCTGCTGTTGGCTTTTAAAAGCAGCATCTGGTTTTGAGCACTGATCAAGTGCACTGTGACTCTGGTGAAGCCTTTCTTCGGTGGAGGAACAAAGTTAACTGTTTTAGGTAAGAAAAAAACTAGTCTTGGGTAGCATACAAGTTGGACACAACAGACTGTAATTGTTGGTTTCAAAGAAAGTTGCAGTTGATCGTAAAACTAGAAACTAAAGCTGCCAAAGTTAAAGCAGCATCTTGGGCTGTTTTGAGCACTGATCAGGTGCACTGTGACACTGGTGCTTCAGAGGCTTACTTTGGTGGAGGAACAAAATTAACTGTTTTAGGTAAGAAAAAAAAACTAATTCTGGTGTTTCTGTAAGAAATTTACTGCACTCAAGTTTAACTTCAGTTTAGCTCAGAGCTTTTTCCTCTTGTGCTTTAACACTTTGTAAGAACGAACGATCATGGCATAAAACTAACTGTTTTTGGTAAGAAAGATGTCAGTTTTTCATTTTCACATGAATCCACCTGTAACAGGTTGGTCATTGAGAGAAACTGTCGAGAGAAAACAACAGCTTGTTAAATCATTCAGCTTTTTAAATAAAACAGTATATATACTGTAGAGTACAGCAGCTGTTGGCTTTTAAAAGCAGCATTGGTGGTTTTGAGCACTGATCAAGTGCACTGTGACTCTGGTGAACCTTTCTTCGGTGGAGGAACAAAGTTAATTGTTTTAGGTAAGAAAAAAACTAGTTTTTGTTTTCAAGAAAGTTCTGGTGTTTCTTTAAGAAAGTTTCTGCACTCAGGTCTAACTCAAGTTCAGCTCAGAGCTTTTTGTTCTTTAATCTTACACACTGTGTCAGAACGAAGCCTATTTTGTCCGAGGCACAAAACTGACTGTTCTTGGTAAGTTAACATAAAACCTAACAGGGAGGTAGACTGAGAAGTTTGTATTGCATAGGCAACAAAACAGTAACAAAACAGGCTGTTGTTGGTTTTAAAAGGAAAGTTTGCATTGATTATAAAACTAGAAGCTAAAGCAGCAAAGTAAAACAGCATCATGGGCTGTTTTGAGCACTGATCAAGTGCACTGTGACACTGGTGGTTATGAAGCTTTCTTCGGTGGAGGAACAAAGTTAACTGTTTTAGGTAAGAAATAAAAATGAATTCTAGGTGTTTCTGTAAGAAAGTTTACTAGCACTCAGGTCTAACTTAAGTTCAGCTCAGAGCTTTTTGTTCTTAAACTTCTTACACACTGTGTCAGAACGAAGCCTATTTTGGCCGAGGCACAAAACTGACTGTTCTTGGTAAGTTAACATAAAACCTAACAGGGAGGTAACTGAGAAGTTTTGTATTGCATACAAAATGATTGTTGGCTTTCAAAGGAAGGTAGCATTGATTATAAAACTAGAAACTTAAAGCTGCAAAGTTAAAACAGCATCTTGAGCTGTTTTGAGCACTGATCAAGTGCACTGTGACGGTGGTGGTGGCGGAGAGGCTTACTTTGGTGGAGGAACAAAGTTAACTGTTTTAGGTAAGAAATGCTTTTGAACTACAATAAATATTGATCAAGTATTTCTACAATTATGTATTTGTTTGTTTTTATACTATAAATATACTTTAAAGCTAACGTGAGTCCTGAACTGCAGTGTTTTACGCTTTATTAGGATTAAATACTCACAAAAAACCAAACATAAAATAACCACAAAAATCAGGAAGAGATGTTTAAATCGTGAAAATAAGTCTAGTAGGATATGAGTATTTTGGAAACCACAAGTCAAAGTCTTCACCTGTCAAAGAGGGACAAAGTAGGAATAATTTCAAGGTGGCACAGATAAAGAGAGGCAGCAGGAAGAGTTTTTGTTACAGTTGAAAGTCTCTGTGCTCCTACACCGAGGCTTACTTTGGAGCTGGAACTAAACTCACCGTTTTAGGTAAGAAAACCTGAAATAAAATTCTCACAGAGCTTCATTCAAGGTTTGTTTGAGGGAAAAGAGGAAGAAAAAGAGGCCAGTGTTAAAAAAAATGTGCTCTTAGAACTTATTTTAATGCTCATCAAACTAAGTTTTCTTTTTAAAATGGTGATGAAGATATTAGTGGAAGTTTGTACTGAAAACAAGTGTGTGTGTTCTCCAGTAAAAAAGCTGTGCCACAATAAAACATTTGGCTTTACGCCCGGATTATTACTCTCACAGCGAGTTCTTATCAGCTCTGTGAAACACTGTGAATAGTCAGTCTGAAGCTTACTTTGGAGATGGAACTAAACTCACTGTTTTAGGTAAGACAGGTACTATATTTAACATGAACTAATATAATCTTCCTTATGAGATAAATGCAAACTACTTAGTGACTAATTTACCAGGTTAGAGGTGATGTTTTGTTTAATCTCATGCTCTTAAACTGACCTTAAATCTAAAGTTTAAAGCTGTTAGGGTATGATTTGATTTGGTATAAATTTGTATGTTCCACATTTTTGTATGCATAAAAGTTATTAGTTTATCTTAAGGAGAGTTTCAGTGCTGAAAGGTTGAGCAGTTTTTTCTGCAGCCTTGTATCAGTGTGAGCAACTATGACCCTGCTTACTTTGGCAGTGGCACCAAACTGACAGTTTTAGGTAAGAAAATGATGCTAATCAATATGCAGAAATGTTTTTTCTAAAGAGCTCATTTAAACCTGTGTATAGCTAACTCTGATTGTAAAAAAAAAAAAATGTCTGTCTTGAAGGTTTACTGCAAAACTAAAAACTGCAAAACTGGAAAATGCAAAATGTATGATGCTATGCTATGTGATGTAAATTTCTTTGGTATGGAAAAAAAAAACTGAGTAACTGTAAGTTAATGCATCATTTGTTTTCAAGTCAATCTGCAGAGTGTCCTTAAAAATATTTATGATAGCCAAAGTTTTCATTGTTGACAGGCCAATTTTGTATTTCCTCCACTGCATAAAAACTAAATCAAAAATGTCTTTTTCAAAAAATGATTGAGTTTCTACAAGTGGGATGAACCTGTGTTAAGTGAATGTATTGTATATTATATATACTAGTTTATGAAAAACCTCACAAATACAGTAAAAGTTTAGTAAGTTAGAAGTTAATTCAGTCATTGTAGATCTTTGTCAGTTTTTTACATGCGAGTCAGTGGTGTGCTCTGGCTCTTACCCTCCTGAGTTTGGAGAGGGAACCAGGCTGACAGTTATTGGTAAGATCACAGCTTAAACTCTGCAGCCTTTGATGATCATGTTTTATTTGGTGTTTCAGTGCTGAGTTAGGTATTGTACAATGGTTTGCTATAGATCTCATAGGCAGCTTTAAATTGACTGATTTACGTCCTTTGACGTTGCAGAAAATGGCCATGAAGTCACCAAACCAACAGTGGAAGTGCTTCCACCTTCCCCAAAGGAGTGTCGAAACAAAAAAGACCCGTCGGAGGAAGAAGAAGACCCTCGTTTGTGTGGCCAGTAAATTCTACCCAGACCATGTCAGTGTATCGTGGAAGGTCAACGAGGATAGATGTCACTGAAGGTGTGGCGACGGACAACGCTGCACTGCGGAAGGGCAAAACTTACACGATCACCAGCAGGTTGAGGGTCTCTGCCAAAGAATGGTACAATCCGGGCAATAAATTCACCTGCACTGTCGCCTTCTACAATGGGACCAATACTGTTGATGTATCAGATTCAATTTCTGGTGAAAAAGGTAGGTTGATTTGGAACTCAGAAATGACTAAAAGTTGATCTTTTTGCTGTTGGACATGCATGTAACTGATCATCTGTCCTTGTCCAATCTTAGCTCCAGATACAGGAGGTACTATGTCAAGAGGTAAATATATTATTTTGTGGTTCTGTACAAATCAAAGCATCAAATCCAGTATAGTTATACACAGAAAAAAGTGTCCTAGTGTCCATTCATTCATCCATCCATTCTTTGAATCATGTCACTCATCTCAAGGCTTGATCTTTCTGCAGAGAAATATCTGAAGATCACGCAGAGTGCCAAGCTCTCCTACGGTGTTTTTATTGCCAAGAGCTGCATCTATGGAGCCTTTGTTGCCTTTCTGGTGTGGAAGATTCAGGTTTGTTCTTCATGATGTCCCTGCTGTACCCTGTCTGCTGCTAACACCTTTTACTGCAACATGCACACTTTTTTGCAGTGAACTGTTAATATTGAATGAACACGTAAAATGGAGCTCACGCAGAGTTTGTTGTATCATTTCTATCTGTTGCAGGGTTCAGCTGGGAAGCAGAACCACTGAAAGCTGGGCTGACCTGAAGAAACGAATCCCCGTGATTGGAGATGGATTATCTCAGTGTCTGTAAATATTATCTGGAAAACATAGTGGTTATATTTCCACAACTTTTGTTGCAGCACATTTGCTTCCATAAATATATTCTGCTACCATTAGAGGAAGAGTTATGCATTTTCTTATAATCTTAAAGCTATCTTCAGCATGGAAGTAAGTTTGACTTAATTCTGTGTTTGTGAACCATTTGATGCTCAGTTTTCTTTGAAATAAAGTTGTCAGAGGATCTTGTCAGTCATGTGTTTTCATTTTCTTTTCAACCACTGTCTGACTGTGATGATCTAGTTTAAAAATGGTTATCAAGTTTAATCATACAGTATGGATCCAAACTCAGAATGAGTTCATGCATTAAGCTTCATTTCAGACTAAAGAAAATCTAAATAAATAAGGATTAAGCTGATGTATTATAATATCTGTTAGTTGTTCTGCTTCACAACATTGTGCTGATATGCAGAGATAGTAGTAACCCTTTTTCCACAGATAGTGTGAGGTATTTTTAGCTGCCCACTTATCTGAGAAAGCAATCACCATTTTTCACCAGCAAACTGAGAGTTGACTAAAGTTTTTCCATGACATTTGAAATCAGTCAAGTTTCAGTTACATCTCAGCTCAGGAATCATTTAAAGTGTGTTTACCGAGTGTTACAGTTTTTCCACTTTGCACAAATGAAAGAAGCTTATCATAGTTGACATTTTCTGTATGAATAAAGAAGTTATTCTTTTCAAACACTGTCAGTAGGAAAGAAAATGTGAGACTGTGAGCCTGCCACATAACAGGAAATCAATGTTCTCATCCGTGTACTGAACGAGGTCAAAGCAGTTGCTGGTGAGGAGACAAACCGGGGCTTGAAACCCTGCAGAGGAGTCGAGAGCAGCAGCAGAGGAGAGGATGTGGTCACAGAGCAGCCTGCAGATCGCTCTCTGTGCTAAAGAAATGACGAAGGTGCAACCTCCCGCTTTACCACAACCTCCGGCTCGCAGAGAGCACCTGCATCTCTGCACCAACCCCCCCGCCGCCCTGCACTGCACACTTCTGAGCAAACAGCTGGGAAAACTGCACTTTCTGTGTCAACTGAAGCTACACAATAAACATCAGTGTGTTTTATATTACATACAGTGTCAGAAACATACACAACAGCTGTTTGTTGTGATCTTGTGCAGGAATTTGCATTGACATGTTTTTATGTTGCAGTAGATACGAGATGTAAAATGACTTTAGTTGTAGTGATCAGTAATGAAAATAAACTAACTGCGTTAAAGAAATGAGTGTTTCATTGTAATCTTCTTTATAAATCATCTTTTATAAGACACAATATAGAAACATATAATGTCCACATTGTTTTTTTTATTATTAACGACCCCCCTGAGACTCAAACTGAAGAAAAACACTTTCTACTTTCTCCAATTGTTTCCTTAAAAAACATGTTTGTATTCAGGTCAGATCAACAGGAAACAACGACTGTGAGGCCACAACAGAAACCTGGTGTGTCTGACATCTGGGAGCTGGATAATTATATCGTCTCCTGCAAACGCTTATCTTTAAGTTGTCATTTCCCCTCTGTATGGTAGAAAACAGAATTTCATTCTCTTTCTGCATCATTTTTAAAGCCTTTTTATCACTTTACAAGCTCATAATAAAAGTTTAACAAACGCAAGGTGAAAATGAAGCATTGCTTTCTAATAAACTGTATTTTAAGATGTAAACTAAGAGAGCAATATATAATCTGAGTTACTGTAAAAGCTCAGTAATACATTTTTTTCATTTCATTTCACATTTTGTACTGGTGAGCTGAACCAGAAGACGACAGGATGAAACCTCAGACCTCCAAAACACACAAAGCCATCACGCTGAGAGAAGTAACAGCCACACTGAAGAGAAATATCTTTAGTTTAAAGTTAAAGTTTTTGGGTTTATTTCAAGTCATCATCACCACAATTATGTTCATTAACAATACTCATCAATAGTTATAAAACAAAAGTGTTTGGACTATATAAGTGTGTACATGTTGACATGAGGGTTAAGTGCTGAATATACTATATATAAATATACAGTCTCTTTATCTGTGACATCAGCAGCCTGACAGATAATACCGAGCAGTCGTCTGACACACCTGGTATATGAATTATTAGCTGTCGTTATCAACAGCTCAACCACTCGATGATGGTTTTAGCAACAACACTGAAAAAGAAAACCTTCATTATTTAAAGTAACCACACTTGTATTTTAGGAAGTTACTGTAATACCTGTTAAAATGGATGTTTTCATGGATGCTATGCTTGGACAGATCATGTTTGGAGCACCGCATTTAAAATTTAATTAAACAACAGCAACAAAACAGCAGATCTCTGAGATTTCAAAGACCATTTTCTGTTATAGGTTAATGCACTATAGCAACTAGACACAACAAAAAAGCAGAACTTACATAATAATTAACTTTGTTTTGTGCCTTTCATACAAGAAATGCAGCTCAAAATGCTTTACAATACAGAAAGACGTGCTTTACACGAGAATAGGACTAATGAGTATAAAAACAGGGACAACATGCCTTTATCAATGTGAAATAAGGTGGAAAATAAAACTGTACACATTCACTTTAAAGTACATTTCATTTGTTGACGCCCCTTGTGGTGTAAAGTGAAAATCAAGTAGTGTAGGATTCATATGAAGTAATACAAGGCAACACAGGATTTATCAAAATGTTTTAATAACAAAGAGTTAAAATAACAATAATGTGTGGCAGAATCAGCAGCAAGTATAACGCTGCATCAGTCATATATAATAATATATATTAACTGGATTTACATGTGAAACCCTTTTAAACCTGAAAGCTAAATCATCCTGATTCTCTTGAGAAAAAAACAGAAAAAGTTCAGAAGGGTCATTGAGTAATAATTAACTTTAAGGATGTGGCAGAGAAAGAGAAAAACTGAATGTCTGATGTCTTCATCCAGTTTAATTGACTTTACAAGTTTATCCTGAAGTCCCTTTAACATCACACCATCACTTACCATCAGCTCACACAAATGTTCTCAGGAGAAACTGAACCCTTTAACCCCTCAATAATGATATGCATCTATTCATCTGACATACATGTTACGTAACACACATGTAAAATACGTGAGCATAAGAGAAAAGAAAAAAACTGAGTACTGAAAGGACATTTTGGAGTCTATAACCTTTACTGACCTCTACTGGAGACTTTGTGACATTACATCAGTAAAACTGGCTCACAGTAGACGTCTCTGAGAAATCGTGGACACACAGTACACTGGTGCTTTATTAAGGATATGCTGTGGACACGTGTATGACATGTAATGGATAATGCCCTCATATGTCCTAGTCTACGTGGATGTTTTAACTCCTTTTAAAGTCCTTAAAACAGTAACAATAGACAGTCAACAGCCACATTAGTGAACCTATGAAGGTGTAATGCTACCCACACATGAAAAGATAAGCTTTGATCAACTTTCCCAAATAATCCTTCTTGTGGGATCAGAGTCAGGTTATCAGACTCAGCTCACTTTGCTCACTTTTCATCAGTATAAACATACTTCAACCATTTTCATACTTGGCATAAGAGTGTTAGCATGTTGACATGTGTGTTAATCACCACTGGATGTTAACATGCTGACATTCACCATGTTAATATGCATAATGCATGCGTGTTACTCACATGGTTGTTCACATGTAGGTGTGTTCACATGTCGAGTCTGCAGACTACAACTGGTCGACTGTCAAGGCGACATCTGCTGGATGAACCTGCAACACAGCAGACAGGGAGAGCTATAACACGTCAAGGTGCAGACATGAACCTTGAGTTTTATGTCTTTGAATCACAACCAGGCAAAACAACATGATACCACTTCATATGCTTCACATGCTGAAAAATTAGTCCATGCATTTGTCTCTTCCAGGCTGGATTATTGTAATTCACTTTTATCAGGCTGCCCAAACAAGTCGTTAAAGACTCTACAGCTGGTCCAGAATGCCGCTGCTCGGGTGCTGACTAAAACCAGGAAAAGAGACCATATTACTCCAGTATTGGCTTCTCTGCATTGGCTCCCTGTAAAATTTAGAGTGGATTTTAAAATCCTACTCCTCACATATAAGGCTCTACATGGTCTGGCACCATCATATCTTAATGAACTTGATAACTCCTTATCAACCGACTAGAGCGCTGCGCTCCCAAAACGCAGGCTTACTTGTAGTTCCCAGGGTTTCCAGAAGTAGTCTAGGGGGCAGAGCCTTCAGCTATCAGGCCCCTGTTCTCTGGAACCAGCTCCCAGTCTGGGTCCGAGAGGCAGACACAGTGTCAGTGTTTAAGAATAGACTTAAAACCTTCCTTTTTGATAAAGCTTATAGTTAGGGTGGGCACAGGCTCGCCCTTAGTTATGCTGCTATAGGTTTAGACTGCCGGGGGGCTCCCATGATGCATTGGGCACCTCTCCCTCTTCCTCTGTCTCTGCTTCCTCTTTCTCTGCTTCCTCTTCATCTGCTTCCTTTACTCATATTATGGTAGTAGTGCAAACTGGAGTCACTTTTAGAAACTGGTTAAAGTGGCTAAACTGGTTAAAGTAAAGTAGTTAAATTGGTTAAAGTGTCAAAGTGTCACGGTTAATGTGAATACTCTTATGTCCTGTAAAGTGCATGTTACTGCCGGAGCCCCGTTTGTGATTTTGGGCTCTAAATAAATAAATTTGATTTTGATTTGATAAGACATCATTTATAACTGCATCAGGTTGGATGAACTGAGGAGCTCAAAAGAAATCAAGCTATGCATTTTAAGTTTCACAATCACGTGACACTCTTAAAACTTCTGCACTCATCTGAAGTTATAATCAGCCATTGTTTTTTTTTTTGTAAAATGGAAAAATTTTTCAAACTTTTCATGGTCAGTTCACAAAGTCTACTCACTAAATGCACCAACAGTATTTTTCACACCAGCAGGGGGAGACATTTCAACAAACTTCAACAGCTGAAACAAATCAGAGTTCTACTTCCTGCTGATAAAGTTAACAGTGATGTAGATACCTGACACCGCCCTGTTCGTCGTAATGTCACCGATCGTTCACTGAACTGACAGGACCTGAAAAGAAAGCTGATTGAGTGTCACCTTGTCTTTAACATGATGTCGATCGTCTTCATATTTTGTTTCTTTCATCTGCCACTGATTAAGGGTGAGAAAAAATATTCCAGAACAAGTAAGGCGTTGAACAGCTGCTGATTTAAGAATCTAAAATGTCTGTTTTTTTCCTCCACAGGTGCCTCCGATACCAACAGTGTCCTCCAAACACCTCCTTTCATTATTAAGAGAACTGGTGAATCTGTAACCAGAGAGATCCAACTGTTCACACAAAATAACAAACTATGATCGCATCTTCTGGTACAAACAAGATGAACACAAAGCTCTGAAGCTTCTGGGATATCTAAACGTGGACAAACCATACCCCGAGGACGATGTGAAAGAAAAAATCAGCTTTGATGGAAATGGCCGTGAAGCTTCCAACCTCACTGTTTCCAATCTTTCATTAAATGACAGTGGTGTGTATTTCTGTGCTGCCAGTCAGCACAGTGCTGCAGATTCCCCTCAAGTCAATACAAAAACCCTCCTTCATCTGTCTGCAGATAGACGACACGTTCAGGCTGTCAAACAGCTGCAGCTTTGAAGGTGTCATTAACCGCTCTGAGGACGAGCCGCTGATGACACACATTCTTAGTGACACTGTGTGAAGTTTAGATTTGATGATGATATTTGGAAGAAGAGGAAGCAGAACGAAGTTGCAGACCTCAACACTTAAAAAAAAAGAAATTAATGCGGTTATATAAAATTTTAAAAATCATGATTTTTCTGCACTTTTTAGAAATGTTACCTCCAGGTATAAATCACCCATCTCTCATCTTAATAAAAGTATTCAACTTAGAATCAAAGCTAAATACGGGACACAGCATGATCAAACCTGGCTGCTTCAGCTTGACAGTGTTTCTGATTAGAACTAAAGTACTTTTATTTACTACAGTACTACTTAAACTACCTGCAGCTTTTCACATCAACGACAGGACAGGAGACAAAAACATGTCATTCTACTTCTTTTAATTTCCATGTGCATGACTCTTCTTTATCAAATTAAATAAAGTTTCTCTTTAATTCATGTCAATTTGCATGCAAAGATGCATCCAATTCAGCACATCACACGTCATCCTCAGCTCATCAGTGTCTCTGATCTGAAGGTAGGGGGACCTCCAGTACCACTTCTACTCATCTACAAAAGAACCGACAGCTCTCCAGCTTACAGGATCATCATCGACGTCACACCCTGCAGAGACACACCTACCTGCGACTTCATATCTCTGTAACCACACTGACAGATTCATGTGAGACTCTCGGTTTAAGAACATGGAGATTATCAGTCATGGTCTCCTCAGCTTGTTTGTTTTGGTGCTCTGGACACAAGGTAAAGTCCTGTAACATCCATTAATTTATTCAAGACATCAAATGTCCACTTATGCTAAGTTAAACTGTTGTTATACACACACAGGTCTAGCTGATGGAAGTGATGTCACTCAGACGGACATACTGTGGGAAAAAGAGGGCAAAGATGCAAAAATGGACTGCAGCCATAAGAAGGGTGCTTGGCCTATAACCAGATGTACTGGTACAGACAGCTGCCGGGAGAAACGATTGGAACTAATCGTGTTCACAACACTTTGGACTTTGGAAATTTCACCAAAACGAAATTCCGCAGCCACCAAACCTAACGGTGACAGGGGACATTCACAGTGAAGAACCTGCAGCCAGGAGATAAAGGCTTGTATTTCTGTGCTGTGAGTCAACACAGTGATACAGACACGTGTGAGAGCTGAACAAAAACCTCAGAGCTGTTACCGACTGTGTTTATCTGCTCTGCTGTAGGGGGACCTCTCTAATACAACCACAGAGCATCACATCGTACAGAGACACTCCCCGTCTGTGACTCCTCGTCTCTCTGCTGTAACGTCACACAGACCGACAGCGACTCTGGTCTCTCACTTCATTTAGCTCAGAGCACAATAATGATCCCAGCTGCTCCCATCAGACTCTCTGCAGCTCTGCTCTGTGTTGTAGGTACTGTACATGAAGAGGCTGAGGACTGAGAGGAGAAGCTGTAACATGATGATTTCGTGATTTTTTTTTTTTTTTTTCTTCTTTTACATCTGCAGGTCACCCAGACTCCTCGGCTGTGCTGTCCTAGCTGATAAAATATCAGAAAACAGTTAAAATCATGAATCACCAGAGCCCACACACAAACACGCTAAGATAAAATAAAACATTAAAAAAAACTAATAAAAGTCCTCAGATTGCAGAATTGGAAACCTCATCAGAACTGAAATTATTAATTCTCTGTTGATCAGCTTTTTGTTTGATACCATACAAAATAAATGTTAATGAGGAAGCTGCCTTAATCCAAATCTCTCGTCTCCTCCCCTCTAAGCTGATCCCATAACGTCTGTTCAGTCTGTCAGTCAGTGCAGAAACAGAGAGGTAAGGTAAAGACATCATGATCAGAAACCTCAGCAGGGTCGCTCTGCTGCTTCTCTGGCTCTCCTGTAGGTTTGAAGTCAAACTCTTTCATTAAAAAGTTGCATGCTTTTGCAATCATTTCTGTATCTTCAGTGTTTTTCTCTTTAAATGCAGGTCGTTCGCTGAGCACAGACGTCCATCAGGATCCATCATCAATACTGGGACATCCTCACGGCTCAGCAACCATCAGCTGCAAACACTCAATCAGTACATATGATACAATATTGTGGGACCAGCAGCCAACAGGAGACTCGGACCTTAAACTCATTGGTCATATTCTATATTCTAACCCAACGCTTGAGGATGCATTCAAACAGCATTTCAACATTAATGGAGATGGCTCATCAAAATCTCAACTTCAACTTTTAAAACTCAGACAGCCAGAAGACAGCGGTGTGTATTACTGTGCAGCTAGTACGCACAGTGACTCAACTTCACTCTCGCCTTTACAAAAACCCTCCGACAATCAGCCTCGTAAATTCACACCGAGACGCACCTGCATGTGACTGCAGCCTGTGGCAGGAAATCAGAGCTGATATCAACCTTAAAACAGTCTTTTCCTGTGTTAACCAGCACAGCAGGATACTCCACAAACCCACTGAGGACATGTGACTGTCCGTAAAGTCGACCCCTCCTCCTCCTTTACAGCTCTCTTCAGTCTGCAGACTTCATTATAGTTTTGTTTCCATCTGCGTTGGGATCATGATCAGACTCCTCATACATTTAGCAGATCTGCCGTTATGTTTAACAGGCAATATTACATTATATCTAAATATTTTAAGAGAAGTTTATTTTTCCTCACTAAAGCTGTTTGTTGTTAAATGTCTCTTTCAGAAGTCTCAAAAAACAGTGCTCATCAGACTCCTGCGAGGCTCATCAAACATCCTGGAGAAGAAGCTCTGATCAACTGCAGCCACTCCAACACTAACTTTGACATGATCCAGTGGTATAAACAATCTCCTGGGAAAAACGATATGGCTCTAATTGGCTATGCACAATACACCTCCAGAGTTGTGGAGAATAAATTCAAAGATGCTTATAATGTGACTGGTGATGGGTCAAGTCTGTCAGGTCTTTAGATGCTGAAGCTGAGTCGATCGGAGCACAGTGCAGTTTATTTCTGCACAGCCAGTAAAGCACGGTGCTGCACAAACCCTCCACCTTCAGCAAAAACCTCCCATGATGCTGCCAGCTACACAACAACACAAAACTGCCACATGAACGACTTATAAACCACGAAGGACTGATATCAAACAGCTGCTGCATCAGACATGCTGATTTTATCCATTAGGGGGCGGTGTTTCTCCAAAGATCTGCTGATAGGTTAACAATTCTCACTGTATCTGAGAAAACAACAATACATTAATAAAAAAAAGAAAAAAATTAAGACAATTTCCTGTCCATATTTAAGTTTTAAGAAAAGATAAATAATATACAACTGAAATATTCATGCAGAACATTTGTATTTATTGGGGTACATAAAGGTTGAATCCATTGTATGTGTAGTTTATATGGTCAAAAATGACTAATTGAGGCTTTCATAACATGATTTATACACTATGAACAATACAGTTGTTATTTATATTATGGCTTCTATACATACACGGTAAGTTTCATGATATTTTGATAGAGCCTTAAGTGCACAATGAATGTTGAACATTTAAAAATATTGCTCTGCTTCTGGCATGAAAGCCCACAGAAAATAAAGATTAACAAACAAATTGACATATTTTATTGTTTTATTACAACAGTAACAACAGTTAAGCTGATAAAATATGTTGTTTTATGTTTGACCATATTTATCTATTATTATTATCATCATATCATTATCATTATTACTTTACCCTCTGTGAGATTAGAGTGTTTTTTATCCATTATACTGAGCTAGCAATGTGCAGCAGTAGTTGACATGATGGTTTTAATGTGTAAAAGAGGAGGAAGTATGATGACACCACCCACTTTGGTTTTCTAACAGGAGGACTTATTCAGAGAAGGAGATTTCATCAGTTTACCTGCATGTGTAGTGATGAATTTCCAGAGACCAGAGTGAATGTGAAGATAGAAGGAAACACACAGAAAAACCAAACCTGCACATTAACTATTAAAGAACTCATGCTGAACAGCAGTGCAGTTTACTTCTGTGCTGCTAGATTACACAGTGCTGCATATCACTGCTCCTCAGTACAAAAACCTCATCACATGTTTTCATCTCTGTATTACAGCTCACAGCCTCTCATGCACCTGTGTTCATTCCTCTCTGTAGGTGCTGGTGTATCTTTAATCAGACCTTTATTGCTGAGCCAGTGGTGAACAGTGGTATTTGATGGTTTAATATAAACACTTCACCAAAAACTTTGTATGATTTACTGCTGTTGTAAATAAATATTTAAATAGAAAGTTTTTCATTTGCTGGGTTTTTTAGTTGTATTTTTTCAATTAATCTTCTTCACCTCTGCTCCACTTTTATTGTGTTCAATAAGAAGCTACTTTTTATGTCTTTGTCTAAATAGGCTGCATGTCTTCATGCAACAGGAGCTTCACACACAATCTTATCATAACCAAGTATTTGATGACTGTAGTCTGATTTATTTTATTCAGCCTCGATTTGGGTGATTATAGTGGTAATTCACATTTAAAAAGGTTTAAGTGTAATTCTTTGATCAAATTGTAGCACATCAAACTCATCTTAGTGAAATAAGAATGTAAATTTGTCCCAACAATAAAATAGTGTCTGGTTAAAAAAAGAGTGGCTAATAACTTTGGAAAACTACTGGCCACAGTGATTGGCGAGTAAAAAAGTTCATGTCAAGTCCCGTTTACAGGAGGAAGATAGACGATGACACCACCCACCTCATGACTTCATGTTGATGATAGGAGGGTTTACTCAAAGAGGAGTTGGAAATGATCAGTATAACTGCTGATACACAGAGAATATCTTTCATATGAGCAATAAAATAATCACCAAACACAAAAGACAACATGATCTTCCTGTTCCTGAGCATTCATTTTAACACTGTTCTGGTTTCAGGTAATGTCAAAGTTTCTAGTTTTATGTGTGTACAGTCAGTATACTGCAGTGAATTTTAATACAATTTGTTACATTAGATTGCTGAATTTATTAGAGCTCATTCTTACACTTGGCATCTTGTTTTTGGTTGATGTCTTCTCAACAGGTTCCTCTTTCAGTGACCAAGTCCACCAGGACTCCAGCTGACATGTTCATCACATCAGGACAACCAGCAAAAATCAAATGTTCACACAGTATTGACAGCTATTATCGAAATCCTCTGGTACAAACAGTCAAATAGACATCTACAGTTCCTGGGATATATGTCTGATAGTGATGAATTTCCAGAGCCTGGAGTGAATGTGGCGATGTCAGGGGGTGCAAGCAAAGGAGAAAACTGCACATTAACAATTGAAGGACTCAGTCTGAACAGCAGTGCAGTTTACTTCTGTGCTGCTAGTTTACACAGTGCTGCATATCACTGCTCCTCAGTACAAAAACCTCATCATGTTTTTATCTCTGTATTACAGCTCACAGCCTCTCACACCTGCAATGAGCCGCTCTAACCAACGTTGGTCTTTCCTCTCACAAAGATCACATTTTATAATGGAGGGTTCCTTCTGTGCAGCAATACAACACTCATCACATCCTGATATATACTGCAGGGTCTCATTTCAACAGGGTCACTATGATGACTCACATTCTCACATATATCTAATATAATCACATACATCATTAAAGGTAGGACTGTCTGAATAACTCAATTCAAAACATATTACATCAAATTTCTATTTCTATCAAATATATAAGGATCAGGTTATTTCAAATACTCAGACTAAGTCAAGGAAACAATTAAGTCTAAAATTAAATGTTAAGGTTGAAAAAACAAGTTGAATAAAGTAAAATAACTTAAAAACAACTACAGGAGAAAAGGTTAAATTACTTTGATGCTGCTCTTTAAGTAACATCTGATTGTTATCGATGCATTACATTGATATTCATTACTTCATCCATTAAGGTCCACACTTAATTAAGATCAATCTAACAACCTCTGCTGTATTTTCATGCTGCTTAGTAGTTTTAATTTTTTTTTTTTTATAAATAGATTATTTGATGCAAATGTTTGTGGGGATTATCACGCGTCTTTGTTGTTTTTCTTCCTTACATAAGGTGGCAGTATATCTTTACTGAGAGGTGGCAGTAGACATGATGGTTTTAATGTTTAGACGAGGAGGAAACTCTTTGACACCACCCAGTTTAAAAAGGTGTGTTTCCTGATGGGAGTGTTTACAGAAGAGGAGGTGAATCAGCATACCAGCATTTACTGGGATGAAAACAGCACCGATAACTAGACTGAACTTAAATTCAGTCAACATGAATATGATAATCTTCGTCAGTTTAACCTTTAATGTTATATGGGTTTCAGGTAATAAAATGTCTCATTTGTTCTTTTAAAATTTAGTTTTTGTAATAAAGTCACTGGAGCTGATCAAGTTGAACACTTTTTGCTCTGAAATTTAAATCCTTGGATGTCAGTGTTTAACATTTGTCTATGTGCAACCAGAGATTCAAAAAAATGACTTATGTCATCAAGTTTTTCCCAAAATGTTTTTCAAAAGTTATAATTTTAAACTCCTGTCCTCTGCTCTGTTTTTTAAAAGTTATTTGTACATCGTACTCAATGTGATCGTGTATTTGTGTTGACATCTTTTTCACAGGTTCCAGCGACCAAGTCCACCAGACTCCAGCTGACATGTTCATCACATCAGGACAACCAGCAGAAATTAAATGTTCACACAATATTAACACCTATAATCAAATCCTCTGGTACAAACAGTCAGAAGGACAGCTACAGTTACTTGGATATATGTATTATAGTGATCCATCTCCAGAGCCTGGAGTGAATGTGACGATGAAAGGGAAGGCAAGCAAAGGAGAAACCTGCACATTAACAATTAAAGGACTCAGTCTCAACAGCAGTGCAGTTTACTTCTGTGCTGCTAGTTTACACAGTGCTGCATATCTCTGCTTCTCAATACAAAAACCTCCTCATTTATTTTCTCGTCTCACAAGCCCCGAGCACCTGTATCAGCTCCTTCAAACCAACGTTGGTTTTCCCTCTCACCCACATCAGACATTATCATGGATTCATTTTGTCCCTAATAACAGTTTCAGACACTCATTAAGTCTGCATGTCATGTTAACAGAACAACCATCATTATTTAAATTCTCATCATATATTTCAGATCCTCAACATGAAGATTCGGCTAGTTGCTCAAGTCGAGTCGTGTCTGCAGGGATTATTACAGGTTTTTTTTTAATGGGAGGTTCCTTTCACAAGGTGGCAGTATATCTTTACAGAGGCAGTGGGGAGTGTTGGTGGGGGACGTGATGGTTTTAATATTTAGACGATGAGGAAGTGTGATGACACCACCCACTTTGACAGCTTTGTCTCTTATTTTCCTTATAGGAGGGTTTCCTCAAAAAAAAAAACATAGGTGGAGGTGGAAATAATAAGTATACCAGAATATACTTTGGTGGAAACACAGCTCCAGTGACAAGGCTGAACTCAGAAAACAACATGATGATCATTTTCTTCTGCATAACCTTTGATATTTTCCTGGTTTCAGGTAATAAACTTATTAATGGCATTTGTCCTTTAAAAATGTATTTAAACTTCAAAACAGCTACTTACTATTTAAATTGCATACTATAGACTCTGACATGTAGATTCTGGAAATTGAGCAAATAAAAAAGCTTATATAGAAGAAAAGGAAAAATACATTAACATAAAAAAAAAAAAACTTTGATACCCCAACACAGATATTCAGGATTGGGGTTTTTATGTAATCAAAGTTAAGAAAGAGCGCTCTGACTTGTGTCTTTCTACATTTGTTAGCTCTTGTCTTGTTGTGATTTACTGATGCTTTCTCCACAGGTTCCTCTTTCAGTGATCGAGTCTACCAGAATCCAGCTGACATTTACAGAAATCCAGGAAGAAAAGCTGTAATCGACTGTTCACACACGATTGACACCTATGATAACATCATCTGGTACAAACAACTAGAGAACGGACAGCTACAGTTCCTGGGATACATGTACACAAACATGTATAACCCTGAAGCTGGACTGGGAGTGAAGATATCAGGGAGAGCAGAAAAAGACCAAACCTGCACGTTAACAATCGATGAAGTCAGTCTGAACAGCAGTGCAGTTTACTTCTGTGCAGCTAGTTTACACAGCGTTACATATCACTGCTCCTCGGTACTAAAACCTCCCCATCACAAACTTTTTCATCTCCACATAACATCTCTCAGCCCTGTGCACCTGGATCAGCTCAGTCTAACCAACGTGGCTTCTTCCTCTAATTAAGATCAGAGGTTTTTTTTTAATGGGAGGTTCCTTCTGAGGAGAAACGCAGTGTTTAACCTCCCTCAGATATTCATCACGTCTGCTGTGGCAGCACCTCATGTTAACAGGATCACTATGATGACTCAAGTTCTCATCACATTGATGGTGTTGTCTCTGTGGCTTCAAGGTAAAAGACAAATTACATTTTTTTCTTTAAAGAAATAAGAAGTTGGTAGTTTTTAATTGGTGACATGTATTTAATGACATGGCAGCATATGTTCTGAGTTCACTGGGAGTTTTTCTTTACCATATTTTTCCATCTCTACATTTAATTACTTGCACTAAAAAATATAGTGTGCATCATTTTAGTCTTCCCCACATATTAAGTTCTGAACGATCTTACAAAATATATGAGCTCAATTTGTTGAAGTTGAAAGAACTTTTTTTAGGAGAATTATGTTAATTATATTAAGTGTTGTATTTTCTCTACAGGTCACTGCCAGGATGTGACCCAGGACCCTGAGATCAGCTGGAGTTATTTGTCCAAATCTGCAGAGATGAACTGCAGCCACAAGAAAGACGCTGGTCACAACCAGATGTACTGGTACAGGCAGCGTCCAGGGGAGACCATGAAACTCATCGTCTACACAGTTTTTGGTGGACAGCCGGATTATGGGGAGGCTCCTCCAAACAAATATTCAGCCATTAAACCGAGCATAGAGAACGGGACTCTTACTGTGAAAGACTTGACGCTCGAGGACAGCGGTGTGTATTTCTGTGCCGTAAGCAAACACAGTGCTGGAGATTCCCCTCAAGTCAATATAAAAACCCTCCTTCATCTTTCTGCAGATAGACGACACGTTCAGGCTGTCGAACAGCTGCAGCTTTGAAGGTTTCATTAACCGCTCTGAGGATGAGCTGCTGATGATACACATTCTTGGTGACACTGTGTGAAGTTTAGATTTGATGATGGTTGATGACGTCACACCCTGCAGAGACACACCTACCTGCGACTTCATATCTCTGTAACCACACTGACAGATTCATGTGAGACTCTCGGTTTAAGAACATGGAGATTATCAGTCATGGTCTCCTCAGCTTGTTTGTTTTGGTGCTCTGGATACAAGGTAAAGTCCTGTAATGTCAGCTAACTTAGCATAAGTGGACATCTGATGTCTGGAATAAATTAAACTGTTGTTATACACACACAGGTCTAGCTGATGGAAGTGATGTCACTCAGATGGACATACTGTGGGAAAAAGAGGGCCAAGATGCAAAAATGGACTGCAGCCATAAGAAGGGTGCTGGTTATATCCAGATGTACTGGTACAGACAGCTGCCGGGAGAAACGATGAGACAAGTCGTGCTCACCGTTGCAGAGAGCAAACCAGTCTTTGAACCAGACTTCAGAGAAGAAAAATATCCAACCAACAAACCTGACTTTGACAGTGGGGACATTCACAGTGAAGAACCTGCAGCCAGGAGATAAAGGCTTGTATTTCTGTGCTGTGAGTGAACACAGTGATACAGACACGTGTGAGAGCTGAACAAAAACCTCAGAGCTGTTACCGACTGTGTTTATCTGCTCTGCTGTAGGGGGACCTCTAATACAACCACAGAGCATCACATCGTACAGAGACACTCCCCGTCTGTGACTCCTCGTCTCTCTGCTGTAACGTCACACAGACCGACAGCGACTCTGGTCTCTCACTTCATTTAGCTCAGAGCACAATAATGATCCCAGCTGCTCCCATCAGACTCTCTGCAGCTCTGCTCTGTGTTGTAGGTACTGTACATGAAGAGGCTGAGGACTGAGAGGAGAAGCTGGTTAATTTACATTCATGCTCATGATTTCATGTTGATCTTTCTATAACATGACATGATTTTTTTTTCTTCTTTTATATCTGGAGGTCTAATTGATGCGAGTTTTGTCACCCAGACTCCTCGGCTGTGCTGTCCTAGCTGATAAAATGTCAGAAAACAGTTAAAATCATGAATCACCAGAGCCCACACACACACATACATGCTAAAATTCCACAGATGAAATCAAACATGAAAAAAACTAATAAAAGTCCTCAGATTGCAGAAGTGGAAACCTCATCAGAACTGAAATTATTCATTCTCTGTTGATCAGCTTTTTGTTTGATACCATATAAAAAAAAATGTTAATGAGGAAGCCGCCTTAATCCAAATCTCTCGTCTCCTCCCCTCTAAGCTGATCCCATAACGTCTGTTCAGTCTGTCAGTCAGTGCAGAAACAGAGAGGAAGGTAAAGACATCATGATCAGAAACCTCAGCAGGATCGCTCTGCTGCTTCTCTGGCTCTCCTGTAGGTTTGAAGTCAAACTCTGATTAAAAAGTTGCATGCTTTTGCAATCATTTCTGTATCTTCAGTGTTTTTCTCTTTAAATGCAGGTCGTTCGCTGAGCACAGACGTCCATCAGGATCCATCATCAATACTGGGACGTCCTCACGGCTCAGCAACCATCAGCTGCAAACACTCAATCAGTACATATAATACAATATTGTGGTACCAGCAGCCAACAGGAGACTCTGACCTTAAACTCATTGGTCATATTGTATATTCTGACGCAACGTTTGAGGATGCATTCAAACAGCATTTCAACATTACTGGAGATGGCTCATCAAACTCTCAACTTCAACTTCTAAAACTCAGACAGCCAGAAGACAGCAGCGTGTATTACTGTGCAGCTAGTAGGCACAGTGACTCATATTCTCTCTCGCCTTTACAAAAACCCTCCGACAATCAGCCTCGTAAATTCACACCGAGACACACCTGCATGTGACTGCAGCCTGTGGCAGGAAATCAGAGCTGATATCAACCTTAAAACAGTCTTTTCCTGTGTTAACCAGCACAGCACAATACTCCACAAACCCACTGAGGACATGTGACTGTCCGTAAAGTCGACCCCTCCTCCTCCTTTACAGCTCTCTTCAGTCTGCAGACTTCATTATAGTTTTGTTTCCATCTGCGTTGGGATCATGATCAGACTCCTCATACATTTAGCAGCTCTGCCGTTATGTTTAACAGGTAATATTACATTAATTTATATCTAAATATTTTAAGAGAAGTTTATTTTTCCTCACTAAAGCTGTTTGTTTTAAATGTCTTTCAGAAGTCTCAAAAAACAGTGCTCATCAGACTCCTGCGAGGCTCATCAAACATCCTGGAGAAGAAGCTCTGATCAACTGCAGCCACTCCAACTCTAACTTTGACATGATCCAGTGGTATAAACAGTCTCCTGGGAAAAACGATATGACTCTAATTGGCTATGCACAATACACCTCCGTAGTTGTGGAGGATAAATTCAAAGATGCTTATAATGTGACCGGTGATGGGTCAAGTCTGTCAGGTCTTCAGATGCTGAAGCTGAGTCGATCGGAGCACAGTGCAGTTTATTTCTGCGCAGCCAGTGAAAGCACGGTGCTGCACAAACCCTCCACCTTCAGCAAAAACCTCCCATCTGATGCTGCCAGCTACACAACAACACAAAACTGCCACATGAACGACTTATAAACCACGAAGGACCGATATCAGACAGCTGCTGCATCAGACATGCTGATTTTATCCATTAGGGGGCGGTGTTTCTCCAAAGATCTGCTGATAGGTTTAACAATTCTTCACTGTATCTGAGAAAACAACAATACATTAATAAAAAAAAGAAAAAAATTAAGACAATTTCCTGTCCATATTTAAGTTTTAAGAAAAGATAAATAATATACAACTGAAATATTCATGCAGAACATTTGTATTTATTGGGGTACATAAAGGTTGAATCCATTGTATGTGTAGTTTATATGGTCAAAAATGACTAATTGAGGCTTTCATAACATGATTTATACACTATGAACAATACATTGTTATTTATATTATGGCTTCTATACATACACGGTAAGTTTCATGATATTTTGATAGAGCCTTAAGTGCACAATGAATGTTGAACATTTAAAAATATTGCTCTGCTTCTGGCATGAAAGCCCACAGAAAATAAAGATTAACAAACAAATTGACATATTTTATTGTTTTATTACAACAGTAACAACAGTTAAGCTGATAAAATATGTTGTTTTATGTTTGACCATATTTATCTATTATTATTATCATCATATCATTATCATTATTATTTACCTCCGTGAGATTAGAGTGTTTTTTATCCGTTATACTGAGCTAGCAATGTGCAGCAGTAGTTGACATGATGGTTTTAATGTGTAAAAGAGGAGGAAGTATGATGACACCACCCACTTTGGTTTTCTAACAGGAGGACTTATTCAGAGAAGGAGGTTTCATCAGTTTACCTGCATGTGTAGTGATGAATTTCCAGAGACCGGAGTGAATGTGAAGATAGAAGGAAATGCACGAAAAGACCAAACCTGCACATTAACTATTAAAGAACTCAGTCTGAACAGCAGTGCAGTTTACTTCTGTGCTGCTAGATTACACAGTGCTGCATATCACTGCTCCTCAGTACAAAAACCTCATCACATGTTTTCATCTCTGTATTACAGCTCACAGCCTCTCACACCTGTGTTCATTCCTCTCTGTAGGTGCTGGTGTATCTTTAATCAGACCTTTATGCTGAGCCAGTGGTGAACAGTGGTATTTGATGGTTTAATATAAACACTTCACCAAAAACTTTGTATGATTTACTGCTGTTGTAAATAAATATCTAAATAGAAAGTTTTTCATTTGCTGGGTTTTTTAGTTGTATTTTTTCAATTAATCTTCTTCACCTCTGCTCCACTTTTATTGTGTTCAATAAGAAGCTACTTTTTATGTCTTTGTCTAAATAGGCTGCATGTTTTCATGCAACAGGAGCTTTTATTTATTTATTCAGCCTTGATTTGGGTGATTATAGTGGTAATTCACATTTAAAAAGGTTTAAGTGTAATTCTTTGATCAAATTGTAGCACATCAAACTCATCTTAGTGAAATAAGAATGTAAATTTGTCCCAACAATAAAATAGTGTCTGGTTAAAAAAAGAGTGGCTAATAACTTTGGAAAACTACTGGCCACAGTGATTGGCGAGTAAAAAAGTTCATGTCAAGTCCCGTTTACAGGAAGGAAGATAGACGATGACACCACCCACCTCATGACTTCATGTTGATGATAGGAGGGTTTACTCAAAGAGGAGTTGGAAATGATCAGTATAACTGCTGATACACAGAGAATATCTTTCATATGAGCAATAAAATAATCACCAAACACAAAAGACAACATGATCTTCCTGTTCCTGAGCATTCATTTTAACACTGTTCTGGTTTCAGGTAATGTCAAAGTTTCTAGTTTTATGTGTGTACAGTCAGTATACTGCAGTGAATTTTAATACAATTTGTTACATTAGATTGCTGAATTTATTAGAGCTCATTCTTACACTTGGTGTCTTGTTTTTGGTTGATGTCTTCTCAACAGGTTCCTCTTTCAGTGACCAAGTCCACCAGACTCCAGCTGACATGTTCATCACATCAGGACAACCAGCAGAAATTAAATGTTCACACAATATTAACACCTATAATCAAATCCTCTGGTACAAACAGTCAGAAGGACAGCTACAGTTACTTGGATATGTGCGTTTTAGCAGTCCATCTCTAGAGCCTGGAGTGAACGTGACGATGAAAGGGAAGGCAAGCAAAGGAGAAACCTGCACATTAACAATTAAAGGACTCAGTCTGAACAGCAGTGCAGTTTACTTCTGTGCTTTAGCTAGTTTACACAGTGCTGCATATCACTGCTCCTCAGTACAAAAACCTCCTCATTTATTTTCTCGTCTCACAAGCCCCGAGCACCTGTATCAGCTCCTTCAAACCAACGTTGGTTTTCCCTCTCACCCACATCAGACATTATCATGGATTCATTTTGTTCCTAATAACAGTTTCAGACACTCGTTATGTCTGCATGTCATGTTAACAGAACAACCATCATTATTTAAATTCTCATCATATATTTCAGATCCTCAACATGAAGATTCGGCTAGTTGCTCAAGTCGAGTCGTGTCTGCAGGGATTATTACAGGTATTTGTTGTTTTGCTTCCTTTCACAAGGTGGCAGTATATCTTTACAGAGGCAGTGGGGAGTGTTGGTGGCTGACGTGATGGTTTTAATATTTAGACGATGAGGAAGTGATGGAAGTGATGACACCACCCACTTTGACAGCTTTGTCTCTTATTTTCCTTATAGGAGGGTTTCCTCAAGGGTTTCCTCAAAAAAAAACATAGGTGGAAATAATAAGTATACCAGAATATACTTTGGTGGAAACACAGCTCCAGTGACAAGGCTGAACTCAGAAAACAACATGATGATCATTTTCTTCTGCATAACCTTTGATATTTTCCTGGTTTCAGGTAATAAACTTATTAATGGCATTTGTCCTTTAAAAATGTATTTAAACTTCAAAACAGCTACTTACTATTTAAATTGCATACTATAGACTCTGACATGTAGATTCTGGAATTGAGCAAATAAAAAAGCTTATATAGAAGAAAAGGAAAAATACATTAACATAAAAAAAACTTTGATCCCCAACACAGATATTCAGGATTGGGGTTTTTATGTAATCAAAGTTAAGAAAGAGCGCTCTGACTTGTGTCTTTCTACATTTGTTAGCTCTTGTCTTGTTGTGATTTACTGATGCTTTCTCCACAGGTTCCTCTTTCAGTGATCGAGTCTACCAGAATCCAGCTGACATTTACAGAAATCCAGGAAGAAAAGCTGTAATCGACTGTTCACACAAGATTGACACCTATGATAACATCATCTGGTACAAACAACTAGAGAACGGACAGCTACAGTTCCTGGGATACATGTACACAAACATGTATAACCCTGAAGCTGGACTGGGAGTGAAGATATCAGGGAGAGCAGAAAAAGACCAAACCTGCACGTTAACAATCGATGAAGTCAGTCTGAACAGCAGTGCAGTTTACTTCTGTGCAGCTAGTTTACACAGCGTTACATATCACTGCTCCTTGGTACAAAAACCTCCTCCATCACAAACTTTTTCATCTCCACATAACATCTCTCAGCCCTGTGCACCTGGATCAGCTTGGTCTAACCAACGTGGCTTCTTCCTCTTATTAAGATCAGAGGTTTTTTTTTAATGGGAGGATTCCTTCTGAGGAGAAACGCAGTGTTTAACCTCCCTCAGATATTCATCACGTCTGCTGTGACAGGCACCTCATGTTAACAGGATCACTATGATAACTCAAGTTCTCATCACATTGATGGTGTTGTCTCTGTGGCTTCAAGGTAAAAGACAAATTACAATTTTTTCTCTAAAGAAATAAGAAGTTGGTAGTTTTTAAGTTGGTGACATGTATTTAATGACATGGATGCATATGTTCTGAGTTCACTGGGAGTTTTTCATTTACCATATTTTTCCATCTCTACATTTAATTACTTGCACTAAAAAATATAGTGTGCATCATTTTAGTCTCCCCACATATTAAGTTCTGAACAATCTTACAAAATATATGAGCTCAATTTGTTGAAGTTGAAAGAACTTTTTTAGGAGAATTATGTTAATTATATTAAATGATGTATTTTTTCTACAGGTCACTGCCAGCATGTGACCCAGGACCCTGAGATCAGCTGGAGTTATTTGTCCGAATCTGCAGAGATGAACTGCAGCCACAAGAAAGACGCTGGTCACAACCAGATGTACTGGTACAGGCAGCGTCCAGGGGAGACCATGAAACTCATCGTCTTACACAGTTTTTGGTGGACAGCCAGGATTATGGGGAGGCTCCTTCCAAACAAATATTCAGCCATTAAACCGAGCATAGAGAACGGGACTCTTACTGTGAAAGACTTGATGCTCGAGGACAGCGGTGTGTATTTCTGTGCTGTAAGCAAACACAGTGCTGCAGATTCCCCTCAAGTCAATACAAAAACCCTCCTTCATCTGTCTGCAGATAGACGACACGTTCAGGCTGTCGAACAGCTGCAGCTTTGAAGGTTTCATTAACCGCTCTGAGGACGAGCTGCTGACAACACACATTCTTGGTGACACTGTGTGAAGTTTAGATTTGATGATGGTAACTGAAAGAAGAGGAAGCAGAACACAGTTGCAGACCTCAAAAAAAAAAAAAAAAAAAAAAATTCATGTGGTTATATAAAATTTTAAAAATCACAAGTTTTCTGCACTTTTTAGAAATGTTCCTCCAGGTATAAATCACCCATCTCTCATCTTCAATAAAAAGTATTCAACTTAGAATCAAAGCTAAATACGGGACACAGCATGATCAAACCTGGCTGCTTCAGCTTGACAGTGTTACTGATCAGAACTAAAGTACTTTGATTTACTACAGTACTACTTATACTACCTGCAGCTCTTCACATCAACGACAGGAGACTCTGGTAGTTTCTCTCCTCCAGAAGAACATGGATCATCAATAAACAAGGACCCCTCATGTTTTCAGATTAAAGAAATGTGCAATAATGACAAAACAAAAAAAAAACATGTCATTCTACTTCTTTTAACTTTCCACATGCATGACTCTTCTTTATCAAATTAAATAAAGTTTCTCTTTAATTCATGTCAATTTGCATGCAAAGATGCATCCAATTCAGCACATCACACGTCATCCTCAGCTCATCAGTGTCTCTGATCTGAAGGTAGGGGGACCTCCAGTACCACTTCTACTCATCTGCACATGAACCGACAACTTCTATTTTCATACAGCAGCTTACAGGATCATCATCGACGTCACACCCTGCAGAGACACACCTACCTGCGACTTCATATCTCTGTAACCACACTGACAGATTCATGTGAGACTCTCGGTTTAAGAACATGGAGATTATCAGTCATGGTCTCCTCAGCTTGTTTGTTTTGGTGCTCTGGATACAAGGTAAAGTCCTGTAACGTCCACTAATTTATTTCAGACATCAAATGTCCACTTATGCTAAGTTAAACTGTTGTTATACACACACAGGTCTAGCTGATGGAAGTGATGTCACTCAGACGGACATACTGTGGGAAAAAGAGGGCAAAGATGCAAAAATGGAGTGCAGCCATAAGAAGGGTGCTGGCTATAACCAGATGTACTGGTACAGACAGCTGCTGGGAGAAACGATGGAACTAATTGTGTATACAACACTTGGTATAGAAAATCACGACTTTGGACATTTCAACAAAACGAAATTCACAGCCACCAAACCTGACGGTGACAATGGGACATTCACAGTGAAGAACCTGCAGCCAGGAGATAAAGGCTTGTATTTCTGTGCTGTGAGTCAACACAGTGATACAGACACGTGTGAGAGCTGAACAAAAACCTCAGAACTGTTACCGACGGTGTTTATCTGCTCTGCTGTAGGGGGACCTCTAATACAACCACAGAGCATCACATCGTACAGAGACACTCCCCGTCTGTGACTCCTCGTCTCTCTGCTGTAACGTCACACAGACCGACAGCGAACTCTGGTCTCTCACTTCATTTAGCTCAGAGCACAATAATGATCCCAGCTGCTCCCATCAGACTCTCTGCAGTTCTGCTCTGTGTTGTAGGTACTGTACATGAAGAGGCTGAGGACTGAGAGGAGAAGCTGTTAATTTACATTCATGCTCATGATTTCCTGTTGATCTTGCTGTAACATGACATGATTTTTTCTGCAGGTCTAATTGGGTCTAATCTGGTCTAATCTGCAGGTCTAATTGATGTGAGTTTTGTCACCCAGACTCCTCGGCTGTGCTGTCCTAGCTGATAAAATGTCAGAAAACAGTTAAAATCATGAATCACCAGAGCCCACACACACACAAGCTAAAATTACACAGATAAAATAAAACATGAAAAAAACTAATAAAAGTCCTCAGATTGCAGAAGTGGAAACCTCATCAGAACTGAAATTATTAATTCTCTGTTGATCAGCTTTTTGATTGATACCATACAAAATAAATGTTAATGAGGAAGCTGCCTTAATCCAAATCTCTCGTCTCCTCCCCTCTAAGCTGATCCCATAACGTCTGTTCAGTCTGTCAGTCAGTGCAGAAACAGAGAGGAAGGTAAAGACATCATGATCAGAAACCTCAGCAGGATCGCTCTGCTGCTTCTCTGGCTCTCCTGTAGGTTTGAAGTCAAACTCTTTCATTAAAAAGTTGCATGCTTTTGCAATCATTTCTGTATCTTCAGTGTTTTTCTCTTTAAATGCAGGTCGTTCGCTGAGCACAGACGTCCATCAGGATCCATCATCAATACTGGGACGTCCTCACGGCTCAGCAACCATCAGCTGCAAACACTCAATCAGTACATATATTGCAATATTGTGGTACCAGCAGCCAACAGGAGACTCTGACCTTAAACTCATTGGTCATATTCTACTTACTAACCCAACGCTTGAGGATGCATTCAAACAGCATTTCAACATTACTGGAGATGGCTCATCAAACTCTCAACTTCAAGTCCTAAAACTCAGACAGCCAGAAGACAGCGGCGTGTATTACTGTGCAGCTAGTAGGCACAGTGACTCAACTTCACTCTCGCCTTTACAAAAACCCTCCGACAATCAGCCTCGTAAATTCACACTGAGACGCACCTGCATGTGACTGCAGCCTGTGGCAGGAAATCAGAGCTGATATCAACCTTAAAACAGTCTTTTCCTGTGTTAACCAGCACAGCAGGATACTCCACAAACCCACTGAGGACATGTGACTGTCCGTGAAGTCGACCCCTCCTCCTCCTTTACAGCTCTCTTCAGTCTGCAGACTTCATTATAGTTTTGTTTCCATCTGCGTTGGGATCATGATCAGACTCCTCATACATTTAGCAGCTCTGCCATTATGTTTAACAGGTAATATTACATTAAGTTATATCTAAATATTTTAAGAGAAGTTTATTTTTCCTCACTAAAGCTGTTTGTTGTTAAATGTCTCTTTCAGAAGTCTCAAAAAACAGTGCTCATCAGACTCCTGCGAGGCTCATCAAACATCCTGGAGAAGAAGCTCTGATCAACTGCAGCCACTCCAACACTGAACTTTGACATGATCCAGTGGTATAAACAATCTCCTGGGAAAAACGATATGACTCTAATTGGCTACGTACGATACACCTCCATAGTTGTCGAAGATAAATTCAAAGATGCTTATAATGTGACCGGTGATGGGTCAAGTCTGTCAGGTCTTCAGATGCTGAAGCTGAGTCGATCGGAGCACAGTGCAGTTTATTTCTGCGCAGCCAGTAAAGCACGGTGCTGCACAAACCCTCCACCTTCAGCAAAAACCTCCCCTGATGCTGCCAGCTACACAACAACACAAAACTGCCACATGAACGACTTATAAACCACGAAAGGACTGATATCAAACAGCTGCTGCATCAGACATGCTGATTTTATCCATTAGGGGGCGGTGTTTCTCCAAAGATCTGCTGATGGGTGAACAATTCTCACTGTATCTGAGAAAACAACAATACATTAATACAAAAAAAGGAAAAACAATTAAAAGACAAATCCCTGTCCATATTCAAGTTTTAATAAAATATAAATAATATACACTTGATAAATATTCATGCAGAATATTTGTATTTATTGGGGTACATAAAGGTTGAATCCATTGTATGTGTAGTTTATATGGTCAAAAATTACTAATTGAGGCTTTCATAACATGATTTATACACTATGAACAATACAGTGTTATTTATATTATGGCTTCTATACATACATGGTAAGTTTCATGATATTTTGATAGAGCCTTTAAGTGCACAATGAATGTTGAACATTTAAAAATATTGCTCTGCTTCTGGCATGACAGCCCACAGAAAATTAAGATTAACAAACAAATTGACATATTTTATTGTTTTATTACAACAGTAACAACAGTTAAGCTGATAAAATATGTTGTTTTATGTTTGACCATATTTATCTATTATTATTATCATCATATCATTATCATTATTATTTACCTCCGTGAGATTAGAGTGTTTTTTATCCGTTATACTGAGCTAGCAATGTGCAGCAGTAGTTGACATGATGGTTTTAATGTGTAAAAGAGGAGGAAGTATGATGACACCACCCACTTTGGTTTTCTAACAGGAGGACTTATTCAGAGAAGGAGATTTCATCAGTTTACCTGCATGTGTAGTGATGAATTTCCAGAGAACTTTAACAAAAACCGACATGATGATCGGAGTGAATGTGAAGATAGAAGGAAACACACAAAAAAACCAAACCTGCACATTAACTATTAAAGAACTCAGTCTGAACAGCAGTGCAGTTTACTTCTGTGCTGCTAGTTTACACAGTGCTGCATATCACTGCAGTACAAAAACCTCATCAATGTTTTCATCTCTGTATTGTTTACTTCTGTGCTGCTAGTTTATGCTGAGTGGTGAACAGTGGTATTTGATGGTTTAATATAAACAGTTTATGGTTTAATATAAACTGCTCACCAAAAACTGTGCTGCTATTTACTGTGTTATAAATAAATATTTAAATAGAAAGTTTTTCTGCTGGGTTTTTTAGTTGTATTTTTTCAAAACCTCATCACATGTTTTCATTTTTATGTCTCTGTATTACTGCTCTCATACCTGCAACAGGAGCTTCACACACAATCTTATTCACTCTCTGTAGGTGCTGGTGTATCTTTATAGACCTTTTATTCAGAGCCAGTGATTTGGGTTATTATTGTGGTAATTCAGTTTAAAAAGGTAAAGTTTTCTTTGATCAAATTGTAGCACATCAAACTTCTTAATATGTAAATTTGTCCTAAAATAGTGTCACCAAAAACTTTGTATGATTTACTGCTGTTGTAAAAATTTTAAATAGAAAGTTTTTCATCTGGGTTTTTTAGTTGTATTTTTTCAAGGAAGATGAACGATAATCAAATTCTTTGATGATAGGAGGGTTTACTTCCTTAAAGAGGAGTTGGAAATTATCAGTATAACTCTGTCCACTTTCATATGATCAATACTTTTTATGGAAACACAAAAGACAACATATCTTCCTGAGCAGCTATTTTAACACTGTTTTATATGTCTCTGTATTACAATTAATCTTCTTCACCTCTGCTCACATTGTGTTCAATAAGAAGCTGACTTTTTATCTCAAATTGTCTATTGGCATGTCTTCATGCAACAGGAGCCTCTTTCACACACAATCTTATCATAACCAAGTATTTGATGACTGTAGTCTGATTTATTTTATTCAGCCTTGATCAAATCAGGACAAGCAGCAAAAATGTTCACACAGGTCTATTCCTCTGGTACAAACAGTTCCTGTCTACAGTTCCTGTAATTCACATTTAGTGAAAAGGTTGAAAGTGTAGTTCTTTGTCAAATTGTAGCACATCAAACTTCTTACTGTCCTCAGTACAAAAATAAGAATGTAAATTTGTCTCTCAGTAGGTGGCACTATACCTTTACTCAGACCATTACATACTGGCACAGTGACTAGTAAAAAAGTTCAACCAGTGCTGTACAGTAGGTTGCCTCATTCTGTTCACATAGGAGGGTTTATCAAAGAGGAGTTGGAAATATAATCTGCTGACATATCATCATTATCACCAAACACAAGTGGGATTTAACATGAAGGTAACAAAGTGGTTTATCAAATTATAAGGATCAGAAAGTTACAGCAGCGCATTTCATTTAGAGGAGGAGGATATATGGTTCCTCTAAATGGTCATGACAAGTGACAGAAAATAACTTAAAAACAACACCCACCTCATGAACATCTGATTGTTATCATGCATTACATTGATATCAAATGACTTGGACCACACTAATTAAGATCAATCTAACAACCTCTGCTGTATTTTCTGGAGGATTTATTTTTATGTTATTATAGATGATTTCTCAGAAAGAAGGTTGGATATTCTCAGTATACCTGTTTCATTCATTGCAACAAACTAATTAACTTATATGAACACTTAGAAAAAAGGTGTGGATTCCTGATGGGAGTACCAGAAAGAAGGTTTACAGAACAAACTAATTAACTTATATGAACACTTAGAGGTGAATCAGCATACCAGCATATACTGGGATGAAAACAGAAAGATGATCATCATATTCATTTGTGTTACTTTTAACACGATTCTGGTTTCAGGTAAAGTCCAAAAAAATGTTTTGAAACATTTTTTTATCATCTTGCTTACAGGAAGTCTCCAATGCTGATTTTATTTCAGCTGTATTTGTATTTGTTTGTGTTTAATTCATTTCTTAAAATTCACCTTCATTTATGCTCATTTTGTACTTTGTCTGCTCCTTTGTTGAACCCCTTTCAGCAGGTTCCTCTCTCAATGACCAGGTCCACCAGACTCCAGCTGACATGTACAGAAAACCTGAAGAAACAGCCAAAGTAAACTGTGAACACAGTATTCAAAACTATAACCAAATCCTTTGGTACAAGAAAACACACAGACAGCTGCAGTTATTGGGATACTTTTATGGAGACAGTCAAACTCTAGAGCCTGGAGTGAATGTGAAGCTGTCAGGAGGTGCAAACAAAGGACAAAACTGCACATTAACAATTGAAGGACTCAGTCTGAACAGCAGTGCAGTTTACTTCTGTGCTGCTAGTTTACACAGTGCTGCATATCACTGCTCCTCAGTACAAAAACCTCCTCATTTATTTTCTCGTCTCACAAGCCCCGAGCACCTGTATCAACTCCTTCAAACCAACATTTGTTTTCCCTCTCACCCACATCAGACATTATCATGGATTCATTTTGTTCCTAATAACAGTTTCAGACACTTCTGAACTGTCTGCATGTCATGTTAACAGAACAACCATCATTATTTAAATTCTCATCATATATTTCAGATCCTCAACATGAAGATTCGACATGAAGATTCAAGTCGAGTTGTGTCTGCAGGTATTATTACAGGTATTTACACAGTGAATATTCAGGGAGCAGATGAGATTGTTCTTAAATTCAGTCATAAAACACAAAAAGACGCTGCTGTCTTCTGCACGTTATGTAACTAAAAGTTTTAATATTGAAAACCCCTGTTGGGTCTCATTTTACTTTTACATTTATGAGGACATATCACTGCTCCTTGGTACACCTATGATAAAAGAAACAAGCAGAAAAAGCCGAAATAAAAACATAGTAACAAAAACTTTACAAGGCAAATGGAAGCTCCAGTTGTTAGGATGCACAGCTCCCAAGGCATCACACAAGCCAAGGAGAAATGACATTAACAATTGAAGGACTCTTTTTCATCTCCTGGTTTCAGGTAATAAACATTGGTTTTCCCTCTCAACATCTTTCAAATTTTGTTCAATGTATCGTTATGTCAACTCAATAACAGCCTGTTCGCTGGATCAGCTCAGGTCTAACCAACGTGGCTTTTTTTAAATGGGTTTTTTATTGGGAGGTTCCTTCTGAGGAGAAACAAGCTCCAATGAAAGGCTGAACTCAGAAAACAACATGATGATCGCAGTGTTTTCCTGGTTTCATAATAAACTTATTAATGTTTCTTTAAAAATGTATTTAAACTTCAAAACAGTTTGACATGAACCTCCCTCAGATATTCATCACGTCTGCTGTGGCAGCACATGCTTTCTCCACAGGTTCTCACCTGCTGACATTTAGGGGACATGATGGATCCTCTGGTACAAACAACTAGAGAACGGACAGCTACAGTCATACATGTACACAAACATAGATAACAGCTGGACTGGGAGTGAAATATCTGACAGAAAAAGACAAACCTGTTAACAGGATCACTATGATGACTCAAGTTCTCATCACATTCACACACTTTTTCATCTCCACATAACATCTCTCAGATGGTGTTGTCTCTGTGGCTTCAAGGTAAAAGACAAATTACAATTTTTTCTCTAAAGAAATAAGAAGTTGGTAGTTTTTAATTGGTGACATGTATTTAATGACATGGCTGCATATGTTTTGAGTTCACTGGGAGTTTTTCTTTACCATATTTTTTCCATCTCTACATTTAATTTACTTGCACTAAAAAATATAGTGTGCATCATTTTAGTCTCCCCACATATTAAATTCTGAACGGTATTACAAAATATATGAGCTCAATTTGTTGAAGTTGTTGAAAGAACTTTTTTTTAGGAGAATTATGTTAATTATATTAAATGTTGTATTTTCTCTACAGGTTACTGCCAGGATGTGAACCAGGACCCTGAGATCAGCTGGAGTTATTTGTCCGAATCTGCAGAGATGAACTTGCAGCCACAAGAAAGACGCTGGTCACAACCAGATGTACTGGTACAGGCAGCGTCCAGGGGAGACCATGAAACTCATAGTCTACACAGTTTTAGGTGGACAGCCGGATTATGGGGAGGCTCCTCCAAACAAATATTCAGCCATTAAACCGAGCATAGAGAACGGGACTCTTACTGTGAAAGACTTGACGCTCGAGGACAGTGGTGTGTATTTCTGTGCCGTAAGCAAACACAGTGATGTGAGAAGCTGAGCAGCTGAACAAAAACTGTTTGCCAATGAATTTAGTTCATCACAGACCACATTTTGACTTCTCTGTGTGTCCAGTAGGTGGAGCCGGAGCTCCAGAAATAATCTTCAGTTCAACACGAGCAGCACTATGAAGTATGATGTAGCTGGTGGGGCTTTAAGAGGAGGGTTTTAATACAGAGCCTACAGTCAACAGATCCACTCAGTGTTCATTCACACAGGAGGTCAACATGACAATAACAAGATTATTCTTTTTATCTTGGATCATCGGTAAATAACTTTTTTCAGGAATACAACTTTATCTGTAGTTTCCTTTTTGATTAATGATTATTTTTTTCATTTTTCTAGGTGGTTGTCTGGGTGTTGAGGTCCGTCAGTCTGTCTCTGATCTCATCAAAAAATCTGGTGATAATATGCAGATTTCCTGCAGCCATGATAAAACTGACTACACAGTGATGCTCTGGTACCAGCAGCCACCTGGAGACACAGCCATGAAACTCATTGGATTTTTGAATGTCCAAACTGTCACAATGGAGGATAAATATAAAGACAAATTCACTATCTCTGGAGATTTGAGTATAAATAAAGCAAAGAACGGCTCACTCCAAATATCTGAAGTTGAGCACAGTGGAGTTTATTACTGTGCAGCCAGCTATGCACTGTGACTGCTCTCTCTTTTTCCTTCATACAAAAACTACTCTAACCTCTATCAGCATTTATGGTTTTAAATCACACCTTCATCAGACCCCTCCCAGCTGGCTGTTTTCTTTAATCTCTAACAGTTAGTGTACAGCGATGACGTTTATTCCACACTTCCCTTTCCTCTTCGATCCTGAGTCAGTTCAGTAGCAGCGTCTGTTGAATCTCCTCCATTAACAGACACTCGGTCGTTGTGATCTGATGTGAGAGCTCAGAAACTTACATCTACAAAACTGTCATGACAAAATGATCTATTTTCTCCTCTTCTGTTCTCTGACAGGTAAACACCTTCAAATTAACTCATATGCAAATAGAAACATTTTCCATCACAATCTAATCACAATGCAAATGAGATGTTTTATTTTTTCTTTTTGTCCATCCAGGTTTATGTCTGGGTGTTGAGGTACCGTCAGTCTGTCTCTGATCTCGTCAAAAAAACTGGTGACAAAGTGCAGATTTCCTGCAGCCATGATAAAACTGCACATGATACACAACTGACTCTACAGTGATGTCAATGATGCTCTGGTACCAGCAGCCACCTGGAGACACAGCCATGAAACTCATTGGATATTTGTATTATGAAGCTGTCACAATGGAGGATAAATATAAAGAACATTTCAATATATCTGGAGATTTGACTGGATCTCAAGCAAAGAACGCCTCACAAGAACGCCTCACTTATAGTCCAAATATCTGGAGTTGAGCACAGTGGAGTTTATTACTGTGCAGCCAGCTATGCACTTGTGACTGCTCTCTCTTTCTTCCTTCATACAAAAACTACTCTATCATTTATCAACATTTATGGCTTTGAATTAGAGCTCGAACAGGCCCCTCCCAGCAAGCTGCTCTTGATTTGATGCTATTACGTTTTATCTTTTTGCCAGCCCATCTGGAGGAAGAGTGTTATTTAAACACTTCCCTTTCCTTTTCAAGACCCAGTCAGTTCATTAGAGTTTAGTTCAGTTTGTTTATAATGCTAAAGGAGAGTCAGTGTGATCTGATGTGAGAGCTCAGAAACCTATCTACAAAACTCTGTCATGACAAAATGATCTATTTTCTCCTCTTCTGTTATTTTTTCTGTCTGACAGGTAAATACCTTCAAATTAACTCATATGCAGGTGGAAACATTTTCCTTCACAATCTCATCACAGTGCAAATGTTTTATTTTTTCTTTTTGTCCATCCAGGTTTATGTCTGGGTGTTGAGGTCCGTCAGTCTGTCTCTGATCTCGTCAAAAAATCTGGTGACAAAGTGCAGATTTTCTGCAGCCATGATAAAACTGACTACAGGATGATGTTCTGGTACCAGCAGTCACCTGGAGACACGGCAATGAAACTCATTGGATTTTTAAATTTCCAAGCTGTCACAATGGAGGATCAATACAAAGAACAGTTCAATATATCTGGAGATTTGGGTGGAACTCACAAAAAGAACGGCTCTCTTGTAATCAAACGTGTGGAACAAAAGCACAGTGCAGGTGTACTACTGTGCAGCCAGCAAAGCACACTGACAAAAAACCCCTCCTAACTTTACAAAAACTCTGCACACATCTTTTTTCTTGTGGTTTTGAATAAGATGAGGAATAAACTGCTCCCGAGCACCTGCTTTTGTGGTTGTATTTTGGTTTGATGTAGTCATCATTAGCTAATTCAGCCGCGTTTCTATTTTTGTTGGTTTATTCTGATCAAACGAGATTTGAAAAGTCTAATGAAATCTGTAAAAAAACAGGGAAATCAGGTATAAGGATATATCAGTTTGATATGTTCTGCATGAAGCCACTCCTCCTTTCTACGTCACTTTAGCTTCCTCCTTAAATGTGACTCAGTTTAGTGAGAAAGCACCGACAGCAGTAACATCAGCAACTCGGTGCTCCGTGTCAGATCTCTACGTGATGATCAGATTACTTTTTTGCTGTTTCCTCACAGGTAACAGCTGCTTCATTCTGCAGTCAGATGTACTGTTAACCTTCACATCTAAAATCAATAATCTGTCCTTACAGCAGGTGTGTCTCTGGAGGTTCAGGTCCATCAGTCTCCCTCTGAGGTCATCAAAAAAGCTGGTGGTGATGTGCAGCTCGTCTGTACCCACGAACAGTCTGACTACAGAGTGATGCTGTGGTACCAGCAGTCACCTGGAGACAAAGCTCTGAAACTCATTGGATATGGATACGTACAGTTCACGAACGACAGCGTGGAAAAGCCGTTTAGAAATCACTTCAAGTTGGCTGGAGATCTGAATACAGACAAAACAAGAAATGGCTCACTTTCCATAATTAGTCTTACGGCACCCAAACACACCGCGACATACTTCTGTGCAGCCAGAGAGGCACAGCACATCAAACCTCCATCTGCTCTCGACAAAAACCTCTTTACCCCTCCACTCCGAAATGTAGGTTAAAGAGTAAACACCCCTCTGACCCCCCACACCCTCCATGGTTTTGTTAACCTGTCCTGCTCGAGACATCAGCGGCTTGTCATCAGCAGTGACACTTAACATGAACAGAGCTGTTTTACCTTTTAGTAAGTCATCAAAATAACTTGATGGCATTAAAGTTTCTCATTTTCTCATTACCTGAGTGTTTCTAAGAGGTTTGTCTAAATTGTTTTAGTTGATGTAACTACACTGAAACACAAAGCAAAGTAGTTAAGTTTTGTTTGAGAAATGTTGTAATTGCCGTCTTAAGTTATGCCCAGTAATTCCCTCTTGGCGGTAAATGTTTTAATTTAAAACTGAAAAAAGGCAGGAAGACTGAGAAGAAAAAGAAAAAGAACTGTTCTCAGTGTCAGCTCCTGCTCTGATTTCTCTACATCACTTCCTGCTCCTCCTTCTGATCCACGAAGCACAACAGAGACACAGGCTGCTACTTTACATTCAACATGAAGTCTCATCTCATCGTTTACATTGTCGCTGTCCTCTGGATTAAAGGTATCTCACAGACATGAAGACATTTTTTAAACTGATTTAACAAAAATGTTTACAAGTGGAGGAACTGAAGTGGGATATTTACATCCACTAAGCACTGATTGCCTGTTTCTTAAAGCTCTTAATTTAATCCAAACATACAATAAGCTTTTATCCGCTTGTGCACTACTTAACATTGTGTCTTAATCTCTTTACAGGAGTTCACCTCAGTAAAGAAAAACAAGTGTTTCAGGATCCACCTGACCTGCTGGTGACACCAAATAATGAAGTCAACCTGAGTTTAACACATAAAATCCAGAACTATGACACTATTCTCTGGTATCAGCGCTCAGCAGGAGACACTGCTCTAAAGCTGATCGGCTACATGTCATATAAAAATCCTACGATCGAGGCTTCATTTGAAAGCCGCTTTAAAGTGAGTGGAGATGGAGAGAAAACAGCTTATCTTCACTTCCTGAACCCGAAACACCCTGAAGACAGCGGAGAATATTTTGGAGCAGCGAGTATGCACAGTAATAAAGACGGCGACTATCTCGTACAAAAACCTCCATAAAACATTCCAGCAGATATCAGCACTCCAACAGCAAACCACTGAAACCACATACAGACATAAAAGTCTTCATTATAACTGTCTAATACTAATTTATTTTATGTCCCTTTTTTCTTTAATAGCACTGCGGTGCTGCAAGTGCCGATGTGAGAAGTAAAAGATTATAATCCATACATTTAAAATCTGTAAAAATAATGTGTACAGCATAACTTGTGCTGTGTACATCATTATATCACAGTCACTCATAAAGGTTGTCTGTAACGGCTCAGCTCTCTCCTCTGTGCAGATACAGTCAAAAGGATATAGTGAGTCATTTCACAGTCATTGGTGATGTTTTATGAGTTGACTGACAGTTTTGAAATAAAAATTAAAATACACTTTTGCCTTTTAAAAGCACTTTATGAAGTTTTAACTGGTTATCTCAATTTAATGCAGATGTCTCTGTGTGATGTACAAAAGAAAACAAGACCAACAGTGAGAAGTTTGGCCATTTTTTTTTTAGTTTAGCCATTTAGTTAGCTTCAATTTGCATTCACATTAGGGCTGAAATGAACACCAACTTTCATTATGGATTAATCAGCTAATTATTTTCTCTATTAATCAGTCTCAAAAATGTCAACACAGTCCAAAGCACAAACACATTCAATTAACTGTCACATACGATAAAGGAAAACAGCGAATCCTCACAAATGTCGCGGTAGAAAACAACTGACAAACGAGGAAACAAAGAGAAACTGATTATGGGTATTAATGTTCAAGACAACAAGACAACAAGTGGACCTCATGTGTCATAAATAATGACAGAATAGTATGAAATTACAGGACTGTCCTTATACATGACCGCTATGACAACATTACCAAAGTTTGCGTCTGAGACAACTGACCTCTTGCGGTCATGCAAATAATGGCGGCCCTCTCTCGACAGTAAAGATGGGTGAGCCATAGTAACCTCATCAGGTCTTAGAGAGAAGGCTGGGAAGTTAACTGGGCATACAAAGTCTGATGAAACTCATTTAATTATGATTAACAGTGAAATAAAGTGCATCAGGGCCCCCAAGGACCGATTCAACCAACAGGTGGAGGCACAGCACATGGTATGAAGCTTTTGTCACCAAGAGGATGTGGTGACGAATTAACACACACACACTTATTTTTAAGTGAAACACTTTTCTCATATCAGTGCCTGACGATGCCTTCACATGTGCAAACGTTAAGTTTTCTCTTCATCGGTTTTTACTGTAAGGTGAAATTTCACACTCAGTTACAATTAAAAGATTCATTCTTTATATTATTTAAGTAACATGCTGAAGAATCATTCTGGAAATAAGTATTTCTCCTCATTTCTGTTCTGTTCAATGACATTTTCTACAATCTGCTTTCTCCACAGGTCAGGTGAGCGCTGTTACATTTCAGCAATCTCCTCCGCAGATAGTGAAGGAGAGCACTAAGGTCCAGATCGACTGCAGTCATGATGATAATACCCTTCAACTAATGCTCTTTTATCAGCAAAAAGAGGAGTCTATGACCCTCATTGGTTATGGATATAAAGACTCTCCAAACTACGAGGGGCAGTTTGAAAAACAGTTCAAGCTGACAAGAGACGAGATAGCGAGAGGATCTCTGATTATAGACAAAGCAAACCTGTCACACTCTGCTGTGTATTTCTGCGCTGCCAGTACACAGTGATGTGGTTTAATGCCACTCCCTCACAAAAAACCCTGCTCTTTCTTCCTCCACAGGAGACACTCACACACAGTTTCTAATGCAACAGCACAAACCTGCAGAATGTCTCCAGCTGTGATCGGATTTCTTCTCATCCTGTTTGCATGTAATGAAACTCACAACAAAAGAAAACATTTATTTATTCTGTAATTTCATACAGCAATGATAAGAATATCTTTTCACATTGACTTCTGTATCAACTAAAATCTGTATTTTTCCCCACAGATGGAGCAAAGAGTGTCACATTTCAGCAGTCTCTTCCCAGAATAGTTGTAGAAAAGACCAGAGTGGATTTTGAATGCAGCCATGATGATAACAGCCTTAATGTAATGCTCTGGTACCAACAAACAGAGAGTGGTCTGATAAATTTAATTGGATATGGCTACACTGGCAGTGACCCAACCTATGAGAAGGAGTTTGAAAATCGGTTTGAGATTACAAGAAAAGAGATTAAAACGGGAGCTCTGATTATTAACAGTGTGGATCTATCAGACTCAGCTGTGTATTTCTGCGCTGCCAGTACACAGTGATGTGGTTTAATGCCACTCCCTCACAAAAAACCCTGCTCTTTCTCCTGTACATGAAACATTTGCTCGAGAGGCAGCGTCTCTCTTAACACATCAGAGGAGGAAGCTGATTCTCCAACAGCACAAACTTGCAGAATGTCTCCAGCTGTGATCGGATTTCTTCTCATCCTGTTTGCATGTACTGAAATTAAGTGCCAAAATAATTAATGAATTGCGTTGACAATTTTATACAGCAACGATAAGAATATCTTTTCACAGTGACTTCTACGTCAGCGTAAATCAGTGGGGTTTTTTTTGTTCATTTTCTTTCACAGATGGAGCGACGAGTGTGACGTTTCAGCCGTCTCTGCCCAGAATAGTCAGTGAAAAGACCAGAGTGGAAATTAAATGCAAACACGATGATAACGCTCTCACTTGGATGCTCTGGTACAAACAAACAGAGAGTGGTCTGATAAATTTCAATTGGATACAGCTACATTACCGGTGACCCAACCTACGAGAAGGAGTTTGAAAATCGGTTTGAGATTACGAGAGAAGGCACCACAACAGGAGCTCTGATTATTAACAGTGTGGATCTATCAGACTCGGCTGTGTATTTCTGCGCTGCCAGTACACAGTGATGTGGTTTAATGCCACTCCCTCACAAAAAACCCTGCTCTTTCTCCCGTATGTGTGACATTTGCTCGAGAGGCAGGCGTCTCTCTTCATAACTCACTGTAGGAGGAAGCTGATTCTCCAACAGCACAAACTTGCAGAATGTCTCCAGCTGTGATCGGATTTCTTCTCATCCTGTTTGCATGTAATGAAATTAAGTGCCAAAAATAATTAATGAATTGTGTTGACAATTTTATACAGCAATGATAAGAATATCTTTTCACAGTGACTTCTACGTCAGCGTAAATCAGTGGGGGGGTTTTTTTGTTTGTCTTTTTTCACAGATGGAGCGAAAGCGAGTGTGACGTTTCAGCCGTCTCTGCCCGGAATAGTTGGTGAAAAGACCAGAGTGGAAATTAAATGCAAACACGATGATAATGCTCTCACTATTATGTTTTGGTACCAGCAAACAGAGAGTGGTTTGATTAACTTAATTGGATACAACACTATTGGCAGCAACCCAAACTACGAGAAGGAGTTTGAAGTTAGGTTTGAGATTAAAAGAGAAGACATCAAAACGGGAGCTCTGATTATTAACAGCGTCAATCCATCAGACTCAGCTGTGTATTTCTGCGCTGCAAGTGCACAGTGATGTGGTTTAATGTCGCCCCCTCACTAAAAACCCTGCTGTCTTTTTTTCACCTCTGTTGTTCGAAACCATGAGAGGAAAGCTGGTGTTATTCTCCAAAGAACAGCTAAATTACGTGAAGTGCACATAAACCAACACACATAACTGGACTTGGATCTGTCAAAGCTGCAGTCAAACAGATTTTATCTGCTGAAATTAACTCATAGAAACATACAAGTTTTGCTTGTACAGCATGTTGCAGCGATAAATTCAACTCTTTATCTGTGCATGTGTCTTTGACACTGTCACATGTTCAGTGTGTTTAAAAAAAATTCAACAGTCTGTGTTCATGACAGGACAACCACCTACAGCAGATAAAACAAAAGCAATAAAACTGCTATTTGAAGAAAATAAGACTCAGTGACAAGCGCCTCTGAGAAAACTGATTTTTCTGTTGTAATTATCAACATGCACATTGGAGCTGCAACAATTAGTCAATCAACATTATATATATTATAATAAAAGAAATATTTTAGGGATTTGGCTGTTGATCAGGTTATCACATATTAAAATGGAAATTTCCACTGTTTTTTTATAATTAATCAAACAATAATCTGCAGATTAATCATTAAGAAAAAACTGTTCAGTGCAGCCCCTACATTAGCTACAGGAATAAAACTATGTTGTGAATGAAGATTAAATTTCTCCAAATATTTCCCGCAAGCAAACACCATAACCGACACAGAAAGGGAAGTCATGAGAAGAATAAGGCGAGGCAAAGCAACAACCTAAAAACCTAGAAGGAAATATTCTGCATGATCAAATCTGCCCCCAAAGCACTCAAAATACCAAACTATGCTTATTCATGCTTCACCAGATGAACAGCATGAAAGCTCACACACTCAAATACAACTAATTCAGTTATGATGGATGAAAAAAACATAACCAGTGTGCAAAATTTACTTTAAACATATCAACTAACTTAGTGCACATCATTTAAAATACTGACATGATGGCACAGGCAGCAGATTCTTACCTTTGGAGGTGAAGCTGTGATTCAAAGAGGAGTAAACTTTTATTTGAGTCCCAAGCTGTCTGAGGTAGGACAGCAAAGCTCCTGTTCACCTGTTGGTCTACATTATAATTCCTCCACATGACCGCCCTGAAGCTTCATTATTAAACTGCAGTGAGCTTGTATTTATAAGCTAAATTCATCTTTTTTAAAACTCAGCTTGTTGTGTGTCCCAGCAGGAGCTCACAGGTGCAGTTGATGAGTGGGTGGAGCTTCGGCCTTTTATAAACACAGCCCAGTTCAGTGGTGACCAATCAGGTTCCACCAATCACCTGAGCAGGTGAGTTCATTTGAACACGTTTAGCCTACAGGTGGGTGATCTCACTGACAGGCCTGTAAAACATCATGTTGGAAACAGTAAAACATCACAAGATAATTATCAGGGGTATTTGATTCAGACTCAAGACTTTAATTTTACAAAGAAGTACAGAAATGACTGAAGATAAAGAAATTTGTATAATGACATGCTCAAACATATTCCAAGTCCTTGTTTCATATTTTTCAGTGTGGAATACTAAATTCATAAATTTAAACATAAATGTATTGTGTCAGACTTTCTCCATTTATTTATTTAAATATGCATATAATGAAATAAAACAAAAGAGAAAGAAGTACACAGTAACATTACAAAAGAGGGATGAAAAAATGCAACTGAGGGTTTATAAAAGAAACCCATCTGACACTGAAATTAAAGACAGCTGGTCTATGCTTTTCCCCAATTTAGAAACAAAGATTTTTATTTTTTTTTAAATGCCTAAAAGACAGAGAAGGATACAATGCAATTTACATAATACTGTTGTCCATCAAGTACAGTATCAAGTCAAATATCAGAAATGAGAAGTGACTGTGAAGTGAAGCAGAAAAGCTGTTTATGTAACTGGACCTCTGTCACTTCCTGAAAACTGGGCATCTAGGGCATCTCTGTAAATGTAAAACCACTTTAAAATCTAAAAATTCCATCACAAAATATAGGTATGTAGTCATTCGAGATCAGAAATGAAAGTGCAGTGCAGAAAGAGGCAAGAATAGTATGTTTTTAATGAGATCAGCTGCGAGTAGAGGAAGAAGGAGGGTAAGAGGAGGTGTGCTGTGTGGAGAAAGGAAGACAGTCATCGCTTACTTGATCTGAGATAAGTTTGTCAGACCGGAGCAACATGCGACTGCTTCACCTCTGATACCAGTTTTCAGTGTCTGCTGTAATTTAACATTTGATATGGAAACTACTGTACATTTATTTTTGTCATTTGTCACTGTTGCTCAGGTGTTGATTTAAGATTTATTTTAAGATTTCCAGGATGCCTCCAGCTTTATACACATTTGGATTTTTACTGCTCGCTCTTACAAGTAAGCCTGACTTAATGTTATGTGACTTTTCTTAAAATATTAAGCACTGTTGACTCTCTAACTTCTGCACCACTGTGTGTTTATGGGACGTCTTTGGTATTTTAAGATGAATTCCTTAAAAATGCATTGCTTGAATTCAAACTTTACCTCAACAATTCCTCACAGGAAAAGTGGGCAGCGTGGCCTTTGAACAATCCTCCCCTCAGGTTGTGAATAAAGGGACAGAGGAGCTCAGAATTAACTGCAATCACGATGACAGCAGCCTCCAAGTTATGCTGTGGTACCAACAGAAACACAGTGACCGCTCCATCAGCCTCATCGGGTTCAACGTCCGGCTGGGCGATCCGAGCTACGAGGATCAGTTTAAAGACAGATTCCAGATAAAAAGAAACGACACTCTGAAAGGATCTCTGATCATTCGCACCCTGAATCCGTCAGACTCAGCTGTGTATTTCTGCGCTGCCAGCACACAGTGATGTGGTTTAATACAACTGCTTCACTAAAAACCTCCCACGACATGGAGACTAACAACAGCTGGTGCTCAGGGGGTTTAGTTATCTGAGAACTGAAAATATAAGGCTTTTTACTTGGGTATGATTCACATGTTGTATTGCTAATTGAAGACACTGCTGATTAATTACAATAAACTGAACATGTCATTTCAACGTAAATTATTCACTGCAAAAATATCATACTTTTTATAATATCATTAACACAATAATGCCAAATGTAATCATGTATATATTTTAATTGCATTACAAGTGTAAATAAAAGTCATTTTTTTATTAAATACATCCTTGTTGAAGTTTAACATTTTGTAAGGATGAAAAAAAGTCATTTAAATTGTGTTGTATGTTACGTTATTGTGAGGTAATCACTGGTTAATGTAGCAGTATAAATATATAATCATATTATTCAATTATTTTTAACATTTAATAGAATTCTGTTCAATTTGATTTGTACTTTTAAATGGTCTATTGCTTCTTGTATATTAAATATTTAGTGAAATTCTTGTCAAACAGTTTATCTACTATCACTGAATAACTGAGGTGTGTGAGAATTAAATCCTGTAGATAACCCTGGTTTAATTGCAAAAAGACACAGTATTAAGCTGCTTAGACTTTTTTAGACAGCTTTTTGTTATTGCCTGCCTAAAATACCGACATAATCAATAAAGAGTTTTAGTGTCTTTTGATGGTATAAATGCTGTTTTAGAAATTTTTACCTCTGAAAGGAATAAAATTTGGGATCACCACTGAAAACTTATGCAGCATTCAATTTTTTGCAGTTAAACATCTGATATCGTGTTGGTCTTCAAACCTGCTCTAAACCTCAACAAAGATCAGCCTCCACGCGCCTTAAAGCATCAGCTGATAATCAGTGAGTGAAAAACTGTACTTCCCCTCCCGTCATGTGACTTTGTGTTTCCTTCATGCTGAACAGGTCAATGTCTGACTGCGTCATTCAGCTGGAAGAGAGCTCATCGCTAACATGCTCGTCACCGTCCTTTATCTGTCGCTTCTTTTACACTCAGGTGGGTTTTGTGTATTCGCTCATGATGGACGCAGCGAGCGAGCGCCTGAGCAGGGAAAGTTCCCACCAAATGTGCATTTCAGAGTGAATTCACTGATCTGTGTATTGAGGTGAGACAGTAAAAACATCGCCCTTCATGTGCTGCAGGTCTCGCTGTTGTGATTCATCAGTCTGGAGATCAAATGTCTCATTTGCCCAGGAGTCGCAGCGACGTTTGAGTGCAGCATGGGTCAAGGGTTTAGCATGTCGAGCTATTACATGTACTGGTATAGACAAAACCACTTCGGAGCTCCGCTGGAGTTCCTCGGATCAGAGTAACGAAAAAACTGTGGGGCGCTTCCAGTCGTCCGTCGATGGACCTAAAAACAACTTCACTCTGCAGATTAGCGAGCTGCTCCTGAACGACAGCAGCACCTACTACTGTGCTGCCAGTCACAGTGATGCACACAGAGCAGACACTCATACAAATAACAGATGGCAGGAAGGAGCTGTGGCTTGTTTGGTTTGATCACAGTTGTCATAGGAACAGTGATGATGGGATGGATTCAGAATAATGAAAAGATTCACTCTTTATATTAATGTAGGTTAAGTCTGACTGGGCCAGCTTTTATTTTTAGTGTCAGACAGTGGTTCATAAATGCAAAACTTTAATATGATTAAAAGAAGAAAGATTGAGTTCTCTCATCTTTTAAAGGTTTGGATTGTGCTACCTATCGGATATGAATGTGGGGAAAGGCCAAAAGCAGAGCGTCTGCAATAATTAAGGGAGGTGTCAAGTCTTTTGTCAGGGAGAAGAGATCGACAGAGGATGCAGTCTCCATTGCACTTCACACAGCCCTGACCCATCTGCAGCTTCCTAACACCTACGTGAGGATGCTATTTGTGGACTTCAGTTCAGCCTTCAACACAGTGATCCCAGACAAGCTGGTACTGAAGCTCCACAACCTTGGGACTGCCCTCATCGCTGTGCCACTTGGATCAGGGACTTCCTCACCAACAGGCCTCAGGTGGTGAGAATCGGGGACAACACATCCTCTACACTGGTCCTGAGCACAGGCACACCACAGGGCTGCGTGCTCAGCCCAGCCCTCTTCACTCTCTTCACCAGTGACTGTTCTGCCATCCACTCCACAAACACCATCGTGAAAGTTTGCAGACGACACCACCAGTAGTGGGCCTCATATTGGACAATGATGAGACCCACTACAGAGAGGAGATCCAGCACCTTACTCAGTGGTGCTCAAACAACAACCTTGTTCTGAACACCAGCAAGACCAAGGAGGTCATAGTGGACTACAGGAGGTCCAGGAGGACAGAGCACGCTCCTCTCCTCATCCACAGGTAAGCAGTTGAGCGTGTCAAAAATATCAAGTTCCTGGGCATCCACATTACACATCTGACCTGACCTGGTCCATGAACACAGCTCACCTGGTAAAGAAGGCTCAACAAAGACTCTTCTTCCTCAGGAAGCTGAAACGTGCTGGACTCTCCCCTCAGCTCCTGACAAACTTCTACAGGGCCACAATAGAGAGCATCCTCTGCCTCAGTGCAGCAGTGTGGTATGGCAGCTGTACACTGCACAGGACAGAAAGGACTTAGCCCAGGTGGTGAAAAAAGCACAGGGGATTGTGGGAAGTCCTCTTCCAGACCTGGACTCAATATACGCTGGCCGGATCCACAAGAAGGCCCGACATATTGCCATGCCGACCCTACCCACCCGGGAAATGGACTGTTTGTACCCCTTCCATCTGGAAAACAGTACAGAACTATAAAGACAACAACTACCAGACTGAAAAACAGCTTTTTCCCAAGAGCTGTGCAATGCATTTCCCCCTATTAACTGCACTTGAACAACTGACCCACCCCCCTACTGTGCACTGTGGCTGCAACTTTGGACTTAGTGTGTGTACATATTATTATTATTATTACTTACTTACTATTACTATTACTACTTACTATTATTATTGTTTTTACTGTATTTACACTTTAAAGCTGGAAGTCACCAATACCAATTTCGTCATGTGAAAACATGATGACAATAAATGATTCTTGATTCTTGATTTTTGGAAGCTGCAGTTGCTGCTCAGTGTCCACTAGGAGACTGAAGCTGAACTGAGAAACTCCATCACCTGTCAAAGGTTTGAAAAGCAGAGAAGACGAGGGGAGTCTCATTTAACAGTCACAGTACAGAAAGATTCACCAGCAGCTGTTCAGCTTGACAGAATTGGGATCGTAAATGTAGATGTGTCTGATTTTTTTTACTCTTTACTTGTACGATCGGTGTCAAAATGAAGCTGCTATTGGTTGCAGCTTCTCCTCTTCGCCTGTAAGAACATTAAACTCAGTTAAAAGTTTGGTTTCTTTACAGATTTCCTTGTTAAGTTTGTTAATCACTTGTCTTTTTCTTATTTTTCAGATTCCACTGTTGCTGTAAAAATTCACCAGCTTCAAGTTGTATTCAGCCGTAACGGAGACCCGAACTGTAACTTTGCAGTGTGAACAGGACGATGATCAGTATTACTACATGTTCTGGTATAGACAGAGCAGCGGCGGGGAAATGCAGCTAATATCATTTTCTCCCGGTGCAAATACGCAGAGCATCGAAGCTCCTTTCGACGAGTCCAAGTACACCATGTCCCGGCCTGCACGGCTGAAGAGCTCCCTGCAGATACACCCGGTCGAAGCTGGAGACTCAGCTGTGTATTACTGCGCCTCCAGTAGAGCACAGTGGTTCAGAAAGCCTCAACAGCCAAACAACAACCTCAAGAAGAAACCAGGAGGAGAAGACAGGGAGGAAGGAGGGATGAACGAGGACGGTTGTAGTGTTTAACTTTAAGGGCCTCTGAGCAGAAGTTTGTTGACATCAATGTGACAGGAAAATGTAAAATGCTAATTGTTAAAGAAAACAGCAGAATTAACTTTTCATTCATTAAAAACTCCACAAGTCGTAATGTTTCTGCAACGCCACCACGAAGCTGATGAGTTCAGATAAGTGAGCAGGTGTTAACGGGGTAAAGATTTCTTATTACGCTCACTATCATTGTCACACACAGTTTCACAAATATGTGTAATTTAATGATTTATTCTCTGCTGTTTTATTTCACTATAATTCTGTGTGAAGAGATGAACGTTATCAAGTTAAATATTATCATACACTGACCTCTGCAGGGTTGATGTAGGATTACACTTTAATTTAAAAAAAGAAAACACATTGTGCTTTTCAGCTGTCGAAAAGGAGCCAGTTATTAATTAGAGGGGTGATGAAATGGAATTACACTGAAAAATTTGTCCAATAAGATGCCATTTACACATATATAAGTAACTGTGATGTAACATCATAGAAATGCTTTTAATGTCTCACAATAAAGAAGATGTGAAAGAACATTAAAGGTTTTGAGTTTGAGCACGCTGGTTTTACAGTCAGTCATTCATTTAAATGCTCACAGAGTAGTTTCTTATGATTTCATTCACGGGTTATTTTATAGGATCATAATACTGCACTGCTACTGCATTAAATATTGAATAAATTCTTTCTATAACTTATGTTATAGAAAGAGTGATATAGTGTTTTATTTATATTAGTTCCATCTTTACCAGCTGCAACACTAAAGTGATATTTACATTCATGCATCACCAATTATACTCCAATTATATACTATATGTTATTCCTGATGATATTTCCTGCTAATACTTCTGTACTTTTGCTTAAGTAAAAATCTGAAATCCATGACTTTTACTTGTAAATTGTGTTCAACTTTACTTAAAGATTGGAGAAAGATTCTTCGAACCACTGCTGACTTGCAAAGCGTATAAATGTCAAGATTAATGTTTTTTAATCTAATTGTTTCATGAAACAGTGAGAGCAAAATATTTCAATACCAGGAGGGTGTGAAGGAATAAAGTTGGAGGTTGAAATAAAGAATCTAAAACAGAAACGTTTGTTAAAACTTGAAAACTTATTATGTCTGCACTGTTTCTGTCCTCTGATAATGTTGTCATAACTTCATTTAAATGGAAATGCATCAGTTAAATCTGATGCATTTGGTATTTAAACATAACGTGTGAATTTAATGCATCAATGAATTGCTTTTATGCCATGTTTAACCATTTTATCATAGTTGTTACACACTTATGTTTCTCCAGATTAGAAGAAAACATTGACACTTTAAGGATCACCTACAGTATCAGATAAGTGGGTGGATAAAGAGGTGTGACCAGCAGAGATGTCCCTCCCTCTGACAAACTATAAAAGCAGAAACAGACCAGTTTCCCTTTTCCTTTCCCTCTGTTCTCACTTCTTTTCTTAGCTGTCACAGAAATAGCAGCAGTCAGGTTGGAGCCCGTTCAGCCCGACCTGTGCAGCTGCTCTCACACACAGAGAGAGATGGAGGCTGAGATATGGAGAAGCTGGGTGGGGGAGGGAGCGAGGAGAGAGCGAGAGAGACTTTAGGTTTTTGTTCGATGCTTTTTCATCGTGGGGACAGGGGGCCACGGTGATACAATCCTATAGAGCCGCCGTACAAAAACCTCCTCTCATTAACACTCGTTGTGTAGACGGCTACATGCTGCCTGGGACACTCAGGAGAGCAGAAAAATCAAAAATCTGAAGGTGTGCAGGATGGCAGCACATTGTGGCATTGAAAGGTCAATTTATATGCAGAAAATCTGCTGGAAAAGTTTTAAAAATAAGTCTCAATTCATAAGTGGAACATTTGGATCCTTCTTTTTACTCTTCTGACAAGAATCAAAACTAATTTGGACATCATGAAGCTCATTCCTGCAAGTTTAAATCTTTCCTCATCCTCTGGATTATCACACTGTGTGTCAACATGATGATTATGGAAGGTTTTGTGACTTTTTGGTAGAGGAGACATTCAGTGTGACTCTGGAGCTGAAGCTTTCTTTGGAAAAGGAACAAAACTGACTGTTTTAGGGTAAGTAGGAGCTCGAACAACTTCAGTCTGCTGCAACAAACTTAAAATAGTTTAAATGTTCAGATGAAAAGTGAAGGAAAAAATAATTATGAAAGAGTTGAAATATTGAGCTGAAGTGAAAACACTGTGACCAACACTCAACCTGCTTACTTTGGCCAAGGAACCAAACTGACAGTTTTAGGTAAATATTCAAGTTTATTACTGTATTTGGACAAATGTCACTTTGCTTTAAAGTCTCACTATAAAGAGAAACAAGAAAAAGTCTTCCAAACTTCATTCTGGTAAAGAAAGACATGAGAGTTTAATGCTCAGTATTTTTGTACTGTGACAATGTCAACGGAAGCTTACTTTGGAAAAGGGAACAAAACTAACAGTTTTGGGTAAGTAGGATCTCTAAAAACATCAGCTGACAGTCAGAAACTTAACAGTTTAAATGTTGGGATGAATGTAAATGAAAAATGATTTTTTGAAAGAAGCTGAGATATTGAGCTGAAGTAAAAACACTGTGACCTACACTGAGCCTGCTTACTTTGGAAAAGGAACAAAACTGACTGTTTTGGGTAAGTAGGATCTCTAAAAACTTAAGTTCATTGCAACAAACTTAAAGTAGTTTAAATGTTGAGATGAAAGTGAAGAAAGAACTCTGTTGTGAAAAAGCTGAGATATTGAGCTGAAGTGAAAACACTGTGAACCTACAATGATCCTGCTTACTTTGGCCAAGGAACCAAACTGACAGTTTTAGGTAAATATTCATGTTTATTCCTGTATTTTGATAGATGTCACTTTGCTTTAGAGTCTCAGTATAAAGAGAAATAGCAGTAAAATCTTCCAAAGATAATTCTGGAGAAGAAAGATATGAGAGTTTCATGCTCAGTATTTCTGCACTGTGACAATGCATAACGAAGCGTACTTTGGAAAAGGAACAAAACTGACTGTTTTGGGTAAGTCCAGAATGATTAAGGTTGAATGAATGCAATCAGTTTTGTTATAGAAGTAGTGTATTAAGAATCATGATGTAGTTGGGTCCTTATAGTTTAGTTTCAGCTCAGTGCTTTTTGATATTAAGCTTCAGCGCTGTGCCAATTACGAAGCCTATTTCGGCCAGGGAACTAAACTGACTGTTCTTGGTGAGTAAAACATCAAATGTTCTTTATTCACATGTAAAAGAAGTAAAATATGTACAAGCAGGTTGATTGTTGAAGGAAACAGACCTGTGTTAACAAAAGCAGCATCTTGGGCTGTTTTGAGCATTGATCAAGTGCACTGTGACAATCGTGAAGCTTACTTTGGTGGAGGAACCAAGTTAACCGTTTTAGGTAAGAAACATGTTAAATACAGTCGATGAATAAAGTTTAAGACATGAGAACAAATGTGAAAAGCATCGTCAGTGTAGAAGTTCTTTAACAAACTTTAGCTCTGCTCAGAGCTTTTTGCTCTGAAGCCTAAACGCTGTGTCAGTACGAAGCTTATTTCGGCCAAGGAACAAAACTGACTGTTCTTGGTAAGTAAGATGTCAGATTTTCACACCTGTTACAGGTTGTTCATTGAGAAAAACAGCTTGTTATATCATTCAGCTTTTAAATAAAACAGTATATATACTGTAGAGTACAGCAGCTGTTGGCTTTTAAAAGCAGCATCTGGTTTTGAGCACTGATCAAGTGCACTGTGACTCTGGTTACTGGTGAAGCTTTCTTCGGTGGTGGAGGAACAAAGTTAACTGTTTTAGGTAAGAAAAAAACTAGTTTGGGTAGCATACAAGTTGGACACAACAGACTGTAATTGTTGGTTTCAAAGAAAGTTGCATTGATTATAAAACTAGAAACTAAAGCGCCAAAGTCCAAAGTTAAAGCAGCATCTTGGGCTGTTTTGAGCACTGATCAGTGCACTGTGACACTGGTGCTTCAACTTACTTTGGTGGAGGAACTTTGGTGGAAACAAAATTAACTGTTTTAGGTAAGGTAAGAAAAAAACTAATTCTGGTGTTTCTGTAAGAAATTTACTGCACTCAAGTTTAACTTCAGTTTAGCTCAGAGCTTTTTCCTCTTGTGCTTTAACACTTTGTAAGAACGAACGATCATGGCATAAAACTGACTGTTTTTGGTAAGAAAGATGTCAGTTTTTCACATGAATCCACCTGTAACAGGTTGGTCATTGAGAGAAACTGTTGAGAGAAAACAACAGCTTGTTAAATCATTCAGCTTTTTAAATAAAACAGTATATATACTGTAGAGTACAGCAGCTGTTGGCTTTAAGCAAAGTAAAAGCAGCATTTGGTTTTGAGCACTGATCAAGTGCACTGTGACTCTGGTGGTTTTGAACCTTTCTTCGGTGGAGGAACTTTTTGAAAAAAAAACTCTTGTTTCTTTAACTTTTGTTTTAGGTAAGAAAAAAACTTAATTCTGGTGTTTCTTTAAGAACGTTTCTGCACTCAGAAAGTTTCTGCACTCACTCAAGTTAACAGCTCAGAGCTTCAGCTCAGAGCTTGTTTTTCTTAATCTTACACACTGCTGTGCCAGAACGAAGCCTATTTTGGCCGAGGCACAAAACTGACTGTTCTTGGTAAGTTAACATAAAACCTAACAGGGAGGTAGACTGAGAAGGTTTGGATATTGCATACAACAGTAAACAGGCTGTTGTTGGTTTTAAAAGGAAAGTTTGCATTGATTATAAAACTAGAAACTAAAGCAGCAAAGTCAAAGCAGCATCAGCAGCATCTTGGGCTGTTTTGAGCACTGATCAAGTGCACTGTGACACTGGTGGTTATGAAGCTTTCTTCGGTGGAGGAACAAAGTTAACTGTTTTAGGTAAGAAATAAAAATGAATTCTAGGTGTTTCTGTAAGAAAGTTTACTAGCACTCAGGTCTAACTTAAGTTCAGCTCAGAGCTTTTTGTTCTTAATCTTACACACTGTGTCAGAACGAAGCCTATTTTGGCCGAGGCACAAAACTGACTGTTCTTGGTAAGTTAACATAAAACCTAACAGGGAGGTAACTGAGAAGCTTTGTATTGCATACAGAATTGGTTGGCTTTCAAAGGAAGGTAGCATTGATTATAAAACTAGAAACTTAAAGCTGCAAAGTTAAAACAGCATCTTGAGCTGTTTTGAGCACTGATCAAGTGCACTGTGACGGTGGTGGTGGCGGAGAGGCTTTACTTTGGTGGAGGAACAAAGTTAACTGTTTTAGGTAAGAAATGCTTTTGAACTACAATTAAATATTGATCAAGTATTTCTACAATTATGTATTTGTTTGTTTTTATACTATAAATATACTTTAAAGCTAAAACGTGAGTCCTGAACTGCAGTGTTTTACGCTTTATTAGGATTAAATACTCCACAAAAAACCAAACATAAAATAACCACAAAAATCAGGAAGAGATGTTTAAATCGTGAAAATAAGTCTAGTAGGATATGAGTATTTTGGAAACCACAAGTCAAAGTCTTCACCTGTCAAAGAGGGACAAAGTAGGAATAATTTCAAGGTGGCACAGATAAAGAGAGGCAGCAGGAAGAGTTTTTGTTACAGTTGAAAGTCTCTGTGCTCCTACACCGAGGCTTACTTTGGAGCTGGAACTAAACTCACCGTTTTAGGTAAGAAAACCTGAAATAAAATTCTCACAGAGCTTCATTCAAGGTTTGTTTGAGGGAAAAGAGGAAGAAAAAGAGGCCAGTATTAAAAAAAATGTGCTCTTATAACTTATTTTAATGCTCAGAAACTAAGTTTTCTTTTTAAAATGGTGATGAAGATATTAGTGGAAGTTTGTACTGAAAACAAGTGTGTGTGTTCTCCAGTAAAAAAGCTGTGCCACAATAAAACATTTGGCTTTACGCCCGGATTATTACTCTCACAGTGAGTTCTTATCAGCTCTGTGAAACACTGTGAATAGTCAGTCTGAAGCTTACTTTGGAGATGGAACTAAACTCACTGTTTTAGGTAAGACAGGTACTATATTTAACATGAACTAATATAATCTTCCTATGAGATAAATGCAAACTACTTAGTGACTAATTTACCATGGTTAGAGGTGATGTTTTGTTTAATCTCATGCTCTTAAACTGACCTTAAATCTAAAGTTTAAAGCTGTTAGGGTATGATTTGATTTGGTATGAAATTTGTATGTTCCACATTTTTGTATGCATAAAAGTTATTAGTTTATCTTAAGGAGAGTTTCAGTGCTGAAAGGTTGAGCAGTTTTTTCTGCAGCCTTGTATCAGTGTGAGCAACTATGAACCCTGCTTACTTTGGCAGTGGCACCAAACTGACAGTTTTAGGTAAGAAAATGATGCTAAATCAATATAGCAGAAATGTTTTTTCTAAAGAGCTGCTCTATACTTAAAAACCTGTGGAAATATTGATGAGATAACTCTGAGTTGTAAAAAAAAAATTCTGTCTTGAAGGTCTGTGCTGAGCTGCAAAACTACAAAACTGCAAAACTGAAAATGCTAAAACTGTATGATGCTATGCTATGCTGATGATAAATTTCTGTTGGTATGGAAAAAAAAAACTGGACTGTTTTAACTGTAAGTTAATGCATCATTTGTTTTCAAGTCAATCTGCAAAACATGGTATGTACTGCATTTGTGATTGGAGAGTATCGTTCCCACTGTCCTTAAAAATATTTATGATAGCCAAAGTTTTCATTGTTAAAGACAGGCCAATTTTGTATTTCCTCCACTGCATCAAAAAATAAAAACTGTTAATTCAAAAATGTCTTTTTCAAAAAATGATTGAGTCTACAAGTGGGATACCTGTGTTACAGTGAATGTACTGTATATTATATATACTAGTTTATGAAAAACCTCACAAATGCAGTAAAAGTTTAGTAAGTTAGAAGTTAATTCAGTCATTGTAGATCTTTGTCAGTTTTTTACATGCGAGTCAGTGGTGTGCTCTGGCTCTTACCCTCCTGAGTTTGGAGAGGGAACCAGGCTGACAGTTATTGGTAAGATCACAGCTTAAACTCTGCAGCCTTTGATGATCATGTTTTATTTGGTGTTTCAGTGCTGAGTTAGGTATTGTACAATGGTTTGCTATAGATCTCATAGGCAGCTTTAAATTGACTGATTTACGTCCTTTGACGTTGCAGAAAATGGCCATGAAGTCACCAAACCAACAGTGGAAGTGCTTCCACCTTCCCCAAAGGAGTGTCGAAACAAAAAAGACCCGTCGAGGAAGAAGAAGACCCTCGTTTGTGTGGCCAGTAAATTCTACCCAGACCATGTCAGTGTATCGTGGAAGGTCAACGAGGATAATGTCACTGAAGGTGTGGCGACGGACAACGCTGCACTGCGGAAGGGCAAAACTTACACGATCACCAGCAGGTTGAGGGTCTCTGCCAAAGAATGGTACAATCCGGGCAATAAATTCACCTGCACTGTCGCCTTCTACAATGGGACCAATACTGTTGATGTATCAGATTCAATTTCTGGTGATGAAGGTAGGTTGATTTGGAACTCAGAAATGACTAAAAGTTGATCTTTTTGCTGTTGGACATGCATGTAACTGATCATCTGTCCTTGTCCAATCTTAGCTCCAGATACAGGAGGTACTATGTCAAGAGGTAAATATATTATTTTGTGGTTCTGTACAAATCAAAGCATCAAATCCAGTATAGTTATACACAGAAAAAAGTGTCAGTGTCCATTCATTCATCCATCCATTCTTTGAATCATGTCACTCATCTCAAGGCTTGATCTTTCTGCAGAGAAATATCTGAAGATCACGCAGAGTGCCAAGCTCTCCTACGGTGTTTTTATTGCCAAGAGCTGCATCTATGGAGCCTTTGTTGCCTTTCTGGTGTGGAAGATTCAGGTTTGTTCTTCATGATGTCCCTGCTGTACCCTGTCCCTAACACTTTTATGCAACATGCACACTTTTTAGTGAACTGTTCTTTGCATAAAAAGCTCACGCAGAGTTTGTTGTATCATTTCTATCTGTTGCAGGGTTCAGCTGGGAAGCAGAACCACTGAAAGCTGGGCTGACCTGAAGAAACGCCCCGTGTTGGAGATGGATTATCTCAGTGTCTGTAAATATTATCTGGAAAACATAGTGGTTATATTTCCACAACTTTTGTTGCAGCACATTTGCTTCCATAAATATATTCTGCTACCATTAGAGGAAGAGTTATGCATTTTCTTATTAAAGCTATCTTCAGCATGGAAGTAAGTTTGACTTAATTCTGTGTTTGTGAACCATTTGATGCTCAGTTTTCTTTTAAATAAAGTTGTCAGAGGATCTTGTCAGTCATGTGTTTTCATTTTCTTTTCAACCACTGCTGACTGTGATGATCTAGGTTTAAAAATGGTTATCAAGTTTACATACAGTATGGATCCAAACTAGAATAAGTTCATGCATTAAGCTTCATTTCAGACTAAAGATCTAAATAAATAAGGATTAAGCTGATGTATTATAATATCTGTTAGTTGCTTCACATTGTGCTGATATGCAGTTAGTCATTGCTCTCATGTTTCGTCCCACACTGAACATCACTTTTTCCAGAGATAGTGAGAGGTATTTTTAGCTAGCTCACTCACCAGGCTCTTTTCTGAGAAATCAGTCATTTCAGTTACATCTCAGCTCAGGAAAAATGACAGTGTTTTTCCACTTTGCACAAATGAAAGAAGCTTATCATAGTTGACATTTTCTGTATGAATAAAGAAGTTATTCTTTTCAAACACTGTCAGTAGGAAAGAAAATGTGAGACTGTGAGCCTGCCACATAACAGGAAATCAATGTTCTCATCCATGTACTGAACGAGGTCAAAGCAGTTGCTGGTGAGGAGACAAACCGGGGCTTGAAACCCTGCAGAGGAGTCGAGAGCAGCAGCAGAGGAGAGGATGTGGTCACAGAGCAGCCTGCAGATCGCTCTCTGTGCTCAGAAATGACGAAGGTGCAACCTCCCGCTTTACCACAACCTCCGGCTCGCAGAGAGCACCTGCATCTCTGCACCAACCCCCCCGCCGCCCTGCACTGCACACTTCTGAGCAAACAGCTGGGAAAACTGCACTTTCTGTGTCAACTGAAGCTACACAATAAACATCAGTGTGTTTTATATTACATACAGTGTCAGAAACATACACAACAGCTGTTTGTTGTGATCTGGTACAGGAATTTGCATTGACATGTTTTTATGTTGCAGTAGATACGAGATGTAAAATGACTTTAGTTGTAGTGATCAGTAATGAAAATAAACTAACTGCGTTAAATAAATGAGTGTTTCATTGTAATCTTCTTTATAAATCATCTTTTATAAGACACAATATAGAAACATATAATGTCCACATTGTTTTTTTTATTATTAACGACCCCCCTGAGACTCAAACTGAAGAAAAACACTTTCTACTTTCTCCAATTGTTTCCTTAAAAAACATGTTTGTATTCATTTCAGATCAACAGGAAACAACGACTGTGAGGCCACAACAGAAACCTGGTGTGTCTGACATCTGGGAGCTGGATAATTATATCGTCTCCTGCAAACGCTTATCTTTAAGTTGTCATTTCCCCTCTGTATGGTAGAAAACAGAATTTCATTCTCTTTCTGCATCATTTTTAAAGCCTTTTTATCACTTTACAAGCTCATAATAAAAGTTTAACAAACGCAAGGTGAAAATGAAGCATTGCTTTCTAATAAACTGTATTTTAAGATGTAAACTAAGAGAGCAATATATAATCTGAGTTACTGTAAAAGCTCAGTAATACATTTTTTTCATTTCATTTCACATTTTGTACTGGTGAGCTGAACCAGAAGACGACAGGATGAAACCTCAGACCTCCAAAACACACAAAGCCATCACGCTGAGAGAAGTAACAGCCACACTGAAGAGAAATATCTTTAGTTTAAAGTTAAAGTTTTTGGGTTTATTTCAAGTCATCATCACCACAATTATGTTCATTAACAATACTCATCAATAGTTATAAAACAAAAATGTTGGGACTATATAAGTGTGTACATGTTGACATGAGGGTTAAGTGCTGAATATACTATATATAAATATACAATCTCTGTTATCTGTGACATCAGCAGCCTGACTGATAATACCGAGCAGTCGTCTGACACACCTGGTATATGAATTATTAGCTGTCGTTATCAACAGCTCAACCACTCGATGATGGTTTTAGAACAACACTGAAAAAGAAAACCTTCATTATTTAAAGTAACCACACTTGTATTTTAGGAAGTTACTGTAATACCTGTTAAAATGGATGTTTTCATGGATGCTATGCTTGGACAGATCATGTTTGGAGCACCGCATTTAAAATTTAATTAAACAACAGCAACAAAACAGCAGATCTCTGAGATTTCAAAGACCATTTTCTGTTATAGGTTAATGCACGATAGCAACTAGACACAACAAAAAAGCAGAACTTACATAATAATTAACTTTGTTTTGTGCCTTTCATATAAGAAATGCAGCTCAAAGTGCTTTACAATAAAAAAAGATGTGCTTTACACGAGAATAGGACTAATGAGTATAAAAACAGGGACAACATGCCTTTATCAATGTGAAATAAGATGGAAAATAAAACTGTACACATTCACTTTAAAGTACATTTCATTTGTTGACGCCCCTTGTGGTGTAAAGTGAAAATCAAGTAGTGTAGGATTCATATGAAGTAATACAAGGCAACACAGGATTTATCAAAATGTTTTAATAACAAAGAGTTAAAATAACAATAATGTGTGGCAGAATCAGCAGCAAGTATAACGCTGCATCAGTCATATATAATAATATCAATTAACTGGATTTACATGTGAAACCCTTTTAAACCTGAAAGCTAAATCATCCTGATTCTCTTGAGAAAAAAACAGAAAAAGTTCAGAAGGGTCATTGAGTAATAATTAACTTTAAGGATGTGGCAGAGAAAGAGAAAAACTGAATGTCTGATGTCTTCATCCAGTTTAATTGACTTTACAAGTTTATCCTGAAGTCCCTTTAACATCACACCATCACTTACCATCAGCTCACACAAATTATTCTGGATGTTCTCGGGAGAAACTGAACCTTTTAACCCCTCATTAATGATATGCATCTATTCATCTGACATACATGTTACGTAACACACATGTAAAATACATGAGCATAACAGAAAAGAAAAAAACTGAGTACTGAAAGGACATTTTGGAGTCTATACCCTTTACTGTCCTCTACTGGAGACTTTGTGACATTACATCAGTAAAACTGGCTCACAGTAGACGTCTCTGAGAAATCATGGACACACAGTACACTGGTGCTTTATTAAGGATATGCTGTGGACACGTGTATGACATGTAATGGATAATGCCCTCATATGTCCTAGTCTACGTGGATGTTTTAACTCCTTTTTAAAGTCCTTAAAACAGTAACAATAGACAGTCGAACAGCCACATTAGTGAACCTATGAAGGTGTAATGCTACCCACACATGAAAAGATAAGCTTTGATCAACTTTCCCAAATAATCCTTCTTGTGGGATCAGAGTCAGGTTATCAGACTCAGCTCACTTTGCTCACTTTTCATCAGTATAAACATACTTCAACCATTTTCATACTTGGCATAAGAGTGTTAGCATGTTGACATGTGTTAATCACCACTGGATGTTAACATGCTGACATTCACCATGTTAATATGCATAATGCATGCGTGTTACGTATGTAAAGATCATCCTGTGTTTAGCACGAAGGCAAAGATGAGTCTCACCTCTGTCGTCTCGGCTCCAGATGCTGCTGAGTGATGGTTGTTCACATGTCGAGTCTGCAGACTTCAACTGGTCGACTGTCAAGGCGACATCTGCTGGATGAACCTGCAACACGGCAGACAGGGAGAGCTATAACACAGTCAAGGTGCAGACATGAACCTTGAGTTTTATGTCTGTGAATCACAACCAGGCAAAAGAACACGATACCACTTCATAACTTCCTGACACCGCCCTGTTCATCGTAATGTCACAGATCGTTCACTGAACTGACAGGACCTGAAAAGAAAGCTGATTGAGTTTCACCTTGTCTTTAACATGAACTGACAGGACCTGAAAAGAAAGCTGATTGAGTTTCACCTTGTCTTTAACATGATGTCGATCATCTTCATATTTTGTTTCTTTCATCTGCCACTGATTAAGGGTGAGAAAAATTTTTTCCAGAACAAGTAAGGCGTTGAACAGCTGCTGATTTAAGAATCTAAAATGTCTGTTTTTTTCCTCCACAGGTGCCTCTGATACCAGCAGTGTCCTCCAAACACCTCCTTTCATCATTAAGAGAACTGGTGAATCTGTAACCAGAGAGATCCACTGTTCACACAAAATACTAAATACTACTATTATTAACTATGATCGCATCTTCTGGTACAAACAAGATGAACACAAAGCTCTGAAGCTCCTGGGATATCTAAATGTGCTATTCCCAAACCCAGAGGACGATGTGAATGAAAAAATCAGCTTTGAAGGAAATGGCCGTGAAGCTTCCAACCTCACTGTTTCCAATCTTTCATTAAATGACAGTGATGTGTATTTCTGTGCTGCCAGTCAGCACAGTGCTGCAGATTCCCCTCAAGTCAATACAAAAACCCTCCTTCATCTGTCTGCAGATAGACAACACGTTCAGGCTGTCAAACAGCTGCAGCTTTGAAGATTTCATTAAGCCGCACTGAGGACGAGCTGCTGACGACACACATTCTTGGTGACACTGTGTGAAGTTTAGATTGTTTGAGCATTTGATGATGGTATCTGAAAGTAGAGGAAGTAGAAAAAAGCTGAAGTTGCAGACCTCAAGACTAAAAAAATATGTTGTTCATGTTGTTATGTAAAACTTTAAAAATTATAATTTTTCTGCACTTTTTAGAAATGTTCCTGCCAGGTATAAATCACCCATCTCTCATCTTCACAAAATGGATTCAACTTAGAATCAAAGCTAAATACGGGACATAACATGATCAAACCTGGCTGCTTCAGCTTGACAGTGTTACTGATCAGAACTAAAGTACTTTGATTTACTACAGTACTACAGTACAGTAAGACAAGGCTCTAATTGGCTACGTACAATACACCTCGATAGTTGTGGAGGATAAATTCAAAGATGCTTATAATTTAAAAATTTATTAATTTAGAGCCCAAAATCACAAACATCGACAGGTGATGGGTCAAGTCTGTCAGGTCTTCAGATGCTGAAGCTGAGTCGATCGGAGCACAGTGCAGTTTATTTCTGCGCAGCCAGTGAAGCACGGTGCTGCACAAACCCTCCACCTTCAGTAAAAACCTCCCCTGATGCTGCCAGCTACACAACAACACAAAACTGCCACATGAACGACTTATAAACCACGAAGGACTGATATCAGACAGCTGCTGCATCAGACATGCTGATTTTATCCATTAGGGGGCGGTGTTTCTCCAAAGATCTGCTGATAGGTTAACAATTCTCACTGTATCTGAGAAAACAACAATACATGAATAAAAAAAAAACAATTAAAAGACAAATCCCTGTCCATATTTAAGTTTTAATAAAGTATAAATAATATACAACTGATAAATATTCATGCAGAACATTTGTATTTATTGGGGTACATAAAGGTTGAATCCATTGTATGTGTAGTTTATATGGTCAAAAATTACTAATTGAGGCTTTCATAGCATAATTTTTGCACTATGAACAATACAGTATTATTTATATTATGGCTTCTATACATACATGGTAAGTTTCATGATATTTTGTTAGAGTCTTAAGTGCACAATGAATGTTGAACATTTAAAAATATTGCTCTGCTTCTGGCATGAAAGCCCACAGAAAATTAAGATTAACAAACAAATTGACATATTTTATTGTTTTATTACAACAGTAACAACAGTTAAGCTGATAAAATATGTTGTTTTATGTTTGACCATATTTATCAATTATTATTATCATCATATCATTATCATTATTACTTACCTCTGTGAGATTAGAGTGTTTTTTACCCGTTATACTGACCTATCAATGTGCAGCAGTAGTTGACATGATGCTTTTAATGTGTAAAAGAGGAGGAAGTACGATGACACCACCCACTTTGGTTTTCTAACAGGAGGACTTATTCAGAGAAGGAGGTTTCATCAGTAAACCTGCATGTGTAGTGATGAAAACAGCATCAGAAACAAGACTTTAACACAAAAAACACGACATGATGATCATTGTCTGCTGCATAACTTTGAACATTATACTGGTTTCAGGTGATGTAATAAAAGTCTTTTGACAATGAGCACATGTTGTAGAGATTTAAAGAAAGAAGTGTTTCTTTTAAAGTGAGAATCAGGTGTTTTTGTTCATGTCTTTTTTTTCCCCACAGGATCTTCTCCAAGTGACCAAATCTACCAGACTCCAGCTCAAACTTACGACAAACCTGGAAAATTCAGCCACGATCAGCTGTTCACACAGTATTCAAAACTATGATCGAATCCTCTGGTACAAGCAGTCAAAGAACGGAGAGCTGCAGTTACTGGGATACATGGTTGGAGACAGTGAATTTCCAGAGACCGGAGTGAATGTGAAGATAGAAGGAAACGCACAGAAAAACCAAACCTGCACATTAACTATTATAGAACTCAGTCTGAACAGCAGTGCAGTTTACTTCTGTGCTGCTAGTTTACACAGTGCTGCATATCACTGCTCCTCAGTACAAAAACCACAGTGGTATTTGATGGTTTAATATAAACTCATCATTTATTTTCTCGTCTCACAACCTTTATGCCCAGTGGTGAACGAGATGGTTTAATATAAACACCACCCACCAAGTGTATCAGTGGTGTGTGACTCCTTCTCGTGGGTGGCAAACCAACGTTGGTTTTCCCTCTCACTGGGTTTTTTAGTTGTATTTTTTCCACCTCTGTTCCATCAGACATTATCATGGATTCATTTTGTTCCTAAGTTTTATAGTGGTAATTCAGAAGTGTAGTTCACTCACATCAAACTCATCTTAGTTATGTCTGCATGTCATGTTAACAGAACAACCATCATTATTTAAATTCTCATCATATATTTCAGATCCTCAACATGAAGATTCGCCTAGTCGCTCGAGTCGTGTTTACAGGTTTGCAGGGATTATTACAGGTATTTGTTGTTTTGCTTCCTTTCACAAGGTGGCAGTATATCTTTACAGAGGCAGTGGGGAGTGTTGGTGGCTGACGTGATGGTTTTAATATTTAGACGATGAGGAAGTGTGATGACACCACCCACTTTGACAGCTTTGTCTCGTTTTCTTCTCCTGATAGGAGGGTTTCCTCAAAAAAAAAAAAATTAAAATAATAAGTATACCAGCATACTTTGGTGGAAACACAGCTCCAATGACAAGGCTGAACTCAGAAAACAACATGATGATCATTTTCTTATGCATAACCTTTGATATTTTCCTGGTTTCAGGTAATAAACTTATTAATGGCATTTGTCCTTTAAAAATGTATTTAAACTTCAAAACAGCTGCTTGCTATTTAAATTGCATACTATAGACTGACATGTAGATTCTGAAATTGAGCAAATAAAAAAGCTTATATAGAAGAAAAGGAAAAATACATTAACATAAAAAAAACTTTGATACCCCAACACAGATATTCAGCATGGGGTTTTTATGTAATCAAAGTTAAGAAAGAGCGCTCTGACTTGTGTCTTTCTCCATTTGTTAGCTCTTGTCTTGTTGTGATTTACTGATGCTTTCTCCACAGGTTCCTCTTTCAGTGATCGAGTCCACCAGAATCCAGCTGACATTTACAGAAATCCAGGAGGAAAAGCTGTTAATCGACTGTTCACACACGATTGGCACCTATGATAGGATCCTCTGGTACAAACAACTAGAGAACGGACAGCTACAGTTCCTGGGATACATGTACACAAACATGGATAACCCTGAAGCTGGACTGGGAGTGAAGATATCAGGGAGAGCAGAAAAAGACCAAAACCTGCACGTTAACAATCGATGAACTCAGTCTGAACAGCAGTGCAGTTTACTTCTGTGCTGCTAGTTTACACAGCGTTACATATCACTGCTCCTTGGTACAAAAACCTCCCCATCACACAACTTTTTCATCTCCACATAACATCTCTCAGCCCTGTGCACCTGGATCAGCTCGGTCTAACCAACGTGGCTTCTTCCTCTTATTAAGAAATGAGGTTTTTTTAATGGGAGGTTCCTTCTGAGGAGAAACGCAGTGTTTAACCTTCCTCAGATATTCATCACGTCTGCTGTGGCAGCACCTCATGTTAACAGGATCACTATGATGACTCAAGTTCTCATCACATTGATGGTGTTGTCTCTGTGGCTTCAAGGTAAAAGACAAATTACAATTTTTTTCTCTAAAGAAATAAGAAGTTGGTAGTTTTTAATTGGTGGCATGTATTTAATGACATGGCAGCATATGTTTTGAGTTCACTGGGAGTTTTTCTTTACCATATTTTTCCATCTCTACATTTAATTAGTTGCACTAAAAAATATAGTGTGCATCATTTTAGTCTCCCCACATATTAAATTCTGAACGAATCTTACAAAATATATGAGCTCAATTTGTTGAAGTTGAAAGAACTTTTTTTTAGGAGAATTATGTTAATTATATTAAATGTTGTATTTTCTCCACAGGTCACTGCCAGGATGTGACCCAGGACCCTGAGATCAGCTGGAGTTATTTGTCCAAATCTGCAGAGATGAACTGCAGCCACAAGAAAGACGCTTAGGTCACAACCAGATGTACTGGTACAGGCAGCGTCCAGGGGAGACCATGAAACTCATCGTCTACACAGTTTTTGGTGGACAGCCGGATTATGGGGAGGCTCCTCCAAACAAATATTCAGCATAGAGAACGTCACTGTGAACCGCTCTGAGGACGAGCAAACACAGTGCTGATTCCCCTCAACACCCTCCTTCACATAGACGACACGTCTTGGTGACACTGTGAAGACGAGCTGAAACACACATTCTTGTTTAGATTTGATGATGGTAACTGAAAGAAGAGGAAGCAGAACACAGTTGCAGACCTCAAAAAAAAAAAAAAATGTGGTTATATAAAATTTTAAAAATCACAAGTTTTCTGCACTTTTTACAAATGTTCCTCCAGGTATAAATCACCCATCTCTCATCTTCAATAAAAAGTATTCAACTTAGAATCAAAGCTAAATACGGGACACAGCATGATCAAACCTGGCTGCTTCAGCTTGACAGTGTTACTGATCAGAACTAAAGTACTTTGATTTACTACAGTACTACTTATACTACCTGCAGCTCTTCACATCAACGACAGGAGACTCTGGTAGTTTCTCTCCTCCAGAAGAACATGGATCATCAATAAACAAGGACCCCTCACGTGTTTTCAGATTAAAGAAATGTGCAATAATTGACAAAACAAAAAAAAAACATGTCATTCTATTTCTTTTAATTTCCATATGCATGACTCTTCTTTATCAAATTTTCTCTGTATTTTATGTCAATTTGCATGCAAAGATGCATCCAATTCAGCACATCACACGTCATCCTCAGCTCATCAGTGTATCTGATCTGAAGGTAGGGGGACCTCCAGTACCACTTCTACTCATCTGCACATGAACCGACAACTTCTATTTTCATACAGCAGCTTACAGGATCATCATCCGACGTCACACCCTGCAGAGACACACCTACCTGCGACTTCATATCTCTGTAACCACACTGACAGATTCATGTGAGACTCTCGGTTTAAGAACATGGAGATTATCAGTCATGGTCTCCTCAGCTTGTTTGTTTTGGTGCTCTGGATACAAGGTAAAGTCCTGTAACGTCCACTAATTTATTTCAGACATCAAATGTCCACTTATGCTAAGTTAAACTGTTGTTATGCACACACAGGTCTAGCTGATGGAAGTGATGTCACTCAGACGGACATACTGTGGGAAAAAGAGGGCAAAGATGCAAAAATGGACTGCAGCCATAAGAAGGGTGTTGGCTATAATGACATGTACTGGTACAGACAGCTGCCGGGAGAAACGATGGAACTAATCATGTATCACAACACTTGGCATAGAAAATCACGATTTTGGAAATTTCACCAAAACGATAATTTGCAGCCACCAAACCTGACTTTGACAGGGGGACATTCACAGTGAAGAACCTGCAGCCAGGAGATAAAGGCTTGTATTTCTGTGCTGTGAGTCAACACAGTGATACAGACACGTGTGAGAGCTGAACAAAAACCTCAGAGCTGTTACCGACGGTGTTTATCTGCTCTGCTGTAGGGGGACCTCTAATACAACCACAGAGCATCACATCGTACAGAGACACTCCCCGTCTGTGACTCCTCGTCTCTCTGCTGTAACGTCACACAGACCGACAGCGACTCTGGTCTCTCACTTCATTTAGCTCAGAGCACAATAATGATCCCAGCTGCTCCCATCAGACTCTCTGCAGCTCTGCTCTGTGTTGTAGGTACTGTACATGAAGAGGCTGAGGACTGAGAGGAGAAGCTGTTAATTTACATTCATGCTCATGATTTCATGTTGATCTTTCTGTAACATGACATGATTTTTTCTGCAGGTCTAATTGGGTCTAATCTGGTCTAATCTGCAGGTCTAATTGATGTGAGTTTTGTCACCCAGACTCCTCGGCTGTGCTGTCCTAGCTGATAAAATGTCAGAAAACAGTTAAAATCATGAATCACCAGAGCCCACACACACACAAGCTAAAATTACACAGATAAAATAAAACTAACTGAAACTAACTAAAAAACTAATAAAAGTCCTCAGATTGCAGAAGTTGGAAACCTCATCAGAACTGAAATTATTCATTCTCTGTTGATCAGCTTTTTGATTGATACCATACAAAATAAATGTTAATGAGGAAGCTGCCTTAATCCAAATCTCTCGTCTCCTCCCCTCTAAGCTGATCCCATAACGTCTGTTCAGTCTGTCAGTCAGTGCAGAAACAGAGAGGAAGGTAAAGACATCATGATCAGAAACCTCAGCAGGATCGCTCTGCTGCTTCTCTGGCTCTCCTGTAGGTTTGAAGTCAAACTCTGATTAAAAAGTTGCATGCTTTTGCAATCATTTCTGTATCTTCAGTGTTTTTCTCTTTAAATGCAGGTCGTTCGCTGAGCACAGACGTCCATCAGGATCCATCATCAATACTGGGACATCCTCACGGCTCAGCAACCATCAGCTGCAAACACTCAATCAGTACATATAATACAATATTGTGGTACCAGCAGCCAACAGGAGACTCTGACCTTAAACTCATTGGTCATATTCTACTTACTAATCCAACGCTTGAGGATGCATTCAAACAGCATTTCAACATTACTGGAGATGGCTTCATCAAAATCTCAACTTCAAGTCCTAAAACTCAGACAGCCAGAAGACAGCGGCGTGTATTACTGTGCAGCTAGTAGGCACAGTGACTCAACTTCACTCTCGCCTTTACAAAAACCCTCCGACAGTCAGCCTCGTAAATTCACACTGAGACGCACCTGCATGTGACTGCAGCCTGTGGCAGGAAATCAGAGCTGATATCAACCTTAAAACAGTCTTTTCCTGTGTTAACCAGCACAGCAGGATACTCCACAAACCCACTGAGGACATGTGACTGTCCGTGAAAGTCGACCCCTCCTCCTCCTTTACAGCTCTCTTCAGTCTGCAGACTTCATTATAGTTTTGTTTCCATCTGCGTTGGGATCATGATCAGACTCCTCATACATTTAGCAGCTCTGCCATTATGTTTAACAGGTAATATTACATTAACTTATATCTAAATATTTTAAGAGAAGTTTATTTTTCCTCACTAAAGCTGTTTGTTTTAAATGTCTTTCAGAAGTCTCAAAAAACAGTGCTCATCAGACTCCTGCGAAGGCTCATCAAACATCCTGGAGAAGAAGCTCTGATCAACTGCAGCCACTCCAACACTAACTTTGACATGATCCAGTGGTATAAACAATCTCCTGGGAAAAACGATATGGCTCTAATTGGCTATGCACAATACACCTCCAGAGTTGTGGAGAATAAATTCAAAGATGCTTATAATGTGACTGGTGATGGGTCAAGTCTGTCAGGTCTTTAGATGCTGAAGCTGAGTCGATCGGAGCACAGTGCAGTTTATTTCTGCGCAGCCAGTAAAGCACGGTGCTGCACAAACCCTCCACCTTCAGCAAAAACCTCCCCTGATGCTGCCAGCTACACAACAACACAAAACTGCCACATGAACGACTTATAAACCACGAAGGACTGATATCAAACAGCTGCTGCATCAGACATGCTGATTTTATCCATTAGGGGGCCGGTGTTTCTCCAAAGATCTGCTGATAGGGTTAACAATTCTCACTGTATCTGAGAAAACAACAATACATTAATAAAAAAAAGAAAAAAATTAAAAGACAATTTCCTGTCCATATTTAAGTTTTAAGAAAAGATAAATAATATACAACTGATAAATATTCATGCAGAACATTTGTATTTATTGGGGTACATAAAGGTTGAATCCATTGTATGTGTAGTTTATATGGTCAAAAATTACTAATTGAGGCTTTCATAACATGATTTATACACTATGAACAATACATTGTTATTTATATTATGGCTTCTATACATACATGGTAAGTTTCATGATATTTTGATAGAGCCTTTAAGTGCACAATGAATGTTGAACATTTAAAAATATTGCTCTGCTTCTGGCATGAAAGCCCACAGAAAATTAAGATTAACAAACAAATTGACATATTTTATTGTTTTATTACAACAGTAACAACAGTTAAGCTGATAAAATATGTTGTTTTATGTTTGACCATATTTATCAATTATTATTATCATCATATCATTATCATTATTACTACCCTCTGTGAGATTAGAGTGTTTTTTATCCGTTATACTGAGCCTAGCAATGTGCAGCAGTAGTTGACATGATGGTTTTAATGTGTAAAAGAGGAGGAAGTATGATGACACCACCCACTTTGGTTTTCTAACAGGAGGACTTATTCAGAGAAGGAGATTTCATCAGTTTACCTGCATGTGTAGTGATGAATTTCCAGAGACCGGAGTGAATGTGAAGATAGAAGGAAACATGCACAGAAAGAACCAAACCTGCACATTAACTATTAAAGAACTCAGTCTGAACAGCAGTGCAGTTTACTTCTGTGCTGCTAGATTTACACAGTGCTGCATATCACTGCTCCTCAGTACAAAAACCTCATCACATGTTTTCATCTCTGTATTACAGCTCACAGCCTCTCATACCTGTGTTCATTCCTCTCTGTAGGTGCTGGTGTATCTTTAATCAGACCTTTATGCTGAGCCAGTGGTGAACAGTGGTATTTGATGGTTTAATATAAACACTTCACCACAAGTGCTGGTAGTTTTCTGCAGTGGTGTGTAACTTTGTATGATTTACTGCTGTTGTGAAATAAATATTTAAATAGAAAGTTTTTCATTTGCTGGGTTTTTTAGTTGTATTTTTTCAATTAATCTTCTTCACCTCTGCTCCACTTTTATTGTGTTCAATAAGAAGCTACTTTTTATGTCTTTGTCTAAATAGGCTGCATGTTTTCATGCAACAGGAGCTTCACACACAATCTTATCATAACCAAGTATTTGATGACTGTAGTCTGATTTATTTTATTCAGCCTTGATTTGGGGTATTATTGTGGTAATTCACATTTAAAAAGGTTGTAAGTCTAATTCTTTTATCAAATTGTAGCACATCAAACTTCATCTTAGTGAAATAAGAATGTAAATTTGTCCCAACAATAAAATAGTGTCTGGTGAAAAAACTGAGTGGCTAATAACTTTGGAAAACTACTGGCCACAGTGACTTGGCGAGTTAGTAAAAAAGTTCATGTCAAGTCCCGTTTACAGGAGGAAAGATGAACGATGACACCACCCACCTCATGACTTCATGTTGATGATAGGAGGGTTTACTCAAAGAGGAGTTGGAAATGATCAGTATAACTGCTGATACACAGAGAATAATCTTTCATATGATCAATAAAATTATCACCAAACACAAAAGACAACATGATCTTCCTGTTCCTGAGCATCCATTTTAACACTGTTCTGGTTTCAGGTAACGTCAAAGTTTCTAACAGTTTTATGTGTGTAAACAATCAGTATACTGCAGTGAATTTTAATATAATTTGTTACATTAGATTGCTGAATTTATTAGAGCTCATTCTTACACTTGGTATCTTGTTTTTGGTTGATGTCTTCTCAACAGGTTCCTCTTTCAGTGACCAAGTCCACCAGACTCCAGCTGACATGTTCATCACATCAGGACAAAAACAGCAAAAATTGAAATGTTCACACAGTATTGACAACTATTATCCAAATCCTCTGGTACAAACAGTCAAATAGACATCTACAGTTCCTGGGATATATGTCTTATAGTGATGAATTTCCAGAGGATGGAGTGAATGTGACGATGTCAGGGGATGCAAGCAAAGGAGAAAACTGCACATTAACAATTGAAGGACTCAGTCTGAGCAGCAGTGCAGTTTACTTCTGTGCTGCTAGTTTACACAGTGCTGCATATCACTGCTCCTCAGTACAAAAACCTCATCACATGTTTTCATCTCTGTATTACAGCTCACAGCCTCTCACACCTGCAATGAGCCGCTCTAACCAACGTTGGTCTTTCCTCTCACAAAGATCAGATTTTATAATGGAGGGTTCCTTCTGTGCAGCAATACAACACTCATCACATCCTGATATATACTGCAGGGTCTCATTTCAACAGGGTCACTATGATGACTCACATTCTCACATATATCTAATATAATCACATACATCATTAAAGGTAGGACTGTCTGATTAACTCAATTCAAAACATTACATGAATTTTCTATTTCTATCAAATATATAAGAATCAGGTTATTTTAAATACTTAGACTAAGTCAAGGAAACAACCAAGTCTACAATTAAATGTTTAAGTTGAAAAAACAAGTCGAATAAAGTAAAATAACTTAAAAATAACTACAGGAGAAAAGGTTAAAATTACTTTGATGCTGCTCTTTAAGTAACATCTGATTGTTATCGATGCATTACATTGATATGCATTACTTTATCCATTAAGATCCACAGTTAATAAAGATCAATCTAACAACCTCTGCTGTATTTTCATGCTGCTTAATAGTTTTAATTTTTTTTTTTTTTTTATAAATAGATTGTTTGATGCAAATGTTTGTGGGGATTATCACAAGTCTTTGTTGTTTTTCTTCCTTTCATAAGGTGGCAGTATATCTTTACTGAGAGGTGGCAGCAGACATGATGGTTTTAATGTTTAGACAAGGAGGAAACTCTTTGACACCACCCAGTTTAAAAAGGTGTGTTTCTGATGGGAGTGTTTACAGAAGAGGAGGTGAATCAGCATACCAGCATTTACTGGGATGAAAACAGCACCGATAACTACACTGAACTTCAATTCAGTCAACATGAACATGATAATCTTCGTCTGTTTAACCTTTAATGTTATATGGGTTTCAGGTAATAAAATGTCTCTTTTGTTCTTTTTAAATGTAGTTTTTGTAATAAAGTCACTGGAGCTGATCAAGTTGATCACTTTTTGCTCTGAAATTTAAATTACTGGATGTCAGTGTTTAACATCTTGTCTATGTGCAACCAGAGATTCAAGAAACTGACTTTTATGTCATCAAGTTTTTCCCAAAATGTTTTTCAAAAGTTATAATTTTAAACTCCTGTCCTCTGCTCTGTTTTTTAAAAGTTATTTGTACATCATACTCAATGTGATCGTGTATTTGCGTTGACGTCTTTTTCACAGGTTCCAGCGACCAAGTCCACCAGACTCCAGCTGACATGTTCATCACATCAGGACAACCAGCAGAAATTAAACTGTTCACACAATAGTGACAGCTTTAATCAAATCCTCTGGTACAAACAGTCAGAAGGACAGCTACAGTTACTTGGATATGTGCGTTTTAGTGACAGTCAATCTCTAGAGCCTGGAGTGAATGTGACGATGAAAGGGAAGGCAAGCAAAAGGAGAAACCTGCACATTAACAATTGAAGGACTCAGTCTGAACAGCAGTGCAGTTTACTTCTGTGCTGCTAGTTTACACAGTGCTGCATATCACTGCTCCTCAGTACAAAAACCTCCTCATTTATTTTCTCGTCTCACAGCCCCGAGCACCTGTATCAACTCCTTCAAACCAACGTTTGGTTTTCCCTCTCACCCACATCAGACATTATCATGGATTCATTTTGTTCATAATAACAGTTTCAGACACTCGTTATGTCTGCATAGTCATGTTAACAGAACAACCATTATTATTTAAATTATCATCATATATTTCAGATCCTCAACATGAAGATTCGACATGAAGATTCAAGTCGAGTTGTGTCTGCAGGGATTATTACAAGTATTTGTTGTTTTGCTTCCTTTCATAAGGTGGCAGTATATCTTTACACAAGCAGTGGGGAGTGTTGGTGGCTGACGTGATGGTTTTAATATTTAGACGATGAGGAAGTGTGATGACACCACCCACTTTGACAGCTTTGTCTCTTATTTTCCTTTCCTGATAGGAGGGTTTCCTCAAAAAAAAAAAAAAAATAAATAAAATAATAAGTATACCAGCATACTTTGGTGGTGGAAACACAGCTCCAGTGACAAGACTGAACTCGGAAAACAACATGATGATCATTTTCTTCTGCATAACCTTTGATATTTTCCTGGTTTCAGGTAATAAACTTATTAATGGCATTTGTCCTTTAAAAATATATTTTAACTTCAAAACAGCTGCTTGACATGTAAATTGCATACTATAGACTCTGACATGTAGATTTTGGAACAGAGCAAATAAAAAATTGTTTATATAGAAGAAAAGGAAAAATACATTAACATAAAAAAAAAAAAACTTTGATACCCAACACAGATATTCAGGATTGGGGTTTTTATGTAATCAAAGTTAAGAAAGAGCGCTCTGACTTGTGTCTTTCTACATTTGTTAGCTCTTGTCTTGTTGTGATTTACTGATGCTTTCTCCACAGGTTCCTCTTTCAGTGATCGAGTCCACCAGAATCCAGCTGATATTTATAGAAATCCAGGAGGAAAAGCTGTAATCGACTGTTCACACAAGATTGACACCTATGATAACATCATCTGGTACAAACAACTAGAGAACGGACAGCTACAGTTCCTGGGATACATGTACACAAACATGGATAACCCTGAAGCTGGACTGGGAGTGAAGATATCAGGGAGAGCAGAAAAAGACCAAAACTGCACGTTAACAATCGATGAACTCAGTCTGAACAGCAGTGCAGTTTACTTCTGTGCTGCTAGTTTACACAGCGTTACATATCACTGCTCCTTGGTACAAAAACCTCCCCATCACAAACTTTTTCATCTCCACATAACATCTCTCAGCCCTGTGCACCTGGATCAGCTCAGTCTAACCAACGTGGCTTCTTCCTCTTAATTAAGATCAGAGGTTTTTTTTTTTAAATGGGAGGTTCCTTCTGAGGAGAAACGCAGTGTTTAACCTCCCTCAGATATTCATATTCAGTCTGCTGTGACGGCATATGTTAACAGGATCACTAAGATGACTCTGTGACTCAAGTTCTCATCACATTGATGTGTTGTCTCTGTGGCTTCAAGGTAAAAGACAAATTACAATTTTTTTCTCTAAAGAAATAAGAAGTTGGTTTTTAATTGTTTTTAATTGGTGACATGTATTTAATGACATGGCTGCATATGTTTTGAGTTCACTGGGAGTTTTTCTTTACCATATTTTTCCATCTCTACATTTAATTAGTTGTACTTAAAAAATATAGTGTGCATCATTTTAGTCTCCCCACATATTAAATTCTGAACGATCTTACAAAATATATGAGCTCAATTTGTTGAAGTTGAAAGAACTTTTTTTTAGGAGAATTATGTTAATTATATTAAATGTTGTATTTTCTCTACAGGTCACTGCCAGGATGTGAACCCAGGACCCTGAGATCAGCTGGAGTTATTTGTCCAAATCTGCAGAGATGAACTGCAGCCACAAGAAAGACGCTGGTCACAACCAGATGTACTGGTACAGGCAGCGTCCAGGGGAGAACCATGAAACTCATCGTCTACACAGTTTTTGGTGGACAGCCGGATTACGGGGAGGCTCCTCCAAACAAATATTCAGCCATTAAACCGAGCATAGAGAACGGGACTCTTACTGTGAAAGACTTGACGCTCGAGGACAGCGGTGTGTATTTCTGTGCCGTAAGCAAACACAGTGCTGCAGATTCCCCTCAAGTCAATATAAAAACCCTCCTTCATCTTTCTGCAGATAGACGACACGTTCAGGCTGTCGAACAGCTGCAGCTTTGAAGGTTTCATTAACCGCTCTGAGGATGAGCTGCTGATGATACACATTCTTGGTGACACTGTGTGAAGTTTAGATTTGATGATTGAAAGAAGAGGAAGCAGAACACAGTTGATGACGTCACACCCTGCAGAGACACACCTACCTGCGACTTCATATCTCTGTAACCACACTGACAGATTCATGTGAGAGATTAAAGAAATGTGCTCTCGGTTTAAGAACATGGAGATTATCAGTCATGGTCTCCTCAGCTTGTTTGTTTTGGTGCTCTGGATACAAGGTAAAGTCCTGTAACTTGTTTGTTTGTCATGTCAGCTAACTTAGCATAAGTGGACATCTGATGTCTGGAATAAATTAAACTGTTGTTATACACACACAGGTCTAGCTGATGGAAGTGATGTCACTCAGATGGACATACTGTGGGAAAAAGAGGGCCAAGATGCAAAAATGGACTGCAGCCATAAGAAGGGTGCTGGTTATATCCAGATATACTTGTACAGACAGCTGCCGGGAGAAACGATGAGACAAGTCGTGCTCACCGTTGCAGAGAGCAAACCAGTCTTTGAACCAGACTTCAGAGAAGAAAAATATCCAACCAACAAACCTGACTTTGACAGTGGGACATTCACAGTGAAGAACCTGCAGCCAGGAGATAAAGGCTTGTATTTCTGTGCTGTGAGTGAACACAGTGATACAGACACGTGTGAGAGCTGAACAAAAACCTCAGAGCTGTTACCGACTGTGTTTATCTGCTCTGCTGTAGGGGGACCTCTAATACAACCACAGAGCATCACATCGTACAGAGACACTCCCCGTCTGTGACTCCTCGTCTCTCTGCTGTAACGTCACACAGACCGACAGCGACTCTGGTCTCTCACTTCATTTAGCTCAGAGCACAATAATGATCCCAGCTGCTCCCATCAGACTCTCTGCAGCTCTGCTCTGTGTTGTAGGTACTGTACATGAAGAGGCTGAGGACTGAGAGGAGAAGCTGGTAATTTACATTCATGCTCATGATTTCATGTTGATCTTTCTATAACATGACATGATTTTTTTTTCTTCTTTTATATCTGGAGGTCTAATTGATGCGAGTTTTGTCACCCAGACTCCTCGGCTGTGCTGTCCTAGCTGATAAAATGTCAGAAAACAGTTAAAATCATGAATCACCAGAGCCCACACACACACATACATGCTAAAATTCCACAGATTTTTTTTTTTTCTTCTTTTATATCTGGAGGTCTAATTGATGCGAGTCAGAAAACAGTTAAAATCATGAATCACCAGAGACCACACACACACATACATGCTAAAATTCCACAGATGAAATCAAACATGAAAAAAACTAATAAAAGTCCTCAGATTGCAGAATTGGAAACCTCATCAGAACTGAAATTATTCATTCTCTGTTGATCAGCTTTTTGTTTGATACCATATAAAATAAATGTTAATGAGGAAGCCGCCTTAATCCAAATCTCTCGTCTCCTCCCCTCTAAGCTGATCCCATAACGTCTGTTCAGTCTGTCAGTCAGTGCAGAAACAGAGAGGTAAGGTAAAGACATCATGATCAGAAACCTCAGCAGGATCGCTCTGCTGCTTCTCTGGCTCTCCTGTAGGTTTGAAGTCAAACTCTTTCATTAAAAAGTTGCATGCTTTTGCAATCATTTCTGTATCTTCAGTGTTTTTCTCTTTAAATGCAGGTCGTTCGCTGAGCACAGACGTCCATCAGGATCCATCATCAATACTGGGACGTCCTCACGGCTCAGCAACCATCAGCTGCAAACACTCAATCAGTACATATATTGCAATATTGTGGTACCAGCAGCCAACAGGAGACTCTGACCTTAAACTCATTGGTCATATTCTATATTCTAACCCAACGCTTGAGGATGCATTCAAACAGCATTTCAACATTACTGGAGATGGTTCATCAAAATCTCAACTTCAACTTCTAAAACTCAGACAGCCAGAAGACAGCAGCGTGTATTACTGTGCAGCTAGTACGCACAGTGACTCAAATTCAATCTCGCCTTTACAAAAACCCTCCGACAATCAGCCTCGTAAATTCACACCGAGACGCACCTGCATGTGACTGCAGCCTGTGGCAGGAAATCAGAGCTGATATCAACCTTAAAACAGTCTTTTCCTGTGTTAACCAGCACAGCAGGATACTCCACAAACCCACTGAGGACATGTGACTGTCCGTAAAGTCGACCCCTCCTCCTCCTTTACAGCTCTCTTCAGTTTGCAGACTTCATTATAGTTTTGTTTCCATCTGCGTTGGGATCATGATCAGACTCCTCATACATTTAGCAGCTCTGCCGTTATGTTTAACAGGTAATATTACATTAACTTTATATCTAAATATTTTAAGAGAAGTTTATTTTTCCTCACTAAAGCTGTTTGTTTTAAATGTCTTTCAGAAGTCTCAAAAAACAGTGCTCATCAGACTCCTGCGAGGCTCATCAAACATCCTGGAGAAGAAGCTCTGATCAACTGCAGCCACTCCAACACTAACTTTGACATGATCCAGTGGTATAAACAATCTCCTGGGAAAAACGATATGGCTCTAATTGGCTATGCACGAATACACCTCCAGTAGTTGTGGAGAATAAATTCAAAGATGCTTATAATGTGACCGGTGATGGGTCAAGTCTGTCAGGTCTTCAGATGCTGAAGCTGAGTCGATCGGAGCACAGTGCAGTTTATTTCTGCACAGCCAGTAAAGCACGGTGCTGCACAAACCCTCCACCTTCAGCAAAAACCTCCCCTGATGCTGCCAGCTACACAACAACACAAAACTGCCACATGAACGACTTATAAACCACGAAGGACTGATATCAGACAGCTGCTGCATCAGACATGCTGATTTTATCCATTAGGGGGCGGTGTTTCTCCAAAGATCTGCTGATAGGTTAACAATTCTCACTGTATCTGAGAAAACAACAATACATTAATAAAAAAAAGAAAAAAATTAAGACAATTTCCTGTCCATATTCAAGTTTTAATAAAATATAAATAATATACACTTGATAAATATTCATGCAGAACATTTGTATTTATTGGGGTACATAAAGGTTGAATCCATTGTATGTGTAGTTTATATGGTCAAAAATTACTAATTGAGGCTTTCATAACATGATTTATACACTATGAACAATACAGTTGTTATTTATATTATGGCTTCTATACATACATGGTAAGTTTCATGATATTTTGATAGAGATTTAAGTGCACAATGAATGTTGAACATTTAAAAATATTGCTCTGCTTCTGGCATGACAAGCCCACAGAAAATTAAGATTAACAAACAAATTGACATATTTTATTGTTTTATTACAACAGTAACAACAGTTAAGCTGATAAAATATGTTGTTTTATGTTTGACCATATTTATCTATTATTATTATCATCATATCATTATCATTATTATTTACCTCTCTGTGAGATTAGAGTGTTTTTTATCCATTATACTGAGCTAGCAATGTGCAGCAGTAGTTGACATGATGGTTTTAATGTGTAAAAGAGGAGGAAGTATGATGACACCACCCACTTTGGTTTTCTAACAGGAGGACTTATTCAGAGAAGGAGATTTCATCAGTTTACCTGCATGTGTAGTGATGAATTTCCAGAGACCGGAGTGAATGTGAAGATAGAAGGAAATGCACAAAAAAACCAAACCTGCACATTAACTATTAAAGAACTCAGTCTGAACAGCAGTGCAGTTTACTTCTGTGCTGCTAGATTACACAGTGCTGCATATCACTGCTCCTCAGTACAAAAACCTCATCACATGTTTTCATCTCTGTATTACAGCTCACAGCCTCTCATACCTGTGTTCATTTCTCTCTGTAGGTGCTGGTGTATCTTTAATCAGACCTTTATGCTGAGCCAGTGGTGAACAGTGGTATTTGATGGTTTAATATAAACACTTCACCAAAAACTTTGTATGATTTACTGCTGTTGTAAATAAATATTTAAATAGAAAGTTTTTCATTTGCTGGGTTTTTTTAGTTGTATTTTTTCAATTAATCTTCTTCACCTCTGCTCCACTTTTATTGTGTTCAATAAGAAGCTACTTTTTATGTCTTTGTCTAAATAGGCTGCATGCCTTTCATGCAACAGGAGCTTCACACACAATCTTATCATAACCAAGTATTTGATGACTGTAGTCTGATTTATTTTATTCAGCCTTGATTTGGGTTATTATTGTGGTAATTCACATTTAAAAAGGTTGTAAGTCTAATTCTTTTATCAAATTGTAGCACATCAAATTCATCTTCGTGAAATAAGAATGTAAATTTGTCCCAACAATAAAATAGTGTCTGGTGAAAAAACTGAGTGGCTAATAACTTTGGAAAACTACTGGCCACAGTGACTGGTTAGTAAAAAAGTTCATGCCAAGTCCTGTTTACAGGAGAAAGATGAACGATGACACCACCCACCTCATGACTTCATGTTGATGATAGGAGGGTTTACTCAAAGAGGAGTTGGAAATGATCAGTATAACTGCTGATACACAGAGAATATCTTTCATATGAGCAATAAAATTATCACCAAACACAAAAGACAACATGATCTTCCTGTTCCTGAGCATTCCATTTTAACACTGTTCTGGTTTCAGGTAACGTCAAAGTTTCTAGTTTTATGTGTGTACAATCAGTCAGTATACTGCAGTGAATTTTAATATAATTTGTTACATTAGATTGCTGAATTTATTAGAGCTCATTCTTACACTTGGTATCTTGTTTTTGGTTGATGTCTTCTCAACAGGTTCCTCTTTCAGTGACCAAGTCCACCAGACTCCAGCTGACATGTTCATCACATCAGGACAAACAGCAAAAATTGAAATGTTCACACAGTATTGACAACTATTACCAAATCCTCTGGTACAAACAGTCAAATAGACATCTACAGTTCTTATATATATATATGTCTTATAGTGATGAATTTCCAGAGGATGGAGTGAATGTGACGATGTCAGGGGATGCAAGCAAAGGAGAAAACTGCACATTAACAATTGAAGGACTCAGTCTGAGCAGCAGTGCAGTTTACTTCTGTGCTGCTAGATTTACACAGTGCTGCATATCACTGCTCCTCAGTACAAAAACCTCATCACATGTTTTTATCTCTGTATTACAGCTCACAGCCTCTCACACCTGCAATGAGCCGCTCTAACCAACGTTGGTCTTTCCTCTCACAAAGATCAGATTTTATAATGGAGGGTTCCTTCTGTGCAGCAATACAACACTCATCACATCCTGATATATACTGCAGGGTCTCATTTCAACAGGGTCACTATGATGACTCACATTCTCACATATATCTAATATAATCACATACATCATTAAAGGTAGGACTGTCTGAATAACTCAATTCAAAACATATTACATCAAATTTCTATTTCTATCAAATATATAAGGATCAGGTTATTTCAAATACTCAGACTAAGTCAAGGAAACAATTAAGTCTAAAATTAAATGTTAAGGTTGAAAAAACAAGTTGAATAAAGTAAAATAACTTAAAAACAACTACAGGAGAAAAGGTTAAATTACTTTGATGCTGCTCTTTAAGTAACATCTGATTGTTATCGATGCATTACATTGATATGCATTACTTCATCCATTAAGGTCCACACTTAATTAAGATCAATCTAACAACCTCTGCTGTATTTTCATGCTGCTTAGTAGTTTTAATTTTTTTTTTTTTATATAAATAGATTATTTGATGCAAATGTTTGTGGGGATTATCACGCGTCTTTGTTGTTTTTCTTCCTTACATAAGGTGGCAGTATATCTTTACTGAGAGGTGGCAGTAGACATGATGGTTTTAATGTTTAGACGAGGAGGAAACTCTTTGACACCACCCAGTTTAAAAAGGTGTGTTTCTGATGGGAGTGTTTACAGAAGAGGAGGTGAATCAGCATACCAGCATTTACTGGGATGAAAACAGCACCGATAACTACACTGAACTTCAATTCAGTCAACATGAATATGATAATCTTCGTCAGTTTAACCTTTAATGTTATATGGGTTTCAGGTAATAAAATGTCTCATTTGTTCTATTTAAAATTTAGTTTTTGTAATAAAGTCACTGGAGCTGATCAAGTTGAACACTTTTTGCTCTGAAATTTAAATCCTTGGATGTCAGTGTTTAACATTTGTCTATGTGCAACCAGAGATTCAAAAAAATGACTTATGTCATCAAGTTTTTCCCAAAATGTTTTTCAAAAGTTATAATTTTAAACTCCTGTCCTCTGCTCTGTTTTTTAAAAGTTATTTGTACATCGTACTCAATGTGATCGTGTATTTGTGTTGACATCTTTTTCACAGGTTCCAGCGACCAAGTCCACCAGACTCCAGCTGACATGTTCATCACATCACGACAACCAGCAGAAATTAAATGTTCACACAATATTAACACCTATAATCAAATCCTCTGGTACAAACAGTCAGAAGGACAGCTACAGTTACTTGGATATGTGCGTTTTAGCAGTCCATCTCTAGAGCCTGGAGTGAATGTGACGATGAAAGGGAAGGCAAGCAAAGGAGAAACCTGCACATTAACAATTGAAGGAACTCAGTCTGAACAGCAGTGCAGTTTACTTCTGTGCAGCTAGTTTACACAGTGCTGCATATCTCTGCTCCTCAATACAAAAACCTCCTCATTTATTTTCTCATCTCACAGCCCCGAGCACCTGTATCAACTCCTTCAAACCAACGTTGGTTTTCCCTCTCACCCACATCAGACATTATCATGGATTCATTTTGTTCCTAATAACAGTTTCAGACACTCATTAAGTCTGCATGTCATGTTAACAGAACAACCATCATTATTTAAATTCTCATCATATATTTCAGATCCTCAACATGAAGATTCGGCTAGTTGCTCAAGTCGAGTCGTGTCTGCAGGGATTATTACAGGTATTTGTTGTTTAATGGGAGGTTCCTTTCACAAGGTGGCAGTATATCTTTACAGAGGCAGTGGGGAGTGTTGGTGGGGGACGTGATGGTTTTAATATTTAGACGATGAGGAAGTGTGATGACACCACCCACTTTGACAGCTTTGTCTCTTATTTTCCTTATAGGAGGGTTTCCTCAAAAAAAAACACATAGGTGGAAATAATAAGTATACCAGAATATACTTTGGTGGAAACACAGCTCCAGTGACAAGGCTGAACTCAGAAAACAACATGATGATCATTTTCTTCTGCATAACCTTTGATATTTTCCTGGTTTCAGGTAATAAACTTATTAATGGCATTTGTCCTTTAAAAATGTATTTAAACTTCAAAACAGCTACTTACTATTTAAATTGCATACTATAGACTCTGACATGTAGATTCTGAAATTGAGCAAATAAAAAAGCTTATATAGAAGAAAAGGAAAAATACATTAACATAAAAAAAACTTTGATCCCCAACACAGATATTCAGGATTGGGGTTTTTATGTAATCAAAGTTAAGAAAGAGCGCTCTGACTTGTGTCTTTCTACATTTGTTAGCTCTTGTCTTGTTGTGATTTACTGATGCTTTCTCCACAGGTTCCTCTTTCAGTGATCGAGTCCACCAGAATCCAGCTGACATTTACAGAAATCCAGGAGGAAAAGCTGTAATTGACTGTTCACACACGATTGACACCTATGATAACATCATCTGGTACAAACAACTAGAGAACGGACAGCTACAGTTCCTGGGATACATGTACAACAAACATGTATAACCCTGAAGCTGGACTGGGAGTGAAGATATCAGGGAGAGCAGAAAAAGACCAAACCTGCACGTTAACAATCGATGAAGTCAGTCTGAACAGCAGTGCAGTTTACTTCTGTGCTGCTAGTTTACACAGCGTTACATATCACTGCTCCTTGGTACAAAAACCTCCTCATCACAAACTTTTTCATCTCCACATAACATCTCTCAGCCCTGTGCACCTGGATCAGCTCGGTCTAACCAACGTGGCTTCTTCCTCTAATTAAGATCAGAGGATTTTTTTTTAATGGGAGGATTCCTTCTGAGGAGAAACGCAGTGTTTAACCTCCCTCAGATATTCATCACGTCTGCTGTGACGGCACCTCATGTTAACAGGATCACTATGATGACTCAAGTTCTCATCACATTGATGGTGTTGTCTCTGTGGCTTCAAGGTAAAAGACAAATTACAATTTTTTTCTCTAAAGAAATAAGAAGTTGGTAGTTTTTAATTGGTGACATGTATTTAATGACATGGCAGCATATGTTCTGAGTTCACTGGGAGGTTTTTCTTTACCATATTTTTCCATCTCTACATTTAATTACTTGCACTAAAAAATATAGTGTGCATCATTTTAGTCTCCCCACATATTAAGTTCTGAACAATCTTACAAAATATATGAGCTCAATTTGTTGAAGTTGAAAGAACTTTTTTAGGAGAATTATGTTAATTATATTAAATGATGTATTTTCTCTACAGGTCACTGCCAGGATGTGACCCAGGACCCTGAGATCAGCTGGAGTTATTTGTCCAAATCTGCAGAGATGAACTGCAGCCACAAGAAAGACGCTTAGTCACAACCAGATGTACTGGTACAGGCAGCGTCCAGGGGAGACCATGAAACTCATCGTCTACACAGTTTTTGGTGGACAGCCGGATTACGGGGAGGCTCCTCCAAACAAATATTCAGCCACTAAACCGAGCATAGAGAACGGGACTCTTACTGTGAAAGACTTGACGCTCGAGGACAGCGGTGTGTATTTCTGTGCCGTAAGCAAACACAGTGCTGGAGATTCCCCTCAAGTCAATATAAAAACCCTCCTTCATCTGTTCTGCAGATAGACGACACGTTCAGGCTGTCAAACAGCTGCAGCTTTGAAGTTTTCATTAACCGCTCTGAGGATGAGCTGCTGATGATACACATTCTTGGTGACACTGTGTGAAGTTTAGATTTGATGATGGTATCTGAAAGAAGAGGAAGCAGAACAAAGTTGCAGACCTCAACACTTAAAAAAAAAAAAAAACATTCATGCGGTTGTATAAAAGGTTTAAAAATGATATTTTTCTGCACTTTTTAGAAATGTTCCTCCAGGTATAAATCACCAATCTCTCATCTTCATAAAAAGTATACAACTTAGAATCAAAGCTAAATACGGGACATAGCATGATCAAACCTGGCTGCTTCAGCTTGACAGTCTTACTGATCAGAACTAAAGTACTTTGATTTACTACAGTACTACTTATACTACCTGCAGCTCTTCACATCAACGACAGGAGACTCTGGTAGTTTCTCTCCTCCAGAAGAACATGGATCATCAATAAACAAGGACCCCTCACATGTTTTCAGATTAAAGAAATGTGCAATATTGACAAAACAACAAAAACATGTTATTCTACTTCTTTTAATTTCCATATGCATGACTCTTCTTTATCAAATTTTCTCTGTATTTCATGTCAATTTGCATGCAAAGATGCATCCAATTCAGCACATCACAAGTCATCCTCAGCTCATCAGTGTATCTGATCTGAAGGTAGGGGGACCTCCAGTACCACTTCTACTCATCTGCACATGAATTGACAACTTCTATTTTCATACAGCAGCTTACAGGATCATCACCGACGTCACCCTGCAGAGACACACCTACCTGCGACTTCATATCTCTGTAACCACACTGACAGATTCATGTGAGACTCTCGGTTTAAGAACATGGAGATTATCAGTCATGGTCTCCTCAGCTTGTTTGTTTTGGTGCTCTGGATACAAGGTAAAGTCCTGTAACGTCCACTAATTTATTTCAGACATCAAATGTCCACTTATGCTAAGTTAAACTGTTGTTATGACACACACAGGTCTAGCTGATGGAAGTGATGTCACTCAGACGGACATACTGTGGGAAAAAGAGGGCAAAGATGCAAAAATGGAGCTGCAGCCATAAGAAGGGTGTTGGCTATAACGACATGTACTGGTACAGACAGCTGCCGGGAGAAAAGTTGGAACTAATCGTGTTCACAACACTTGGCATAGAAAATCACGACTTTGGAAATTTCACCAAAACAAAATTCACAGCCACCAAACCTGACGGTGACAATGGGACATTCACAGTGAAGAACCTGCAGCCAGGAGATAAAGGCTTGTATTTCTGTGCTGTGAGTGAACACAGTGATACAGACACGTGTGAGAGCTGAACAAAAACCTCAGAACTGTTACCGACGGTGTTTATCTGCTCTGCTGTAGGGGGACCTCTAATACAACCACAGAGCATCACATCGTACAGAGACACTCCCCGTCTGTGACTCCTCGTCTCTCTGCTGTAACGTCACACAGACCGACAGCAACTCTGGTCTCTCACTTCATTTAGCTCAGAGCACAATAATGATCCCAGCTGCTCCCATCAGACTCTCTGCAGTTCTGCTCTGTGTTGTAGGTACTGTACATGAAGAGGCTGAGGACTGACAGGAGAAGCTGGTAATTTACATTCATGCTCATGATTTCATGTTGATCTTTCTATAACATGACATGATTTTTTTTTCTTCTTTTATATCTGGAGGTCTAATTGATGCGAGTTTTGTCACCCAGACTCCTCGGCTGTGCTGTCCTAGCTGAAAAATGTCAGAAAACAGTTAAAATCATGAATCACCAGAGACCACACACACACATACATGCTAAAATTCCACAGATGAAATCAAACATGAAAAAAACTAATAAAAGTCCTCAGATTGCAGAATTGGAAACCTCATCAGAACTGAAATTATTCATTCTCTGTTGATCAGCTTTTTGTTTGATACCATATAAAATAAATGTTAATGAGGAAGCCGCCTTAATCCAAATCTCTCGTCTCCTCCCCTCTAAGCTGATCCCATAACGTCTGTTCAGTCTGTCAGTCAGTGCAGAAACAGAGAGGAAGGTAAAGACATCATGATCAGAAACCTCAGCAGGATCGCTCTGCTGCTTCTCTGGCTCTCCTGTAGGTTTGAAGTCAAACTCTTTCATTAAAAAGTTGCATGCTTTTGCAATCATTTCTGTATCTTCAGTGTTTTTCTCTTTAAATGCAGGTCGTTCGCTGAGCACAGACGTCCATCAGGATCCATCATCAGTACTGGGACGTCCTCACGGCTCAGCAACCATCAGCTGCAAACACTCAGTCAGTTCATATGATACAATATTGTGGTACCAGCAGCCAACAGGAGACTCTGACCTTAAACTCATTGGTCATATTCTACTTACTAATCCAACGCTTGAGGATGCATTCAAACAGCATTTCAACATTACTGGAGATGGCTCATCAAACTCTCAACTTCAAGTCCTAAAACTCAGACAGCCAAAAGACAGCGGCGTGTATTACTGTGCAGCTAGTAGGCACAGTGACTCAACTTCACTCTCGCCTTTACAAAAACCCTCCGACAATCAGCCTCGTAAATTCACACCGAGACGCACCTGCATGTGACTGCAGCCTGTGGCAGGAAATCAGAGCTGATATCAACCTTAAAACAGTCTTTTCCTGTGTTAACCAGCACAGCAGGATACTCCACAAACCCACTGAGGACATGTGACTGTCCGTGAAAGTCGACCCCTCCTCCTCCTTTACAGCTCTCTTCAGTCTGCAGACTTCATTATAGTTTTGTTTCCATCTGCGTTGGGATCATGATCAGACTCCTCATACATTTAGCAGCTCTGCCATTATGTTTAACAGGTAATATTACATTAACTTACATCTAAATAGTTTAAGAGAAGCTTTATTTTTCCTCACTAAAGCTGTTTGTTTTAAATGTCTTTCAGAAGTCTCAAAAAACAGTGCTCATCAGACTCCTGCGAGGCTCATCAAACATCCTGGAGAAGAAGCTCTGATCAACTGCAGCCACTCCAACACTGACTTTGACATGATCCAGTGGTACAAACAATCTCCTGGGAAAAACGATATGGCTCTAATTGGCTACGTACGTTTCATCTTCATAGTTGTGGAGGATAAATTTAAAGATGCTTATAATGTGACAGGTGATGGGTCAAGTCTGTCAGGTCGATCGGAGCACAGTGCAGTTTATTTCTGCGCAGCCAGTAAAGCACGGTGCTGCACAAACCCTCCACCTTCAGCAAAAACCTCCCATGATGCTGCCAGCTACACAACAACACAAAACTACCACATGAACGACTTATAAACCACGAAGGACTGATATCAGACAGCTGCTGCATCAGACATGCTGATTTTATCCATTAGGGGGCCGTGTTTCTCCAAAGATCTGCTGATGGGTGAACAATTCTCACTGTATCTGAGAAAACAACAATACATGAATAAAAAAAAGAAACAATTTAAAGACAATTCCCTGTCCATATTCAGGTTCTTAAGAAAAGATAAATAATATACAACTGAAATATTCATGCAGAACATTTGTATTTATTTGGGGTACATAAAGGTTGAATCCATTGTATGTGTAGTTTATATGGTCAAAAATGTACTAATTGAGGCTTTCATAACATGATTTATACACTATGAACAATACAGTGTTATTTATATTATGGCTTCTATACATACATAGTAAGTTTCATGATATTTTGATAGAGACTTAAGTGCACAATAAATGTTGAACATTTAAAAATATTGCTCTGCTTCTGGCATGAAAGCCCACAGAAAATTAAGATTAACAAACAAATTGACATATTTTATTGTTTTATTACAACAGTAACAACAGTTAAGCTGATAAAATATGTTGTTTTATGTTTGATCATATTTATCTATTATTATTATCATCATATCATTATCATTATCATTATTACTTCCCTCCGTGAGATTAGAGTGTTTTTTATCCGTTATACTGACCTAGCAATGTGCAGCAGTAGTTGACATGATGGTTTTAATGTGTAAAAGAGGAGGAAGTATGATGACACCACCCACTTTGGTTTTCTAACAGGAGGACTTATTCAGAGAAGGAGGTTTCATCACTTTACTTGCATGTGTAGTGATGAAAACAGCATTAGAAACAAGACTTTAACACAAAAAACACGACATGATGATCATTGTCTGCTGCATAACTTTGAACATTATACTGGTTTCAGGTGATGTAATAAAAAAGTCTTTTGACAATGAGCACATGTTGTAGAGATTTAAAGAAAGAGGTGTTTTTTTCAAGTGAGAATTAGATGTTTTTGTTCATGTCTTTTTTTTCCCCACAGGATCTTCTCCAAGTGACCAAATCTACCAGACTCCAGCTCAAACTTACGATAAACCTGGAAAATCAGCCACGATCAGCTGTTCACACAGTATTCAAAACTATGATCAAATCCTCTGGTACAAGCAGTCAAAGAACGGAGAGCTGCAGTTACTGGGATACATGACTGGAGACAGTGGATTTCCAGAGACCGGAGTGAATGTGAAGATAGAAGGAAACGCACAGAAAGACCAAAACTGCACATTAACTATTAAACAACTCAGTCTGAACAGCAGTGCAGTTTACTTCTGTGCTGCTAGATTACACAGTGCTGCATATCACTGCTCCTCAGTACAAAAACCTCATCACATGTTTTCATCTCTGTATTACAGCTCACAGCCTCTCACACCTGTGTTCATTCCTCTCTGTAGGTGCTGGTGTATCTTTAATCAGACCTTTATGCTGAGCCAGTGGTGAACAGTGGTATTTGATGGTTTAATATAAACACTTCACCCACCAAGTGCTGGTAGTTTTCTGCAGTGGTGTGTAACATCACTAATGCGTAGTAGCCTCTGAGCATCACAGAGACTTTTTTTTTTTTTTTCCAGATAATGTTAACTAGTATAGTTAGTTATCTTAAGTAATGTCTGTTAACTAAACTCTGAAAGAAGACAACTTTACTGTGTGTACAGTCGTAGATGTGCTCTGATACTTAAAACACCTCTGCATATATTTTAAAGTAAAACAGTGTTTAAGACTTTTAAGAATTCAATTTGATTAGTCTAAATGAATTTGATCACTTAACATATCTTATACTTTGTATTATTTACTGCTGTTGAGAATAAATATTTAAATAGAAAGTTTTTCTCTTGCTTGGGTTTTTAGTTGTATTTTTTCAAGTATTCTTCACTATTGCTCCGCTTTTATTATGTTCAACAAGAAGGTACTTTATGTCTTTGTCTTAACAGGTTGCATATTTTCATACAACAGGACCTTCACACACACAATCTTATCATAGCCAAGTATTTGTTGACTGTAGTCTGATATTTTATGTAGCATTGATTTGGGTGTTTATTGTGGTAATTCACATTTAAGTCTAGTTCTTCAATTAAATAGTAGCACATCATACTCATCGTTGTACAATAAAAGTGTAAATTTGTCCCAACAACAAAACTGTGAAAAAACTGAGTGGCTAATAACTTTGGAAAACTACTGGCCACAGTGATTGGTGAGTAAAAAAGTTCATGTCAAGTCCCGTTTACAGGAGGAAGATGAACGATGACACCACCCACCTCATGACTTCATGTTGATGATAGGAGGGTTTACTCAAAGAGGAGTTGGAAATTATCAGTATAACTGCTGATACACAGAGAAAATCTTTCATATGATCAATAAAATTATCACCAAACACAAGAGACAACATGATCTTCCTGTTCCTGAGCATTCATTTTAACACTGTTCTGGTATCAGGTAACGTCAAAGTTTATAACAGTTTTATCTTTAAACAGAAGTATAAAGCAGCGAATTTTACTACATTTCATTGCTGAATTTATTAGAGCTCATTCTTACAATTGGCATCTTGTTTTTGGTTGATGTCTTCTCAACAGGTTCCTCTTTCAGTGACCAAGTCCACCAGACTCCAGCTGACATGTTCATCACATCAGGACAACCAGCAAAAATCAAATGTTCACACAGTATTGACAACTATTATAAAATCCTCTGGTACAAACAGTCAAATAGACATCTACAGTTCCTGGGATATATGTATTATAGTCATCCATCTCCAGAGCCTGGAGTGAATGTGACAATGTCAGGGGGTGCAAACAAAGGAGAAAACCTGCACATTAACAATTGAAGGACTCAGTCTGAACAGCAGTGCAGTTTACTTCTGTGCTGCTAGTTTACACAGTGCTGCATATCACTGCTCCTCAGTACAAAAACCTTTCATCACATGTTTTCATCTCTGTATTACAGCTCACAGCCTCTCTTGCACCTGTGTTCATTCCTCTCAGACATGTAGGTGGCACTATACCTTTACTCAGACCATTACATTAAACCAGTGCTGTACAGTGGGATTTAACATGAAGGTTTAATATTTAGAGGAGGAGGATGCATGATGACACCACCCACCTCATGACTTGGGAGGATTTACTCAGAAAGAAGGTTGTATATTCTCAGTATACCTGTTTCATTCAGTGCAACAACAAACTAATTAACTTATATGAACACTTAGAAAAACAGAAAGATGATCATCATATTCATTTGTGTTACTTTTAACACGATTCTGGTTTCAGGTAAAAACTTATTAATGTCCAAAAAAATGTTTTGAAACATTTTTTTATCATCTTGCTTACAGGAAGTCTCCAATGCTGATTTTATTTCAGCTGTATTTGTATTTGTTTGTGTTTAATTCATTTCTTAAAATTCACCTTCATTTATGCTCATTTTCTACTTTGTCTGCTCCTTTGTTGAACCCCTTTCAGCAGGTTCCTCTCTTCAATGACCAGGTCCACCAGACTCCAGCTGACATGTACAGAAAACCTGAAGAAACAGCCAAAATAAACTGCACACACAGTATTCAAAGCTATGACCGAATCCTCTGGTACAAGAAGACACACAGACAGCTGCAGTTATTGGGATACTTTTATGGAGACAGTCAAACTCTAGAGCCTGGAGTGAATGTGACGATGTCAGGGAGTGCAAACAAAGGAGAAACCTGCACATTAACAATTGAAGGACTCAGTCTGAGCAGCAGTGCAGTTTACTTCTGTGCAGCTAGTTTACACAGCGTGCTACATATCACTGCTCCTCAGTACAAAAACCTCCCCATCACACACTTTTTCATCTCCACATAACATCTCTCAGCCCTGTGCACCTGGATCAGCTCGGTCTAACCAACGTGGCTTCTTCCTCTTATTAAGAAATGAGGTTTTTTTAATGGGAGGTTCCTTCTGAGGAGAAACGCAGTGTTTAAACCTCCCTCAGATATTCATCACGTCTGCTGTGACGGCACCTCATGTTAACAGGATCACTATGATGACTCAAGGTTCTCATCACATTGATGGTGTTGTCTCTGTGGCTTCAAGGTAAAAGACAAATTACAATTTTTTCTCTAAAGAAATAAGAAGTTGGTAGTTTTTAATTGGTGACATGTACTTAATGACATGGCTGCATATGTTCTGGTTCACTGAGTTTTTCTTTACCATATTTTTCCATCTCTACATTTAATTACTTGCACTAAAAAATATAGTGTGCATCATTTTAGTCTCCCCACATATTAAATTCTGAACAATCTTACAAAATATATGAGCTCAATTTGTTGAAGTTGAAAGAACTTTTTTAGGAGAATTATGTTAATTATATTAAATGTTGTATTTTCTCTACAGGTCACTGCCAGGATGTGACCCAGGACCCTGAGATCAGCTGGAGTTATTTGTCCGAAATCTGCAGAGATGAACTGCAGCCACAAGAAAGACGCTGGTCACAACCAGATGTACTGGTACAGGCAGCGTCCAGGGGAGAACCATGAAACTCATCGTCTACACAATTTTTGGTGGACAGCCGGATTACGTGGGAGGCTCCTCCAAACAAATATTCAGCCATTAAACCGAGCATAGAGAACGGGACTCTTACTGTGAAAGACTTGACGCTGGAGGACAGCGGTGTGTATTTCTGTGCCGTAAGCAAACACAGTGCTGCAGATTCCCCTCAAGTCAATACAAAACCCTCCTTCATCTGTCTGCAGATAGACGACACGTTCAGGCTGTCGAACAGCTGCAGCTTTGAAGGTTTCATTAACCGCTCTGAGGACGAGCTGCTGACGAACACACATTCTTGGTGACACTGTGTGAAGTTTAGATTTGATGATGGTAACTGAAAGAAGAGGAAGCAGAACACAGTTGCAGACCTCAAAAAAAAAAAAAAAAAAATTCATGTGGTTATATAAAATTTTAAAAATCACAAGTTTTCTGCACTTTTTAGAAATGTTCCTCCAGGTATAAATCACCCATCTCTCATCTTAATAAAAGTATTCAACTTAGAATCAAAGCTAAATACGGGACATAGCATGATCAAACCTGGCTGCTTCAGCTTGACAGTGTTACTGATCAGAACTAAAGTACTTTGATTTACTACAGTACTACTTATACTACCTGCAGCTCTTCACATCAATGACAGGAGACTCTGGTAGTTTCTCTCCTCCAGAAGAACATAGATCATCAATAAACAAGGACCCCTCATGTTTTCAGATTAAAGAAATGTGCAATAATGACAAAACAAAAAAAAAACATGTCATTCTATTTCTTTTAATTTCCATATGCATGACTCTTCTTTATCAAATTTTCTCTGTATTTTATGTCAATTTGCATGCAAAGATGCATCCAATTCAGCACATCACACGTCATCCTCAGCTCATCAGTGTATCTGATCTGAAGGTAGGGGGACCTCCAGTACCACTTCTACTCATCTGCACATGAACCGACAACTTCTATTTTCATACAGCAGCTTACAGGATCATCACCGACGTCACACCCTGCAGAGACACACCTACCTGCGACTTCATATCTCTGTAACCACACTGACAGATTCATGTGAGACTCTCGGTTTAAGAACATGGAGATTATCAGTCATGGTCTCCTCAGCTTGTTTGTTTTGGTGCTCTGGATACAAGGTAAAGTCCTGTAACGTCCACTAATTTATTTCAGACATCAAATGTCCACTTATGCTAAGTTAAACTGTTGTTATACACACACAGGTCTAGCTGATGGAAGTGATGTCACTCAGACGGACATACTGTGGGAAAAAGAGGGCAATGATGCAAAAATGGAGTGCAGCCATAAGAAGGGTGCTGGCTATAACCAGATGTACTGGTACAGACAGCTGCTGGGAGAAACGATGGAACTAATTGTGTATACAACACTTGGTATAGAAAATCACGACTTTGGACATTTCAACAAAACGAAATTCACAGCCACCAAACCTGACGGTGACAATGGGACATTCACAGTGAATAACCTGCAGCCAGGAGATAAAGGCTTGTATTTCTGTGCTGTGAGTCAACACAGTGATACAGACACGTGTGAGAGCTGAACAAAAACCTCAGAACTGTTACCGACGGTGTTTATCTGCTCTGCTGTAGGGGGGCCTCTAATACAACCACAGAGCATCACATCGTACAGAGACACTCCCCGTCTGTGACTCCTCGTCTCTCTGCTGTAACGTCACACAGACCGACAGCAACTCTGGTCTCTCACTTCATTTAGCTCAGAGCACAATAATGATCCCAGCTGCTCCCATCAGACTCTCTGCAGCTTCTGCTCTGTGTTGTAGGTACTGTACATGAAGAGGCTGAGGACTGAGAGGAGAAGCTGTTAATTTACATTCATGCTCATGATTTCATGTTGATCTTTCTGTAACATGACATGATTTTTTCTGCAGGTCTAATTGGGTCTAATCTGGTCTAATCTGCAGGTCTAATTGATGTGAGTTTTGTCACCCAGACTCCTCGGCTGTGCTGTCCTAGCTGATAAAATGTCAGAAAACAGTTAAAATCATGAATCACCAGAGCCCACACACACACAAGCTAAAATTACACAGATAAAATAAAACATGAAAAAAACTAATAAAAGTCCTCAGATTGCAGAAGTGGAAACCTCATCAGAACTGAAATTATTAATTCTCTGTTGATCAGCTTTTTGATTGATACCATACAAAATAAATGTTAATGAGGAAGCTGCCTTAATCCAAATCTCTCGTCTCCTCCCCTCTAAGCTGATCCCATAACGTCTGTTCAGTCTGTCAGTCAGTGCAGAAACAGAGAGGAAGGTAAAGACATCATGATCAGAAACCTCAGCAGGATCGCTCTGCTGCTTCTCTGGCTCTCCTGTAGGTTTGAAGTCAAACTCTGATTAAAAAGTTGCATTCTTTTGCAATCATTTCTGTATCTTCAGTGTTTTTCTCTTTAAATGCAGGTCGTTCGCTGAGCACAGACGTCCATCAGGATCCATCATCAATACTGGGACGTCCTCACGGCTCAGCAACCATCAGCTGCAAACACTCAATCAGTACATATAATACAATATTGTGGTACCAGCAGCCAACAGGAGACTCTGACCTTAAACTCATTGGTCATATTCTACTTACTAACCCAACGCTTGAGGATGCATTCAAACAGCATTTCAACATTACTGGAGATGGCTTCATCAAAATCTCAACTTCAAGTCCTAAAACTCAGACAGCCAGAAGACAGCGGCGTGTATTACTGTGCAGCTAGTAGGCACAGTGACTCAACTTCACTCTCGCCTTTACAAAAACCCTCCGACAGTCAGCCTCGTAAATTCACACTGAGACGCACCTGCATGTGACTGCAGCCTGTGGCAGGAAATCAGAGCTGATATCAACCTTAAAACAGTCTTTTCCTGTGTTAACCAGCACAGCAGGATACTCCACAAACCCACTGAGGACATGTGACTGTCCGTGAAGTCGACCCCTCCTCCTCCTTTACAGCTCTCTTCAGTCTGCAGACTTCATTATAGTTTTGTTTCCATCTGCGTTGGGATCATGATCAGACTCCTCATACATTTAGCAGCTCTGCCATTATGTTTAACAGGTAATATTACATTAAGTTATATCTAAATATTTTAAGAGAAGTTTATTTTTCCTCACTAAAGCTGTTTGTTTTAAATGTCTTTCAGAAGTCTCAAATAACAGTGCTCATCAGACTCCTGCGAGGCTCATCAAACATCCTGGAGAAGAAGCTCTGATCAACTGCAGCCACTCCAACACTAACTTTGACATGATCCAGTGGTATAAACAATCTCCTGGGAAAAACGATATGGCTCTAATTGGCTATGCAGAATACACCTCCAGAGTTGTGGAGAATAAATTCAAAGATGCTTATAATGTGACTGGTGATGGGTCAAGTCTGTCAGGTCTTCAGATGCTGAAGCTGAGTCGATCGGAGCACAGTGCAGTTTATTTCTGCGCAGCCAGTAAAGCACGGTGCTGCACAAACCCTCCACCTTCAGCAAAAACCTCCCATGATGCTGCCAGCTACACAACAACACAAAACTGCCACATGAACGACTTATAAACCACGAAGGACTGATATCAAACAGCTGCTGCATCAGACATGCTGATTTTATCCATTAGGGGGCGGTGTTTCTCCAAAGATCTGCTGATGGGTGAACAATTCTCACTGTATCTGAGAAAACAACAATACATGAATAAAAAAAAGAAAAACAATTAAAAGACAAATCCCTGTCCATATTCAAGTTTTAATAAAATATAAATAATATACACTTGATAAATATTCATGCAGAATATTTGTATTTATTGGGGTACATAAAGGTTGAATCCATTGTATGTGTAGTTTATATGGTCAAAAATTACTAATTGAGGCTTTCATAACATGATTTATACACTATGAACAATACAGTGTTATTTATATTATGGCTTCTATACATACATGGTAAGTTTCATGATATTTTGATAGAGATTTAAGTGCACAATGAATGTTGAACATTTAAAAATATTGCTCTGCTTCTGGCATGACAAGCCCACAGAAAATTAAGATTAACAAACAAATTGACATATTTTATTGTTTTATTACAACAGTAACAACAGTTAAGCTGATAAAATATGTTGTTTTATGTTTGACCATATTTATCTATTATTATTATCATCATATCATTATCATTATTATTTACCTCCGTGAGATTAGAGTGTTTTTTATCCGTTATACTGAGCCTAGCAATGTGCAGCAGTAGTTGACATGATGGTTTTAATGTGTAAAAGAGGAGGAAGTATGATGACACCACCCACTTTGGTTTTCTAACAGGAGGACTTATTCAGAGAAGGAGATTTCATCAGTTTACCTGCATGTGTAGTGATGAATTTCCAGAGACCGGAGTGAATGTGAAGATAGAAGGAAATGCACAAAAAAACCAAACCTGCACATTAACTATTAAAGAACTCAGTCTGAACAGCAGTGCAGTTTACTTCTGTGCTGCTAGTTTACACAGTGCTGCATATCACTGCTCCTCAGTACAAAAACCTCATCACATGTTTTCATCTCTGTATTACAGCTCACAGCCTCTCATACCTGTGTTCATTCCTCTCTGTAGGTGCTGGTGTATCTTTAATCAGACCTTTATGCTGAGCCAGTGGTGAACAGTGGTATTTGATGGTTTAATATAAACACTTCACCAAAAACTTTGTATGATTTACTGCTGTTGTAAATAAATATTTAAATAGAAAGTTTTTCATTTGCTGGGTTTTTTAGTTGTATTTTTTCAATTAATCTTCTTCACCTCTGCTCCACTTTTATTGTGTTCAATAAGAAGCTACTTTTTATGTCTTTGTCTAAATAGGCTGCATGTTTTCATGCAACAGGAGCTTCACACACAATCTTATCATAACCAAGTATTTGATGACTGTAGTCTGATTTATTTTATTCAGCCTTGATTTGGGTTATTATTGTGGTAATTCACATTTAAAAAGGTTGAAAGTGTAGTTCTTTGATCAAATTGTAGCACATCAAACTCATCTTAGTGAAATACGAATGTAAATTTGTCCCAACAATAAAATAGTGTCTGGTTAAAAAAAGAGTGGCTAATAACTTTGGAAAACTACTGGCCACAGTGATTGGTGAGTAAAAAAGTTCATGTCAAGTCCCGTTTACAGGAGGAAGATGAACGATGACACCACCCACCTCATGACTTCATGTTGATGATAGGAGGGTTTACTCAAAGAGGAGTTGGAAATGATCAGTATAACTGCTGATACACAGAGAATATCTTTCATATGATCAATAAAATTATCACCAAACACAAGAAGACAACATGATCTTCCTGTTCCTGAGCATCCATTTTAACACTGTTCTGGTATCAGGTAACGTCAAAGTTTATAACAGTTTTATCTTTAAACAGAAAGTATACAAGCAGCGCAATTTTACTACATTTCATTGCTGAATTTATTAGAGCTCATTCTTACAATTGGTATCTTGTTTTTGGTTGATGTCTTCTCAACAGGTTCCTCTTTCAGTGACCAAGTCCACCAGACTCCAGCTGACATGTTCATCACATCAGGACAACCAGCAAAAATCAAATGTTCACACAGTATTGACAACTATTATCAAATCCTCTGGTACAAACAGTCAAATAGACATCTACAGTTCCTGGGATATATGTATTATAGTGATCCATCTCCAGAGCCTGGAGTGAATGTGAACGATGTCAGGGGGTGCAAACAAAGGAGAAAACCTGCACATTAACAATTGAAGGACTCAGTCTGAACAGCAGTGCAGTTTACTTCTGTGCTGCTAGTTTACACAGTGCTGCATATCACTGCTCCTCAGTACAAAAATTTCATCACATGTTTTCATCTCTGTATTACAGCTCACAGCCTCTTGCACCTGTGTTCATTCCTCTCAGTAGGTGGCACTATACCTTTACTCAGACCATTACATTAAACCAGTGCTGTACAGTGGGATTTAACATGAAGGTTTAATATTTAGAGGAGGAGGATATATGATGACACCACCCACCTCATGACTTGGGAGGATTTACTCAGAAAGAAGGTTGTATATTCTCAGTATACCTGTTTCATTCATTGCAACAAACTAATTAACTTATATGAACACTTAGAAAAACAGAAAGATGATCATCATATTCATTTGTGTTACTTTTAACACGATTCTGGTTTCAGGTAAAGTCCAAAAAAATGTTTTGAAACATTTTTTTATCATCTTGCTTACAGGAAGTCTCCAATGCTGATTTTATTTCAGCTGTATTTGTATTTGTTTGTGTTTAATTCATTTCTTAAAATTCACCTTCATTTATGCTCATTTTCTACTTTGTCTGCTCCTTTGTTGAACCCCTTTCAGCAGGTTCCTCTCTCAATGACCAGGTCCACCAGACTCCAGCTGACATGTACAGAAAACCTGAAGAAACAGCCAAAATAAACTGTGAACACAGTATTCAAAACTATGAACCGAAATCCTCTTGGTACAAGAAGACACACAGACAGCTGCAGTTATTGGGATACTTTTATGGAGACAGTCAAACTCTAGAGCCTGGAGTGAATGTGACGATGTCAGGAGAGTGCAAACAAAGGAGAAACCTGCACATTAACAATTGAAGGACTCAGTCTGAGCACAGCAGTGCAGTTTACTTCTGTGCTGCTAGTTTACACAGTGCTGCATATCGCTGCTCCTCAGTACAAAAACCTCATCATTTATTTTCTCGTCTCACAAGCCCCGAGCACCTGTATCAACTCCTTCAAACCAACGTTTGTTTTCCCTCTCACCCACATCAGACATTATCATGGATTCATTTTGTTCCTAATAACAGTTTCAGACACTTCTGAACTGTCTGCATGTCATGTTAACAGAACAACCATCATTTTTAAATTCTCATCATATATTTCAGATCCTCAACATGAAGATTCGACATGAAGATTCAAGTCGAGTTGTGTCTGCAGGTATTATTACAGGTATTTACACGGCGTTACATATCACTGCTCCTTGGTACAAAAACCTCCCCATCATACACTTTTTCATCTCCACATAACATCTCTCAGCCCTGTGCACCTGGATCAGCTCGGTCTAACCAACGTGGCTTCTTCCTCTTATTAAGATCATGAGGTTTTTTTAATGGGAGGTTCCTTCTGAGGAGAAACGCAGTGTTTAACCTCCCTCAGATATTCATCACGTCTGCTGTGGCAGCACCTCATGTTAACAGGATCACTATGATGACTCAAGTTCTCATCACATTGATGGTGTTGTCTCTGTGGCTTCAAGGTAAAAGACAAATTACAATTTTTTCTCTAAAGAAATAAGAAGTTGGTAGTTTTTAATTGGTGACATGTATTTAATGACATGGCTGCATATGTTTTGAGTTCACTGGGAGTTTTTCTTTACCATATTTTTCCATCTCTACATTTAATTTACTTGCACTAAAAAATATAGTGTGCATCATTTTAGTCTCCCCACATATTAAATTCTGAACGGTATTACAAAATATATGAGCTCAATTTGTTGAAGTTGAAAGAACTTTTTTAGGAGAATTATGTTAATTATATTAAATGTTGTATTTTCTCTACAGGTTACTGCCAGGATGTGAACCCAGGACCCTGAGATCAGCTGGAGTTATTTGTCCAAATCTGCAGAGATGAACTGCAGCCACAAGAAAGACGCTGGTCACAACCAGATGTACTGGTACAGGCAGCGTCCAGGGGAGAACCATGAAACTCATCGTCTACACAGTTTTTGGTGGACAGCCGGATTATGGGGAGGCTCCTCCAAACAAATATTCAGCCATTAAACCGAGCAGAGCACGGGACTAGAGAACGGGACTCTTACTGTGAAAGACTTGACGCTCGAGGACAGTGGTGTGTATTTCTGTGCCGTAAGCAAACACAGTGATGTGAGAAGCTGAGCAGCTGAACAAAAACTGTTTGCCAATGAATTTAGTTCATCACAGACCACATTTTGACTTCTCTGTGTGTCCAGTAGGTGGAGCCGGAGCTCCAGAAATAATCTTCAGTTCAACACGAGCAGCACTATGAAGTATGATGTAGCTGGTGGGGCTTTAATAGGAGGGTTTTAATACAGAGCCTACAGTCAACAGATCCACTAAGTGTTCATTCACAGGAGGAGGTCAACATGACAAGATTATTCTTTTTATCTTGGATCATCGGTAAATAACTTTTACCATTCAGGAATACAACTTTATCTGTAGTTTCCGTTTTTGATTAATGATTATTTTTTCCCTTTTTCTAGGTGGTTGTCTGGGTCTTGAGGTCCGTCAGTCTGTCTCTGATCTCATCAAAAAATCTGGTGACAATAGTGCAGATTTTCCTGCAGCCATGATAAAACTGACTACAGAGTGATGCTCTGGTACCAGCAGCCACCTGGAGACACGGCAATGAAACTCATTGGATTTTTAAATGTCCAAACTGTCACAATGGAGGATAAATATAAAGAAATATAAAGACAAATTCACTATCTCTGGAGATTTGAGTATAAATAAAGCAAAGAACGGCTCACTCCAAATATCTGAAGTTGAGCACAGTGGAGTTTATTACTGTGCAGCCAGCTATGCACTGTGACTGCTCTCTCTTTTTCCTTCATACAAAAACTACTCTAACCTCTATCAGATTTATGGTTTTAAATCACACCTTCATCAGACCCCTCCCAGCTGGCTGTTTTCTTTAACTCTAACAGTTAGTGTAAGCGAGACGTTTATTCCACACTTCCCTTTCCTCTTCGATCCTGAGTCAGTCAGTAGCAGCGTTGTTGAATCTCCTCCATTAACAGACACTCGGTCGTTGTGATCTGATGTGAGAGCTCAAAAGCTTACATCTACAAAACTGTCATGACAAAATGATCTATTTTCTCCTCTTCTGTTCTCTGACAGGTAAACACCTTCAAATTAACTCATATGCAAATAGAAACATTTTCCATCACAATCTAATCACAATGCAAATGAGATGTTTTATTTTTTTTTTCTTTTTGTCCATCCAGGTTTATGTCTGGGTGTTGAGGTACCGTCAGTCTGTCTCTGATCTCGTCAAAAAAACTGGTGACAAAGTGCAGATTTCCTGCAGCCATGATAAAACTGACTACAGGGTGATGCCTGATGCCTACCAGCAGCCACCTGGAGACACAGCCATGAAACTCATTGGATATTTGTATTACTGAAGCTGTCACAATGGAGGATAAATATAAAGAACATTTCAATATATCTGGAGATTTGACTGGATCTCAAGCAAAGAACGCCTCACTTATAGTCCAAATATCTGGAGTTGAGCACAGTGGAGTTTATTACTGTGCAGCCAGCTATGCACTGTGACTGCTCTCTCTTTTTCCTTCAGCAAAAACTGCTTCTATCATGGTTATCAACATTTATGGCTTTGATGCAGTCATCAGAGCTCGAATTCAGGCCGCGTTTCTCCCAGCAAGCTGCTCTTGATTTGATGCTATTACGTTTGTTTATTCCCATCTGGAGGAAGAGTGTTATTTAAACACTTCCCTTTCCTTTTCAAGACCCAGTCAGTTCATTAGAGTTTAGTTCAGTTTGTTTATAATGCTAAAGGAGAGTCAGTGTGATCTGATGTGAGAGCTCAGAAACCTATCTACAAAACTCTGTCATGACAAAATGATCTATTTTCTCCTCTTCTGTTGTCTGACAGGTAAATACCTTCAAATTAACTCATATGCAGGTGGAAACATTTTCCTTCACAATCTCATCACAGTGCAAATGTTTTATTTTTTCTTTTTGTCCATCCAGGTTTATGTCTGGGTGTTGAGGTCCGTCAGTCTGTCTCTGATCTCGTCAAAAAATCTGGTGACAAAGTGCAGATTTTCTGCAGCCATGATAAAACTGACTACAGGATGATGTTCTGGTACCAGCAGTCACCTGGAGACACGGCAATGAAACTCATTGGATTTTTAAATTTCCAAGCTGTCACAATGGAGGATCAATACAAAGAAAGAACAGTTCAATATATCTGGAGATTTGGGTGGAACTCACAAAAAGAACAGCTCTCTTGTAATCAAACGTGTGGAACAAAAGCACAGTGCAGTGTACTACTGTGCAGCCAGCAAAGCACACTGACTAAAAAACCCCTCCTAACTTTACAAAAACTCTGCACACATCTTTTTTCTTGTGGTTTTGAATAAGATGAGGAATAAACTGCTCCCGAGCACCTGCTTTTGTGGTTGTATTTTGGTTTGATGTAGTCATCATTAGCTAATTCAGCCGCGTTTCTATTTTTGTTGGTTTATTCTGATCAAACGAGATTTGAAAAGTCTAATGAAATCTGTAAAAAAACAGGGAAATCAGGTATAAGGATATATCAGTTTGATATGTTCTGCATGAAGCCACTCCTCCTTTCTACGTCACTTTAGCTTCCTCCTTAAATGTGACTCAGTTTAGTGAGAAAGCACCGACAGCAGTAACATCAGCAACTCGGTGCTCCGTGTCAGATCTCTACGTGATGATCAGATTACTTTTTTGCTGTTTCCTCACAGGTAACAGCTGCTTCATTCTGCAGTCAGATGTACTGTTAACCTTCACATCTAAAATCAATAATCTGTCCTTACAGCAGGTGTGTCTCTGGAGGTTCAGGTCCATCAGTCTCCCTCTGAGGTCATCAAAAAAGCTGGTGGTGATGTGCAGCTCGTCTGTACCCACGAACAGTCTGACTACAGAGTGATGCTGTGGTACCAGCAGTCACCTGGAGACAAAGCTCTGAAACTCATTGGATATGGATATGGACAGTTCACGGAACGACAGCGTGGAAAAGCCGTTTAGAAATCACTTCAAGTTGGCTGGAGATCTGAATACAGACAAAACAAGAAATGGCTCACTTTCCATAATTAGTCTTACGGCACCCAAACACACCGCGACATACTTCTGTGCAGCCAGAGAGGCACAGCACATCAAACCTCCATCTGCTCTCGACAAAAACCTCTTTACCCCTCCACTCCAAATGTAGGTTAAAGAGTAAACACCCCTCTGACCCCCCACACCCTCCATGGTTTTGTTAACCTGTCCTGCTCGAGACATCAGCGGCTTGTCATCAGCAGTGACACTTAACATGAACAGAGCTGTTTTACCTTTTAGTAAGTCATCAAAATAACTTGATGGCATTAAAGTTTCTCATTTTCTCATTACCTGAGTGTTTCTAAGAGGTTTGTCTAAATTGTTTTAGTTGATGTAACTACACTGAAACACAAAGCAAAGTAGTTAAGTTTTGTTTGAGAAATGTTGTAATTGCCGTCTTAAGTTATGCCCAGTAATTCCCTCTTGGCGGTAAATGTTTTAATTTAAAACTGAAAAAAGGCAGGAAGACTGAGAAGAAAAAGAAAAAGAAATGTTCTCAGTGTCAGCTCCTGCTCTGATTTCTCTACATCACTTCCTGCTCCTCCTTCTGATCCACTAAGCACAACAGAGACACAGGCTGCTACTTTACATTCAACATGAAGTCTCATCTCATCGTTTACATTGTCGCTGTCCTCTGGATTAAAGGTATCTCACAGGCATCAAGACATTTTTTAAACTGATTTAACAAAAATGTTCACAAGTGGAGGAACTGAAGTGGGATATTTACATCCACTAAGCACTGATTGCCTGTTTCTTAAAGCTGTTAATTTAATCCAAACATACAATAAGCTTTTATCCGCTTGTGCACTACTTAACATTGTGTCTTAATCTCTTTACAGGCGTTCACCTCAGTAAAGAAAAACAGGTGTTTCAGGATCCACCTGACCTTCTGGTGACACCAAATAATGAAGTCAACCTGAGTTTAACACATAAAATCCAGAACTATGACACTATTCTCTGGTATCAGCGCTCAGCAGGAGACACTGCCCTAAAGCTGATCGGCTACATGTCATATAAAAATCCTACGATCGAGGCTTCATTTGAAAGCCGCTTTAAAGTGAGTGGAGATGGAGAGACAAACAGCTTATCTTCACTTCCTGAACCCGAAACACCCTGAAGACAACGGAGAATATTTTGGAGCAGCGAGTATGCACAGTAATAAAGACGGCGACTATCTCGTACAAAAACCTCCATAAACATTCAGCAGATATCAGCACTCCAACAGCAAACCACTGAAACCACATACAGACATAAAAGTCTTCATTATAACTGTCTAATACTAATTTATTTTATGTCCCTTTTTTCTTTAATAGCACTGCGGTGCTGCAACGATGTGAGAAGTAAAAGATGATAATTCATACATTTAAAATATGTAAAAATAATGTATACAGCATAAGTTTTTACACATCATCATATCACAGTGACACATAAAGGTTGTCTGTAGTGGCTCGGCTCTCTCCTCTGTGCAGATACAGTTTTGAAATAAAATTAAATACACTTTTGCCTTTTAAAAGCACTATGAAGTTTTAACTGGTTATCTCAATTTAATGCAGATGTCTCTGTATGATGTACAAAAGAAAACAAGACAAACAGTGAGAAGTTTTTTAGTTTAACCATTTAGTTAGCTTCGTTTTGCATTCACATTAGGGCTGAAATGAACACCAACTTTCATTATGGATTAATCAGCTAATTATTTTCTCTATTAATCAGTCTCAAAAATGTCAACACAGTCCAAAGCACAAACACATTCAATTAACTGTCACATACGATAAAGGAAAACAGCGAATCCTCACAAATGTCGCGGTAGAAAACAACTGACAAACGAGGAAACAAAGAGAAACTGATTATGGGCATTAATGTTCAAGACAAGACAACAAGACAACAAGTGGACCTCATGTGTCATAAATAATGACAGAATAGTATGAAATTACAGGACTGTCCTTATACATGACCGCTATGACAACATTACCAAAGTTTGCGTCTGAGACAACTGACCTCTTGCGGTCATGCAAATAATGGCGGCCCTCTCTCGACAGTAAAGATGGGTGAGCCATAGTAACTTCATCAGGTCTTAGAGAGAAGGCTGGGAAGTTAACTGGGCATACAAAGTCTGATGAAACTCATTTAATTATGATTAACAGTGAAATAAAGTGCATCAGGGCCCCCAAGGACCGATTCAACCAACAGGTGGAGGCACAGCACATGGTATGAAGCTTTTACCAAGAGGATGTGGTGACGAGTGCTTACACACACACTTATTTTTAAGTGAAACACTTTTCTCATATCAGTGCCTGACGATGCCTTCACATGTGCAAACGTTAAGTTTTCTCTTCATCGGTTTTTACTGTAAGGTGAAATTTCACACTCAGTTACAATTAAAAGATTCATTCTTTATATTATTTAAGTAACATGCTGAAGAATCATTCTGGAAATAAGTATTTCTCCTCATTTCTGTTCTGTTCAATGACATTTTCTACAATCTGCTTTCTCCACAGGTCAGGTGAGCGCTGTTACATTTCAGCAATCTCCTCCGCAGATAGTGAAGGAGAGCACTAAGGTCCAGATCGACTGCAGTCATGATGATAATAACCTTCCACTAATGCTCTTTTATCAGCAAAAAGAGGAGTCTATGACCCTCATTGGTTATGGATATAAAGACTCTCCAAACTACGAGGGGCAGTTTGAAAAACAGTTCAAGCTGACAAGAGACGAGACAGCGAGAGGATCTCTGATTATAGACAAAGCAAACCTGTCACACTCTGCTGTGTATTTCTGCGCTGCCAGTACACAGTGATGTGGTTTAATGCCACTCCCTCACAAAAAACCCTGCTCTTTTTCCTCCACAGGAGACACTCACACACAGTTTCTAATGCAACAGCACAAACCTGCAGAATGTCTCCAGCTGTGATCGGATTTCTTCTCATCCTGTTTGCATGTAATGAAACTCACAACAAAAGAAAACATTTAATTATTCTGTCATTTCATACAGCAACGATAATATCTTTTCACACTGACTTCTGTATCAACTAAAATCTGTATTTTTCCCCACAGATGGAGCAAAGAGTGTCACATTTCAGCAGTCTCTTCCCAGAATAGTTGGTGAAAAGACCAGAGTGGATTTTGAATGCAGCCATGATGATAACAGCCTTAATGTAATGCTCTGGTACCAACAAACAGAGAGTGGTCTGATAAATTTCATTGGATACAGCTACATTGGCAGTGACCCAACCTACGAGAAGGAGTTTGAAAATCGGTTTGAGATTACGAGAGAAGGCACCACAACAGGAGCTCTGATTATTAACAGTGTGGATCTATCAGACTCGGCTGTGTATTGCTGCGCTGCCAGTACACAGTGATGTGGTTTAATGCCACTCCCTCACAAAAAACCCTGCTCTTTCTCCCGTACGTGTGACATTTGCTCGAGAGGCAGCGTCTCTCTTCATAACTCACTGTAGGAGGAAGCTGATTCTCCAACAGCACAAACCTGCAGAATGTCTCCAGCTGTGATCGGATTTCTTCTCATCCTGTTTGCATGTAATGAAATTAAGTGCAAAAATACTTAATGAATTGTGTTGACAATTTTATACAGCAATGATAAGAATCTTTTCACAGTGACTTCTACGTCAGCGTAAAGCAGTGTTTTTTTGTTTTTTCCCCACAGATCGAGCAAAGAGTGCAACGTTTCAGCCGTCTCTGCCCAGAATAGTTGGTGAAAAGACCAGAGTGGAAATTAAATGCAAACACAATTATCATGTGACCCAACTCAGAGTGTAAAAAGGGCCTGAGGGGTCAGAATCATAACCCTCAAGGCAATATAACTTACTAAAACTGAGTGGTGACACAAATAATTAAAACAAGTTCAAAAAGGAAGAGCGGCAGACATGCATTCAAACAAAAAAATGAGTTTATTTAAGCCAAGATAATTAAAAACAGGAAGTGTTAAGAGCTACCAAGCCTAAAAGAACAAAGGCGCTCAAGTAAGTATGAATAATAGCCTTTATTCTACAATATAAAAAATTAGACTACATAGCACCAACTGAAAACTATGATAAAAGTTTAAAACAAGGGCAGAGTGCTCGCTGTGGGGAGATCCTATCGCGGTCTGCTTATATTCACACCGTGTGCTCACCTGGTGCCCACTAGGAAACAATTCAAACACTACAAAGTTTTAAACACTGCACTGCACATGAGCTAAGTTCAGACATGACTAAGTGACCGCTACCATTTATATAACCACATAGCATGCAATAGTGTGACCCCGGCGAGACTACTCCCCACAGACTGGCCCTCTACCTAAAAATAAAAACAATTTAAAATCAGTTTGTTCTAGTAAAACAAAATGAACAAGAAAGGATGTGTATAGATAATTAAATAAAACAACTCGTGGAACAAATACATTCAACCAATAAAAAAAAACTCAGGCAAAACAGCAGTCTGGATCTGGGCCTGAAAGAAGTGACAACTATTAAAAAATGTGTTAATACATTAGGATATAGCCCCACTACACTACACAATCACCTTTCCCTTTTTCTCTCTCTAAATCAAATCTTCCCTCACCTGCACACACCAAAGCACGGCTCACCAGAGGCCTCAGACAAAGGAAATGCTGCACCCTCACCTGGCCTTTTAAAGGCAGGCATATCTATCCCCACCTATTACTGGGTGGAGTTACAAACCTAAACCAGGCTTCTAGGCCTAATTCAACCCTCACAATCACAATCTCATTAGGATGCTCTGGTACCAACAAACAGAGAGTGGTCTGATGAATTTCAGTGGATTCACCTACATTACCGGTGACCCAATCTACGAGAAGGAGTTTGAAAATCGGTTTGAGATTACGAGAGAAGGCACCACAACAGGAGCTCTGATTATTAACAGTGTGGATCTATCAGACTCGGCTGTGTATTTCTGCGCTGCCAGTACACGGTGATGTGGTTTAATGCCACTCCCTCACAAAAAACCCTGCTCTTTCTCCTCCACAGGAGACACTCACACACAGTTTCTAATGCAACAGCACAAACCTGCAGAATGTCTCCAGCTGTGATCGGATTTCTTCTCATCCTGTTTGCATGTAATGAAATTAAGTGCCAAAATAATGAGTTGTGTTGACAACTTCATTCAGCAATGATAAGAATATCTTTTCACAGTGACTTCTACATCAGCGTAAATCAGTGTTTTTTCTTTTCACAGATGGAGCGACGAGTGTGACTTTTCAGCCGTCTCTGCCCAGAATAGTCAGTGAAAAGACCAGAGTGGAAATTAAATGCAAGCACGATGATAATGCTCTCACGAGGATGCTCTGGTACCAACAAACAGAGAGTGGTCTGATAAATTTCATTGGATACAGCTACATTACCGGTGACCCAACCTACGAGAAGGAGTTTGAAAATCGGTTTGAGATTACGAGAGAAGGCACCACAACAGGAGCTCTGATTATTAACAGTGTGGATCTATCAGACTCAGCTGTGTATTTCTGCGCTGCCAGTACACGGTGATGTGGTTTAATGCCACTCCCTCACAAAAAACCCTGCTCTTTCTCCCGTATGTGTGACATTTGCTCGAGAGGCGGCGTCTCTCTTCATAACTCACTGTAGGAGGAAGCTGATTCTCCAACAGCACAAACTTGCAGAATGTCTCCAGCTGTGATCGGATTTTTTCTCATCCTGTTTGCATGTAATGAAATTAAGTGCAAAAATAATTAATGAATTGTGTTGACAATTTTATACAGCAATGATAAGAATATCTTTTCACAGTGACTTCTACGTCAGCGTAAATCAGTGGGGTTTTTTTTTTTGTTTGTCTTTTTTCACAGATCGAGCAAAGAGTGTGACGTTTCAGCCGTCTCTGCCCGGAATAGTTGGTGAAAAGACCAGAGTGGAAATTAACTGCAAGCACGATAATAATGGTCTCACTATGATGTTTTGGTACCAGCAAACAGAGAGTGGTTTGATGAACTTGATTGGATACAACACTATTGGCAGCAACCCAAACTACGAGAAGGAGTTTGAAGTTCGGTTTGAGATTAAAAGAGAAAACATGAAAACGGGAGCTCTGATTATTAACAGCGTCAATGCATCAGACTCAGCTGTGTATTTCTGCGCTGCAAGTGCACAGTGATGTGGTTTAATGTCGCCCCCTCACTAAAAACCCTGCTGTCTTTTTTTCACCTCTGTTGTTTGAGATCATGAGAGGGAAAGCTGGTGTTATTCTCCAAAAAACAGCTAAATTACTGTCCTGTCATGAACACAGACTGTTGATTTTTTTTAAACACACTTAACATGTGACAGTGTCAAAGACTCACACACAGATAAAGAGTTGAATTTATGGCTGCAACATGCTGTAAGCAAAAATTGTATGTTGCTATGAGTTAATTTCAGCAGATAAAATCTGTTTGACTGCAGCTTTGACAGATTTATCCAAGTCCAGTTATGTGTGTTGGTTTATGTGCACTTCACCACCTACAGCAGATAAAACAAAAGCAATAAAACTGCTATTTGAAGAAAATAAGACTCAGTGACAAGCGCCTCTGAGAAAACTGATTTTTCTGTTGCAATTATCAACATGCACATTGGAGCTGCAATTAGTCAATCAACATTATATTTATTATAATAATAGGAATATTTTAGGGATTTGGCTGTTGATCAGGTTATCACATATTAAAATGGAAAGTTCCACTTTTTTATAATTAAACAATAATCTGCAGATTAATCATTAAGAAAAACTGTTCAGTGCAGCCCCCAAAGCACTCAAAATACCAAACCATGCTTATTCATGCTTCACCAGATGAACAGCATGAAAGCTCAAACACTCAAATACAACTAATTCACAGTTATGATGGATGAAAAAAACATAACCAGTGTGCAAAATTTACTTTAAACATATCACTAACTTAGTGCACATCATTTAAAATACTGACAGGATGGCACAGGCAGCAGATTCTTACCTTTGGAGGTGAAGCTGTGATTCAAAGAGGAGTAAACTTTTATTTGAGTCCCAAGCTGTCTGAGGTAGGACAGCAAAGCTCCTGTTCACCTGTTGGTCTACATTATAATTCCTCCACATGACCGCCCTGAAGCTTCATTATTAAACTGCAGTGAGCTTGTATTTATAAGCTAAATTCATCTTTTTTAAAACTCAGCTTGTTGTGTGTCCCAGCAGGAGCTCACAGGTGCAGTTGATGAGTGGGCAGGGCTTCGGCCTTTTATAAACACAGCCCAGTTCAGTGGTGACCAATCAGGTTCCACCAATCACCTGAGCAGGTGAGTTCATTTGAACACGTTTAGCCTACAGGTGGGTGATCTCACTGACAGGCCTGTAAAACATCATGTTGGAAACAGTAAAACATCACAAGATAATTATCAGGGGTATTTGATTCAGACTCAAGACTTAATTTTACAAAGAGTACAGAAATGACTGAAGATAAAGAAATTTGTATAATGACATGCTCAAACATATTCCAAGTCCTTGTTTCATATTTTTCAGTGTGGAATACTAAATTCATAAATTTAAACATAAATGTATTGTGTCAGACTTTCTCCATTTATTTATTTAAATATGCATATAATGAAATA